>JAJJZI010000009.1:0-1363086 GCA_024321975.1 Alternaria sp. 'sect. Undifilum' | reverse complement strand
GTTTACTCCTCCTTGATCTTTAGAAGCAGATTGTTTTTTGTAATTTTGAGTTAATGCGATTTCTTAGTTTAGTTAAGCGTTAATAAGCTCCTCAATCTTAATTGGCTCAAGATGCCTTGGCATGTGGCCTAAGCTTTTTTGAGGAAAAAGAGAATTTTTTTCCTCTCCTCTAAAGAGGGGGTAGGCGACTCTTTTACCCTCTCTAGCGCGCTAGCGCCTTCGCTGCAGGCTTTAAAAAGTATTGCAGTCAATTCCTTGTTGTTGTTTCTCCTAGATCCAGTTGTTTCCGAGCAGTTTCTAGAAAAGTTGACGTTGGTGTTCTGTGTTGTGCTACTATTAACTAGCTGCGCTATTTGCGTCTAGGTAAGAACATAACAATCTACTAGTCTTACTAAGAACAGCGTACTCTGTTTTTACTAATTAAGCAAGAACTGCGCGGCGCTGTACTGTAAAGTTAGATTTCTAAAAGCACGCGCTTTTGCTAGCATGCTGCAGGCAGTATAATATAGCGTTAGTAAAGCAGAATAGAAATCTGTATTTTCTGCAACTTTGTGCTTAAAGATCTAAGATATTGTTAGCTTATTGTCTTGCGTAATGCTACTAAACGCTATACGTTCCTGTGCAGGTATCTTCTTAAATAGTTTCTTTAAGCCTATTTCCTTGCGCTTTCTTGCACGCAAGGTTTCCAGCTTTCTTACATACTATAGCTTTATAAGATAGTTTTTGTTTGTAACAGTTATAGACTTTTTTACAGGTAGATACGTTGTATTCTAGTTTTTACTATTTTTATTGCTCTTTCTGCTTTTATGTCCCCTATTAGCCCTAGCTATGTCTTTATTAGCGTGTAATGTTCTAGTGTTAGCCTAGCTAGCTTTAGCTGTTGCGTTGTCTGCACTATTGTCCTGTATTACAAGGTAGTTTAAGCTGTTAGCACAGATCTTGTTATAAATAGGTAATAACTAGACTAGCAATAAGGACGCTAGACATTTGCGGTACAGCATAAGGTCGCCTGTAGTCCTTTATACTGATAGCTGTATGCTATCTTCTTTATCTAAGTCTACAACTATGCAGTCCCTCGCGATGCCTTCATTTAGCATTATTAGCTGCGCTATAGTTACGTTTTTAGGCTCTAGAGACTTATAACGTTTATAGCAGCACTTGTAAGATGCTTCTAATTTTTATTATTAAGTGTGTTAGTACCTAGCGTCTCTCTTAGCAGCTATATTACATTTAGTATTAAGTGCGCTATAAAAACTAGCTTACACGTTTTGTTGTTGCCTAACTCTAGAACAACCTATCCCGCGTATTGTACATTGCCTAGCATACAGCAGGGTTCTGCAAAACAAAGCGTAAGAAACTTATAGTAAGACTAGTTAAGTAAGTTGTATACTAATTTGTTTATAACTGTAGCGTCCTACTATGCAGGAAAGCCTCTTCTGCTGTTTCTATTCTAGCGGTAGTTTCTATAGAACTGTAGCTAATCTATCTTATAACTAAGGCTAACAGTCTTAGAGAGCGATAAGTATATAAGTAGCAAAGTAGTAAGAATAATAGCAGAAGAAAAAAAAAGTGTTATATAAAATAGAGGGCAGAGGCGTGCTGGCAAGTTGCGGCACATAGTTGCACTTACTAACAAGGTAGACTGCAGTCTTAAATTTTAAAAAAAGTCGCATCCTTAAGTTAGAAAGTTGTATACCTAGCTGTTCTTAGGTGTTTAGAGTTAGACTACGCAAGTAAAAAGTTATATATATAGTAAACTTGTAAAGTAGTTTTTATTAGCTAGACTACAATATAGCTTAATAAGCTACTTGCTACAACGGCAAGCTCCTAGCAACAGGAAACGTTAACGGCTACCTCCATAACAAGAAGTTGCCTACCACTATAGCTAAAAATAGATATAGCGCTATTAATTTGTCGCACTATTGTATAAGTAGGGCAGCTACACTAAGAATAGATATATTAGTAAGCTAGGCTTGCTAACAAAGCTTGTATTATATTAAAAAATTAGCTAATTTTTGTGTTGTAGCTAGTCTCTGTCCTACCTTAATACTTAGTATTGTGATATCGTTTTTAAAGCTATCCTAACCCGCTTTTAATTAATTTTCAGAGTTAAAATAAGCTTATTATCGCACTTGTCGTCGCCGCAGCCCTAGCACCTACTGGCGCGCCTGTTGTTGTTGCGCTTGTTGTACTTGCTGCCGCGCCTAGTTTAGCGCGTTCTACAGCTTATTAAGGCTCCCCTTAGTGTTGTTGTTACAGAATAAAGACTTAGATTGCTTAGTTAAGCGCCTGTTACGCTAGGAGAACTCTAACAACAGCAGTAGCAATAGCAATAGCAATAGCAATAGCGTACTAGGCGCTAGTGTTGCGCTTAACAACGTACGCCGGTCTTGCGTAAGGGAGTACTTACTGCGTTATCGCTGCTACAGGGAGCTTTATAAGGTAGTTAAAGGCGTTAACTACAACTATACAGGCCTTTATAATGCTAGTTTATATAATTGCAACTATTTGCTGCTGCCTAAGTTAGTGTATTCTAGCTTTAACGACGCTGTTGCTAGCATTACTAAGTAGAAGCCGAGGGCGCTTATCGTGTACTCATGGACTAGCTAGCTAGTAGTTAAGCTAATATACTCTAGCATTTTTGCTGTCTTAATGTCTTTTACTACAAACACGTCGCCTACATTAAGCTATTAGACGCTTAAGACAATAGTAGGTTGCGTTATAATTGCTAATACCTAGCTTTTTAGGCAGTTGCCTTGCGTATAACACGCTACGCGCTTGCTAAAACTGCTAAACAATTGTAATACGCCTGTAAGGAGGTTGCTAAATAGCGTTGTAATAAGAGCTACTAGTTTACTCGCTGTAAAAGCTAATACACTAGCTCCTAAGGTATGCTTTGTTAGCACTAACTTGTAGAGATTTAGCGCACCTCTAGCGTCCTCTGAGTCAGCAATAACTACGTACATTAGTAGGTTAATTGCAAAAAAATTGCTAAGGTTGCGTAACCTAGTATTGCGCTAGAGCTGCAGGTAATAGCGACCTTACAGCGGAAACAGCGCTAGTAACAGCATACCGTGTCCGTGCGCGTTTTGCGTATGGTCGAGTTTTGCGCACCCTACTAAAACAACTACCTATACTCAACTAGCCATAACTCCACCAATATGGATCCAATCCAGGAAGCAATTAATAAAATTAATTCGCGCGCACTAAGCGTATCTTTCTTGTATTCTTAATTTGTAAAGAAGTATAGTGTAGTACACTTAACCTTAACGCAAAGGCACTAAGGGCAAAACTAACTACACTAACTCGCCCACTAACTCCTTCACCCACACTAAGGAACTAAGCTCCTACAGTATATTACTACGCTTACTTAACAACGTACACTACCTACACGAGTAATAATACGCAATTTTGCCTTATTTTTAGCTAGTAGAGAGGTTTTAGAAAGCTAGGTTACTTGCTTTATTAATAGGAATCCTACCTATCTTATCTTACGCTAGCAGGCAGGAATAGATCGCAATTGCCACAAAGCTAATTTAGAGGCTAAATATAGCTTTTACTTTAAGCTACTACATAAGAAGATAAGGGAATACAATATAGGGCCTTCTTAAATCTTTAATATAGATAAGAAAGGCTTTATAATTAAAGTAACTAGAAGGTTAAAAAGGGTGTTTAACAAGAGGATATACGATCAAAAAGGAGTAATAGCTACAACTTAAGACAGTTTTAGAGAGTAAGTAACTGTCCTAGCCTGCGTTTGTTTAGACAGTATAGCTCTATCCCTAGCTCTTATCTTTTAGTTAGCTGTTAGAGCTCTAAAATTAAGCTAAGTTAAGGATATTAATAACAAAAAGCACTCAGTATTTGTCAGCTTATCTCCTTCTAGCTAGACTAATAATAATATAGGTCTAGCCTAGCTTAAGGAGGTTTTTAAGAGAGAGACTAGATAAAAAGCTTATTTAGAATACTAATTACTCCTCCTTAATAGCTATAGATCTTACCTAACTATAGATTTTATTAATTACTGTAACAACTAAAAGATCTTATTAGCTATATTTCCTCCTTATTTAACCTATACGCTCTCACTGCTTAATATTAGATAAGTTAAGCCTTTCTCAACTGCCTACTTAACTAAGCTTTTATCCTACCTTTATAAAAGCTAGGGGCTCCTACTTACAGTAAAAAGAGACTTCTTTCTCCTCCTTTAAAGGGCCTAGGGTACTGCTTTCAAGGAGGAGACTATTAGAAAGTCTTTCTAGGTAACTAGGGTCTACCTACTTAATCCTAAGGTTATCCTTTAAAGATTCTGCAAAGAGGCCTCTAGTTTAGATAAATTCTTAGCTTCTATACTTAGTAGAGATAATTAGCTTAAAATAAAGACTCTTATATGCCGTTTAGTGCAAGATTAGGGCACTAAAGAGGTTAAAAAGATTTGTTAAAGCCTCTACTATATTTTAGCTTAAAATAGTATCCTCTGTAGAGAGATTTAAGGCTTAAAGGAGGCTATTTTAGTTAAAAAGAGACACTAAAAGAAGAGCTATACTCTCTAACTTAATAATCCTTAGAAGTACTACAGTGGTGCTATTTTTAAGTTGCCTAGGAAGGTCTGTTAGGCTTAGGACGACGAGGTAGTTTAATAATACAACAACAACTACTACAACTCTAAAAAGCTAAGAGGTCTTACTTAGAAGAGCAAGCTTAATTATATAAGGCTTAATAAGCTAAGGAGAGGCGTGTTAAGAGAGAGAGGCTTAAGGAGGTGAGGTAGAAAGAGAAGGCTGAAAAGGCAGCTAAAAAGGAGCGTTAGAAATTAGCTCGCGACGCTTAAAAAGCTATACAACTATCCTAAAAGGGTAAGCGCAAGGCCTTACAAGCCTCTACTTAAAAGCAGAAGCATTAAAAAAATGTTGTTGTTGATTTATCTTATGTTGGAGCTGAGGTAGCTGCACCAGCTGCCCCAGCGCGCACCACCCGCCGCGGGCGCAATGTCACCTTACTAAGCAAATATAAGTAGTACAAATTGATTGCAATACTATATATACTACAACTGTATAAAATCTCGCAATACTAGCTTTTGGTGGTGGCTATACAGCCTTATATTTCTATATATTTGATGTTGTTGGGGGGGCCAAAACTCGAACATGGCCAAAACGCGCACAGACACGGTAAGAAGGTCTATTAGGCTTAGGACGACAAGGTAGTTTAATAACACAAACAACAACTACTACAACTTTAAAAAGCTAAGAGGTCTTACTTAGAAGAGCAAGCTTAATTATATAAGGCTTAACAAGCTAAGGAGAGGCGTGTTAAGAGGAAGAGGCTCAAGGAGGTGAGGGAGAAAGAGAAGGCTAAAAAGGCAGCTAAAAAGGAGTGTCAGAAATTAGCTCGCGACGCTTAAAAAGCTATACAACTGTCCTAAAAGGGTAAGCACAAGGCCTTATAAGCCTCTACTTAAAAGCAGAAGCGTTAAAAACGTGTTATTGTTAATTTATCTTATGTTGAAGCTAAGGTAGCTGCACCAGCTGCCCTAGCGCGCACTACCCGCCGCGGGCGTAACGTCAACTTACTAAGTAAATATAAGTAACACAAATTAATTGCAATAATATATATACTACAGCTCTACAAAAACTTGTAATTATAGCAATTAGTAGTAGCTGTACAGCCTTATTTTTCTAAAATTTCTGTTTGTTAGGGTGGCCAAAACTCGAACATAGCCAAAACGCGCACAGACACGGTACAGTGCCCGTGCGCCATGTGAGCCAGGTCAGCATGTGAGCTACCTGAACATCACAACATGAAAATTATCCTAACTTTAACGCGTTATAACTCTACTACTATAAATCTAATTTAGGAAGCATTTAAAGATATTAAATTGCGTAAAGACAGCGCGTCTTTTTCGTACTGCGAAGTTGCAAAAAAATTTAAAGTTAATAGAATAATATTGTTGCGCTGCTACTAAGGTGCAACACGCTTAAATGCATCCTAGGGATAAGCGCAGCAGTTACTTAGCCTATAACAAGAAAGAGAACTAGTAAATTACATAGAAAGATGCATAAAGCGAGGCTTACTACCTACATAAAAGATAGTATAAATTTTTAGCAGCGCGGTTGCAAAACAGGAGGCGTCTAAAAGCTAGGTAACTTAGTTTCTGTATTAATATTCTAACAAACTCATTACTAAATAGAACGTAGATATTAATTGCAACTAGCATAAAGCTAACGATAGTGTTAAATACAAGCTCTACTTTAACCTTCTTTACGCAAAGAAGTAAGAGTACAGCATTAATAAGCAAAATATATATAATATAAATAAGAAGAGCTTCTTTGTTAGCCGCACAACTTGCTTAAAAAAAGTCTTTAGTAAGGCTTTTATAACTTAAAAAGAGCACACCGCGGTAGTACAAGATAGCAATAAAGAATAAGTAACACTGCTAGCCTGCGTATGCGCTTCTAGCGAGGCATTACTGCCTGCTTTTATCTACTAGGGCACCGCCGGAATTTAATCAAGCTAGGTTGACAATATTATGGCTAAACAACACTAGATTTTCGTCTTCTACTTACTCTTAGAATAGATAAATAATAATATTAGCCTTGCCTAGCTTAAACAGGTGTTAAATTGCTATACAAAGGCAAAAGCGCAACGTAAATAGTAACTTCTAATTCTTAATAGCTATAGTAGCTACCTTACTGCTAATTTTATAAATTTTTGCGACGCTAATCAAATCCTATTAGCCCTCTTTCTACCTTACTTAACTTACCGTCTTTAGCTACTTAATATAATACTATTCTTACTGCTTTTGTAAAACTATATAACACAGCTTAACTGCTGTACACAGCAATTGTAAGGCATTGTAAGAGTTATAAAACGTAATTTTTTATAAACTTTTAGGCGGCCTAAAGCTCTACAATAAAGCTGGATACTATTTTAAAGAGTTTTTAAGCTATAGGCGTATAGCTAATAGATGCAGAGGTTGTACTAAAACGCTTCAACACTACTACTTTAGAGCAAGATAAGGCTTTAGAACTAAGGTAGTATAGCAATAGCAATAGCTAGATTTAGCTGCGAATTTTTTTTAACGCTACAGTTACTAATAAGGCAAAAGTTAAAGCTAAACAGCTATTGCAGAGTATACACTTGCTATAAGTAAATAATAAGCTACTTTACAACTAAAACAAGGGCCTATAGCACAAGCTTAATACTAAATAGAAGCGCTAGACAAAGCGTACAACACTAGCTACAGAAAACAGCAATAAGTACTACAGCGGCGTAGTTTTTTAAAGTCCTTAGAAGCTTTACGCAGCCTGCACGCGCAAGGCAATAAAACAAAATAAAGCTAAGTAGCTATAACTCTAAAAAACTTGCAATAAAGACTTAAAAGTAGCCGCAACCTTATACAAAAAGCAGCAGGCAAAAAAGGCTATAGTGGCTTAACAACGTGCTAAAGAGGAGCGTGATTGCAAGCGAAAAGCAAGGGCTAAGGAACTAGCTGCGCGCTAAGCGCTTAAAAAGCAGGAACACGACGCTGCAACTTTACAAAAATCTTACAATATAGGCAAAAAAGCTAAACAAAAAGCCTTATACAAAGCTAGTTAAAATTTAACAAAGCGTTGTTGTGTTTAAACGCGATCTTTACATAAGCTATATTGCAGTCTCTTAGTAACTTACTGTTACTAGTAAGTTGCTGTCGTAGCAGGCAACTTATTAAGCTATATTACAGTCTCTTTGCAACTTGCTGTTGCTAGTAAGTTGCTGTTGTAGCAGGCAACTTATTAAGCTATATCGCAGTCTTTTTGCAACTTACTGTTACTAGTGAGTTGCTGTTGTAGTATTATACAGCAGCTGCGCGTACCCTAAATTCGCTTAGGTAATAAAAGTTCTATTCTACAATCCTAAACAAAAGTATAATAATATTCATGCAATTATTTAAGAAACGGCGTACAAGCGCAGTTTAGAACTACTAAGGCGGAAATTTAAAGTTAGATACAAATCTAGGCTTGCTTAACATGCAAGATCCTTAGTGACGAGGTAGTACTAGAAATCCCTTGTTAAGCGTGCAACTGAAAAAGCAAGCGCAAGTCTATTAGGCGGCGGCTAGTAGAGACTTACTGTTGCGGGTTCTTTTACTAGGAGGAATGGCGCTAGTAAACGATTCTAGGCGGGAAGAAGAAGAAAATTTAATTAGACACAGATAACTAAAATACCCCTTAGGTTAGCCTAGCTAAGTTGCTATAAGCATACAGTATTAGCTTTTGAGCCTATAACAACAGCTTCTACATATTATTCTCTAAAAAAAGGCATTACAGGCTCTAGCTTCTACTGTTAGCCGTAGCATAAACAACTACCTCTACCTTTTAGCCTAAACGGCGAGATAAAACTGTATCTAATAATGCACACTAATAATTACATATCTATAACTAGCAGGACTTTACTATACATTATAGTGTTTACTAGCTTGCTGCAGACTTTAGTAAAGGCATTAAATATGCAAAACCTAAGTATTACTGTTAGTATATAAAACTACTCTAAGCCTTAAATATGCGACACATCTACTAACTTATGCCGCAGTAGCTCTAGACTATCCGCTTCTGCAAGAACTACACAAAGTTTTACACGCCGCTAAAGTGTTATAAATGTTAAAGTTAGAGAGTCTTGCTAAATAGGCGCAATATAAAGGGTATACAGGTAATAAAATCTGTCTGTACACCTTTGTTATATACTAAACTATCCTTAGAACGTATTACCTAGGGCTTAATACTAAAAGCTGCTATTATCTTACATTTCTTAATATTAGACCTTTAGCACCTTGCAAACAGCAATAGTGTTAGCGCTAACCTCCTAGCTTTTAAAGAGTTTTAACAAGGTTGTAGAATAAGACATATATCTCCTAAACTGCGTAATAACAACGTAGTGTTAAAGCGCAGCATAGCACGCAGAATAGCTGCTATTGTTAGAACATTTTACAAAGACAACATAAACGTTAGTATAGTGTATATCTAGGATTTTGTGGCTTACTTTGTTAAGAGTTAGCATATTAACTAATTCCCTCTAAACGGCACTAACGCAAGCAACAGAATTGCTGCAGCGTTTGCTACAACGCTTGCTTTATAAGCTTATAGTAACTAAGACATTATAAAAGCTTTTTAGAATAGCATACAGAACGCTGCAGAAAGCATTACGTACTATTCTTGCCTTTAATCTAGTATTAGACACCTCTATGCTAGATAAGGTTATCCTAACAACTTTCTAGATAAATTAATATTGCTTAAACAAATGTTTTTTTTTCGTGTTAACTATGTTATTAGCGACTACTTAGATTATAAGAAAAGAAGAGGGCTATAGTCTAACACGTTTTATTAGGAGGATCTGTTAAAACATTATAAGAATAGAATTGCTTAAGCTGCTAAAGGATATAGCAGATTGCATTATTGTATTGCCTTTAAAAGAGGAGAGCTTTACACAACGTATCTAGTAAAGGATATTAGAAAATATATAGCAGAATAGAAATATAGGTAAAAGAAGAAAAAAAAGCCTTTCTGTGTTAAGCTTGAGCAAATACAAGTTGTAGATTGAATTACATAATAGACCTACACTACTACTATATACTTATCTTGTCTACTAAAGCATCTTTGCGTTGTTAAAAGTCTAGATGCTTGCTCTTCCCTTATAAAACAACAGGAAAAAATTGCTTTTGCTTATAGGAACAAGCCCTTAGCTGCGGTAGAGGTAGCGGGCAAGCTTAGTTAAATAGGCAGTTAAAAGAGGAGAGAAAAGTACTATATCTAGTAGTTGCAAGCTATAAGTTAAATAAGGTAAAAACACTATTAATAGCATCTTGTTAGCGTTGCAATAATTAATAAATTCCCTAGTAACGTAGCTGGCATAGCTGTTAAAAATAAGAATGCAATAACTCGCCTGCGCCTTGCTCTTTGTACGGCGATTAAAGACTTGTTTAAGCTAGGCTAATCCTATATTGCTATTCAACTAGCCTAATAGGCTTGTAGTGAAAAAAACCTAGTGTTTTCCCGCTTTTGAGTCGCGTAACTAGGCGTCGCGAAGTCCTGCCTTTGCCTTAAAGATTACACCTAGGTTTATTAAGCTTCTATCTGTATAAATACACGCTAAAATTATTATCTACTCTTGTAATTTATATTGCAAGGCCGCTGATATGTTCTTTTGCTCCTAAAGTTGTTTTAAAAACACACGTTTTGACCTAGAAGTAATGCTAATAAGGAAGCCCCTTTGTCTATATTATAGATGTGGCGCGCGTCAACGTTATACTCTTGGATTTTCGAGTAGAGGAGATTAAAATACAATTAATAGCTGTCCTTAATGGTAGCCTAGTAACGATTACAATTAATTTTAGTAGTATATTACGAGGTAAGAATGTTAGGATGTCTTTATAGAAACTGCTGAACCTACGTATTAGAAACTTTCTACTTCGTTAGCGTAGAGACAGTATTTTTGAATATAGCTCGCCTAGGTGCAAGCCTAGGCCTAGTTAAGCCTTATATATACTTCATAAGTTCAAACTCCTGTTGTAGAGTAAGATGCATTTGTTGTTCGGCCTCCTCTGCACAGGAGCGCGATTTCTCTTAGTGCCGACGCGCTAACGTTGTTCAATTAATACCTAATTTTCTGGCAGCTGCGCAGTATAAGAGTTTATCTTTAGGATCTTACGCGTTAATTGCTGCAATTGCTTCTTGAATTAGAGTTATAGTAGTAGAGAAATTATGCGTTAAAAATATAAGTTAGCTTTATTATAATGTTTAGGTAGCTTGTTGGCTAATGTAGCTTGTTAGCTAACGCACCTTAGTACTAGTGGCATTAAGCACATACTTGCACTAGCAATTTGCTGCGCTATAAGAGTAACTAAAGTAGTAATCTATTTTCTAACTATAAGTTGTTTGTAGCAATAGCGTTCAGGTATTGTAAAGAGCCTCTACGTATTAGTATTTAGCGTTGTAGGTTGCATTCGGCCGCCTAACTTAGAGGACTACGCGCCCGCAAGTTAGGCTAACAGCTAGCGCTACTTTAGCTACCTTAGCTTCTAAAGTCTATGCAGCGCTTCTACTAAGAATACTATAGCAGCAACTTGCTAACAGCAACAACTTGCTACAGCAGAAACCTGCTTATAACAGCAGATTTAAGAGATTATAATATTGCTATTAGCGGCACCTTGCTAGTGACGGCAACTTACTAGCCTTCTTACAGCAGCAGTAATAGGTAATACGTACAGTTGTTATTCTTTGTTAGTCTAATGTGCCTATATTAGTATTAAATTATATTATCAAATTTGTATTGCAGGCTACTTAGGGGAGTTGCTACTAATTATACGCTTGTAATTTGCAAAGCAGACAGTATATGTCTTTACAATTTCTAGGCAATTATTCTTTTATAGTCTTATAGCTTTACTTCTTAGCTACAAGCTTAAATTCTTTTTTTACATAGAGGGTCTTAACTATCCTTATGGCTATAGTGTCTTTAGCTCTGTTAGGGCTTTAGGTAGTTAGCTATTTAATAGTAACTTTAGAATTTGTTGTAGTAATGCAATGTTAGCGTTTCGCAGCCTGCTAAACAGTATATAAGTTACTCTAAGGCTTAAGACTATGTAAAATATTACCCTCTGTAAGTAAGATTAACTAACTAAGCGCGCCTAAAGCACCTACAAGAATATAAACACTATTATTAACCTTGCCGCTTATTACATCCTAGACCTTCTTCTACTTAGGTACTTCGCTGTTCTAGGTCGCGTTTCTAGTAATATAGGCAACGTGTTCTTCCCTAAATATTTAGCAGAGGTAAGCGTAGAGCAGAGCACGTGTAATTATTAAGTCTATAAGTACAACGTACTTAGCTTTATACGCTAGGGTTTCTCCTTAAGATACGTAATTAGCATTAGAATAGACAATAGTTTTCTTTTTGTTGCGTAGCCCTTCTAATGTCTTATAAATATAATAAATCTTAGCTAAGCTAGCGTAAGCTTCTAGCGTAATATTTTGAATAATTAAATTATAAATTAAATTACTATTTACAAGAGCTGCCTTAAGGTTTTTATTTTTACTACTAAGACTACGCACAGGCTAGAGAATCTAACTAGTAGCATTATGCAAGGCGTTCTAGGCGTTAATTGCGTCTAAAAAGTTAGGGAACATGCTAATATGTTATGCAAGGCGTTCTAGGCGTTAATTGCGTCTAAAAAGTTAGGGAACATGCTAATATGTTATGCAATGCAGTAGGCCTTAGAGTCTATAACTATGCCTAAGGGCATAGCGGGATTAGGCTTTTTACTATACTCTCTTTTTTGCTCTTTTTAGGCCTTTAGGTTCTTCTCGTGCTAATACTTAACTGCAGCTAGCACGCAAGCCTCTTCTTATTCTACTTTAGCAAAGTATTTAGAAGCGTAAAGCATAAGCGTATAGTAGACGCTAAGTGTTATACAGACGACGTTAAGTAGTTTACTTTAGAGATCTACGCTACTAGTTTTGCGCATTATAAAACACTACTAAATAATATCTTGAAAGTTATCTAGTATGTCCTAAATTTCTACACTCTAGAGTGCCTTATTGCAGTAGAAGGCAAGTATTCTCTTGCTCTAATAGTTGTAATAAGACTAGCTGCTATTATTAAATTTCTTAAAGATGCTAAGGAGCTTTTTCTACACTACGCTACAATCTATTTTTAGCAACTAGCTTAAAGTTTAGGCGCCTAGATCCTTAGACCCCTTTATTACTACCCGCCGGATTACGTAGTTAGCAAATGTTAATACTAGGTTAATCCTGTTTGTAAGGGCAGTGCCTGTTTAACCTAATATACTAGTACAATAACTCTAAGGCCTAGCGTCTAACATAAAGTTAAAAATGTAGGTGTATGTTTATGTATTTAGCTTCGCAGCGCTATGCAGCTCGTCTATTTTAACTATCCTAGCGCAGCTAATGTATGCAACTACCTACACAATAACCTTAGCACCTTTATTATTTTGCTACTGTTGCTAGCGACGAAGCTACAGAGAGCCGCAACTATTAGAGGTAAGCATTTTTATACTTAGTTGCATTTGTGCCTTAATTAAAATAGCTATATTTGCTTAAATCTTTACTGCTTTCTTAGAAGCCTTGTTGCGGTCTATAGTGTTGTACTAGCTTTTTAGCTTCTAGTACAACTTGTTCCTTAACATAGTTAATTCTATAAACTTATTATAGACTTTCGTCTTCTAAGACTTGTAAGTAGAGACTATAAAGAACTAGGCGCTCGTCTTTTAGGGTAGTTAGGAGCGCAGTAGCGTAAGTTAGCTATTAACTTATATTTTTGCTACAAGTGCGGTATTGCTAAACTCTAACAACTTAGATTCCTTGCTATAGGCTAATTGTGCTTCCCGCTAGTTAGAAGTACAGTTAACTTTAGCCTACTCCTGCAGTATTATGCTGGAGTAGATGCTGTTCTAAGCACTACTTTAGCGCTCTACTATATCTTTGCCTATACTGTATAAGACTACTAGCTTTAGTGTTAGGTACTCTTGTCCTTAAGCAAAGTAGATGCTGCTAGCTATTATTATTTTCTATATATGTACTACTGCTTAAATGCCTTGTAGACTCGCAACAAAGTAAGTGTAACTAAATAAGTTTAGAATTTTAATTTTGTCTTTGTTAGCTTTAAGAATAGAGTAGAGAAAGGTTAGCGTTGCGCTAATGCTAAGGATCTAGTATAATTTAGCAAAATTAAGATACTATATTAGTATATTAGTAATTGTCTTGCCCATGCCTATGTTGTCGGCGATAATAAGTGCTTCTTAGTTATTGGCAAGGATATTTAGGCTATTATAGGCGCTAACTAACTAATACAATAGCAGGTAGAAATTAGGATTTATGCTAACTGTAGCTGCAAGATTAATCTTGCTACCTTTGAAATTATTCAGCGTAAGGCTAAAGGTTTGCGTAGCTAAGTTCTATAAGGCTATGTCTAACTTTTATGCGTGCACAAAAGTAGAGGCACTGCCTATATTTTTTTATATAGTATTTAACATATACTTGTTCGCCCTAGTTATAGCTTTGTTACTTTTGTAGCTTTATTCTTCTGCAGCTCTACATTGTTACACTGCATGTCTAGGTTGTTGTTACTAAGCTTACTAGCTACTAGCGCGTAATTATTGTTGCTAATAACTGTATAGTCGTCCCGTCCGCTACTGCTAACTCTAGGGGAGGAGAAAGTGTCGTCCCGTCTGCTACTGCGGTAGCTTTTAGTAGTAGGGTAGTCGTCGTAAAACTTAAAAATAAAAGAGGAAAAAGACTAAGTTAGTCTAGGAAGCGATAGCTAATTGAGAGTTATAAATAAAGGTAGAGAAAGCTACTTGTGTATACTGCTGCTATCTTCTACTTCTATAAGCGTTTATAGCGGAGTCACTTTGCTTGCCTAATATAGCGTTTTTTTAATGAGGCTGTTAAAGTTCTCTTGTTGCTAACTAACTTGCTCTGCTGTCAGCGCGGGGCCTTTAGAGAAGGCATTTTATAGAATAATGTCCTTTTGTTGCGGACTAATCTGCTCTGCTGTTAGCGCGGTGCCTTCTAAGGAGGTAACTTGTAGAATAATGTCCTCTTGTTATAGACTAATCTGCTCTACTGTTAGCGCGGTGCCTTTTAAGAAAGTATTTTGTATCTCGTCGTTCTCTTGTTGCAGACTAATCTGCTCTGCTGTTAGTATAGTGCCTTCTAAGAAGGTAACTTACGTAATAATATCCTCTTGTTGCGGACTAATCTGCTCTACTGTTGGCGCGGTGCCTTTAGAGGAGGCAACTTACGTGTTGTTGCTAACTAAAGTACTTATGCTGTTAGACTTAGAAGCTTTTGCATTAAGATTGTTATCTTAGCGTTATATATGCTTAAGCGCACTAGTTACCTTTATAAAAAGCGTTGTAATAAACACCTTGTCTATGCTAGCTAGGACTTCTTAAACAGCATACTAGAATGTACCTTTAGTTTTAATTACAATGTGCTAGTTAGGTCTTAAAGCAATATATAAGAGGCCGCTAAAGTAAAATTTAGCGTCTTGCTTAGTTCTAGCGTATTGTTTAACTTCTTTATGTAGTTTGTCCTAGCTAAGTTTGCTATCTTCGCTTATGTTACTAAGTTAGAGCATGTCTACTACTTTAGTCGGCTTTTTATTCTTTACAGCATATATATGTACCTGTGTATAATAAGTTACAGCAACTAGTATAATAGAACAAGGATGCTTATTATAGTTTAGAGTAGGCGTAAATCCTGTAGGTACAGTCCTAGATTAAGAGCGCTTAGGCATGCGCTCTTTAGATCCGCGTGTTAATTTTAGCGACAACTTGCGCTTTTAGGATTAAGCAGTTACTAACAAGAACTTAGTAGTTAGACTTTTAGCATTATTGCCTTCTGCTAGCTTTAACTTCTTCCTTAGGCAATTAAGAGACCTTGTAACTAACTTGTTTATTGCTACTATCTTCTACAGTTTAGGTTTGTTACAGAAGTCGCATATAGCGTTCTAGATCTAGGTGTAGAGATTCTTAGCTATATTTTTATTAGAACTGTAGCTAAGCTTTGTTGCATGTTGTTTACTTGTATTAGAGTAGTGCTTTAGAAGAATTTTATTAATAGTTCTGCATATCTCCTTTTGTTTAGTGTAGTCGTTGATGCTAAAGCCGTAGAAGGTAGCTGTTTAGTTTGCTAAGTTGCTAAGGCCGCTAGGGTTGCCTGCCGCTAGACGGGCGGGTAACTGCGCGTTGTTGGCTATTCTAGTTACCTGTAGTAGAGGCTGTACGCAGGCTAACGATGTTACGGTACGTAGTAGGTAGGTAGTGTTATAGCTACTATTACAACTTTTGTATTATAGCAATTTGCGTGTTGTAGTAATTTGCGCAAGTAAACAGCTAGAGTAGTAAAAAGTAAAAGGGAAAGTTTCTTTCGATTGTACCCTTATCGCTTATACTAACTATAGTAGGATAATAACTAAGAGTAGGGCGTAGTATAGCTATCTAGTTATAGCGTAAGCGCTTACTGTTGAGCATTACGGGAACAGCGAATAGGACTTTAACGCGGGCCCACGATACGTACGCACGAAACAGATAAGGTTAATAAAGGATGTAGAGATTACCTAAGCGTATAGAAAGCAAGTAGAGGAAGTAGAGAGAGTTATAGGGATTACTTAAACATAGTTCTAGCCGTTATCGTAAACTAAATCAAGCGTGTAAGAATAGAACTAAAGAGAAGAAAGCAAAAAAAGATATAAGGATTACCTAGCCGTGGCTTTAACTGTAGTCGCGAAATAGAGAGGACAGAGGAAAGAAGAGAGGCAAGACCTAGCTGGCTACACGCTGTGTACTACTGTCTTCCTAGCAAACAAGTCGCCTATATCTACAATACTAACGTTAACTTTTCTAGAAATTAATTAGAAATAACTAGATTGTAAGAAAACAACTCTAAGGAATTAATTACAATACTTTTTAAAGCCTGCAGCGAGGCCGCTAGCGCGCTATAGAGGGTAAAAGAGTTGTCTGCCTCTTCTTAGGAGAAAATTTTTTCTTAAAAGCTTAGACTATATGCTAAGGCATCTAGAGCTAATCGAAATTGAGGAGCTTATTAAAGCCTAATTATACTAAGAAATCACAACAACATTTTAAAAAAATAAAAAACAATTTAATTTATATAATAAAAGTCTTACTTTAGGCATAATTAGAAGTAGCTCTGCTACAGAAAGCGCGATTAACTTAACTATTACAGCAAACGCTAAGATTATTGCAATACAAGAGCCCTAGTTAGTAAGAGGACTCTACGAAGATACTAGGTTAATCGCCTACCTAGACTTTACGCAAATCCTACTAACTGTAAAGGGATGAAGCCTTAATGTTCCCTAGTACTCGGCCTGTAGCCTTCGTTGGCTTTTCTTACCTTAGCACTAGTAGGTGACTATCAGCTGCACTATTTGTGCTAACTGTCAGCTGACCCAGCAAACCTCTGATAAACTTAGTTAAGACCTAACCTTGTTTAGTTCTAACTATCCGGGTTGGATATAAAAACCTTTACGTAGTCTCTCTATAGTTCTTTTCTTTATCTAATTCATTCACCTTCACCGTTACCCTGCATCTTTAGTTAACCCCCTATAGAGGCTTACGACCTAGAACTCTATTCTATATTTAAAAGGATTTAGAAGTAGAAGTTAATCCTCCTATTAGCAACGACAACGACTTTTAAGCTATTACAATACTTCTTGATATAAGAAAGATTTACGTCTATAACATTTACAATAAAAAGAGCCTAAAACAAAGGCTAAATACAACAACAATCTAAAGACGCCTCCTAGGAGAGTCTATAGAATCTTATTCAATTATCCTAGGGGATTTTAATTGCCACCACCCTAGATAGAGCCTACAAGAGTGCAACCTAAACTAACAAGCAGAGAATTTAGTAAAATAGGTTAACAAATAAAACTTATCTCTATTTAATACTATAAGAGTTAGTACCTTCTTTAAACCTTACATGCAAAAAGAGAGCGTACTCAACCTTACCTTTTTAACAAACAATATAGCTTCTAGTATTCTAGACTAGCAAGCTATCCTAGAAGTCGGATTAGACTACTACGCTATCCTGTTTAGCATTGTTAACTAAGGCCAGCTACCTAGCCAGCTAAAGAAATACAACACAAAAGAATTAAATTAGAACCTCTTTACTACTACTTTACAGGAGGAAATTATTCAAGTAAAGCTAGAGGACTAATTACTAGCTCTACTACGCGCCTAAAACTACCTCTTAAGACTATTTCTCCTAGGCCTTAAACTCTTAGAGGAGAGCCTAGATAAAATAGCAGAGGACTTTACAACAGCAATTTAACAGGTACTTAAGAGATCTACTTCTCTTGTAAACTAGAAACTAAAACTAAAGCCTTAGTAGACTAGCGATCTAGATCTCCTTAAGGCTAACTTAAACAGAGCCTTTTGAGAATACAATTAAGAAGTAAGTAGAGAAGACAATACGCTATACTTATAGAAAAGAGATTACCTGCTCGCTAAGAACAAATACCTTAGAGCTATTAAGAAAGTTAAGCTTAACTATTAGAAATATTTACTCTAAAACGAATTACCTGAAGAGATATTTAAAGCAATAGCCTATACAAAAAAAAACCTCTTAGCAGTAATCCCTGCTATTTAAAGCAAAGAATCTTTTAGAGAGAAGTGCTAAACAGTAAACCTTTAGAGAGGAGTTATTTCTACTACCTCTATCTACACTAGCCCTATTACTTTATAACTACTAATAAAACTACAAATAGGAGTAGCTAATTTTATACAAAGAAGAGCTCTATACGGTCTATTAGAAAATAGAAGCTACCTTACTAGGACTAGATAGAATACTATACTACTAAGTACTAAATAGTACAATAAACGTAGAGTTAGAGGTATGTAAGATATTAAGCGTAGGCGTATAGAAAGTTGCTACCCCTAGGGGTAGGATATTAGACGTGGATGTTGCGGCTAGTTGCTACTAGTTGCTAGTTGCTACTAGTTGCTAGTTGCTGCTAGTTGCTGCCCCTAAGGGTAGGATGTTAGACGTAGATGTTGCGGCTAGTTGCTGCTAGTTGCTACCCCTAGGAGTAGGATGTTGGACGTAGATGTTGCGGCTAGTTGCTGCTAGTTGCTGCCTCTAGAGGTAGGATGTTAGACGTAGATGTTGCGTAATCTCCTGCCCTTGTAGCAGTATGTCTTTATACACTCTAACACCTGTATAGTAGTCGCGCTAGCTTACTATTCTAGATAACGCGACGCCTAAGGAAGTTTTCTTTACCTTACTACGTGATACTGTGCTTATATTACGTTAGACGCTCTCTTATAAGCTTTCTTAGCGCTTAAACGCGATCCTAACAGTTTAACGTGTCTTAAGCTAGCTGCTTTAAGGACGAAAACTCTTTAAGCAGACTATTGCTTTCTCTTTTTAAACTTTAGCTAATTTTAAGCTTCGTACATTGCAGATAAATAAGCTAGCTTACTTTGTTAACTACAACTAACGACTTTGAAAGCAGTAACTTTTTACAGTTCTATAATAACAAGACATATATAGAGGGCAGCAGACACTAGCGTAATGCTTTTAGAGCTAGCAACAGAAGCTATAACTACTACAGCACTACAAGAGCCGCATAATTTAGTAGAAGTTAATAGTTAAGGTAAGTAGTTACTAGTTATTCTTTCTTGTAATGTTGCAGAGCAGGTGCTAACGGCTTAAAAGCATCCTTAGCTAGCAGGAGCAATAACAACAACAATAGCAAGCAAGAATTAGTGCTTCCTTTAATTTAGCTCTACCACGTATACTTACTATTGGTAGGCTATTAGCGATGTGCTCGGCGTTGCGAAATGCGTTACCTAGTCTTAATCTAGCAGCTATTAGATAAGCTCGCTCTTAAACACGCTGCGCTTTCTAGAGTACATTAGTATAGTAATCTCTTTGCGTAGGTCTTATACTCCTAATATAACCTTTTTCCTTATAGTTGTTAGTTTGTAAGTTAGCCTTATCCCTAGCGTCCTCTGCTGCCTTACTGCTTCTTTGTTCCCGCCTTGCTATATTTCTTACTATATTTTCTAGTCTCCTCGTCCTCTACCTCTTATAAACTACTATTCTTTTTAAATATCTAATATCTCTAATAAAAGCTAGTACAATATCCTATTACTCCTTGAGGCTTTGTACACAATGTCTAGTTTCTAGGTTCGCTCTACGTGGTTAGAAGTATGTTGCTAGAGAGAAGAGGAAAGATAGTATAGCGAGAGTAGGGAATGAGGCTTAAACTCTAACACTAAGATATATCTAATAACAATTAAGTAGACTTTTGAGCAAAAGAAGCTACAGAAATAAACTCTTTAACTAACAAAACAAGCCTAGCTGTTGTTAGTTTTTAAATTAAACAACTAGCAAATGTTAACTAGTTAAGCCTTTTAGAGAAATACAGGAAGAAAGTTACTAGCAAGAACTTAAGCACCTACTCAGCAACCTTAAAACAGAGAATAAGAAAACAGATACTTATCCCTCCTACTAGGCAAGATATATCTAGCTCTTTCTTTCTATTAAAACTAGGTTATAGCTACCTAAAGAGCTATTTATTTAAGAAACTTTCTTATGCAATTTTTGAGCTTTACAAGAGTAATAAGATACAGCTTATATAATTTTTAGGTGCTAACTATACAAGGAAAGTAGAGCTATACTTTAGAACTTCTATATAGAGCTAATCTCTCTACAGTATCTATTTTAAACAGAAGCAGGCATTAAGGCTACTATAGCTTTTATTTAAGAAACTTGGGTTAGTACACAGGCCTAATACAAAGAAAACTCTAATAACTAAATGTAAACGCCTATTTAGGCGACTAAGCTCTATTTACCTCTCCTCTCCCCCCTCTACCTCTATACAATAGGCTAAGAGCCTTACCTTTATTTTAATAAACTACTCTTTGAAAATAACTTAGAAGATAAAACTATATAGATACTTTCTGCACGTCTTCTATAGCCCTTTAGGCTAAGAAAGAACGTTAAACTACTAAAAAAAACTAAAAAAGTCGCCTATATTACAGCTGTAACGCTTAATCTTACGTTTGCTTTAGTGTGTCCTTGCTTGTTTAAGTAGGCCCGCTAGCTCTAGTTTAGTAGTTGTCTTACTATAGCTTAAAGGTTGACTAGCTGCCTACTTCTGTTTCTTAGCAACTACTTATAGAACCTAGGTAATCTCTATATCTTTATCGCATCTCTTTGTTGTCTATTTAATTAGTGTTTTCTCTTATCTTTTATCTTGCTGCTTGCCTTCTTGCGTACAATCTAAGGTAAGTAATGCAAAATTTCTGCTTGCGCTCGCGCTAGTGCTGCGTAAACAACCTACGCGCTATACTAACTACTTAACTACTTTGTCTAACCTGCTCTTTTTTAAACTAAACTACCTTCTACGTTAATCTATTTTTCTTTTAGTTAACTCTTGTTAGTAAGTTATTACAGCTTCCTGTTCTGATAATTAATTGCTAATAGTGTGTTCTCCTACTTAGATATTTAGGAACAAACTCTTACTTACTACTAGACCCTCTTTTTATATATCGCCTAGCATAGCTAACTAGTCTGTTATGCATTACGTAGTTAAGGACTAGCTAACACAGACGCCGTCTAATGTAAAAGCCTTTTTTAAGGGTATTGCTGTTTTAGAGGTACTTAGCAAAGACCCTGTTTAGCTTAAAGGCCTTCGCGCCTTAGCTAACTAAGAGATCTACGTCCGCTTTATCTGTAAAGAACCTAACTATAAGGCTAAAAACTGCCTTTAGAAGCTTAAATAGCAAGAGTATTTTAGATATAGTAAGGTTAGCTATATTAACTGCAACTGTTCTATGAACAAGTTCTTTAACTATAGTAGTTATAGGCACTTCTCTAGGCATTGCTTTAAAAAGCTAGCTAGCAAGGGCCTTAAGTGCAAAGGCTGTAGTGTTTAGAGTTATATTGCCTTAGATTGCTTTAATCTATGGCTAATCTAACCTCCTAAGTTTAATGCTCTTGAAAAAGATACTTCTTAGAATAGTTAAGACAGGTTTCCTCTTGCCTAAACTATAGCTGTACTAGAGGGTAACAAGAGCTTTATAACAAAGTTAGTAACTTAGTTCATATTTTACTATGTCTTTTCTATAAGTGTAGAGATAGCTATCACCTTTCTAAGCAATAATAAGAGTATTACTCTCTGCAGCTATGCTTATTAGACTGCCTTTATTATTCTGACAGCTAATCATATTCTTAGCTACACTGTTAAGCCTATTAATACTACTAACAAGTTCTTTACATTAAGGGTTTCTTAAGAAGATGTTAAGCGCGCTGCTACTTAACTTAAGGACAGCAAAGACGCAGTACTCTTATACTTTTACTTCTACTTTATAACCGCACTATACAACAGATAGCCTCTAGACCTCTACTCTTTTTACAGATTAGCGTTCTTCTTCTACTAGAACTTTAGAGTTTTTAACAATAACATGTATTGCGCCTGCAATATTCTTAAGGGTGGCTATAAGGATACTATACTCTACTTTTTTATAGTAAACTTATTAGTAGAATAGTGCATAGCTATTGTATACAAAAGTATATAAGATTAACTAAAGAATAACTTGCTTTTACACTAGTAGAAGGATTCTTGTGTTATTTTTTAAACTAGCATAGAAATTTCTATTAACTAGCAACTGCAAGAATAAATGATCTCTCCTTAGTACGCATTTTAGAGCCACACACAGTATTTTACTGTATACTACTAGAACTTTATCTAGGAACTGCGTAAGGCCGACACAGAGAAGGGTTTCTAGATTACTAACTTTAAGATTATAAAGATTAGCAGTAGTAGTAACTAGGTATACTACGCTAAGCTTAAGGTACTAGAGGGCACTAGCTACCGCGAGGGCGCCCTTGTAGACATTTAGTTTAACCCTAAGCAGAGGGAGAACAATACCTAGACCTTAGAGATTTTAGCGCCTAGAGGCATTATGCCTACTAGCTACACAGGCGGCTTACTTTACTACCTTTACTTTAGTAACTTTTTTATTAAGTAGCCTAAGTTTAACAAAAGCGTTAAAAATATTTATACTTCTAAGTACTGTACTTTTGCTAAGGCTAAAAAGGCGTTAAGTAAGCTTTATAGCATTTACGTCTTTACTCACTTAAACTCTGCTACTATTAGAATTAAGCGCTAGATTAACACCCTTAAATACTACTTCCTAGGCAGCAATACTTTTAAAAATATTACTTAAGTTCTACAGAACTCTTACTTTTACTTTAAAGCTAACAAGACTATAGACTACTTTGCCTATATACTTACGTATTTAGAAGACAACAGTATTAAGGACGTTATTATAGACTTACTAAATAAATAACTTAAACTTAACATTGTATAGAAGCTCTGTGCCCGTTCTAGTAGTATAAGGCTTATTTAAGGACCTAGTAGCGTTAGCAAAATATGTATTATTGCTACTTTAGCTGCTACGCTAAACTATGCTTAAGAATGTAGCAAGATAAATTTTCTTAGTTGCTTTTCTACTCTTTAGATTACGTTGCTATTAAATAAGCAGCTTAATAATGCTATTAAGAGAATCTACAAAGCCTGCCTTAAGCAACAGGAAGAGCTTCTAGTAGCTAGTGTTAAAATAGACTAACCTATTGTAACCTAACGCTATATAAAAGAGACAGAGACAGTAGTTATCTGCTAATTGGCTAACGTTAGTTATAGTAAAAAGATAAAGAATAAGAACCTACCTTACTATAAATACTACAAAAAAGAGTACTACACTAAAAATAAGCTGCAAAAGCAGGTAGAGGCTTATAAAGAGATGTTGCGTAAAGAAAGACGTACTAGGTTATTCTTTAATATACTAACAATAGACGCGTATTTCTGTACGCTCTTTACTACGTTTAATAGTTAGCTGTCTTTAACTAACAAGCAACTTTAGTTAATATACTTATTAGAAAGTGCGTAAGTTTTGCGCTGCGCTAGAGTGCGTAACCCTAAGATAAATAAGATGTATAAAATTGCTTAACCTAACTAGTATAGCAAATTCTGTTATTAGCTCTAACTTTATACTGCTAGCTATAACTTCCCCCCTAACAATATGTGCTAACTAACTACTTTTACTAACAAAATTATTAAGGACCTTACCTAACAAGCTGTAGTTATTAGCATAACCTCTAATGTAATCTTACAGCTACGTACTTATACGCTTAAGCAGCTATATGCTGTCTATTATAATAAGGCTAGTAAGGCAAGCAAGTTAAGCACGCTTGCTCCTTTAGTATACACGTATAGGTATAATAATGTTAGTCTACTACAGGTTAAGCCTAAGGCCTTAACACCCTACTTGTTCTTTAGCAATATTTATTAGCTAAAGCCTTCTATAGGCAGCAGTTTGCAGGCATATTACGTCTTTACTAATTAGCTAGGCGTGTCTTTCTTCTAACGCGCTATACTAGGCGGCTGCACTACTATATACCTGCACACACAGTATTGCTCTAACTCTAATATTTATAATTTTACTAACTATATTCTTTCTTGTAGACGTATGCAGGTTTATTACACAGTGCATGCCCTAGAGTGGAATACTCTAGCTACTAAGATTACAAAAAAGGAGTTTAAGTTTATAACTAGGTATTACGTTATCTTTGTTAGCGTTAACAGCAGCTACAACGTTGTTAGTGCTACTAAGTCTTGCTATAATAAAGACTCTATCCCCTACACTATTAAGGCTGTCTGTAATATAATCTCTAGCAGTTTTACTAGTAAATAAGTTAGTATTATAACCCTGTATGTAGCAGACGTTACTGCTATCTGCTTTGTATTAGCTAGATTTATTAAGCACCTAGCTGCCTAGTAAGTTAATAATAACTTTGCTATGTTCTTACTTAGCGTCTAGCTGTAAGACGTTAAAGTCTTTACAGTTAACAAGATGCAGGGCATTAAAAAGAAAAGTATTATCCTTAATACTACTAACGCTAGCAACCTTAGTTTTCTTAGAAAGACTATATAAGTGCTTTTAGCTGTTAGACGTGCGTGTTCCCTTCTTGTTGTTATTAGTAATTCTATAAGCATTACTGCTAAATACACTAGTAAAAACATAAAGGACAGGTAGTACACTAAGCTCACTTACTACAAAGTTTAGAAATAGTGCTTAGACTATAAATTTATTATTTACTTAAAGCATCTCTTAGATAATGCTACAGCTTAGTGCAAATTGCCTACTAGATTTAATATTGCTAAGCATGTAGAGGTTTTTAGTAGAAGCACTTAGGCTGCTTAAAAGCCTATTAAGCTGTTTCTTAACACTAACTATAGACTTCTTTCTATATTCTCTGCTGCTAAAGCTAGTGTAGATAGCTTTAATCCTAATTCTACTTAGGGACCGCCTAAAAGCAGTAGAGACAGTTCTTAACATATTAGAGACGGTTCTTAACACAGTAGAGATAGTTTTTAATATAATAAAGACAGTTTTAGAGAGAAGGGGAGCTAAGATAGAGACAGTTCTAGAGAGAAGGAGAGCTAGGATAGAGATAGTTCTAGAGAGAAAGAGAGCTAGGATAGAGGTATTTCTGGAGAGAAGAAGAGCTAAGATGGAGACAGTTCTAGAAAGAAGGAGAGCTAGGATAGAGACAGTTCTATAGAGAAGGAGAGCTAGGATAGAGATAGTTCTAGAGAGAAAGAGAGCTAGGATAGAGATAGTTCTGGAGAGAAGAAGAGCTAAGATAGAAACAGTTTTAATAACAGTTCTAGAGAGTATTAGGACTAGAGTAGACAGGGTTTTAAAGGTAATAGAGCGTAGAACTAGAATGCTTAAGAAGGTTCTAGAGACGCTAGAAGTAGTTTAGAGACTAAGGAAAACAGGTTTCTTAGCAGTGCAACGTAGGGTTAGGCTAACGTTAATTTGTTCTTAGTATCTAAAAGCTAGTACGTAGCAAAGAAGAGAAGTAGTAAAGTAAGAGTTAATTTGTTTACTCTTATGCTCTTAAGGTAGATAAAATACTATACGCAGAACTTTTACGTGTACATACAGTTGTAATGTTAGCATCTACCTTCTCTATTTCTTTTTTAAGTTTCTAAACTACAGGCGTTATATAGGCACGTATAGAGTAGCGAAGCTAGTACGTAGTAAGTCCTGCTAGCCTTTACGTGTAGATTTTAGAAGTAAAAGTAATAGCTAATAAGAACGTTAGATTGTACGTGTTTTATAATAGCTAAAAGATGCGTCTTCTTTGTAAGATTAGCCTTCTTCTATAGCTTTCTAAATTAGGACTATAATAGTAGAGCTATAGCACGTTCACGTTAGGACAATAGTACTATTACAAGGTTTAAGCTAGTTAGTATAAAAAAGGTAGAAAAGGAAGAGATAGTATTAGATTTTAAAGTTAAGCTATCTACTGTAAGGCTGCTGCTACATATAAATCTTAGGAGTAGGATATTAGACGTAGATGTTATTAAAATACAAGGTAGCGTGCAGGAGGGGGAAAAGTGGCTAAAAGCAATACTATTTCTGCCCCTAGGGGTAGGATGTTAGACGTAGATGTTACGGCTAGTTGCTGCTAGTTGCTAGTTGCTACCCTTAGAGGTAGGATGTTAGACGTAGATATTGTAGCTAGTTGCTGCTAGTTGCTAGTTGCTACCTTTAGAATCTTAGACGTAGATATTGCGGCTAGTTGCTGCTAGTTACTAGTTGCTGCCCCTAGGAGTAGGATGCTAGACATAGATATTACAGCTAGTTGCTAATAGTTACTATCTCTAAGAGTAGGATATTAGATATAGATATTGCGTCTAGTTGCTGCTAGTTGCTAGTTGTTACCTTTAAGAGTAAGATGTTAGATGTAGATGTTGTAGCTAGTTACTAATAGTTGTTACTCTTAGGGGTAGGATATTAGACGTAGATGTTGCGGCTAGTTGCTGCTAGTTGCTAGTTGCTGCCCCTAGGGGTAGGATGTTAGACGTAGATATTGCGGCTAGTTGCTGCTAGTTGCTAGTTGCTGCCCCTAGGGGTAGAATTTTAGACGTGGATGTTGCGGCTAGTTGCTGCTATATATATTAGAACACACAGTTTCTAGCAGGAACTAGATTAAATATAGCCTATGCGTTGAAAATCTTGCTAGAAACTAGATTGAATATAGCCTGTGCGTTAAGATTCTTGCTAGGAACTAGATTTCTGAGAACTAGATTTCTACCCGCTAAGAAACAGATTTCTAGGAACTAGATTTCTACTTACTAAGAACTAACTTTCTAGGAACTGTTAGCGTGTAAGATTTAAGGGTAGCAAAATATAAAGTTATAGCTATAAACAAAACTTAGCTATTCTCTTGCTAAATTAGGTGTGCCGCCCTCCTTAGAGTTAGAGCGGGTTTCTTCCTTAATTAAACTGCTTAATTGACAGTCTAACAGATATACTCCTATTAACAAAGGTTATCTAGAGGCGAAGAAGATTAACAATACTTATTACTCTAGACTGTCTAACACGCCCTGTAAGCCTTTACTACCTTTAGCTAAAGTTATAGCACAGCGTGTAGAGGCTTGTGTAAAGAATACTTAGTTAATAAAAACTGTATATGTACTTAAGTAATCTACAGCAAACACTACAAAGCTCTAAGATGTAAACTTAAATAGTTTTAAGATTACAGTTGTAGACAGCGCAAAGGCTAAGGCCTAAGTAGAGGTAAAAATAGAGTTTAATACTAGTAACAATTTGTTGTCTAATTTAACTAAGAAAAGCAAGAAGAAAGGTAAAGGCAAGAAGAAGGGTAAAGGCAAGAAGAAAAGTATAGGAAAAGCCTAAGCAGAAAAGAAAACTTGTTAACTTTAGGGCATTATTACAACAAGAGGCAAGGGTCTTAATATATTAGAACTTATTGCTACCTATAAGCAGTAACTTAAGTAGCCGAAGCGTGCGTTTACGCCTAACGAAAGAAATCCTCGTGCTGTATAGTTGCTAGGACGGACGAGTTATTAGCTACTTTATAAAAATTATAGATAAAATTATAAGTTTTTACAAGACTAACTAGTTATGTAAAAACTATAATACACAGAATATTCTGCTTGTTTTCTATACTAAGATTAACATTGTTCTGGTTAATTACAACATTAAGAACATAACTTTACAGCTTACCAACATACAATCTTATTAAGACTAAGTAGAAAAGAAAATAGTAGCTGCTTAAGCTACTAGTGTTTGAGAAGCAGCTGTTAGGTCTAAACTTACTTCTCTACACTAGGAAGCTAAAAAGCAGCTGTTAGGTCTAAATTTGCTTCCCTGTACTAGGAAGCTAACCTACTTAGGCACTAGAAGTCTAACCTTACTACTTAACAACTGCGCCTAAAATAACTTTAGAGAGCTACGAAGAATATATAAGGTGTTAATAGTCTGCCTATAAAAGCTAACTAGTAAATTAATTTTAGTGCTGCTGTGCTTCGCGTAAAGCGCTACAATTCTTTTTAAAAAACTAATGCCTTTAGCCGTAAGGTTACCTGTAAGTCTAGTAGCGAGTAAATTAATATATACGACAAGGCTGCCTAAGCTACTATTAACAACACTGCACACTACATAGACAACAGTGCCTATTAGCTTAAAAACTATAAGTACGCTTTTGATCGCGGCTGTATTGCAAGCTAGAAGAATACGCGTGTACTAGCACAAAGCTATCTAGCAAAGCCTAATTTGTAGTAGTAGACGACTAGCGCAACTAAACTCTGTAATTATTGTAAGAAGGCGACTATAAAGCAAGTCTGTTAGTATAAAGAGCTAATAGCAAAAGAGCTTAGGAATTTATTTGCAGTAGAAATATTGTGTTATAATGTTAACTACAGCGCGCTGCTTGCTAATAAGGTAACTGTGGAGAACAAGGAGCTGGTAATAGTGGTTTAGGAGAACTGGATGGTTTATTCTGCCTTTTTACCTGCGTCTAAGACGCGCTATATATACTATATACAAAGGAAATAGTCCTAACCTAGAAAGGCTGCTGTAGAACTTAGAGGGATTACTACTAAGTTTGCCACGTATCCTGTAGAGCTCGGGAGTAAGCTCCTAAGCTCGGCGTGAAAACTCTAATATGCGGTCAACTAGCGCGAGCCTAGCGTGTAAGCTGACAGGCGCCTAGGTCTAATGCCTAAGGGCGCCTTAGGCCTTGAGGATGGTACGTCATATATGCGACAGTAAGTATTAGCAAGACTAACACTGCCGCCTTTTACTAACTAATAGTACGTACACAAGGGAGGGAGGCGGTAGATAAGAGTAACAGTTGCCCTTACTTATGTTTCTTTTCTTTAGTCTTTTCTTAGACTGTCCTTGTACCCCCTTAATATACCTGCTTGCTAACCTATATCTAGAGTATAAATGATAGGAAAGCTAAGATCTAAGACCTCTATAATTTTAAGAACTAGAACTCGCTTGCTAAGTTTTTTAAGGCCTAGCTGTTGTTTATTATAACCTAATCTTATTTAGTTTCTTAGTTGTCTAGAAATTTTGTAAATTTTAGTAACCTCTCCTTTGTATACGTGTACAGCGCAGCGGCGAAGCGTATTCTCTCTAGTGTTACTTGTATTAGCAAAACTATAAACTATAAAGCGGAGCTACTTTATGTTTAACGGCGAGAACGAACTTAACTCTTAGGTTATTGTAGTTATATTCTACTAAACTTAGCTATACGCTATAGGCTGCAAGCGCAAAAGCTGTTTATAAAAAGTTTTAGGGTTAACTATAATACTGCTAAGGTGTAGAAATTCCGCGACATCTAAGACCTTAACAAACCTAGTTAGAGGCTGTAATATAATTTTAACGGCCTTGTTAACAAGGGAATAATAGACAAGGAACAAAACAGCAAAGGTATATTGCATCTATAGAAAATAAAGAGAGAGAGGGTAACAGCAGAAAGGGAGCGGAGTTTAGCGAAGGCAACTGTTGCCTTTTTCTAACTCTTCCCCTTTTGTTGCTCTTCTCTAACTCCTCTCTTACTGTAACTTTTCTTTAACTCTTTCCTTTTTGTTGCTTTCTTCTATCTTCTTCTCTTCTGTTACTTTTTTCTACACTCCCTCCTGTAAGGGTGCGTTGGGTTAACTAAAGATGCAAGGTAAACGGTGAATAAATTAGATATAGAACTATAGAGAGACTACGTAGGTTTTTATATCTAATCCGGAAAGTTAGGACTAACCAAGGTTAGGACTAACTAAGGTTATTAGAGGTCGCCGGGTTAGCTGACAGTTAGCGTAGCTAGTGTGGCCGATAGTCAGCAGCTAGTGCTGAGGTGCTAATGCTGAGGTAAGAAAAGCCAACGAAGGCCACAGGCCGAGTACTAGAGGACATCAAGGCTTTAGCCCTTTACACCTCCTTTGCTGCCTCTCTCTTTTCCTCTCTCCCTTCTCTCTAATCTTCTTCTTTAGGCATCTCATTTAACACTTTCTATTCTATCCGTAGTCTTAGTTTGGATTAGGTTACCATTATTACTGCTACTCCCATACCCTATTGCTCTTATAACTTTAGTAGTTTTCTGTCTTTTATTTAATCTCTATACATAAACGAGGTTGCCTGCGCCTGTATTCACAGTACAGAGTACTAAGGTTATTGCTAGCCTGCGCTTTCTAATTCTTTTTAGACTACTGTTGCCTATAAAGACGACGCTGCCTTTTTTATAAATAATTAGCTATTTAAATATACTACCTGTGCTTTTAAAAAGTTTCTCTGTAAACCCAGCATGTCTTTAGATATTATTTGTCTTCGTCTCGCTACAATTTAGTCCTACTTTATAATTTAGTAAGACTTTATGTTTTCTTATGTTGTTAATCTAGCTAGGACTGTACATTGCATTAGAGAATCTATGCCTAAGACGCATTATTTCACAGTTAAATTAGAGTTTTCTTCTTTCATAAAGGCTCTATATAATCTTTTAGTTAAAGAGTATATTAAGTCCTGCTTTGTAGCTAACTCTAAACACCTTAGTAAGATGTATCTAAACAGACAGAGTATTTAGCTTTTAGGTCTAGCCGCTGTCTACCCTTTACTCCTTCTTGCAAAGGATATCTATTGCGCTGAAGTGCCTTGCTCTAGCTATTCTCTTCTAGGTGTTAATAAAAATTCTAGTAACGATAAGTCTAATCTAGACGCTAATAATAACGATAACACACCCGGCTAGGGCGGTAAAGACAAGGACAGTATTTCTATAGTAGAGAATTTGCATTTAAAGGAGTATCACAACCTGTACAACGCTAAGAATAATACTAGTTTCCTGCGTAAATTAGTTAAAAATATTTACGCTAATGCTAGCCTTATAAACTCTCTATAAGACTAGTTGTTCCCTAAGACTAACTTTAATAAGATAGGTAAACGCACACTAGCTAATATAATAATTAGCAGCTTTGTGCGCCTGTAATTCTTCTTTAGCGCAGTTAGGGATTAAGTTGATTGTAGGGACGAGACGGCGTTAATCTTTGCTAACTTGCTATAAGAAACTATGTTATACGCCATGCTTCTGCGCGCCTACTAGTATAAAGCTCGTGCTGTTTTGTTAAATATAAAGAAGAACGTCCGGGAAATAATTATTTCCTAATTCTAATCCTAACTTTCCTGATAGCAGACGTTATTTAATAGCAGGGTTAGTAACGATAACGTGGAGATTTTAGTACTATCTTATTTTATAAATAGTAGCTTAAATCTCTACTACTACTGTTACAATCTTTATACGCTCTCGCTTGCTCTGTCCTTGTTAATCTAGATCTAATCCTATAGTTAGCTTATTTGGTTTAGACAAACTTATAAGGTGCTAATTCTTTAGTACTATGTAAAGGGTACCTACAATGCCACGCAGACAGCGTCTATAATGCGCAATGCATTAACTTCCATCGAACACTAACTTTTTGAGGCGAGAAAAAGGTCTGGCTTTGCTTTTTTCTCGCCTTAACTATCTTAAACGCCTTCCCAAAATTAGCTTCTAATACTTGTTTTCTAGGTGCAGGTGTTGTAGCGTGCGCGCTAGCTAGTTGTAGAGAAATAGAGTGGTTAACTGTTGAAAACTCTGCAAGTAGTCTGTGCGCAAGCTGATTTTGGAGTTTAGTTAAAGGCAATTCGTCTCCTACTCAACAAAGCAACGGCTTTCTACTTAGGTAGATAGATTTACTGGCGTAGTGAACTAATAGATTTATCTACCTAGCTATCTATTATTCGAAATCCATCCTGACTCGATATACCGACCTCCTATATCGACCTACACATTAGAATGGATAGCTAGTGCTTCTAGCCATCTACCTACACCGCAATCTCTATACCAACTCGATATACTAACCTAATATACCGACCTACACATTAGAATTAATAGCTAGACTACCTAGCTATCTACCTAAACCGAATTCTCCTATACTAACTTGATTTACCGACCCAATATACCAATCTACACATTAGAATCAATAGCTAGACTAGCAACTAGCTATCTACCTACACCGAAATCCCTATACTAACTTAATATACCGACCTCATATATCAACCCCATACTGAACTGCTTAGCGTACCTTTATAAGCAATACAAGAAGGCAGCTAGCATAGCCTACAACAACAACAAATAAGAAGTAAAGGAGATAACTAGACTAGCATACTAGCTCTATATACTTCCTACAAAACAAAGGACTAAGAGAGATACTTGTTAAAACTACTCTAGGCTTTGAGCCTAATAAAGGACTGAGAAAGCTACTTGTTAAAACTACCCTAGGCTACGAGCCTTACCTTTATTTAGACGAACCCCTTCTTGTAAAAAAAATATATATTAGAAAACACCACGTAGATACCTGTAGGTCCTAAACCTACACGTCTTATATAGCCTTTTAGGCTGAGAAAGGACGTTAAACTACAATAAAAAAAACCCCCTCTAACACTACTACCTATTATCTTTCTCTTCCTAGAATGCATTTAATCTACTTTGCATCTGCTTCTTGTATAAGGCGTTAGACTATTGTGCCCTCTTTGCCCTCGCCTTACACTTCCTCTCCTCGCCCTCGTATTCTTAAGTCAATTCTTCTCTTCCTTGGATTAACTAGAGGTGGCAGGGGGTGCGGTAGGACAAGGAGGGATATTAGGCAACTGCTTTTCGCTAATTTCTTTAACATTTACTATGTTAATGTTAATGTCCTTGTTAGACTGTTTAATGTTGTAGTAGGAGATGCCCTTATCCTTACTAGCTTCCTCTTTAACTTTATCGTCAGAGAAACTGTAGAAAGAATCTCTAGCCTCTAACCTATTCTAGTCCTAGTCTGATTGGCTAGGTGTGGGGGAGGACTCTACTTCTATTTTAGAAGTAGCTTTTCTACGGACATCTTCTATGTTGTTACTAGGAATCCTAGAGCCTAGAGACACTCTGCTACTGTGCAGATATTTAGCGTAGGCATTGTTTTAATGTGCTTGTTAAGTCTTTTTAGCACTCTTAACCGCGTTAGGTTTATACGTCTCCTTGCTATTAGTAGGTTCCTAGGAAGCGGGTGCAGGAAAGTGAATAGGTGTAGGACTTATATGCTAAATCTTAGGAGCTATAGCTTGTTTTAATAGCTCTAGGGACTTAGACGAACCCGCCTTTTTAACGCTATAATTAAATAGAACAAGCTTCTTTTTAGGAGTGTTAGTTAGCGCGGCAGCTAGCTTAAAGGCTCTAGTCTTAGAAGCTAGATCCTGCGACCAAGACACTTCTATTGACCGAGAGAGGTTAAAAAAGGCGAGAATAACTTTATCTAGAGTTATTTCTAGATAACTTAAGTACTATAGAGGGAAGTCGGACTCCTTCTTGTGCCTTAAATTGCCGCCAATAGTAATAAAGCCTACTAACATAGTTAGATCAATGGCTAAATGTCCTTTATTGTTTACTTAATCTAGGTCCGCATTACTAGAGGTCTACAATATAAGAGTAGCTAGGTTAATGCCTGCAGCGAACAACGCTAGTGCTTGTTTAGTAGACTGCTAGGTAACGTTTAAGTTGTACGTGTTAGGATTGTATAGCTTAACAATAGTGTAGGGTTTAGTCTGCCTAACGCAAACAATCTAACCCTGCATCTAAATAAAGATAGAGTTAGATCTAGAAAAGCTAGTAATAAGCATTTGACTGCAAAACTTTTGCAGACTAATACTGTTGTTCTAGTTCTTAGAGATGTTTGGGATTTAGTTTAGACGAATGCTAGAAATCTTGGCGTCCTAACGTGCTAGGTTAGTGTTAAACTCACTTATTATCTTTGCCTTCGACTTAAGGTCAAGTTAAGACAACATAGCCTTTAATAAAAGCCTAATAGCATTGAGCAGACAGTCTAAGAATTCCTGCTTAAAGGGAGTTATACAAAAAATAACTACCTTCTCTTTGTCCTTAATAACTCACTTATTTAACAACTGCACAAATATGCGGAGGCGAGCAGACTAATATAAAAAGGCAAAGGCTAGGCTAATAGGCTTGTTAACGCTAGGTAGGAGCCTATTTTCGCCTAGAAACATGCCCTTAATACCCTCCTCCTTGCATGTAATATAGACATTGTGTAAGAGCAAATGCAGATACTTTGCATACTCGCCCTAGTCGTGTAAAGTGCTAAGGCGTGAGAGGAAAGAGTTGTTGTTAATATTAGCAATGCTCTTAGCATAGACAAATCCACAGTAAAGACTAGAAAGGTAAAGAAGGTAGGTAGCATTGCTGTTAATGTTTATCTTTGTCTTCCCACCGACCTGGGGGGCGGTCCTATACATATTAGAACCTTCAGTTCCTAGCAGGAACTGGATTTAATGTAGCTTGTGCGTTAACCTTTAGGCTAGAAACTATATTAGATGTAGGCTGTGCGTTTTAATTCTTGCTAGGAACTGGATTTCTACCTGCTAACAACTGACTTTCTAGGAACTAGATTTCCACCTGCTGACAACTAACTTTCTAGGAACTAGATTTCTACCTACTAACAACTAACTTTCTAGGAACTAACACTTAGTTAGTGCGTAAAATTTAAGTGTAGTAAATAGAAAGTTGTAGCTAAAACCTAAACTTAGCTAAGAACTAGCAAGAGAGCTGCTATATATAAACTGCTTAGTAAGTAGTGCTTACTATCTTATATTAGCTAGCTTACGTGCTCTTCTGTTAGCTTAGCTTAGCTAAGTTATATATTAGTAGTAGCGTAGCATGTAGGGTAGTACTCTGCAACTAATTATTATTATAACCCTAATATATAGTAATTTTAGTAGAAAAATGTAATTAAAATATAAGGTAGCGTGTAGAAGAGGGGAGGTTAGCTAAAGGCAACTTCTTCTTATTATTACTTTTAGCTAACCTCCCCTCTCTTGCACGCTACGCCTATATGTTATACATACTCTTATTGCCTTCTTTATTAGCTCTACATTCTAGTAACTTGCTTTTACTACACTACTCTTTACTAAATATAAAGAAGTCTTTACTGTATTACTTTCTTCTTTGTCTTCTATGTTAAGTACTTTAGTAATTAATTCTTTACTTTTATTAGACCTTTATATACTTTGTGTAGTATTACTGGCTTTGTTAATAAAGTTAATAGCTTTGTTTTTTATTAATCTAATCTAACTACTTAAAGAATATAAAGTTGTCTAGTAGTAGTCTGCCTTATACGTATACAAGAAGGAGAGGCTTTATACATAATACTATTACTCTTGTATCTTTATTGTAATCTATAACTATCTCAATTGATTACTTTACCTGTCCCTGCGTAAGTCTTTCCTTAATAAAAGCATCTAGGTTATTATAGTTAGAGAGGAAACTAAATACTCCTAGACTTTTTATTTATATCTTAATAATGTTTTATTAGCGTCTTTTGTCTAACTTCTTACTAAACTTCTCCTATAATAAGGAGTCTATTTTTTATTAGTTTTTGTCCTAGTTTACTTACCTATATACTTACAAATAGTAGTTCCTTTACTATAGAGTTATAATGCACCTTATAATGTCTTGTGCTACCTTTTCTTAATTAAATTTTAGTATTAAGCCTCTTGTAACGTTTGTAAAAGAGATCTAACTTATATCTCTACTATATACGCCCTGCTAGACTATTAACTACTAACTTATTTAGCTTAAAGTATTCTTTATAAAAACCTGCTATTTTCTCTTTATTTAGCCTAGTAGGCGTGTTACTCTTTATTATTCCTCCTATCTAAGTGCCTCTTTATATACTGTATAGAACTTCTTAGGCAACATAATCTTAAAGGCTTTTTTTATAGCGTTCTTATCTCTTCTATACTATAAGTGTTGCTGCCTAATTTTTAAACACCTTGAAGCTTCCTACTACTTCTGCCTATAACATTATTTGTGCCCCTAATAATACCCTAATCTTTAGTAGACTAGTAATATAGAAATAATATTTTAGCTCTTTATTACTTATTATTTTTGTAGTCTTTACCTCTTTCTAGTCTTACGTGCTTGCTATAAAATAGACTAAGTTTATATATTTTTTATTTACTAACGCCCTGTTAGCTTGCTTAGCTGTTATTTCTTCTTTTTACATTATGCCTAGTTCTAGGTTTAGTAATGACTACGTCTTATTATTACTAATATTATTACTTACGTCGCCGTCGTCCTTATATTTAATAGGATTATTATAGTTATAACGTGCTATTTTGAGAAGCTTAGCTTTTAGTATCTGTTAGCACATCTAGCAAAAAGCTACTTTAGGCAATCTAGCAATAAATGCTGTTATTAGCGTTGTACTATTAAAAATAGCTAAAAAAGCTGCGTCCTCCTCTATCTACTTCCTCTTTTATTCTCTAGTACTAATCTTGCTGTCCTGCCTCTATTTTATTATAAAAATGTCTCTCTAGTCTTACTTCTTCTATTACTCTAAGCCTAGCTATAGGGTTCTTATATGTAAAGCGCATAAGTACGTTATGCTACTATTAAGTATTATAACCTATCTTAACAGTTTGTTATACTGCAAACAGCTATTAACTACTACTTGTAAGGCTATTTAGCGCAAAGCAGAAGCGTATTTTAACTAGTACATTAATAATTACTTTAATATATAGCTACCTTCTTCTTTTGTACTAGCTATAGAAAGGCTTATATTATATTATAGGTTAGCGAAGTGCAACAAGCTATATTATAGGCATATCTATACTAGAATATCTAGTGTAGAGAATATAAAGAGGCACCTTCGCGACTATTACAAGATATTTAGCCCCTGTAATATAACTTATACTGCTAGTTTAGCTTAGTAGGCTTTCTACTAGAATGTTGTTACTCCATAGCAATTTTTTACTTATATACCTAAGAGCAATTTTTTTAAGGCGCAACTTTATTTTAAAGTTATATTACTATTTACTAATAACTGCGCTAATAATTTAGATTCTTTAAATAAAGGTAAAAAAGAACCACTATTGCTAAAAGTTTATGTTCCTGTAGTATTACCTAGCGTAGGCGAAGGCACCCCTACACTACTAGATTACCTATTTGCTAGATACAAGGAAGCAAAGTAATTAAGACAACGCTAACATAAGGTAGAGATAGCTTAAGTTCTCTTTGTCCCTACGTAGCAGACTAATCTATACCTTAAATATACTAAGTTCTAATAATATCTAGAAAGTTTATTATAGGAAGATGCTTAGTAATATACAGCGCTACTTACTAATCCTTAAGCGCAGTATCTATTTAATATAGTTAAGAGTACTACTTTAGTGTATTAACGTGTTATTGCGTTATTATCCCGCTAGGCCCGTATATGCATAATGCAGGAAAATGCGTAGTATATCTCTACCTTACCTCTTGTTTACTACTAGGGTTATAATACACGCTACAGCATTACGCTAGCAAAAATTTTCTAGTTTTTCTATAGTGTGCACATTACTAGTTGCCCTTAACTAACTACTCTCCCCCCTTTTACCGCCGCCTAACAAAGCGCTTAGGATACTATTATCTCTTACCTATATATATTAGAACCTTCGGTTTCTAGCAGGAACTAGATTAAATGTGGCTTGTGCGTTAATCTTTAGGCTAGACACTATATTAGATGTAGGCTGTGCGTTTTAATTCTTGCTAGGAACTAGATTTCCACCCGCTAACAACCGACTTTCTAGGAACTAGATTTCTACCTGCTAACAACTAACTTTCTAGGAACTAGATTTCTACCCGCTAACAACTAACTTTCTAGGAACTAACACTTAGTTAGTGCGTAAAATTTAAGTATAGTAAATAAAAAGTTATAGCTAAGACCTGGTACGTACGTGTCCTTTCCCTCCTCTATCGCATTATGTTGCAATCCTATTGCAATCCTACTGTAATCCTGTTGTCAGCTATAGGCTGGCAATCGCTGTTGGACACGTTTCAACTGGTGTCGTTTTTTGGTACCTTAGCAAATTTTTTGACCCTGATTATCGCTTGGTGGTCTGAGCTTTCCTCCTAGAACTTATCTACCTACCGTTCGAATCTCGTTGACTACACACAATCTTTTTTTTGACTTTTGCGATTGATTAGTAGAGGGTAGCTGCTTTTTACTTTTTTGGAACCCTATTTTGACTACAACAACAACCACTACCCTTGAGACCTTAAAAAATAAATAGCTAAGACCTAAACTTAGCTTAGAACTAGCAAGAGAGCTGCTATATATAAACTGCTTAGTAAGTAGTGCTTACTATCTTATGTTAGCTAGATCACGTGCTCTTCTGTTAGCTTAGCTTAGCTAAGTTATATATTAGTAGTAGCGTAGCATGTAGGGTAGTACTCTGCAACTAATTATTATTATAACCCTAATATATAGTAATTTTAGTAGAAAAATGTAATTAAAATATAAGGTAGCGTGTAGAAGAGGGGAGGTTAGCTAAAGGCAACTTCTTCTTATTATTACTTTTAGCTAACCTCCCCTCTCTTGCACGCTACGCCTATATGTTATACATACTCTTATTGCCTTCTTTATTAGCTCTACACTCTAGTAACTTACTTCTACTATACTACTTCTTACTAAATATAGAAAAGTCTCTGCTGTGTTGCTCTCTTCTTTGTCTTCTGTGTTAGGTACTTTAGTAATTAATCTTCTACTTTTATTAAACTTTTGTATACTTTATGTAGTGTTACTTACCTTATTAATAGAGTTAATAGCTTTGTTTTTCAATTAATTTCATTTAACTACTTAAAGAATATAAAGTTGTTTAGTAGTAGTCAACTTTATACTCATGTAAGAAAGAGAAGCTTTATATATAACGCTATTGCTCTTGCATCCTTATTATAGGCTACAACTATTTTAATTTATTACTTTACTTATTCCTGCGTAAGTCTTTCCTTAATAAAAACATCTAGGTTATTATAGTTAGAGAGGAAACTAAATACCCCTAGACTTCCTATTTATGTCTTAATAATATTCTATTAGCGTCCTTTATCTAACTTCTTACTTAACTTCTCTTATAATAAGAGGTCTATCTTCTCTATTAATTTTTGTCTTAGTTTACTTGCCTATGTACTTGCAAATAGCAGTTCCTTTGCTATAAAGTTATATTACACCTTATAATATTCTATGCTACCTTTTTGTAATTAAATTTTAGTATTAAGCCTTTTATAGCGTTTGTAGAAGAGATCTAACTTATATTTCTTCTATATACGCCCTGCTAGACTATTAACTTCTAACTTGTTTAGCTTAAAGTATTTTTTATAAAAACCTACTACTTCCTCTTTATTTAGCCTAGCAGGCGTATTACTCTTTATTGCTTTTTCTATTTAAGTGCCTCTTTGTGTATTACATAGAACCTCTTAGGCAACATAATCTTAAAGGCTTTTTCTATAGTATTCCTGTCTCTTCTATACTATAAGTGATACTACCTAATCTTTAAATACATTAAAGCTTCCTACGACTTCTACCTGTAATATTATTTATCCCCCTAACAATACCCTAATCTTTAGCAGACTAGTAACATAGAAATAATATTTTAGCTCTTTATTACTTATTATTTTTATAGTTTTTGCCTCTTCTTAGTTTTGCGTGCTTGCTATAGAATAGACTTAGTTTATATTTCTTTTATTTACTAACGCCCTATTAGCTTGCTTAGCTATTTTTTCTTGTTTTTGCTTTACGCCTAGTTCTAGGCTTCGCAATGTTTACGTCTTATTATTACTAGTATTATTACTTACGTTGCCGCCGTCCTTATTTTTAATAGGATTATTATAGTTATAACGTGCTATTTTAAGTAGCTTAGCCTTTAGTATCTGTTAGTATATTTAGCAATAGGCTACTTTAAGTAATCTAGCAATAAATGCTGTTATTAGCGTTATGCTGTTAAAAATAGCTAGAAAAGCTGCGTTATTAGACGTAAATAGCGTAGTCTCTACTTATATAATAACTTATCTTTACTATTTATCTTAGGGGCAGTTTATAAGGCAAAAATAAATCTTTTATACTTTTAGCATAGTAATTTGTGTTATAGAAGAAAAAGAAATAAGAGTTAGAATAAAAAGCTTATGTAGACTTCTATAGGCTTTAGCGCTTACCCCTTAGTTACTAATTTAAGTTCCTTGCCCTAACTTAAATAAAAAGCTACGTTCTCCTCTGTCTACTTCTCCTTTTTTCTCTAGTACTAATCTTGCTGTCTTGCCTTTATTTTGCTATAAAAATGTCTCTTTAGTCTTACTTCTTCTATTACTCTAAGCCTAGCTATAAAGTTCTTATAAATAAAGCGCATAAGTACGCTGTACTACTATTAAGTATTATAACCTATCTTAACAGTTTGTTATACTGCAAACAGCTATTAACTACTCCTTATAAGGCTATTTAGCGCGAAGCAGAAGCGTATTCTAACTAGTACATTAACAATTACTATAACATATAGCTACCTTCCTCTATTATACTAGCTATAAAAGGGCTTATATTGCATTAAAGGTTAGCAAAGTGCAAAGAGCTATATTATAAGTTTATCTACACTAGAACATCTAGTGTAGAGAATATAAAGAGGACCTTCGCGACTATTACAAGACATTTAGCCCTTCTAACATAACTTATACTGCTAGTTTAGCTTAGTAGGCTTCTTACTAGAATATTATTACTACACAATAATTTTTTATTATATACCTAAAAGCAATTTTTCTTAAGCGTAATTTTATTTTAAAGTTACGGCACTATCTACTAACGACGGCGCTAATAATGTAGATTCTTTAGATAATAGTAAAAAAGAACTACTATTGCTAAAAGTTTATGTTCCTGCGGTATTACCTAGCGCAGGTAAAGGCACCTCTATACTACTAAATTACCTGTTTACTAGATACAAGGAAGTAAAGTAATTAAGACAGCGCTATCGCAAGGTAAAGATAGCCTAAGTTCTTTTTATTCCTGCGCGGTAGACTAATCTATACCTTAAATATACTAAGTTCTAACAATGTCTAGAGGGTTTATTATAAGAAGATACTTAGTAATACATAGCGCTACCTACTAATCCTTAAACGCAGTATCTATTTAATATAGTTGAGAGTACTACTTTAGTGTATTAACGTATTCTTGCGTTAACATCCTGCTAGGCCTATATACGTGTAATGCAAGAAAATGCACAGCATGTCCCTACCTTACTTCTTATTTACTACTACGGTTATAATACACGCTATAGCATTACGCTAGTAAAAATTTTCTAGTTTTTCTATAGTGTACACATTACTAGTTACCCTTAACTAACTACTCTCCTCTTCTTTACTGCCGCCTAACAAAGCGCTTAGGATACTATTATCTCTTACCTAGACAGCCTTTAAAACTAGTTCCCTAAGGTAGATGTCTAGCATAGTTACAATATTATGCAACTACTAGAGAAATTTTTTTTTAAATATTGTGCCGGTGCACAGGGTGATACCCTGCTGCTTACTAGGTTAGTGCTCAACCACCTGATCTAGAGGTATATAGCTCGTTTCGGGGATCGAAACGAGCGAGGATCTATGATCTATCCTCCACTCCACATCTTAACTCTTGTATCTCTCTTTGATAGACAACCCATAGTAAGATATTTATCTTACTACCCTCGTTCTCGCATAATCTAACTACTAGTAATCTCTTGCCCTTGTAGTAGTATGTCTTTATACACTCTAACACCTGTATAAATAGCAAAGCCTATAGAGACATACTCTACTACTTAGTGCACGAAGGAACTAGTGCACAATTATTACGAGAATAATATAATAATCTTACGCAAGCACAGAATTCTTAGGATTATTGCTAAACTTACTTTTAGGGGGTTAGTACTATCCCCTATTACAGTCCACGTTAAGGACAAAGTTACCTAGGTTAGCACTAACAGCAATAATAAGAAAGAATAAAACCTACTAATAAAAATAGAATGCATTATTAAAGGTAGATTTAAAGTTTGTCTAGCAAAATAGAGGCAGTTATACATGTGTTTTAAACGCTAATTTAAAGTCTACCTAGTAAAATAAAGGTAGTAACCTGTCTAGTAAAATAGAGACAGTAATATATACGTAAAGAAATGCTAAGCTAAAGTACTGTCTAGCGAGATAGAGATAGCACTAAAAGCTTACACATAAGTTCTAGCTTTAAGTATAAATCTAAGCCCACCTAGCGAAATAAGGGGTACCTAAGAGGCGAGGATTAAAACACTTACACCTAAGAAAACACATACTATAAAGACTTAAAAAGAGATATTCTTTCTCCTAGAGACTATACTCGGTTTATTTCTTTACTAATACTTATTAACTATCTGTGCAAAGAACTTATATAAGTCCTAATATACCCTAGATGTTAAAAAAGGATTAGAAAATAGGTTAAGGGCAGGAAGGCGCAACGCTTCCTCCCTCTAGACCTACTACTACTAGCCCTAATCTACTATTAACTCTATTAAGCTCTATTATGAACACTATAGCTACACTTACGCACAACTTAGTGTTAACTATAATTTAACTAAGACATAGTACATTAGTTTTTACTAGGAAGAATGTTACAGAATTCCTAGAAGACTTTAACTAACAAGCTAATAATAGAGGCATTTATAATGCTATAAGGGTCTTTATTCTACTAGACTACTTTTCTAATAAGGATTAATCTCTCTTTTGTATACTAAAACGCTTACCTAGATATGCTAAGAAAGATTAGTTAAAATTATAGACACACATAAAGGAACAGTAGAAGAATAAAGATATAACTATTAAGATAGGCAAATGCTTATACCTTTAAGCCTATATCTATAAATGCGTATAAAATTAGCCTAGTCTAGTAGAGTACTACACGCACTTTACTTCTGTTGCTAATACATATATTAAGAATAGGCAAATCCCTTAAGAAGAGGAAGGTATTCTTTTCTTCTAAGGCCTACTACAAACTAATAAAGAGGTAGTTATATACTATATGCTTTCTACTCTAAATAGAGATAATTAGGATACGTATAAACTAGAAGAGATCTATTCTTTTCTAAAAGCCTACTACAAGAAGATGACTAGCCTAGATAAGATTTATTAGCTAGAGCAAGGAGGCGCTAATGCTAAAATGCGCTAAATTATGCTATCTAATTAGTAAGCAACCTTCACCCTAGAGAAAGTAAAAAAAGCAGGAATTAAGATTAGCAAAGTACATAAGAAGACAAGCACACTAGTAGACGTTAACCTAGAGGTTAAGGACCTTATTAAGTCTCTAGGCAACCTAAAGCTTAGACTATTAACTATTAATATGCTTATAGCTTATCCTACAACTAAGAGACTCTTAGAGAAAATCTCTAACTATACATACTTTGTTGTATAAGCAACAAATGCAGAATTCTCTAGTAAGAGAAATAATAGTTCCTTTATTACTAAGGTCCTAAAGGGGGTATCTAACAAGACAAGTACAGCATATGTAAGTAATATAGAGACACACCCTCTCTACTGTATATGTAATATAGTAGGACACATGCTTAAGGAGTATAAATAATACTACGCCCTAAAGTAGATAAGATAAGTTAGTTTTAACTAGGATACTTTTAGCAAGAAGAGAACTTATTACTTTAGTCTACTATATAAGCGTTTAGGGGAAATCCTAGAGCAACTACTATTAAACTAAGTCTTGCTATAGTTAAAAGCAAAGATCTAAGAGTTCTACAACATTACTAATAATATGCTTAATTAGCTAGCCTCTAGTGTGCTACTAGAGAAGTTTACTAGAGAAGACTTTTAACTAGGTTTAAAGTATAAAGAGAAAAACTCTAATTTTGTAAATATAACTACTAGTTTAACAAGCTAAGGCTACTATAATAACGTCCTTTAGTAGTTCTAGCAATTCTAGAAATAGCTATACACTCCTTTTGCTAAGAAATATGTTAAAAAGCTTAATAATATAAATACAGCCAACATTATACTAGAAGGCGCAGAAAACGCTTTACATAGTATCTCTAAGTTAAATACTACTACGCGCTTAAAAGACAAAGGCCTAGCCCTCTACTAAGATATTAATTATGTCTAAGAGGGAGGAGTAAAGAAGTAAGGAAGGCTAAGTAAGGTTTTAAGCACACAAGGAAGTAATTAAACAATATAAAGTAACTCTCTTATTCCTAACTTGCAGCCTATAGATATACAGTATTTATAAGAAGATATATAGAGTAATATACTTTTTGCAAGCTAGCCTTATATTATGCTATTTTTAATTATTAAACTACCTTAATTAGCTTATTAAGACAATAACATGTTAGCAGATCTAAAGCACTTACAGCAAAAAAGGAAGAAGAAGGCTATAAAGTTTATTAACGCTCTTCCTAATCTAGAACTTAAAGAGATAATACAAGGACAGCTAAACTGTATTACAACTACCCTACTTAGATAGAAAGTATAAGAAGTTATAGTATTAGACTTTATAGGGCAAGCTAGCATTTAAAAATAGCTGCGAAATTTTCTTAATAATAGTGTTAATGTTGTAGATAGTTTAGGTGCGCTTAATGTTATAACGTGTATAAAAAACGCTAAGCTAATAGATACTAAGTGCGCTAAATTACACTTAGGATCTGTTCTAGTCTCTAATTAGCTAAACAAGCGCACAGGCCCTACCTATAAAATTTTACTAGATACACGACCTGCTAAGAGCGCGTATTGCAATACAATAAATTTATATTAATTTAATATATAAACTTACTACAAGGTAAGTAGAAGAAGAGATTCCTAAATAGATAAGTTAGATAATATTCCTATAAAGGATATCTAAGGAGTTTAGCAAAGAAATAGATAGGCTTTTACTTAAACTAACTTACTAGAATGCTAAGTTACTGCGAACAGTAGCTTTCTAAAGTACTTAATTAACACTAGGGCATCAATAAATATCTTAAGACTAAGTGCTACATAAGTATTAAAGATACTATTTAAAATAATAGAGTACTAGCTAGGGCAGCCTCCTCTTAGTGTTACTTTAGCTAATAGCATATATAATCTATTTATTAGGACTACATTTAATATAGCTATACAAATAGAGACAGTTACTATTAGGACTATGTTTAGGATTTTTGCTAATGTTACTAAATCTATAATTCTAGGAGGGCCTTAGTATACAAGCGCTAGGATATTAATTTAGTATAATGCGTTTAGGCGAATTACGTACTAAGTCCTATCTAAAAATAGTATAAGAAACGCAGTCTTTGTTACGTCTAACTTATCTCTAAATTACTTAGCGTAGATAATTAAAATTAAAGCCTCTAATAACAACTTAGATAAAGAAACAGTAAGTAATATATAGTTATATATAATTACTAATACATTAGGTAACAAACTATAAGTAGCGGCGGTAAAATATATATAAGAAGCTGCATAGTCTAATCTAGTAGCTAGATTTAGTAACTTTAATATACTGTATATAGAAGGCAGCAGGAAGAATTAGATAGTCTAGATAAACTAAGTATTTACGCACGCAGTTAGACAGTCTAAGAACTTTATAAAAAACTCTAGACTTAGTAAATTTTTAATTATGTATAAGCTTAATTATTAGCAGATGCAAGAAAGGCTACTTAAATATACCTAATAACGTAATAATCTTTACACATTATATTAGATAGTAGATAAGAAGGTTTTACCTAACAATATCCTACAATAGGAGATGCCTATAAAATTTAGACAAGAAGACTAGAAGGAAAGGGCAAAAGAATAGCAACTTCTTAGAATAAGCATTTACAATCCTAATAAGGGGCCGTGTAATTATTTATTTAAACTAAGATATGCTGCTTTCTTAGAAAAGACAAGGCATACTAAAGAGCAACTTAACAAGCTATATACTAGAGACTACCTACAGCTATTAGATAAGGAGATATTTATATATATGCTTCTTAACAGAGAAGGAGTGCTCTTCTAGTAATTTAAAAAATTAGGAAGGATTTACCCTAATCCATGTCTGCTATATAAGATACAAATAATACTATATAAAGCTTAGCAAGTACAAAGGTTTACTATCCTAAAAGCTTTAGAGCTGCAAGTAGTAGATATAGTTACCGTCCGCCTAAATTAAGGAACATAGGAAAGGTGTAATAGTTAATATTACAACTTGTAGCACCTAGTACTTAAGAAGAACAAAGGCGTTTAATAGATCAGTAATGTATAGCAAATAAATGCAGTTACTATATAAGATATAAACCTACTACTAATAGTAGACAAGTTTTCTAAGAAGTTTGCAGGATGTAAGATTATTTTACTTATAGACTTATTTTTAGAATATAACTAAATTACACTATATTTAGACAGCAGAGATATAATAGCGTTTTAAATAATAGTTAGGCTTGTACAATTATGCATAATAGTTATAGGTGTTACTAACTTAATAGCAGCATTTTAACGTGTAATAATAAAGATTCTAAGAGACTCCTAGTCTAACACTATGCCTTTTATTAACAACATTACATATAGAGGGCTAAAAACTAATTATAGTAGAAAAGAATTAATGCTAGGAGTTTAAAGTGATATTCTTAAGCATATCTTATAACTAGTTAGGGTACTAGCTAATATTAAACAAGCTGGAGGTACTATTTTAGGAAAGAAATGTTAGTTTCTTATAGAAAGGCTTAAGGTTATAAGCTATAAGGTTAGCCTACAAGGACGTTATCCTAACTAGAAGAAAGTTAAGAAGATTATAAGCTAGCTACTATGCAAGAATAAATGGAAAGTATAATTCTTTATAAGTATATACGTCTACTACTATATATAAGTAAAGGACTTTACTAAGATTGCTAAACCTCTATTTACACTCTTACAAGATAATGTCCCTTTTAAATAAAGAGATACACAAGACGTAACAATGTATAGGCTAAAATAAGCTATATACAACGCACCTACACTTGTAAACCTTAACTATACTAACACTAAGGATTATAAGATATTTCTAAGAACTAATATAAGTTAAGATAGGGCGGGAGCATATATTAAATAACTTAAGAAGGATAATAAGCAATACCTAGTACAGTTTAAAAGCACACTATAGTTAGCACAAGAGAGGCAATAGCACTCTACTTAGTTAGAATGTAAGGCTGTACTATAGGCTCTGAAGAAGTTTTATACATACCTCTATAGTGTTTACTTTACTATAAAAACTAACGCGACAACTCTTATTACTTAACTAAACTACTTATATACTAACAATCTAGGATCTGTTATAAACAGGTAGATATTAATAATTCTTTTATAGGACTTTAACATAAAGTATATACTAGAACTAAAAAATGTAGTTGCAGATGTACTATTAAGGTATTTAAAACCTTATAAATAGAAACTACCTCTAGAACTTAAAGAGGATTTAGAGGAGTTTATTAATTATATAATTAGAAATGTGAATGCACTAATACAAATAGAACAGGCAAGAATACTCTATTAGGAATTCTTACTAGAGTTAGAATAATATGCTTAATTTTTAGTTAACTTTAAGACTTCTAGAGATATAAAACTATAAGAACTATAAGTATAAAAAAAGCAAGCTTTAAACTTCTTTATACAAAAAAGAATACTCTTTAGGAAAACATCTAGGAATATTATAATCTAGAGGGTTGTAAATAATACTAACCTAAGAATAGCTACAGTATAAAACGTACATACTTAGATTAGATATAGAGGAGTTAACGCGGTATACTCTATACTTGCTTAGTAATACTAGTAGAAAGGAATGTACAAGCATATACAGTAAAAGCTAGTAACTTGTCTAGAATATTAACTACAATCCTCTAAGAAGAAAGTTAATATACTTACTAACACCTATAGTTTTACTATTTAAGAGATAGTTGCAATTAATGTAGTATACATGCCTTAGTGTTTTAGGAAGAAGTTTTTAGTTATTATAAGAGACTACTTTAGTAGCTAGCCTAAAGCAAAAGCCCTATTAAATAACTAGTTAAAGACAATTGCAGAGTTCGTATATAAAAATATTATATATTAATAGAGCACAGCGCGTAAACTTATAGTTAATAGAGGGCCTAATTTTACTAAAGTAGTATTACAACTATTGTATATATATAGAATTAACTAAGTCTAGTCTTTAGGACACAACCCTTAAGCTATAGAAAAGATTAAAGGTGGGTATAAGCTTATGATAAATGCCCTTACAAAGCTACTAGGACCTTAGGTTAAGAACTTACTAATGGTTCTTTATATAGACAGGATCTTAAAACAGGAATAGACAGGTTACTTACTGTACTAGTTAGTTATAAGGCAGAACCTAGTACTTCCTATTAAACTCGCGTTACCTATATAGCAAACACTTTTATTTAGGAAAGTAAACGACTATGCACAGCTGCTTATAATTTAAGTAATATAGTTAGATCTTAAAGATTAGTTTACAAAGAATGCTATTACTTATACTAACTAGATAAGAGCTGCTAAAAAGGAATACTAAGATAACACTAAAAAAATATAATATAAAGATATAAAGCTAGGAGACTTAGTTCTTTTCTAAAACTCTATTGAGGAAATTAATATATTGTAAGACTGCAAGCTAGATACAAGATAGTTAGGCATATACTATATTTATAAAGCTAGACCTAATAAAGAAACTTATTGTTTTAAGAACCTTAATAGTTCACGCTTTCTCTATACAACACCTAGATAGTGATTAAAGCTATTTAGACAAAGACTTGTCTAAAATATTATTAAAGAAGATTAAGGAAACATAAAGTTATAGAATCCTAACTATTAAGAACAAACTAGCCCTATAGTAGACATTCCTATCTTACTAGACTTGCCTAAGCTATATACAGAACTATAACTACATTTACCTCCTATAATAGGTAATAAGCTTCGTCCTTAAGTTGTTATTACTAAATATCTTATAGAAGAAGAGCATTATGTATATAGACAAGACTTTAAAAGCTTAGACTCTAACTCTAATACTACTACATTAGAGAACTAATAGGCTATAGAATAGCCTATAATTTTAGGAAGGGGAGAGGATACTATACTAGCAGTACCTGCTTTTACCTTTAGCCACTTGTTTACTAATTTCCTATATAAAATTTAGGTATAAGCTACTTATCTTACTAACCCTAAGTGCTTACTACTACACTAATACTATACTTTATTTCACGCACTTTTAAGGCAACAGCTAATTATAACAACTATTTTAATTATAAAACCTACTTATTTTAGCGCAATTTAGACCTTGTTTACCTCTACCTACTAGCTGGCAGGATACTGCTACTACGTATAAACTAGAACTATAACCTTACTAACTATCTAACTCTCTTGCTATACAAACTTTACTACCTTTTATTAAAGTAGTTACCTTCTAAGATAATAATAATAATAATACTTTCCTTTACAAACTAGTAGTAGCTAAAGACAACATTTAACTTATATTAACTAACCTACTTAAACAATACTTCTAGGGCTGTTAGACAAGGCTTAGGGCAAGCAGCTACAGCTATAACTGCTATAAACACTAGAACTATTAAGGGTTTTTAACAACCTTAGAGTTATTACTAAGAAGGAAAACTATATTACAGACTAAATCCCTAAGGTTATACAGCATTAAGACAGGGTACTAAAGCTTACAAAGCTTAGCAACAATATTAGAGTTATTAATATCTAGACTCTAGTAGATAAAATTCTTTTAAACGCTCTAAGATAATAATATATTATTATAAATTGTTAGTTTAACAACGCCTCTTACTAATTGAACCTAATTCTTAAGGTTGTCCTAGGAGTAGGTAACTTTTGTGCTTAGCTCCTGTAAAGGGCTGAAGCCTTGATGTTCTCTAGTACTCGGCCTGTGGCCTTCGTTGGCTTTTCTTACCTCAGCATTAGCACCTCAGCACTAGCTGCTGACTATCGGCCGCACTAGTTACGCTAACTGTCAGCTAACCCGACGACCTCTAATAACCTTAGTTAGTCCTAACCTTAGTTAGTCCTAACTATCTGGATTAAATATAAAAACCTACGTAGTCTCCCTATAGTTCTGTATCTAATTTATTCACCTTCTACTGTTACCTTGCATCTTTGGTCAAACCAACGCACCCTTATAATTAAATTAGATCCTTCTTTAGCTACTTGCGTAGCTATGTTGTACTTAGGAGCCCTCTAGAGCTATATCTAGACAAGAAGCCAGCGAGAGCTATATCTACGCGCGAGAATCTAATTAATTAGAGCGCTAGTTAATTAGTTAACTGTTTAAATCCACTAAAGGATTAACAGAAGAAGCACTAGATTAAAAGTGCTAAGGGATACTTAGTTGTATAAGTCCCCTAGGCGTTTAAATTTGTTAGATAAGCCTACTAAGCGTAGTAGCCCTAGAAAATAAGACGAAGGATAAGCCTACTAAGCGTAGTAGCCCCTACACGAAAGGATAAGCCTACTAAGTGTAGTAGCCCCTACACGAAAGGATAAGCCTACTAAGCGTAGTAGCCCCTACACAAAGGATAAGCCTACTAAGCGTAGTAGCACCTATAACAATTTCTATTAACAATATAGAGTACTAGCGAGTACCTACAATACAATAGCAGAACCCTTAGTAGCTCTTTTAGCTGTAAGAATAGCAGAACTACACTAAGATAGTGTTAGTAGACCTAAAGTAGAAACTACTTTAGAAGGTCTTTGTAGAGCAGGTGGCCTAGATAAGATAGCTGCTTCTATAAGGATACAGGAAGCCTTCTAAGCTTAGGAGGCTATAAGCACGCTACAACAAAGGGAACCTAAGGTAGAACAACCTATACCTTAGTTACCTACCCTATTAGCTGCCCTAGGAAATTAACAAACGCCTAGGCGTTTTAAACAACTAGATCTTAATACCTTTAACAGAAATAGAAAGATGTACTAAATCTTTTAACAACAGCTTACCGCTAAGGTAGAGAATAATAAGGAAGATTTTAATACAGATAAAAGGACTTATAACTACGCCTTTAGTTAATTAAAAGGCTTAGCTGCAACCCTTACCCTGCCTTTCCTTAACTAAATAGGGATTTGTAATTTATAGAACTTTAATAAGCTATTAAACTTCTTTAATTAAATGTTTTAAGATTTCTATAGTGCAGAGAAAGCTAAGAACAAGCTCTAGTCTATAAGCTAAGGCAAGAAAAGTATACGCAAATACATTATAGAATTCTAGGAACAACTACTATTATCTAATAATAGTTTAGACGAGGATACAAGGATAATGCTTTTCTAAAAAAGCCTTATTTAGAAACTTTAAGACAAACTTATAGGTATTACTTATAAGGATTTAGATAGCCTGCAAAATAAAGCAATAGAGATTGCTAATTACCTTTACAGAATAGAGGAGTACTCTAAAGGCAGAGACAACAAGCCTAAGGAGTATAAATCTAGGAGAACTTCTCCTTCTCCTTCTCCTTCAAAAGGAGACTAGATAGAAGGGATAGAATATACAGGAAGAACTACTAAACCTTAACAGTTTAGTAACTAGGAGTTAGAATAGTTGTATAGAGAAAGACGCTGTTTTAACTACAAACAAAAAGGCTATCTATCTACATATTATATAGAGAATAAGAGATCTTCTAAAAAGGAGAAAAAGACTTTAGTTAAGTCTTCTAACTTTAAGAAAGATAATAAGCTTAGTAAGGGAAGCTTAAATAAGGACTTAGATTTAGAAAAAGAATAGCTCCTGTTTAAAGTTACTAGCAGGAGCCTCTAAAAAGTTAGGATAATTTAGTTAAGGAGTAGGCAAACTTGAAAAAGAATATAAGCAGCAATAGAATAACTTAAGAGGCACTAGTAAATTGTTACACTTTTGTCTCTACTTTAATTAATACAGGAAACCTTGTATACTTGCTTATTAGCGCTTAATTTATTAAGAACGCTAACTTATAGTGCATTTTTATTTCTCCTAGAAGATAAGAAGGAGTTACAGATAAACCTAGAACTATTAATAAAGTTGCTAGGTTAGACATTAATATTAAAGGCTATAAGGATACTATTTAGGGTTATGTAGCCCCTACACACCCTAGTTATAATTTAATACTTAGACAGCCCTAGATAAATAGAAGAGAGGTTACTATTGCTCCTTCTAGAAAAACAATTTACATCTATTCTTTTAGCGAAAGGATTAATTTACTTAGCACTAAGGATCGCCCTTTTAAAGGAGACTAGAGATTAAAATAAATAAGCGCAACAGCTTATTACTCCTATATTAGGCGGGCGAAAAAGGATAAGTCTATTTAGACTTTCGCCGCTTCTCTTAAGAATATTAAAAAAGCCCTAGCTCTTAAGAAGAAATTAGAAGTCCTACCTTTACTCCCTAAGGCTTATTAACACCTAGCTTAGATTTTTAATCTAAAAACTGCTTCTGTACTACCTCCTTTACGCGGATCTAAAGTAGATTACTAAATTAAACTAGAGAAAGATAATAAAGGCAAAGAAAAAGAGGCCCCCTAGGGATCGTTATACAGTATAAGCCGCCTAGAACTCTTAGTATTACAAAAGGAGCTTATTTCTCTACTTAATAAGGGACAGATTAGAGCTAGTAGCTCTCCTGCCTCCACCCCTGTCCTTTTTGCTAAGAAACCTAGAGGAGGTTTACATTTCTGTATTAATTGCTAAGCCCTAAACGCTATTACAAAGAAAGATTATTATCCTTTACCTTTAATTTAGGAAAACCTTAACAATATTGCAAAAGCTAAATAGTTTACGAAGATTAACGTTTCTACAGCTTTTTACAAGATTAGAATTAATGCAGGAGATAAGTAGAAAACAGCTTTTTGTACTAGATTTAGGTTATATAAGTGGCTAGTTACTCTATTTAGTATAGCAAACGCTCCTAGTACTTTTTAACGCTATATTAATTAGACCCTCTGTAAGTATATTAACAATTTTTGCTTAGCCTACCTAGACGACGTATTAATTTACACAAATAGCACGCGTAAAGAACACTAACATTATATAAATAAGGTTTTAGAAGCTATAAGCAAGGCTAGATAACCTTTAAACATCTAGAAATGTGAATTTAACGTATAGAGTATAAAATACCTTAGATTTATTATTAAGGCTAGAAAAGGTCTTTGAATAGACCCTAAGAAAGTAAAAGTAATTAGAGATTAGCAGGCGCCTACAAATGCTAAAAGAGTATACAGTTTTCTTAGTTTTGCAAACTTCTATTAACAATTTATTAAGAACTACTTAGAAATAGTAGCTCCTATTTTAAGGCTTACTAGTAACATCTTCTTTTAATAGGGAAAAACTAAGCAAAAGGCTTTTAATAAGCTTAGGGAGTTATTTATTACTAAGCTAGTACTAGCTTAATAGGATCCTGACAGAGAAATAATCCTAGAAACAGACTCTTCTAGATATGTAGTAGCAGGAGTCCTCTCACAATACAACAATAAAGAAAGCCTACGCCTAGTAGCTTATTATTTAAAAAGGTTAACTAGCACGTAAAGCAATTACAAGATACACAATAAGAAATTACTAGTAGTTATCTCCTGCTTATCTAAGTAGGACGCTATGCTACAATCTTTAAAGAAGTTTATAGTTCTTACAGACTATAAAAACCTTAAATATTTTAGCAGGCCTAGACAGCTTAGCGAGAGACAAATGAAATAGGCTGAATTTCTAGGAAAGTCTCCTAACATAGAAATATTCTACAGGCCTAGAGTTAATAACTCTAGGGCTAATGCCTTATCTAGGAGACAACAAGATATGCTAGCAAACGACTAGAATACTAGGATTTCTAGGAGATTTGTACAAGTATTTAAACCTACAACTGCAGCTACTAACGAAGAAGTAAAAAAAGAAAAGGTACTTAGAACCTTTAGCTGCAACAGCTATCTAGTAACAGTACTAGAATTACCCTAAAAGCAATTAGATCTAGAAGATTTATAGAATAAAGCTAAAAAAAGAAGACAAAACTTACTAAATAGCCTAGAAAGCTGTAAGGGACAGTAAACAATAATTTCCTACAGCTTTAGATCTTGAACTTTCTAATTCTAAATACTAACTAGATAATTCTAGAAACCTCCTATACTGAGATTAAAAATAGGTACTTAAAAATAAACCTCTAAGAACTAGAATTATCCACGAAATCTACAGTTCTAGAGCTTTAGGCTATCTAGGAAGGAATATTATCTATTAAGCTATTGTAAGAGAATACTTTTAGCCCTCTATTAGCCAAAGTATTAGAAGGTATATAAGGAACTGCTTAGTGTGTAGAAGAACAAAACCCTAGAGAGACAGCCTATAAGGCTTAGTAAAACCCTTGCCTATACTAGAGCAAATATAGAAAGAAATTTCTATAGATTTTATTATAGGGTTACTAGAAAGCAAAGGCTGTATAAACCTTATAGTAGTTACAAATAGGCTTAGCAAAGACGTTGTTCTAATAGGCCTTAAGGACATTACTATAAAAAGTGTTACTAAAACTTTTATTAACTCTGTTGTAGCTTACTATTAGTTACTAAACTATATTACTTTAGACAGAGGTATACAGTTTGTTAACTATTTTTAGATTAAGCTTTGCAAGTTATTAGAAATTAAGCAACGCTTATTTTCTAGATACTATCCTAAAACTAATAGTTCTATAGAGAGAATAAACTCTATAGTACAGGCTTATTTACAAGCCTTCTGTAATTAGGATTAAACAAATTAGAAAAGTAACCTAGGGATAGCTAAGATTGCAGTTATAGCAAGGCAAGCTTAGTCTACTAAAATGTCTCCTTTCTTCCTACAACACGGCTATAAGGTAGATCCCCTACAAATTACACCTAAGTACAGTCTTTAACAACAACTTCTAAGGAGAATACAGGAGGATTATTAAAAGGCAGAAAATATTATTAATAAGCTACAACAAAGTATTAAGCTTGCACAAGCTACAATAGGAGAAAGCTAACAAGAATAAGAAAGGCAGGCAAATAAGAGAAGGCAATAATTACCTTAGCTTAAAATAGGTAATAAGGTATAGTTAAAACTAGGCAACTACTACAAAACAAAAAGGCCTAGCAGAAAACTTAACTAGAAGAATCTTAAGTACACAGTACTTAAGGTTATTAGACTAAACACAGTTAAATTAAATACTCCTAGCTAGATTTACCTAGTATTTAATGTTAATAACCTTAGACTAGCGTCCTCAGACCCTCTACTAAGCCAGCCAATAGACGACAATAAACCTCTACCAATTAAGACAGAGGATAGAGAAGAATACCTAGTAGAGACTCTATTAAAGAAAAGAGGAAAAGGAAGAAAAAAGCAGTACTTAGTTAAATAGTTAGGATATCTAGATCTAACCTAGGAACTAGCTGTTAATCTAAAAGATACAGAAGCCCTAGAAGAGTAGAACTCTAGGTAATAAGATTACTACCCCTACTATTTTTTAGGAGGGGGGTATTGTAAATGGCTAAAGCCTTAATGTTCTCTAGTACTCGGCCTGTAGCCTTTGTTCGCTTTTCTTACCTCAGCATTAGCACCTCAGCACTAGCTGCTGACTATCGGCCGCACTAGTTACGCTAACTGTCAGCTAACCCGGCGACCTCTAATAACCTTAGTTAGTCCTAACCTTAGTTAGTCCTAACTATCTAGACTGGATATAAAAACCCACGTAGTCTCTCTATAGTTCTATATCTAATTCATTTACCTTCTACTGTTACCTTGCATCTTTGGTCATACTAACGCACCCTTACACAACCTAGTAATCTGTAAGATTCTAGATAGCTTTAAGAAGCTAGGGAAGTGCGTATAGCTTAACTGCGTATTATATAAATTGCGAGACTTGCTACTGTTATAGTATAAGGAGTTCTTAGAGTTACTAAGGGAAATTAGACTAATTGCCTTACTAAAAGAGCCCTGCCTATTCTTTAATAAAGAAAGGAGGATCTTAGTATTTTATATATAGATAATATCCTACTGCTCCTTGCAAAAGATAAAAAGTAGAGGGCGATAGATCTCTAGTAAAAGATTATAGACAAGTACAAGATACAGGAACAAGGATTAGTTGAATAGTTCCCTAGTATCTACATAATTAGAGATTATAAGAAGCAAATAATCACGCTTGTATATAATATATACATGATCAAGATAGCAAAGAAGTTTAAGCTAGAAGATAGTAGCTTTCTAAAGACTCTATTACTATTAGAGGAGCTGATTAAGAACACTAGCAAAGCAACTAAGCAAGAGATTAAGGTCTACTAAGAAAGGGTTAGATTAGTGCTGTACACAGCTATTATACTATAACTAGATGTTACCTACTTAATCTTAAAGCTCTTACACTTCCTTACAAACCCTAGTAATTAGCATTTAAAAGCTATTAAATGGGTAATTATATACCTCTATTAAACAAGATAGGATGCAATCTAATATAAGAACTATAATAGCCTAGACCTAATGATTACAGGCAATACTTCCTTTGCAGATAATCAGAAAACTGGTTAATTGTCCTAAAGATATATAGCTATCCTATATAGTAGTCTAATATTTTAGAAGGCAGCTTAGCAGACTATAGTAACTATATCAACTACTAAGGCTAAGCTGCTTGCCATTAAGCACACTACTAAAGAGGCTATAGCCTTTAAGCGCTTCTTTTGTAAGCTGTCTCTTAATCAAGGAGATATCTAGACAGTTTAGTGCAATAATTAACAAACAATTAGGCTTATAGTTAGGAGGAATAAGTAGTTTAGTACTTATTTAAGGCATGTAGATATACAAAATATATAGCTACAGTAAGAATTTGCTAAAGGATTATTTTAGGTTAAATACCTAGAAACAGCAATTATGCTAGCTAATAGACTAACTAAGTTACTTACTTAATAACAATTTAAAAAGTTTAAGTAGTTGCTTAACCTTTAGCAAGTTAATCATTTAATTAAATAAAATAATAATTAATAAGCAAAGGATTTGTATTAAGTAGCAACATCTATATACTAGGCTAAGTCTCCTCTTAAGAACTTATTTTATTAAGCAGGAGAACGTAAGCTAGACTATTAAACTAAAACTAGGAACCTTGTTACTAATAAGCATTAGATTTATTATACTTACTAGACTCTATTATTGTATTACGCTTAGCCTGCTTAGCTTTAGCTAGCTTAAGAGCAATTTAAGCTATCTAAGCCTAAATAGCAAGAGTCTAGAGGTAAGCAGCATTACAGCGCAATTCTAACCTATTACTTCTATATATAAAGTTATTAGATAATTACCTTTTTACTTTAGCGTAATAATTGCGCTTATCTAAATAAGTTGTATAGCAATTAGGATAATAAATAGAAGAACAATTGTATAAAGCAGTAAGGGGCAATATTTTGCAGGCAGCCTGCTCTTAAAGTAGTAAACTTTAAGTAGGTTACTACTAAGGCTGCTTATGTTACTGCTATTACTACTAGGGATAAGAAGCTAACTATTGCAGCTAGTGTGCGGGTTGCTACGTAGGAGTAAGAGCAAACGTAGGTGCAGAAGCAGGAGTAAGAGCAGGAGGCTAAGCAGCAAAACTGCAATACAACATTTCTTAAGCGCGACAATTATAGACAGAAGGCTTTCTAGTAGACGTAACACCGCTCTTAATCTCTTTACAGCAAGCAATAATGTCCTTAAATAGTTAAGCTTTTAAAGCTTAGTACATCTTATTATTATTCTATCCCTAAACACTGGTTAGTAAGCTAAGCAAGAAGGTTAATAGGTTAGAAACTTACCTCTTTATTTTTATATATAGCTATAAATTAATTAGTAAGATTAATATTAACTGTGTAGTAGGTGTAAGACAAGCAACTGCTACAGCGTAAGCTACTCTAACTACTAGTTTAAACGCAATTAAAGTAGCGTTTAGCATATAAACTATCTAGCATTATCTTTATACAGCGCTTACACGGCAGAACACAAAGGCGTAATAAATTAGTAGTAATCTTTAAGGAGCTATTAGGCGCCTTTTTCTGTGTAGAGGGGGGCGCTGTGCGCTTAGTAGATAGATTAGTAGACGTTTTTAGCCTATTACTATTGCTATGTTACTATTTACGCGTTGCTGCTTAAGCAGTTATCTACTGTAACTTTTACTTTAGCTCTTAAGGAGCCTTGCCCTTGCGCTAGCTTAATTACTTAGTTAGACTCTTATGTAGACCAAAATTTAAATAAGAACTTAATAATAGACTTAATTTAGTAGGTAAGGCAATTAGCCTCTAAGTAGAGCTACTAGATATCTTATAGTAAGCAAAAGGATTAACAGGCAGAGGCAACTAACTCTTATTATCTTAGAGATCAGCTGCTTGCTAAATCTTATTGTTAAATAGGCTTTAGCGCGCGTAACGCTTATGCTTAGCACTATTCTTGCGTTGTTAGCGAAGGCTTTCTAAGCGTTAATTACGTTGTTAACAACAGCTCTCTAAGCTGCGCTTATTATTACTAGGGGCAGACTACACTAGAAAGATTAGCAGCTAATTAGTAAGAGTACAATAGGGCAACACTTACTATGTTAGTAATAGTAGTTAAGAGGGTCCTAAAAAGCTTAGTAATTAATATTAGAGTAAGGTTAAGGACAAAAGTTTTAGAGGGGTAGTAGACGCAATTAATATTGTTGTAGAGGCTGCGTACTAACTAATTACGTAATATTTAAGGTCTATCTAATGTTTTAATATCAGGACTGCTAAGATTAATTAAAATATTAACAAGCAGCATTACTACAACAACAGAGGATTAGGCAGAAAAAACTATAATTCTAGAGGGACCTACTAATTAACAACCTTAATTTATTACAATTGCCTAGTTGCTTACAGCTTAGGTTAATAGTATCTTACTAACCTAGGGGGTGTGTTAGAGTATTAACATGCGCAACATGCGGGTCACCCTGTTAAGCAGGTAATCCTAGTAAGCTAAACACGTGACGATCGCGCTAGCGCCTATATATACAGGCTAGATCGTCTTATTCCTCTTAAGTAGTTATTGACCACTTTGTTGTGGCACTTAGTTAATCAATATACTTATTCCACTCCTCCTGATCAAGCAATTGAACTTTCTCAGCTCCCATAGTTAAATATTGTCTTTAGCTACTGCTAGTTTAAGCGGGGGGAGATATTATTATTATTATTGTCTTTAAAAGTAACTACCCTAATAAAAAGTAGTAAAGTTTATGTAGCAGGAGAATTAGATAGTTAGTAGGGTTGTAGTTCTAGTTTATGCGTAGTGGCGGTATCCTGCCAGCTAGTAGGTAGAGATAAACAGGGTCTAAATTGCGCTAAAATAAACAGGTTTTGCAATTAAAATAGTTATTATAATTAACTATTGCCTTAAGAGTGCGTAAAATTAAGTATAGTATTAGTGTGGCGGTAAGCACCTAGGATTTGTAGGATAGGTGGCTTGTTCCTAAATTTTATATAGGAAATTAGTAAATAAGTAACCAAAAGTAAAAGTAGGTACTACTAGCATTGTATCCCCTCCCCTTCCTAAAAATATAGGCTATCCTATAGCCTATTAGTTGTCTAATATAGTAGTATCTAAGTTACAGTCTAAGCTTTTAAAGTCTTGTTTGTATACATAATCCTCTTCTTTGATAAGACGTTTAGTAATAACAATTTAAGGACAAAGATTATTACTTATTATAGGAGGTAAAGGTAGTTGTAGTTCTGTATACAGCTTAGGCAAGTCTAGCGAGATAGGAATGTCTACTGTAGGGCTAGTTTGTTCCTAATAGTTAGGATCCTATAACTTTATATTTTCTTAATCTCTCTTAATAATATCTTAAACAAGTCTATATCTAAATAGCTTTAATTATTATCTAGGTGTTGTGTAGGGGAATTGTGTACAATTAAGGTCCTTAAGATAATAGGTTCCTCTATAAGGTCTAGCTTTATAAATATAGTATAGGCCTAACTATCTTGTATCTAGCTTGTAGTCTTGCGACATATTAATTTCCTAAACAAAGTTCTAGAGAAGAACTAAGTCTCCTAGCTTTATATCCTTATAATGTATTTCTTTAGTGTTATCCTAGTATTCCTTTTTAGCTACTCTTATTTAGTTATTATAGGTAATAGCATTCTTTGTAAACTAATCTCTAAGATCTAGCTGTTTTGCTTAAATTATAAGTAGCTGTGTATAGTCTTTTACTTCTCTAAATAAAAGCGTTTGCTATATAAGTAGCGTGAGTTTAATAAAAAGCACTAGGTTCTACCTTATAACTAACTAGTATAGCAAGTAACCTATCTATACCTATATCAAGATCCTGTCTATAAAAGGAACTATTAACAAGTTCTTAACCTAAGGTCCTAGCAGCTTTGTAAGGGCGTTTATAATAAGCTTATACTCTCCTTTAATTTTTTCTATAGCTGAAGAGTTATGTCCTAAAGACTAGACTTAGTTAATCTTATACATATTTAATAAATATAATACTACCTTAGCAAAATTAGGCCCTCTATTAATTATAAGTTTACGCGCTATACTCTATTAATATATAATGTTCTTATATACGAACTCTGCAATTGTCTTTAACTAGTTGTTTAACAGGGCTTTTACTTTAGGCTAGCTACTAAGGTAGTCTCTTATATTAACTAAAAACTTCTTCTTAAAATACTAAGGCATATATACTACATTAATTATAACAGTCTCCTAAATAGCGAAACTATAGGTATTAGTAAGTATATTAACTTTCCTCTTAGAGGATTATAGTTAATAGTCTAGACAAGTTACTAGCTTTTGCTATACATGCTTGTACATTCCTTTCTACTAGTATTACTAAGCAAGTATAGAGTACACTGCGTTAACTCCTTTATATGTAATCTAAGTATGTACGTTCTATACTATAGCTATTCTTAGGTTAGTATTATCTACAACCCTTTAGATTGTAATGTTCTTAGACGTTTTCCTAAAAAGTATCTTATCTTATATAAAGAAGTTTAGAGCTTATTTCTTCTATACTTATAGTTCTTATAGTTCTATATGCATAGAAGTCTTAAAGTTAACTCTAAATTAAGTGTATTATTCTAACTTTATTAAGAATTTCTAAGAGAGTATCCTTGCCTATCCTATTAGTATTAGTGCATTTACATTTCTAATTATATAATTAATAAACTCCTCTAAATCCTCTTTAGGTTCTAGAGCTAGTTCCTAACTATTAAGTTTTAGATACCTTAATAGTGCATCTGCAACTTCATTCTTTAGTCCTAGTATATACTTAATATAAAAGTCTTATAAAAGAATTATTAATATTTACTTATTTATAACAGATTCTAGATTGTTAGTAGATAAGCAATTTAGTTAAGCAATAAAGGTTACTGCGTTAGTTCTTATAGTAATATAAACACTATAGAGGTAGGTATAAAACTTGTTAAGAGCCTATAGTATAGCTTTATATTCTAACTTAGTAGAGTACTATTGTCTCTCTTGCGCTAACTATAGTGTGCTTTTAAACTACACTAGGTGTTGCTTATTATCTTCTTTAAGTTATTTAATATATACTCCTACACTATCTTAACTTACATTAGTTATTAGGAATATCTTGTAATTCTTAGTATTAGTATAGTTAAGGCTCGCAAGTGCAGGTGCATTATATATAGCCTATTTTAGCTTATATATTGCTGCGTCTTGTGTATTTCTTTATTTAAAAGGGACATTATCTTGTAAGAGTATAAATAGAAGTTTAGTAATCTTAGTAAAGTTCTTTACTTATATATAGTAGTAGACGCATATACTTATAAAGAATTATACCTTCCTTTTATTCTTCCATAGTAGCTAGTTTATAATCTTCTTAACTTTCTTCTAGTTAGGATAACGTCCTTGTAGGCTAACCTTATAGCCTACAACCTTAAGCCTTTTTATAAAAAAATAACACTTCTTTCCTAACATAGTACTTCTAGCTTATTTCATATTAGCTAGCACCTTGTCTAGTTGCAAGATATGTCTAAGAACATAATATTAAACTCCTAGCATTAATTCTTCTCTGCTATAATTAGTTATTAGCCCTCTACATGTAATGTAGTTAATAAAGGGCATAGTATTAGGCTAGTAGTCTCTTAGAATCTTTATTATTATACGTTAAAGTACTGCTACAGAGTTAGTAGCACCTATAACTATTATGTATAATTATATAAGTCTAACTAGTGTTTAAAACGCTGTTATGTCTATGCTTTCTAGAGTTAGTGTAATTTATTTATTTATTTTTAAGGTATCAAAGGTGGTGGTTGTTGTTGTAGTCAAAATAGGTTTTCCAAAAAAGTGAAAAGCAGCTGCCCTCTACTAATCAGTCGCAAAAGTCAAAAAAAGATTGTGGTAATTTATTTATATCCTAAAAACAAGTCTATAAGTAAGATAATCTTGTATTCTGTAAACCTCTTAGAAAACTTATCTACTGTTAGTAGTAGGTTTGTATCTTATATAGTAACTGCATTTATTTACTGCGCATTACTAATCTATTAAACGCCTTTGTTCTTTTTAGGTACTAGGTACTATAGGTTACAATATTAACTATTACACCTTTCCTACGTTCCTTAATTTAGGTAGACGTTAACTATATCTACTACTTATAGTTCTAAAGCTTTTAGGATAGTAAAACCTTATACTTACTAAGCTTTATATAGTATTGTTTATATCTTGTATAGTAGACATATATTAAGGTAAATCCTTTCTAATTCCTTAGATTGCTAGAAGAGTACTTCTTCTATGTTAAGAAGCATATGTATAAATATCTCCTTTTCTAATAGCTGCAGGTAGTCTCTAGTATATAGCTTATTAAGTTGTTCTTTAGTAAGCCTTGTCTCTTGTAGGAAAGTAGCATATCTTAGTTTTAATAGATAATTACACAGCCCTTTATTAAAATTATAAATACTTATTCTAAGGAGTTGCTATTTTTTTGCCTTTTCTTTCTAGTTTTCTTATCTAAATTCTATAGGCATCTCCTACTGCAGAATATTAATAAGTTAAACCTTCTTATTTACTATCTTATATAGTGTGTAAAGATTATTGCGTTGTTAGGCATATTTAAGTAGCTTTTCTTGTGTCTGCTAACAATTAAGCTTATACATAATAAAAAATTTACTAAGTTTACAGTTTCTTATAGGGTCCTTAGACTGTCTAACCGCGTGCGTAAACACTTAGTTTATCTAGACTATCTAATCTTTCCTACTACCTTCTATATACAGCATGTTAAAGTTGCTAAATTTAGCTACTAGGTTAGACTATACAGCTTCTTGTATATATTTTACTGTAGCTGCTTATAGTTTGTTACCTAATCTATTAGTAATTATATATAACTGTATATTACCTGCTATTTCCTTATCTAAGTTATTGTTAGAGGATTTGTTTCTAATTATTTGCGCAGGGTAATTTAGAAATAGGTTAGACGTAATAAAGACTGCGTTTCTTATACTATCTTTACATAGAACTTAGCATGTAATTCTCCTAAACGCATTATACTAAATTAATATCTTAGCACTTGTATACTAAGGTCCTTTTAGAATTATAGATCTAGTAATATTAGCAATAATCCAAAACATAGTCCTAATAGTAGCTGTTTTTATTTGTATAGGTATATTAAATGCAGTCCTAACAACCAGGTTATATGTGCTATTAGCTAAAGTAATACTAGGAGGAGGCTGCCCTAGCTAGTGCTCAAATATTTTATACAGTATCTTTAATGTTTGCGTAGTACTTAGTCTTAGGATATTTATTTGTACTCTAGTGTTAATTAAGCACTTTAGAAAGCTACTGTTTATAGTAACTTAGCATTCTAGTAAGTTAGTTTAAGGAAAAGCCTACCTATTTTTTTGCTAAACCCCTTAGACATCCTTTGTAGGTATATTATCTAATTTATTTATTTAGGAATCTCTCCTTCTACTTACCTTATAGCAAGTTTACGTATTATATTAATACAATTTTATTGCATTGCAATAGGCGCTTTAAGTAAGAAGTGTATTTAGTAAGATTTTATAGGTAGGGCCTGTGCGCTTGTTTAGCTAATTAGAGACTAGAACATATCCTAGGTATAATTTAGCGCACCTAGCATCTATTAGCTTAGCGTTTTTTATACATGTTATAACATTAAGCGTACCTAAACTATCTATAACATTAACACTATTATTAAGAAGATTACGTAGCTGTTTTTAAATGCTAGCTTACCTTATAAAGTCTAATACTGTAACTCCTTGTACTTCCCGTCTAAGTAAAGTAGTTGCTATATAGTTTAGCTATCCTTACACTATCTCTCTAAGTTCTAAATTAGAAAGAGCGTTAATAAACTTTATAGCCTTCTTCTTTCTTTCTTGCTATAAGTGCTTTAGATCTACTAACATGTTATTGTCTTAGTAAGCTAATTAAGGTAGTTAAATAATTAAAAATAGTGTATTATAAGGCTAACTTGTAAAGAGTATATTGCTCTATATTTCTTCTAACAGATACTGTATATCTATGGGCTACAAATTAGGAATAAAAGAGTTACCTTATATTATTTAATTACATCCTTGTGTGCTTAAATCCTTGCTTAGCCTTCCTTACTTCTTTACTTCTCCCTCCTAGACACGATTAATATCCTAGTAGAGGGCAGGGCCTCTACCTTTTAAGCGCGTAGTAGCATTTAACTTAAAGATACTATATAAAGCGTTTTCTTTACCTCCTAGTATAATGTTAGCTGTATCTTTATTATTAAGCTTCTTAGCGTATTCCTTAGCAGAAAGAGTATATAGTTGTTTCTAGAATTACTAGAACTGCTAAAGGATGTTACTATAGTAACCTTAGCTTGTTAAACTAGTTGCTATATTTATAGAATTAGAGTTTTTCCCCTTAGACTTTAAACCTAGTAAAGAGTCTTCTCTAGTAAACTTCTCTGGTAGTACACTAGAGGCTAGTTAATTAAGCATGTTATTAGTAATATTGTAGAACTCTTAGATCTTCGCCTTTAACTACAGTAAAACTTAGTTTAATAGTAGTTATTCTAAGATTTCCCCTAAACACTTATATAGTAAACTAAAGTAGTACGTTCTCTTCTTCCTAGAAATATCTTAGTTAAAACTAAACTATTCTATCTACTTTAAGACGTAGTATTATTTATACTTCTTAAGCATGTGTCCTACTATATTATATATATAGTAGAGAGGGTGTGTTTCTATATTACTTATATATACTGTACTTGTCTTGTTAGATAATGCTTTTAAGGTCTTAGTAATAAAAGAACTATTATTCCTCTTACTAGAGAATTCTACATTAGTTGCCCTTATAACAAAGTACGTATAGTTAGAGGGTTTCTCTATAAGTCTCTTAGTTGTAGGATAAGCTATAAGTATGTTAATAGTTAATAGTCTAAGCTTTAAGTTGCTTAAAGACTTAATAAGGTCCTTAACCTCTAAGTTAATATCTACTAGTATACTTATAGTCTTATGTGCTTTGCTAATCTTAATCCCTACTTCCCTTACTTCCTTTAGGGTAAAGGTTGCTCGCTAGTTAAATAGCATAATCTAGCGCATTTTAGCATTAGTGCCTGCTTACTCTAGCTAATAAATCTTATCTAGGCTAGTTATCTTCTTGTAGTAAGATTTTAGAAAAGAATAAATCCCTTCTAGTTTATATGTATCCTAATTATCTCTATTTAAGGTAGAAAGTATATAGTATATAACTACCTCTTTGTTAGTTTGTAGTAGGCCTTAGAAGAAGAGAATACCTTCCTCTTCTTAAGGGATTTGCCTGTTCTTAATACATATATTAGCAACAGAAGTAAAGTACGTATAGTACTCTACTTGACTAGCCTAGTTTTGTACGTATTTATAAATATAGGCTTAAAGGTATAAGTGTTTGCCTATCTTAATAGCTATATCTTTATCCTTCTACTATTCCTTTATATATGTCTATAACTTAGACTAACTCTTCTTAGCATATCTAGGTAAGCGCTTTAGGATACAAGAGAGAGATTAATCCTTATTAGAAAAGTAGTCTAGTAGAATAGAGACCCTTATAGCATTATAAATGCCTCTATTATTAGCTTGTTAGTTAAAGTCCTTTAAGAATTCTATAACATTCTTCTTAGTAAAAACTAATATACTATATCTTAGTTAAATTATAGTTAACACTAAGTTATGCATAGGTGTAGCTATAGTGTTAATAATAGAGCTTAATAGAGTTAATAGTAGATTAGGGCTAGTAGTAGTAGGTCTAGAGGGAGGAAGCGTTGCGCCTTCCTGCCCTTAACCTATTTTCTAATCCTTTTTTAACATCTAGGGTATATTAGGACTTATATAAGTTCTTTGCACAGATAGTTAATAAGTATTAGTAAAGAAATAAACCGAGTATAGTCTCTAGGAGAAAGAATATCTCTTTTTAAGTCTTTATAGTATGTGTTTTCTTAGGTGTAAGTGTTTTAATCCTCGCCTTTTAGGTACCCCTTATTTCGCTAGGTAGGCTTAGATTTATACTTAAAGCTAGTATTTATATATAAGCTTTTTAGTGCTATCTCTATTTTACTAGACAGCACTTTAGCTTAGTATTTCTTTACGCATATATTACTGTCTCTATTTTGCTATATAGGTTGTTACCTCTATTTTGCTAGGTAGACTTTAAATTGGCGTTTAGAACACATGTAAGACTACCTCTATTTCGCTAGATAGTTTGCTGCCTCTATTTTACTAGACAGACTTTAAATTAGCATTTAATAACGCATTTTATTTTTTTATTAGTAGATTTTGCTTTTCCTTATTATTATTGTTAGTGCTAACTTAGGTAACATCGTCCTTAATATAGTCTATAATAGGGGATAGTGCTAACCCCTGAAAAGTAAGTCTAGTAATAATCCTAAGAATTCTGTGCTTGCGTAAGATTGTTATATTGTTCTTGTAATAATTGTGCACTAGTTCCTTTATGTACTAAGTAATAGAGTATATCCTTATAGGCTTTGCTATTTATACGGGTGTTAGAGTGTATAAAGACATACTACTACGAGGGTATAAGATCACTAGTAGTTAGATCATGCAAGAACAAGAGTGGTAAGATAAAGATCTTATTCTAGGTGGTATCTAGAAGAGAAGTACAAGAGTTTAGTTGTAAGGTGGAGGATCGATGATGAATGTGCTCGTTTTGATCCCCGAAACGAGCTATATACCTCTAGATCAGGTGGCTGAGCACTGACCTGGTGAGCAGCAGGGTATCACCCTGTGCACCGGCACAATAACAGCTTTCCTAAGACTCTATTACTATTAGAGGAGCTAATTAAGAATACTAGCAAAGCAACTAAGCAAGAGATCAAGGCTTACTAAGCAAAAGTTAAATTAGTTCTATACACAGCTATTATGCTACGACTAGATGTTGCCTACTTAATTTTAAAGATCTTACACTTTCTTACAAACTCTAGTAATTAGCATGTAAAAGCTGTTAAACAGGTAATTATGTACTTTTATTAGACAAGATAGGATGCGATCTAATATAGAAAATATAATAGCCTAAACCTAACAATTACAGACGATGCTTTCTTTATAGATAATTAGGAGACTTGTTAATTGTCCTATAGATATTTTGATATCCTATGTAGTAGTCTAATATTTTAGAAGGCAGCTTAGCAGACTACAGTGACTACGTTAACCACTAAGGCTAAGCTGCTTACCCTTAAGCATACTACTAACAAGGCTATAGCCTCAAAGCGCTTCTTTTGTAAGCAGTCTCTTAATTTAGGAGACGTCTAGACAGTCTAGTGTAACAACTAATAAATAATTAGGCTTTTAGTTAAGAAGAACAAGCAGATTAGCACTTTATTAAGACATATAAGTTTACAAAATATATAGCTGCAGCAGGAATTTGCTAAAAGATTATTTTAAGTTAGGTACCTAGAAACAGCAATTATGCTAGCTAATAGACTAACTAAGTTACTTACCTAACAACAGTTTAAGAAGTTTAAGCAGTTACTTAACTTTTAGCAAGTTAAGCACTTAATTCAGGGAAATAATATTTAATAAGCAAAGAATGAGTATTAAGTAGCAACAACTATATACTAGGCTAAGTCTTTTTTTAATTGCTTATTCTTTTAAGCGGGAGAACGTAAGTTAGACTAGACAATTAAACTAAGACTGAGAACATCCTCACTAATAAGCATTAAAGTCCTTATACCTGCTAGACTCTATTATTAGATTATGTTAGCTTTTTTAGCTTCAGCTAGACTAAGAGCATCTAAAGCTATCCTAGCTTAAGTAGCAAGAGTCTAGAGATAAGCAGCATAGCGGCACGAATCTAATCTATTACTTCTATATATAGAGTTGTGAGATAATTGCCTCTTTACTCTAGCATAAAACTCGCGCCTATATAAATAAATTGTATAGTATTCAAGACAGTCCATGCATAGACAATTATATAAATTAAGTAGGAGCAGCATTCTTTAAGCATGCTATTTTTAAATATTTAATTATTGTAGAGAGTATTATTATTAAAGCTGTTGCTAATGCTGCTATTGCTGCAGCTATTGTTAATTATAATTCGGCTGTTAAGTAGGCTGCTACACATGTTAATCTAGATCATATATAGTATAAGGCTGCGTATTATTAGGCTCTTGTCTAAAAGAATAATCTTGATTTAGACCTACAGGCTGTGTCTAACGCAATTCATCCTTAGCATTATATCCTAAATTAAAAACACTTATAGGAGCAAGAGCAGGCAGCAGAGGCTAGGCAGCAAGACTGCAATACAACATCTCTTAAGCGCGACAATTATTAACTGGAGGCTTCTACGCAGAAGGCTTTCTAGTAGTTAAAACGCTGCTATTAATCTCTTTATAGCGAGCAATAATATTCTTAAGTAGTTAAGCCTTTAAAGCTTAGTACAGCTTATTATTATTCTATTCATAAAAACTAATTAGTAAGCTAACCAAGAAGCTTCATTCATTAAAGACTTACCTTTTTATCTCTATATATAGCTATAAATTAATTAGCAAAATTAGTATTAACTATGTAGCAAGTGTAAGATAAGCAACTACTATAGCATAAGCTGCTCTAACTGCTAGTCTAAACACAATTAAAGCAATATTCAGCGTATAAACTATCTAGCATCTTTTTTATATAGTGCTTATACAGCAGAACACAAGAATATAATAGATTAGCAGCAATCTTTAACAAGCTGCTAGGCGCCTTTTTCTAAGTAGAGAGGGGCGCGCTGCGCTTAGTAAACAGCTTAATAGAAGTATGTAGCTTATTACTATTGCTATGGTACTATTTACACGGTGCTGCTTAAATAGTAAGCTGCTGTAACTTTTACATTGGCTTTTTTTATTTTTTAAGGTGTTAAAGGTGGTGGTTGTTATTGTAGTCAAAATAGGGTTCTAAAAAAGTGAAAAGCAGCTACTATCTACTAATCAATGCAAAAGTCAAAAAAAAGATTGTGTGTAGTTAACAAGATTTAAACAGTAGGTAGATGAGTTCTAGGAGGAAAGCTTAGACTACTAAGCAATAATTAGGGTTAAAAAATTTGCTAAAGTACTAAAAAACAATACTAGTTAAAACGTGTCTAACGGCGATTGCTAGCCTATAGCTAACAACAGGATTATAGTAGAATTGTAATAGGATTGCAACATAATGCGTTGGAGGAGGGAAAGAACACGTACGTACTGTAGCGGGAGCCTACGATACTTTATAAAGCTGCTGCTTCTCACTTACTGCTTCTTACCTTTTAAACAGCACTGCATATGAATGATTCGTATACAATAGGCTGCAATAGCGTGTAACCTCTGCGACGAGCATCTCCTTAACCTCGACTCTCATCCAAAGACAGGAAGCTTTCCTGTCGTACACCTAGCCCCTAAACTAGTCCAGCTCGAGCTGATCATGCGGACACCTGAGTTCATCAAGCATCTACAAATTCAGCCTCTTCGGTTACATTAGCTTTTAAGAAGCCTTGCCTTTACGCTAGCTTAATTGCCTAGTTAGGCTCTTATGTAGATTAAAATTTAAGCAAGAACTTAACAGCAGGCTTAATTTAGCAGGTAAAGTAATTAGCCTTTAAGTAGAGCTACTAGATGTTTTGTGATAAGTAAATAGATTAATAGGCAGAGGTAACTAACTCTTATTATTTTAGAGATTAGCTGCTTGCTAAATCTTATTGTTAAACAGGCTTTAGCGCGCGCAATGCTTATGCTTAGCACTGTTCTTACGTTGCTAGCACAGGCTTTTTAAGCAAAAATTACGCTCTTAACAGAGGCTTTCTAAGCGACAATCACGCTTTTAACAACAGCTCTCTAAGCAACACTTATTGTTGCTAGGGGCGAACTACACTAGAAAGATTAGCAGCTAATTAGTAAGATAACAATAAGGCAACACTGCTTACTTTGTTCGTAATAGTAGTTAATACAGATTAAGAAGACTTAGTAATTAGTTTGTTTCAGGTTAAGGATAAAAAAAGGTTTTAGAGAGGCAATAAACGCGATCAATTTTGTTGTGGCGATTGCGCACTAACTAATTACGCGATATTTAGGGTCCATCTGATGTTTTAATATTACCCAGGGCTGCTAGCTCCATCAAAACATTAACAAGCAGCATCACTACAACAATAAAAGATTACGCAGAGGAGCTTTAATTACAGAAAGCCCTCTTAATTAAGACCTTAATTTATTACGATTGGCTAGTAACTTACAGCTTTGATTAATGGTATCTCACTAACCTAGGGGGTGTGTTAGAGTATTAACATGCGGATCACCCTTTAATATGCGGATCACTCAGGTGATCAGGTGATCCTAGTAGGATATCACGTGACGGCGCTAGTAGCGCGCATATAAACGAGCCAGATCGTCCGAAGTCTTTTCAGTAGTTATTGGACACTTTGTTGTGGCACTTAGTTAATCAATATACTTATTCCCCTCTACTGATCAAGCATTTGCTCCTTCTCAGCTCCCACACTTACTAATAACGCCGTGCGATGACCTCTATATAAGCTAGGCTAGAATGCTACAAACAATACAACACATACACTCTCTCTTAGTTTTTCTGTCTATAATACCTGCACCCAACCTTGCGACATCTTATTAGCTTAGAAAAGCTGTATTTTATTCCTATTCTTTTTCTTGGCAGCACTAAGTTTCCTAATCCAACTGATCTCCAACACTAAACACCTGGTGTAGGATAGGATAAAAGTGCCCTACACCTGCACCCTATGCGTGTAAGATCGTCACTAAACAGGCCCTTACACGGCAACTTCTTCTGGCACAATGTCCAGATGTGTCTTCTTACCAGTCTCTTCTAGACTTTGCAGCTCAATCATACTCGCATAAGTGCCGCCAAGACTCATAAGCTGGTCATGCGTTCCCATCTCAATAATACTTCCTTCCTCCATGACGCAGATCAAATTTGCATCTCGGACCGTCCTCAGCCGATGAGCCACCATAACCGTGGTCCGGCTATGAGCCGCTGCGTCTAGCGCTTTTTGTACAGCCGCCTCGGCTTCGCCATCAAGTGCTGACGTAGTCTCATCCAGGAGTAAGATAGGAGTGTTGCGCAACAATGCCCGCGCGATGGCAATCCTCTGCTTCTGCCCGCCTGAAAGCATGACACCACGGCTACCGACCTCAGTCTCAAAGCCGTCAGGTAGGCTCTGAACGAATTCAAGAATGTTTGCTTTGGCGCAGGCATCGTTCATCTCCTCCTGCGAGACAATCGTTCTTCCAACGCCCAAGACCAGATTTTCTCGGATACTCCCTTGATACAAGACTGGCTCTTGCCCAACAAGCGAGACGAGGGATCTGTATTTTCTAAGGTTTAGATCTCGCAAATCGACGCCGTCCAGTGTTACAGTTCCCACATCAGGGTCGATAAAGCGTTCCAGAAGAGAAATCACAGTGCTTTTGCCGCAGCCGCTGTGTCCAACTAGTGCCACTGTATGTCTAGGTTCAATCTTGACGCTGAAATCTCTAAGCACCATGGAGGGCCCTACGGTACTTCGATTATGGGGTGTGCCCTTGCGGTTCTTATAGCCAAACGAAACATTTCGTAGCTCGATAGCGCCTACGCACTGCTTACTCGTGATTCCTTGCCCTTCCTGGTTCCAAATGTCGATGGTTGGTGTTGTGTTGAACAGCCGCTGAAAGTCCTGGCCCCCACTGATTGCCCTGCTAAGGTCGGGCGCAAAGCTGAAAACAGCACCGACAGACTGACTACCCGAGACGAGCGCGGCGAAACACACAAAGTATTGTAGCATCGAGTAACTGTGGTCTGCTATCAAGGATCCACCGTACCAAAAGCCCAGTGCGGCAACCAGAAACACGACAGACTGCGAAGCCGCGTAAAGAGCGCTAGAATACAAAATCGATTTCCGGTTTCTGGCGGCGGTGTGATCGATGATGTTTTGATACGACTGCATCACGTGCTCCTCCATGCATAATGCGGCTATAGTGCGGATGGACGTGATAGCCTCCCCAGCATAAGCAGCGGATTCAGTGTAGGTGGCCTTGCTCTGGGCCTCCATGTTGCTGAGGACGCGCAAGCGTAGCCAGCCGCAGATCAGAACCACGGGCACCGTCGCCGTGCACACAAGTGCCAGCTTCCAACCAATAATGAAGCTAAGGATGATGCCTCCGGCGAGGGTGGCGAAGGCGGTCAGAATGGTGGATAACACTGCACCCCCTAAGCCGGCCAGCTGGGTTGCCGACGTGGAAAGCACGCTCATAAGGGACCCGGTGGTGTTCTGGGGCTTTGGCTGGCTTCCTTGGCCGTCCGAAGGGTCCGGGCCGTCGAAGAACAACATATCCTGCCGGAGCATCGACCGAAACGCGTTTATGCGAGCGCGGTAAACAAGTGCCTCAGAACAGTACCCCAAACAGAAGCCCTGTCCACCCCATGTAACGAAGGCTACAAGGCCAAGCATCAGGTACATAAGGGACCAGAAGTCCGTTTGGGAGCGGAGCGTGGAGTAGTGAAGGGGCGGTAGAGACAAGGCCTCGATGCTGTGGGCGAAAAAAAGCGATTGACTAGTGTATACCTTAGTAAAAAACATAATGCGAAGAAGACTAGAGTGAATGGACTGACACTGGGTTCAAAGCTCCCGATAATAGGCAGCACACAAGCCCTAGTACTACCCACTGCGCCTCAGATTTGTTGAGCGAGAAAGCCATCTTGATTAAAGACAATAACGAAGATCGATCTTTAGGAGATGAGCCTCTAGTTTTGGATGGTGAAAGGATACCAGAGGTGGGTCCCGTCCCTCCTCGTCGTACGTCCAAAGATTCTTTGAGTTTGAAGAACCCCGGTTCGCCCTTTTCAGTACAGCCATTTGTGTAAGCTTCCGAGGCTAGGCTAGACGGGAATTGACTAGCAGTTTCGTCAGCAGTTTCTAGGATATCTTTCGAAGTCATGAGCCGTTGCTTGTCTAACATGGCAGCATAGACACCAGTCGTATTCTCAGCCAATGTCTCATGTGTTCCAGCTTCGACAACTTGGCCTTCTGACATGATAACAATTTGGTCAGCATCGCGAATTGATGATAAACGGTGCGTGACGAAGATCGTGGTCCTTCCCACTGATGCTTTTTTTCAATGCACTGAGAACATGGCGTTCAGATTTGGTGTCCATCGCAGCCGTTGCCTCATCAAGGAGCAGGATCCGCGGATTCCCAACGATGGCGCGGGCAATTGCTATGCGTTGACGCTGTCCTCCAGATAATTGACCCCCCATCTCGCCCACATCTGTGTCGTAGCCCTGTGGCAGAGAAAGAATAAAGGCATGCGCATTGGCTGTCTTGGCTGCCTCGTGGACCAGATGTCGTGTCTCACTCGCGAAGTCGCTTTGACTAACAGAACTGTTGGTCATCTTACTGACAAGTCCGTGGAGTATGTTGTCAAATATTGTCCCCTTAAACAGAACTGGCTCCTGGCTGACAAGGGCGACCTGCTGTCTGAACCATTGTAGGTTGATGTCGCGAATGTCGACGCCGTCGAGAGCTAGATTTACGTCAGCGATGATACGATTCAATAACTGAGCTCACTTCTTACATATCGACCCTGAAATAGGAGTATAGAATCGCTCAATAAGTCCAATGATACTACTCTTGCCACAGCCAGATGCCCCAATGACTGCCGTCGTTTTCCCAGCTAGAAAATCGATGTCCACCCCTCGCAAAGCAAACTTGTCAGGCCTTGACGGATAAACAAGGCGTACACGTTTCAGCTCGATGCGACCTTCAACCTTTATTGGCTTCTCGCCTGACGCTTCCATTGGGTCTATAGGGGATCCTCTTCTGACGATTTCCAGCAGGCGCTCCGCGCCAGAAATACCACTGACAAAAGCCTGTGCATTTGGCGCTACTTTGCCAATGGTCAGAGCACTGATGAGCACGGCCATGGAACAAGTGACAACACTGGAGGCCGAAATCTCCCCCGCAACAAGGTATCGAGATCCCTGCCAAAAGGACAAACCCGAGCTCAGGTACATGACGCCCATGAAGACCGCTATCGTCGTGGCTACGGCAGTGCGAGCGCGGAGGCTATGGCCCCGGGCTTGACGCAAATGTTTCGCATATCTGTCTTCCATCTCTTGTTGAATGCCGAATGCGGCGACATGGCTGTGAGAGCGCAATGCCTCTTCTGCTATAGCATTGCTTCGAGCAGCGGAATCAAGGGCATATCGGTTGTAGCGCACGGCGAAACGTGTGCCAAGAGTGTTGGCCAGTGTCATGGTGACAACTGTGCTGGCAGCTAGCACGAGCGCCAGCTTCCAGTACATAACGAATGTAATGATCAGGGCTGTGACACAGGTCGCCGCTGCAGTGATTGTCATCGAAACCTTGGCCGACAAGGCATCGTGGACTAGGTTGACATCCGATGTGAGGCTTGTTGTAACCGTTCCTGAGCCTAAAACGTCGAAAAAGGCCATGTTTTGTCGTAGCACGGCGCACAGGTATGAGAGACGAAGGCGCCGGGTAATGTTCTCGCCGCAAAGAAAGAAAATGGCTGTGGCTGTGTAGATGAATGCAAACATGCCGGTGGCGAGATAGACGAAGTAGAGAGAGAATCTGGCGACTTCGGTCGAAAGTTGAGAGCCGTCGAGCTCACCATTGGTATATGACTGAAAAGCGCCAACAAGTTGGCCGTAGATGATCTTAAAACACTGGATTAGCTATACGCGTCTCCCCGTAGAGCTACGATATTGATATGAAAAGGATGAGTCCTTACAGTGAGCAATGGGTTGAGGGCACCACCAACGATGCAGCACAAACATCCTACTACTAACAAAACTCTTTCTGTTCCCGAAGCATACTTTAAGACTGAAGAAAGAGCGGACACTGCTTTGATGTCGTGTGCAGCGTTTCCATTGCGCTGCCTTTCTAGAATCTCATTCTCTGCGTCAGACAGATTGGAGCTCCCAACCTCCGATGCAGTTGTTGTTCGCTCTGGCTTCCTCATAATTCTGGCGATTGAATATCTGGTGTTGTTAGTCTAAGTTAGGGTTAAGATATAGGAGCCTAAGATAGGCTTAGCAGTTTAGCATAAGCAGTAGAATCTCTTTAGCAAACTTAGCTGTAATTTAGGGCATTGCTAGTTTACAGACAATTTTACAGCAGTAACCTGTTTTTTGCTATTAAGGGAAACGGGCCTACTAAAGCTAGGGTAATAAAGCCGCCTAGCGAGAGGACATCTGCGATTGGCTATTCTTATCTACGATTAGCCAAATGTGTACAAACATAGCAGTTATCGAAGTATGTGCATGATCCCATTCCCTGTTACATGCTGCAGGCAAGCTTTGAGGGCTACAATTCAGGTCTTTCTCTCCACCTCCCCGCTTGGTACACCTGCGGGCTAAGATAGGATGTCATACACACGTAATCGCGCTTGTACGCACATGAGATGTACGTCTGGATTCCTGTCGCCATGTCGGCCGCTCCCTGCTTCACCGCTAGACTTTCAACCGTCTGCATGTACTCGGACGCATACTCTGCCCGCCCATGTTTGGCCAGGAAATGGGTTAGCCCGAGGCCCACTTGCCGATCGCTCCTGCCGTAGTGGCGCACGGGAATATAAGCTTTAACGTCCGGAACCGCGGACTTTGGACCGACATCGAAGTAAAAGCACGTCCCTGCAGTCACGTGTTTGTGCTTTGGCAAATCCCTGTCGACAGGCACCTTTGCATCCAGACCGAGCGTCAGATTCCACAAGTCGCGGAATTGCTCCGCAACGTTGTCGAATTCGCCTTTGACGCCACGTCTGTCGCCCAGCGTCATAACGTTGCGCACAAATTCGAATGAGGTACGTGGAGAGCGCACGTACACCTTGAGGCGTGACTCAGCCGGGTTGACACAGTCGATGCCCAGCATAAATGGTGTTAGCGTTGCCCCAGCCGGGTCTTCTCGAAGATACGACTCCATCACTTGGATAGCATCGTGGGCGTGCGTATTCTTCATATTGGGCGCTGACTGGATCGCGGCCGCTATCTGCTCGGCGGCACTAGGTCCACTTGGAACCTCTATGGGGATAAAGTAGGTTTTGACGGCAATCCTGCCACGGACCATCTCGAAAGCCAGGAAAAGAGTCGATCTGTTTTGTGTGTCTTGGCCGGGACCGGGTGAAGTTGTTTCGCCCCCAAAAATGGACCGCTGGAAGTGGTCGAACCAAGTCAGGTCAACATCATTAGGCATGGCCTGCTTAATTTGTTGAAGCAAGGCACGAGTCGGCATTTGGTTCAGTGGGTCTATTGCAGATCCCGCGTAAACGCTCAGAGGCTCGATACTGTAGCGCACTTCGGGTGCCTCGCGATCCTTTCCCCACTTCCAGCTATATTCGATAGGGGAGAAGTCATCGGTCATGAAGCTCTTCCAGTTAGGCTCGGCTGACGTGGGGCGGGCTCCCAGCCAGGGGGTCACCATCTGGTAATGAAACAGCAGAGCTTCGTACTGCTGGCTGAGGTCGTAACCGCCATATGCGAGGATTGTGGCGAGTTGCCTCCCTGTGGACTTCCACCACCAGCTGTTATCCTCGTCGGGAGTCGGGAGCCACTTGGTAAGAATGTCCCAAGCAGAGGAGTTGGACGGGATATATTGCTGGAAACTTTGGTGACCAACCACATGCTGAGTACCATAATTCGGCTGGACTGTCATGATGATCTCGGAGTGGATGTTCGAATGGAAACAAATTAGTGTGAAAGGCCACAGAGCCAAGTTGAAGAAGTGGTTGATTGTTAATCACAAAAGACTTTAAGAATTGGGGAGTGCAGTGTTCACAGATAACGTTGAGCTTAGCAAAGCTTAGGACACTTATAATGTGCTACGTGTAGTGAGTGGGGAATGCATCTCTCTATTATTAATGGGGCTATCCGTCTAACTAACGACCTATCCCTAACGATCTGCATGTTATTCTCGTGGTGTGAAAGGTCCACATCTTGGTGACGCAAGACAGTCGTCTTCTCGAACTATCATACGAAGAAGATATGGCTTCCCGCTGCAGAAGTGTTACTCGCTGGCCCACTCGCCAGGATCGCATACAGCGGACCGCGTTCTGCCGAGGGCCGAGATAGGACTCCCTTGGACGTACGCCATGCACGGGATGTAGTTTTCTGTTAATACTAGGTATATCTCCAGTCGGCCTCTTTGCCGCTGACTGTGCCTCTTCCTTTGTGCGCTAATAGTCAGCAGACCGCCATGCACAGGATGTAGTTTTCTGTTAATACTAAGTATATCTCTAGTCAGCCTCTTTGCTGCTGACTGTGCCTCTTCCCTCGTGCGCTAATAGTTAATCTAACCAATTGATAGTTGACACGCAGCTAGACGTGCAGTCACACGATTGTCTCTTCTGCTTTCGGTATGCCACGCTCGCCACATCAGTCTTACAGTAGATGGCAAAGAAATGCAGCTCTAACTAATTGAGACGACGATCAGAGTAAGGTTTTGCCAGCAGAGGAGCCGCTTGGTCCCCTGTTAGTAGCCTAGCTTCAAGCCGTGGGAGGTTTTTGTTCCCGTTTTCCCTATGTGTCTTTCCCGTGACTTGTTCCTAGAATGCTCGGACCTTTCCACCTGAATCTACAATAAAGGAGAACTCAAGAACCTTCGGTTTCTAAGATCCTAAAGTTCCATAATCCATATTCTGCTAGTCCTCGATTAAGCTCCCACCATGAGATTCGATATCATCCTCAGCCTCTCTATATCAACTCTTGTCTTTCTTATCATACGCTATGTCCACTATAAATTCAAACTTCGCAACTTCGGAAAGGCGAACGGCTGTAAGCCCGTAATTCGCTGGCTTCTCAAGGATCCGCTACTGGGACTCGACTATTGGTGGGCTCTGAATCGAGCTGCCAAACGTCGGAGGCTTTTAGACTGGATTCGACTTCAGTACGAAAAGCATGGCACCACGTACTATACGCGCCTTCACATCACCAATGTTATCAGCACTTGTGATCCTGAAAATCTCAAAGCTATGCATACCACCCGCTTTAAGGACTTCGCGGTCGACAACAGATGCGAACTTGCGTTTCTACCTCTGCTGGGCCGCCACAGTGTGTTACTCGCCAACGGTCACGAGTGGGAGCAGAAACGAGCCATGCTTCGTCCCAGCTTCTCCAAAGAGCAGTACACCAACACGCCGCTGTACGAACGCCACGTGAGCCGATTGATTGGCAATGTCAAGTGGGCTCGTGAAGGCAAGATCGACCTTGCACGCCAATTCCTCTGTCTGACGGTTGACATCACTTCGGATATCATGTTCAATAAGTCTATCGAGCTCCTCAAGGACGACAAGTATGTTCTCCTGGACAATATGACCAACTCGGCTGAGGGCGGACACGCAGCTTGGTTATTGGTCTGGCTTACTAAATTTGTCCGCCAACCCGTCTACCACAACAGTGTCAAGCATGTCCGCAAGTTCATGCAACAGTACATTGTCGACGATGCCATTGCCTTCCGCAACAAGGTTTCAATGGGTGGCTTTGCGGACTTAAAGGTCAACAAGTCGTTGCCACGCCAGGAAAGTTCCTCTTTGCCCCGCCCCATATACCTTGAGGCGGTTGCCAAAGCCACAGATGATCCCACAGTCATGCTCGATGAGTTGACTACGATCCTCTTTGCTGGACGCGACACCACGGCCGCTCTGATGACCAATTTCTTCTTCCTCGTCTCTCGGCGCCCGAAGGTCTGGACTCGCCTCCGCGAAGACGTCGCGTTTCTTGAGGGAAGTAAGCCAACGCACGAACAACTTAAGGGCATGGATTACCTGCAAGCCTGTCTGAGAGAGACTTTACGCCTTCTTCCGGTCATCCCACTCAACACACGCATGGCCATCCGCGATACTGTCTTGCCTCATGGTCGTGGTCCCGATGGCCAATCGCCCATTGTGGTGTCGAAGGGGACCAACATTGCCTTTCATGTTACCGCGCTGCATAGACGACCAGAATTATGGGGAGACGATGCTGAAGAGTACAAACCAGAACGATGGAAGACTATGAAGGCTACTTGGGTATGTAATTTTCTCATCCTGCTAAAGCCCTGCCATTCTCCTTCACCGACACATCTACCCTGACCGACTTCAGTTTTCTTATTAGCTCTTCTTATGTGTTCGAGTATCCACTGACGATAATGCTTGAATTTGCAGATCTATCAACCATTCGGCATGGGCCCGCGCAACTGCCCTGGACAGCACTTGAGTATAGCTGAAGCAGCCTATACTACGTGCCGGCTTGCTCAAGAGTTCAAAGAGGTAAAACCACTGGAGGACGGACCCTGGGAAGAGCTGATCTCCCTTACCTGTACCTCCGTTAGTGGTGCACAGGTCCAGATGGTCCCTGCCTAATAGAGGGTCATCAGATGTCGTTCAGCTTTAATAAGCAATTCTCGGAGAAGCAGATTGATAGCTGCACAAGGTTTCCCCGAAGCGATAATCCAAAACGGGTATTCCGGTTGCCAGTATAGTTATCACTTCGACTAGGAACATGTTCCGTCTTTCCTGTTGCGTTCGTTATGAATATGCGGCAGTAGGCTTCGAGAAATGATGTTGTCCTACTAACTCGAGGAGGAGGTCACACCCGATATGGCGCTTCCTAGTTAGGCATAGTCCGCTTTTGGGTGGGGCCGCTATGTTGGCTAGAAAAGCTTGAGCAACGGTCACGCCTTGCATCACATTGCATAAACTCTAAGCAGGTCTTAGTGATTAGGCCAGTTGAATGCATGCACACCACTTGCCCCGCATGCGGTATTACGCCCCGGGCGACAACGTACCTTCCCCTGTATGCTGTACCCTGGTCTTTAGGGCGTTATAAGATTTGCATACGTTTGGCATACCCCCGCTGTTAATCATAACACGTCAGCTTATTGGATAACAGTGAAGCAAGCATCTCGTCAATTCGTTCACTGATATCGCACGCGATTCGAGAAAGCTTGGTCCACGAGTTGTTTATGATGCAAGAGGCGCAAAGAAGCAGCGTCGTCAGCTCACTTTACTGTATGGAGAAGAGCCGGGGCCAGGCATAGGGCGACCTCTACGATTTAGCACATGAGGAAAGTCCTGAAGTTACATCGGTTCTAGGATGAATAGGAACTCCCACTTCTTTGGAAGCTTATCCACAGCACTTTGCGTCCTGAACTCTGTAGACATTGTCTTGTACCAAGGATCTTCACACTAGTATACTTGTCTTTTCGCTATGGCCAACCCACTAGCACATTCTAACAATTCCTTGCCCTTTGGGGCAAGTTCTCAAGGTGGCAGGAGAATCATCCTTGGCCTAATGACTTGTGGACTGGACGAGACAGTTGGCGCACGCATCACCGAACTCGAAACCTTCAACGACCTGCTCGGTCTTTTTCAGAAAAGAGGATACAGCGAGCTAGATACAGCTCGGGTATATCTTCGTGGCAGTCAGGAAGCGTTTGCGAGATCTGCAGAGTGGAAAGAAAAGGGCTTTTCTTTGGCCACCAAGGTGAAGTATCCAAATGCGGCTGGAGACAATGCTAGAGAGGGAGTGTTTGAGTCCGTAGAAACGAGTTTGAGAGAGCTCGGCACCGACCACGTGGATGTGAGTTCGCCTCTTTACACGCCCAGATGACCATTCTAGTAATACAAATAAGATTACTAACTATATCTGTAGATACTCTATCTACATGCTGCTGTAAGCCTCTGCGCATGATCCCTTGCATGCATTTCGGCTATACACGTAAACGTGTACTAACATAGCCTTATAGGATCGCAGTACACCATTCTCGGAAACCCTCGAAGCTCTGAATGATCTGCACAAGAAAGGTCGCTTCACAAACCTCGGCCTTTCCAACTTCGCGGCATATGAGGTTGCCGAGATTGTCACTTTCTGCAACTCCAAAGGCTTGATTCGTCCCACGGTCTACCAAGCAATATACAACGTCTTCGCCCGCGGTATCGAGCCCGAGCTTGTCCCTGCTTGTAGACGCTATGGTCTCGACATCGTCGTGTACAACCCGCTTGTGGGCGGGCTGTTATCAGGCAATATCCGGTCTAAGGCCGAGGTGCCGAAGAGCGGTAGGTTCAGCGGACCATCAGGAACGCTGGGAGCTTTGTATCGGTCGCGATATTTCAAAGACAGTGCATTCGGAGCGCTGGATCTAATCGAGAGCCGTCTAGCTGCTTCGAAGGAGAAGGGTGATGGACAGGAAGCCTTCTCTTTGGTCGAAATTGCGTTGCGCTGGCTCGTTCATCATTCCGCCCTCAGATTCCCTACTTTGGGGGACATGAACACATGTTACAACGACGGTGTAATCATCGGCGTATCGAGTGTAAAGCAGCTGCAGCAGAATCTCAATTTCCTTGAAAAGGGCCCACTGCCGGATTGGCTGGTGGATACAATTGAAGAAGCGTGGGCTATCACAAAGAAGGATATGGCTACTTACTGGCACGGGTCACTCGAATATCAGTACAATACAGGCCATGCCTTGTTTGGAACGGGAGCGACATAGGTCATTGAGGAAACAAACTACCCCTTCGGGTCTGGTATCAAGTGGTGTGAAAATGTCAGGTCAGATGGATTATCGTTCTGGGTGTCTCTTGGCAGCGGTGTCGCTCACTGTTACATAGCGTATTATATCGTCTGAATAAACTGAATGAGATTGTGAGTCTTTCAATTGGGTATTAGTGTTATCAGACTGTTGCATGTAGACTGGAGGCTATTCAACCCACGAGCAATGGTCGAACTATTCTTACTGCTAGAGTAACGAAATAAAGTGAGTAAATACACTAGCAAGAGATTATTCTCCGAAGTTCTATTGAACTAGATCTGACGGATGAAAAGATGAGGAGTGGCTCAGATAGCCAAGTGCAAAAACTTTTGGGCAGTACTGATGGATAACCCTGGAAACTTGAAAACGAGCGGGCGAGCGAAGCCAAACTTGGAAATTGGTATTAGCAGGGAATGTTTTGCTCGCTCTTTTTATTTTAGTGTGTTTTCTAGCTACAGGTATCATTTCCTGAGGCGAGAACTCAGAGCGCTCTAAGCTTCTCTAATGACGATGTCATGATAGATTTGAAGGAAGCGAAGTGGAAGCACGGCGCTTCGAAGCTAATAGGAGACTAACTTAAGGCGAGCGATAACGGGCCGCTTCGGTCTACAGCCCCACTATTCGCTTCGGTTACCTACACACGAATTTACGTAATTATAAAGAGCTTTTAAAACAGTCCTTTAAGAAGCTGTTGGACTTATTTTAGCTACTTAAACTTTTAAGTAATAGCAGCAGACAGGCTAAGAAGCAGTAAAAAGTGTATTAAGCTGTTTGTTAGAAACTTTAAGTAAAAGACTTTGTTAAGTATTGCGCTGTTACTGTTTGTGCTTTTAAAGCTTCTTACAGCAGTTAGTAAGGTCTCTATAGTATTCTTAGTTGTAGAGAAGCTAGTAACTAGTGCTAGGGACAATATTAAAGTCTTTAAAAATGTTGCAAGCTGTTTGCTCGCCCTTGTATACAAAAGCTTTAAAAAAGCACACTTAACAAGGTGTAAACATGTAGTTTTTTACTACATAGTTAAAAAGTTGTCGGCAAGGCATTTGCGCGCAGAAAAATTAAGTATATAAGTAGTTGTAGGTAGGTTGTGTGGGTGGAAAGGTTGTGGTTAAGGCAGGTATCGGGCGTGGATATGACGTTTGTGGCCCGTGCCTAGTGTTGTGGCCCGTGCTTGGCTGGGTGGAGTGTTCGATTTTTCCCTTCCACCCGGTGTACATATGCTGATGACAGGGATTCTGTTCCCGTGTTTACAGGGAATAGGATCATGCACATACTTTAATAACTACTATAGCTGTATATATTTAGCTAGTTGTAGATAAGAATAGCTAATTGCAGATGTCCTCTCGCTAGGCGGCTTTATCACCCAAGCTTTAGTAGGCCCGTTTTCCTTAATAGCAAAAAATAGGTTGCTGCTGTAAAATTGTCTATAGCTATAGGCTGGCAATCGCCGTTAGACACGTTTCAACTGGTGTCGTTTGTTAGTACCTTAGCAAATTTTTTCGACCCTAATTATCGCTCGGTGGTCTGAGCTTTCCTCCCAGAACTCATCTACCCACCGTTCGAATCTCGTTGACTACACACAGTCTTTTTTTTGACTTTTGCGACTAATTAGTAGAGGGTAGCTGCTTTTCATTTTTTTAGAAACCCTATTTTGACTACAACAACAACCACCACCTTTTACTCCTAAAACATAAGTAAAATTGTCTATAAACTAGCAATGCCTTCAATCACAGCTAAGTTTGCTAAAAAGATTTTACTGCTTATGCTAAACTGCCAAGCCTATTTAAGGCTTCTATATATTTCTTAACCTTATCTTAGACTAACAACACTAGATATTTAATCGCCAGAATTATAAAGAAGCTAGAGCGAACAACAACTGCATCAGAGTTTAGGAGCTCTAATCTGTCTAACGCAGAGAATAAGATTCTAGAAAGGCAGCGCAATAGCCTTTTCCTGTTAAATTTCTCACATCGATCAGTTTACATAAATCTAGTGCAATAGTTATCTTACATACGCTTAAATTCGGTTCTAACTTAGCTATGCCTAGCTGTATTTCCATCTGTTCGAATACAATACGTTTGCTATCTGTTACGACCTGAAGTCTAGAGTAGGGCACCGCCACCTCAAGTACCGACAACCGATGGCACGGACCTAGGGAACAGGTGATAAGAGATTACGTGGCTAGTCCTAGAGTCCTAGAATCCTAGGAGGTCCTAACTAGACTTTGGGATCCTTAGGACTATAAACACCCTAGAATCTTAAAAAGTTTTAGACAGACTTTAAGATTATTAGAACTGTAGCACACTGTAGGATGTTTAGAACTCCCTATGTATATAGTAATAGGCAATATGCCCTTATAGCTTAGTATGTTTAACTTAGAGTTTTACTTAGTAATTAATCTGAGGATTAAGACTTAATCCTTAACCCTTGTATTACAGAGGGGTGACAAAAAAAAGATGTCAAAAAAGTTATAGTTTTGAAAGCTTTATATTACGACAACTAGAAGTACTATACCCGAAAGAATTAGTGATTTAGAAAGCTAATATCTTCCTTTTTGAGTTGGGTGGCTTAGTCACCACGGTTGTCCCTGTAATCTTGCTTGAAATGAGATGGAAAAAAAAGTGAAAATAGATTTCAGTATAACTTTTTTATAATTGTATAAAAACACGCTAAGAATAAGATAAGTTTAATAAGCTTACATAAGTATAACGTAAGCGTATTTTGGAGGCTTACATCTTGATTTCTTAGAGTTTAATAAAAGGGTGAAAAAAATTGGGGTTGCTTACGTAAGCGCTAATTACGTAATACCTTAGTAAGCTTTTAGTATATTAACTCCTCTTGTTTGTCCTAACTTGCTTTTTTTAAAATACCTCCTCTATGTCTCGCAATCTTTCTCAATTTAAGCAAGAAGTTTATACTTTATATTTACAAAACAAGCCTATTTCTTTAATTAGTAATTTACTAGAAAAGTCCTCTAGAAGTATTACCAATACTCTTGATTAAATAAAACAAAAAAAAAGGCTTCTTTATCTACTTTTAGGCCTGAAAAAGGTCGTCCTATAAAGATCTTAAATAAAGCAAAAAGAGTGCTTAATAGAGACCTTACTAAAAGCCCTAAAAAGACAAATCGTCGTCTTTTGAAAGAAAATAGTCTATATCTTTCTATTAGAAGCTTACAACGCTTTTTAAAAAAAGAGAACAATTCTATTAACATTTTAAAAAAAAGACGCCTTTAGACGCTAAAAAGGCTTATAATCGTTATATTTACGCTAAGCAATTACTTAAAACCCTTAAAAATATAAACTTTAATTAGGTTATATCTTTAGACGAGTCTGCTATTAAGCGAGGGCACAGTGCTAGGACAGAATACTATCAAACACGGCAAAATAATAGGGTTAGAAGGAAAATAGTTTCTACAACTAACACAAGTAAGTTTAAAAAAACTCTATTTCACTAAAAAAAACTTTAAAATATCTATTATTTTTCTATTATTGTAATATATTTTTAGCACGCTTACTATTGAGGTTATAAGTTAAGATATTTCTATCTAAGTTTAGGGAGCGATTTGGATAGGTAGTAGAACTAAATGAGTAGTAATCAAAAGCCCTATAATTACTACCCCTTTTAGAAGTTTGGACTATATTAAAAAGATCCTTATCTCTATAGTAAAACCTGCGATAAAAAAAGGTAAGTTACATATACTCCTTTTTCCTATTTAGAGAGTGTTTACTCTATATTTAAATTATCAAGTAGTAATCTTTTTTTATATAATTAAAGGACTTACTAACCTCTATATAGGCTGGAAGTTTCAACAGGATAACGCTAAGATTTATAAAATTCTAGAAGTTTTATCTTGGTTTTCTAGGAATAGAATATTGCTTTTTAAGTATCCTGCTCATAGTCCTAATCTAAATCCTATAGAAAACGTGTGGGCCTTGCTAAAAAACGCTTTAGCTAAAAGGCCTATTACTTCTTTAGGTATAGGAAAGAGTAAAAAAAGTATAGCAGCCTTTAAGGCTGCTATAAGGGAGGAATAGGATTAATTACCTCAAAAGGCGATTAATAATTGTATTCTTTCTTTACCAAGGCGTTATTTGGACGTTAAGGAAGCTAAAGGCTGGTATACCAAGTATTAGTAAGCTTTCTTCGTTATATATTTAGAAAAAACCCTAAAAACAAGCTCTTAATTAGTACTTAATAGTTTTTTTTTACAATTACCTTCAAACTTACACACAGATGAATTTAACTAGTATTATTTAATATATATACTTTATAGCGATTTTTACACCTTCAAAAAAAAGTTATTTGTTATTTATTCTTGAGTTTTTTTATCTTTAATTTCACTGCTGGAGTTGAGCGCAAAAGTGCTTACTAAGCAGCTTACTAAGTAGCCTCATTCAAAGAAGAATATCTTGGCTTTCCAAATCAATAACCATTTTGGAAATAGCTCTTCTGGTTTTAGTAATATAAAGCTTTGAAAACTATAACTTTTTTGACATCTTTTTTTTTGTCACCCCTCTGTATTACATTAATCTTCTAATTGTGCTAACACACCTTCGTACTATTATACTAATCTTCTAATTATGCTAGTACACCCCGTGTCCTTAGTACTCGTTCATTCTCCCAAGAACTAACCTAGATCATCTTCGGACGATATTCACACTATTTACTATAAGACTAATGTAGCGAGCGTAGTATACTAAAAGCAGAAGAGACAATCGTGTAACTGCACGTCTAGCTACGTGTTAACTATTAATTAGTTAGATTAACTATTAGTGCATAAAGAAAGAGGCGCAGTTAGCAGTAAAAAAGCTAACTAGAGATATACCTAGTATTAATAGAAAACTATATCCTGTGCATGGCAGTCTGCTGACTATTAGCGCACGAAGGAAGAGGCACAGTTAGCATCAAAGAAGCCGACTACAGATATACCTAGTATTAACAGAAAACTATATCCTGTGCATAGCGGTCCGCTGACTATCAGCGCACGAAGGAGGAGGCACAGTCAGCAGCAAAGAGGCCGACCAGAGATATACCTAGTATTAACAGAAAACTACTCCGTACATCCCGTGCATAGCGTACGTCCAAGGGAGTCCTATCTCGGCGCTTAGCAGAACGCGGTCCGCTGTATGCGATCCTGGCGAGTGGGCCAGCGACCCGGCACAGCGGTTGGTCACCCTAAGCGATGGGAGACGTTATCGACCACCCCCATAGCAGGGAATTGACCACCCCCTTAGCCTGATATGGCATAGTACGCTGCAAGGACCCCACCAGCTAAGCCACCTCGTAAGTTTGTGATCGTATACAATTCAATACTGTATTAAAAACTGTCGCGGTGGCTTGGCTGGCGCTAGGTCGCTGAAAAGGATGCAGGCTTAAAATAAAGCTTAATCGTGGGCGATATGGCTTAAATTTAGAGTTGAAAATCGAATTCTCATTGTTAACTACTGTCATATAGCGTACTGCAGCCTGCCCAGCCGTATTGCCGCGCGGGTACGGCGAATCTGAAGCTATCGCTGGCCTTGACAGGCGTACTTGGCGCCTAAAATTGGTGCTAGTAATACCGTGTCCGTGCGCCCGATGGGCCAGTTCACCCGATGGGCCACACCAACATCAAAACAATAGTTTCATCCCCACCGAACACCAACTTTTCGAGGCGAGAAAAAGGTCTGGCTTTGCCTTTTTCTCGCCTCAACTATCTTAAACGCCTTCCTAAAATCAGCTTCTAATACTTGTTTTCTAGGTGCAGGTGTTGTAGCGTGCGTGCTAGCTAGTTGTAGAGAAACAGAGTAGTTAACTATTAAAAACTCTGCAAGTAGTCTGTGCGCAAGCTGATTTTAGAGTTCAATTAAAGGTAATTTGACTCCTACTTGACAAAGCAACGGCTTTCTACTTAGGTAGATAGATTTATTAGCGTAGTGAACCAATAGATTTATCTACCTAGCTATCTATTACTCAAAATCCCTACGACTCGATATACCAACCTCCTATATCAACCTACACATTAGAATGGATAGCTAGTGCTCCTAGCTATCTACCTACACCGAAATCCCTCCATACCAACTCGATATACCGACCCAATATACCGACCTACACATTAGAATGGATAGCTAGTGCTCCTAGCTATCTACCTACACCGAAACCCCTATACCAACTCGATATACCGACCTCATATACCGACCTACACATTAGAATCAATTACTAGACTAGCAACTAGCTATCTACCTACACCGAAATCCCTATACCAACTCGATATACCGACCTCATATATCAACCCTATACCGAACTGCTTAGGTACCTATATAAGCAATACAAGAGAGCAGCTAGCATAGCCTACAACAACGTATAAGAAGTTAAAGAGATAACTAGACTAGCATACTAGCTCTACATACTTCCTACACAACAAAGGACTGAGAAAGCTACTCGTTAAAACTACCCTAGGCTACGAGCCTCACCTTCATTTAGACGAACCCCTCCTTGTAAATAAATTATATATTAGAAAACACCACGTAGATACCTGTAGGTCCTAAACCTACATGTCTTATATAGCCTTTCAGGCTGAGAAAGGACGTTAAACTACAATAAAAAAAATAGTTTCGTCCCAAATTTAACGCGCGATAACTCCACTACTATGAGCCCGATTGAGCAAGCGATTAAAGCAATCAGATCGCGTAAAGAAGGCGCATCTTTTAGGTATTGCAAAGTTGCAAAAAAGTATAGTGTTCTTTAGTTAACCTTAGCGCGCTGACACTAGCAGAAATCCAACAATGTAGTAGAAGCAGCGCGCTAATAATAACTACTTAGCTTATAACAAGGGTTAGAGCTTATATAATATATAAAAAGATGCATAAAAAGAGGCTTACTGATAACTCGTAAAAAAGTACAAAATTTCGCGTTAACTTTGACAGAGTAGGAGGTTTACTAAAGCTAGGTTACTTAGTTTTTTTAGCGCCACGCTAACAAGCTTACTATTAAATAAAGCCCTAAAATTAATTGTAATAGGCACAAAGCTAATTTACTATATAAGTATAAGCTTTACTTTGAACTATCACGTTTAAAGATACGTAAACACACTATTCAATACGCGCAATATATATAATATAAATAAGAAGAGCTTTTTTATTAGTGTCTTAAAACGCAGTAAAAGAATCTTCACTAAAGCTTTATTAAGCTTAAAACAGTTAGCAACTGCTGTATAAAATAACAACTAAAAATAGATAACACAACTAGCTTGCGTATGCGCTTCTAAAGAGGCATTGCAGCTAGCACTTGTGTACTAAAGCTTAGCTAGACTTTAATTAAGCTAGTTTAATGCTGTAAAGGCTAAGAAACATAAGATTTTTTTCTTAAACCTACCTCTAGGATAGAGCAATAATAAAATAAAATTAGCTTAGCTTAAATAAGTAACGTGGTTCACAAGCGAACGGCTCACCTAAGCGAACGGCTTACGGCCTACCAGCGCGCCGACGTCGACACTATAACGTGTAATGTCTCAACAACGCAACTATCTATTAACTTATTCTAAATCAGATCTTTAGCTTACTCTTTTTAATGTCTAATTACAACATGTTTAAAGCTAAAGACATACTGCCTCTATCTATAACGTGCCTTAAAGAACTTTGTCTTCCTAACGCGCTAGAAGACGCTCCTAACGCGACTACGAAGTAAATTTAAAGCGCCTAAACAAGTTTGAAGAGGAGGCTGTAGTTAAGCGTATTCTTAAAGAGTCTGCGTAAGAATTTGCACCTATAAAAGCTAATGTTTAAGTAATAGCTAATAAACTATTATATAAGCAGGAGAGTAACTCTACTAGCAAGAACTAGGTTAATAACTTTATTAAGTAAACTCCTAAGCTCTATACGCGCTAGAGCTGTTCTTATAATTAGTAGCAAGCCGCCTATAAGGACCGAGTAGCTATCTAGCGCTAGTTTGACTTAGTCTAGGCAATAAAGTAGAAGTAGAGTATTATAGACAATAATATCTACAACTTTAATAAGACTAGCTTTATAATAAGTAAGTGGCTTCGACCTTTTGAGACAACCTTTTGATGTGACTACACATTTTGTAGACACCTTTTTAGTAAAAAAAAAGATTTATTGCTAACAATAGGTATCGGGGCTTATGCCCTCTTGTTTAGCATTGCTAGCACACAATTAGTGTGTCGCTCTAGCATGTTTAGATAGAAATGAAGAAAAGCAAGATAAAGACGCGAATTGCCTCCTAACTTAACGTGCCTTATCCTGCCTATTCTTATTGCTTTACTGCTAGGCGCTCCTAGATAAAGTAAAGTAGTAACACTATTATCGCCTTGCTTACTAACCTATAGACGCGACAATAGAAAGCTTACTCCTTCTTTCTTATTTCTTTCTTATTTATTACTAATGTAACGTCTTGCAATAGCTATTTAAGCTAAGTTTTAGTCTTTATTCTTAGCTCTTACACAATAAATAGGAAGAGAGGGATACTAAAGTAATAGATCTTAAGTGCTACGCTAGTATTAGTAAATACTCTAGAGATTATGTATTCCTTACACAACTAGCTAAATTAGGGCTTAACAATATATTTTTATATAGAGATATTATAGATAAAGAACTTATTTAAGATTTTTATAAACTTAAAAGTCCAGCTAAGATATTAAGTTTTAAGATACTTAATAAATTCAAGTGTCTATATAAGTAGTTTAAGTTAGACTAAATTAAGTGCTAAGTAGATAGTAGCAAAAGATACTTTTTTTTAGAAAAGAGCTTAGAATAAGGAGATGCTTAGTGTAAAGGTTATACGCTATACTATAGTATAGTGTATTATATGTAAATTATTTGTATGCGGTGCTATTTAAAAGGTAAGAAGCAGTAGGTAGGAAGTAGTAGGTAAGAAGCAGCAGCTTTATAAAGTATTGTAGGCTCCTGTTGCAGTACGTACGTGTCTTTTCCCTTTATTATATTATGTTACAATCTTATTACAATCCTACTGTAATCCTATTGCTAGCTATAGGCTAGCAATTGCTGTTAGACACATTTCAACTAGTGTCGTTTTTTAGTACCTTAGCAAATTTTTTTAACCCTAATTATCGCTTAGTGGTCTAAGCTTTCCTCCTAGAACTTATCCACCTACCGTTCGAATCTTGTTCACTATATATAATCTTTTTTTTTGACTTTTGCGATTGATTAGTAGAGGGTAGCTGCTTTTCACTTTTTAGAACCCCATTTTGACTACAACAACAACTACCACCTTTGACAACTTAAAAACATAAATAATAAGTAAGATTTTATTATAGTTAGTTCTTACAGGCTTAAAGAAATATAGCAAAAAGAAGTAGGTATAGCTAGACAACTATAAGTAGGATACTATAATCTAAGGCGTAGGCGTGTTAAGTTACTATCTACTACTTTTCGTTGTCTTTGCAGGCAAAGTACTTATTAATATCTAGTTTAAGAATCTACCTACTAACTAGGTTCTTCAAGTTAGTCTTGATAGCTAAATAAATAATTAGCTTACTCTTGCGTAGTTAGAGCACTTTAATACCTATACAAAAAGGCATACTATAAGTAGGTATTAACTACTTATTATTAACAGCTACAAGAGCTACTGCTTTATTAAATTTTAAGATCCTTGTAAGAAAAAGAATATTATTCTTCTCTGTATGCCTACGCACTTGTCTTACTTATTATAGCCTTTTAACATCGCCTGCTTCTTGCTATTAAAGCGTAAGTATAGTAACGCTATTTTAGGCTTAGCACGTAACCGCACTAACTATATTAGCAAAGAGACTTTTCTACTAGCCTTTAAGGCTGCTTTTAAGCAGTCTATTATAAAGGAGAATATCTAAGCTAGCTTTAGAGGCGCCAGTCTAGTCCTATATAACTTATAGGCTGTGCTATTAAAGCTTAATATAGTAGTGTAAACACTACAATAATTACTATAATAAGTAGCTACCTAGGAGGCGTAGACACTACACAACGCGCACAAAGTTAAGGCTTAAATTAGTCTTATTTAATAGAGCGTAAGAAAGTACTGTAGGTCTTCTACTAATTCTTTTACTAAGCAGATTACGCAGCTAAGTAAGAGGGCTTAGTAGATAGCATATAAGATAGTACTTTTAATAGAGAAAATAACTACTTTTTAAAAGGCTCTAGACAAATTAAATAAGCATAAAAGCTGTAAGCAGTAATACGTATAAATAGAAGAGACTCTTACTATAGGCAAGGCACAAGAAGTATTAGCTAAATAAGCAGGTAGTAGTTGTGGCGATAGTAAGAGTACGTTAAAGAGGGTGTAAGGAGAGAGGCGGTGCAGGCGTTGCAAGTAGACTAGACACAACGCTTGTACCTACGCAGTTAAGATAGATAGTGTAAGTCATAGCGGCGATTCTAATAATTAATTTAGTATATTGCAATAGTTTATTGACTGTAATAAAAGACTATAATAACGTGTCGACGTTAGCGCGCTGGTGGGGCGTGAGCTGTTCGCTTAGGTGAGCCGTTCGCTTGTGAATCACGTTATTTAATTGCTATATAAAGCAAAAAGCGTGTTGCAATTACTAACTTCTTATTTTTAAAAGCTACAGCAGCTATATTACTACGAATCTTTTTAATTTTTGCGATAGCAATTAGATTTTTTTAGCTAAATTTCTACTGCATGCTACCTAAAGTCTTTAGCTTCTTAATGTAGTAATTTTTAGGCCTCTGTTGCAATACTATACTTAAGAACTTAATTGCTATATTTACTGTGGGAGCTGAACAGGAGCAATTGCTTGATCAGGAGGAGTGGAATGAGTGTATTAATCAACTAAGTGCTACAACAAAGTAGTCAATAACTACCTAAGAGGATTAAGACGATCTAGCCCGTATATATAGGCGCTAGCGCGATCGTCACGTGTTCAGCTTACCAGGATCACCTGCTCAACAGGGTGATCCGCATGTTGCGCATGTCAATACTCCAACATTTACTATATGCAGAACTTTATAAGGACTATAAAATGCAATTTCTTTAGCCTCTTTTAGCCTGCGTAGAGGTCTACAATAACGTCTAAGCTTATTTTAAAGAGTTTTTAAGCTATAGGCGTCTAGCTAATAAATGTACATGCTGTACTAAAACGCTTTATTAACTACTAACAACAACAAGCTAAGGCTTTAGAACTCAAGCAGCCTAGTAATAGTAATAGCTAAAGAAAGCTGCAAAAAGTTCTAGACTCTGTGCTGTAGTATACACTAAAAGTTAACTTAAATTAAGTTAAAGCTTTATTTCATTCTTTATAAGTGCAAAACAAGCTTACTAACTATAAAAATAATAGTTTATAGGGCAAGCTTAGCACTAAAAAAAAGCAGAAAAATTAGCGCGTAACACTAACTACTTAAGACAGCAATAATTATTATAGCAGTACTATATTTATAAGTTTTAAGAAGCTTTGCACAGCACGCGCGCAAACCTATATAATAAGATAAAGCTAACTAACTACAACTTTAGAAAACTTATAATAAAGAGCTTAAAGTAGCGGTAACAGCATTTAAAAAGCAGCTAGCAGAGGCAGCAAAAGTGGCTTAATAGTATACTGCTAATAAACGTTGTAAGGCAAAGAAAGCGTATACTAAAAAGCTTGCTGCTGCCTAAGTACTTAAAAAGCAGCAACACAAAGCTGCAACTGCATCGAACACTAACTTTTCGAGGCGAGAAAAAGGTCCGGGTTTGCCTTTTTCTCGCCTCAACTATCTTAAACGCCTTCCTAAAATCAGTTTCTAACACCTGTTTTCTTGGTGCAGGTGTTGTGGCGTGCGCGCTAGCCGGTTGTAGTGAACAGAGTAGTTACCTGTTAAAAACTCTGGAAGTGGTCTGTGTGTAAGCTGATTTTAGAGTTTGATTGAAGGCAATTCGACTCCTACTCGACAAAGCAACGGCTTTCTACTTAGGTAGATAGATTTATTAGCGTAGTAAACCAATAGATTTATCTACCTAGCTATCTATTACTCGAAATCCTTATACCGACTCGATATACCAACCTCCTATATCGACCTACACATTAGAATTGATAGCTATTGCTCCTAGCTATCTACCTACACCGAAATCCCTATACTGACTCGATATACTGACCTCCTATATCAACCTACACATTAGAATTGATAGCTAGTGGTCCTAGCTATCTACCTACATCGAAATCCCTCTATATCAACTCGATATACTAACCTAATATACTGACCTACACATTAGAATTAATAGCTAGTGCTCTTAGCTATCTACCTACACCGAAATCCCTCTATACTAACTTGATATACCGACCTAATATACCGACCTACACATTAGAATGGATAGCTAGTGCTCCTAGCTATCTACCTACACCGAAATCCCTCTATACCAACTCGATATACTGACCTTATATATCGACCTGTGGGAGCTGAGAAGAAGCAATTGCTTGATCAGGAGGAGTGGAATGAGTGTATTGAACAACTAAGTGCCACAACAAAGTGGTCAATAACTACTTAAGAGGAATAAGACGATCTAGCCCGTATATATAGGCGCTAGCGCGATCGTCACGTGTTCAGTTTACCAGGATCACCTGCTTAACAGGGTGACCTGCATGTTACGCATGTCAATACTCTAACACACCCCCTAGGTTAGTAAGATACTAATAATCTAAGCTGTAAGAAACTAGGCAATTGTTATAAATTAAGGTTGTTAATTAAGAAGTCCCTCTATAATTATAGCTTTTCCTGCCTAATCCTCTATTGTTGTAGTAATGCTGCTTGTTGATGTTTTAATTAATCTTAGCAGTCCTAATATTAAAACATTAGATCGACCCTAAATATTGCGTAATTAGTTAGTGCGCAGCCTCCACAACAATATTAATTACGTCTACTACCTCTCTAAAACTTTTGTCCTTAACCTCACTCTAATATTAACTACTAAGCTTTTTAGGACTGTCTTAACTACTATTACAAACATAGTAAGTGTTGCCCTATTATACTCTTACTAATTAGCTGCTAATCTTTCTAGTGTAGTCTACCCCTAGCAACAATAAGCGCAGCTTTAAGAGCTATTATTAATAATATAATTAACGCTTAGAAAGCCTTCGCTAACAACGCAAGAATAGTGCTAAGCATAAGTGTTACGCGCGCTAAAGCCTATTTAACAATAAAATTTAGCAAGCAGCTAATCTCTAAAATAATAAGAGTTAGTTACCTCTACCTATTATTCCTTTTACTTACTGTAAGACATCTAGTAGCTCTGCTTAAAGGCTAATTGCCTTACCTACTAAATTAAGTTTGTTGTTAAGTTTTTATTTAAATTTTAATCTATATAAGAGTCTAACTAAGCAATTAAGCTAGCGCAAGGGCAAGGCTCCTTAAGAGCTAAAGCAAAAGTTACAGTAGATAACTACTTAAGTAGCAACGCGTGAACAGCAACATAGCAATAGCAATAAGCTAAAAACGCTTACTAATCTGTCTACTAAGCGCACCGCGCCCTCCTCTACACAGAAAAAGGCGCCTAATAGCTTCTTAAAGATTACTGCTAATCTGTTACGCCTTTACGTTCTGCTGTATAAGCGCTGTATAAAGAAAATGCTAAATAGTTTATATACTAAACGCTAATTTAATCGCGTTTAGACTAGCAGTTAGAGCAGCTTACGCTATAGTAGTTACTTATCTTATACCTACTACACAGTTAATATTAATCTTGCTAATTAATTTATAGCTATGTATAGAGATAAAGAGGTAAGTCTCTAACCTATTAACTTTCTTGCTTAGCTTACTTACTAGTGTTTAGGGATAGAATAATAATAAATTGTACTAAGCTTTAAAAGCTTAACTACTTAAAGATATTATTGCTTGCTACAAAGAGATTAAGAGCAGTGTTATGCCTACTAGAAAGCCATTTTTGTAGAAGCCTCCTGTCTATAATTATCGCGCTTAAGAAATGTTGTATTACGGTTTTACTACTTAGCCTCCTGCTCCTGCTCCTACTCCTGCATTCGCTCCTGCTCCTGCGTTCGCTCCTACTTGGCAACCCGTTTAACAGCCGCAATAGACAGCTTACTATATATAGTAGCAGTAATAGTAGCAATATAAGCAGCCTTAGTAGTAACTTACTTAAAAGTTGCTACTTTAAGAGCAGGCTGCCTGCGGAATATTGCCCCCGCCTAGTCTATACAATTATCCTTCTGTTCGTTGTCCTAATTGCTATACAACTTATTTATATAAGCGCGATTATTATGCTAGAGTAAAAAGGTAATTATCTAACAACTCCTTGTATAAAAGTAATAGATTAGAATTAAAACGCAACGCTACTTACCTTAGAACTCTTGCTATTTAAGCTTAAATAGCTTAAATCGCTCTTAAGCTAGCTAAAGCTAAGCAGGCTAAGCATAATGCAATAATAGAGTCTAGCTAGTATAATAAGTTTAATGCTTATTGATAATAGAGTTCCTAGTTTTAGTTTAATAGTCTAGCTTACTTTCTCCTGCTTGATAAAATAAGCTATTAAGAGGAGACTTAGCCTAGTATATAGATGTCGCTGCTTAATATAAATCCTTTACTTGTTAATTATTATTTCTTTTACTTAAATACTTAACTTACTAAAGGTTAAGCAACTGCTAAAACTTTTTAAACTGTTGTTAGGTAAGCAACTTAGTTAGTCTATTAGCTAGCATAATTGCTGTTTCTAAGTATTTAACTTAAAATAATTCTTTAGCAAATTCCTCCTGTAGCTAAATGTTTTGTATATCTATACGTCTTAATTAAATGCTAATCTACTTATTCTTCTTAACTACAAGCCTAATTATTTGATAATTGTTATACTAGACTGTCTAGATGTCTTCTAGATTAAGAAACAGCTTGCAAAAGAAGTGCTTAAGGGCTATAGCCTTCTTAGTAGTATACTTAAGGGCAAGTAGCTTAGCCTTAGTAGTTAACGTAGTTACTGTAGTCTGCTAAGCTGCTTTCTAAAATATTAGACTACTATATAAGATAGCTATATATCTATAGAATAATTAACATGTTTCTTAATTATCTGTAAAAAAAGCATCGCCTGCAATTATAAGGTCTAGGCTATTATAGTTCCTATATTAGATCGCATCTTATCTTGTTTAATAAAGGTACATAATTACTTGTTTAACAGCTTTTATATACTAATTGCTAGAGTTAATAAGGAAGTGTAAAAGCTTTAAGATTAAGTAGGCAATATCTAGTTATAGCATAATAGCTACGTACAGCGCTAATCTAACTTTTTCTTAGTAGGCCTTAATCTCTTGCTTAGTTGTTTTGCTAGTGTTCTTAATTAGCTCCTCTAATAGTAATAGAGTCTTTAGAAAGCTATTATTCTTTAGCTTAAACTTCTTTGTAATCTTATTAATATACGTATTATATATAAGCGTTATTGTTTACCTCTTGTAATCTCTAATTATCTAGATACTAAGGAACTATTTAACTAATCCTTATTCCTATATCTTGTACTTATCTATAATCTTTAACTAAAGATCTATTGCCCTCTACTTATAATCTTTTGCGAAGAGCAGTAGGATATTATCTATATAAAATAATACTAGAATCCTCTTTTCTTAATTAAAGAAAAGGCAGGGCTCCTCTAGTAAGGCAATTAGTCTAATCTCCCTTAGTAATCCTAAGAACTCTTTATACTACAATAATAGCGAGTCTTATAATCTATATAGTGCGTAGTTAAGCTATACGCACTTCCTTAGCTTCTTAAAGCTATCTAGCATCTTATAGATTACTAGGTTGTCTACTGTAATTAACGCATTTAGAAATACTTTTATAATATTATATTGCTTAATCTCTAAATTATTCTTAGCGGTAATAGCTATTGCTACTTAGAAGGACTTAGCTGCTAAGGTAGCAGTTTAAGTTTAATTAATTAAATTCTTTTCCTAGAGATTACCTTTTATAATAATCTGCAGCTTATATTTAAGAAAGAAGCTATCCTAATCAAACTTGTAGGTCTAAACCTACTTTATAAGTATTAGGCAATTATTTGCTTCTTCTCTTAATATCTTAGTCTAAGTTCTATTCTTACTTAACTAATTAATCTCCTTCTTGCAGGCATCCTTAAACAGGGCCCTTATAGAATACTAAAGCAATTACTTCTATAATCCTAGTAGTTTAGGTAGATTATTACAATACTGTTAAGCATTTCTACTTAGCTTATGCTTAGTAAACAAAGCTACTATAACTACGTAATTAAGAGTCTTATAGCTTACTTAGTCTTCCTAGGTTACTTGCAAACCTAGTAGGTAGGTGTTATAAAAATTCTTCTATAATAGATCCTTATAATCTGCAATTAATGCATTAACACTACCTATGCTTTTACCTTCTAGTTAATTGTTAGGATCTTAGGTTGCGTCCTTACGCTTACGCCCGCTACCTAGTTTACGCAGTAGAAGATAATAATTTGTAAACTAATTTAGACTTTTGCTTATAATTCTAGCACTATATCTTATAAGCAGAGGTTAAGCTTGTAATTACTTACCCTATCTACTGTTTAAGGCCTAAGATCTTAAATCTTAAGATAATTCACGCCTTGCTATTCTGCTTACCTAAGCAGGTGTTCTATTACAACAAGCTAGCGCGTTAGAGTCTTTAAGCACAGACTGTTAGACTAGTAATAAGTTATTAGGCTTATTTAAAAGAGGCTCGCTACCTCTAAGTATTAATAAATTAGCTCCTTTTAGTATACGTAATGCTGTTTAACTATTAATAACTTTATAATTAATTACCTTGTCGCTCCCTAAGGTCTCTAGTTTAAGAGTTAGTTTTAGGGTAGCAAGACTAGTATTTTGCTACTAATTTAAGTAATTCCTAATAGTGCACTAGCCTTATGCTTTATTTACTTAGCGTCTTTTAATCTACTTTTAATTTTAGTAGGTAGGCCTTCCTTACTACTTAAGATAGTAGATAAATTACTCCTAAGGTTTTTAGTAGTTAGCTACGTATCCTAATCTACTCTTCCTTAAATAGGCAAGAGGTCTAAATCCTCTCCTAGATTAACTATCTTGCTATTATAAAGGATTTCTATAATCTTAATTACTTAATCTCTTAGCAGCTCTTTCTTACAAACTCCTTTATAGAATTAACGTTTATTAAAGGTTACATTATAGGTAGTAATTACCTAATTAAGTGTTAGTACTTATATGTAGTATATGTTAAAGGCTTAATAACTAACTAAATAACTAATATAGCTGCTATGATTAACCTTAAATCTTTAATAATTATGCCTAGCTGCCTTCTCCTTGTTTAAAGGATAAGCTTGACAGCTATAAGTATACATTCTATTCTAGTCTAGGCGTAGATTAGTAGTCTTGTGTCTAATCTTAGGTAGTTAATAATATTAGAAATATTTCCTAAACTATTCTTTAAGCACCTAGTTAGGGGATTAGTAGCTATAGATCTTAGTAGGGCTTATTTTATGTAGGTAAGCCGCTACATCTATAATTACTCGCTAAAGCTTAGCTAGTAGATTAGCGCTTATGCGTATCTTAATAGCCTTTGTAATAAGTTCTTAACTAGCTCTCTCTGCTAAGCTATTAGGCTTATAAGTATATAGCAGTGGCGTCTTAATTATAATCTCTTTCTCTATAGCCTATTCCTTATATCTTAATTACCCTCTTTAAGGCAGTGTAGTAGTATTATTATTATCCTAATAGATCTCTATAATATTCTACTAATATTTCCTCTTTAGTCTTACAGCAAAGCCTTTAATTATAAGTATAATATTATTTAGTGTCTTTAACTAGATATTGTAATTATACAGCTTGCCTAAGTAGTCTTCTTGAATAATTAGTGCCTATTTCTTAAGCAGCTAACTAGTTAGAAAATTAAACAGATCTTATAAAATATTATAAAAACGTTATAGTAATCTCTCCCTTAGTTGCTGTAAGATTACTTGTAAGGCATAAGCTGTTGCGTAGTATTTATATTCTAATAGCTTCTTGCTAGTAATTTTAACGTTCTACGCTAAAGGGACTAAGGCTTTAATAGCTTATTGTCCTAGGTGTCTTAATTATTAATGCTATAGGTCCTTATTGCTAGTACGCACCTAAGGTTTCCTTAATCGCGCTATAGCGTTTACAAGTAGTAGTTAAGTAGGGTAATTAGTAAGTTGCTTGTATTTAATAAACAAGAGATTAAAGTAACACTTAAGGTTAATTAAGACAACATTCTTCTTAACTATTCTAAATTGTAAGGTATAATCATATCCTAAATACTAAATGCCTGCCTGCTTAAGCTGTGCTTCTAATACAATATTAATATAGAAACCTAGTACAACCTTAACGTTAGTAAGTAGAAGATTAGCTATTTTAGGGCTAGCCTTGCTGTATAAGATGTTTCTTAAGCAGCCTGTTTCTTATACTAGCAACTAGTATAATTTAAGTGCCTACCTTAATAGTCTTGTCCTTAGCGTATTTGCTAAAGGTGCCTAGTACTATGTAATCGATAGTATTAACTAAGTAGACTGCTAACCTACTATCTATAATCGTGTAGAGAGACAGGGCATAAGGGGTAAAAGCTGCGCTAAACACATTTAGTCTAATTTCCTTAATAAAGTCCTTTAGGTTAATTAATGCTAAAACTAATAAGCTAGGGTAAGATCTACTTAACTTATTAGTAGCTAATCCGCTAGTGCTAGCTTTCTAGCCTTCCTTCTTAATCTTGGTGCGTAAGGTTGCCTATTTGTTACTGTTTTATTACTTAAGAATCTTCTTTTTGTTGTTATCTAACAGTTTAATTAGTATACTGCTAAGAAGGCTTAATCTAGTAACTACAGTTTAAAGTTAATAGCAGTTACGCAGTGTCTAGAAGTGCTTACTTATAGGCCCTTTACTAGCCTTGTAGAGGCAAAAGTGTAATTGCTTACTACTCTTATTTAACTTTAAGTTTTTGCGCTAGTAGACTATTAAGCTGCTCTTAATCTAAGTCTAGTTTAAAACACTGCGTGTCCTTTTCTTTTTAAGAAAGTAATTAACTAATTCTACAACAAAATACTAAAGATCTTTTCTAGATTATTAAGGGTTAAATAAGCTTTTCTAAGCGCTATTGCTTGCGCTAGCTTATTTTGCTTCTTACGCGACTAGTCTAGTGCAATCTTAGTGCCTAAGGCGTCTAAAAAAATTGTAATTGCTAACAGCCTAACAACCTTAGGAAGCAAGTAAATTGTTGCTTATTAATATAGTAGCTGCTACTTAGTAAACTATTGCTTAGGGCCTATTTATCCCTAGTAAGCCTTATTAAGGTGTGATCTGTACTACGCCCTAATTAAATATTAAGTATTCTAATCTATAGGTGTGAGATCCTCCTTTAGGATCTTTACTAAGGCTTAAAGGCTAGTAATGTTTTAAGTAATTATGCTTATTAAGGTATTTAAAAGCAGGTCTAGATAGATAGTCTTGCTAATCTAGTCCTTAACATTAGTAATCTTAGCAACCTTCCTTGTCTACTAAGCAGTTTGTACTTTATACCTATTAACTAGCTTGTTATAATTATTCTTCTTATACTTAGCGTTAAGAACTTAAGCCGCGTATTTATATTAAGCAATCTTATAGTCCTCTTGTACTTAGGCGCTGGCGCTAGGTAATAGAGTAACTAGCTGCTTAATATCCTTAGGCAGTTTTAGATACTGTAGCTCCTAGTAATCTATCAAGGGCACGTCTAGGAGATTAGGATTAACCTAATCCTAGATGCCTTTCTCTAAGCAGTGCAGGCTTAATAAAGCAAACTAGGTTAGCTAGTCTAATTAAGCCTTAAAGATCACCCCTAAGGCAACAAGCGGTGTATTAGTAAGGTCTATCTTAAGATAAGATGCTACGTGTAGGATCACGACGTAGGTTATTATTAAGGTAACAACAAATTAATTAGTTAGTTAGCAGGTAGCTAGGTAGCTTGTATTAGAAAGAGGTTGATCGTATAATTAATAAGAGAGGTACAACAGCAGCAGCAATCTGCTAGCTATACTGTAGGAGAATAGAGGAGAGTAAAATGCTAATTAAATAGTCAACCTTACAGCTTGCTGATTGCGCAGTAGGAATTAAAACTATAATTAAGCAGCTAGGCTTATAACTGTAGAAGCTAAGAAGGAGCAATTGCTTGATTAGGAGGAGTAGAATGAGTGTACTAAACAACTAAGTGCCACAACAAAGTGGTCAATAACTACTTAAGAGGATTAAGACGATCTAGCCCGTATATATAGGCGCTAGCGCGATCGTCACGTGTTCAGCTTACCAGGATCACCTGCTCAACAGGGTGACCCGCATGTTGCGCATGTCAATACTCCAACACGACCTCATACCGAACTGCTTAGGTACCTATATAAGCAATACAAGAGAGCAGCTAGCATAGCCTACAACAACGTATAAGAAGTAAAAGAGATAACTAGACTAGCATACTAGCTCTACATACTTCCTTACAAAGGACTGAGAGAGATACTCGTTAAAACTACCCTAGGCTACGAGCCTTATCTTTATTTAGACAAACCCCTCCTTGTAAATAATAAAAATTAGAAAACACTACGTAGATACTTGTAGGTCATAAACCTACACGTCTTATATAGCCCTTTAGGCTGAGACAGGACGTTAAACTACAATAAAAAATAAATAAAAAGCTGCATCTGCACAAAAATCTTATAATATACTTACAGGACTTAGGCAAAAAGCCTTATATAAAGTAGTAAAAAATCTAATAAAGCATTGTTGTGTTAGTAGTAGTTAAACTGGTATTGACGCTGGTCCGCCGGCTGCGTCTCCCCTACCTAAAATCAGCGCGCGCGGGCGCCAAATCAAGACACCAGCGAAATTCAAATAGTACAATTGATAGGCAAGCCTCTATATATTAATACACTAACTCTTCTCGCGATTAATCACTTTTGTGGGTGGCTCTACAGCCTCATCTTTTTTTGTTGCCCAATATTGGTGGGGTGGCCCATCGGGTGAACTGGCCCATCGGGCGCACGGACACGGTAGCTAACTGCGGCTGCTAGCAGCCTAAATCGCTAAAGTTGCGCCTAGGAGTACGCCCCAGGCTGAGAGTCCCGCCAATTTAGCACTGTTGCTAGCTATCTAGGCACTGCAACCTGCCTATAACAGCTATTGTATTATCTATTATATTGCTCGTGAGCTCAGTAATTAATTAACAGAAGAGAAAGAGGCTAGTAATAGCGTTAAAATTGCTGTAACAGTGCCTGTAACGGCGCTTGTAGTAGCCTGCTGCTGCAATAGTTAGCTAGGGTAGCTAGGTAGAGAGATTAGGAATAAGGGATTAAGATAAGGGGGGGGAAGAACGCTTATATACTTGCTGCTAGATTAGCTGCTGTTGTTGCCACGTTGCAATAACAGCTAGAGGTAGCTGCTGTAGATTTGCAATTAGTGGCGCCTGCGGTGCAGGCTAGGGTTATTAATACGCTAAATTTTGCGCTCAGGACAACTGCAATAGCGCTGTAGTTGCTGTTGTTGGCGTTGTAGCGGCGGAGGGCGTAGCTTAAAAGATATAAATTTAATTTTAAGGTACTGCTGCTGTTGTTATTATACGCGTGTAATTAATGCTGTCAAGATGCTTAAATAAGCTAGGATCGCGGTAATTGCAATGCTGTTGTCAGCGCCGTTAACGCTGTAAGGTCTCTATTACCTGCAGCTCTAGCAGAATACTAAATAGCATGATATTAGCAGCTTGGCTGCAATTAACCCACTAATGTACGTAGTAATCGCTAGCTTAGAGCGTGCTAGAAGTGCGCTAGATCTCAGCGAGTTAGTGCTAACAAGGCATGCTAAGAGAGCTAGTGTATTAGCTTTTGCAGTAAGTAAACTAGTAGCTCTTATTACTACGCTGCTTGTTAAGCTAGGCGTAGGTGTATTGCAGCTGTTTAGTAGTTCTTACAAAAGCGTAACGCGTTATCTGCAGCATAACTGCCTAAAAAGTTAGGATTTAGTAATTATAGCGTAACCTGCTATTGTCTTAAGCATTTAATAGCTAAACATAAGCAACGTGTTTAGTGTAAAAAACGTTAAGACAGCAAAAAAGCTATAGTATATCTGCTTAGCTACCTGCTAACTAGTCCTTTAGCACATAATATGCGCTTTTAGCTTTACTTAATGCTTTAAGCCTAAAGTGTAAACAAGCGTTAACTTAGCAACGCACTAGCTTTTCCTTGTAGTTGTTAAGCTAATATTACTTTAAGTACGCTGTTGCGGCGCAGAACATGCGCTAGCAATCTGTAAGACAAGTCTTATAATTAGCAATAGTAGGGAACTGTATTGAAGTAGAGTACAGTTTTATGTACTCTGTTGTGCTCTTAGTATTAACTTAGTATTTTTTTTAGCTGCGACGGCTAAATTTAGCTACCAAAGACAATTGTAGGTAGCTGTAAACGTCCTTATTCATGTGCTAGATACATATAAGAATTTTAGGATCCAAAAAAATAGCGTTTAACGCGTTAATAAAGGCGTTATTGTTGTTAGTAACTTAGAGCGCAATATGCACGCTGTAGAGCTTAAACAAGCCCTTAAGTTGCTGTAAAATATAGCAAAAAGACGCCTTGTTTCTATAGTTTATTAGTGTAATGCTTTATTAGATTGTGCAGTTGTTTCTGTTAGAACTAACTAGATTAAACAGTAGAAAGTTGTATTTGTTCGTCTTAAAGGTGCAGTCAATAAAGAAAACATTAAGAGATAATTGAAATTAACAGAGGCATTTTAAGTTAATAAAAATAAGATATATAATGTAGTTATTTAAATTGATTGCGCTTTTAAACTTTAATTTTTAGCAAAAGTAGCCTGTGCGCAAGCTTTATTTTTCGCTAAGCTTTAGCTACAGCGTAGCTATTCTGCTTCTACGTACTTGTACTAGTACTCTGCTGCCTTTAGCTACATAAATAGCGCCTTAACTTTTATCTTTGTGCTTAATTTGCGTCGCTGCTAAAGTCTATACTTATTAATAATGTCTTAGCAGCTAAAATCTGCCTCTAAAAAGGCTTGTTGCACTAACAACAGCGCCTGTTTAGCGCCTTGCGTGCTCGGCCAGATTGCCTATATATACAATTTTAGCTTATTGCGCAAAGCCTGCCTACACGTTGCTATTAATTACACGTTGCGCTCTAAGGCATAATTGTAAGTTAAACTAGCATTGTTCTTGCACTATTTAATTTTTTACTGACCTTCTAGTTGCGTATAATTAACTGCTATAAAGTAGAACTACATTTTATAACTAGTCTTCTGTAACGCAGCGCCTAGTCTTGCGCGTAAGTTGCTAGTATTACGCTTTTTACAAGACTTGCTAGCGCAGCTATAAGCTATTAAAAGCTTGTAGCGCCTGTCTTTTACCTACTTCTGCTTCTTGTACATTGACCTATGCGCCTTTGCTTAAGCAGTAACACTAGCAATAGTGTTGTTAAAGCTAGAATATACTACTTCTAGCGGCGGCAAATAATTATAATTATATATACTAGGCGCCTAAAAGTCTGTAAGATTGTAATTCTTTCCCTTAACTACTTCACGGAGCTTGCTGTAGCAGCAACAACGCAGTAAGAAATCTCTAACACGCGGCTAACGCGCTCTTTTAAGCTGAGTATTAGCGCCTAATACGCTATTATTAGCGCTATTGCTATCGTCAGAGTCCTCTTAGCGTAACAGGCGATTAACAAAACTATTAGAGTTCTTATCTAGCAACAAAGGCATTAATATAAAAACACACCAACGTCGACTTTTCTGGAAATTGATCAGAAACAACCGGATCCTAAGGAAACAACCCCGAGGAATCGATTGCGATACTTTTCAGAGCCTGCAGCGAGGGCGCTAGCGCGCTAGAGAGGGTGAAAGGGTCACCTTACCCCTCCTTTTTAGAGGAAAAATTTGCGTTTTCTCTCAAAAGCTCAGACCACATGCTAAGGCATCTAGAGCTAATTAAGATTAAGGAGCTTATTAAAGCCTACCTAGACTAAGAAATTTAAACAACATTAAATAACAACAATAAAAAACGAACTGCCTCTAAAAACCTAGGAGGTTTATGTAAAAGACAAATAGAAATAGAAGAGGACAATATAACAACGCCGCGCTAGAAAAGGCAACCCCTAGAAGAACTACAAAGGCCTACCCACTCTTAAACTAGAAGTAACCTTTCTTCTTTTATTAGACTAATTCCTTAATACTTAATTAGAAATAAAACACTAAAAGCTACCTTATTTAAAGAGGCACTCAAGATTGCTAGGAACCTAGTAATTTAAGCAGCTAATTTAGCTAAAAAACAACTTTACTTAGTAAACAAGTCTTCTAGACCTAGTAGAAGTCTTTAGAGACTATACAGAAAACGGCAAAGTAAATAAGAAGAATACTACTATTTTAGCAGACTAGATATTAAGCCTCTTACATATCTTAAGGGAGTTGAGAGAAAAAATTAGACATATTAAGAAACTAACAACACACACGCCTATTTAGAATATACTTATATAGAACACGCCTTAACCTACTGCAGCTACTTTCGCTACTATAGCAAGCAACAACAAAGATTAACTATAAATAGATATTTAAAAAATACAAAAACTAAGGGCTACTAGCCTAAAAGATAGCTAGCTAGTTCTAGTTAGCAAGACCCTAGCTGCTTTTAATAGCTTTAAACTTAGAAATGCCTTTAACAACGCTTTTGCAACAAAAGAAGGCGTACAATCTCTTGTAGTTGCCTTGATTACAATATCTTCTAAAAGAAACAAAATAGTTATAACTACACTAGCTTTTAAAGCAAAATACCTCTTAGAGAATAAGGTTATATAGCAAGATATTACAACCTTTAAGGCTACCTAGCTTATTACTCCCTAGTTTAAGGTTGTTATTTACAAGCTTCCTACAAACTATAGCCTAGAAGTTATAAAAAAAGAAATTAAACCTTTAACAAAGGTTTAAAAGTTATAGATAATCCTTTTTAGCTTACACCTAAGGACAAAAGAGAAAACTAAATCTTTAGGTTAGCATGCGTAGCCTTTACTATAAAGAAAGAAGCCTAAAAGGCTATAAAAAGAAGCTTTATATTCAAGGACAAAGCCTTAAAACAGAGAAACTACAAGTTATTAACACCTTAAAGCAATGCACTAAATGCTAAGGATTTAGCTACCTAAAAGCTAGATGCTTAAATGTAGCCTGCTAAATCTATAGTAAAACACACTATACTAGCTAATACAAGTGCAAGTCTTATGCTAGCAAAGGAAAACTCTATATTTACACTATATTTAAATGTATTAACTGCAGTAAACTTTTTGCAGTAAACAGCTAAGAATGCAAAATTCTATAAGCTAGGACAGCTAAAACTAATTAAACTAATTAGTATAATTAAAGTCCTGTTAATAAATGTTAATAGAAGTAGCCCTGCTACAGAAAGCGCAATTAACCTAGCTATTTTAGCAAACGCTAAGATTATTGTAATACAAGAGCCTTAGTTAGTAAGAGGACTATATAAAGATACTAGGTTAATTGCCTATCTCGACTTTACACAAATACTACTAACCTATTAAGGCCTACAACCTAGAGATCTATTTTGGATTTAAAAGGATTTAGAAGGAGAAGTTAATTGTTATATTAGCAACGACAACAACTTTTAAGCTATTTTAATACAACTTAACACAAAAAAATTCTACGTTTATAACATTTATAATAAAAAAACCTAAAATAAGGGCTATATTTAACAATAATCTAAAGACGCCTTTTAAGAGAGTTTATAAGATTGCAATTAATTATCCTAAGGGATTTCAATTGCTACTACCCTAGATAGAGCCTACAAGAGTGCAACCTAAACTAACAAGCAGAGAATTTAGTAGAGTAGATAGATAACTAAAACCTATCTTTATTAAACACTATAAAAGTTAGCACATTCTTTAGAGCTTACATACAAAGAGAGAGCATACTTAACCTTACTTTTACAACAAGCAATATAGCTTCTAGTCTTCTAGACTAGCAAGCTATCCTAAAAGTTAGATCAGACTACTACGCTATCCTATTTAGCATTGTTAACTAAGAGCAGCTACCTCTTTAGCAGGCACTTTAAAAGTTTATACTTACTGCAAATTAAAAACTAAAACTAAAACTTTAGTAGACTAGCAACCTAGATCTTCTTAAGGCTATCCTAAACAGAGCCTTTTAAGATTACAAGCAAGTAGCAAAGAGAGAAGACAACATACTATACTTATAAATAAAGGATTACCTGCTTGCTAAGAACAAATACCTAAGAGCTATTAAAAAAGCTAAGCTTAACTACTAAGAACAGTTCCTCTAAAACAAATCGCCTAAAGAGATATTTAAAGTAATAGCTTATACAAAAAACAACTTATTAACAAGAATCCCTACTATTAAAGGCAGAAACTCTTTTAGAGAAAAGTGTTAAAGCTTTAGAAAAGAATTATTCCTACTACCTCCTTCTACACCTGCCCAATTACTTAATAATTACTAAGAATACTATAAATAGAAGTAGCTAATTTTATTTCAAGAGGAGCTTAACATAGCCTGCTAGAAAATAAAAGCTACTTTACTAAGACTAGATAGAATTAGCTAAGAAGTTACCTTGAAGGCATATAAATATTAACTTAGTATTTTCTTTAAAGTCTACTTAGCTTTGTTTAACTTAAGATACTAACTAAGATGCTAGTAAAAAGCAAAAAGTGTTATCCTTAGAAAGCTAAACAAGCTAGACTACTTAATCCTAAAAGCATATAGAGTTATCTCCCTTTTATGCTGTCTAAGGAAGGCACTAGAAAGACTCTACTTAAAAAGATTAAGTATTTTAGTAGAAACAACTAGCCTACTATACCCTACACAAATAGAAGGCAGGCTTAAGAAATTAGCTATTAAAGCTGTACTCCTCTTCTACAACAATATTCAACAACAGAAAACGAAGAATAGAGTTACTTTAACAGCCTTTTTAGACAGTAGAGGCGCGTTTAACTATTTATTTAAGAATAAGCTTCTAGAAAATATAAGTAACTAACAGCTACCTACCTGCATTTTATTATAGACAAACTCCTTCCTTACAGAGAAGCTCTTAGAGTTATCTTTTAATAGGCAAATAGAAGAACTACAGAAGGTCAATACTGGTACACTTTAAGGAAGCCTAGCCTTGCCTATCCTATTTCTAATTTACACAAAACCGCTATTTTAGTTAATTACATTAAACTACAATATATACTCTTTATCCTACATAGACAACCTTTAGGTTTTAATATTAACAACATCTATTAGGAAAAACATTAAACTACCTAAAAAAGAGTTAGTAAACCTCTTAATACAAGTAAAAAAGTTAGCTATTAAGTTTAATAGCTTAAAAACAGAATTAGTAAATTAGACAAGATGTAAAAAAGATACAAACAGATTTCTTATGCTACCTACCTAAAAGACTTTTTAGCTAAAAGGACTAGTTAGATAGCTAGGCATCTTCTTTAACAACACTCTTAAAATTTAGAGACCACTGCTACATAAAGATATAATAAGCAAACTAAGCCTTTTTCTGTCTAAGCAAGCTAGTTAATATTAATAAAGGCCTCTTACTAAGAGTAATAAGGCAATTATACCTAGCGTGCATTACTAGTGTAGATAATTACAGATGTCAGCTATTTTAGAAAAGCTAACAACACGTTCTTAATAGTAGGCAAAAACTATAAAACTAGGCCTATAAAAAGATTTTAGGAACTTTAAGATCTTCCCCTGCAATGCCTAGTAAGGTAGAAGCCGCTCTATTTCTACCTAGAGTTAGGCTAGACAACACTATAAAAAGATACGCTTTAGATCTACTTTACTATATCTAAATCACCCTCTAAAAGCTGCTGTTAACAACAATACAAGAAAGCAACTTAATTAAATTTAAAAATTAATTATCTTAGCTCTCCTAGACAATATAGAAGAAATACAACACTACGCCTTTACTCTATAGAACGCTAGAACTCCTTACAAGGTCTATATCTTGAACAAGATAAAAAACATCAAAGCTAAAAACTATAAGAAGCTACTAGTAAACAACAACCTCTTATTAATATACTTAGATGCCTTAGCTATAAAGGACAGCAAAGAAATTAGCATAAGCGTTGCCTTTTACAAAGAAGCTACTCTTATTAAAGAAATATAAGCAAATATAGGAAATAACTAGCTAGTTTACAATAGTAAACTAGAAAGTATTACTTTAAGGCTAGAGAAAGCAGTTAGCCTATTAAACAACTGCTAATACGTTAATATTTACACAGACAATTAGGCTGTATTATTTTAATTACAAAACACTTTAAACAACCTTAGCTAAGAGTAGCAAATTAAGTGCATTAAGGCAGTAGCTTAACTAAAAGAAAAAGGCATTACTCTAACACTATAATAAGTCCTAAGACACTATGATATACAAAGAAACAATTAAGCAGACTCTCTAGCAAAGGAGGCAACAAAAATAAACTCTTTAACAAATAAGACAAGCCTAGCAGTAGTTAATTTTTAAATTAAACAACAAGCAAATGTTACATAGTTAAGCCTTTAAGAGAAATACAAGAAGAAAGCTACTAGTAAGAACCTAAGCACCTACTTAGTAACCTTTAAATAGAGAATAAGAAAATAGATACCTATCCCTATTACTAGGCAAAATATATCTAGCTCTTTCTTTTAATGAAAACTAGGTTATAGCTGCCTAAAGAGCAATCTATTTAAAAGAGGTAAAGTAAAATTTAAAACTTGCCTATGCAATTTTAAAGCTACACAAGACACAGCTTATATAATCCTTAGATGCCAACTATACAAGAATAGTAGAGCTATGCTTTAGAACTCCTGTGTAGAGCTAATCTCTCTACAGTATATGTTTTAAACAGAAGCAGGTATTAGGGCTACTATAGCCTTTATTTAGGAAACTAGGGTTAGCACACAGGCCTGGTACAAAGGAAATTTAGATAACTAGATGCAATCGCCTGTCTAGGCGACCTAGCTCTAAGCACCCCTCCCCTCCCTCCTCCTCCTCCTCCTCTCCCCCTCTCTATCCCTACACAATAGGCTAAGAGCCTCACCTTTATTCAGATAAACCACCCCTTGTAAATTACTTAAAAGATAAAAACTACATAGATACCTGCAGGCCTCGGCCTGCACGTCTTATATAGCCCCTTAGGCTGAGAAAGGACGTTAAGCTTCAATAAAAAAAGGGCATTAATAGGTGCTGCAATAAGCTGTATAACGCACCTAATTGCGGCGGCGGCAAATGCAACAAGCGCGACAAGCGCGACAATAGCAGCAGCAACAGCGGCAGCAATAATAAGGACGACGGCGAGCTTATTGCAACTCTAGATATTAATAAAACGTAGGTCTGTATAGCTTCAAAAGACAATATTACAACGCTGACGATTGAGATTGTGACAGTAACTACCCACAACACTAAGATCTATTAACTTTTTAATACAATACAAGCTTAGTCAGCAAGCTAAGCTACCAGAGCATCAATCTACAGCTTGGCTGCTATACAAATACGATGGTGCGACAAACCGTAAGCGCTATCACCGCTTACGGCTTATGGGGGTGGTCAATTCCCTGCTATGGGGGTGGTCGATAACGTCTCCCCCTAAGCGTGCAACAGACAAGGGCTAGGTAAGCAAGAACATCTGTCACGGACCTCACGTCCAAGCACCTGCCTCTTGCGACGTTGGGAACGCAGCGCCAACGCCTGCGAGCGAAGCGTGTATAAGCTTTGTGGAGACATGCACGTCTAAGTGGCTAGAAGCGTCGTGTGTGATCAACATGATAACGTATCGCACAGGCGAGTGACGCACTCGATTATTCCAGTTAAACCCAATAATCTACAGCTTAACAACTCTAGGCCTACCTGATAAAATCCTCTAGAAATTTCAATTCTACACTGCATCTATGTACATGTTAAATAGTAAAATCGAGTACGTCACTCGCCTGTGCAATACGTTATCATGTTGATCACACGCGACGCTTCTAGCCACTTAGACGTGCATGTCTCCACAAAGCTTATGCATATCAAGCTTAGGCATCCAAGCGATGCAATCTCTTACACAGTGAGCTTACCGCAATCTGTTCTCGAAGGGCTCCGCCTATCATACATTATTGTTCATTTGAATCACCGTGCATATGCAAGAACCTGTGTGCACATGCATGCATGCAGCAATGTTAGGAAAGAACAGGTTTTTGCTAGTAGCCCCCACCTTGACCTCAACGCTCTCGTTGTTCTCGGCTTAATTCCAATATGGAAAATTTCTTCGACGTGTCTCAAGGACATGGTCTTTATCTTAGCGAGATTTACATCCTTGGACTGATTCTACCCAAAATCGAAGGTACGCATGACGTAACACGAAGAAGTGCCGTTCCGGAGACCAAACAACCCTCAATAGCATCAACTTTCCGACATTCTGACAAGTCATCCAGTCTTTCACCTACAGTAATCATCTTCTTGCCAGCAATTCCAATTAGGTGGAAGACATGGCTAAAAGAAACTGTTCTCCGTTATGTATGGATAGGAAGGGTCAATTGGATTCGTCGTGCTTCGTTCGCTCTGTCTTTAACGAATGTAAGTCAAATAACTCATGAGTCCAGCAGAACATCCTTTGTCGCCATCTGGCGCATGGTTACCTTTTGTATACTCTTTAGACTAAAACTTGTCGTGACTGATAATGAGAACAGACTCATTCACTACTTGTATGGAAATTATCAACCCAAATGATGCACGGAAAAGCTCTGTTGACTCGGGCGTCACAATTCTCCACGCGACTATCACCAATATTTCCAATTCATCCTCTGGATTTCCGCAAGTCAAGGATCACTCTTTCGACCAGTCCTCCAGCAATGGCGGCACATTCAACTTCTTGTCAGACTGTTTGTCACGGGCTCTAGACGTAGGCCAGAAGAAGCTCGAGCTGCTTCTTTTCCTCCCGTCTCGATCAGGCCACTTGGTGAGGTCGGATATTCTTGAGATCCGCCTTGCCGATTGTCCGGTAATCGAAGGCTACGTCAACCTGGCGGGACCCACAACTAGCTTCAAAGAGGAAGATGTTATATTATCATTCAACGGCTTCTCCCTGGAGGAGGTGTTCGGAAAGTGCATTGCTGCATGCAGAGTCCCAATGGAAACATCAGAAGGATTTATGCTCGCGTTAGTCCAAGAACTATCCATTCACCTGTGTGTACCAATGATGCAAGACGGAGTCCGCCACCGCCGAACGCTTGCCATCTTGGAATGCGGTAAAAGCCCTGCGAACGGTCTTGGGCTCTTCAACGCGACCAAAGCCCTTAATATTGGGGTCGTTGCGCTTGACAAGCCGGGCCACTGGATGTCAAAAGCCGAATATGCGTCGTGGCGTGATGCGTTCATTCCAATTGACCGTACACCGGATGACGGCTTGTCGGACAGGATTGTCGCTGCTCTGAACAAGTACGATAAACAAGTGGACGGCATCATCAGCTTTTTCGACCCGCTCCTCCCGGCCACAGCTGCTGCTGCTGCAAGACTCAAGTTGCCTACGGCTCCCCTCGAGGCTTACAACATTGCCATGGACAAACAGCGAACGAGTGAATTTGATGGGCGCCCAGCGTTCCGCGTCTCAAGCCTCGATGATGCCCTTGAGGTCGTGCATCGAGAGCTACTTCTATCGTCACCTGGAGGGCACGCTGTTGGCAGTCCAAGCACTCTCTCATACCCTCTCATTGTGAAACCTTGCGCTGGCTGGGGTTCGGAGGGTGTCTTTCGAGTGGATAGTGAGATGGATCTTGTGCGTGCAGTAAATTCCATCGACTTTGGCCGTCACGGTAGCGACTTTGTGATCGAGAACTATTGCGATGGACCCGAGGTAGATGCCAAATTCGTCTTGTGCGACGGTGAGCTGCTATTCTTCGAAGCGTCTGATGATCTGCCCAAAGACGCCGATTTATGTGTTACAGACGCAGACGGCGGTAACGCACAGCAGACATTCATCGAAGTTGCAAATGTTATGCCTTCAGCGCTGCCGCAAGACGAGCAGAAAGTATTGAGAGACTCGCTGCACCAATTACTGCTACGCTTGGGATTCTCTTCGGGCTTTTATCACCTCGAAGCACGGCTGCAGAATTCACGAGTGGAGTATGGCAGGAATGAAAATGGCATTGTGGAATTGAAACCGAAGAACGAAGTCAACCACTCTGTACAGGATCCCTCGGCGTGGCTTATTGAGATCAATGCCCGCCCACCAGGCCTACAGGCGTCGTGGGCCTCACGAAATACTTATGGTATTGACTTCTGGGGGCTGGCACTCTCTTTTGCGTTAGACGATAAAGAGACGGTACGTGCCCTTGCTGTTCCATTCCAGACTGAAAGTGGGAACCAGTACTGGTGTCAGATTGTCTTCATTCCTGTGGTCAACGGAGGCATCTTTGAGTCGGACGATGTCTGTCAGGAGCTGATGCAGCGCCGGCCGGACCTAGCCAAGCATATATCACGCAGCCTTTGTTTCTTCGAGAGGGGCCAAGACGTGCCTGATCCGAGAGAAGGCTTGTTAACGTGGGTGGCGTACTATCTCGTGTTTTCTAGAGAAAGCCGTCAAGACGTGCTGAAAATTGCTGATGAGGTAAGGAGAGAGACCATAATTACTGTATCTTAGAGAAATAAATTTTGTTTCCTATATAGGACCATGATAGTAGTTGATTTCATCTGCGAGATCTATCAAAGCAGACTAGCCATTGTCAGAAACGCGTACCATGTAGATTGACGGGATCGAACGTGAGATCACAATGTTGGGCCCAGTGTATGTAAGGATATCGGCCTGAAGGTGCTTCGCGACGCGCCAGCGGACGCAGCAGAGATCATTGAGTACATCCGCTCTGGCAGTACTCGACCACCCCAGCCTATAATGACCTTCGCAACAGCATCGTCACAGTTCACGGCATCGGCGTGCACCCAGACGACAGCTGGTGCAAGCATGTCGGCACGGCGGAGAACGCGCGGTGGGTCAACTGGCTCGAGGCAAAGAATACGCTGCCGGCCGTAGCTTCACACGCACGCATCATGCGCTACGGATACCAGTCGCAGTGGTTTGGGGAAGGGGCGATGCGGCAGAAGGCGTCGGCGGTAGCCCAGCGATTATTGCTGGCGTTGCGGCGAAGGCGAGAGGTAGACACCCTCAACCAGACGTGCTGCTGTTGCTGACTCTACCAGGAATACCCGTACCGCCCGCTGCTCTTTATAGCGCACTGCTTCGGCGGGCTGGTAGTGCTAAAGGTTAGTGGTCCCTAACGAGGCCTGGCCACGACTAAACGTTCATAGGCACTCCTCGATGCCCGGAACCACGAGAGCGAGTGGCCTGGCGTGTTCACACCCACAACCGGCCTGATCTTCTTTGGCATCCCTTTCCGCGGCGCAGAGGGGATGAGCCAGGTGGAGATGCTGGCGGCGGTGCAGCGCGAGTACTAGGAGGACGAGATGCAGCCAGAGGTGCTGAGGATATTAGAGCCGGGTAACGAGTTTCCTGCAGGAGGTAGTGGACCAGTTTGGGAAGACACGGAAGCAGTCGAACAAGGTGCAGGTTGCCTGCTTCTACGAGTTCAAGTCCAGCAACGTAGGAAGGATTGTGGGGAAGACAGATCGGATGGTAGGTCTAAGAACACGGCGTGCCGTGCGTTACAACAAGGCTGACTGTCTGCGCAGAGGTTCGTGGTGAGCGAGAGCTCTGGCTGTTTGGACCTGTCTAATGCGACGAGCAAGTTCTCGCTCTCGCGGACCGACTTCGACATGAACAAGTTCGGAAGGCCGACAGAGGAGGACTTTTGAGACAGTGAGGGACGTGGTCAGGGATATGGTTCGAGCGCCTCCTGGGCTTATAGCGGCTCGCTCCCAATGTAACTATGCATCGCAATAGTTGCTACTATATCGAATAAGGTTAGCTAAATACGCCAGGTGTTAGCAGGCACAAGATTGACTTTAGTCTCCGAGGCGTGCCCGTTGTGAGTCAGTTCGTCGCCCGAGATGCTGAGATGCAAGCACTTGAGAAGCTCCTTATTAAAACTTCGCTCACCACGAGTCGTCGAAACGTCGTGGTCGTCCACGGCCTTGGCGGCATCGGCAAGACGCAGCTGGCGGTGGAGTGTGCGCGGAAGCACCGGCGCCGATTCAGCGGGATCTTCTGGCTGGATGCATCTTCAGAGGCCAGTCTGAAGCAGTCGTTTGTCAATATAATGCAAAGACTTCCACGCAGCGAGCTGACGGCTGACGGCTGACGGCGTACAGATGCTCAGTCAGGCCACCGTCGAGGCTGGCGTGGCGGTGCGCGAGTGTCAGCAATGGCTGTCCATGTCGTTAAACTCCCACTTGCTTCCGCTTTGTATTCTGGCGGCAAGAACGGTCTAAGCATTTTACAAGCCGCAGTTCGAATGGATGCGCCTGCAAAACCATCGATCGGAAGACCGACTACTTCCTCTTATACTCACATGGCGACATTGCGCTCCCAGAGAAAAAGCCCTCTTGTACTGTCTGACATGAATACTCTAACGCTGCTTCCGTAACATGTCCCGCCCTCGCACGAAGCGATCCCTTAAACAAATCGAACACGAAGTATACTCTTCGCCGACATCTACGTAGACGCTATGTCTAGCCTATATCTCGCAATAAACACAAAAGTGTAGCAGATACCAGGACTCCATTTGTAGGAAAGCTGAGTAGCAGCTACAACAGGGGCTGCATCGCATTTGCGCGGAGGCTATTCGCGGGTAGTTTGCAGAGGCTCTACTTGCCTTTCGCCCAACAACACTAAAGGGGTTTTTTATTCGCCTTTATCGGACCAGCGTTGTGACTAACATATTTCAGACCATCAGTCGCATCAAGTACAAGCATCGAAGCCGCAACCGCACATAAGCTGTAATCCGTACACCGCCCGCGCCACTACCAAATCACAGTCACCTGTCCAATAATACGTGTCTACTGCAAAGACTTCACTGTGCGCGAGCGTCGTTATCGCGCAGCAGACAGTGCCGGTCCGGGGTGGCTGTGGTCAGGACCAACCGGATGCTACTACACACCAGGGGGCTGGCCAGGACAGTGCGACTCTGGCAGGCGAATTGGCAGTTGAAGCAAGCCGGCCCAGGAATACAAGATCTGAGGGTGCTTGAAATAGAAATGGGCAATGCCGTTGCTGCCAACATAGGAGTCTCCTATGAGGCGGAAAGTAGCGCCAGGAACGGTTTGCTCTACAAGCTCGGAGGCGACATCTTAAGCACTAGCATGCTTGGCGAGTGTGTTGATGGAAGGGTCGACATCAACCTCTGCAACGTTCTTGTAGGTGGCAGCCTTCTTGGGGGCGGTAGGCGTCAAGGCCAACGGCACGGCGAGCGAGCGTACTTTTGCTCTGCTATGAGGCGTGAGGGTGGCTATAGACGCTGATGGCAGACAGAAAGGCCATAGAGGCAAAGAAGACGGAGCGCATCTTGAACACAAGCAGAAGTAGCGCCTGAAGACCTTTAGGATAGTCTTAGAAAATGTATGTATAACAAAGAACAAGTCGATGATTTCTGGGGTATAGTAGACCCTGTGTAAATTTCAATCTCTCTCTCGTTAGAAGAAAGCGTATTCAATCCTCAGTGGTCTATCCCTTATCTCTAGAGTGAAAGGCGGTCGTGTCGTGGCAGACGTGGTGCAACACAATAAAGGCGTCGATCATTAGAACTATTACATTGTAATATTGTGTGATGTAATCTTTAGCGTCAGCCACAGGCACTCTAAATGTGTGTAGAAGTGTTCGGCATACGATACCGTGAAAGCTTTCAGCCTCCGTTGGTGTTTATATGTTCAGCACTCGCTTACAGGTGTAGCTGATCTTCTAAGCGGCTGTAATGCAGGGTGCGATGGCATGGCTGTGGTACACTGTCCGTCCTTGGTAGTGTGCGAGGAGACCTTCGGCATACAATGTCGCTGATGTCTCCACCGACCTTCCACCAAATGTACCTCGTACATGTTCCGTCCCCTGCAAATGTTGCACCGACAGATGACATTGACATTGACACGCACTAGGGATGCAGCCTGAGCCTCTTATCACTTTCGTCACGTAGCGATAATTCTTGAAATAGAGTATAGAGATGCTGCAACTAGAGGCTGGCAACAACACTACGTCTCTTCTCCACATGGCTTGGGTGCCTCTAACTCGCAGAAGTCTATAATCTAGTAAGCTCTTGTAGATCGTCTTTTTATCAAACCCTGTACATAACTCCATTACTCTGCTCTGCTCGGACGCACTTTTTCTAAAGCACAGATCTCTACACTAGATCGCTCGAATACCATCTGTTGCAGCTGCAAAGTGGTTCATCCAGTCCCAGCATCTACTGTCATCGACATTGTCCAACTATCACATCCACACGCCCACACACCCACACCCACACCCACACAGAGTTAAAGAAACTACGATCAGCATCCAACCATGGGTCTCTGGCTTCAAGTCCACCTCTTCATATATCGGTTAGCACTTGCATGCTTCGTTAGCAAGTTTCCGGATCGGATCTTACGCAAATATCGGGAAGGGTTACTATGTTTGGTGTTACTGGCGAGCTATCTGCTTCCTCAGGACCTACTCTTGCTGGAAGTCTTCGAATTCCTAGCCTATCTACGCTCGGTGGAAAATTTGTACAGTAAGGCACACAAATGCTCGCAAACAAACAACTGCTAACTATAATTAGTGCATAATGCTGGTGACAATATACAGATAATTAGTATAATAGTGTTGACGGTGTTATGCCTGTTTGTACCTAAGGACATGCGGTCAGCATGCGTGCCTTATCTCTTCGTAGGTCTTTTTACTAAATGGTCGTTTATGTTCGTTTGGGGTTCTTAGTCTATTATGCTCTTGTTTTTGCGGGTAGTGTTTTGGCTTGCATAAGAAAAATATGGAAACGAAGTCCGCCTTTGCGTCGAACTAATTAACACTCTTCTCTGACGCCTACTTACTTCCCTAGATCAAGTGAATGAACAAACAGCTATTTGAAGCTGACCGCAACATTGCTTGGAGGATGCATGACCATGTCATTACCTAGTCCGAAGCGCTCGCCGCTCGCTTTACGTGATCAAGGTTGCTCCAGATAAAGCTACAGGATGGAGCTGATCTGACTCTCGATACGCGCTTGATTTTCGCCCCTTCCACATCACTAAGTGATTGCGCCGTGTTACTGAGCGCGTCGTTTTTGCTAAGCTGGCCTAAGTGCTAGCTCAATTCCTTCCACATGGACAAGACTGCTCCTGACGAGGCAGGAGAAAGCGATCTGCGTCTATATTCGTCCCTTCCATCCTTGTGCTGATGTTGATTGTTAGTGACAAAGCGAATCTGTCTTTGCAGCTTGCTTTATCTCGCTTACAATATGTCAGCATCTACGCGTACTCTGGAGTAGCGCGTTTTATCACTGATTATGTAACAGGAGGATATATATTCGCTCTCTACGATAGACTCTATCAATCAACCAACTTCTTCCTTATCCTCCTCTCACATGTTGACACAATAGATTACGAAACTTTAATACCCCGCTCTCTGCGCAATGATATACTTTGGCCTCTGCTGACACTAGTCTGTACCAGAACTGAACCTTCGCCATCTTCAGAGAACTATGAGTACATCGAATGTAATGCAGCAGTCGCAGCATCCTGGAAACTGCGTAAACACGCCTTCTGCGCATCAGGCGGCGAATCCTCTTACATAAGCCTCTCATATCCTTAAAGTTGGTAGAGGAGAACTGACAGTCATCAGCGCACTAGAACGTTCCTTCCCCTTCACAATCGAATTGTATGGCATCGAAGTTACCATGGCTCCTAGATTCTGGATCTCAAACTATATTCCTTTACCTCCAACCTACATGTCGCTGCAAGACCTTGTTCGACATTTGATCAACCCTGAGCACGATAATACTAGCCCTGGAACTTCTGACGAATTCTATGAAGGAGCGAAGCTCGCCTTATTCTATATCTCCAACTGGCTTTCTCAGCTACTTGTCAATCTTGAACCTTCCGACGCACGACGAGAACTCTGCTTGATCACCCTAAATCGGCAAGGAAGTTCTACTGGGAACGGAGGAAGCCGTTTATATCTGTGGGATGCATGAGGAAGGATTTATCGTACAAAGTAGGGAGACGAAGCCGAAGGTTGTCAGGATAGATGAAATCGCAGGAGATTTCGATAGCAGCTTCTCACAAGACCGAGGAGGCTGTGCAGACAAGACGACCTGGAATTAGCAGAGGGCTGAAAATGTTGTGCATTGAAACTTTGGCAAGTAAGAAAGGAGATCTACATTCTTTAGATATACGATGCGAATTCAGAGACCTCATCCTAATTGCATCTTCTCGACTTTTTGAAGCTATCCAAGCCCACCTAGTTTCCTATATCGCAGCTTACTTTAGTGTTCATGGCCAAGACCCGAGCCCCCAAGCGTGCCGCTGCCGCCGCCGCCCTCGAAGCACCAAGCACACCGAAGCGCTCGCGATCTAAAAGCGACATCACCAGCCAGGCTATCGCCGTAAATAGTTCGCAGCTACACTTATCACTGCGCCTATTACCTCGTCAAGTCCTAGCAACGAGCTAGGCTATAGAGCTGCCGACATTCGAGTCAGAGCTGCGAGATTTGCAGGTTGAAGAGGCTATCATAACCTGGTTGGTCGCGTTACGAGCCAGTTCGCGTTCCGAGCCACCCGAACATCATAACATCGAAATCGTCCCAACTTCAACGCGTCATAACTCCACTACCATAAACCTGATTTAAGAAGCGATTAAAAATTTAGAATTGTATAAAGCTAGAAATAATTTCTTGTACTGCAAAGTTGCATAAAAGTTTAGTATTGATAGAACAACGTTATTACGGCGGCACTAAAGGAAACAGAGCACCTATACAACTAAAGGAAAGCGTTAGTAAGTACTTAACCTATAACAAGAGGCTAAACTTGGTTATACATAGAAAGATACGTAGGAAGAAGCTTCCTACCTTTAGATTATCCCCTGCAATGCCTAGTAAGGTAGAAGCCGCTCTTTTTCCACCTAGAGTTAGGCTAGACAACACTATAAGAAGATACGCCTTTAGATCTACTCTACTAGATCCAAACCACCCTCTAAAAGCTGCTATTAACAACAATAGAGGAGAGCAACTCAATCGAATACAAGTATCTATTACCTCAGCTCTTTTAGACAATATAGAGGAAATACAACACTACGCCTTTACGCCATAGAACGCTAGGACTCCCTACAAGGTCTATATATCAAAAAAGCTAAAAGACATTAAAGCAGAAATCTATAGGAAACTATTAGCGGACAATAACTTTCTATCAATATACTCAGATGCCTCAGCTAGAAGGGATAGCAAAGAAATAGGCGTAGGCGTTGCCTTCTACAAAGGAGCTACTCTTATCGAAGAACTACAAGCAAATATAGGAAATAACTAGCTAGTTTACAACGGTGAACTAGAAGGTATTACCTTAGGGCTAGAGAAAGCAGTTAGTCTATCAAACAACTATTTAAACGTCAACATCTACGCAAACAATTAGGCCGCTCTATTTCGATTAAAAAAACACCTCAAACAACCCTAGCCAAGAGTAGCAAATTAGGTGTATTAGAGCAGCAACTCAACTAGAAGAAAAAGGCATTATCCCTACGCTACAAAAGGTCCTAGGACCATGCAATTTTAGAGCTACACAAGACACGGCTTATATAATCCTTAGATGTTAACTATACAAGGATAGTAGAGCTATACTCCAGAACTCCTGTACAGAGCCAGTCTCTCTACAATATCTTTTTTAAACAGAAGCGGGTATTGAGGCTACTATAGCCTTTATTCAAGAAACTAGGGTCGGTACACAGGCCTGGTACAAAGGAAACTCCGACAACTAGATGTAATTGCCTGTCTATGCGATCAAGCTCTAAGCACCCCTCCCCCTCCCCTCCTCCTCTCCCTCCTCCTCCTCCCCCCTCTCTACCTTTATACAATAGGCTACGAGCCTCACCTTCATTTAGATAAACCACCCCTTGTAAATTACTTAGAAGATAAAAAACTACATAGATACCTGCAGGCCTCGGCCTGCACGTCTTATATAGCCCTTTAGGCTAAGAAAGGACGTTAAACTACAATAAAAAAATCAGAAAGCGTGTTGTAATTGTTAACTTCTTATTTTTAATAGCTACAGCAGCTATATAACGCCTAATTTTATTAAATTTTGCGACAGCAATTGTATACTCCTAGCTATCTTTCTACTGTATGCTACTTATAGCTTGTAGCCTTTTAATGTTGTCGTCTTCTCGCATTTTTAATAGTTGTTAGAGTATTGACATGCTGATCACCCTTTGACATCCGGATCACCCGGGATATCAGGTGATCCTAGTAGGATATCACGTGATGGCGCTAGTAGCGCGCATATAAACGAGCCGGATCGTCTGAAGTCTTTTTAGTAGTTATTGGACACTTAGTTGTGGCACTTAGTTAATTAATATACTTAATTCTCTCCACTAATTATTTGATTACTCCTTCTCAGCTCCCACAGTTATGAGCCCGGCTGCTTAATTATAGTATTGATTCCTACTGCGCAATTAGCAAGCTGAAAGATTATTTGCTTAATTAGATTTTTACTCTTTTCTTTTTTCTCTTACAGCACTAGCTAGCAGATCGCTGCTGCTGCTGTACCTCTCTCACTCATTGATTATACGATTAACCTCCTACTAACCCATCCTATAACCTATAGGCTACTGTTATCGTTGACACAGCTACCTACTAACTAATTAATCTATTGCACTCTAACGATAACCCACGTTGTGATCCTACGCTAGCATCTTACTAATATAGACCTTACTAACACACCGCTTGTTGCCTTAGGGGTGATCCTAAAGGCCTAATTAGACTAGCTAACTTAGTTTGCTCTATTGAGACTGCACTGCTTAGAGAAGGGCATCTGGGATTAGATTAATCTTAATCTCCTAGACGTGCACTTAATAGATTACTAGAAGCTAGAGTATCTTAAATTGCCTAAGGATATTAAGAAGCTAATTCCTTTACTACCTAACGCAAGCACATAAGAACAAGAAGATTATAAGATTACTTAACGTAAATATAAAGCTTAAGTTCTTAATGCTAAGTATAAAAAGGATAATTATAGTAAGCTAGTTAATAGGTACAAAGTACAGTTAGCTTAATAGATAAGGAAGGTCGCTAAGATTACTAATATTAAGGACTAGATTAGCAAGACTGTCTATTTAGACCTGCTTTTAAACGCTTTAATAAGCATAATCACTTAAAACCTTACTAGCCTTTAAGCCTTAGTAAAGATCTTAAAGGAGGATCTTGCACCTACTAATTAGAATACTTAGTATTTAATCAAGGCGCCGTACTAATCCTACCTTAATAAGGCTCGCTAGGGACAAATAGGCCCTAAGCAATAGTTTACTAAGTAGCAGCTCCTGTATTAACAAGCGACAATCTACTCGCTCCCTAAGGTTGTTAGGCCGTTAGCAATCACAGATTTTTTAGACGCCTTAGGCACTAAAATCGCACTAGACTAGTCGCGCAAAAAGCGTAATAAGCTAGTATAAGTAATAGCGCTTAGTAAAGCTTAATAAACTCTTAATAATTTAGGAAAGATCTTTAGTGTTTTATTATAGAATTAGTTAATTACTTTCTTAAAAAAAACAGGACACATAGTGTTCTAAACTAGATCTAGATTAGCGTTAGCTTAATAGTCTACTAGCGCTAACAACTTAAAGTTAAACAAGAATAGTAAGTAACCTTTCTCTTGCCTATGCAAGGCTAGTAAAGGGCCTATAGGTAAGCATTTCTTAATACTATGTAACTACTACTAACTTTAAACTGCAGTTACTAAATTATGCCCTATTAGTAATATACTAATTAAGCTGTCAGACAATAAGAAAAAGAAGATTATTAAGTAATAGAACAGCAACATTTAGGCATCCCTACGCACTTAGATCAAAAAAGAAAGCTAGAAGACTAGCACTAGCAGATTAGCTACTAATAAGCTAAGTAGATCCTACTCTAGCTTATTAGTTTTAGCACTAATTAACCTAAATAACTTTATTAAGGAAATTAGGCCGAACATCTTTAGTGTAGCCTTTACCCCTTATGCCTTATCTCTTTGTACAATCCTAGATGGTAGAGCAGCAGCCTACTTAGTTAATACTATAGATTACCTAGTACTAGGGCACCTTTAGCGAATACACTAAGGACAAGACTGTATTAGCAGGCACTTAATCTATTCTAGTTGCTAAGATAAGAAATAGGCTGCTTAAGAACATCCTGCATAGCAAGGCAGGCCCTAAGACAGCTAATCTACTGCTTACTAACGTTAAGCTTGTACTAGGTTTCTATACTAACATCGTTTTAGAAGCGCGGCTCAAACAATTAGGTATTTAGTATTTAAGATATAATTAAACTATCCGTTTTAGTACAATTAAGAAGAACGTTGTTTTAATTAACTTTAAGTATTATTTTAATGTCTTATTTATTAAATACAAGCAAGTCCTTTATTACCTTGCTTAACTACTACTGCTTGTGAACGCCGTAGCGCGATTAAGGATACTAAAGTTGCGCACTAGTAATAAGGACCTATAGCACTAACAATTAGGTTACCTAGGACAACGAGCTATTGAAGCCTTAATCTGCTTAGCGCAGAACGTTAAGATTACTAGCAAGAAGCTATTAGAATACAATTACTACGTAACAGCTTATGCCTTGCAAGTAATCTTGCGGCGACTTTAAAAAAAATTACTATAACCTTTTTATAGGACCTTATAGAATCTGTTTAATTTTTTAATTAGTTAATTGCTTAAGAAATAAGTACTAATTTTTAAGGAAGACTACTTAGGTAAGCTTTACAATTACAATATCTTGTTAAAGACACTAAACAATATTATACTAGTAATTAAAGGTTTCGCTAAAAGGATTAAGAAGGAATATTAGCAGAGGATTGTAGAAATCTATTAAGATAATAATACTGCTACAATGCCTTAGAGAGGGCAATTAAGATATAAAGAATAGGCAATAGAGAAAGGGATTGTTATTAAAACGCCACCGCTATACACTTATAAGCCTAATAGCTTAGCAGAGAGAGCTAGCTAGGAGCTAATTACAAAGGCTGTTAAGATGCGCACGAGCGCTAATCTACTAGCTAAGCTTTAGCTAGTAATTATAGATACAGCAGCCCACCTATATAGTATGTGCCTTACTAAGATCTATAGCTACTGATCCCCTAACTAAGTGCTTAAAGAATAGTTTAGAAAATATTTCTAATACTATTAACTACTTAAGATTAGACACTAGACTGCTGATTTACGCCTAGACTAAAGTAGAATACATGCCTATAGCTGCTGAGCCTATTCTTTCAATAAGGATAAGGCAGCTAGGCGCGATTATTAAGTATTTAAGGTTAATCCTTGCGGCTATATTAGTTATTTACAGAGGGGTGACAAAAAAAAGATATTAAAAAAGTTGTTGTTTTTAAGGCTTGATTTTTCTATAGATAGAAGGGCTAGACTAAAAGAGGTTAGTAATTTAAAAAGCTAAGAACTTCCTCTTTAAAATAGGCTGCTTAATAAGTTGCTTAGCTAGCACTATTACGCCTGTAATCCTGCTTAAAATAAGAAGAAAAAAAATAAAAAACTTAATTCTAGTATAACTTTTCTTATAACGTGTACAAATTGCTAAGAAAAATCTTAGTTTAATAAGCTTACGTAAGCATAATGTGAGCAAAATTTGGAGGCCTATATCTTATTTACTTAGAGTTTAATTAAAGGGTAAACAAAATAGAGGTTACTTACGTAATTATTAGTTACGTAATAGCTAAATAATCTTATTATATATTAACTTATTTAATTTCATAAAACTTCCTTTTTTAGCAGTATTATTTTTATTTTACAGGTGTTGGAGTGTATAAAGATATACTACTACGAGGGCAAGAGATTACTAGTAGTTAGATTATGCGAGACAAGGGTGGTAAGGTAAAGATCTTATTATAAGTTGTCTATTAAAGAGAAGTACAAGAGTTAAGTTGTGAAGTAGAGGATAAAGATAGATAATAAGATCTGCTCGTTTTGATCCCTAAAACGAGCTATATACCTTTAGATTAGGTAGTTGAGCACTAACTTATTAAGTAGCAGGGTATTACCTTGTGTACTAGTATATACCTCCCTTTCCTGCGAGCTTAGCCCTATTAAGCGACCTACTTAGCAGAAGAAGAAACAATAAAATAAAGGAAATAAAACAAAAGAAATAAAATAAAAGAAACAAAACTTAATTACCTTATATTTAACTTAGACACCTTCTCTTACTTCTTTAAAAGTACACTTTAGCAAAGTTCTTAAGTAGTAGTTGTAGCACGTGGCCTAGGCGCAGGTGCTATAGTAGGATCAGGAGCTAGAGTAGCAGGCGTTTAAGATTCTAATATTAATTAAAGGCAACTATAATAAGGCTGCCTAGTTAAAGTTGTAGGTACTAAGACGTTATATAAGATAACTGTACCTAATTAAGAACAAACGCTAGAAAGGTATTATATAGAAGAGAGTATTGTAAGATCTTTACTCTTTTAAAAAACTTAGCGCTTATTAGCCTCTAGGCTAAGTTCCTCTTAGAGATGTTATAGAGAATTAGCTTAAGAGATATTAGTATCTTATTTATTCTAGTCCTTTGTTGTATAAGGAGAGTTCTGTCCTTAGTTAGTAAAGTATAAATAGTCTAAGAATTCTTAAACTAGATTAGCATAAAAAGCGTCTTTCTCTATTTCTTACACTATAAGCTATAGGTTAATAATTTGCTGTAGAATATAGTTGTAGTGTTTTTTTATATAGTTGTTTATCTACTCCTTATTAGCATTTTATAGCATATTATTTAGCTCTTTATAGATAAGAAAATTGTACTACTTAGCCTGTCTAATAAGGGCCTTCTAGATCTAAGACCTATACTTGATATAAATATTAGTAGAGAATAGCTAATTAATTCCTTTAAACTTGTTGAGATAACCTAAGAGAGTACGCAAAGTAGTAGTAAGGTTATAATAAGCTTTATGAATTTCTTTATAAGTTCTTATAGCAGGCACCTCTATTACTTTATTATAGACTATAACGAACTAAGAGAGAATAGTGCAGCAGTTGTAAGTAGTTAAGCTAGTCGATCTATAAAGTAGCAGAGGAGATAAAATTTAAACTTATCTTTCTTTGTAGATTTACTTTGTCTAGTAAGTATTAGAGGCTAGCTTTTGTGTATCTTCTAGCTAGTTAGTCTTGTCCTCCTATCTTTTAATAAGACTATTTAATAATTTAATACCTACGTCTTTATGCTTTGTTAAGTACTCTAGCATGTAGTTGTAGAAGCCTAGTAGCATCTTAGTACAGTTGTTCTTATTCTTATTATTAAACAAGACGCTGCCTTAAATTATATTAGTACTAAGGCCTTTAATTATTACTTGCTTAAAGTTAAAGTTAATGTGCCTAAAGTAAGTTTAATTACTCTTCTTAGCGTACTTAGCGTAGTAGAGGTAAGAAATTAAAGTATACTCTTTACAAAGTATAGCGTATTACAACTAGTATTCTAAATTAGTGTATACAGCCTATTAAATAAGTAAGTAGTATATATTGCGTAGCTATTTAAAGTTTAGCTTCCTACCTATATATTATAGATAGAAGTAATACATCTTAAAAGTTTTAATAATAATATCCTTAACTTAGCTGTCCTTAAATAGCTGGGTGCAGGCGTTAGTAATAATGCTTCTAGTACATTAGAACTCTTCTACTTATAGCTAAAACTCTATATTATTAATTACCTCGTCCTAAGTAGGGAGGGGGTAGAGATTAAGTTTAGAAAGTTAATATTAGTAGCTTAGTAGGTCCTTATCTTGCTTTACTAGGCAATACTTGCTAGTAAAAAGCTTTAAAATAACAAAGTCTAATTAAAATTCTTGCTAGTAGCTCTATTTTATATATAGTAAGAGTAGACACTTGTTAAGTATATTAGATAGCATAGCCTTTTTAAATAAACTTATAACACTTATAGTGTACAGGTGTTAGAGTATATAAAGACATACTGCTATAAGAGCAAGAGATTACTAGTAGTTAGATTATACGGGAAAGAAGGTAGTAAAATAAAGATCTTACTATAAGTTGTCTATTAAAGAGAGATATAAGAGTTAAGATGTAGAGTAAAGAATAGATAATAATTCTTGCTCGTTTCAATCTCTAAAACAAGCTATATACCTCTAGATTAAGTAGTTAAGCACTAACTTAGTAAGCAGTAGGGTATCACCTTGTGTACTAGCATATACCTCCTCTTCCTGCGAGCTTAGCCCTATTAAGCGACCTACTTAGTAGAAGAAAAAATAGCAAAACAAAGGAAATAAAACAAAGGAAATAAAGTAAAAGAAATGAAATTTATTTACTCTATATCTATCTTAGATACCTTCTTTTACTACTTTAAGCGTTTACTTTAGCGAGGTTCTTAGGTAGTAGTCGCAGCACGCGGCCTAGGCGCAGGTGTAGTAGTAAGAGTAGGGACAGAAGTAGTAGGCGCTTAAAATTCTAATATTAATTAAAGGCGACTATAACAAGGCTGCCTAGTTAGAGTTGTTAATACTATAATATTATCTAAGATAATAGTACTTAATTAAGATTAAATACTAAGAAGGCGTTACGTAGAGGAGAGTATTATAGGATCTTTGCTCTCTTAAAAAACTTAGCGCTTATTAGCCTCTAGGCTAAGTTCCTCCTAGAGACATTAAAGAGAATTAGCTTAAGAGAAATCAGTAGTCTACTTATTTTAGTCTTTTGTTGTATAAGAAGGGTTCTATCTAAAGTTAGTAAAGTATAAACAATCTAGGAAACTTTAATTTAAATTAGTATAAAAAGCGTCCTTCTCTAAATCTTGTACTATAGGCTATAGATTAATAATTTAATATAGGATATAGTTACAGTATTCTTTAATATAGTTGTTAATCTACTTCTTGTTAGCGTTCTATAGCATGTTGTTTAGCTTCTTGTAAATAAGAGAATTATCCTACTTAGCTTATCTAATAAGAGCTTTCTAGAGCTAAGACTTATACTTAATATAAACATTTATAAGGAATAGCTAATTAATTCCTCTAAACTTGTTAGGATAGCCTAAGAGAGTACAAAGAGTAGTAGTAAGGTTATAATAAGCTTTATAATTTTCTTTATAAGTTCTTATAGTAGACACCTCTATTACTCTATTATAGACTATAACAAACTAAGGGAGGATAGTACAGCAGTTGTAAGTAGTTAGGCTAGTAGATCTATAAGGTAGTAGAGGTAATAAAATCTAAACTTATTCTTCCTTATAAATTTGCTCTACCTAGTAAGTATTAGAAGCTAGCTTTTATGTATCTTCTAGCTAGTTAGTCTTGTCCTTCTATCTTTTAATAAAACTATTTAATAACTTAACGCCTACGTCTTTGCGCTACTTTAAGTACTCTAGCACGTAGTTATAAAAGCCTAAGAGTATCTTTATATAGTTGTTCTTATTCTTATTATTAAAAGAAACGCTGCTTTAAATTATATTAGCACTAAGACCTTTAGTTATTGCTTACTTAAGGTTAAGGTTAATATGCTTAAAGTAAGTTTAATTACTTTCTTTAGCGTACTTAGCGTAGTAGAAGTAAGAAATTAAAGTATACTCCTTATAGAGTATAGCATATTACAACTAGTATCCTAAATTAGTGCGTACAGTTTATTAAATAAGCAAGTAGTATATGTTACGCAGCTATTTAAAGTTTAGCTTCCTATTTATATATTATAGATAGAAGCAGTACATCTTAAAAGTTTTAATAAAAATATCTTTAACCTAACTATTCTTAAATAGCTAAGTGTAGGCGTTAGTAACAATGCTTTTAGTACGTTAAAACTCCTCTACTTATAGTCTAAACTCTATAGTATTAATAATCTTATTTTAAGTAGGGAGGGGGTAGAAATTAAGTTTAAAAAGTTAATATTAGTAGCTTAGTAAGTCTTTATTCTGCTTAGCTAAGTAATACTTACTAGTAAAAAGCTTTAAAATAATAAGATTAGATTAGAATTCTTGCTAGCAGCTCTGTCCTACGTATAGTAAGAGTAGACACTTATTAAGTATATTAGATAGTATAGCTCTCTTGAATAAACTTATAACACTTGTAGTAGTACGCTTATAGATAAAGTATACTTACTTATATAAAAAGTTATTAAAGCTAGGCTATTGTCTAATATTAACCTTACAGTACTATTCTTTAATAACTTTAATATAGTTAAGATTAGTAATTAGCTTCTTTGTATATGCTTGCTTAAGTAGCTTAAAGAAAGCTAAGGTAGAATTCTTGCAATAATACTCTACTTAGAGAATCTCTTATTCCTAATTAAAGGTATTTAGCTCTTTATCTATATAGGTAGCATTATTAAGGTTAGTATCTAATTATGTAGCTACTTATTAGTAGGCTAGTGTTGCTTTTAGAGCACAAGAGCTTAGTAGAGGTAGTAGTATAAAAGCTTATTAGTTACTATTCCTAGTCTTAACTTGTTCTACCTAGATATTAGTAGCGTTACGCTTTTATTATACTATAGTTATTCTATTTTAAAGTTTATGCAACTTAACTACTTAGTATTAGTTAAGTCTTTAACTAGCTAATATTCTTATAGATTGCCTTAGATTCTTAGTTATAACTAACAGACTATAAGTCTTTAGAGAGCAAGTCTTAGATATTATAAAATTACTATAGCGATTAATAGCTTAAGCCTTATTTAGGGTCCTTTTTAGCTCTATAGTTATAGAGATAACTACACTATACGTTAGATACGTCTTTAAACTAAGCGGCTAGTACTTATTACTTAAAATATTTCGCGTAGAGTAGACTAGGCTAGTTTTAGAATTCTTAGCTTTAGCTATTATACAAGTATTAGAGTGTATAAAGACATACTACTACAAGAGCAAAAGATTACTAGTAGTTAGATTATACAAGAACAAAGGTAGTAAGATAAAGATCTTATTATAAGTTGTCTATTAAAGAGAGATACAAGAGTTAAGATGTAGAGTAGAAAATAGATAATACCTCTTGCTTATTTTAATCTCTAAAACGAGCTATATACCTCTAGATTATGTAGTTAAGCACTAACCTAGTAAGCAGCAGGGTATTACCCTGTACACTAGCACATACCTCCTCTTCCTACGAGCTTAGCTCTATTAAGCGACTTACTTAGCAGAAAGAAAAATAGCAAAACAAAGAAAATAAAACAAAAGAAATATAACTTAATCTCTCTATATCTATCTTAGACATCTTCTTTACTTCTTTAATTACTTACTTCAGCAGGGCTCTTGAGTAGTAGTTACAGCACGTAGCCTAGGCGCAGGTGCAGTAGTAAGAGCAAGAACAAGAGTAGTAGGTAGTTAAGATTCTAATATAGATTAAAAGCAACTATAATAAGGCTGCCTAGTTAGAGTTGTTAGAACTAAGGTATTATCTAAGATAATAGTACTTAATTAAAATTAAATACTAAGAAGACGTTAAGTAGAGGAGAGTATTATAGGATTTTTATTCTCCTAAAAAACTTAGCGCTTATTAGCCTCTAGGCTAAGTTCCTCTTAGAGACGTTAAAGAGAATTAGCTTAAGAGAAATTAGTATTCTACTTATCTTAGTCCTTTATTGTATAAAGAGAGCTCTACTTAAAGTTAGTAAAGTATAAATAATCTAAGAAACTTTAAACTAAGTTAGTATAAAAAGCGTCTTTCTCTAACTCTTGTACTATAAGCTATAAGTTAATAATTTAACATAAGACGTAGTTGTAGTATTCTTTAATATTGTTATTAATCTACTCTTTATTAGTGTTTTATAGTATGTCGTTTAGCTTTTTGTAGACAAGAGAATTGTCCTACTTAGCTTATCTAATAAGGGCCTTCTAGATCTAAGACTTATACTTAACATAAACATCTATAAAGAATAGCTAATTAATTTCTCTAAACTTGTTAAGATAGCCTAAAAGAGTATAAAGAGTAGTAGTAAGGTTGCAGTAAGCCTTACAAATCTCCTTATAAGTTCTTATAGTAGGTACTTCTATTACACTATTACAGACTATAATAAACTAGAGGAGGATAGTGCGGTAGTCACAAGTAGTTAGGCTAGTAGATTTATAAAGTAGTAGAGGAGATAAAATCTAAACTTATCTTTCTTTATAAATTTACTTTATCTAGTAAGCGTTAGAGGCTAGCTTTTATATATCTTCTAGCTAGTTAGTCTTGTCCTCCTATCTTTTAATAAAACTATTTAAATATTTAATACCTACGTTCTTACGCTATGTTAAGTACTCTAGTATATAGTTATAGAAGCCTAGTAGTATTTTAGTATAGTTGTTCTTATCTTGATTATTAAAAAAGACGCTGCCTTAAATTATATTAGTACTAAGACTTTTAGCTATTACTTACTTAAGGTTAAAGTTAATATGCTTAAAATAAGTTTAATTACTTTTCTTAGCGTACTTAGCGTAGTAGAAGTAAGAAATTAAAGTATACTCTTTACAGAGCATGGCGTATTATAACTAGTATCCTAGATTAGTGCGTATAACTTATTAGATAAGTAAGTAGTACATGTTACGTAGCTATCTAAAGTTTAGCTTCTTATCTATACGTTGTAAATAGAAGCAGTATATCTTAAAGGTTTTAATAATAATATCTTTAACTTAACTATTCTTAAACAGCTAAGTATAAGCGTTAGTAATAATACTTCTAGTGCGTTAGAACTCTTTAACTTATAGTTAAAACTCTATAGTATTAATAATCTTGTCCTAAGTAGAGAGGGGGTAGAGATTAAGTTTAGAAGGTTAATATTAGTAGCTTAATAAGTCTTTATCCTGCTTAGCTAGACAATACTTGCTAGTAAAAAGCTTTAAAATTATAAGATCTAATTAGAATTCTTACTAGCAGTTCTATTCTATATATAGTAAAAGTAGACACTTGTTAAGTATATTAGACAGCATAGCCCTCTTAAACAAACCTATAATACTTATAGTAGTACACTTATAGATAAAGTATACTTACTTATACAACAGGTTATTAGAGCTAGATAGTTATCTGGTATTAACTTTATAGTACTATTCCTTAATAACTTTAACGTAGTTAAGATTAGTAATTAGCTTCTTAGCGTAGGCTCGCTTAAGTAGCTTAAAGAAAGCTAAAGTAGGATTTTTATAATAACATCCTGCTTAAAAGATCTCTTATTCTTAATTAAGGGTATCTAGCTCCTTATCTACATAAGTATCGTTATTGAGGTTAGTATCTAATTATGTAGCTGCTTATTAGTAGGCTAGTGTTGCTTTTAGAGCACAAGAGCTTAGTAGAGGTAGTAATATAAGGACTTATTAGTTACTATCTCTAGTCCTAACTTATCCTGCCTAGATATTAGCAGCGTTACGCCTCTGTTGTACTATAGTTATTTTATTCTAAAGCTTACGCGACTTAACTGCTAAGTACTAGTTAGGTCTTTAACTAGCTAACATTCTTGTAAATAGCTTTAAATTCTTAGTTATAATTAATAGACTGTAAGTCTCTAGAGAGGGAGTCTTAGACGTTATAAGATTACTATAGTAATTAATAGGATGAAGCCTTATTTAGAGTCTTTCCTAGCTCTATAGTTAAAGGAATAACTATACTATATATTAAATAAGTCTTTACTCTAAGCAGCTAGTACTTATTGCTTAAAATATTCTGCGTAGAGTAGACTAGACTAGTTTTAGAATCTTTAGCTTTAGCTATAAGTTAAAAAACCTTTTGCTAGAATATATAAAGAGGATTAAGTTTATCTAACTTATCTTTTGCTTTAGCATCTAGTTGTAGCTTCTATAGGTTAAATTTAACATTTTCTTTCTGAACTTGTAGCTTAGCACTAATATCTTAAAGCTTCTTTGCCTCTTGCTTATTAATATTAAGGTAGAGTGCTTAGTTGTAAAAGCTGTTTTATTTAACAAAAGCACAGATATCCTTATATAGTAGCTTTACTATTGCCTAGTTAGTTATTAACATATATTGTTCTTTACATTAGTTTTTAGAGTTTATGCAGTGCGCGGCTACAACGTTAAAGAAATAAGTAGTATTCTTAAGATTTATACGCCTTAGCACAAAGGCTATATTAGTTAGTCTTTAGTAACTAAGTAGCGTAAAAGGTATGTAGATGCTAACGCATTCTTAAATAAATTCTAGAGCTAGTTTCTTTACTATTATAATAGCTTAGCTAAGTTCTTTAGCTCTCTTGTCCCGCGTTAAGGAGGCTGTACTAATAATAGGATAGTATTTCTAGAAACTTTTAACACTACTGTATTTATCTATAAGTCTAGAGAGCTAAGCATAAAGGTTACTTACTCTTAAGACAACTTTAAGAATTAGGTTAAATTAGTAGAAGGCGTTATTAAACTAACAATCTATAATAATACGTTGCTATCTTAGTGCGTTTAAAAGGATCTTATTAACTAGAGTCTAAATGTGAATAACTCTAATGTTGTTGCTAAGCTTTATAAGCTCTAGTACTTTATCTTAATACTATACAACCTAAGAGATTTAGTCTACAACGTAGTCTTCCTTTTTAGCAAAGACTCTAAAGTTGATAAAGACTCTTAATAGACCTAGTGTTTGTAGCAGTTACTGCTATAGCTACTTACCTTTAGCCTTGTCCAATAACGCTAGAAGCATTGTTTACGCAGATAGGCTAAAGTAAGTTAAATATTATCTTTAGCTACTAGTAGCTTAAGAGGAGAGAATATTATTATAATTATTATCTTAGAAGATAACTATCTTAATAAAAGGTAGTGTAGTTTGTGTAGAAGAAAAGTTAGCTAGTTAGTAGAGGTGTAGTTCTAGTTTATGCGTAGAGGCGGTATCCTGCTAGCTAGCAGGTAGCAGTAGAGGTAAACAGGGTCTAAATCGCGCTAAAAATAAGCAGGTTTTATTATTAAAATAGTTGTTATAATTAGCTATTGCCTTGTAAGTGCGTAAAATTAAGTATAGTATTAGTATAGTAGTAAGCACCTAGAATTAGTAAGATAAGTAGCGTGTGTCTAAATTTTACATAAGAAATTAGTAAATAAGTAGCTAAAAGTAAAAGTAAGTACTGCTAGCATAGTATCCCCTCCTCTTCTTAAAAGTATAGGCTATCTTATAGCCTATTAGTTGTCTAATGTAGTTGTATCTAAGTCTAAGTCTAAGTTTTTGAAGTCTTGTCTGTATGTATAACACCCCTCTTTAGTAAGACGTTTAGTAATAACAACTTAAAGATAAAGACTATTACTTATTACAGGAGGTAGAGGTAGTTGTAGTTCTATATATAGCTTAGGTAAGTTAGGCGAGATAGGAATGTCTACTATAAGGCTAGTTCGCTCTTAATAATTAAGATCCTATAACTTTATGTTCCTTTAATCTTCTTTAATAATATCCTAAATAAGTCTTTGTCTAAACAGCTTTAATTGTTATCTAGGTGTCGTGTAGGGGAAGCGTGTACTATTAAGGTCTTTAAGACAATAGGTTACTCTATTAAGTCTAGCTTTATAAATATAGTATAAGCTTAACTATCTTGTATCTAGCTTGTAGTCTAAATTTCTTAAATAGAGTTCTAGAGAAGAACTAAGTCTTCTAGCTTTATATCTTCTTATCGTATTTCTTTAGTGTTATCTTAGTATTCCTTCTTAGCAGCTCTTATCTAATTAGTATAGGCAACAGCATCCTTTATAGACTAATCTCTAAGATTTAGCTATATTGCTTAAATTATAAGTAGCTGTGCGCAGTCCTTTACTTCTCTAAGTAGAAGCGTTTGCTATGTAAGTAGCGCGAGTTTAATAGGAAGCATTAAGTTCTGCCTTATAACTAACTAGTACAGCAAGTAACTTGTCTATTCCTATATTAAGATCTTGTCTATAAGGAGAACTATTAGCAAGTTCTTAACTTAAAGTCCTAGTAGCTTTACAAAGGCGTTTACAATAGGCTTATACTCTCTTTTAATCTTTTCTATAGCTTAAAGGTTATATCTTAAAAACTAGACTTAGTTAATCTTGTATATGTTTAATAGATGTAAGACTATCTTAGTAAAATTAGATCCTTTATTTAACTATAAGCTTGCGTGCTGTGCTCTATTAATATATAATGTCTTTATATACAGACTCTGCAATTGTCTTAGACTAGTTATTTAATAAGGCTTTTACTTTAAGCTAGCTACTAAGGTAGTCTTTTACAATAACTAAAAACTTCTTCCTAAAACACTAAAGCATGTATACTATATTAATTGTAATAGTCTCTTAAATAGCAAAACTATAGGTGTTAGTAAGTATATTAACCTTCCTCTTAGAGAATTAAAGTTAATAGTCTAGATAAGTTACTAGCTTTTGCCGCACGTGTTTGTATATTGCTTTCTACTAGTATTGCTGAGCAAGTATTAAGTACACTATATTAACTCCTCTATGTCTAATCTAAGTGTGTACGTTGTATATTGTAGCTATTCTTAAGTTAATATTATTTACAACCTTCTAGATCGTAATATTCTTAGATGTTTTCTTAAAAAGTATCTTATCTTAAATAAAGAAGTTTAGAGCTTGCTTCTTCTATGCCTATAGTTCTTATAGTTTTATATTTTTAGAAGTCTTAAAGTTAACTAAGAATTAAGCGTATTATTCTAACTCTGTTAAGAATTCTTAACAGAGTATCTTTACCTGTCCTGTTAGTATTAGTGCATGTATATTTCTAATTATATAATTAATAAACTCCTCTAATTCCTTCTTAAGTTCTAGAAGTAGTTCCTAGTTATTAGGTTTTAAATACCTTAATAATACATCTATAACTACATTTCTTTATCCTAGTATATGCTTAATGTTAAAGTCCTATAAAGGAATTGTTAATATCTACCTATTTATAATAGATCCTAGATTGTTATTAGATAAGTGATTTAGTTAAGTAATAAGGGTTGCAGAGTTAGTTTCTATAGTAAAGTAGATACTATAGAGGTAGGTACAAAACTTTTTAAGAGCCTATAGCACTGCCTTATATTCTAACTTAGTAAAGTGCTATAGCCTCTCCTGCGCTAACTATAGCGTGCTTTTAAACTATACTAGGTGTTGCTTATTATCTTCTTTAAGTTGCTCTCTATAGGCTCTTACACTTTCTTAACTTGTATTAGTTATTAAGAATATCTTATAATCCTTAGTGTTAGTATAGTTAAGGTTTGCAAGTGCAGGTACGTTATATATAGCTTATTTTAGCTTATACATTACTATGTCTTATGCATCTCTTTATTTAAAAGGAATATCGTCTTATAAGAGAATAAATAGAAGTTTAGCAATTTTAGTAAAGTCCTTTTCTTATATATAATAGTAGACGCATATACTTATAAAGGATTGTTCCTCTCTTTTATTCTTTTATAGTAGCTAGTTTATAATCTTCTTAACTTTTTTCTAGTTAGGATAACAACCTTAAGAGCTAACTTTATAACTTATAACCTTAAGCCTTTCTATAAGAAAATAACACTTCTTTCCTAATATAGTGCCTTTAGCTTGTTTAATATCAGCTAGTACTCTATCTAGTTACAGGATATGCTTAAGAATATAACGTTAAACTCCTAGCATTAATTCTTCTTTACTATAGTTAGTTTTAGCCCTCTACATGTAATGTCGTTAATAAAGAGTATGGTATTAAGCTAGTAGTCTCTAAGAATCTTTATTATTCCTTGTTAAAATGCTGCTATAGAGTTAGTAGTACTTATTACTATTGTGCATAATTATATAAGCTTAACTAGTATTTAAAACGCTGTTATATCTCTACTTTTTAGATGTAGTGTAATTTAGTTATATCTTGAAAATAAATTTATAAGTAAAATAATCTTGCACCCTGTAAACCTCTTAGAAAACTTATTTACTATTAGTAGTAAGTTTACATTTTATATAGTAACTGCATTTATCTGTTACGTATTGCTAATCTATTAAACGCCTTTATCTTTCTTAGGTACTAGGTGCTATAAGTTGTAATATTAACTATTACACCTTTTCTATGTTCTTTAATTTAGATAGACGTTAACTATATTTACTACTTATAGTTCTAAAGCTTTTAGGATAGCAAAGCCTTATACTTACTAAGCTTTATGTAGTATTGTTTGTATCTTGTATAGCAGACATATATTAGTCTAAATCCTTCCTAATTCTTTAAATTGCTAAGAGAGAGCTCCTTCTCTGTTAAGAAGCATATGTATAAATATCTTCTTTTCTAATAGCTATAGGTAGTCTCTAGTATGTAGCTTGTTAAGTTATTCTTTAGTAAGCCTTGTCCCCTGCAGGAAAATAGTATATCTTAGTTTAAATAGATAATTATATAGCCCTTTATTAAGATCGCGAATGCTTATTCTAAGAAGTTATTATTCTTTTGCCTTTTCTTTCTAGTCTTCTTGTCTAAATTCTATAGGCATCTCTTGCTAAGAGATATCTACAGGCTAAACCTTCTTATCTACTATCTTATATAGTGTGTAAAGATTATAGTGTTATTAGGTATACTTAAGTAATTTTTCTTATATCTGCTAATAATTAAGCTTATACATAATTAAAAATTTACTAAGTTTATAGTTTCTTGTAAAGTCTTTAGACTGTCTAACTACGTGTGTAAACACTTAGTTTATCTAAACTATCTAATTCTTCTTGCTGCCTTTAGTATACAACATGTTAAAGTTACTAAATCTAACTATTAGATTTAACTAAGCAGCCTCTTGTATTTAATTTACTACAGCTACTTGCAGTTCTTTGCTTAATCTATTAGTAATTACATGTAGCTATTTATTACTTGCTATTTCCTTGTCTAAGTTGCTGTTAAAGGCTTTGTTTCTAATTGTCTGCGTAGGGTAATTTAGAGATAAGTTAGACGCAATAAAGACAGTATTCCTTGTACTATCTCTAAATAGAACTTAGCACGTAATTTGTTTAAACGTATTATACTAAATTAATATTCTAGAGCTTGTACACTAAGGTCCTCCTAGAATTAAAGATCTAGTGACATTAGTAATAATCCTAAATGTAGTCTTAATAGAGACTGTTCTGATTTGTATAAGTATATTAAATGTAGTCCTAACGAACAGGTTATATATGCTATTAGCTAAGGTAACACTAGGAGAAGGCTGCCCTAGTTAGTGCTCTATTATTTTATACAGTACTTTTAATGCTTGCGTAGCACTTAGTCTTAGAATATTTATTTGTGCTCTAGTATTAATTAAGCACTTCAGAAAGCTGCTGTTTATAGTAACCTAGCATTCTAGTAAGTTAGTTTAAGCAAAAGCTTACCTATTTCTTTGCTAAACCCCTTAGACATCCTTTGTAAGTATATTATCTAATTTATTTATCTAAGAATCTCTTCTTCTACTTACCTTATAGCGAGTTTACATATTCTTTTAATATACATTTATTGCATTGTAATGCGCGCTTTTAATAGGTAGTATATTTAGTAAAATTCTATAAGTAGGGCCCGTGCGCTAGTTTAGCTAATTAGAAGCTATAACAGTTCCTAGGTGTAATTTAGCGCACCTAGCATCTATTAGCTTAGCGTTTTTCCTGAACGTTATAATATTAAGCGCACCTAAACTATCTGCAATACTAACGTTGTTATTAAGAAAATTGCGCAGCTGTTTTTAAATGTTAGCTTAGCTTATAAGGTCTAATACTATAATTTCTTATACTTTCTTTCTAAGTAGAGTAGTTATAATATAGTTTAGCTATCCTTGCACTATTTCTTTAAGTTCTAAATTAGGAAGAGCGTTAATAAACTTTATAGCCTTCTTTTTTCTTCCTTGCTGTAAGTGCTTAGGATCTGCTAATATATTGTTGTCTTGCTAAGCTAATTAAGGTAGTTTAATAATTAAAAATAGCGTATTATAAGGCTAACTTGCAAAAGGTATATTACTTTAGGTTTCTTTCTACAGATACTATATATCTATAAGCTACAAGTTAGAGATAGGAGAGTTACCTTATATTATTTAATTACTTCCTTAGGTGCTTAAATTCTTGCTTAGCCTTCCTTGTTTCTTTACTCCTCCCTCTTTAACACAATTAATATTATAATAAAAGGTAAGGCCTTTGCCCTTTAAGCGCGTAGTAGCATTTAACTTAAAAATGCTAAGCAGAGCGTTTTCTTCGCCTCTTAATATAATAATAGCAGCATCTATATTATTAAGCTTTTTAACATTTTCCTTAGTAGAAGGAGTGTATAGCTATTTCTAAAATTGCTAGAACTACTAAAAGATATTATTGTAGTAGCCTTAGCTTATTAAACTAGTCACTACGTTGACAAAGTTAGAGTTTTTCCCTTTAAACTTTATACCTAGCTAAGAGTCTTTTTTAGTAAACTTTTTAGGTACTACACTAAAGGCTAGTTAATTAAGCACGTTATTAATAACGTTATAGAACTCTTAAATCTTCGCCTTTAAATACAATAAGACTTAGTTTAATAATAGTTGCCTTAGGATTTCCCTTAAACGCTTATGTAGTAGACTAAAGTAGTACGTTCTTTTCTTGCTAGAAATATCTTAGTTAAAACTAACCTATCTTATTTGCTTTAGGGCGTAGTATAGTTTACACTCCTTAAGTATATGTCTTACTATATTACATATGTAGTAGAGACGGTGTGTATTTATAATATTTATATATGCTGCACTTGTCTTGTTAAATACCCCCTTTAGGGCCTTAGTAATAAAAGAACTATTATTCCTTTTACTAAGGGATTCTATATTAGTTACTTATGCAATAAAGTATATATAGCTAAAAAGTTTCTTTAGAAGTCTCTTAGTTGTAAGATAAGCTATAAGCATATTAATAGTTAATAGTCTAAGCTTTAGGTTGCCTAGAGACTTAATAAGGTCCTCTACCTCTAAGTTAATGTCTACTAGCGTACTTAACTTTTTATGTGCTTTGCTAATTTTAATTCTAGCTTCTTTTACTTCCTCTAGGGTAAAGGTTGCACGCTAGTTAGACAGCATAATCTAGCGTATCTTAGCATTAGCGCCTCCTCGCTCTAGCTAATAAATTTTATCTAGGCTAGTTATCTTCTTGTAGTAAGATTTTAGAAAGGAATAAATCCCTTCTAGTTTATATATATTCTAATTATCTCTATTTAGGGCAAAAAGTGTATAGTATATAACTACTTCTTTATTAGTTTGTAGTAGACCTTAGAAGAAAAGAATACTTTCTTCTTCTTAAGAGATTTACCTATTCTTAATACATGTATTAGCGATAGAAGTAAAGTGTGTATAGTATTCTACTAGACTAGGCTAGTTTTGTACGCATTTATAGATGTAGGCTTAAAGGTATAAGTATTTACCTATCTTAATAGCTATATTTTTATTTTTCTACTATTCTTTTATATATGTCTGTAACTTAGACTAATCCTTCTTAGTATATCTAGGTAAGCGCTTTAGGATATAAGAGAAGGATTAATCCTTGTTAAAGAAGTAGTCTAGTAGAATAAAAACCCTTATAGCATTATAAATGCCTCTATTATTAGCTTGTTAGTTAAAGTCTTCTAGGAATTCTGTAACATCTTTCTTAGTAATAACTAACGTGCTGTGTCTTAGTTAAACTATAGTTAGCACTAAGTTGTGTGTAGGCGTAACTATAGTGTTAAGAACTAAGCTTAACGGGGTTAACAGTAAGTTAGGGCTAGTAGTAGTAGGTCTTAAGGAAGGAAGCATTAAGCCTTCTTGTCCTTAACCTGCCTTCTAATCCTTTTTTAACATCTAGGGTATAGTAGGACTTATATAAGTTCTTTATATAGACAATTAACAAATATTAGTAAATAAACAAACAAGATATAGTCTCTAAGAGAAAGAATATTTCTTTTTAAGTCTTTGTAGTGTATACTTGTTTAGGTGTAAGTATATCAATTCTCGCCTTTTAGGTACCCTTTATTTTGCTAAGTAGGCTTAGACTTATACTTAAAGCTAGTACTTATATATAAGCTTTTAGTGCTATCTCTATTTTGCTAGACAGCACTTTAGCTTAGCATTTTTTTACGTATGTATTACTGTCTTTATTTTGCTAGATAGGTTGCTACTTTTATTTTGCTAGGTAGACTGTAAATTAGTCTTTAGAACATATGTAAGACTACCTCTATTTTGCTAGACAGTTTGCTGCCTCTAGTTCGCTAGATAGACTTTAAATTAGCATTTAATAACGCATTCTGTTTTTATTAGTAGTTTTGGTTTTCCTTGTAGTTGTTGGTACTAACTTAAGTAACGTTGTCTTTAACATAGTCTGTAATAAGGGATAGTGCTAACCCCCTAAAAGTATGTCTTATAATAATTCTAAGAGTTCTGTGTTTACGTAAAATAATTATGTTGTTCTTGCAATAGTCGCGCACTAGTTCCTTCGTGCACTAAGTAGTAGAGTATGTCTCTATAGGCTTTGCTATTTATACGGGTGTTGGAGTGTATGAAGACATACTACTACGAGGGCAAGAGATTACTAGTGGTTAGACTATGCGAGAACGAGGGTGGCAAGATAAAGATCTTATTATAGGTTGTCTATCAAAGAGAGATACAAGAGTTGAGATGTGGAGTAGAGGATCGATAATGGATGGTAGATCTCGCTCGTTTCGATCTCCGAAACGAGCTATATACCTCTGGATCAGGTGGTTGAGCACTGACCTAGTGAGCAGCAGGGCATCACCCTGTGCACCGGCACATTTGGAGTATGTAACCTTTGTGCTTAGCTCCCTAGACTTATAGACAAATATAGTAGTGTTAAAAGTTTCTAAGAGCACTATCCTATTATTAGTGCAGCCTCTTTAACGCGGGACAAGAGGGCTATTAAACTAGGCTAAGCTATTGCAATAGTAAAGAAACTAGCTCTAGAATTTGTTTAAGAATGCGTTAGTATCTATATACTTTATATGCTGCTTAGTTACTAAAAATTAACTAACATAGCCTTTGTATTAAGGCGTATAGATCTTAAGGATGCTGCTTATTTCCTTAACGCTGCAGCAGCGCACCGCATTAACTCTAAGAACTAAAGTAAAGAATAATATATGTTAATAGCTAACTAAGTAATAGTAAAGCTACTATGCAAGGACATCTATACTTTTATTAAGTAGAACAGCCCTTACAACTAAACACTCTACTTAAATATTAATAAGTAAGAGGCAAAGGAGCTTCGTAATATCTACGCTAAGCTGCTAGTCTAGAAAAAAGATGTTACATTTAACTTATAGAAGCTATAACCTAATGCTAAAGCAAAGAATAAGCAAGGTAAGCCTAATCCTCTCTATATATTCTAGCAAAAGGTTTTTTAACTTATAGCTAAAGCTAAAGATTCTAAATCTAGCCTAGTCTACTCTGCGCAAAACATTTTAAGCAATAAGTACTAGCTGCTTAGTTTAAAAACGCATCTAACATATAGTATAGTTATCTCTATAACTATAGAGCTAAAAAGGACCCTAAATAAAGCTTAAGCTATTAATCGCTATAGTAATCTTATAACATCTAAGACTCGCTCTCTAGGGACTTATAGTCTGTTAGTTATAACTAAGAATCTAAGGCAATCTACAAGAATATTAGCTAGTTAAGGACTTAACTAATACTTAGCAGTTAAGTTGCGTAAGTTTTAAAACAAAATAACTATAGTATAATAAAAGCGTAACACTACTAATATCTAGGCAGGACAAGTTAGGACTAGAGATAGTAACTAACAAGCCCCTACACTACTGCCTTTACTAAGCTCTCGTGCTCTAAAAGCAACACTAGCCTACTAACAAGTAGCTACACAATTAGATACTAACCTTAATAATACTACTTATGTAGACGAGGAGCTAGATACCCTTAATTAGAAACAAGAGATCCTCTAAGCAAAGTGTTATTATAAAAATCTTACTTTAGCTTTCTTTAAGCTACTTAAGCGAGCCTACGTAAAAAAGCTAATTACTAATCCTAACTGCGTTAAGGTTATTAAAGAATAGTACTGTAAAATTGATATTAAATAACAGCTTAGCTCTAATAACTTATTATATAAGCAAGTATACTTTATTTATAAACGCACTACTGCAAGTGTTATAAGTTTATTTAAGAGGGCTATGCTGTCTAATATACTTAACAAGTGTCTGCTCTTACTATACGTAGGACAGAGCTGCTAGCAAGAATTCTAATCTAATCCTATTATTTTAAAGCTTTTTACTAGCAAGTATTACCTAGCTAAGTAGGATAAAGACTTGCTAAGCTACTAATATTAACTTTCTAAACTTAATCTTTATCCCCTCCTTACCTAATATATAATTATTAATACTATAAAGTTTTAACTACAAGTTAAAGAGTTCTAACGCACTAGAAGTATTATTACTAACGCTTACACCTAGCTATTCAAGAACAGTTAGGTTAAAGATATTATTATTAAAACCTTTAAAATGTACTACTTTTATCTACAATGTATAGACAAGAAGCTAAACTTTAAATAGCTATGTAACATGTACTACTCGCTTATTTAATAAGCTATACGTACTAATCTAAGATACTAGTTGTAATACGCTATACTCTATAAAAAGTATACGTTAATTTCTTACCCCTACTATACTAAGTATGCTAAGAAAAGTAATTGAACTTACTTTAAGCACATTAACTTTAACTTTAAGCAAATAATAACTAAAGGTCTTAGTACTAATATAATTTAAAGCAGCGTCTTTTTTAATAATAAAAATAAGAATAACTGCACTAAGATGCTACTAGGCTTCTATAACTACGTGCTAGAGTACCTAATATAGCGTAAGGACGTAGGTATTAAATTGTTAAATAGCCTTATTAAAAGATAAAAGGATATAACTAACTAGCTAGAAGACACATAGAAGCTAGCTCCTAACGCTTGCTAGACAAAGTAAATTTATAAGGAAGAATAAGTTTAAATTTTATCTCCTCTACTACTTTATAGATCTACTAGCCTGACTACTTAAAATTGCCGCACTATTCTTCTTTAGTTTATTATAGTCTGTAATAGAGTAATAGAGGTGCCTACTATAAGAACTTATAAAGAAATTTGTAAGGCTTATTATAACTTTACTATTACTCCTTATACTTCCTTAGGCTATCTTAATAAGTTTAGAGGAATTAATTAGCTATTCTCTATAGATGTTTATATTAAGTATAAGTTTTAGATCTAGAAGGCCCTTGTTAGACAGGCTAAGTAGAACAATTTTCTTGTCTACAAAGAGTTAAATAACATAGTATAGAACGTTAACAAAGAGTAGATTAATAACTATATTTAAGAACACTATAACTACGTCTTGTATTAAATTATTAACTTATAGCCTGTAGTATAAGAGTTGGAGAAAGACGCTTTTTATGCTAACCTAGTTTTAGGTTTCTTAAATTGTTTATACTTTACTAACTTTAAACAGAACCTTCTTTATATAACAAAGAACTAAGATAAGTAGAATGCTAATTTCTCTTAAGCTATTTCTCTTTAACGTCTCTAAGAGGAACTTAGCCTAGAGGCTAATAAGCGCTAAGTTTTTTAGAAGAGCAAAGATTTTATAATACTCTTCTCTACTTAACGCTTTCTTAAAGTTTAATCTTAATTAAGTACTATTATTTTAGATAACATCTTAGTACCTATAACTCTAACTAAGTAGTCTTGTTATAGTTGCCTTTAATCTATATTAGAATCTTAACTGCCTGCTACTCCTGTCCCTGCTCCTACTACTGTACCTGCGCCTAGGCCACGTGCTGCGACTACTACTTAAGAGCCTCGCCGAAGTGAGCAATTAAAGAAGTAAGAGAAGGTGTCTAGGATAGATATAAGGTAATTAAGTTATATTTCTTTTGTTTTATTTCCTTTGTTTTGCTGTTTTTCCTTCTGCTAAGTAGGTCGCTTGATAGGGCCAAGCTCGTAGGAAGAGGAGGTATATGCTGGTGCATAGGGTGATACCCTGCTGCTCACCAGGTCAGTGCTCAACTACCTAATCTAGAGGTATATAGCTCGTTTCGGGGATCGAAACGAGCGATCATACATCCTCTACTCCACAACTCAACTCTTGTATCTCTCTTCAATAGCCAACCTATAATAAGATCTTTATCTTACCACCCTCGTTCTCGCATGATCTGACCACTAGTGATCTCTTGCCCTCGTAGTAGTATGTCTTCATACACTCCAACACCTGTACAATAGTAGCATTTAACTTAGAGATGCTATGTAAAGCGTTTTCTTCGCCTCCTAGTATAATATTAGCAGTATCTATATTATTAAGCTTCTTAACATATTCCTTAGCAGGAGGAGTGTATAGTTGTTCTTAGAATTACTAGAACTACTAAAGGACGTTATTGTAGTAGCCTTAGCTTGTTAAACTAGTTGCTATATCTGCAGAATTAGAGTTTTTCCCTTTAAACCTTATACCTAGCTAAGAGTCTCCTCTAGTAAACTTCTTAAGTACTACACTAGAGGCTAGTTAGTTAAGCACGTTCTTAGTAATGTTGTAGAACTCTTACATCTTTGCCTTTAGCTACAACTAAACTTAGTTTAATAGTAGTTACCTTAGAATTTTCTCTAAACGCTTATATAGTAGCTTAAAGTAGTACGTTCCTTTCTTGCTAGACATATTCTAGTTAAAACTAACCTATTCTATTTGCTTTAGGGCGTAGTATAGTTTGTACTCTTTAAGCATGTGCCCTACTATATTACACATGCGGCAAAGAGGGTATATCTCTATATTGCTTACATATGCTGCACTTGTCTTGTTAAGTAACTTATTTAAGGCATTAGTAATAAAGAAACTATTATTTCTCTTACTAGGGAATTCTGCATTAGTTGCTTGTACAACAAAGTATGTATAGTTAAAAAGTTTCTCTAAAAGTCTCTTAGTTGTAGGATAAGCTATAAGCATATTAATAGGTAATAGTCTAAGCTTTAGGTTGCCTAAAGACTTAATAAAGTCTTCTACCTCTAAGTTAACGTCTACTAGCGTGCTTAACTTTTTATATGCTTTGCTAATCTTAATCTCTACTTCTCTTACTTCCTCTAGGGTGAAGGTTGCTTGCTAGTTAAAAAGCATAATCTAGCGCATTTTAGTATTAGCGCCTCCTCGCTCTAGCTAATAAAACTTATCTAGGCTAGTTATCTTCTTGTAGTAGAATTTTAAAAAAGAATAAATCTCTTCTAGTTTATACGTATCCTGATTGTCTCTATTTAGGGTAGAAAGTATATAGTATATAACTGCCTCTTTATTAGCTTGTAGTAGGCCTTAGAAGAAAAGGATACCTTCCTCTTCTCAAGAGATTTGCCTGTTCTTAATATATATATTAGCAACAGAAGTAAAGTATGTATAGTACTTTTCTAGACTAGGCTAGTTTTGTACACATTTATAGATGTAGGCTTAAAGGTACAAGCGTTTACCTATCTTAATAGCTATATCTTTATCTTTCTACTATTCCTTTATATGTGTTTATAACTTAGACTAATCCTTTTTAGTATATCTAGGTAAGCGCTTTAGGATACAAGAGAGAGATTAATCCTTAATAGAAAAGTAGTCTAGTAGAATAGAGATCCTTATAGCATCACAAATGCCTCTTATATTAGCTTATTAGTTAAAGTCTTCTAGGAAATCTATAACAATATTCTTAGTAAAAACTAATATACTATGTCTTAGTTAAATTATAGTTAACACTAAGTTGTGCGTAAGTGTAGCTATAGTGTCAATAACTAAGCTTAATAGAGTTAATAGTAGATTAGGACTAGCAGTAGTAGGTCTAGAGAAAGGAAGTGTTAAGCCTTTTTGTCCTTAACCCGTCTTCTAATCCCTTTTTAACATCTAAGGTATAGTAGAACTTATATAAGTTCTTTGTACAAATAGTTAACAAATATTAGTAAAAGAACAAATAAGGTATAGTCTCTAGAAGAAGTAATATCTTTCTTAAAGTCTTTGTAGTGTATGCTTATTTAGGTGTAGGTGTATTAATCCTCGCCTCTTAGATACCCCTTATCTTGCTGGGTAGGCTTAAATTTATACTTAAAGCAACTACTTATATATAAGCTTTTTAGTGCTATCTCTATTTTACTAGACAGCACTTTAGCTTAGTATTTCTTTACGCATATATTACTGTCTCTATTTTGCTATATAGGTTGATACCTCTATTTTGCTAGGTAGACTTTAAATTAGCGTTTAGAACACATATAAGACTACTTTTATTTTGCTAGATAGTTTACTACCTCTATTTTGCTAGACAGACTTTAAATTAGCATTTAATAACGCATTTTATTTTTCATTAGTAGATTTTATTTTTTCTTGTTGTTGTTGTTAGTGCTAACTTAGGTGATATTGTCCTTAACGTGGTCTGTAATAGGGGATAGTGCTAAACCCCTAAAAGTATATCTAGTAGTAATCCTAAAAGTATATCTAGTACTAATCCTAAGGATTCTATATTTACGTAAGATTATTATGTTGTTCTTGCTATCATGATGCACTAGTTCCTTTATGCACTAAGTAGTAAAGTATGTCCTTATAGGCTTCGCTATTTGTACAGGTGTTAGAGTGTATAAAGACATACTACTATAAGGGCAAGAGATTACTAGTAGTTAGATTATGCAAGAACGAGGGTGGTAAGATAAAGATCTTATTATAGGTTGTCTATTAAAGAGAAGTACAAGAGTTAAGTTGTCGAGTAGAGGATAAGGATGGATGATGAGATCCGCTCGTTTCGATCCCCGAAACGAGCTATATACCTTCAGATCAGGTGGTTGAGCACTAACCTATTGAGCAGTAGGGTATTACCCTGTGCACCGGCACAGTATAGCTTGAAATTTTGTTATTCTAAATACTAAATTATTTCTTTCTAATCATGAAATAAGCCTATTTCCTAATATAGTAATATACTAGAAAAGTTTCCTAAAAGTATTACTAATACTCCTTATTACATTAAATTCAAAAAATAGCGTTTTTATCTACTTTTAGGCCTAAACCAGGCCGTTATACTAAGATCTTGTTTAAGGTTTCAAAAATACTTAATAAATCCCTCACTAAATGAACTAAAAAGAAGAATTTCCAACTTATAAAATAAAATAGTATTTATTTCTTGATTAAAAGCTTACAGAAGTTCTCAAAAAAAAGTCAACTATTTTATTATAATTTTGAAGAGAATGTTGCCTTAAATCTTTAAAAAAAATTTATTATTATTATATTTCTATTAAGCAAAAACTTGTGAAACTTTAAAATATAAACTCAAATTCATTTTTATAGTAAATCAACTTTACTATAAAGTAGTGTTATAGTATAAAATAATACACTGTTTAACATAATGAAACAGTAGTATTACATACAGGTTAGTTTTTACAAAAAGCAGTTAACATTTATACTTTTTTGTAGTTGAAGTGTTATTTAGCTAACAAAGAAGCTCTAGTCTAGTGTACTAAGTATGAGTAAGCTATTTTAAATAATTATCTTAAAAAACCCCAAAAACATGCTTTTTACTATTAACTAATAATTGATAATGCTATTACTTTGAAACTCCCACACGGAATAGTGCTAATAATGTTTTTTTAATACATTTAATTTTTAGCGATTTTAACACGTTCAAAAAAAGTAATTATAAAATCCTTTTTTTTCGTCTTATTTCAAGCAAATTTGCAGGCACGATTGTGCTGACTAAGCAGCTTACTAAGCAGCCTATCCTAAAGAGGAGGTTCTTGGCTTTTCAAATCATTAACCTTTCTTAGTCTAGCTTTTCTAGCAAGAGAAATATAAAGCTTTAAATACAAAAACTTTTTTGACATCTTTTTATTTTTGTCACCCCTCTGTAGTTAGTTATCGAGCCTCTAACATATACTATATATAAGTACTAACACTTAATTAGGTAATTACTACATGTAATGTGTAAAGGGCTAGAGCCTTGGTGTTCCCTAGTACTCGACCTGTGGCCTTCGTTAGCTTTTCTTACCTCAGCACTAGCAGCTAACTATTGGCCGCACTATTGAACTCAGCACTAGCAGCTGACTATCGGCCGCACTATTTGCGCTAGCTTCTAGCTGATCTGTTAGCTCCTGCTAGTAACTACACTACCAGCCGCACTAATCACGCTAACTGTTAGCTGATCCGACAACCTCCGGTAAACTCAGTTAGTCCTAACCTGGGTTAAGTCCTAATCATCCAGGTTGGATATATAACCCTACGTAGTCTCTCTGTAGTTCGATATCTAATTCATTCACTGTTTACCTTGCATCTTTGGTCAACCCAACGCACCCTTACATAATGTAACCTTTAATAAACAGTTATTCTATCAAGGAGATTGCGAGCAAGAGCTACTAAGAGATTTAGCAATTAAGATTATAAAGATATTTTATAATAGTAAGCTAGTTAATCCTAGAGACAACTTAAAAGTCCTCTCGCCTGTTTAAGAAAGGGCGGATTAGGATACGCAGCTAACTACTAAGAACTTTAAGAGTAATCTATCTACTATCTTAAGTAGTAAGAAAGGCCTGCCTACTAAAGATAAGAGTAGATTAGAAGACGCTAAGCGAATAGAGCATAAGGCTAGTGCGCTATTAAGAATTTACTTAGATTAGTAGTAAATTAATAGTCTTGCTACCCTAGAACCTACTTCTAAACTATAGACCTTAAGAAGCGACAATTTAATTAATTGCAGTGTAATTAATAGTTAAATAGCAGTGTAACTACTTAAAAGAGCTAATCTATTAAGACTTATAGGTAGAATACTTTATTTACTAGTCTGTAAGTCTGTGCCTGTAGACTCTAGCGCGCTAGCTAATTGTAATAGAACATCTACTTGTTTAAGTAGGATAGCAGGGCGTAAATTATCTCGCGAGTTAAGACCTTAGGCAACGAACAGCAGATAGGGTAAGCAATTACAAGCTAAACCTCTACTTACAAGGCGTAGCGCTTAGATTACTAGCAAAAGCCTGAATTAGCTTATAAATTAATATTTTCTACTACGTAAGCTAGGTAGCGGGCGTAAGCGTAAGGACGCAACTTAAGATTCTAACAATTAATTAGGGAGTAGAAGCATAGGTAGTATTAACGCATTAATTGCAGATTATAAAGATCTATTATAGAACAACTTCTATAATACCTACCTGCTAGGTTTACAAGCAACCTAGGAAGACTAAGTAAGCTATAAGACTTTTAATTACGTAGTTATAGTAGCTTTGCTTAATAAGCATGAACAAAGTATAGGAAATACTTAACTGCATCGCGACAATCTACCTAAACTGCTAGGATTATAGAAGCAATTACTCTAGTATTCTATAAAGGCCTTGTTTAAGGATGCCTGTAGGAGAGAGATTAATTAGTTAAGTAAGACAAACACTTAGACTAAGATATTAAAAGAAGAAGTAGTTAAATACCTAATACCTATAAAGTAGGTCTAGACCTATAAGTTTAATTAAGACAGCTTCTTTCTTAAATGCAAGGCGCAAATTATTGTAAGAGATAATCCCTAAGCAAAGAACTTAATTAATTTAACTTTTGCTGCTACTTTAGCAGCTAAATCCTTCTAAGCAGCGATAGCTATTGCCGCTAAGAATAACCTAGAGATTAAGTAATATAATATTTTAGGAGCATTCCTCAATGCGTTAATTATAGTAAACAACCTATTAATCTGTAAAATACTAGATAGCTTTAAGAAGCTAAGTAAGTGCGTATATCTTAATCGCGTACTATATAAATTATAAGACTTGCTACTTTTGTAGTATAAGAAGTTCTTAGGGTTACTAAGGGACATTAAACTAATCGCCTTACTAGAGGAGCCCTGCCTATTCTTTAATTAAGAAAGGAGGATCTTAGTATTATCTTATGTTAATAATATCTGACTGCTCTTCGCGAAAGATTATAAGCAGAGAGTGATAGATCTTTAGTTAAAGATTATAGACAAGTACAAGATACAGGAATAAGGATTAGTTAAATAGTTTCTTAGTATTTAGATAATTAGAGATTGTAAAAAGCTAATAGTTACGCTTATATATAATATGTATATTAACAGGATCGTGAAGAAGTTTAAGCTAGAGGATAGTAGCTTTCCTAAGACTCTATTACTGTTAGAGGAGCTAATTAAGAACACTAGCGAAGTAACTAAGCAGGATTTTAAGGCTTACAAAGAATAAGTTAAATTAGTGCTGTATACAGCTATTATACTACAACTAAATGTTGCTTACTTAATCTTAAAGCTCTTACACTTCCTTATAAAAGCTATTAAACGGGTAATTATGTACCTTTATAAGACAAGATAGGATGCGATCTAATATAAGAACTATAATAGCCTAGACTTAACAATTGCAGGCGATGCTTCCTTTGCAGATAATTAAGAAACTTATTAATTATTTTATAGATATATAGCTATCTTATATAGTAGTCTAATATTTTAGAAGGCAGCTCGGCAGACTATAGTAACCACGTTAACTACTAAGGCTAAGCTACTCGCCTTTAAGCACACTACTAAGGAGGCTATAGCCCTTAAGCGCTTCTTTCGTAAGCTGTCTTTTAATCTAGGAGACGTCTAGACAGTCTAGTGCAACAACTAACAAACAATTAGACTTATAGTTAAGAAGAACAATTAGATTAGCACTTAATTAAGGCATGTAGATATATAAAACATGTAGCTACAGTAGGAATTTGCTAAAAAATTATTTTAGGTTAAGTACCTAGAAACAGCAATTATGCTAGCTAATAGACTTACTAAGTTGCTTACCTAACAACAGTTTAAGAAGTTTAAGTAGTTACTTAACTTTTAGCAAGTTAAGTACTTAATTAAAGGAAACAATAATTAACAAGCAAAGAAATTGTATTAAGCAGCAACATCTATTTACTAGGCTAAGTCTCCTCTTAATAGCTTATTCTTTTAAGCGGGAGAACGTAAGCCAGATAATTAAACTAGGACTAGAAACATTATTACTAATTAGCATTAGACTTATTATACTCGCTAGACTCTATCATTAGATTATGCTTAGCTTTTTTAGCTTCAGCTAGCTCAAGAGTGATTTAAGCCATCTAAGCTCGAACAGCAAGGGTCTAAAGGTAAGCAGCATAGCGGCGCGAATCTGACCTATTACTTCTATATATAGAGTCGTTAGATAATCGCCTCCTTACCCTAACGTAATAATCGCGCTCATATAAACAATTAGTATAGCGATCAGGGCAACAAGGAAAAGGACGATTGTATAAAGCAGGAGGGGGCAATATTCTGCAGGCAAACTGCTCTTGTAGTAGCAACCTTTAAGCAGGTTGCTGCTAAGGCTGCTTATATTGTTGTTGCTGTTGTTGCTGCTATTGCTACTGCAGATAATAAGCCGTCATTTGCGGCTGTTAAGTAGGTTACTAATTAAGTTAGCTAAGTTGCGTACGTCGAAATTGATCCTTAGAATTATACCTTAGATCAAGCGCGGGAGCAGAAGCGAATGCAGGAGCAGGAGCAGGAGCAGGAGCAGGAGGCTAAGCGGCAAAACCGCGATACGACATTTCTTAAGCTTAACAATTATTAGCGGGAGCCTTCTGCGCAGAAGGCTTAGTAGTTATAACGCCGCTATTAATCTCTTTGCGGCGAGCAATAATGTCTTCAAGCAGTTAAGCTTTTAAAGCTTAGTACAACTTATTATTGTTCTATCCCTAACACTAGTTAGCAAGCTAAGCAAGAAGCTTAACAAATTAGAAACTTACCTCTTTATCTCTATACATAGCTATAAATTAATTAGCAAGATTAATATTAACTGTATAGCAGGTGTAAGACGAGCAACTGCTACAGCGTGTAAAGGGCTGAAGCCCTAACGTTTTTGGTACTCGGCAAAATGCCTCGTTTCGCGATCTCACAGATTCCGGGTGCGCACCTAGAATCTGTAGGCTTAGCGCGCTCGGGCCTTCTACACCGCTCAACCCTTCTACCCTGCTTGGCCTTTCTATCCTGCTCGCCCCTTCTAGCCTGCTTAGCTCTTCTTTTATACCTTGCGCATTTTTCTCTTGCTACGTTAGCAGTCGCGGCGCAGTTACTTGTACGTACTAACTAGCGCCAAGCTTAGGCCTTACAGGGAGGTAGATAAACTTGCTGCGCAACCTTTGTAGTTCTTTAATTAATTTATTACTGTTTTCCCTTGCACTTTTGGTCAATCCAACGCACCCTTACAAAACGCTATATAGTAGCTAAAGCTTACTAGCAATAGCACCTTTTAATTCTTAACAGCTTCGCTAGCTACTTTATGCTTAATTTTTTTTGAGTTTTGTAAAGCTAAATGCATTATAACTATAGTATATTTACCTTATTTAACCTATAGTTTGCAGCTATTCAATATTGTGCTTTTTTTTGCCGCTTTTAAAGCACTACACTAAAAAGCTTACTTAACGCCTCTAGCAAACCTAAGGCCTTTTAAAGATTACTAAACGCGACTTCTATAGCAACTTTTAGCTAGCTTAGAGCTCTATAATAACTTATAATCTTATATTAAAGAGTTTTTAAGCTACAGGCGTGTAGCTAATAAACGTAGACTAGGTACTTTAACGCTTTAACAACAACTCCTAACAATAAGATAACAACTTAGAAATTAAAGAGTAAGGTAATAGTAATACTTAGCCTTAGTTGCGCAAAATTTTTAACGCTATAGTAGCAGACAAAGCTATAGTTAAAGCTAAATAGCTATCCTAAGGCCTGTACTTGCTGTAGGTTAACAATAAGCTTCTCTACCTCTAAATTATAAAGCTACGCGCTAAGCTTAACTTTATTTAAGAGCGCTTAATTAAGTTAACAACACTAACTATATAAGAAGGCGACAACTAGCACAGCGGCGCTATATTCTATAGTTTTAAGAAGCTTGCTAGCGCCCGCGCGCGCAAGGCTAGAGAACTAGATAAAGCTGTAAAGCTACAACTCTAAAAAAACTTATAATTAAAAGGCAAAAGTAGCAGCAATAGCTTATAAAAAGTAGGTTTAAGAAGCTGCAAAGGTAGCTTAATAATAAGCTAAAATTAAGCGTAATTGCAAGCATTAAAAGCGCGCTAAGGAACTAGCTGCTTTGCGGGCACTTAAAAAGTAACAATAATAAGCTATAACTACTTAAAAAAGTTATAATACAGTAAACAAGCGTAAACAAAAAGCCTTATATAAAGCAGCAAAGAATTTAATAAAGCGTTGTTGTGTTGCTACTGTATTAAGTTAGGTTAACGCTAGTCTACCTAAGGCGTCTCCCCCACCTAAAAACAGCGCGCGCGGCCGCTAAATTAAGACGCTAGCGAGATACAAGTAGTGCAAACGCTCTAGAAGCTTCTATATAGCAATACTCTAAAAAATCTTATAAAAATAGCTATATAGTGTAGCTCTACAAGCTTATATTGTCAATTGTCTAATATTGGTGGGGTGGCTTGACCCGCGAACTACAGTGCCTGTGCACTAGATGAACATGTGCGCTAGTTGAACACCCTAACAACTTAATATATTTAAAAAGATGAAGCTGTAGAGCCACCACAAATCGTGATTAAATTGCGCAAAGCTAGTTCTATACTAAATACAGGCTAGCGAAACTTTTGGCTTATTTAGAATATTTTTTTAAGCGCTAGATTAGCTGTAGACGGCGACTACGCGCTAGGATAGCTAGTGCAACGCTTGCAACTCCTACTACAGCTGTAGTATTACTACTACGCTTTTAACGCTTTGTAGCTAGCCTATAAGCTTGTAAAGCTTTGCGCTTACCCTTTTAGGACAATTGTAAAGCTTTTCTAGCGTCGCGAGCAGCCTTCTAGGCCTCTTTTTAAGTAGCCTTAGCGGCTTACTCCTTCCTCTGTACCTCCTAACGTCTCTCTCACTCTATACGCCTCGCCTTAAATAGCTAAAGCTTGTAGAGGCAAGCTTACTTTTTTATCTAAACTCTTTTTACTTTTTAAAGTTGCTTTTGCTTAGCTTATTATTATTATAATACTTGATTATCCTAAGCTTGTTGTACACGCTTAGGTAACTAAAAAACAGCTCCTCTATAATACTCTTAATTACTATTAAGCTAGAAGGTATAAGGCTTATTATTCTGTCTTTTCTTAATAGCTAGAGACTTTCTAAGACCCCTAACCTCTCTACAAAGTAGTGTATTTTAAGCTATAATATAGTATAAGCTTTGTTAAAGCTTCTTAACATCTTTTTTACTTTAATCCTTTACTGTACAGCATATAATAGACTTAAGCTTAGGCTAATCTTCTTCTAATAGTACTAAGTTGCTGCTATTAGAATTTAATACTTCTTTAGCAAACTTCTTAAGTATAACCTCTAAGTTAGGTAGTTGTGTACTAGTTACTTTAAAAGACTTTTAGATAAGTAGAGGCTTAAAAGTATTACTTTAAGCCTTCTAGAAGAGCAGGAAGAAGTCTCCTTTGCTTATATTAAGTATCTCTTAACTATCTTAAAAGTATTTAGCTAGCTTATTTAAGTAAGTAGTTACGAGAGGTTTAAACATCTTAACGTTAAGCAGTTAAAGTGTATAAGTAGCGTAAAGTAGAAATATAGCTAGTAGGATCTTGTAATTGTTGCAATAGTTAATAAAGTCTATAGTAACATAGGATCTATAGCTGTTAACAAGTAGTAATTAATACTTAGTTAAAGTGTATTGTCTAGTCTCTCTTTTAAATACCTTCTTAAGCTAAGCTAAGCCTATATTATTATTACTCTAGCTAGTAGGAGATAAAGTAATAAAGACTGAGTAGGTACTTGCTTATATAGCATCTGTCTAGCTTAATTAAAGCGTCTTATTAGCTCCCTTAAAGATAAGTAAAAGACTTAGAACTAAGCTATCTAAGCAAATACAAGCTAGTACTATTATCTACGTACTTAAGCTATCTTTAAGCGCTTGTGTTACCTCCTTTTAAGTGTAGAGTACCTTGTTAAATACGCGTTTTATTTTACTAATTTATTTAAGTTAAAACCCCTTCTTGTCTATATTAAATATATAGGTAGGCGCAACGTTATACTCCTCTATCTTTTTATACAGAAGCTTAAAGTATAAGCTATACTTAGCCCGTAAATTAGCTTTGTGCTGTACTCTACTTATCTCTTTGCTATAGCGAGAGATAAGATAGTTTAGATGCCTGCAGAGGAACTAGGTAACCTAGGTTTTTAAAACCTCTTTTCTAGCTAAAGATAAAGCAAAGCGTCTTATTATTAGCCTTGTAAGTAGTATACGTTGCTTAGTAAGCATTTTAATGTACTGTACAAGCTTAGTTTTGTGTTGTAGATAGAGGGAGAGGTTGCGTAAGCTATATGCTTTGTTTTAGCCTTTGTGCCTTTAAGCTAGCGTAATGCAATTAACACTATACTTTTTAGCAATTTAAGAATACAAGAATTCATCTCCTAGACTGCGCAATTTAATTTCTATAATCGCTTCTTAAATTAGATCTATATTAGTTGAGTTATGACGCGTTGAAGTTGAGTTGTTGTTGTGGTGGGAGTGTTCAACTGGCGCACATGTTCATCTAGTGCACGGGCACTGTAGCTCGACCCGAGCACGGGCACTTTATGTGTCACATTGGCCCGACACCGCATTGCTATGTGGGCAGCCTCGCTCCCCTCCACAAACCGTTGCCAGTCACCAGAACCCCCAGAAATAACCATGATATCCACTGCTATACCGCTTGCCCCAGAACATTCCCTACGCGCATTAGTAGGTATTCTTCTAGTAACCCTACCCACCATCCAATCACAGCTGGGCCATTCGGCACACTTGTGGGTATCCGGAGTATGGCTACCTGGTCGCCAGCACAGTTTCTCGGAATCGCGAATGCAGATAACGGTAGGAAGGTGTCGTTTTGGAAGCTCAATGTTGCCTCACAGGTTGAATTGCGAAAGTTGCTTAGTCTGGCATTTTAATAAGACTGTGCAAGGCAATTGTTACTGAAAAGCTTACTGGTAGTGAAGTTCTTCTCCAGCTCTCGCTTGGACCACTGGGCTCGTAAGAACAGGTAGCAATTGATCAAATGGGATAATCTGCGCTGAACACAGGCTCAAAAGCGGCCATGTATATTTGAGCATCCTAGGCATAACACAGCTTGGTAGTAGATGCTGATGCAAAAGGCAAGACTGCACTGTGTGTTGACATTGCCATGCAATGCTCCGAGCGCATTTTATATTACTTTCGGTCTACATCATTCAGGTTACCCGGAACCCGCTTCCCTCGTTCCTTGCTTTGGTCACGACCTCACGAAACGGTCTCCTGCTTCTTGACTATGGCGCAGTGCCTTGCTCAAGACCTGTTCCGTGTATTCGGTTAGGATACTCGCACTCGCAACGACTCATAATGCGGACAATGGGTGACAGTTCCCCTCACACGCTCCCATCATGATTCCAAGCTATCGCAATTACACGCGACATACTAAGCAATCCATTCAGTTTGCAGTACCGAACAAGGCTGTTGTAAAGAAAATTCTGCAACACTCTGAAGACGACGAAAATCCGCGTCTTAGAGCAGCAGGTAACACTCTTTATCCACGAGTTCGGAGTCTGGCGCGATTAATGTCTCAACATCGAATCCAGCTTGAGACAATGGGGACCAACGAGCTAGGAATCACTCTTTTCTTGCCCCTGTCTCTGCACCCACCCCGTAAGTCAACTTTCGCGAAGCTGTTCCCGAGCTTCAAAAGACCTAAGGCATATAAGCCCAAGCTGCGGACCATCAGTGAGACATTAGAGGATACTTTCAGCGACAGATGGGGTACCATGTATGAGGACCTTTGTGCGGGCTCGAAACGGCGTGCAATTTATGTAGCCCACGAGGATAACCATCGGCCAATGACATCACACACGTGATTTGGGATGCGGGTAGTAACTCATTGATGTAAGTTAGCGATTTAGGAAGGGCACATGGTTCATAGCTTGAAGGGTATTGGACCACATAGAGTGGATTAATCTATATGCAGCGAGGGTCGAAGCTGGCCAGATGATCAGAGGTAGCAGCGCCCTCTCGTCAGCACTTATACACTCAACCGAATTGGATCCCAAGTCAAGTGATATCAAACATTGGTGTGACGGTACTGTACTTATACAGTGGTGCGACGGCACACACATATATATAAGTCTTCATCTCATAGATAGAAATGAGCATCACACCTGTATCCTTAGTTCAGAGCTTCAACTAACCGCAGTCACTGTCGTCCGCTTAATTCCGGCACCTCTATAGTCCCGTCTATCGTCCTTACCTACTAGGACTTTAATAGAGCCAAGCTTACTCAGCATAACTCCCGTCTCGTCCATGTTATAGAGATTCTCCGGCAATAAGTTACAGCCAGATCCTGTGTTACCTTGCCAATCACTTCAAACCACTCTACCAATTTTTCGTATATGTTGTTCTCGTGGCGATTCCAGTCTACCGGCCTAACTCTCCTCGCCTTAAGTTCAGGATGGCGTTGCTCGAAGGCGCGAGCCCAGTTCTTGCCTAGAGGCTTAGGTCGTTCCATTAGGCGCCCTCCAATACCATGCCTTGTGCTGCGCATAATCTAGTCGTTGGTACCCTGGAATGGACAAATTGAATTGGTTGTTCTGCCCGTCTGACCAGTATGACTTTCCATTGAACCATGAGAAGTAACGATTGTACTGCCCGATTTGTAACTGCGGGTTAGCCAGCTGTCCCACAGCTCGGTGAAACCCATCCGACATCAGACGATAGAACGCATATTTTATCAGAGCGGTGTTTGCAGAAACCCGGACAGTCGGGGCCACCCAGCAATCTACCGCACACGTCTGAATGTCGTCTACGTTGCGAGCTCGGAATCGGAGGATCAGAAGATTCCGGCCATCGTAGCAGAACGTCTGCGGACACTTGTAATGCCACGCATATCTAAAACAGTTAGCACACGCCTCTGCTCTTAGTTCAAACATTGCTGTTACTTACCCCCTTAGTTCCTTTCCAAGATTTAACTTGTTTGTCGAGGTGGCGTTAGGCTGCAACCAGTCTGTGGTGATTATGCCTGGCTTTTTCAATTCCCCAATAAGGATGGACGTGTTGTTGAAGTCGTATCGGTTGTCGACTGTGCCAGAGAATGAGGTTGTCCCAGATGGACCCACTTGGTTTCTGTGATAAACTCGAGGGTGCGTCTGCCATGCACTCATCACAGGGGCTGATAGATATTAGTGGAACATGCGGGTAGTATCGCCTTCGCTGCTGACTATCTCTCCTTGTTCTGGAAACCTCCAACGGAGAGGCTGTCCAATTCTTTCGATATCGTCGCCGCCTTCATCTCCGAACTGTGCCTTAAAGGTCGTCAAATTGTTGTTGTGGAGGTTATATCCAAGCACGGGATTTATGTTTTGGGCGAACCTCTTTACGCTCAAGGTCGAGATCGATTGTTGGAGATAGGTAGGTTGAAGAAAGTCCTGTTGAAGGTACGCACGAATGGTGTTGGCCTGGGCAGCCATAACAGAGAGGGTAGTAGTGCACGATGAAACAGGAGATAAGATATGGCAAGCGGAGGGTTTGTTGAGATGCTGAAGTGATTCTACGCCATTCATCCTCCTTTTATGCCACAATGTCACTCTTACGGTGCCTTCATCTTCATCGCCTGCGATTAATCACGCTACCTCGATAGTATGGTCTGGGTTTGAACACATGCAGACAGCATCACGCAGCACGCCTTCACTAATCACTGGGGCGTGCATATTGCTTATCTATGCATGCAGGGTCGGAGCTCATGGCCTCAATACAATAGATATTCAGATCTACCCTGTCATCTATCATATGGCGGATAGCTCAAGCCTGAGTGTTGCACAGCGTGTTGTTCTGCAATGCTGCTACGACGAAAAATCCCCCCAACGGATCGGCTGTTGCCCCGCACAACCACGTGACGCATTTCTATGTTCGGCTTCATAGCTACTCGTCTAATGTTAATCCTCAAGGAAGCTTACAGTGAGGATAAGATATTCTCAAGACTGCAGACATACAATTCCAAGCGATGCAGCTCGAAAAAACTGGGATTGATAAACATGTCGATTGGCTGTGTGACTAATAATATTGCTCCACATTACGCTTCGCGCTAGCCATGCAATGTCCAATTGGCTGAGAACCTAAGCGAGGCACGCAAATTGTCTGTGACCCCTCATGGGCGGGACGCCGGCCTGGTTGCTGCTCATCTTCTGCTTCTTTTCATCAATCAACCGTAACACTCCTCATTATGTCCGACCAAGACGCACTAACACCACGGGTATTTCTTATTCGCCATGGTAAGTTCTCCGTCTGACTATACTCGGTGCAGATCACTATCAACCCCTGATACGGCAGCTTGTTAACGGCACGTTTTTTTCGAACAGGAGAGACCTTATGGGCCAAGTCAGGCCGTTTCACGGGCACTACAGACATCGAGCTGACCCAGGCGGGGACCGCGCAAGTCTCATTGATGGCAAAGACGTTCGTGGGCGCCGGCAAACTGATCGACCCACACTGCCTCAGGCACGTCTTCGTCAGCCCCAGGGCTAGGGCTAGAAATACCTTTCAGCTATTGCTACCGTCAACCTCTGACGACTTTGCAGCGAAGGTTACCTATACCGAGGATATTGCTGAGTGGGATTATGGCGATTATGAAGGACTTACAGCCCCGCAGATCAAAGAATTGAGGAAGACGAAAGGTCAAGAGGGAAATTGGGACATTTGGACCGATGGGTGTGAAGGCGGAGAGTATGATGTACCCTAGTCTGGCGCTGCGTCAATGCTGTTGCTGACACTCGCAAGATCAGCCCAGAAAATTGGCAAGCGGCTGGACAGGCTGATTCTGCAGATCAGAGAAATCCAAAAGCCTCATATGCGTGGGGAGAACCCCGCTCATGTCCTTCTTGTACGCTCTTCCTCCCTTCTCTTTTCCATTGAGTTTCTCCCACAACGGCTAAGAGACGAGTATTGCAGGTCGCACATGGCCTTATCCTCCGTTGTTTCTGGAAGCGCTGGCTCGGCTTGGATATTCATAGCCCTCTGGAGATGATATTACCTCCTGGGTCAATTTCAGTTTTGAGGTACGTCCTTTGTTATAGAGCTGACTTTTGGTGGGCTAAAACGCTGACGTCAAGATAAAGCTACAAAGACCATGACACCAACAAACCGGCTTTCTACACTGGCCTGGCGTTACCGTTGCCATCTGAGGAGGAACACGATTGTTAGAGGAGAATGCCATGTTCCCGTTCTAGCTGAGACGCGAATTGAGGATTATTCGGGGTCCTAAGACTTAGACGAAATCTATGACAACAGGTTCAAGAGTGTTGATACGAGACGAGCTAGAAGAATGATTGTAATCCATTAACCAAGAAAGGGGGGGGTGATTGCTGTAGAAATTTGAATGATAAGACTACCGTGGATAAGTGGGTCAAGTGGTTGCTTTACCAGCGACGGCAATGGGGCGCCCAGTTGACTAGCGTAGTGATGACTGACAAGTAAAAATTGATCCTAATTAGATCTGATGAAACACCACTATGAAGCGCGAAATATTCCATTTCAGTCCCTATTTGCTAGAATTAACTGTCGATGCCGTAGTTCGCTGTCAGCATGGCAGCTGACGACAGATTCTCGAATGCATCACCTAGTGCCTCATGATAGTCCGTTCGTGACCGAAGGGTTTCACGGCAGGCAGCAAAGTTGTCCTCGTTTAGAGTCTGTCTTAGCAAGTCGGACGTCGCGAGGATCGACATCGTCTCCGCGTCCGCGGACTCGGCTATCATAGGCAGCAGCTGGAGCGTGTCCAAGCGGCTGGTGTCGCATCGGTCGATGAAGAGCTTTAGCACAGCGTGATTGTTATAGACTACTGCCGTGGTAAGCGGTGAATGTCCGTTACTGGAGATGCAACCTATGTCGGCGCCAGAAGTGAGTAGGATTTCTGCACATTCAACATTTTGCATGCTTGCAACTGTGTGCAGCGCTGTTCGACCTTCTGGGTTGCATGCATCAACCTTGGCGCCGTGTTCTAGGAGCAGCTTGATCATCCCCATCTGGCCGCCGAAAGTGGCCGCAGTGAGTGGGCTGCTGCGAAATAGGCCTTTAGGCAATTCAGGATTGGGATCTGCGCCAGCCTCGAGAACTATGCGGAGAGCATCGTCGTTATGACTATCGACTGCGTGCAAGACCGTAGTGCGGCCGTCGACATCTATCGTGTTGAGGAGGGAGCCGCGTTCGATCAGGAATCTCATGTCAGACAACTTAGCCAGGGCCGTGGCCCAGTCAAGCGCGGTGCGGTTCCTGGCATCCGTGATATAAACGGCTTCCGAATTATCTTCGATCTCGGTCATAAGCGATTTGGTGCATCGGCCGAGAACAATCTTGTGTATCTGCGGGAAATGTTGCACTTCTACCCAGTCCTCATGTATATATGAGCTCGGTGGGTTCAATGTGATACATTGAAGCTGGGACAGTTCTATAATGCTGCACTTCCTGCGATATGCATAATCCCATACATGCTGATAAGATCTAGATTAGAAGTTTTGTTAGTGGTTTCGTCGATATAGCGGAAGGTGCTTGAATACTTACTCTTCATCCACAGAGGCTCCTTGATTGAGCAGAAACTTGACAGTTTCATAGTTGCGCATTCCGCCATAGAGTGCCCACTAAACATATTTTCAGCATTTTCCTATCAAATTTGGAAGATACAATTCATAGAAAAGGGTGTTTAGACATACTCTTACCAAGCTAAACTGTCGAGAATGGCTCACATCCCTCGGAGACGCGAGCCCTCGCATAAACAGATGTCTCAGACCGTCGATGTTTCCATTGATAGCGAACCAAATTGACCTGGCGGTGTCTGGCACCACCCACTGGGTCCACAGCTGAAGCTGGGGTCTTGGGTTTCCAATACAGCCTTCAAAATCTGGCGACTCCAGAGCGCTTGTAAGAAGCGTGGCGGACACAGTGTAGGGTACAAGTTCTTCGCACTGCTGATTTCCGTGTTCCAATCGTAGTCCTGTTGACGACTCCTGATGCGATTGCTCCACTAGCTCATAGCTGATATGATTCAATGCTGGATACTGTAAGTTCTGCAATGTCACTGGTGTCGAGATGATGCTTCGGTCTGGTGTAATTAATGAGGTCGAAGCGTTTCCGTGATTCTGGGGCAAAAACTCCAAAGAAATAATATGTGGTTCAGCGTTGCGAGGCGAAAGACATTTATCCAAAGCTTGTTGTTCTTCAGTCTGCCATTCCAGTCGACGCCGCTTTTTTGGCTGAATATCCGGTGCTAATGTGTTTTCGTGCACTGTGTCGACTAGTTGTTCACTTGAAGGGATTTGTTGCAACCCGGTCTGTACCGTCTCTGCACTGTTCGATGCTACGTTTAATTGTTCCGGGAACGTGTTGTGAAAGGTGACTGGGGGTGGTGCCGCACCATGCACTTGATAAATATACTCGGAAGTTTCTGACATAGTACTCGGATCATAACCTAGATAAACCCCAATTATTTTTACCCTGTGAATAAATCAGTCACCAGCCTGCTTATCGATTAAGACACCTACGAATCGTGCTCAACAACTCCCGACTGTTGGATAAGGCGTTCGATGAGACCAGGTATGGTGTATGACGGTGTCAAACATCCAGTAAAGTCAGGGGTTGTGGCAGAGACCGACTGCTCGATAGCTTCAAAATCTGTTGATGATATATTGAGCAAAGTGTGGATTGATAATGGACCTAGAATCATGTTCAGTTATTTTGAAGATTTTAGGTATCTTGGCTGGCTTACAGATAAGGAATAGCTCCGTGGCTCGGACAATGTTCCAACCTTCCATTTTGCCGAGTTCAGCGATTATCTTATTGATCTTTCTCGCCTGTACAAGCAGTCGCTTCCGCTTTGTCTCGTTGCGCGCAACGACAACAATCTGTATGATGTTGTCGACATCCTCTTTCGAAACTCCCTTTCCCTCGAGATAGACGCAATAAGATAAGAGTAACAAGGACTGGAAATGAGAAAACGACTTTTGCGACATGTATGCATTGAGCGAACATGTCACTAAATTCGCCAGACTCACTCCCACGTCCACTAGACTCTTGCCGGTGGATCGTTCGACATAGCGACTTCCAGAAATACTTGTGTGTGATTTGGTGAATGCGCAAATCATTTGTTCGTATTCCTTATTGTCTTTAAAGATCGTAAGTTGAGCTGAACTCCACTGACCTGCACAGTGTAGGAATTCCTTGACCATCTTTACGCGCTTCCGCGCAGCGTCGCATCCTCGTATGGTCTTCCCGACTGCGGCCTGAATGTTCTCTATAGTAACTCGATCGTTATCACTCAGGCCAGAACAATTGCAACAATGTTGCATAAGGAATTGGAAGTCTTCTTTGCGAATGGTCAGCGGCGATTCGGCGTCTTTCGCCATTGTTTTTGCTGAGGGAGTGAGGGAGTGGGTGAACCTGTCTGGAAACCAATAGTTATTATTTGGGCAAATTCACGCTATTCCTATTTGTGTGACCTCGTGAGGTCAGACAAATAGGAATAGCGTGGGATTATTAAAGCTAAGACTCGATACACTACCGGTGTGCAAGCCCTATGTACAGGGCTCGACTCGCTTCTGCTACGTCGAACCTGGGGTTATGCTAAATTAGGTCGTTCCTATGCCCTCGCTTGGACAAACACCACATTCGTGACAGGGCTCAACATAACAATCGCGGGCTCTTCGTCAGCTAGACTACTGTTACGGTTAATGGAGAAAACATGCGCAAAGTCACTCGCGAGAGACCAGCCATCCCGACAGGCATGACGCGTTTACTGCTGAGCTCAGGCCTGGCGTCAATCAGAAGGCTGAGATATATCATGCACCCTTCCTGCGAGGCTGGGACGTCCTGCATCTATCGTCTCACCGCTCTTGCGTCCTTCACCGGTTGCCTTCCTGCACTTCCCGTTTCTTACAATGGTTCTATCTCCCACCTGCAAGGCGAAAGTACGTGCCACTATCCCTGTTACGCATCGATCCAACACTCACACAGAACCAGGGTGATGCATTAGGGACACAAGAAACAGGAGACGAGAACAGTTGCTTCGGATGGTTTTTGGGATGCATCGGTTGGAAGAAATCCAGTCAAGACACACTCGAGAGGAGACCCAATCTGTTGGACCAATCCAGCTTTGGATATTCTGGCTCCTCTGGTTCCACAGTCGGGAGCACAAAAGCATCTGTCGTCGGCAGCAGCGCATCCGATGTATCTTGTGCGTAGCTCTACTTGTTTGCTGTGCTTGTATGAAGGAGTTGACATTGTATAGGCTCTCGCCCGACGTATCGTTGCCACGATAAAGACTGTAAAGAGATTTGCACTGATCCAGCCCTGATCGACTGGCACTTCCAGAAGGACCACAAAGGAGGACGTGGCGATAAGAGGCAAGGTGAGGGATCAAGAGACCCCGAAAATTCAAGACAAGACGCAGAAACGGCCACTGCTTCGGGCCTACATGTTACGAAGAAACCGAGAGTGCTCAGCATCCTTAGCTGCAACACTGGCGGGTATGTTGACACATTTGTCCAATCGGAGGAGCAGGGGACGACTAAGCAATGGCCCCAATTGTACAGCTTGGCAGAATTTCACGAACTAAACAATGCTCCAGTTGCACTAGAGGAATTTCTAAAGAATTTCTTATCATAGTGTTTATAATAACGTTAGTACAGTTGTTTATCTGTCCGCTGCCTTGAGATACGTTTAACGCCCACAAAATCTACCTTTTTTCCACATGATGCGATTGCTGGAGCAAGATAGAGATATTCCTTTCGAGGAGGACGAAGCGACATTTCTTCTATTACTATTAATAATATTCTAATACTCCCTATCGCAGGCGTTATATCCATGTTATTTATATGCACGGTGATATTGTCCATACTTTTACACCAGCAATCTCCATTTTTATTATTATTATTATTATTATTATTATTCTATTAGAGTCCTTTTCAGTTAGAGACTATGTAGGACTTTAGCGAAGGGCCGTTCTATCTGAAGTTTTATATACATAGGTTCTTTTTTGAAGTACACTACGGAGTTTAGGCTTGTTTCTGTTGTAGGTAGCGATCTCCATTGATTCCTCCATGAAGAGCGATTATGGCATGCATATGCAGGAATCTGTGAGCTTTGCAATGTTCAAATGCGCACAAATGCGGGTATTCGTGCCGCAAGGTGTCTTTCAGGAATAGTCCCTTTATACCCCTCTTTATACCTAATACTTTAACTTTAAGCTCTTGATATATTAATCGCCAGCCCTGACAAAGAACACAAATCCTTTAAGCTATGTTTAATTACTTTAAATTTTATTAGCGAATGTGTCTTAACTTCTACACAACTTAGTTAACTATGCCTCCTGCTTTACTGCCTTTACTTGCCTAGGAAACCTATTCCTAGATTCTAGAGCTGCAGAAACAGGTTTAAGATCTTAGAACAAATCTTAAGTAAGAGTAGACTACTAATACATACCTTTGTGTTATGCCTGCAAGCTAGCTTTAAGACAGCTTAGTCTTAACTAACTTAAAAACAAAAAAGCATTAACTAATAGAAATTAGCAAGGCTGCCCAGAAATTCCTATCTAAAGGCAATAAAGGTAATGTTAAGAAGAGAAAACGCATGTGTTTGTCAAATTTAGGACATCAGCGCGGTTGATTAGGACGTCGGCGAGGTTGATTAGGAGGTTGGCGAGATTGGATAAAGGTCCTGCAAGGGTGATCAGGGGGTGGCGCTAAAGGACGCTAAACGCGCTAGCGCCGCCAAGGCCCACACAGAATCCGGGTGATAAAAAGGGCACCTAGACTCAGCACAATTAATCAACAGAACACCAATAATTAATTATTAATACAATTAACTTATCATTACTTATATTATTATCATCTTATTAGTTTTTATCAACCTATTATATCTGACAATTAAGAGTCTCACCTTAACTAAACAAGGATCAAGAACCACTAAACAACAAGCTATTAATAAAATGTCTACACTATCTCTACGAGACTCTTTAGTAATCCTTACTAATTACACAAACTAGATTAAATAGATCTGCTAGATTAAGACGCGCGCTAATTCTCTACGTGTGTAGGAGAAGATTAATCTAAACCTTACAATTAAACTTATTACCAGACTAGAGGTACCTTAAATGCCTTAACTAAGCGACTATTAAGCGTCGCAACAAGCGATCAACGCGCACGCTGCATTGCACTAAGGCGATCACGGCGACAGCGCACCTATACTACCTTTTATACCTACTTAACCTGCAGATCTATCTACAAACGCGAGAGCCTTATACAAAGAAGATCTAGAGATCTATAAGTTAGAGCTAAATTAATACAAGACAGAAGATTAGAAGTACACAAAAGAGCAAGCAGCGCTAAATAAAATTACGTAGAAAATACAGCGTATAGTTAACAACTATTTATACACAAACTGCTGTAGAGCATAACAATTACATTATTAGTAGATTACTAATCTAATAGCTACTATTGTACGGGTGTTGGAGTGTATAAAGACATACTACTACGAGGGCAAGAGATCACTAGTGGTCAGACCATGCGAGAACGAGGGTGGTAAGATAAAGACCTTATTATAGGTTAGCTATCGAAGAGAAGTACAAGAGTTAAGTTGTCGAGTGGAGGATAAGGATAGATAATAAGATCCGCTCGTTTTGATCCCCAAAACGAGCTATATACCTTTAGACTAGGTGGTTAAGCACTAACCTAGTAAGCAGCAGGGTATCACCCTGTGCACTAGCACATACCTCCCCTTCCTGCGAGCTTGGCCCTATCAAGCGACCTACTCAGCAGAAGAAAAAACAGCAAAATAAAGGAAATAGAATAAAAGAAATAAAACCAAAGAAATGTAACTTAATTACTTCTATATTTTTCTTAGACACCTTCTCTTACTTCTTTAAATGTTTACTTTAGCGAGGTTCTTAAGTAGTAGTTGCAGCACGTGGCCTAGGCGCAGGTGCAGTAGTAGGAGTAGGGACAGGAGCGGCAAGCGCTTAAGATTCTAATATTAATTAAAGGCGACTATAACAAGGCTGTCTAGTTAGAGTTGTTAGCACTAAGACGTTATCTAAGATAACAGTACCTAATTAAAAACAAACGCTAGAAAAGCGTTGCGTAGAGGAGAGTATTGCAGGATCTTTGCTTTTCTAGAAAACTTAGTGCTTATTAGCCTCTAGGCTAAGTTCTTCTTAAAGACGTTGTAGAGAATTAGCTTAAAAGAAATTAGTATCCTACTTATCCTAGTCCTTTGTTATATAAGGAGGGTTCTGTCTAAAGTTAGTAAAGTATAAACAGTCTAGAAATCCTTAAACTAGATTAGCATAAAAAGCATCCTTCTCTAACTCTTACACTATAGGCTATAAGTTAATAATTTATTACAGAACATAGTTGCAGTGTTCTTTAATATAGTTGTTAATCTACTTCTTGTTAGCGTTCTATAGCATGTCGTTTAACTCTTTATAAATAAGAGGATTGTCCTACTTAGCCTAGCTAACAAGGGCCTTCTAGATCTAAGACCTATACTTAATATAAATATTAGTAGGGAATAGCTAATTAATTCCTCTAAACTTGTTAGGATAGCCTAAGAGAGTATAAGGAGCAGTAGTAAAGTTATAATAAGCCTTGCAAATTTCCTTATAAGTTCTTATAGTAGGCACCTCTATTACTCTATTACAGTCTATAACAAACTAAGAGAGGATAGTGCGGCAGTTGCAAGTAGTTAGGCTAGTAGATCTATAAAGTAGTAGAGGTAATAAAATTTAAACTTGTTCTTCCTTATAGATTTACTTTGCCTAGTAAGTGTTAGGAGCTAGTTTCTGTGCGTCCTCTAGCTAGTCTGTCTTGTCTTCCTATCCTTTAATAAGACTATTTAACAATTTAATACCTACGTTTTTACGCTACTTTAAGTACACTAGTACATAGTTGTAAAAGCCTAAGAGCATCTCTATGCAGTTGTTTTTATCCTTATTATTAAATAATACGCTGCCTTAGATTATATCTACACTAAGGCCTTTAGTTATTGCTCGCTTAAGTTTAAGGTTAATGTGCTTAAAGTAAGTTTAATTACCCTTCTTAGCGTACTTACTGTAGTAGGGGTAAGAAATTAAAGTATGCTCCTTACAGAGCATAGCGTATTATAACTAGTATTTTTAATTAGTGCGTATAGCTTGTTAGATAAGTAAATAGTATATATTGCGTAGCTATTTAAGGTTCAGCTTCCTGTCTATGCGTTGTAGATAGAAGCAATACATCTTAAAGGTTTTAATAATAATATCCTTAACCTAACTATCCTTAAACAGCTAGGTGTAGGCGTTAGTAATAATACTTTTAGTGCGTTAGAAATCCTTAGCTTGTAGTTAAAATTCTATAGTATTAATAACCTCGTCCTAAGTAGGGAGTAGGTAGAGATTAAGTCTAGAAGATTAATATTAGTAGCTAAGTAGGTTCTTATTCTGCTTTACTAGGCAATACTTGCTTGTAAAAGGCTTTAAAATAACTAGATTAGATTAGAATTCTTGCCAGCGGCTCTGTCCTATATATAGCGAGAGCAGACACTTGTTAAGTATATTAGACGGTATAGCCCTCTTAAATAAACTTATAACGCTCGCGGTAGTGCGCTTATAGATAAAGCATACTTGCTTGTACAACAGGTTATTAGAGCTAAGCTGTTGTTTAATGTTAACTTTTGTTGGAGTACTGACCTGCGGATCAGTACGGATCACTCCTTTGACATCCGGATCACCCGGGTTATTAGGTGATCCTAGTGGGATATCACGTGATGGCGCTAGTAACGCGCATATAAACGAGTCGGATCGTCTAAAGTCTTTTTAGCAGTTAATTGGACACTTTGTTGTAGCACTTAGTTGATCAATATACTTATTCCCCTCCACTAATTACTTAATTACTCCTTCTTAGCTCCTACAGTTATAAGCCTGGCTGCTTGATTATAGTATTAATTCCTACTGCGCAATTAGCAAGCTAGAAGATTATTTGTTTAATTAGATATTACTCTCCTCTTTTTTCTCTTACAGTACTAGCTAGCAGATTGCCGCTGCTGCTGTACCTCTCTCTCACTTATTAATTATACGATCAACCTCCTACCTACCTATCCTACAACCTACAGGCTACTGTCATTGTTAACACAGCTACCTACCTACTAACTGACTAATTAATCTATTGCACTTAAACAATAACCCACGTTGTAATCCTACGGAAGCATCTTACTAATATAGACCTTACTGACACACCGCTTGTTGCCTTAGGGGTGATCCTAAAGGCTTAATTAGACTAGCTAACCTAGTTTGCTCTGTTAAGACTGCACTGCTTAGAGAAGAGTATCTAGGATTAGGTTAATCTTAATCTCCTAGACGTGTACTTAATAGATTACTAGGAGCTACAGTATCTTAAACTGCCTAAAGATATTAAGAAGCTAATTGCTCCTCTACCTAACGTAAGCGCGTAAGAACAAGAGGACTATAAGATTGCTTAGCACAAATATAAGGCTTAAGTCCTTAATACTAAGTATAAGAAGAATAATTACAGCAGGCTAGTTGATAGGTACAAAGTATAGTTAGCTTAATAGATAAAGAAGGTCGCTAAGATTACTAATGTTAAGGACTAGATTAGTAAGACTATCTATCTAGACCTGCTCTTGTACGCCTTAATAAGCATAATTACTTAAAACCTTACTAGCCTTTAAGCCTTAGTAAAGATCTTAAAGGAGGATCTTGCATCTGCTAATTAGAATACTTAATATTTAATTAGGGCACAGTACTAATTACACCTAGATAAGGCTCGCTAGGGACGAATAGGCCCTAAGCGATAGTTTACTAAGTGGCAGCACCTGTATTAACGAGCGACAATCTACTTGCTCTCTAAAGTTGTTAGGCTATTAGTGATCACTTATTTTTTAGACGCCTTAGGCACTAAAATCGCACTAGACTAGTTACGCGAGAAGCATAATAAGCTAGCACAAGTAATAGCGCTTAAAAAAGCTTAATTTAACCCTTAATAATCTAAGAAAGATCTTTAGTATTCTGTTACAAGTTTAGTTAATTACTTCCTTAAAAAGAAAAGGACACGTAGTGTTTTAAACTAGATCTAGATTAGCGTTAGCTTAATAGTCTACTAGCGCTAACAACTTAAAGTTAAATAAAGGTAGTAAGCAACCTTACTCTTGTCCCTACAAGGCTAGTAAAGGGCCTATTAGCAAGCATTCTTAGACATCGCGTAACTGCTATTGACTTTAAACTACAGTTACTAGATTATACCCTAGTAGCAATATACTAATTAAGCTATTAGATAATAAGAAGAAGAAGATTATTAAGCGATAGAACAGCAACACTTAGACATCCCTACGCACTTAGATTAAGAAGGAAGGCTAGAAGGCTAGCACTAGCAGATTAGCTAATAAATTAAGTAGATCTTACCCTAGCTTATTAGTTTCAGCACTAATCAACCTAAATAACTTTATTAATAAGATTAGGCTGAATATCTTTAGTGTAGCCTTTACCTCTTATACCTTATCCCTTTGTACAATCCTAGATAGTAGAGTAGCAGTCTATTTAGTTAATACTATACATTACCTAGTACTAGGCACCTTTAGCGAATGCACTAAGGACAAGACTGTTTTAGCAGGCACTTAATCTATTCTAGTTGCTAGAGTAAGAAACAGGCTGCTTAAGAACGTCCTGCATAGCAAGGTAGGCCCTAAAATAGCTAATCTACTGCTCACTAACGTTAAGCTTGTACTAAGTTTCTATACTAATATCGTGTTAGAAGAGCGGCTTAACTAATTAGGCATTTAGTATTTAGGATATAATTATACTATAAGATTTAGTACGCTAGAGAAGAACGTTGTCTTAATTAACCTTAAGTGTTATTTTAATGTTTTATTTATTAAATATAAGCAAGTCTACTGTTACTCTACTTAACTATAGCTTATAAACGCCGTAGCGCGATTAAGGATACTAAAGTTACGCACTAGTGAAGAGGACCTTTAGCACTAACAATTAGGTTACCTAAGACAACAAGCTCTTAAAGCCTTAGTCTGCTTAGCGTAGAACGTTGAGATTACTAGTAAGAAGCTATTAGAATATAATTACTACGCAATAGCTTATGCCTCGCAAGTAATCTTGCAGCAACTAAGAGAAAGATTACTACAACTTTTCTATAAGATCTTATAGAATTTATTTAATTTCCTAACTAGTTAGCTACTTAAGAAATAGGCACTAATTATTAAAGAAGACTACTTAGGCAAGCTTTACAACTACAATATCTAGTTAAAAATACTATATAATATTATGCTAGTAATTAAAGGTTTCGCTAAAAGGATTAAGAGGAAATATTAGCAGAGAATTGTAGAAATCTATTAAGATAACGATACTGCTACACTGCCTTAGAGAGGGCAATCTAGATACAAGGAATAGGCAATAGAGAAAGAGATTATAATTAAAACGCTACTGCTATACACTTATAAGCTAAATAGCTTAGTAGAGAGAGCTAGCTAGGAGCTAATTACAAAAGCTATTAAGATGCGCACAAGCGCTAATCTACTAGCTAAGCTTTAGCTAGTAATTATAGATGCGGTAGCTTACTTGCATAGCATGTACCCTACTAAGATCTATAGCTATTAATCCTCTAACTAGGTGCTTAAAGAATAGTTTAAGAAATATTTCTAATACTATTAACTACTTAAGATTAGACACTAGACTGCTAATCTACGCCTAGACTAGAGTAGAATATATGCCTATAGCTGTTAAGCATATCCTTTAAATAAGAATAAAGCAGCTAGGCGTAATTATTAAGGATTTAAAGTTAATCCTCGCGGCTATATTAGTTATTTAGTTAGTTATTAAGCCTCTAACATTTATTATATATAAGTACTAACACTTAATTAGGTAATTACTACTTATAATGTAACCTTTAATAAATAGTTATTTTAAAAAGAAAATTGCGAGGAAGAGCTACTAAGAGATTAAGCAATTAAGATTGTAGAGATCCTTTATAATAGTAAGCTAGTTAATCCTAGAGACGACTTAGAGGTCCTCTCGCCTGTTTAAGAAAGGGCGGATTAGGATACGTAGCTAACTACAAATAACCTTAAGAGTAATCTATTTACTATTTTAAGCAGTAAGGAAAGCCTACCTACTAAAGATAAGAGTAGATTAGAAGACGCTAGGCGAATAGAGCACAAGGCTAGTGCGTTATTAGGAATTCGCTTAGATTAGCAGTAGATTACTAGTCTTGCTACTCTAGAACCTACTCCTAAACTAGAGACCTTAGGGAGCGACAATTTAAGTAATTACAAAAGAATTAATAATTAAATAGTAGTACGACTGCTTAAAGGAGCTAATCTATTAAGACCTGTAAGTAGAATACCTTATTTACTAGTCTAATAGTCTATACTTATAGACTCTAACGCGCTAGCTAATTGTAATAGAACACCTACTTGTGTAAGCAGGATAGCAGGGCGTAAATTATCTCACAAGTTAAGATCTTAGGCAACAAATAGTAGATAGAGTAAGCAATTACAAGCTAAACCTCTACTTACAAAGCGTAGTGCTTATATTACTAGCAAAAGCCTAAATTAGCCTATAAATTAATATCTTCTACTGCGCAAGCTAGGTAGCAAGCGTAAGCATAAGGACGTAACCTAAAATCCTAATAATTAACTAAGAGGTAGAAGCATATGTAGTGTTAACGCATTAATCGCAGATTATAAAAATCTATTATAAAATAATTTTTATAATACTTACTTGCTAGGTTTGCAAGCAACCTAGGAAGACTAAGCAAGCTATAAAACTCTTAATTACGTAGTTATAGCAGCTTTGCTTACTAAGCATAAGCTAAAGAGAAATGCTTAACTACATCGCAACAATCTACCTAAACTGCTAAGATTATAAAAGCAGTTGCTCTAGCATCCTATAAGGGCCTTGTTTAAGGATACTAACAGGAGAGAGATTAATTAGTTAAGTAAGACAAATACTTAGACTAAGATTTTGAAAAAAGAAGCAATTAATTGCCTAATACTTATAAAGTAGGTTTACACCTACAAGTTTAATTAGGACAGCTTCTTTTCTAAATATAAGGCGCAAATTATTGTAAGAGATAATCTCTAAGCAAAGAACTTAATTAATTTAACTTTCACTGCTATATTAGCAACTAAGTCCTTTTAAGCAGCGATAGCTATTGCCGCTAAGAATAATCTAGAGATTAAGCAATATAATATTATAAGAGCATTCTTTAATGCGTTAATTACAGTAGACAACTTAGTAATCTGTAAGATGCTAAATAGTTTTAAGAAGCTAGGTAAGTGCGTATAGCTTAACTGCGCACTATATAGATTGTGAGACTTACTACTGTTGTAGTATAAGGAGTTCTTAGAGTTACTAAGAGAGATTAGACTAGTCGCCTTACTAGAGGAGCCCTGCCTATTCTTTAATTAAAAAAGGAGGATCCTAGTACTATTTTATGTAGATAATATCCTACTGCTCTTCGCGAAAGGTTATAAGCAGAGGGCGATAGATCTTTAGTTAAAGATTATAGACAAATACAAGATACAGGAACAAGGATTAGTTAAATAGTTCTTTAGTATCTAAATAATTGGAGATTGTAAGAAGCAAATAATTACGCTTATTTATAATACGTATATTAACAAAATTACAAAGAAGTTTAAGCTAGAGAATAGTAGCTTTCTAAAGACTCTATTACTGTTAGAGGAGCTAATTAAGAACACTAGCAAAGCAACTAAGCAGGAGATTAAGGCCTACTAAGAAAGAGTTAGATTAGTGCTGTATATAGCTATTATACTGTAACTAAATATTGCCTACTTGATTTTAAAGCTCTTACACTTCCTTACAAACCTTAGTAATTAGTATATAAAAGCTATTAAACAGGTAATTATATACCTCTATTAAACGAGATAGGATGCGATCTAATATAAGAACTATAATAGCCTAGACTTAATAATTGTAGGCGATGCTTTCTTTGCAGATAATTAGGAAACTCGTTAATTATCTTATAGATATATAGCAACCCTATATAGTAGTCTAATATTTTAGAAGGCAGCTTAGTAGACTACAGTAACTACGTTAACTACTAAGGCTAAGCTGCTCGCCCTTAAGTACACTACTAAAGAGGCTATAGCCCTTAAGCGCTTCTTTTATAAGCTGTCTCTTAATCTAAGAGACGTCTAGACAGTTTAGTATAACAATTAATAAACAATTAGGCTTGTAGTTAGGAAGAACAAGCAGATTAGCACTTAATTAAGGCATGTAGATATACAAAACATGTAGCTGCAGCAAGAATTTACTAAAGGATTATTTTAGGTTAAATACCTAAAAACAGCAATTATACTAGCTAATAGACTAACTAAGTTGTTTACTTAACAATAGTTTAAAAAGTTTAAGCAGTTGCTTAACCTTTAGTAAGTTAGGCACTTAATTAAAGAAAATAATAATTAACAAGCAAAAGATTTGTATTAAGTAGCAACATCTATATACTAGGCTAAGTCTCCTCTTAATAGCTTATTTTAATAAGCAAGAGAACGTAAGCTAGACAATTAAACTATAACTAAGAACTATATTACTAATTAGCATTAGACTTATTATACTCGCTAGACTCTATCGTCGCGTCTCGCTTAGCTTACTTAGCTTTAGCTAGCTTAAGAGCAGCTTAGGCTATCTAAGCCTAAGTAGTAAGAGTCTAGAGGTAAGTAGCGTTGCGTCTTAATTCTAATTAATTACTCCTATACATAGAGTTATTTAATAATTATCTCTTTACACTAGCATAATAATCGTGCTTATATAATTAATTAATATAGCAATTAGGACAACAAGAAAAAAGACAATTATATAAAATAAAGGGGGCCAACATTCTGCAAGCAGCCTGCTCTTAAAGCAGTGACCTTTAAGCAAGTTACTGCTGTTGCAGCTATTGCTATTATTACTACAGTTACTGCTAAGGAAAATAAGCTAACTATAGCGGCTGTTAAGCGGGTTGCTGAGTAGGAGCGAACGCGGGAGCAGGAGCGAACGCAGGAGCGGGAGCAGGAGTAGGATGTTAAGCGGCAAAACCGCAATACAACATTTCTTAAGCTTAATAATTAGTTAAAAGGGCCTTTTGCGCAGAAGGCTTAGTAGTTATATCGCTGCTATTAATCTTTTTGCAGCGCGCAATAATGTCCTTAAGTAGTTAAGCTTTTAAAGCTTAGTACAGCTTAGTATTATTCTATCCCTAAAAACTAGTTAGCAAGCTAAGTAAGAAGGTTAATAAGTTAGAAACTTACCTTATTATCTTTATACATAGCTATCAATTAATTAGCAAGGTTAATATTAACTGTATAGTAGGTGTAAGACGAGTAGCTGCTACAGCGTAAGCTACTCTAACTGCTAGTCTAAACGCGATTAAAGCAGTGTTTAGCATATAAACTGTCTAGTATCTTCTTTATATAGCGCTTATACAGTAGAACGCAAGGACGTAATAGATTAGCAGTAATCTTTAAAGAGCTATTAGGCGCCTTCTTCTAAGTAGAGGGGGGCGCGGTGCGCCTAGTAGACAGATTAGTAGGCGTTTTAGGCCTATTGCTGTCGCTATATTGCTGTTCACGCGTTACTGCTTAAGCAGTTATCTACTATAACTTTTGCTTTAGCTCTTAAGGAGCCTTGCCCTTACGCTAGCTTAATTGCTTAGTTAGACTCTTATGTAGATTAAAATTTAAATAAGAACTTAACAGAGGACTGAATTTAGCAGGTAAAGTAATTAGTCTCTAAGCAGAGCTCCTAGATGTCTTATAGTAAGCGTATAGATTAAAAGGTAGAGGCAGCAAACTCTTATTATCTTAGAGATTAGCTGCTTGCTAAATCTTACTGTTAAACAGCCTTTAGCGCGCGCGACGCTTATGCTTAGCACTGTTCTTAAGTTGCTAGCAGCTTTCTAAGCGTCGATTACGTTGTTGACAACGGCTCTCTAAGCTTCGCTCGTTGTTGCTAGGGGCGGACTACACTAGAAAGATTAGCAGCTAATTAGTGAGGGAACAATAAGGCAATACTACTCACTATATTAGTGATAGTGGTCGAGGCAGGATCAGAAAGACTTAGTAGATTAATTAAGGTTAAGGACAAAAAGCTTTAGAGAGGCAATAGACGCGATCAATTTTTGTTGTAGCAATTGCGCACTAACTAATTACGCGATATTCAGGGTCTATCTAATGTTTTAATATTACTTAGAGCTACTAGATCAATTAAAACAACAACACGCAGCATCACTACGACAACAGAGGATTACGCAGAGGAGCTATAATTACAGAGGCCCTCTTAATCAACGACTTAGATTTATTACGATTACCTAGATAATTACAGCTTAGATCAATAGTATCTCACTAACCTAGGGGGTGTGTTAGAGTACTGACCTGCGGATTAGTACGGATCACTCCTTTGACATCTAGATCACCCAGGTTATCAGGTGATCCTAGTAGGATATCACGTGATGGCGCTAGTAACGCGCATATTAACGAGTCAGATCGTCTAAAGTCTTTTTAGCAGTTAATTGGACACTTTGTTGTAGCACTTAGTTGATTAATATACTCATTCCCCTCCACTGATCACTCAATTACTCCTTCCCAGCTCCCACAACTTTATAGTACTATTCCTTAATAACCTTAACGCAATTAGGATTAGTAATTAGCTTCTTTACGTAGGCTCGCTTAAGTAGCTTAAGGAAGGCTAAAGTAGGGTTCTTGCAGTAACACCCTACCGAAAGGATTTCCTATTCCTAATTAAGGGTATCTAGCTCCTTGTCCACATAGGAAGCGTTGTTAAGGTTAGTATCTAATTAGGTAGCTGCTTGTTAATAGGCTAGTGTCGCTTTTAGAGCACGAGAGCTTAGTAGAGGCGGTAGTGTAGAGACTTGTTAGCTACTAGCCTTAGTCCTAACTCGTCCTACCTAGATATTAGCATCGTCACGCCTCTGTTATACTATAGTTATTCTATTCTAAAACTTATGCGACTTAATTGCTAAGTATTAGTTAGGTCCTTAACTAGCTAACATTCCTTCAAATTGCCTTAGATTTTTAGTTATAATTAATAGACTACAAGTCCCTAGAGAGCGAGTCTTAAATATTATAAGATTACTATAGCAATTAATAGCTTAAGCCTTGTTTAGGGTCCTTCTTAGCTCTGTAGTTATAGAGATAACTACACTATACGTTAGATACGTCTTTATACTAAGCGGCCTATACTTATTACTTAAAAAGTTTTGTGTAGAGTAGACTAGGCTAGTTTTAGGGTCCTTAGCTTTAGCTATAAGTTAAAAAACCTTTTGCTAGAATATATAGAGAGGATTAAGTTTACTTTGCTTATCCTTTGCTTTAGCATTAGGCTGTAGCTTCTATAGGTTAAATTTAACATCTTCTTTCTAGACTTGCGGCTTAGCGTAGATATTACAAAGCTCCTTTGCCTTTAACTTATTAATATCTTAGTAAGGTGCTTAGCTGTAAGGGTTGTGTTAATTAATAAAAGCATAAATGTCCTTACATAGTAGCTTTACTATTGCCTAGTTAGCTGTTAACATATATTGTTCTTTACCTTAGTTTTTAGAGTTAATGCAGTGCGCTACTGCAGCGTTAAGGAACTAAGCAGCATTTTTAAGATCTATACGCCTTAACACAAAGGCTATGTTAGATAATCTTTAGTAACTAAGTAGCGTATAAGGCATGTAGATGCTAACGCATTCTTAAACAAATTCTAGAGCTAGCTTCTTTACTATTGTAATAGCTCTGCCTAGTTCTTTAGCTCTCTTGTCCCGCGTTGAGGAGGCTGCACTAATAATAGGATAGTGTTCCTAGAAACCTTTAACACTACTATATTCGTCTATAAGTTTAGGGAGCTAAGCACAAAAGTTACCTACTTTTAGGACAACCTTAAGGATTAAGTTAAATTAGTAGGAGGCGTTGTTAAACTAACAATTTATAATAATACGTTGCTGTTTTAGAGCGTTTAAAAGGATCTTGTCTACTAGGGTCTAGATATTAATAACTTTAATGTTGTTGCTAAGCTTTACGAGCTTTAGTACCCTGTCTTAATGCTATACAACCTTAGGGATTTAGTCTACAACGTAGTCTTTCTTCTTAGTAATAACTCTAGAGTTGTTAAAAACCCTTAATAGTCCTAGTGTTTACGGCGGTTGCTGCTGTAGCTGCTTGCCCTTAGCCTTGTCTAACAACGCTAGAAGCATTGTTTCAGCAGGTTAGTTAATTTAAGTTAAATATTGTCTTTAGCCGCTACTAGTTTGTAAGGGGGGGATATTATTGTTATTATTATCTTAGAAGGTAACTACTTTAATAAAAGGTAGTAAAGTTTGTTTAGAAGGAGAGTTAGATAGTTAGCAGGGTTGTAGTTCTAGCTTATACGTAGTGGCGGTATCTTGCTAGCTAGCAGGTAGCGGTAGAGGTAAACAGGGTCTAAATCGCGCTAAAATAAATAGGTTTCGTAATTAAAATAGTTGTTGTAATTAGCTGTTGCCTTAAGAGTGCGTGAAATTAAGTGTAGTATTAGTGTAGCAGTAAGCACCTAGAATTAGTAGGATAGGTAGCTTGTACCCAATTTTACATAAGAAATTAGTAAATAAGTAGCTAAAAGTAAAAGCAGGTACTACTAGCATAGTATCCCCTCCCCTTCCTAAAAATATAGGCTGTCCTATAGCCTATTAGTTGTCTAATGTAGTAGCCTCTAAGTTAGAGTCTAAGCTTTTAAAGTCCTGTCTGTATACATAACGCTCTTCTTCTATAAGACGTTTAGTAATAACAACTTAAGGATAAAGACTATTACTTATTACAGGAGGTAAAGGTAGTTGTAGTTCTGTATGTAGCTTAGGCGAGTCTAGCGAGATAGGAATGTCTACTGTAGGGCTAGTTCGCTCCTAATAATTAGGATCCTATAACTTTATGTTTCTTTAATCTTCCTTAATAATGTCCTAAATGAGTCTTTGTCTAAACGGCTTTAATCGCTATCTAGGTGTCGTGTAGGGGAAGCGTGTACTATCAAGGTCCTTAAGACGATAGGTTCCTTTATTAGGTCTAGCTTTATAGATATAGTATAGGCCTAACTATCTTATATCTAGCTTGCAGTCTCGCGACATATTAATTTCCTAAACGGAGTTCTAGAGAAGAACTAAGTCTCCTAGCTTTATATCCGTATATCGTATTTCCTTAGTGTTATCCTAGTATTCCTTCTTAGCAGCTCTTATTTAGTTAGTATAGGCAACAGCATCCTTTGTAAACTAATCTCTAAGATCTAGCTGCATTGCTTAAATCGCGAGTAGCTGTTCACAGTTCTTTACTTCCTTAAATAGAAGCGTTTGCTATGTAGGTAGCGCGAGTTTAATAAGCAGCACTAGGTTCTACCCTGTAACTAACTAATACAGCGAGTAACCTATCTGTTCCTATATTAAGATCCTGTCTGCAAGGAGAACTATTAGCAAGTTCTTAACTTAAGCTCTTAGTAGCTTTGTAAGGGCGTTTACAATAGGCTTGTGCTCTCTTTTAATCTTATTTATAGCTTAAGGGTTGGCTTTGGCCTTTTAAGACAACCTTTTAATGTGACCACACATTTTGTAGACACCTTTTTAGTAAAAAAAAAGATTTATTGCTAACAACAGGTATTAGGGCTTATGCCCCCTTATTTAGCATTGCCGGCACGCAATTAGTGTATCGCATGTTTAGACAGAAATAAAGAAAAGCAAGACAAAGACGCGAATCACCTCCTAACTTAACGCGCCCTATCCTGCCTATGCCGCCTACTTATGTTAAGGCTTTACTTCTAGGTACTCTTAGACAAATTAAAGAAGCAGTACTATTATCGCCTTGCTTTCTAACCTATACATACAACGATAGAACGCCTACTCCTTCTTTCCTGCCTCTTTCTCCTCTATTGCTATTTTGACGTTATGCAACAGCTAGCTTAACTAGTTAATAGTTTCTTTACTTAGCTTATGCATAATTAACAAGAAAAAAGAGATGCTAAAGTAAATTATTTTAAGTACTTTGCTAGTATTAGTAAACACCCTGTAAATCTTGTGTTCCTTCTACAACTAGCTAAGTTAAGGCTTAACATTTTTTTGTATATAGAGATATTGCAGATTCTAGAGTTGTTTATAAGAGATATAACTATAAAGTCCTAAAGAGGCTAAGTTTATAGATGCTTAATAAACTTAGGTGTCTACATAATTAGCTTAAGCTAGACTTATTTAAGGGCTAGATGTACAATAAGAAAGCTTCCTGTCTTTAAATAAGAGTTAAGGTTAAGGAGATACTTATTATAGAGGTTGCATACTATGTTACAGTGCAGCGTATTGTATGCAAATTGTTTATATACAGTGCTGTTTAAAAGGTAAGAAGTAGTAGGTAAAAAGCAGTAGCTTTAGCTTTATAAAGTATTATAGGCTCCTGCTGCAGTACGTACGTGTTCTTTCCCTCCTCTATTGTATTATGTTGCAATCCTATTGCAATCCTACTGTAATCCTGTTGTTAGCTATAGGCTAGCAATCGCCGTTAAACACGTTTTAACTAGTGTTATTTTTTAGTACCTTAGCAAATTTTTTAACCCTAATTATCGCTCAGTGGTCTAAGCTTTCCTCCTAGAACTTATCCACTCACCGTTCGAATTTCGTTAACTACACACAATCTTTTTTTGACTTTTGCGACTAATTAGTAGAGAGCAGCTGCTTTTTACTTTTTTGGAAAACCTATTTTGACTACAACAACAACCACCACCTTTAATACCTTAAAAAATAAATAGCTTAAGGGTTGTGTTCTAAAGACTAGACTTAGTTAATCCTGTACATATTTAAAAGATGTAAGACTACCTTAGCAAAACTAGGCCCTCTATTAACTATAAGTTTACGTGCTGTGCTCTATTAACATATAATGTCCTTATATACAAACTCCGCAATTGTCTTTAACTAGTTGTTTAACAGGGCTTTTACTTTAGGCTAGCTGCTAAGATAATTTTTTGTAATAACTAAAAACTTCTTCCTAAAACACTAAGGCATATATACTATATTAATTGCAATAGTCTCCTAAATAGCGAAACTATAGGTGTTAGTAAGCATATTAACCTTCCTCTTAAAGGATCGTAGTTAATAGTCTAGACAAGTTACTAGCTTTTGCTGTACGTGTTTGTACATTCCTTTCTACTAGTTTTACTAAGCAAGTATAAAGTACACTGCGTTAACTCCCTTGTATCTAATCTAAGTGTGTACGTTCTATACTGTAGCTATTCTTAGGTTAGTATTATCTACAACTCTTTAGATTGCAATATTCCTAGATATTTTCTTAAAGAATATCCCGTCTTGTACAAAGAAGTTTAGAGCTCACTTTTTCTGTACTTATAGTTCTTGTAGTTCTATATCCCTAGGAGTCTTAAAGTTAACTAAAAATTAAGCGTATTATTTTAACTCTGTTAAGAATTCTTAACAGAGTATCCTTGCCTGTCCTGTCAGTATTAGTGTATTTACATTTCTAATTATATAATTAATAAACTCCTCTAAATCCTCCTTAAGTTCTAGAGGCAGTTCCTAATTATTAGGTTTTAGATACCTAGATAGTGTATCCGCAACTACATTCTTCTCCCCTAGTATATACTTAATGTTAAAGTCCTATAAAAGAATTGTTAATATCTACCTATTTATAATAGATCCTAGATTATTAGTAAATAAGTAATTTAGTTAAGCAATAAGGGTTGTAGCGTTAGTTTCTATAGTAAAGTAAACACTATAAAGGTAGGTACGAAACTTCTTAAGAGCCTACAGCACAGCCTTACATTCTAACTTAGTAGAGTGCTATTGCCTCTCTTGCGCTAACTATAGTGTGCTTTTAAACCGCACTAGGTGTTGCTTATTGTCTTCCTTAAGTTGTTTAATATATGCTCCCGCACTATCTTAACTTGTATTAGTTATTAGGAATATCTTGTGATCCTTAGTGTTAGTGTAGTTAAGGTTCGCGAGTACAGGTGCGTTGTATATAGCCTATTTTAGCAGAAGCTAGAGGGCCGCGGTAAAGCAGATAAATTTGGTGTTATCTACAAGGTTATGTATGTCATTAAGTACATACTAAGCGCGCTTGAAGCGCATACGCGCCTGTACGAGCAAGTTGACTTTAACTACACTAACGCGCCTGAGGATCATCCCAGTATTAACCTACGCGCTGCCTGGAGTAAGGCATTTGACTACTACAACAAGCTCGATGACTCGCCCGCTTATTACGTCATCGTATGCCTTTATCCACACTATAATTAGTACTGCGATAACAGCTAGGCCAACAAGCCAGACTGGCTCACCACCATAAACGCTGGGTTTTAACGACTCTGGAAAACGTACAAACCTCAAACTCAGCGCCCTCCAGCTCGTACAACTACAACAAAAATCGCAAGTGGGATAGATAATGTAATCGCCGCATTAATACGCCACAATAATAACACAGAGAGGGCAGCTCACGACGACGAGTACGGGCGCTGGAAAACCCAAGAACCTGAGTGGAGCAAAGAGCAGTACTTGAGAGATTGCTACCAAGTCATATATTGGATACTAATGCGCTCAAAATACCCTTGTTTAAGCCGGTTTGTCAAGGTTTGAGAGTCTCTCTTGCCTCACTTGCAATCGCACCTCACCTTTGCTGAGATGCGACTACTTATCTAACACTAGCGCTGTTGATGGTCACTCACCTAAATATATTATTCGTAGCCTCTCACAATACAACCTCCGTTTAATTTTTCAACTCTTCCTGCACCAGATCCCTTTTATGATCCCCTACACAGTTTGCTATCGATATACTGACTATCCCAGCATCAAGCTGCGATTGTGAGCGGCTCTTTAGTGATCTTGGCGGCTTACTTGAGCCTAAACAATGCGCTATTGGCAGTTAGTTACTTGCAGCTCTCCAATAAGTACGAGCATGGATAAAAGCTGGCTTCAAGCCTCATCGCCGTTGCGACGAGGGCGGCAATGAGGATGATCTTTCAGATGAGTATGTTGTACAAGACAACAACATACAAGAGTGGATTAACTTACTTAGCCGCAGTCCCGCACAGAGTACTACGTACCACGTACTCTCCGATCTCCGTAGGCCCCTAAGTCCTTAGAGCGTTAAGTACCCTCGGAGGGTAATCCAAAGGAGTGCTGTACAGAGAGCCGTGCGCTAGCCAGTCTTTCGAGGTGTCGTGCCAGTGCCTCTTCACTAGAGAAAGACCGGTTGCAGGTATCGCACTTATAGACTGGAGCATAGACTGGAGCATGCACTGGCGAGTCTCGGAGGTGTTGCGCCAGTGCCTCTTTGCTGGAGAAAGACCGGTTGTAGGTATCGCAGAGAAGGGCTAGAGCTATTGTGTTACAATAGTGGAACTAAAGATTTTCATGAGCTAATTGATTAAATAAAACTATGGAGAAATTCTCTACAGATCCGCCGCGTGAAGGCTAAGAAATAAGGGGCTTGCTAAACATTAATCCGTGTGCTTGCTAAGAAACAGGAAGCTTGCCAAACATCAGGGTTGACATACAACTTATCAAACAACCTAAGAAACTGACAACCCGCGCCAAAGTATGCACACGAGCCAGATAAAAAGCTATCAGTAGCAGAAGCTCCACTTCCTCGGCAAAATGCGTAGGTTAGTAGCCAATCCCCTTTGTTAACGGCAAGCACCTCAGACAATGGGACAAGAAATGCCACGCGACCTACGGGCATTATCCCGTCCGAACGCGCCAGCCCTTCTTGACAGTGCCGTTTGCGCCAGACCCTAACTTGCGTTTCTAATACTAAGACTTGTGAGACAGATGCGCAGTTGAAAATAACTCTTACAGTCTTACATAATAGCGTGGCTGTTAGCCCTAGTGCTCGACAGCCATTATAATCCTATCATTATTAATGGTAACTGTGAATCCGGCAGTCCGAGACATTCTAGGCCAAGCTTCCCACGTCTTAAGACGCCTAAGAGATTATTAACTTAAGTCTAGCATGTTCAATTGAGACGTTGTCTTACACTGCAATTCTAATCTAAAACGTTACGCTCTCTGCATATCAGCTTTAACAATACTTTGTCTCGCCCTAACTAATAGGGGATAATAAGTGCTCGCGACTACACACTATGTTTCTGAGGTCTTTTAGTTTTGTTTTACATCACAAACCGCTTGTGTTTTCACAAATACAACGCGGGAGAAACCAGTCTAAGTTTGCTGTAAAGCAGGTCATCTCTAGACTATATTACAGCGCCAGGTTTTGCGGTAGCTGTTTCTCTATCACATCCAACATTCGGCAAGATGGCAAGTTCACTAGAGCTAATCCGCTACCAACCGGTACTCCGAGACCGCCAAAACACTAGCCCTGACGAACCGAATACAATCGATCCAATGGTAGAGGAAATTCGAATTTCACCCCTTGTTTGGTGGAATGTAAAGGAAAACATTGAGCCCCAGCAACAGGTTCAACGTGGCTACGCGGTATTAGGCCATGTTCCAGAGGCTGACAACAGCCCACAAGACGACGCATCCGTCCTTAATAGCGCAACGAGAACCCCAGTTTTTCTCAACACTGATTCACCTTGGTCAGCCTTCCTCTGTGGTTCTCAAGGCTCTGGAAAGTCGCACGCTCTGTCGTGTATGCTCGAAAATTGTCTTTTGACCGACGAAACGATCCTTCCTCGAGTTGGATTGAATCCTCACCCACTTGCCGGACTGGTGTTTCACTACGATAGGTGCCAGGGTAGCGGAGTTTGTGAGGCTGCTTATCTCTGCACTAATGTTCCAACCACTGTTCTTGTAAGCCCAAGCAACTATGGTAGGCTAAAGAAAGCATATGAAGATATGGCAGAGAAACAGGGTGCAAACATTACTGTCAAACAGCTCTATGTCTTGCCAAAGTACCTTGATACGGAAAGGATGAAGACTCTAATGGCTGTGGGGAAAGAGGATGAGGTGCCGTTGTACATGCAGGCCAGTTTCCCTCTCCTCTCCTAACGAAGATGAGCTAACCTAACTAGACAATACTCATGATCCTCCGCAAAATGGCTATCGAATTACAAGGTCTTGGTTCCTTCGACTACACTACGTTTAAGAACGAGCTATCAGCTACTAAGTTCACTAGCGGCCAAGATGGTCCTATGAAACTCCGCCTTGACCTGCTGGAATCATTCATGAAACGCTGCAAGTACAGCTCTAGTATTCTGGCGAACACTGAAAACGACTTTCTGGCTGGCACTCCAGGTTCTCTCACCATTGTCGACCTGACGGATCCTGTCATCGACGCTGATTCTGCTTGCGTACTCTTCAATATATGCCTCTCCGTATTCATTCAGCAGACGCAGTGCGGAAAGATTGTCGCCCTAGACGAAGCGCACAGTTACATGACGGAAGGCAGCGGTGCGGCTAAAGCCTTCACGGAGAAGCTGTTGCGGACAGTGCGCGAGCAGCGACATCAAGCTGTCAGGGTTGTTATTGCAACCCAGGAACCTAGTATCAACACGCAGCTGTTAGATCTATGCAGCATCACGATGGTGCACAGATGTACAAGTCCTGCGTGGTTTAACGTGCTTAAGCAACATGTTGCCGCTCTTTACCTGAACTTGCCGACGTCTTCCCAGGCTGGCGCAAGTGGCGATGAGAAGGCAGAAGTTTCTAAGGATGATAGAGCATTGTTCCATGAGATTGTTCGGCTGAAGCTAGGAGAGAGTCTGCTATTCTGCCCATCAGCTGTGGTCGAGGTTGTTGGAGAAGGAATCGAAAAGATGGAGGGGCGATACGTAAGATTTAAGACGAGACAAAGGGTCACAGCGGATGGGGGGAGAAGTAAGCTTGCTGCTGAAGGAACCCAAGGAACAGGCCCGATGGACGCCACTGTGGAGAACGGCCTGGAGAGAGTACGAGGCAGGGGTTACGTTGTTGGCGGAATGGGACGGGGTCGAAGCGGTGGTCTCATTGCTGGCGAAGTGAGGCGGGAACGACGTCGGGGTGGACTCTTAAGGGTGACTTCAGCAAGACAAGGCTGAGTTGATCATACTCATGCTTGTGATATGGCGTGTATGCACTATAACACAACACTAGGCGTTATAGCTAGCCACCGTTAGCCTTTAGAGACTAAATCTTGAACCTCCAAGTTGCTCAAGTTGATGAGTTTAAGCTGTTGGCGGCCCTTGCGTGATCGGTGCGGTGTCGCTGATTGGCTGCAGCCTGCAGGAGCTACCCCGCCGCCAAGATTCAAGCTTCAAGCCCCACCAGTGCGGCCTCAATCCTTCATCTCCCACTCCACAACTATCACAATCCACACAATCCACACAATCCACACAATCTACACAATCCACACAATCCACACAATCCACGCTTTCCTCACGATCCACGCACTAGGTCGCTGGCTGGTTCTACAGCTGCTGCTGCAGGTTGCGTGCCTCCACGCTGCGTCATTGCCCCTCGCCCGGAGCCTGAGAAGGCTTGGCTGTTTGGGCGACGCAGTTGGCCGCTTCCTGTCTCAGCCTGCCCTCTCTCTCCGCCGCGCGCTGATTGCTGCTGCTGCAGGCTGCGTGCCTCTACACTGCGTCATTGCCCCTCGCCCGGAGCCTGAAAAGGCCTGGCTGTCTGGGCGACGCAGTTGGCCGCTTTCTGTTTCGGTCTGCCCCCAGCCTTCGTGCCCCGTTTGCGGGCGTTGTCACAGGCCGCGCGCCCCCTCGCCCAGAGCCTCAGAAAGCCTGGCTGGTCGGGCAACGCACCCGACGGCTTTCTGCGCCAACCAGCCCCTAGACCTCACACCAATCTATTCTCAGCCTCGCCGCTGGCCTTGCCCTCCGAAACCCACTAGGGATGTAGATTGTAGAATATAATAAAGATATTTACAGGTATACGTACTCGCTTTAATACATAATGTCCGTCTTTAATTCCCTGCAACTTTTAAACCGTTGTATGCTAGCTCGCCGCTAACGATTGCTACGTTTAAAACTTTCTTATAAGCCTACGTTAGTCAGCTTTCATCTTGCAAGGATGCTAGAGGCATACACTAGGCTTAATTGCCACTTAAGAAGTAGGATTAACTAAGTTATACATACGGTGGTTGATGGGTAGGGGTTAGGTAGGGGTTAGGTAGGTTTACGTAATACCACACCCCCTACCCAACCCCTACCCATTTTTTTTGGTACTCAAAATGGGTAGAGGTGTGGTAGGTCTAGGGTTGGGTTGCACAGACCACGGGTTAGGGTTAGGTTAGGGTTGGGTTGCTATCTTTCTATATTCAAAGATCAGCAGTTATTACAGCTAATAATAGCAGACTAATGCTGAGAAAGGACGTTAAACTACAATAAAAAAAATAGCAGACTAATACGCACCTTAACACCTTAGTATTACAAACTTTAACCTTTAAACACAAATTATGTTCTCTACTAGTGTTAGCGCTACTGTCTACTAGTTATATATACGCGTTATAAATTAAAATCGCAACCCTACCCTAGATTATGTACGCGTTATAGATAAAAATTGCAACCCTACCCCAGACCTATTATATAGCTGGTCCAACCTAACCCTAACCACCGGTCCGTGCAACCCAACCCCAACCACAACCCACGCTAGAGTAACCACTACCTAACCCCTACCCAAGGACCGTGCATCAGCTGCCTAATCCCTACCTAACCCTGGGGCCTCCCTACCCATCAACCAGCGTAGTTATACACATAGAACCGCCTATTAATCTAAATCTTTATATAAACTTTAGCTTCGGCTTTCTAGCAGAGATAACTTGCTTTACAAAATAGAGTGTTAAATTAGCATTAGTAATTTGTGTCTAGTAGGTATGCTTTTAGTATTCTTGTAGAGATCTATAAACAAGATGAGCTAGGATAAAAATCTAGCAAAAGTTCTCTAATACTAGGTGCATTTCCTTGCTATTATCTGCTTTAAGCTCGCCTAAGTCGTTAGCTGTATCTAGATAGTGTAGACAAGTACATAGCTTAGTGTAAAGGGCTGAAGCCCTAATCTCTTTGGTACTCGGCCAAAGGCCTCGTTTTCCTACAGATCCTAGATGGGCGGTAAGCACGCGGAATCTGTGGGCTTGGCGTATCGGCCCTTCTCGCCCCTCCTAGCCTGCTCGGCCTTTTTTTTAACTTTGCGCGATTTTCTCTTGCCACGTTAGCAGTCGCTACGAAGTTACTTGCGCGTACTAACTAGCGCTAAGCTTAGGCCTTATAGGGAGGTAGATAAACTCGCTGCGCAACCTTTGTAGTTCTTTATTTAATTTATTACTGTTTACCTTGCACCTTTGGTTAATCTAACGCACACTTATAATTGAATTGAATTCTTCTGTAGCACTGCTACGTCGAATTACAGAGGGGTGACAAAAATCAAAAGATGTTAAAAAAGTTATTATTTTTAAAGCTTTATATTTCTGACTAGAAAGGCTATACCAAAAAGGGTTTGTAATACGAAAAGCCAAGAACTTCCTCTTTGAGATGAGCTGCTTAGTAAGCTGCTTAGTCAGCATGATTGCGCCTGTAATCTCGCTTAAAATAAGAGAAAAAAATAAAAAACTTAATTCTAGTATTACTTTTTTTTGAACGTGTAAAAATTGCTAGTAAAAATATTAGATTAAGTAGCTTACGTAAGCATAATATGAGCAAAATTTAAAGGCCTTTATCTTATTAACTTAGAGTCTAATTGAAGGGTGAAACAAATAGAGTTTACTTACGTGATCATTAATTACGTAATAGCTTGATAATCTTATAGTATATTAACTCTTTTAATTTTTTTAAATTTACTTTTTTGATAGTATTATTCTTATAGCTTGAAAATTTTGTTTTTCTAGATACTAAATTCTTTCTTTCTAATTATAAAATAAGCCTTTTTCTTTATGTGGTAATTTACTAATCAAGTTTCCTACAAGTATTCCTAATACTTTTTATTGAATAAAATGCAAGAAACAGCGTTCTTAACTACTTTTAGGCCTGAACTAGGCCGTCTTACTAAGATCTTTTCGAAAGTTTCAAAAATACTTAATAAAAACCTTACTAAAAAAAACTTAAAAAGGAGATTTTTAACTTATAAAATAAAATAGTTATTTTTTCTTTATTGAAAGCTTACAAAACTTCCTCAAAAATAATATCTATTTTATTATAATCTTTAATAAAATGCTGCCTTTAAACTCAAGAAAAAGCTTATTATTATAATATTTATATTAATCAAAAACGTGTGAAACTTTATAATTTAAACTTAAATTAAGTTTTATAGTAAAATAAGTTTTCTATAAAGTAGTATTATAGTATAAAATTTTTACCCTGTTTAACACAATGAAATGATAGTGTTACAAACAGGTTAATTTTTACAAAAAGCAGTTGACAGTAGTATCTTTTTATAGTTAAAGTGCTACTTAGCTAATAAAGAAGCTAAGGGCTAGTCTACTAAGTATTAGTAAGCAATTTTAAATAATTATTTCAGGAAAACTCAACAACAAGCTTTTTACTATTAACTAATAATCTATTATGCAATTACTTTGAAACATTTACACAAAGTAGTGTTGGTAATATTTTTTCAATATTGATAATTTTTAGCAATCTTGACAAGTTTAGAAAAGAGTTATTTCAAAATGAATTTTTGCATTTTTTTCGACTTATTTCAAGCAAGATTGCAGGCGCGATCGTGCTGAGTAAGCAGCCTACTAAGCAGCCCATCTTAAAGAGGAAGTTCTTGGCTTTTCAGATCACTAACTCTTTTTGGTATAGCCTTTCTAGTCATAGAAATAAAAAGCTTTAAAAATCATAACTTTTTTGATATCTTTTTATTTTTGTCACCCCTCTGTAAACCTGCGTAGCCTAGCTAATCTTCTAGTAAACTCTATCCCTTCTATCTAGTCTCTAGTAGGAGGAGGAGGAGAAGCGGGTCTTAGTCTGTATCCCTTAGAGTGTCGTTCCTTAGGCTTATTCTAGCCCTTAGAGTATTGCTCTATCCTGTACAGGTAGTCTGTAATTTTAATAGACTTATTCTGCAAATTATCTAAGTCTAAAAAGGTAATACCTACAAACTTATCTTAAAGCTTATAAGTAAGGCTCTTTTAACAGTGCATTATTTTTGTATTCTTATCTAGGTTGCTGTTTACCAATAGCAAATGCTCCTAGAATTCTATAACATAATTAGAGATACTCTTTTTGCCTTAAGATATTAACTAGAGTTTGTTTTAAGCTCTTTTAGAGCTGTATAGATCTTTAAACATCTAATTAAAGAAGTTTAATAGGTGTTTGAAGTTCTAGGCGTTTAATATTTCTATCTAGTTAGGGTAAGGCAGCGTTAAGGTTGCTGCTAAGTCTTTAAGCCTACTAAAGGCATAATCGCAAGTCCTTCTTTCTTTGTTAAAGTCTTTTTAGTTGTATTTTTACCTTAGCAGTAAGCTGCTTCTTAAAGATTTAATACTTCTTTCTTGTTTTAGTAAAAGCGTCTAGATTAGATTGTTTAAAACGCTTAGGTTGTGCTAGCTGCTAAGCTAGTTTTAATGCAGCAAGTAGTGTTAGTACCTAAGCAGGTAGCTGTTTGAGTTCTAGTTTAATTACTTTAAAGGCTTGGTTAATAGCCTCGCATATAAGAAAAACTTCTTGTATTATTGTTAATGTTGCTATCTTATCTATTTTATTTGCTTAGTAGAGACCTTCTAGGGTATTCTCTATCTTAGCTCTACTAACACTATCTTAGTGTAGTCTTGCTATTTAGATAGCTAAGTTTCTAGATGTAATCTCTGCCCATGCTATTGTTGTATGTGTAAAAGTACTAAATAAATAGTACTTATATTGTCTAACGGCGAGGATTTTTTCTGGGGCTACTAGAAATATAGTAGGCTTATCTAACGGTTTCTATCGCGAAACGCTTTAGGTAGGGTCTCGTATAGCCAAGTATCTCTTAGCACTCCTTGTGCTTCTTCTACTGTTAATCCTCAGTGGATTCAAAACAGCTTTAACTAAGATTAGCGATCTAATCAATTAGAATCTTCGGGCGTAGATATAGCTCTAGCTGGCTTCTCGTCTAGATATAGCTCTAGGAGGCTTCCGTGCGTAGATATAGCTCTAGGCGGCTTCTGATTCGACGTAGCAGCGCTAGCGCTACAGAAGGATTTAATTCAATTGTAAGGGTGCGTTGGATTAACTAAAGGTGCAAGGTAAATAGTGATACATTAAATAAAGAACTACAAAGGTTGCGTAGTGAGTTTATCTACCTCCCTGTGAGGCCTCAGCTTAGCGCTAGTTAGTACGCACAAGTAACTACGTAGCAACTGCTAACGTGGCAAGAGAAAATCGCGCAAAGTTAAAAAGAAAGGCCGAGCAGAGTAGAAGGGGCTAGGAGGGGCGATCAGGATAGAAGGGCCGATACGCCTGTTACGACCGTAGACTAGAGCGGGGCGTTACGACCGTCGACCAGAGCGGGGCACCTCCACCTTAAGGCCGACCGCAGCAATAACTAAGGACTAGAGATTAGGTAACAAGGTTACGTAACTAGTTCTACAGTCCTAAAAGTCCTAGAGCGACTTAAGGATGTTTAGAACTCTAATACAACGTAGGATCTTTAAGACTCCTTATGTATATAGTACTAGGCACTAAACCTTTATAGCTTAGTGTGTTTAACTTAACAATTTACTAATAATTAATCTAAGGATTAAGACTTGTTTCTTAACCCCTGTGTTATTACATCAATCTACCAATCGTGCTAGCACACCCCGTGTCCCTAGTACTCGCCCATTCCCGAGAACTAACCTAGATCATCTTCGGACGATCTTCACAACGCCAAGCCTACAGATTCCGAGTGCGCACGGACACCCAGAATCTGTAAGATAGCAAAACGAGACATTTTGCCGAGTACCAAAGACATTAGGGCTTCAGCCCTTTACAGGTGGAAGCACGGGTAGTGTTAATATATTAATCACAAATTATAAAAATCGATTATACAGCAACTTTTATAATACTTACCTACTAGTTTTGCAAGCAACCTAGGAAGATAAAGCAAGCTATAAGACTCTTAATTATGTAGTTATAGCAGCTTCGCTCACTAAGCATAAGCTAAGTATAGAAAATGCTTAACCGCATTGCGACGATTTGCCTGAACCGCTAGGATTATAAAAGCAATTGCTCTAGTATCTTATAAGGGCTTTGTTTAAGGATGCCTGCAGAAAAGAGATTAATTTGTTAAGTAAAAATAAGACTTAGACTAAGTTATTAAGAGAAGAAGCAAATCATCGCTTAATACCTATAAAGTAGGTTTAGACTTATAAGTTTAATTAGGACAGCTTTTCTTCTAAATGCAAGGCGCAGATTGTCGTAAAAAGTAATCTCTAAAAGAAAATATTAATTAACTTAATATATGCTGCTATATTAGCAGCTAAGTCCTTTTAAGTAGCAATAGCTATCGCCGCTAAGAATAATTTTAAGATTAAGCAATATAATATTGTAGGAGCATTCCTTAATGCGTTTATTACAGCAGACAACCTAGTAATCTATAAAATGCTAGATAGCTTTAAGAAGCCTAGGAAGTGCGTATAGCTTAATTGCGCACTGTATAAATTGCAAGACACGCCACTGTTGTAGTATAAAGAGTTCTTAGGATTACTAAAAGAGATTAGACTAATTGCCTTACTAAAGGAGCCGTGCCTATTCTTTAATCAAAATAAGAGGATCTTAGTTTTGTTTTATATAGATAATATCCTACTGCTCTTCGCAAAAGATTATAAGCAGAAGGTAATAGATCTTCAGTTAAGGATTATAGACAAGTACAAGATACAAGAGTAATAATTAGTTAAATAGTTCCTTAGTATTAGTGTAATTAGAGATTGCAAGAAGTAAACAATTATATTTATGCATAATACGTACATTAATAAAATTACAAACAAGTTTAAGCTAGAGGATAACAGCTTTCTAAAGACTCTATTACTATTAGAAGAGCTATTTAAGAACACTAGCAAAGCAACTAAGCAAGAGTTTAAGGCCTACTAAAAAAAGGCTAAATTAGTGCTATACACAGCTATTATGCTGAAATAAATATTACTTACTTAATCTTCAAGCTCTTACACTTCCTTACAAACCCTAGTAATTAGTATATAAAAGCTGTTAAACAGGTAATTATATACCTCTATCAGACAAAATAGGATGCGATCTAGTATAAGAACTACAATAGCCTAGATCTAATAATTACAGGCAACGCTTCTTTTGCAGATACTTAAGAAACTTCTCAATTATCCTATAAATATATAGCTATTCTATATAGTGGTCTAATATTTTGGAAGGCAGCTCGGCAGACTACAGTTACTACGTCGACCACTAAAGCTAAGCTACTCGCCCTTAAGCACACTACTAAGAAGGCTATAGCTTCTAAGTGCTTCTATTGCAAGCTGTCTCTTAATCTAGGAGACGTCTAAATAGTTTAGCGTGATAACTAACAAACAATTAAGCTTGTAGTTAGGAAGAATAAGTAGATTAGTATGTAATAAGACATGTAGATATATAAAACATGTAGCTGCGGCAGGAATTTGCTAAAGCATTATTTTAGGTTAAATACCTAGAAATAGTAATTATGCTAGCTGATAAATTAACTAAGTTGCTTACCTAACAATTGTAAGGGTGTGTTGGATTGACCAAAGGTGCAAAGGAAAACAGTGAATGAATTAGATATCGAACTATAGAGAGACTACGTAGGTTTTTATATCCAACCCGGATGGTTAGGACTTAACCCAGGTTAGGACTAACCGAGGTTATCGGAGGTTTGTCGGGTCAGCTGACAGTTAGCGTGACTAGTGCGGCTGGTAGTGTAGTTACCAGCAGGAGCTACCAGATCAGCTAGAAGCTAGCGCAAATAGTGCAGCCGATAGTCAGCTGCTAGTGCTGAGGTAAGAAAAGCCAACGAAGGCCACAGGTCGAGTACTAGGGAACATCAAGGCTTCAGCCCTTTACAACAATAGTTCAAGAAGTTTAAGCAGTTACTTAACTTTTAGCAAGTTAAGCACTTAATTAAAAGCAACAACAATTAACAAGCAATAGGATTTGTATTAAGCAGCAACATTTATATACTAAGCTAAGTCTTCTCTTCATAGCTCCTTTTAAGCAGGAGAACGTGAGCTAAAGAACTAGAAAACTAGAAAACAAAACTAAAATTACTAGTAAGCCTTAGAGTCTTTGTACTTACTAGACTCTATTATTAGATTATACTTAGCTTTCTAAGCCTTAGCCAGCTTAAGAGCATCTTAAGCTAACTTAGCTTAAGCAGCAAAAGTCTAAAGGCAAGCAGCATAACAGCGCGAATCTAATCTATTACTTCTATATATAAAGTTATAAAATAATCGCCTGCTACCCTAGCGTAAAAATCGCGCCTATATAAATAAGTGGTATAGCAATCAAGACAATAAACAAGAGGTTAATTGTATAAACTAAGTAGGGGCAGTATTTTTTTGCAAGCTGTTCTTAAACAGCTAATTAGCAGGAAAGTTGCTGTTGCTGCTAATACTGCTGCTGCTGTTATTAATTATAAGCTAGCTGTAGAGCTAGCTGCCACGCAGGTTAACCTAGAACAATGCAGCATAAGGCTGCGTATTGTAGAGCTCCTGTCCATAAGAATAACTTTAATTTAAACTTACAGTCTGCTAAGCAGGCTGTGTCTGGCGTAGTTAATCTTTAGCATTATACTTTAGATTAAAAAAGGGAGCAAGAGCAGGAGCAGGAGCAGGAGCGGGCTAAGCGGGCTAAGCGGCGAAACCACAAGACGACATCTCTTAAGCGCAACAATTATTGGCGGGAAGCTTCTGCGCAGAAGGCTTTCTAAATATAACGCTGCTATTCATCTTTTTGTAGCAAGCAATAATCTCCTTAAGCAGTTAAGCCTTTAAAGCTTAGTACTTTTTATTGTTGTTTTATCCCTAAAAACTAGTTAGCAGCTTAAGCAAGGAGCTTAAAGGATTAAAGACTTACTTTCTTATCTTTAAACATAGCTATAGATTTATTAGCAAGATTAATATTAACTTTATTGCAGGTGTAAAATAAGCAGCTGCTAAAGCGTAAGCTGCCCTAACTGCTAGTCTAAACGCAATTAAAGTAGTGTTTAGCGTACGAACTATTTAGCATTTTTTTTATACAGCGCTTACAAGGTAGAATATAGGAACGTAACAAATTAGCAATAAATTTTAAATAACTACTAGGCGCCTTTTTTTAAGTAGATAGAGGCGCGTTGCGCCTAGTAAACAGTTTGATAGGCGTTTGTAGCCTATTGCTGTTGTTATATAGCTGTTTACAGGACGCTGCTTAAGCAGTAAGCTGCTAAGACTTTTATATTAGCTCTTAAGAAGCTTTACCCTTGCGCTAGCTTAATTGCTTAGTTAGGCTTTTATGTAGATCAAAGTTAAGCAAAAACTTAACAGCAGGCTTAATTTAGTAGGTAATGCAATCAGCTTCTAAGCAGAGCTACTAGATATCTTGCGGTAAGCATACAAATCAACAGGCAACAGCAACTAATTCTTATTATCGCAGAGATTAGCTGCTTGTTAAATTTTATTGTTAAACAGGCTTTAACGCGCCCAACGCTTATGCCTAGCGCTGTTCTTATGTTGCTAACGACTGCTATCTAAGCAGTTCTTACCCTCATAACGGCGGCTTGCTGATTCAACGCTCGCGCTTATTGCTGCTAAGGACGGACTATACTAGAAAGATTAGCAGCTGATTAGTAAGAGAACAATAAGAGAACGCTGCTTACTATGTTAGTGATAGTGGTTGAGACAGTCAAGAAAAGCTCAGTAATTATAATTAGAGTGAGGTTAAGTACAAAAAAGGTTTTAGAGGGGCAGTGGACGCGATCAATATTGTTGTAGAGCTGCGCACTAACTGATTACGTGATATTCAGGGTCTATCTAATGTTTTAACATCACTAAGGGCTGCTAGATCAATTAAAAGTCAACAAGCAGCATCACTACGACAACAGAGGATTAGGCAGAAGAGCTATAATTACAGAGGAACCTCTTGATCAACAACCTTGATTTATTACAATTGCCTAGTTTCTTACAGCTTAGATTAATAGTGTTTTACTGACCGAAGAGGTATGTTAGAGTATTAACATGCTGCGGAACATGCGGATCACCCTGATGATCAGGTGATCCTGGTAAGCTGAACACGTGACGACCACGCTAGCGCCTATACATACGGGCGAGATCGTCTCATTCCTCTTCAATAGTTATTGGACACTTTGTTGTGGCACTTAGTTGATCAATACACTCATTCCACTCCTCCTAATCAAGCAATTGCTCCTTCTCAGCTCCTAGATCAAAGCTTTTACTATATTTTAGCTTAAAATAGTATTTTTTATTAAGATATTTAAAGCTTAAAAGAGACTTTTTTAGTTAAAGAAAAATACTAAAAGAAGCTATACTTTCTAATATAATAATTCACAAAAAAGTAAAGCAGAAAGGGAAGGCAAGAAAAGTAGCTAAAAAGAAGTATTGAAAATTAGCTTATATTATGCGACACACTAATTGCGTGCTAGCAATGCTAAATAAGAGGGCGTAAGCCCGGATACGTGTTGTTAGCAATAAATCTTTTCTTTTACTAAAATAGTGTCTGTAAAATGTGTAGTTACATTAAAAGGTTATCTCAAAACGCCGAAGCCATTTTTAAGTGTTTAGACAGAAACGAAGAAAAGCAAGACAAAGACGCGAATTGCCTTCTAACTTAACGCGTCTTATCCCGTCTATGCTGCTTATGCCGCCTACTTATGTTAAGGCTTCACTTTTAGGTACTCTTAGACAAAATAAAGAATCTGCACTATTATTGCCTTGCTTTCTAACCCATACATGCGATAATAGAACGCCTACTTCTTCTTTCTTGCCTTTTTCTTCTCTATCACTATTTTAACGTTATGCAACAGCTAGCCTAGCTAAATAATAGTTTTTTTACTTAGCTTATGCATGATTAATAAGAAGAGCAAAATGCTAAAGCAAAGCATTTTAAATACTTTGCTAATATTAGTAAACACTTTGTTAATCCTGTAATTCTTTATAACTAGCTAAGTTAGGGCTTAACATTTTTTTAGTATATAGAGATATTGCAGATTCTAAAGTTGTTTATAAAAGATATAATTGTAAAGTCTTAAAGAAGCTAAGTTTGTAAAGTTTAATAAACTTAAGTGTCCGCATAATTAGCTTAAGCTAGACTAGTTTAGAGGCTAGGTGTACAATAGGAAAGCTTATTGTCTTTAAATAAGAGTTAAGGTTAAGGAAATGCTTGTTGTAGAAGTTGCACGCTATGTTGCAGTGCAGTGTATTGTATGTAAATTATTTGCATGCAGTGCTATTTAAAAAGTAAGAAGCAGTAGGTAAGATTATACGCTAGTTGATGGGGGTAGGGGTTGGGTAGCTAATGCACGGTCCTTGGGTAGAGGTTGGGTAGAGGTTACTCTAGCGTGGGTTGTGGTTTGTGTTGGGTTGCACGAACCGGTAGTTAGGGTTAGGTTAGACCAGCCATATAGTAGGTCTAGGGTAGAGTTGCGATTTTTATCTATAACGCGTACATAAGAATTAATTTGCAGCTAAGACAGTAATGCTAACACTAGTAGAGAACATAATTTGTGTTTAGGGGTTAAAGTTTGTAATGCTAAGGTATTAGGGTGCGTATCATTAGCTGTAATAACTGTTAATCTTTAAATATAGAAAGATAGCAACCTAACCCCAACCTAACCCCAGCCCGTGGTCCGTGCAACCTAACCCTAGACCTACCACATCCTTACCTATTTTAAGTACCAAAAAAATGGGTAAAGGTTGGGTAGGGGGTAGGGTATTACATAATCCTACCCAACCCCTACCTAACCCCTACCCATCAACCACCGTAGGTAAGAAGCAGCAGCTTTATAAAGTATTGCAGGCTTCCGCTGCGGTACGTACGTGTCCTTTCTCTCCTCTATTGCATTTTGTTGCAATCCTATTGCAATCTTACTATAATTCTGTTGTCAGCCATAGGCTAGCAATCGCTGTTAGACACGTTTCAACTAGTGTTGTTTTTTAGTACCTTAGCAATTTTTTTGACCTTGATTATCGCTCAGTGGTCTGAGCTTTCCTCCTAGAACTTATCCACCCACTGTTCGAATCTCGTTAACTACACACAATCTTTTTTTTTTAACTTTTGCGATTAATGAGTAGAGGGTAGCTGCTTTTCACTTTTTCAGAACCCTATTTTGACTACAACAACAACCACTACCTTTTACACCATAAAAAATAAATATTACTTAAAAAGCTATATAACTGTTTGAAAACAGTAAATCTAAGGCTTTATAAGTCTCTACATTAAAGTAGAAGTATTAAAAATATATTATTGTTAATTTATCTTTTGTTAAAGCTAAGATTGCTGCACTAGCTGCCCTAGCGCGCACTACCTGCTGCAGGCGTAACATTAACTTACTAAGTAAATATAACTAGCACATATTAATTATAATAATATATTTACTACAATCCTACAAAATCCTGTAATACTAGCTCTTAGAAGTAGCTGTACAGCCTTATTTTTCTAAAATCTTCATGTTGGTGGGGTGATCATCACTCGAACATGATTATCTCGCACACGGACACGGTACCGAGGTGGACGGGCCAACGCGCAGGACGGGCCAACGCGCGCTTTTTGCCATAGTAATCACCCACCTAACTACTAATCCGCCGGTATCCGGCTTGTATATGGCTGAGCGGACGGGGGAAGCCTTGTTGTCACTCGTTCTGATACCATAAAGACCGCTAAGTTATCTGCTTCCAGTATCGCGCAACCCGTAGCAAGTTTTTGCAGAAAGGAGAAGGATCTACTTGCGTTACGTACACTCCTTCGGGCTGAGCAGCAGATCATCCCGAAATAGTGTAGCGCAAATAATTAATCTACATAAGCCATAATCAGCGGGCTGACATTAACTTGCTAGCCTTAACAGTAAACCGCTCTAGCAATACGGCCTGCTCACCAATCGTTCTCCCCACTAAGCAAGAGGCGTGATACCACCAACTACTCGTCGGTCTATACTATGCACACCAAGCCGCCGTACCGAGCTCGCCTCTCTACATCCTCAACACTACTATACACTCAGTTCGCGCAGATTAGTATATCAGCCATGTGCATAATATATACTGTCCTATTTATAGTAATAAGTGTTTGTCGGTATTACGTGCCTTTATGGATAGGTTCAACATCAAGAACCCAGACGTGACACCTAATATAAATAGCGGTCTTGTGCAGGACTTTCAGCGCCAGGATATACCAGATTTAACAGCGGATTTGTTAGAGTTTCGCAGGATAAGGGGTCTCCAGTAGATTGTGTTGTCCAGATTTATTCAGGAAACTAGATACGGGGTATACAGGGGGCTCACAGGGACGTTTACGTTCCAGGCTAGACGTTGATAGATTGGACCATAGGGCTCTACAAGAATTCACAGCGCACTTACAGAGCAGACGGAAAACACTCATCACGCACGAAAACCAAAAGTTCAGGCAGACGTCGACCACGACGGTCATTCCTTTTCATAGTTCCTTCATCGATCTACACCCATCTACTGCTGTCACTACGTCTACTCCGCTACATCTTCCGTCCTTCTTACTCTTAAGCGTAGACATATTTAATCTTGATGCGGGGAACGCACGTAACCTCGTATGGCTGGGGAGCAGTGAAGGGAGCAACGTAAACTGGAGATGTAGGGTAAGCGGGAAGAGCGGCGACACTGGAGGAGGCAGCAATATTGGAGGAAGCAGCAACGCTAGAGGAAGCAGCAGCGCCAGAGGAAACAGCAACACTAGAGGAAGCAGCAGCGCTTGAAGATGCAACAGCGGCAACGCCAGCAGTCGAGGCGACGACAGTAGAAGAAGCGCTGGGCGTAGGTGTGGGAGCGGCACATAGAGGGGCGGCGTCATTGAGCTTTCCAACGGCCCAGGTCGAGGCGTCATCGGTGTACAGCTCAAAGTAGTTCAAGTGCTTCTCGAGGTCGTCGCCGTTGGCGCAGATCGGGTCTCCCTTAGCGCAGTAAGAGCGCAGGACGGGTGCGTAGCGGTTCAGGCGCGCAAGAGAGTCGCCGTGGCGACCGTCCTTCTGTAGATCAGAGCCGTCAAGAACGTTGTATGGCTGGTTAGCCATGTGCATGACATCGCCCCAGAGGAGAGCAGCAGCAACTAAGTTACCACATTAGCGCAGTCCAAGGTTCGAGTGTGCCATGTCAAGAATACTTACTAGCATTACCAGGAGCCGAGGTAGGGTCTAGACCAGTGGTGGTTTGGGAGCATCCACCAGGTCCAGCAAGGATATCTCCGGTAATCCAGGCACCCTGAGAGAAGCCATTGAGGATGAGGTGCGTGCAAGGGCACTTCTTGTTGAAAGCAGTGATCTGGGATAGACCGTTGCGGACTCCCTCGCCAATCTGTTTGCAGTAGTCGCCGCCCTTCGGGAACACAACCTCAATGTAGTCGCAGGTCTTGCCCTCAGCCCTTAGTTTGCCGCACGTAGCGTCGACGAAGGGGAATGTACGGAAGTCATGGTACGGCGCATTGTTACCGCGGGCCATGAAGATGACGGCATCGGCGCAGGGAGCGTCGAGCTTGGGGGCTGGGTCTTGAGCGACGGCGACGGCGGCGACAGCGCTGAGCGCGAGAACGTTGCGGATGATGGAAGACATTATTAAGGATTAAAGAGTGTGGTATTAATCAGTCGTCAAAAAGCGAGTGTACTGGTTAGATTGCGAGGTTGGAAGACCTGTAAGAAGAGAGAAAGACCTTTGGGCTTCGGGGAAACAGTTTAATAGGAGCGTTCATTTTGCATTTCAGAGTCGGCTCGATTCCGCAGAAACGGGCGGAAAAAAAAGGGTAGTGTACCTGACTAAGTAGATACGAGTTGGATCCCTTTTTGGGTGAGCTATCTATCTTAGGTCGTGCGCTAGCAGGAGCGCGGACAAACGTCGTATTATTAAGATTGAGGCTGACAATAAGGTCTTAGAGGATGGCCCAGGGGCCGGATGTCCCCTTGATGGATATCGTCAAACTCTGCCATCTTTGCGAAATGGGTCAACGGGACATCTAAGACGTTGCTGTTGAGGTTTGCATCGAAGCTAATTTTTAGCTCATAGGATCAACCAGGAACCAAGAAAAATGCTAGCGTGCGTGTCAATGCTTGATCGATCCTCCATATACGAAGGTATACGCCGTAGAGATTACAGCCCGTGTCTGACCTCTAAGCTTGTCTTAGATAAGACTTCGTGCACGTCCCCTCGACCGACCCGAAATGTCTTAGCTCTTACCGGAACTCTTCGAGGGCTGCCGTGCCTCATGCCAGACATTCGACAATCTAGATGCACTTTACTTGTTGGATGCAGTCAAGTTTATCTCTCATGCCACTCTAGCTCCCAAGCTTGTTATACGTCAGTGCCTGAAGCACCACCGACACTAGTGTGGCATATATGCTATCCCTCCGACCTCCGGTGCCGACCTTTTCGCAAACCACAGCTGTATGAAGCCATGTATGTGTCCTTGCCAGAGACGCGATTTTCCGACAACAGTGGCGACGAGCCAACAACAGAGCCAGCACCACTGAACCACGTCGATACCACTGTCTTACAACCCTTCCGCCGGTGGATGACGACTCCACGGCGTCGTCACCTTGAGCGTCGGAAGGGGTGGCATACGAAACCCCTCGTCTATCGCTCGGTCTCGAAGATGGCAATACGGATGGGACGATACCGTCAAATCACTTGCACGAGTCCATACGCAGCATGTCCGAGTCGATAACCTCTTCCATTGGGATACGAAGACTGCCTCTATGACAGTCGGCAGCACAAGAATCGCTTTACGCTCAGATGCCGGGTAGGTAGAAGCAGCCACTACTCCGACGCCAGAAGGTCCATGGACAGCCATCGTGGCACGCTTGGGCCCATTGTCGACGATAGCGCATGGCTCCGGTCACTCCAACGCCGAAAGATTGTCGAAGAGCTGACAGTCTGAGAGGCAGGCTACATCGCCGACCTCAAAATTTTGATAAACGTATGTCATTGGAATCTGTACGCACTCGAGACACTGAGCGGAGCCTGCCACGACACGATTTTCACCGGAGCTAGACATGAACTACGCTGGACAAGTAGTACATTTTGGGAAATCTCTTTTGTAAGTGATTACTCGTGGTATCGTGCGAATTGACGTAGGCATGATGATACTGTGCAATTGTGTTTTGAGTGATCGTCTCTAACATTCGAAGACTGTAAATCTACCCAAAAGCCATTCCCGTACCATGTCCTCTAGCAGTCTTGCACACTACAGTCGGGAGAGCTTGTGTAGAAGTTACATAGTAACTTACATTGCCTTAGACGGTGCGGCTCGTCACAAGAGGCTACATTAGACGGGTCGAGAATATAGCGCGCTGTCAATACAAGCTCGCTGATCTTTAGCAGTGTCTAACGCCTGCATTATCGCAACACACAGCACCATATTTCCGAACACTATGTCCTGATATCAGACAATATCTTCTAGCTAGTGAGAAATCTGTTGAAACCTACAAGCCTTGGTAAGGGCATCCACTTGTTGGAAAAGTTCCCGAGTGCTTTGCAAGACGTTCGGCTGCAAATCAATTGCAGCAAGCTGTTCAACCGCTGCCTTCCATGTGCTATGTACACATCAGTGTATGACATAAAATAGACTGTGATCTGCCTGTGTCCAATTCTTCGCAAGCTTATAAGGGGCTCAGTTGTAGGTTTAAGGGAGTTATGTTAGCCTCTAGAGCAGGCTAGCAGTACTGTGATATAATCAGCACAACTTACAGCACTATAGATACAGTCGGTGCCTAAGCGAGCACATGAGCGTGCGCATGACTGAAGATGCTTTGTTGCTTCAAAGGCTGTTAAAAGCTGCAAACGAGATTCAGGTGGAGGGGTGGCACAGCTGCAGCGGTTGGAAGCGTCCGATTACCGCGCACTGCAGCAAATAACCCGTAAACAGTACCTCGATATCTAATTAATCGGACAAGAGAACTAACTAGCTTTCTCCCTCGCGACTGTCGTAAAGTTCCCTAATTTCCCTGTATCCAGTAAGCCTTCTTTCTGTATGGGGACTATTAGCACACAATCCTGTGTTGGTGGCGTACTCCGCCAAACACTAGCGCGTAAGCGCTACTGATAAAGCAGCGGTCTAGCGCTTACGTACGTTCCCCTGAATGGACGCCACGAACATGGGGCACTCCACCTGCCATCTCCTAGTTTTTGCGCTCAAGCCTTCCTATCATAATACAGCACATCGGCGCCTCGCTGTAGGACACGATAGTAACACAAATTAGTAAACGCAAGCTCAAGTTACAGAAATAGGTAAACTGTTAGTAGCGGTGGTTAAGGCGCAGTGTTGGTCAGGATTTTGTTTCCTGAACCTAGAGTTTGTATAGGCACCACCGCTATAGCGTAGTGCACGACTACATATGCCCTTTGGGGGAGAGCGGAGAGGAGACATACATCGACTCAATACAATGTGTACTGCTCCCGATCTTGCTTCCAAGTTCTGCTTTCCAGCATCCTACCATGCCCACAAGTTCTAGCCACTAAAACCGCAACTCTTTGAGGCTGATCTACACGATCTATTTTCATTCATTTAGGCTCGAGATACTTACAGTTACGACCACCCACGTTATTGTCTCTAAGTCGCCTTTAGTATCCTGTTAATATTCTATTTGGGACTATATCCCAATGTCGCCCTTAAAGAAGGACTGTACTACAGCGATGCGAAGATCTATTTAACTTAGTTTAAAAACACCACCTGAGCGTTGCTTCTTATCTGCCTAGATAACCAGGATAAGAATGCGTCGACACGAAAATAGAGCGGGTAATTATAGAGTAGTCTTTTAATCATCGGGAAAGCTAACACCTAAGAAAGCAAAACAATAGTTTGAATTAATAAGCCTACAAAGCGCCACATGTGCCCTGTTACTTTATTTCTTTTAATAGCTATTGCAGATGGAGTTATTAACAGTATTAATCAAACCAGCGACATAGCATTATTGTGTCGTGGCTACCTACAGTCTAGGTAGCTGCTTCTTTATTACAAATAGCATGCATCACGCCTGCTAGTACTTTAGAGAACTAGTAATAAATCTAGAGTAATTTTATCTTGTTGTATAAAACTATTAGTACTCTACGCAATAATGCAGGCTTAGTTAAACTAAGCAGGATACAATGAGACCTTTACAACTATGCTTTAAGACATTAGGAACGAGACTTAGCGGGAAAAGCGACGGAAGACTGCAGCCGGTCACGTTAACACCGAGATTTTCTTAATTGGTCGTGGACAAGCAAAATGTATCTCTGCTATACTAGTATCTGAACTAGTTACGACCCTGCAAGTGGACACGAATACTTTCTAGAAACCTGCGAACCTAGAATCTCCCTATCTACTTCCCTACGTATTAGAAGTTCAACTTAAAATCGACATTACACGGTTAATAATAGTATCTTATCTATTTCGGTTATATGCCGCATACTACGCGATACTAGACATATTGTATCCTTTTGTTAAAGCCGCCGAATTTATCGCTTACGAGCTATATTATGCAGATGCATCGCCTAACGCCTCCGGGGGCTGCCTATAGTGTGATGCTTAGTTGAAACGGTAAGCCTTACCTGCAGACTTACTTAGGATTAGGCTTACTATATTTAGGATACTAATAAAGATTCACCTGCTTAAGTGTTTACAAAAGAACAAAAACTATAAGATATAAAAACAGCTTACTATAACCCTGCATAAGAGGCAATGGAGATGCCTATAGACTTCTTGTAATTCTGACAAACTTAATAATACAGAAGTGGTGGCAAGCTATATAAGCAATTGCGTTACAGCTGATAACTTACAATGCTATTAGAACTCCTGCAACTACAAAGCAAGCAGTTTAACAGATCTTTACGTACATCTTGTTACTAAACATAACCTCTTTACTTAGGTGACAATACTAACGCGCGCTAAATTCTGCATTAAGTGTGGAATCTAGCTTTCTAGTAATCTAGACTAGAACAGACATGCTGTACAGCACGCTAGAAGTTCTAACATTATTTATAGACCTATTACTGCAGAAGGCATTCTTGCAGCGCCTTGTCAGTGTCTATACTGTATAATGCAGGGCCGTTTCGTATAAATAGAAAATTTAGGCTACTATGCAGAGCACATAGAGAATTATATTAACAGGCAGTTTAGTAACAGCTGTAAGAAATGTCCTTATAACTCGTGTACAGGACATGACTTAAGCTAAAAGGACTTGCGAATCTATTTTAACACAGTTCACGGCATTACGCTTCTCTAGTTACATATATTGTTATTAATTACTGCATGCAAAAGACTCAGGGAGACAAAAAGTAAACGAGACGGCAAGCCTGCATTGGTTACTGTCGCACGGTCGGGTGCGAGTATTGTAGACAGGAAAGAGAATGAATGTTGTATTGATTGTAACATCCTAGCCTAGCTTGTATGAAGGTCATCGCACGGCGTTATTAGTAATGAGGTCAATGTTCCCGATAGCGCTTGGCCTGCGACGATTACAAGGTGCTAAGAGACTGTTGATCGTCGGGTTACTCCCCTATTGAAGGACGCACTCGCATGCGAACAAAGGAAGTCTCTCTCTACTTTTTCGTTGTAAAATCCTATCTCACACCACTTGGAGCGTCTGCCCTCCCACCACCGCCGCTCTCTCTTTGTTCAATTGTCGAGGTGTGATTCTGACAAGAGCTCCTCGAGCCATGATAAGTATATCATTGTGGCGATCTAGTGCGTCAGCTGTCCGTCAAACAGCCTCCTGCCACCACGGATGCGCCATAACCTGGTTTATCGTTGACCTAGCCGTCGGGTCAGGTTTCGTCATTCCAGATATCATCTTCTGTGCCTTAGAACCTAGTTCTTGTCCCCACACCTTAAAGCTCATTTCTAGCTAGTCCTGCACCGCCAACTCAGCCATTTGAGATGCTAATTTAAGAGCTTTTGTCTATTTCTCGCTAGTAATCTAGTTGAGAAGGCCCTTGTTTACTGACCTAAAGTAAGAGAAGTGTCGCGTTAATATTTCTTGCTCTAGGCTTATGCTAAGCTTAACGAGGTCCTAGTAATTATTAATAAGTAGCACTTCTCTAGCCCTAAGGGTATATATGCACTGCGCGAACGCTTAGCATAGATTTCTTTAATAATACTTATAAAAATAGCGTAGAATAACTTACAACTAGTCCGAATAAGTAAACATCTAATGCCTTAGACAAGCCTCTCCCGGTCTGTCCTTCAGGACTGCGCCACATAGCGTTCCCTACTGCATAAGTAGTCTAAAGCAGTGCTCCTGTTTCTAACTAAAAAGCGATGTCGAAGTCACCTAAAGCAACGTTAGTAATTATTTTAGTACCCTCTTTGTCGCAAGTCTAGTTAACTAGTATATTATTAGGCTTAATATCTGCTAAGATTAATTATTAGTTAGGGTTTCGTAATAGAAGAACAAATTTAGACTAGTAATTATACTAATATAGATCTAGTCCTTGCTATGTAGTTCTTGTATAGCTTCTCCTGTCTGCCGCAAGATTTTCTTCTGTGCTACATTAAAGATTTTTAAATCCTCCTAAAGCAGTTCAAGCAGGGTATGTTAGTAGTACAGATAGATTAGGACGTTTTCGTCCTCGTTGAAATCAATATGCATGCGAAGCTGACGAGACTCAGGAAAATTAGCTGCAAGGCGTAAAGACAGGTCATAGAATAGTTTAGACACACGCTTAAAGACGAAAGACTAGTTATAAAATCTATAACAACTTTTGTTGAGCGAAACTCTAAGTGTAGGATTTGTATAACGTACTTAGCTTTAAAGATGTTTAATCTAGGATCTTTGCGCTCCTAAAGCACCTCGCGCTGAAGGTATACACGACTAGATTTGCCTACGATAGTGGATGCCATTCTAATGCCTATACGTGAAATTAGGGATATGTAACAAGCAAGACAATTAAAAAGCATAAGTGGAGAGTTGAGCAACAAGAAACTATAGGAAAGAAGTTGCTTCAACAGTTAGAGGTTGTTCGTAGTGACTATAGAATAGTGTTCCTCAGTGCTGTGCTGCCCACTTTTGTCAGCCTAAGCGCCCACTTTTGTCAGCCTACCGTGTCTGTGCGCCCGATGGGCCAGTTCACCCGATGGGCCACCCCAACATCAAAACAATAGTTCTATCCCAACTTTTAACACGCGATAACTCTACTACTATAAGCCTAATTGAGGAAGCGATTGAAGCAATCAAATTGCGTGAAGAAGGCGTATCTTTTAGCTATTGCGAAGTTGCAAAAAAGTATAGTGTTCCTTAGTTAACTTTAGCGCGCCGACACTAGCAGAAATCTAACAATGTGGCAAAAGCAGCGCGCTAACAACAACTACTTAACCTATAACAGGAGTTAGAGCTTATACAATACGTAGAAAGATGTATAAGGAGAGGCTTACTGCTAACACGCAAAATAGTACAAAATTTCGCGTTAACTATAATAGAGTAGGAGGTTTCCTAAAGCTAGATTACTTAGTTTCTTTATTGCTACGCTAACAAGCTTACTATTAAATAGAGCCCTAAAATTAATTATAATAAGCATAAAGCTAATTTACTATATAAGTACAAGCTCTACTTTAAACTGTTACATATAAAAATACGTAAACACGCTATTAACACGCGCAATACGTATAATATAGATAAGAAGGGCTTTTTGTTAGTATTTTAAAACGCAGCAAAAGAATCTTTACTAAGGCCTTATTAAGCTTAAAACAGTTAGCAACTACTATATAAGATAGCAACTAGGAATAGATAACGCTACTAGCTTGCGTATGCGCTTTTAGAGAGGCATTGCCGCTAGCGCTTGTGTACTAAGGCTTATCTAGACTTTAATTAAGCTAGTTTAACGCTGTAGAGGCTAAGAAATATAATATTTTCTTCTTAAACTCACCTATAGAATAGAGCAATAATAAGATAAAATTAGCTTAGCTTAAACAAGTATTTAATTGCTATATAAAGCAGAAAGCGCGTTGTAATTACTAACTACTTATCCTTAATAGCTACGGCAGCTATATTACTACTAATTTTATTAATTTTTGCAATAGCAATTAAATTCTCTTAGCTATATTTCTACTGTATGCTACTTATAGTCTTTAGCTACTTAATATAGTAATCTTTAGGCCTTTATTACAATATTATACTTAAGAACTTAATTGCTATATCTACTATACGCAGAACCTTACAAGGACTACAAAACATAATTTCTTTAGCCTTTTCTAGCCTGCGTAGAGGTCTATAATAACGCCTAAGCTTATTTTAAAGAGTTTTTAAGCTATAAGCGTTTAGCTAATAAATGCAGACGCTATACTAAAACGCTTTATCAACTACTAATAATAATAAGCTAAGGCTTAGAACTTAGGCAGCCTAGTAATAGCAATAGCTAGAGAGAGCTGCGAAAATTTCTAGACTCTACGCTGCAGTATACTCTAAAAGTTAACTAAAATTAAGTTAAAGCTTTATTCTATTCTCTATAAGTGCAAAACAAGCTTATTAACTACAAAAATAATAGTTTATAAAGCAAGCTTAGTACTAAAAGAAAGTAGAAACTTTAGCGCGTAACACTAACTACTTAAAATAGTAATAATTATTATAGCAGTGCTATATTTATAAGTCTTAAGAAGCTTTATACAGCGCGCGCGCGTAAAGCTATATAATAAGACAAAGCTAACTAACTACAACTTTAGAAAACTTATAATAGAGAGCTTAAAGTAGCGGCAATAGCATATAAAAAGTAGCTAGCAGAGATAGCAAAAGTAGCTTAATAGCATACTACTAATAAGTATTGTAGGGCAAAAAAAGCGCACACTAAAGAGCTTGCCGCTGCTTAGGCACTTAAAAAGTAGTAACGCGAAGCTGCAACTGCACAAAAATCTTACAATACACTTATAAAACTTAAGTAAAAAGCTTTATATAAAGTAGCAAAAAATCTAATAAAGCGTTGTTGTGTTAGTAGTAGTTAAACTAGTGTTAACGCTAGTCTACTAGCTGCGTCTCTCCCACCTAAAATTAGCGCGCGCGGGCGCTAAATTAAGACACTAGCGAAATTCAAATAGTACAATTGATAGGCAAACCTCTATATATTAATACACTAACTTTTCTCGCGATAATCACTTTTGTAGGTGGCTCTACAGCCTCATCTTTTTTGTTGCCCAATATTGGTGGGGTGGCCCATCGGGTGAACTGGCCCATCGGGCGCACGGGCATAGTATCTATCCACCTCACAGCACCCACACGCTGCAGCCGCTCGATGTGGTGATGTTTAAGCCTCTCAGCACAGCGTACTCAAAGAAGCTGGCAATACGCCTTCACAAGCACCGTGGCTTAGTTCCTGTAAAGAAAGCAAATTTCTTCTCACTTTTCTGGACGCTTGGGTAGCCAGCTTCACAGAAAAGAACATTTTCAGCTCGTTCAACGCAACAGGCATACACCCCTTTGATCCCACCGAACATCAACTTTTCCAGGTCACCGAAAGGTCGATTTTCATCGATCTTTCATCAAAGCACGACTCAAATGCCTTCTTAAATCTGTTTCCCAGCGTCCTCTCTCCGCTGCAGGCGTTGTGGCAGGCGCGCTAGCCTCTTTTGTCTTTCAGCTCCCTTGTGAGCTGAAATCTTTTCAAAATGGCCCGTGCGCTACTCAGATTTTCACGTTCGGTCGAAGGCCACAACCACCGCTAAGACAAGGAGACAGCCTTGACACTCCGTGTTTTTGCAAGATATGGGCATTTGCCAGGCCTAAATACAAAGGCTCTCCATGCGAAGAGCTACGGCACAATCCGACAGTGCACCGGCTCTCAACACGCAAACAAGGCAGCCAGCATGGCCTTATATTTCACGACTTCTAGAGATAAAGAAGAAGGACAGGCCTGGCTCTGCCTTCCTACTACACCTATCTCCTTCGACACAGGCATCGCCAAGCCTAGTACAAAAAGCTCTCCTCGCACAGAGCCACGGCTCCGATTCGACAGAGCACCGGCTCTCCCCACCCACCTACTTTTTCTTACTCTCTCTTACGGCACTAAACTGCCTCTGAACACATACAAGGGATCCACCCTAATGTACACACACCGCTCAGTCTCCCCAGCTGGAAGGGGAGCTGTAGTTCTGAAATGGTAGCAATACCCGCGCAGGCAAGAAATGCTTTCTAAGGTAGTGTGTCAGCACTGTAATTCCATAGCTTAGCACGTCGTATATGCCCTTCGGGAGGCGAGATGGTGGACTTCATCCCCATCAACTAGACGAAAAATGAATACCACCAACCAACCAACCAACCCCTTTGATCCCGACGTTATCCCTCGATCGATTCACGAATAACGACACAGAAACAGCAAGCGACGCGTCAGAGGAAGCTCCTACACATGGCGGAGATGCCTGGCAAAAGCTAAACACTGTGGCCAAACGAGCGTTGTGTGGTGCCTCGGAGAAGGACACCTCAACTATGAGACAATCGCTACACCATTTGGCTATACAAAACACTCTTCTAATGAGCGAAAATGAGGGGCTTCGCGACGCGTTAGTCACTAAGCGCAAGGGCAACAGCAAGGGTAAGTCTCTAAGTTTGCTACAACATTATGAGTACTGGGGACCGGAGATGTTGTGGACTCCTCGCTCATTCCGCGAAGCCAAGGTGCGCATGAAGCAGGCAAAAGAGGAGCAGGAAGCAGATGAGAAAAACAAGGCCGACATGAGAGAGTTGAAGAAGGCTAATAAGCTATACAACGACAAGATTGCAGAAGAAAAGAAGGCGCAGCGTGCACGAGACCAAGAGGCACGGAGGAAGGCGAAGGCAGAGGAGCGCAAGGCAATCGATGCGCGCAAAGAGCAACGACGCAAGGACAAAGAGAAGAAAGACCGTGAAAAAGAGCTACAATCATCCCAAAGAGGCAAGCGAAAAGCTTCACAAAGTACAGCACCTAAGAAGAAGCAGAATTGCGGTGTTGCAGCTACGCGTCGTGGTGTTGTTGACACGCAGCGCACCCCAACACCTCCACCAAAGTACAACTCCCGTGGCCGCAAAATTGCTCCGCGCAAGAAACTGGGGTGGCAGAGTTTGTCGCATAAGTCTATAAAACACTCCACTAAGAAATTTTGTGATGATTGCTTTTGTGTGTGGCTTAATAGCCTCATTTTTGCAAAGTACTGTTATGGTGATGTGTGCGCATTGACTGGTTGTGCGCATTGGGTGCACGGACACGGTGTACCGTGCCCGAGCCCGTGCTGTACGCGATCACCAAAACACACCAAAATCTTCAGCGCCATAACTCAACGCCACGAGGTCGATGGAAGCTGCTCTTGAAGATGCAGCTGCAGCCGATGCAGCCGGAAAAATTTGCTACCAAGAAATTGCTGATAACCGTGGTGTTGAACGATCACAGTTGTCGCGCAAGTATCGCGGCGTGACAGGGTCTAATGAAGATAAGGCCACCAACCAGCAATTACCCACCCCCGACGAAGAGTTAGAGCTTGTAAACTACATAGATCAACTCACAGTTCAACACTTGTCTCCTACACGCGAAATGAGTGCGAACTTCGCGTCACCTATAGCCAAAAAAGACGTTAGCGATAGCTCAGTTACTCGCTTCCTCGAACGTCACGAATATGAACTTACATCACGATGGACCTCCGCCATGGCCTCCGATCGCTACGCCGCTGACTCTCATAATAAGTACAGCAAGTACTTCAACATGCTAGAGCTTAAAATCGCCGAGAGTAACATACAACCTGAGCACACATACAACATGGATGAGAAGGGCTTTACGATCGGATGCATAGTGCATATGTCGAAGAAGAAGGCGCAATGTCCTTTACCGCCTCAAGGTCCCGACTTCGGGTCGTGGCCAAGATGAGAGAACAACGTTGATCTCTTACCTACTGTTAGTTTGTGCTTTACTATTGTGTTAGCAATCTGTGCAGAATTAAAAGGGGTAGAATGTATAATTAGCAGAGGATTACTTTAACGTAATAAGCAAAATTCGCCTATCCCTAAGCCACGCGCTTTAGAGTCACCCCCTCCGCAAACGCCTCGAAGAAACCAGATGCGCCAACGAGCTCCTCCCTCAGCACTTTGTCTACATCTTTGCGATATAAGATTCGGTGGAAGGCTCAACCTGGGAACATATCAACTACACTTCCTCTACCGTCCTACATTTTGGAACACGATGATCCTATCACTTCATCTCTAAATTAACTGTTTCGTGAGTCCACATGGCTACCATCCATTACTTAAGAAGGCAGGATCTTCTCACTTGGGGGAGGCCGCGTGTATGAATGCGCGGATGATATAGGGTCTTCAGCCCTGTTTGTAAAATATCCACAGTCAATGCCCAGGCGATAGCTCTTTCCAGCCCATACGCTTCAAAATGCAAGTACTTATGCGGTTGCTTGCTTTCCCTTGGTCATTGGGAACACAGACTGATCTTGTGTTGGGGCGGATGGAGTGGCTCTTCCACCCAGCCTCGTATACCAGTTTGTTCAAGGCCAGCTACAACCAACTTGGGTGGATGAGATAGGCCTTGCCTGGCTTGAACAGGTGTTTGATCGAAGCACGAAGAAGAAAGCGCGGCAAAGCTATCGCCTCCTTATCCTAGATGGCCATGGATCTCACCTTACGATGGATTTAATTGACTATTGAGAAGAAGCAAAAGTGGTGCGACGAATAGCCAAGGAGGCGAGGGAGAAGAACAAGGCTGCGAAGGCTGCGGAAGCTGCGACCTCCAATGTCCGAAAATAATAAGAATAAGACGCTGCAAACGCTGCACAAGCTGTACAATTGTTCCAAAGAAGTTAAAGGCTAGCTTCACGACAGAGAACTTCAAAAATCGGTCTAAGAAACGTGTTGTGGATGGTACAAGTGGCGGTGCAGCCGCTGAGGCTGCACTGGAGCAACCACTAAAATTGACCTTATGCGGCTGCAGCGTTAAGCTTCTATCCAAATTCGAACAGTACAAACTGTTCACATGCATTTAATAATTATAGATCTGAGCCGCCAAGAGAAATGCTCGTTATATCTTCGCTATCGTTTGTGCTGAGGCAATATGGAAAAGTTACTGGCCAACCTAAATCGGTTCCAAATCTCCGCCATGCGTGGCAGCTGCGTGTCCTGCGGCCGTGTACTTGAGCCCCGTGTCAGTGACTGCACCTGTCCTCACATCGTCGGTCTGGGCAGGCAGGTACGACACAGGGTGCTGCATGTGAACCGGATCAGGCTGCTTGCCGTTGTGTACTCCCTGCGCTGTTTCGTTTGCGGTTTCGGTGTTCATGTTACTGGTATAGGCAGACAGGGATGACACTGGATACTGCCGGCGATCTGAGTCAGGATGCTTCCCGTCGGAGTGTCCGTTGGTGTGGTTGGAGGGAGGTGCCGGAGGGTCGCTGATGTATCCCTTTGCATTGCCGTAAGTGGAACTCGTAATACCTTTAGTCTCGTTTACAGCGTTCTTTCCTACCTGCGACAGCCTTTTGATGTTCTCCGTGGCGGTTCCAAACATGTCAGAGGCGGTGTCCCTAGTTTGCGCCGATAGGTCAGCAGCTGTCTCCTTTCCCTTAGAAGACAGCTCAGTAGCCTTTACTTTGCCATCATGACCAAGTTCTCTGCATTTCTCCGCGGCTACGTTGGCCTGTTCTTGAGCACGCACACTTGCATCGTGGGCTGTCATACGACCTTGTTCCGAAGAGATGAGAGGAACGACGAAGAACGAGGTCAGGGCCATGACGGCGAACCAAAATGGAGATACCATTTTAGTCAGCCAAAACAAGGCGAAGAAGCCGAGGAAAGTCTGCCATTCATTAGTTCAAGGCTCATGCTCGGACTAATCCATTCATGTCCAATAAGGTAAACAGCTTACAGCAAAGGTTTTGTCCAAGTCTTGACCGAAGACAATTCTCTGGGCTTGGACCACCGCGTACTGAATAAGATCATGTATGTCCTTCAGTGTGGCGTTGAGAGTCGACTCTGGGATTGTTTTGTACTCCTTGGGCCGTAGCCGAGTGGACAAGGAGTTGCCGCTGAACGAGCGGCTGGCAAATTCCGTAACAGACACCACTGATATGTTAGTTAGATATGTATCTATTGCAGCTGTCGAGTAGGGTGGTTACATACCTCCAAAAGTGGTTACTCCAACCTTAAGGGCTATTTGAGTGAGAGGCAAGTAATGTGCTCCAAACAAGATGCTCGTAGCACCGAGATATAAGGCCAGAGTGCGGATCGGATCTTCCCACTGGACGCACATTTAGTAACTAGCTTCGTAGCAAAGATTTCGGTATGGAACTGACATTGATATACTTATAGACACTGTCTGGGTTCGCTGCGGTATTATGTGTTAGCACAGCTCATTGTTTCCTCCTTGATCTTGCTGCGTATGTAGGTACGTACCTAAAATCTGCTTGAACGGTCCAGGATGTTCTGGTTCTGGATGACTTCTTTCATATAGCGCATGTTGAACAGTTGAAGCGACTAAAGAAAAGATACAATGTAAGCATTTGACGAGGGTAAATTTGGTAGGTGCTGGCCGACTTACTCTCTGCTGTCTCTTGATCGGGACGCGGGCCACTGCCCGGAACAGGTAGGATGACGATACTCGGCTCACTCATGATAACGGTCTAGGTGCCTGGATAATTTTTGGATGAATTATAGGATGGAATGTTAAATCTGTGCGGTACCTGTAGCAAAAGTGACAGCTACACAGTTGAATTATGTTATATACCTAATGACGATAACATGCTTTCGTCATACTGATTGCTAATGCATCATACTGTGATAACTATGACGATTGGCTTTTGTGACGTCCATGTTACGAAGCCAAAATCAACGGTAGTACGACAACCTATGGCACAGCATTAAGCTTTTCAATAGCTTGCCGAATTCCTTGATTTTGTTGCGGTGGCCTATGATAGGATAGAGAGTAAGCTGGAAGAGCTGAACCTAAGCAGCGATGATAAGGAACGGCCCAGGTCTAGGGAAAGGCAAAGCTGAAGCATTGCAAAAATTGGAAGAAGAACGCAAAGCGTTAGAAAAAACACGTACGCTGTTAGATGAGCTGTTATCGAAAGCGCAGGAAGATGCTGTTGCAAAAGCTACCGCAAAGAACCAGGGTAGTTTAGCCACAGTGACCACAGTGACGATTGATTGGTTTGATTGAGTCTTACTAGGTTTTAGCCGTGATTTTCTCCGCAGCTATGCCCGGCTGGCAGCTGTGGCGATCGGATTCACCTGACGATCGCCGAACACCATTTCCAGCTTAACCAAACATAAGGCTGTAGAGCCACCCGCAATAGCTATGATCATAAGTTTCTGTGGTGGGGGTAGTAAAAAGAGATATGCGATTGATTTGTACTACTTAGCTTTACTTGAAAGCGTAAATGTTGCGGCCATGGCGTGTGGTTTGGGTGGAGGAGCTGTTGCACGGTCCCCTCCTCCCACCACCTTTTTAACTACCTTTTTAGCAACTGTTCTAGGCCTCTGGATAGATGGCTCTAAGGAAGCTTTCCTCTTGCTCTTTGAGTCAATTGAGTCGCTTTTGCAGCGTCTCCAATCTCTTTTTGAGCCTTATTCTAGCGTGCCTGTTTAGCCTTTTTAGACTTCTCTTTCTCACGAGCTTCATTGGATGTTTCTCGAGCTACACGCCTTTCCTCTGCTACCTGAAGCTTGTATAACTGAGCAGCAGCCTTGATCTCCTATAACTAAGCCTTTTACAGTTGTAATTCCTTCTCGTGCTCTTTCACGGCCTGGCGGGCACGGGCCTCTCTGAGCTTGCAACATCAAACCTTGCGTCGATATTTTGAAAGGACGTCACGATGTTTTCTTTGTGATCACCTACGAATTAAGCGGATCATGACCTCGTCACACGAAATCAGGGTGTGACGTAGTTGTCGCGTCACCGTTGTGCGCTGGGAGCAAGAGCGACTGCAACTAACTTGGCCATTACGCGCTCTCTCGTTAATCGAGTTTCAGTTCACATAAAAGGTCACCTTGACGCTTTGATTGACCACTGCTTCTCCACCAGCAGATATCTCAGCAGTATTATGAGCAATACGTTGTAGTAACAACACCTATTCACCGAAGAGTTACACCAATACAGCAACCAGACCAATCCATTAAACATAATGGCTCGACACGGCACAAGTGACTACGGCACCGCCGCCGGCACCTCCAACAAGATGCACCGACCGGCCATCCTCGCCAATCATACCCTCCATTGGATCTCCTCGCTCATTGTCATGAGCATCGCGGCCTACTTCATCTCTGCCTTCCCACGCAATACGCATCTTGTCTACTGGGTCACTATTGTGAGGCTTGAACTTCCACGCTTCTTGAGAGCTTATTTAACACTAATTGCAGGCTGCCATCGACGTCATCCTCTACATCCCCGCGCTAGTTCTTCCCGCCTCCAACAAATACAAGGGATACATGTGGCCGCTTGCCTGGATCTTCTCCTACCTCTGGCTCACTGCCTTCATCTTCGCCGCGCAGGATTACAACTCCAGCTTAGGCTGCTGGGCGTACTCTCCGAGCTTCGTCAATAAGTGCTCGCTCAAGAAGACGTTGGAGGCTTTCGCCTTCATTGCTTTGTAAGCCGTTCGCTCTTGGGCATACTCTGTACTTCTTGCTAATAGGATTTGAACAGCTTCACCAACCTTGTTGGCACGCTCCTCGAGGGACGGCTCTACGATATCCAGCGCTTCAAAACTCCCCACAACGCTCACGAACAAAAGTACGCCCCAGGTCATACCGCCGGCGGCACTCAGACTGCTCAGCCCGTTGTCTAAGCCGTACAACCTGTACTATCGCACGTAGGCTCGGTGGATAACGTACGCTGGGTCGTTTGATGACGCCCTGATTACTCGGTCGTACTGTGCGATCTAGCGTCTTCTACGGAATGTTGGTGATTTCCTTGCTGTTTCGACTTTGGTCATGGATCAAGCGTTTGGGTAAATAAGACTAGCAAGACTAATCCATTACCTGCAATAATTCAGTAGAGGTAGCGCAAACACTATTAGCCCTATAGTCTTAGTGTAAGCATAAGGGGGTAGTAGTATATGGTCTCAAGTATGAGTGTATAGATGTGTGTGTATATATGTATAAGTGTGTGATCTGAGCTCTTAAGTATTCGGACGCATTAGTCATGCCTGCAGAGCAGTCATGTGATGTGGTCCTAGGCTTACGAAACAACTTAAACGACATCTCAATTTGCGTACAAACAACCCAAATTAGCATCAAAACTTTGTAAAATTTGCTTGTTGACAAGTCTACCTTCAACCCAACGTCATCCTCCAGCGATTTGCTAGGCCTTCCCCTGAGGCTTCTGATAGCAACACAAGCTCTTCTTCAGCCTGCAGCGGCAAGGATTGGCTCAAAATAGAGACTCTGTTGCGCAAAGTTGTTAAGGATGAAGGTAGTAGAGAGCTGAAGAAGATCAGACGCTCATTCCACCACATCTCAATCCAAAACACGCTCCACCACCAAGAAATTGCAAGCCTCCAAGAAGTCCTTAAGACTCAAAAGAAGCACAAGAAGAAGAGCAAGCCTCTTGAGCTTGAGCATCACAAAGCTATCATGGTGGAGCTGAGTTCTTCTCTCCAAGCAGAGTGGAGAAAGCACGCTCACATCAGAGGGCAAAACAACAAGCAGAAAAGGCAGAGGAGCTTCAAAAAGCAGAGAGGGCTAAGACAAAGCACGCAAATAAGCTATACAACGAGAAGATCGCTCATGAGAGGTGTGAGCAACAGGTGAGGGAGAAGGCAGAGCGAGACCGGCTTAAAGCTGAGAAGGTTAAGGAGGCAGCTGAACGCAAGGCTCAAAGAGAGCGTGATAAGCTAGCTCGAGACGCTGGAAAAGCTGTACAATTGCCCCAAAGAGGCAAGCGGAAGGCCTCACAATCTACAGCAGCCAGAAAGAAGCAGAATCGTGGTGTTGCTGCAAGCCCACCCCGGGAAGCTCCCACAACAACCACCCGCCACGGTCGCACTTCAACTCTGCCTGCACGCTTTATATGAGGGAATTTTATCTCATAGGTTTATAGATTCATGAGCCAAATAATCTCGTAATATTAGCTATTGAGTGTGACTCTACATCCTCATTTTTGCAGGTGCGCGTTCGGGTGGCGGAGTTAGCCAGCTCGTTACCTAACGCTGGCAAATCCGCTACCGAGGTGGACGGCGTAACGCGCATGACGGCGTAACGCGCATGACGGCGTAACGCGCACCCCCACCAAAACAACACCACCTTTCAACACCTGATAACTCCACTAATATAGATCTGATTTAGGAAGCAATTAATAAAATTAATTCGCGCGCACTAGGCGTATCTTTCTTATATACAAAGTTTGTAGAAAAGTATAGTGTAGTATAATCTACGCTCTCTTAAAGACACTATAGTGTTTTAACCTTGCGCAACCTTAAAGCTTAAAATTAATAGGCTTTCTATCTATAATAGGAGCTAAAGCTCCTACAGTATATTAAACAGCTTACTAGGCGAGGCCTTGCACCTACACGAGCTATAATACAAAATTTCGCCTTATAGATTATAAGGAGAGAGGTTAGAGTACACTAAGTTAATTACTTCGTCTACTAGTACCTTAATAAGCTTATTTTAAGATAGACAACAAGCATAAATAACAATTGCTATAAGGCTAATTCTAAGAGGAAGTATAGCTTATACTTTAATCTCTTACGCGAGAAAATTGAGTAGTACTATATTAAGGCGCGTTATATATACGATATAAATAAGAAGAGCTTCCTCTTTAGTATCTTAGGAAAATTAAAGAGGATCTTTAGTAAGCCTTTATACGAGTAGGGAAAAAGGAAGAGTACTATTTAAAATAGCTTATAAGAGTAGATAACACTCCTAGCCTATATCTATGCTAATAGATCTTACTTAGCGCCTACCTTTATATATTAATTAACCTTAGGATTAATATAGGACACCTAGTTACAAGCTCTTAATCCTAAGACTTATTAAGTTTAAATCTACTTATTACTCTCTAGCTAGATAAATAATAATATTAGTCTTGCGTAGCTTAAACAAGTATTGAATTGCAATACTAAGGTAAAAGATTAAGCTTCCTATTAATTACTTATTCTAGATAGCTATAGATTTTACTTTACTATAAATTTTATTAAGTACTATAATTAGAATAAGATTTTCTTTGTAGTTTATCTTCTTTATTTAACTTATATGCTGCAGCTTCTTAATATTATCTTATTTAAGCCTCTCTTATTAGCTTACTAGGCTAAGATACCTAGATTTCTAGAGAAGAACTAGGGCCTTACCTTAATAAGTAAGAAGGATTTCTTCTCTCTCTTCTACTAAGCCTAGCAGGCTTCCTTTAAAGAAATAATAATCCTAAAGGCCTTTAAAGCTATAAGCCTCTCACCTTTTAATCCTAAGATTATATTAAAAAGATTTAGTATTAAGAGCCTTTTAAGTAGTAGTAGTAAGTCCTTAAGCTTAAGTACCTTAAACTAGAAGAAAGTTAAACGTCTACTATATAAGGTAGTAAAAGATTAAGGTGATAAATAAGCTTAAATGCTAAGCTAGGTTTATTACTAAATCTTAAATTAAAAGACTCTTTTTAAGCATAAAGTTAAGGGCCTACGTAAGGCTCTAATTAATAAAAAGACGCACAAGAAATAAGGTAAGCCTCTCCTACTCTAAGAGCCTAAGGAGTACTAAGGTAGAGCTATAGTCTAGTCTCTAAAGAAGGTAAAGGAGGCACGTAATCGCTAACAACTCTAAGAGCGCGAGAAAGAGCAGGTACAACACTAAAAAGCTAAGATAAATAAGCATTATAAGGAGACAAGGTAGGCAAAGGCGAAAAAGAAGGAAATAAAGTAATAGGCGAGGGCTGCAGCTTAATTAGTAAGAGAGAAGGAGAAGGCTAAGAGGGCTACTAAACAGGCCTCTAGGGCAGCTACTCGCAGGGCTGCAAAATAACTCTAATAATTTATAAAAACTTCTTAAAAGGGTAAGAGAAGTAGCCTTAAGGCTCTTAAAAAGGTTACTTAAAAAAAGAAGCCTATCGTAAGCCCTACAAGTAGTAGAGAGCCTTAAAGTAGTATTACAGCTTAACTAGCGTCTACCTTACGTATAAGGCGCGCGATTAAAACTCTAACTTAATTTCTATAGCTATATATATTATTTGAGCCCTGTAGATCTCACTACTAAAAATCTCGTGATAGTAGCTATTGTGTGAGGCTCTACAGCCTTAAGTTTAGAGTAGTTTTAGTGTTTAAACTACGCGTTACGCTGTTATGCGTGTTACGCCGTCTACCTCAGTACTGTGTCTGTGTGCGTTTTGCGCATGGTCGAGTTTTGCGCACCCTAACAATATAAAGATTTTAGAAAAATGAGGCTGTAGAGCTACTACTAATAGCTAGTATCGCGAGATCTTGTAGAGTTGTAGTATATATAGTTTTGCGATTAATTTGTACTACTTATATTTGCTTAGTAAGGTGACGTTGCGCCCGCGGCAGGTGGTACGCGCTAGGGCAGCTAGTGCAGCTACCTTAGTTTCAACATAAGATAAATCAACAACAATATGTTTTTAATGCTTCTGCTTTTAAGTAGAGGCTTGTGAGGCCTTACGCTAACTCTTTTAAGATAGTTGTATAGCTTTTTAAGCGTCGCGAGCTAATTTCTAACGCTCCTTTTTAGCTGCCTTTTTAGCCTTCTCTTTCTGCCTTACCTCCTTAAGCCTCTCCTTCTTAAAACGCCTCTTCTTAGCTTATTAAGCCTTATATAATTAAGCTTGCTCTTTTAAGTAAGACCTTTTAGCTTTTTAAAGTTATAGTAGTTGTTATTTGTATTATTAAACTACCTTATTGTCCTAAGCCTAACAGACCTTCCTAGGTAACTAGAAAACAGCACTACTGTAGTACTCCTAAGGATTGTTAAGTTAGAGAGTATAGCTCTTCTTTTAGTGTCTCTTTTTAACTAAAAGAGCCTCCTTTAAGCCTTAAATTTCTCTATAGAGGATACTATTTTAAGCTAAGATATAGTAGAGGCTTTAACAAATCTTTTTTACCTCTTTAGTGCCCTAATCTCGCACTAAACAGCGTATAAGAGTCTCTATTTTAAGCTAATTATCTCTACTAAGTATAGAAGCTAAAGATTTATCTAAACTAGAGGCCTTCTTACAGAATCTTTAAAAGATAACCTTAAGATTAAGTAGGTAGACTCTAGTTACATAGAAAGACTTTCTAATAGTCTCCTCCTTAAAAGCAGTACCCTAGGCCCTCTAAAGAAGGAGAAAGAAGTCTCTTTTTACTATTAGTAGGAGCTCCTAGCTTTTATAAAGGTAAGATAAAAGCTTAGTTAAGTAGGCAGTTAAGAGAGGCTTAAATAATCTAACATTAAGTAGTTAAAGCGTATAAGTTAAATAAGGAGAAAATACAGCTAATAAGATCTTATAGTTGTTATAGAAATTAATAAAATCTATAGTTAGGTAAGATCTATAGCTGTTAAAGAGGAGTAATTAGTATCTTAAATAAGCTTTCTGTCTAGTCTCTCTCTTAAAAACCTCTTTAAGCTAGGCTAGACTTATATTATTATTAGTCTAGCTAGAAGGAGATAAGCTAACAAATACTAAGTGCTTTTTGTTATTAATATCCTTAACTTAGCTTAATTTTAGAGCTCTAACAGCTAACTAAAAGATAAGAGCTAAGGATAAAGCTATACTATCTAAATAAACGCAGGCTAGGATAGTTACCTACTCTCTAGAACTATCTTAAGTTATAGCTGTTACTCTTTTTTAATTATATATCCTCTTGTTAAATACCTTTTTTAACTTTCTAGTTACTCTAATTATAAAGCCTTTCTTATCTATATTAAAGATTGAAGAAGGCCCTATATTGTATTCTTTTATCTTCTTATATAGTAGCTTAAAGTAGAGGCTATATTTAACCTCTAAATTAGCTTTGTAGCAATTACGATCTATTCCTGCCTACTAGCGTAAGATAAGATAGGTAGAATTCCTATTAATAAAGCGAGTAACCTAGCTTTCTAAAACCTCTCTACTAGCTAAAGATAAGGCAAAGTTACGTATTATTACTCGTGTAGGTAGTATACGTCGTTTAGTAAGCGTAGTAATATACTGTAAGAGCTCAGTTTCTTAGTGTGGGTGAAGGAGTTAGTGGGCGAGTTAGTGTGGTTAGTTTTGCCCTTAGTGCCTTCGCGTCAAGGTTAAGCGTACTACACTATACTTTTCTGCAAACTTTGTATATAAGAAAGATACGCCTAGTGCGCGCGAATCAATTTCATTAATTGCTTCCTGGATTAGATCCATATTGGTGGAGTTATCAGGTGTTAAAAAGGTAGTGTTGTTTTGGTGGGGTGCGCAAAACTCGACCATGCGCAAAACGCGCACAGACACGGTAACAAGGTTCAACGCCACAATGCTAGTGAGCCCATTGGTACTAGTAAACCCACTAGTTCTGTGAGTTCCAGCCGCTGAGAGACTCAAAGATGAGGTGAGAGGCACATGGGCCTGACGGAATTTGCTCACGTAGGAGTCGGGCTTATCTTCCCTTGGAAACAGACGTTTCTGACCAGGATAGTTCGTGTTGTGGTCATAACCGGGGACCATGCACCATGCACCAGAATGGCATCGTCACCTAACGAGGTGGACGGGCCAACGCGCAGGACGGGCCAACGCTCACCCCACCAAGACAACACCACCTTTCAACACCTAATAACTCCACTAATATAGATCTAATCTAGGAAGCAATTAATAAAATTAATTCGCGCGCACTAAGTGCATCTTTCTTGTATACAAAGTTTGTAGAAAAGTATAGTGTAGTACAATCTACGTTCTCTTAAAGACACTAAGGTGTTTTAACCTTACGTAACCTTAAGTCTTAAAATTAACAGCCTCTCTACCTATAATAAGAGCTAGAGCTCTTACAGTACATTAAATAGCTTACTAAGTAAGGCCTTCTACCTATACGAGCTATAATACAAAATTTCGCCTTACAGATTGTGAGGAGAGAGGTTAAATTACACTAGATTAATTGCTTCGTCTACTAGTACCCTAATGAGCTTATTTCAAGATAGACGACAGGTATAGATAACAATTACTACAAGGCTAATTTAAGAAGGAAGTACAGCCTATACTTTAATCTCTTACGCAAGAAAATTAAGTAGTACTATATTAAAGCGCGTTATATATACAATATAGATAAGAAGAGCTTCCTCCGTAGTATTCTAAGAAGATTAAAGAGGATCTTTAGTAAGCCTTTATATATTGCAGGCTCCCGCTGCGGTAACGTACGTGTCCTTACCCTCCTCCACCTCCACCTCCTCCACCTCCATCGCAATCTTGTTGCCAGCCTATGGCTGGCAATCGCCGTTGAACACGTTTCAATTGGTGTCGTTTTTTGGTACCTTCAGCAAATTTTTTGACCCTGATTTCGCTCGGTGGTCTGAGCTTTTCTGCTCCGAGCGCTTAGCGCGTGGACCTCATCCACTCACCGTTCGAATTTCGTCGACTACACACAATCTTTTTTTGACTTTTGCGACTGATTAGTAGAGGGCAGCTGCTTTTCACTTTTTTGGAAAACCCATTTTGACTACAACAACCACCACCACCTTTGATACCCTAAAAATAAAAAAGTAAGCCTTTATATAAGTAAGGAAAAAAGAGGAGTACTATTTAGGATAGCTCGCGAGAGTAGATAACACTCTTAGCCTACATCTATGCTAATAGATCTTACCTAGCGCCTACCTTTATATATTAATTAACCTTAAGATTAATATTTATTTTTAAGGTATCAAAGGTGGTGGTTGTTGTTGTAGTCAAAATGGGGTTTCCAAAAAAGTGAAAAGCAGCTGCCCTCTACTAATCAGTCGCAAAAGTCAAAAAAAGATTGTGTGTAGTCGACGAAATTCGAACGGTGAGTGGATGAGTTCTGGGAGGAAAGCTCAGACCACCGAGCGATAATCAGGGTCAAAAAATTTGCTAAGGTACCAAAAAACGACACTAGTTGAAACGTGTCCAACGGCGATTGCCAGCCTATGGCTGACAACAGGATTACAGTAGGATTGCAATAGGATTGCAACATGATGCGATGGAGGAGGGAAAGGACACGTACGTACCGCAGCGGGAGCCTGCAATACTTCATAAAGCTGAAGCTGCTGCTTCTCACCTACTGCTTCTCACCTTTCGAACAGCACCGCATACGATTAAGATTAATATAGAATACTTAGTTATAAGCCTTTAATTCTAAGACTTACTTTAATTCTATTGCTGCTTATGTTCTTTTTGAATTTTGCCTACTCCTTAACTAAATTATTCTAACTTATTAGAGGCTCCTGCTAGTAACTTTAAACAGAAGCTACTCTTTTTCTAAATCTAAGTCCTTATTTAAGCTTCCTTCACTAAGCTCATTATCATCTTTCTTAGAGTTAGAGGACTTAACTAAAGTCTTTTTCTCCTTTTTAGTAGGCTAAAAGAAGGATCTAATTCAATTGTAAGGGTGCGTTGGATTAACTAAAGATGCAAGGTAAACAGTAAATGAATTAGATATCAAACTACAGAGAGAGACTACGTAGGTTTATATATCTAACCTAGATGACTAGGACTTAACCTAGGTTAGGACTAACTGAGGTTATCAGAGGTTGTCAGATCAGCTAACAGTTAGCGTGACTAGTGCGGCTAGTAGTGTAGTTACTAGCAGGAGCTACTAGATCAGCTAGAAGCTAGCGCAAATAGTGCGGCCGATAGTCAGCTGCACCAGTTACGCTAACTGTCAGCTGACCCGGCAAACCTCCGATAACCTCGGTTAGTCCTAACCTGGGTTAGTCCTAACCATCCGGGTTAGATATATAAACCTACGTAGTCTCTCTGTAGTTCGATATCTAATTCTTTCACTGTTTACCTTGCATCTTTGGTCAATCCAACGCACCCTTACATGTCTAGATATCTCCTAGATTAAGAAACAGCTTACGAAAGAAGCGCTTAAGGGCTATAGCCTCCTTAGTGGTGTGCTTAAGGGCAAGCAGCTTAGCCTTAGTAGTTAACGTAGTTACTGTAGTCTGCCAAGCTGCCTTCTAAGATATTAGACTACTACATAGGATAGCTATGTATTTATAGAATAATCAATAAGTTTCCTAATTATTTACAAAGAAAGCTTCGCCTGCAATTGTTAAGTCTAGGCTATTATAGTTCTTATATTAGATCGTATTCTATCTTGTCTAATAGAAGTACATAATTACCTGTTTAACAGCTTTTATATGCTAATTACTAGGGTTTATAAGGAAGTGTAAGAGCTTTAAGATTAAGTAAGCAATATTTAGTTATAGTATAATAGCTGTATACAGTACTAATCTAACTTTTTTTGAGTAGGCCTTAATCTCTTGCTTAGTTGCTTCGCTAGTGTTCTTAATTAGCTCCTCTAATAGTAATAGAGTCTTAAGAAAGCTACTATTCTCTAGCTTGAACTTCTTTGCAATCTTGTTAATATACGTCTTGTACATCAGCGTAATTGTTTACTTCTTACAATTTTTAATTATCTAGATACTAAAGAACTATTTCACTAATTTTTGTTCCTATATTTTGCATTTGTCTATAATCTTTAACTTAAGATCTATTACCCTCTGCTTATAATCTTTTGCGAAAAGTAGTAGGATATTATTTATATAAAATAACACTAGAATCTTCCTTTCTTAGTTTAAAAATAGGCAGAGCTCCTTTAGTAAGGCGATTAGTGTAATCTCCTTTAGTAACCCTAAGAACTCTTTATACTACAATAGTAGCGAGTCTTATAATCTATATAGTGCGCAGTTAAGCTATACGCACTTACCTAGCTTCTAAAAGCTATCTAGTATCTTACAGATTACTAAGTTGTCTGCTATAATTAACGTATTAAGAAATGCTTCTACAACATTATATTACTTAATCTCTAGATTATTCTTAGCAGAAATAGCTATTGCTGCTTAGAAGAACTTAGCTGCTAAAGCAGCAGCGTAAGTTATATTAATTAATTTTTTTTTCTAGAGATTATTTCTTACAACAATCTATGCCTTGCATTTAAGAAAAAAGCTATCCTAATTAAACTTGTAGGTTGCTTACAAACTTAGTAGGTAAGTATTATAAAAGTTGTTCTATAATAGATTTTTATAATCTGCAATTAATGCGTTAACACTACTTATGCTTCTACTTCTTAGTTAACTATTAAGATCTTAAGTTACGTCCTTACGCTTAAGCCTGCTACTTAGCTTGCGCAGTAGAAGATATTAATTTATAGGCTAATTTAGGCTTTTGCTAGTAATTTAAGCACTACGCTTTATAAGTAGAAGTTTAGCTTATAATTGCTTACTCTATTTGCTGTTTGTTGCCTAAGGTCTTATCTTACAAGATAATTTACGCTCTACTATTCTGCTTACATAAGTAGGTATTCTATTATAATTAGCTAGCGCATTAGAGTCTACAGGCACAGACTATTAGACTAGTAAATAAAGTATTCTACTTATAAGTCTTAATAGATTGGCTTCTTCAAGTAGTTGCACTGCTATTTAATTTTTAATTACTCTATAATTAATTAAATTGTTACTCCCTAGGGTCTCTAGTTTAGGAGTAGGTTCTAGGGTAGCAAGACTAGTAATCTGCTGCTAATCTAAGTAAATTCCTAATAGCGTACTAGCCTCGTGCTCTATTCGCTTAGTGTCTTCTAATCTACTCTTATTTTTGTGATGGGCTGAAGCCCAGAGTGGATCCTTAGTTGTACCTCGGTTGTACACCTCACTTTACGAGCCGCGGCCGCGTGGCGGCAGACTATAAGTATTAACTACGCAAGACAATCAGACGCTCTATTGTCTTGTGCCAGCCTTTTGGCTAAGTGGTCGGCGTGTGTAGTTGCATGCAAGGCCTGGTAGGCCCGCCCACTACAATTTTTAGTAGGCAGGCCTTCTTTACTACTTAAGATAGTAGATAGATTACCTCTAAGGTTTTTAGTAGTTAGCTGTATATCCTAATCCGCCCTTCCTTAAACAGGCGAGAGGACCTCTAAGTTGACTCTAGAATAAACTAGCTCGCTATTATAAAGAATCCCTACAATTTTAATTACTTAATTACTTAGTAGCTCTTCCTTGTAATCTACTTTATAAACTAACTATTTATTTAAAGTTATATTATAGGTAGTAATTACCTAATTAAGTGTTAGTACTTATATATAGTATATGTTAGAGGCTTAATAACAAACTAAATAACTAATATAGCTGTGAGGATTAATTTTAAATCCTTAATAATTGCGCTTAGCTGCCTTATCCTTATTTAAAGGATAGGCTCGGCAGCTATAGGCATATATTCTACTCTAGTCTAGGCGTAGATTAGCAGTCTAGTGTCTAATTTTAGGTATTTAATAGTATTAGAAATATTTCCTAAACTATTCTTCGAGCACCTGGTTAAGGGATTAGTAGCTATAGATTCTAGTAGGGAATATGCTATGTAGGTAAGCTGCCGCATCTATGATTACAGAGGGATGACAAAAATAAAAAGATGTCAAAAAATTTATTATTTTTAAAGCTTTATGTTTCTATAACTAGAAAGGCTATGCCAAAAAAGGTTAGTGATTTGAAAAGCCAAGAACTTCCTCATTAAGATGGGTTGCTTGGTAAGCTGCTTAGTCAGCATGATTGCGCCTGTAATCTCGCTTGAAATAAGAGAAAAAAAATAAAAAACTTAATTCTAGTATTACTTTTTTCTGAACGTGTAAAAATTGCTAATAAAAATCTTCGATTAAGAAGCTTACGTAAGCATAATATGAGCAAAATTGAGAGGCCTATATCCTATCAACTTAGAGTCTAATTGATGGGTGAAAAAAATAGAGTTTATTCACGTAATCATTAATTACGTAATAGCTTAATAATCTTATAGTATATTAACTCTTTTAATTTTTAAAACTTACTTTCTTGATAGTATTATTCTTATAGCTTGAAATTCTTGTTATTCTGAATTCTAAATTCTTTCTTTCTAATCATAAAATTAGCCTTTTTCCTTATGTGGTAATATACTAAAAATGTTTCCTACAAGTATTACTAATACTTTTGATTGAATAAAATGCAACAAAACAGCGTTCTTAACTACTTTTAGGCCTAAACTAGGCCCCTTTACTAAGATCTTTTCAAAAGTTTCAAAAATACTTACTAAAAACCTTACTAAAAAAACATAAAAAGGAAATTTCCAACTTATAAAATAAAATAGTTATTTTTTCTTTATAGAAAGCCTACAAAACTTCCTAATAAAAGACATCTATTTTATTATGATCTTTAAGAGAATGCTGCCTTAAAACTTAAGAAAAAGCTTATTATTATTATATTTATATGAAGCAAAAACGTGTGAAACTTTATAATTTGAGCTTAAATTAAGTTTTATAGTAAAATAAGTTTTCTATAAAGTAGTATTATAGTATGAGAATCATACCCTGTTTAATTGAATAAAATAATAGTATTACAAATAGGTTAATTTTTACGAAAAGCAGTTAACAGTAGTACCTTTTCATAGTTAAAGTGCTACTTAGCTAATAAAGAAGCTACGGGCTAGTCTACTAAGTATTAGTAAGCTATTTTAAATAATTATTTTATAAAAACTCAACAACAAGCTTTTTACTACTAACCAATAATCTATTATGTAATTACTTCACAACTTTCACACAAAATAGTGTTGATAATATTTTTCTAATATCAATGATTTTTAGCAGTTTTTACAAGTTTAAAAAAAAGTTTTTTCAAGATAAATTATTTCATTTTTTTCCGTCTTATTTCAAGCAAGATTGCAGGCGCGATCGTGCTGACTAAGCAGCTTACTAAGCAACCCATTTTAAAGAGGAGGTTCTTGGCTTTTCCAATCACTTACTTTTCTTGGTCTAGCCTCTCTAGTTATAGAAATATAAAGCTTCAAAAATTAAAACTTTTTTAACATCTTTTTATTTTTGTCACCCCTCTGTACTAGCTAAAGCTTAGCTAGTAGATTAGCGCTTGTGCGCATCTTGATAGCCTTTGTGATTAGCTCCTAGCTAGCTCTCTCTGCTCAGCTATTAGGCTTATAAGTGTATAGCAGTAGTGTTTTAATTATAATTCTTTTCTCTATTGCCTATTCTTTATATCTTAATTGCCCTCTCTAAGGCAGTGTAGCAGCATTATTATCCTAAAAGATTTCTACGATCCTCTGCTAATATTTCCTCTTAATCTTTTTAGCAAAATCTTTAATTACTAGCATAATATTATTTAGTGTCTTTAACTAGATATTATAATTGTAGAGCTTGCCTAAGTAGTCTTCCTTAATGATTAATGCCTATTTCTTAAGCAGCTAACTAGTTAAGAAATTAAATGGATCTTATAAGATCCTATAAAAAGGTTGTAGTAATCTTTCTTTTAGTTGCTGCAAGATTACTTGCAAGGCATAAGCTGTTGCGCAGTAATTACATTCTAATAGTGTGCCGGTGCACAGGGTGATACCCTGCTGCTCACTAGGTTAGTGCTCAACTACCTGATCTAGAGGTATATAGCTCGTTTCGGAGATCGAAACGAGCGACATCTATCATCTATCCTCCACTCCACAACTCAACTCTTGTACTTCTCTTCGATAGCCAACCTATAATAAGATCTTTATCTTACTACCCTCGTTCTCGCATGATCTAACTACTAGTGATCTCTTGCCCTTGTAGTAGTATGTCTTTATACACTCCAACACCTGTACAAAATAGCGAAGCCTATAGAGACATACTCTACTACTTAGTGCACAAAGGAACTAGTGCATGATCATTGCGAGAACAACATAATTATTTTACGTAAACACAGAATCCTTAGGATTACTACTAGATATACTCTTAGGATTACTACTAGAATTCTTAGGATTATTACCAGACATACTTTTAAGGGGTTAGCACTATCCCCTATTACAGACCACGTTAAGGACAATGTTACCTAAGTTAGCACTAACAACAATAAGGAAAAACAAAAACTACTAATAAAAACAGAATGCGTTATTTTTTTTTAAGGTGTCAAAGATGGTGGTTGTTGTTGTAGTCAAAATGGGGTTCCAAAAAAGTGAAAAGCAGCTACCCTCTACTAATCAATCGCAAAAGTCAAAAAAAAGATTGTGTGTAGTCAACGAGATTCGAACAGTGGGTGGATGAGTTCTGGGAGGAAAGCTCAGACCACCGAGCGATAATCAGGGTCAAAAAATTTGCTAAGGTACCAAAAAACGACACCAGTTGAAACGTGTCCAACGGCGATTGCCAGCCTATGACTGACAACAGGATTACAGTAGAATGCGTTATTAAATGCTAATTTAAAGTCTGTCTAGCGAAATAGAGGCAGTCTTACATGTATTATTAAATGCTAATTTAAAGTCTGTCTAGCGAAATAGAGGTAGCAACCTGTCTAGCACAATAGAGACAGTAATATATACGTAAAGAAATGCTAAGCTAAAGTGCTATCTAGCAGATAGAGATAGCACTAAAAGCTTATACATAAGTACTAGCTTTAGGTATAAATCTAAGCCTACCTAGCAAAATAAAGGGTACCTAAGAGGCGAGGATAAATACACCTACACCTTAACAAGCATACACTATAAAGACTTAAAGAGAGATTTTTTTTTCTTAAAGACTAAATCTTATCTATTTATTTACTAACTCTTGTTAATTATCTGTATAAAGAACTTATATAAGTCTTACTATACCTTAGATGATAAAAAGGGATTAGAAGACAGGTTAAGGGCAGGAAGGCGCAACGCTTCCTCCCTCTAGACCTACTACTATTAGCCCTAACCTATTGTTAACTCTATTAAGCTTAGTTATTAACACTATAGCAACACCTACGCACAACTTAGTGTTAACTATAATTTAACTAAGACATAGTATATTAGTTTTTACTAAGAAGGATGTTATAGAATTTCTAAAAGACTTTAACTAATAAGCTAATAATAGAGGCATTTGTGATGCTATAAGGGTCTCTATTCTACTAGACTACTTTTCTATTAAGGATTAATCTCTCTCTTATATCCTAAAGCGCTTACCTAGATATGCTAAGAAGGATTAGTCTAAGTTATAGACACACATAAAAGAACAGTAGAAAGATAAAGATATAGCTATTAAGATAGGTAAATACTTATACTTTTAAGCCTACATCTATAAATGCGTATAAAACTAGCCTAATTTAGTAGAGTACTACACGCACTTTACTTCTGTCGCTAATATATATATTAAGAATAGGCAAATCCCTTAAGAAGAGGAAGGTATTCTCTTCTTCTAAGGCCTACTACGAACTAACAAAGAGGCAGTTATATACCATAAACCTTCTACCCTAAATAGAGATAATTAGAATACGTATAAACTAGAAGAGATCTATTCTTTTTTAAAATTCTACTATAAGAAGATAACTAGCCTAGATAAGATTTATTAGCTAGAGCAAGGAGGCGCTAATGCTAAGATGCGCTAGATTATGCTGTCTAACTAGCGTACAACCTTCACGCTAGAGGAAGTAAAGAAAGTAGAGATTAAAATTAGCAAAGTACATAAAAAGACAAGCACGCTAGTAAAGGTTAACCTAAAAGTAAAGAACTTTATTAAATCTCTAGGCAACCTAAAGCTTAGGCTATTAATTATTAACATGCTTATAGCTTATCCTACAACTAAGAGACTTTTAGAGAAACTCTTTAACTATACGTACTTTATTGCATAAGTAACTAATACAGAGTTCTTTATAAGAGAAATAATAGTTCTTTTATTACTAAGGCCTTAAAGAGGTTATCTAACAAGACAAGTGCAGTATATATAAATATTATAGATATACACCCTCTCTACCGCATGTGTAATATAGTAAGATATATGCTTAAGAAGTGTAAACTATACTTCGCCCTAAAGCAGATAGGATAAGTTAGTTTTGACTAGGATATTTCTAGTAAGAGATAAACGTACTACTTTAGTCTACTATATAAGCGTTTAGGAGAAATCTTAAGGCAACTACTATTAAACTAAGTCCTGCTATAGTTAAAAGCGAAAATCTAAGAGTTCTACAACGTTACTAATAACGTGCTTAATTAACTAGCCACTAGTATAGTACTTAAGAAGTTTACTAGAGAAGACTCTTAGCTAGGTATAAGATTTAAAGAGAATAACTCTAATTCTATAAATATAGCAACTAGTTTAATAAGCTAAGGCTACTACAATAACGTCTATTAGTATTTCTAGTAATTCTAGGAACAGCTATATACTCTTTCTGCTAAGGAATACGTTAAGAAGCTTAATAATATAAATGCTGCTAACCTTATACTAGGAGGCAAAGAAAACACTTGACCTAGTATCTCTAAGTTAAATGCTACTATACGCTTAAAAGGCAAAGGCTCTGCCTTCTACTATAATATTAATTATGTAAGGGAGGAAGGAGTAAAGAAACAAGAAAAGCTAAGCAAAGATTTAAGCACCTAAGAAAGCAATTAAACAATATAGAGTAATTCTCCTATCCTTAACTCGCAGTCTATAGATATATAGTATTTGTAAGAAGAAACCTAGAGTAATATACTTTTTACAAGTTAGCCTTATAATCTACTATTTTTAATTATTAAACTACCTTAATTAGCTTAGCAAGACGACAACATGTTAGCAGATCTAAAGCACTTATAGCAAGGAAGGAAGAAGAAAGCTGTAAAGTTTATTAACGCTCTTCCTAATCTAGAACTTAAAGAAATAGTGTAAGGATAGCTAAACTGTATTACAACTACCTTACTTAGATAAGAAGTATAAGAAGTTATAGTATTAGACTTAATAAGATAAGCTAACATTAGAAAACAGCTACGCGATTTTCTTAATAACAATGTTAGTGTTGCGGATAGTTTAGGTGCGCTTAATGTTATAACGTGTAGGAAAAATGCTAAGCTAACAGATGCTAGGTGCGCTAAATTACACCTAGGATCTGTTCTAGCCTCTAATTGGCCGAACTAGCGCACGGGCCCTACCTATAGAACTCTACTAAACTTACTACTTATTAAGAGCGCGCATTGCAATACGATGAATTTGTATCAATTAAATGCGCAAACTCGCCACAAGGTAAATAGAAAAAGAGATTCCTAGATAAATAAATTAGATAATACACCTACTAAGGATGTCCGTAGGGTTTAGCGAAGAAATAGGCAAGCCTTTGCCTAAACTAACCTACTAGAATGCTAGGTTACCGTGAACGACAGCTTTTTAAAGTACTTAATTAACACTAGGGCACAAATAAATATCCTAAGACTTAGTGCTACGCGAGCATTAAAGACAAATACTTGTTTAGGATATTATTGAGGAAGATTAAGGAAACATAAAGTTATAGGATCCTGATTATTGGGAACGAACTAGCCCTACAGTAGACATTTCTATCTCGCCAGACTCGCCTAAGCTACATATAGAACTACAACTACCTCTACTTCCTGCAATAAGTAATAGTCTTTATCCTTAAGTTGTTATTACCAAACGCCTTACAGAAGAGGAGCGTCGTGCATACTAACAAGATTTTAAAAGCTCAGACTTAGACTTAGATGCAACCACATCAGACAACTAATAAGCTATAGGACGGCCTATATTTTTAGGAAGGGGAGAGAATACTGTGCTAGTAGTACCTGCTTTTACCTTTAGCCACTTATTTACTAATTTCTTATGTAAAATTTGGACACACGCCACCTATCCCACCGATTCTAGGTGCTCACCGCTACACTAATACTATACTCAATTTCACGCACTCTTACGGCAGCAGCTAATTACAACAACTATTTTAATTGCGAAACCCGCTCATTTTAGCGCGATTTAGACCCTGTTTACCTCTACCTGCTAGCCGGCAGGATACCGCTACTACACATAAACTAGAACTACAACTCCGCTAACTATCTAAATCTCCTTCTACGTAAGCTTCACTACCTTTTATTAAAGTAGTTACCTTCTAAGACAGCAATAACAATAATATCTCCCCCCTCTTAAACTAGCAGCAGCTAAAGACAACATTTAACTTACCTCAGTCTACTTACGCAAACAATGCTTCTAGCGTTGTCAGACAAGGCTAAGGGCAAGCAGCTACAGCAGCAACCGCCGCACTATCCTCCCTTAGTTTGTTATAGTCCGTAATAGAGTAATAGAAGTGCCTGCTATAAGAACTTATAAGGAAATTTACAAGGCTTATCGCGACCTTACTACTGCTCCTTATACTCCCTTAGGCTATCCTAACAAGTTTAGAGGAATTAATTAGCTATTCCCTGCTAATGTTTATATTAAGTATAAGTCTTAGATCTAGAAGGCCCTTGTTAGACAGGCGAAGTAGGACAATCCTCTTGTCTGTAAGGAGCTAAATAACATACTATAGAACGCTAATAAGGAGTAGATTAACAACTATATCTAGGAACACCGCAACTATATCCTGCATTAAATTATTAACTTATAGCTTATAGTGCAAGAGTTAGAGAAGGACACTTTTTATGCTAATCTAGTTTAAGGTTCTTTAGATTGTTTATACTTTACTAACTTTAGACAGAACTCTTCTTATACAACAAAAGACTAGAATAAGTAAGATACTAATTTCTTTTAAGCTAATTCTTTTTAATGTCTCTAGGAGGAACTTAGCCTAGAGGCTAATAAGCGCTAAGTTTTTTAAGAGAGCAAAGATTCTGCAATATTCTCCTCTACGCAACGCCTTCTTAGTGTTTAATCTTAATTAGGTACTGTTATCTTAGATAACATCTTAGTGCTAACAACTCTAACTAGGCAGCCTTGTTATAGTCGCCTTTAATTAATATCTAAATTTTAAGCGCCTGCTACTCCTGTCCCTGCTCCTACTACTGCACCTGCGCCTAGGCCACGTGCTGCGACTACTACTTAAGAACCTCGCTAAAGTAAACGCCTAAAGAAGTAAAGAAAGGTGTCTAAGATAGATATAGGGAGATTAAGTTATATTTCTTTATTTTCTTTGTTTTATTTTCTTTGTTTTGCTGTTCTTCCTTCTGCTGAGTGTAAAGGGCTAAAGCCTTAATGTTCTCCAGTACTCGGCCTGTGGCCTTTGTTGGCTTTTCTTACCTCAGCATTAGCACCTCAGCACTAGCTGCTGACTATCGGCCGCACTAGTTACGCTAACTGTCAGCTAACCCGGCGACCTCCGACAACCTTAGTTAGTCCTAACCTTAGTTAGTCCTAACTATCTAGATTAGATATAAAAACCTACGTAGTCTCTCTATAGTTCTATATCTAATTTATTTACTGTTTACCTTGCATCTTTGGTTAATCCAACGCACCCTTACAATTGAATTAGATCCTTATTTAGCTACTCGCTTAGCTACGTCGTACTTAGAAGCCCTCTAGAGCTATATCTAGACGAGAAGCTAGCTAGAGCTATATCTACGCGCGAGAATCTAATTAATTAGACTGCTAGTTAATTAGTTAACTGTTTAAATCTACTAAAAGATTAACAGAAGAAGCACTAGATTAAAAGTACTAAGGGATACTTAGTTGTATAAGTCTCTAGGGCGTTTAAATTTGTTAGATAAGCCTACTAAGCGTAGTAGCCTCTACACGAAAAGGATAAGCCTACTAAGCGTAGTAGCCCCTACACGAAGGATAAGCCTACTAAGCGTAGTAGCACCTATAACAATTTCTGTTAACAATATAGAGTACTAGCGAGTACCTACAAATACTATAGCAGAACCCTTAGCAGCTCTTTTAGCTATAAAGATAGCAGAACTATACTAAGATAGTGTTAGCAGGCCTAAAGTAGAAACTACTTTAGAAGGTCTTTATAGAGCAGGTAGCCTAGATAAGATAGCTACTTCTACGAGGATACAGGAAGCCTTCTAAGCTTAGGAGGTTATAGGCACGCTATAACAAAGGGAACCTAAGGTAGAACAACAACCTCTACTTTAGTTACCTACCCTATTAGCTGCCTTAGGAAATTAATAAGCTTAAACGCCTAGGCGTTTTAAACAACTAGATCCTGATACTTTTAATAGAAACAGAAAGATGTACTAAATCTTTTAGCAACAGCTTACTGCTAAAGTAGAAAATAATAAAGAAGATTTTAACACAGATAAAAGGACTTGTGACTACGCCTTTAGTTGATTAAAAGGCTTAGCTATAACCTTTACCCTGCCTTTCCTTAACTAAATAGGGATTTCTAATTTATAGAACTTTAATAAGCTATTAAACTTCTTTAATTAAATATTTAGAGATCTCTATAGTGCAGAGAGAGCTAAGAATAAGCTCTAGTCTATAAGCTAAGGCAAGAAAAGTATACGCAAATACATTATAGAATTCTAGGAACAACTACTATTATCTAATAGTAGTTTAAACAAGGATACAAAGATGATGCTTTTCTAAAAAAGTCTTAGTTAAAAACTTTAAGATAAACTTATAAGTATTACTTATAAAGATTTAGATAGCCTGTAAAACAAAGCAATAGAGATTGCTAATTACCTCTATAGAATAGAGGAGTACTCTAAAGGTAGAGACAACAAGCCTAAGGAGTATAAATCTAGGAGAACTTCTCCTCCTCCTTCTCTTTCAAAAGGAGACTAGATAGAAGAGATAGAATATACAGGAAGAACTGCTAAGCCTTAATAGTTTAGTAACTAAGAGTTAGAACAGTTGTATAAAGAAAGATGCTGTTTTAACTACAAATAGAAGAGCTATTTATCTATATATTATATAGAGGATAAGAGATCTTCTAAAAAAGAGAAAAAGACTTTAGTTAAGTCCTCTAACTCTAAAAAAAAAGATAATAAGCTTAGTAAAGGAAGCTTAAATAAAGACTTAGATTTAGAAAAAGAGTAGCTCCTGTTTAAAGTCACTAGCAGGAGCCTCTAATAAGTTAAGATAATTTAGTTAAAGAGTAGGCAAACTTTAAAAAGAATATAAGCAGCAATAGAATTACTTTAAAAGCATTAGTAAATTATTATACATTTGCTTTAACTTTAATTAATACAGGAAACCTTGCATACTCACTTATTAGCTCTTAACTTATTAAGAACGCTAACTTACAGTGCATTTCTATTTCTCCTAGGAGATTAGAAGGAGTTATAGATAAACCTAGAACTACTAACAAAGTTGCTAGGTTAGACATTAATATTAAAGGCTATAAAGATACTATCTAGGGTTATATAGCCCCTATACACACTAGTTACGATTTAATACTTAGACAGCTCTAGATAAATAGAAGAGAGGTTACTATTGCTCTTTCTAGAAAAACAATTTACATCTATTCTTCTAGCTAAAAGATTAAGTTACTTAGCACTAAGGATTGCCTTATTAAAGGAGACTAGAGATTAAAACAAATAAGCGCAACAGCTTATTACTCTTATATTAGGCAGGCGAAAAAAGATAAGTCTATTTAGACTTTTACTGCTTCTCTCTAAGATATTAAAAAGGCTCTAGCTCCTAAGAAGAAAGTAGAGATTCTACCTTTACTCTCTAAGGCTTATTAACACCTAGCTTAAATTTTTAATCTAAAAACTGCTTCTGTACTACCTCCTTTACGCGGATCTAAGGTAGATTACTAAATTAAACTAGAGAAAGACGATAAAGGCAAGGAGAAAGAGGCTCCCTAAGGACCTCTATACAGTATAAGCCGCCTAGAACTCTTAGTATTACAAAAAGAGCTTATTTCTCTACTTAACAAAGGATAGATTAGAGCTAGTAGCTCTCCTGCCTCCTCCCTTGTCCTTTTTGCTAAGAAACCTAGAGGAGGATTACGTTTCTGCATTAATTACTAAGCCTTAAACGCTATTACTAAGAAAGATTGTTATCCTTTACCTTAAATTTAGGAAACTCTTAATAGTATTACAAAAGCTAAATAGTTTACAAAAATTAACATTTTTGCAGCTTTCTATAAGATTAGGATTAATGTAGGAGATAAGTAGAAAATAGCTTTTTATACTAGATTTAGGTTATATAAGTAGCTAGTTACTTTATTTAGTATAGCAAACGCTCCTAGTACTTTTTAACGCTATATTAATTAGACCCTCTGCGAGTATATTAACGATTTTTGCTTAGCCTACTTAGATAACGTATTAATTTACACTAATAGCACGCTTAAAGAACACTAACGCAATACAAATAAGGTTTAAAAGCTATAGGCAAGGCTAGATTACCTTTAGACATCTAGAAATGCAAATTTAATGTATAGAGTACAAAATATTTTAGATTTATTATTAAGGCTAGAAAAGGACTTTAAATAGACTCTAAGAAAGTAAAAGTAATTAGAGATTAGCAGGCGCCTACAAACGTTAAAGGAGTACACAGTTTTCTTAGTTTTGCAAACTTCTATTAATAATTTATTAAGAACTACTTAGAAATAGTAGCTCCTCTTTTAAGGCTTACTAGTAAAATCTCCTTTTAATAGGGAAAAACTAAGCAAAAGGCTTTTAATAAGCTTAAAGAGTTATTTATTACTAAGCTAGTACTAGCTCAATAGGATCCTGACAGAGAAACAATCCTAGAAACAGACTCTTCTAGATATGTAGTAGCAGGAGTCCTCTTATAATATAATAATAAAGGAAGCTTACGCCTGGTAGCTTATTATTTAAAAAAGATAACTAGCATGTAAAGCAATTACGAGATACACAACAAGAAATTACTAGTAGTTATCTTCTGCTTATCTAAGTAGGATACTATGCTATAATCTTTAAAGAAGTTTATAGTTATTATAGACTATAAAAACCTTAAATATTTTAGTAAGCCTAGACAGCTTAGCGAAAGATAAATAAGATAGGCTTAATTTCTAGGAAAGTTTCTTAATATAGAAATTTCCTACAGGCCTAGAGTTAATAACTCTAAGGCTAATGCCTTATTTAGGAGACAACAAGATATGCCAGCAAACAACTAGAATACTAGGATTTCTAGGTAGTTTCTACAAGTATTTAAACTTACAACTACAGCTACTAACAAAGAACTAGAAGAAGAAGAAGTGCTTAAACTTTTAACTGCAACAGCTATCTAGCAGCAGTATAAGAGCAGTTAGATCTAGAAGATCTATAAGATAAAGCTAAAAATGAAGATAAAACTTACTAAGTAGCCTAGAAAGCTTTAAAGGATAGTAAATAATAATTTCCTACAGCTTTAGATCTTAAACTTTCTATTTCTAAATACTAACTAGATAATTCTAGAAACCTCTTATACTAAGATCGAAAATAGGTACCTAATAATAAACTTCTAAGAACTAGAATTATCTACGAAATCTACAGTTCTAGAGCTTTAAGCTATCTAAGAAGGAATATTACTTATTAAGCTATTGCAAGAGAATACTTTTAGCTCTCTATTAGCAAAAGTATTAGAAAGTATATAAGGAACTGCTTAGTTTGTAGAAGAACAAAACTCTAGAAAGACAGCCTATAAGGCTTACTAAAACCCTTACCTATACTTAAGCAAATATAGAAAGAATTTCTATAGATTTTATTACAGGGTTACTAGAAAGCGAAGGCTGTACAAACTTTATAGTAGTTATAGATAGGCTTAGTAAAGACGTTGTCCTAATAGGCCTTAAGGATATTACTATAGAAAGTGTTACTAAAACTTTTATTAACTCTATTGTAGCTTACTATTAGTTACTAAACTATATTACTTTAGATAGAGGTATATAGTTTGTTAACTATTTTTAGATTAAGCTTTATAAGTTATTAGAAATTAAGTAACACTTATCTTCTAGATACTATCCTAAAACTAACAGTTCTATAGAGAGAATAAACTCTACAGTATAGGCTTATTTATAAGCCTTCTATAATTAAGATTAAACAAATTAGAAAAGTAACTTAAGGATAGCTAAGATTGCAGTTATAGCAAGGCAAGCTTAGTCTACTAAAATATCTCCTTTCTTCCTACAACACGGCTATGAGGTAGATCCCCTATAAATTGCACCTAAGTACAGTCCTTAATAACAACTTCTAAGGAGAATACAAGAAGATTATTAAAAGGTAGAAAATATTACTAATAAGCTACAACAAAGTATTAAGCTTACACAAGCTATAATAAGAGAAAGCTAACAAGAATAAGAAAAGTAGGCAAATAAGAGAAGGCACTAATTACTTTAGCTTAAAATAGGAGATAAGGTATAGTTAAAACTAGGTGACTACTACAAAATAAAAAAGCTTAGCAGAAAACTTAACTAGAAGAATTTTAAGTATACAGTACTTAAGGTTATTAGACTAAACGCAGTTAAATTAAATACTCCTAGCTAGATTTACCTAGTATTTAATGTTAATAACTTTAGACTAGCGCCCTTAGACCCTCTGCCGAGCTAGCTAATAGACGACAATAAACCTCTACTAATTAAGACAGAGGATAGAGAAGAATACCTAGTAGAGACCTTATTAGAGGAAAGAGGAAAAGGAAGAAAAAAGCAGTACTTAGTTAAATATTTAGGATATCTAGATCTAACCTAGGAACTAGCTGTTAATCTAAAAGATACGGAAGCCCTAGAAGAGTAGAACTCTAAGTAACAAGATTACTACCCTTACTATTTTTAGGAGGGGGGTATTGTAAAGGGCTAAAGCTTTAATGTTCTCTAGTACTTAGCCTGTAGCCTTTGTTGGCTTTTCTTACCTCAGCATTAGCACCTCAGCACTAGCTGCTGACTATCGGCCGCACTAGTTACGCTAACTGTCAGCTAACCCGGCGACCTCTGACAACCTTAGTTAGTCCTAACCTTAGTTAGTCCTAACTATACAGATTAGATATAAAAACCCACGTAGTCTCTCTATAGTTCTGTATCTAATTCATTCACCGTTTACCTTGCATCTTTAGTTAATCCAACGCACCCTTACACTGAGTAGGTCGCTTAATAGGGCTAAGCTCGCAGGAAGGGGAGGTATGTGCTAGTGCACAGGGTGATACCCTGCTGCTTACTAGGTTAGTGCTTAACCACCTAATCTAGAGGTAGATAGCTCGTTTCAGAGATCGAAACGAGCAACATCTATTATCTATCCTCTACTCCACAACTCAACTCTTGTACTTCTCTTTGATAGCCAACCTATAATAAGATCTTTATCTTACTACCCTCGTTCTCGCATGATCTGACCACTAGTGATCTCTTGCCCTCGTAGTAGTATGTCTTCATACACTCCAACACCCGTACAATAGCTTCTTACTAGTAATTTTAACGTTCTGCGCTAAGCGGACTAAGGCTTTAATAGCTCGTTGTCCTAGGTAACCTAATTATTAGTGCTACAAGTCCTTAGTACTAGTGCGCAACTTTAGTATCCTTAATCGCGCTACAGCGTTCACGAGCGGTGTTAGTTAAGTAGAGTAACAAGAGATTTGCTTATATCTAACAAATAAGAGATTAAAATAATACTTAAGGTTAATTAAGACAACGTTCTTCTTAGGCGTACTTAATTATATAGAGTAATTATATCTTAAATACTTAATGCTTAACTAGTTAAGTCGCTCTTTCGACATAGTATTAGTATAGAAACCTAGTACAAGCTTAACGTTAGTAAGCAGTAGATTAGCTATCTTAGGGCCTGCCTTGCTATGCAGGATGTTCTTAAGCAGCCTGTTTTTTATCCTAGCAACTAGAATAGATTAAGTGCCTACTAACACGGTCTCGTCCTTAGTGCATTCGCTAAAGGTGCCTAGTACTAGGTAATCTATAGTATTAACTAAGTAGACTGCTGCTCTACTATCTAGGTTTCTATAAAGGGATAAGGTATAAGAGATAAAAGCTGCACTAAAGATGTTTAGCCTAATCTTATTAATAAAGTTATTTAGGTTAATCAGCGTTAAAACTAATAAGCTAGGGTAGGATCTACTTACTTTATTAGTAGCTAATCCGCTAGTGCTAGTCTTCTAGCCTTCCTTCTTAATCTAAGTGCGTAAGGATGCCTAAGTGTTACTATTCTATTGCTTAACAATCTTCTTCTTTTTATTATCTAATAGTTTAATAAGTATATTGCTAATAGGGTATAATTGAGTACCTGCAGTTTAAAGTTAATAGTAGTTGCGCAGTATCTAAAAATGCTTGCCTATAGGCCCTTTACTAGCCTTGCATAGGCAAGAGTAAGGTTGCTTACTACCCTTGCTTAACTTTAAGTTATTAGCGCTAGTAGACTATTAAGCTAACGCTAATCTAGATCTAGTTTAAAACACTATATGTCCTTTTTTTTAAGGAAGTAATTAATTAATCTTGCAATAAAATACTAAAGATCTTTCCTGGATTTTCAAGAGTTAATTAAGCTTTTTTAAGCGCTATTGCTTGTGCTAGCTTATTGCGCTTCTCGCGCGACTAGTCTAGTGTAATTTTAGTGCCTAAGGCGTCCAAAAAATTAGTAACCGCTAACGGCCTAACAACTTTAGAGAGTAAGTAGATTATTGCTCGTTAATATTGGTGCTGTCATTTAGTAAACTATTGCTTAGGACCTATTCGTCTCTAGCAAGCCTTATCTAAGTAATATTAATACTGCGCCCTAATTAAATACTTAGTATTCTAATTAGTAGGTACAAGATCATTTTTTAGGATCTTTACTAAGGCTTAAATGCTAGTAAAGTTTTAAGTAATTATGCTTATTAAGGCGTTTAAAAGCAGGTCTAGATAGACGGTCTTGCTAATCTAGTTCTTAATATTAGTAATTTTAGTAACCTTTTGTCAAATTTAGGGCATCAGCGCAGGTTGATCATGAGGCTGGGGAAACTGGCGAAGGGTCCTGCAAGGGTTATCAGGGGGTGGCCCTAACAGTCGGTAGCGCCGCCAAGGCCCACACAAAATCTAGGTTATAAAAAGGGCACTAGGGTCCTGCACAATTAAGACAGAAAAAAACTAACAATTAATTATTAATATAATCTACTTATTATCCCTTATATTATTATTATCTTATTAGTATTACTTAACCTTAAATATCTAACAATTAAGAGTCTTACTGCCTCAACTAAACAAAGATTAATAACTAATAAGTTACTAAACTATACAAGTTATTAAAAGGATGTCTACCCTACCTCTATAAGACTTCTCTGTGATCCTTACTAATCACACAAACTAGATTAAATAGATCTGCTAGATTAAAATGCGCGCTAACTCTCTACGCGTGTAGAAGAAGATTAATCTAAACCTTACAATCAAACCTATTACTAAACTAGAGGTACTCTAAATGCCTTATCTAAGCGACTATTAAGCGTCGCAACAAGCGATTAATGCGCACGCTACATTACACTAAGGTAATTACGGCAATAGCGCACCTGTACTACCCTTTATACCTACACGGCCTGCGGACTTATTAACAAACGCTAAAGCCTTATTTAAAGAGGATCTAAAGATCTATAAGTTAGAGCTAGATTAATACAAGACAGAAGATTAGAAGTACACACAGGAGCAAGCAGCGTTAGATAAGATTACGCAGGAGATACAGCGTATAGTTAACAACTACTTATACACAAACTGCTATTAAGCAAGGCAATTACATTATTAGTAGATTACTAATCTAATAGCTACTATAGGCATTAATACTAAAGATAAGATTAAAGAAGCCTAAGAGCACTACAAGACCGTAATAAAGCTGCCTAAGGTAATTAGCTTATAGGAGATATAGCTTACTAAAGTTAATTACGCTACAACTAAAGGTAAAGCTGTTAGAATACCTAAGTGCTAACTAGACACGTACTTTAAGGAGGACTTTACCTAAGCAACAGCTAAGCACTTAGAACAATAAACAATCTTATTTATATCTTATAGATTAAAGAATCCTTTATTTACAGTTAAGGATATAATCCGCGACTATTAAGATTACATGCAGCTCTTCTACTTATCTAAAGCAAAGTTAACTAAGGCGTCCTTTAGAATAGCCGCTAGAGCTAGATTACTAACGCTTAATAAGGACAAATTAAATAATCTAGGACAGAAGCGCAAACAACGCTAAAATTAAAAGCCTATTAAAGATACTTAATTAAATAATATCTAATATACTACAAGTAAATACAAAGCATGCAATATAAAATATGTACTTAAAGATTATTAGTACGTACACCTAAGTAACGCGCTAGCTTAGTAGCAACTCTAACAAGACAGGATAGATTAAGTCTAATTACGTATTAATAACAGCCTAGCTATACAAAAAACAATCTACAACTCTAAGTAATAATTATAATCTTAAAGACCTGCAATTAAGAAGTTATACATAGTAACGCCTATAGTTAAGCATAATAACCAACTATATAGGTAGAAGATTAGAGAGATTAACTATACGCTTATTAAGGCCTTATTTAAAGCGATCTAAGTTACGTATCTTCTACAATAATTATAGATCCTTAACTCTAAATTAACCTGCTACGTCTTTAACAATACTAGTCAATTCACTAAAACATAATTAGCAAGGCAAGGAGACTTCTCATAAGTAAGTAACTTATAAGCATAGATTAAAGCGTATAAATTAGTTACTTTAATAGTAGCTAGTAGTAGGACTTAAAGCTAACTACACCTAAAAGACGTAGCATACTATCTTAATCTACTCTGTAATCTTATCTTGTTTAAGATATTTTACTTACAAGGCTTATAGTAAGACACTAAATATGATCTAATAGTCCTTTAACAATTACTTAACAACAATCTAATTGCTAACTTTACTAAGCTACATAGATAGTAGGTGCTTAAAGCAAACTTAATTACTAATTACGTAACAATAGCCTCTAGGGTAGTTAAGCTGTAATATAATTAAAGACAGCGTGCACGAGCGCTTATATAGCACAAAAGGATAAGTTATCTAGGACTAAGCGCGCTTAAGCACCTTATATAATAATCTAAGGAGGTAAAGATTACTAGAGTACTTACAGTAGAATGCGACGCCTGTAGAAAAGTAAAAGCTAAAAGGCTAATTAGATGTACACTGCGCAGGATTAATAAGTCTCTAAAAGAACGCATCTTACTTAGCTTTTATAATTATAAGGTTAACAGCTTAACTAAGAAAAGATGCTAAATGCTAATCATAGATTAAGTTACTAGATTTATATAAGACTACTACTTTAAGGACAACTAAACAGCGTAGATAATTATTAAGCTACTAAAGTCTTTTGTAATCCTAATAAAGACTTAATTTAATATTACTGTATAAGTTATTAAAATTAATAACGAGATTATTATAGTTAAACTAGAAGTAGGTTAGTAGGTAAAGTCTTAAAGCATGCAGTTTAAACTTTCTGCTCTTAATACCTAAGCACAGAATAGTAGAGCAGAACGCTTAAGAAGTGTAATTAAGGATAAAGCACAAGTAATACAACTTAACGCTAACCTGCTGTGGCTACTATAGCCTAAGATTACTTAATTAGCAGTATATCTCTATAATTAAACGCCTTAATACGCAAATTAATATAAATTACTATATTAAGAGTTCTTTACGCATAACGCATATAAAGATAGAATTATTACCTTACTACGCAAGCTATGCTAAGGCTACTTACAAGTATATAAGTGTAAGGCGTTTGTAATAATAAATAGTATAAAGCGCAGCAAGCGTAAACTATAGCAGCTTAAACCTAAGGTATAGATTAGATACTTAGTTAGATATTAATCTATAAACATTTACTGTATATAAGTGCTAACTATAGCTAAAGTAATTACTACATGTGATGTAGTATTTAATAAAGAATTAATCTTTACTAGAGACAAGAAAGATATTATAGATAACTTAATATATAGCACTCTTAAAGAGATTAAGGCATAAATTAGAACTATAGAACTTCCTCTAAAGATTATAAATAACTAAAAGGAGACACAATCTTTTTTTAAAGCTAAGTCCTTTAATAAAAGACTTATAAATAAAGAAATATATAATTAATATAATTAGCACAGAAGAAAGGTTTAAGTAGATTATCTCTTACCTTTACTAACGCCTCTACTAGTAGCCCTCTTAACTAATCTTATAATAGCAGAGAGCATTAGGCGTGTTAATAATCCTCTTAATATTAAGAGTTAGAACGTTGCCCTTGCGCAGCTATTAAACCCTAGGCCTAATTACCCCTTAAGAATTAGCTGCAGCGAGTATCCTAATCTACGCAGTGCTAATATAGGATTAAGTTTTATTAGTAAGTCTTTTTAGAGAAACTAGATAGACTTATAGGCTTTAGTGTTTATAGTAAGTGCAAAAGTAAGAAAAGTTTAACAATTAAATAATAAGAAACTTAATAGTATAGTAGTAGATTAATTGCTTAAAAGTTAAAGTTATAAATAAATACCTTTTCTAAGTAAGCTTCTGCTAGCGCTAAGTCTAAACTAACTAAAAGAGAATTATATATTTTACTAGTTGTTTAAAAAGGCTAAAGAGGATTACCTTACAAGTTACAAGCAATTAAATATATAGTTAAAAGTCTTAATGTAAGAAGCATAACTAATAGACACTTAGATACTAAAGTTTATATTAGTATATACTTACAAAATTAATAAGGATTATAAATTTATAAAGTGTAAAGCGCGCTTAGTTGTATAAAGTAACTAATAGCGTAATGTTACTGCTTAAGAGACCTACGCTACTATATTAGTAAGTTAATCCTTTTAAATAGCCCTCGTAATTGCTGCCTAATTTAACCTTAAGCTTAAGTAGTATAACGTTACTAACGCCTTTACACACGCACTAATTAATTAAGTTATATATATAAGAATGCTGCGAAGATACATAAAGAAAGAGATAATCTTTAAGCTTAATAAAGCTTTTTACAGCTTCTAGATATTACTACTACTCTAGTAAAGAGACTTTACTACCTATCTTTAAAGATGTAGATTTACTGCTGTCTTACATAAGCTATGCTATATAATCTGCTAAGAGGACTTTATATTCTTCTACGTTGACGATATTATTGTAATGTATAGCAAGAACTATAGATTAGATACACAAGCAGCTATTAAAGATATTAAGAAGAAATACTATATAACTAGAAGAGACGATCTACATTAGTTTTTAAGCATAGAGTTAATTAGGGATTAATTATAGCGCAAGATCTAGATCTCTTAATTAGCATATATTAAGAAAATTAACTAACTAGTAAGTAACTACTTAATTAAGAGTAATACCTTAATAATTAAAGCTAAACTACTGCTATAAGAAGGCAACGTAACTCTTAAAGAAATTAACTTTTACTAATAAAAGATTACATTACTTCTATTTATAGCAGTTAATATAAGACCTAATACAGCCTTTGTAGTATTACGCCTAGCTTAATTTCTTATAAACCCTAGTCTTAATTGTTAGCTAGTAGCTAATCGCGTACTCTTATATCTTAACTAAACACAAACGCTCACACTACAATTTAGTAGACATAATTACTTAGGTGTTGCTAGTAATACCTCTTTTGCTAACAATAAACTTAATTATAAAAGCTTATAAGAATACGTGATTAAGCTGTTTAGTAAACTAATTGCTTAAAGGGCAAATAAGCAAGATATAGTTATAACCTTAATAACTAAAGCTAAACTACTTACGCTTTTATAAGTTACAAAAGAAGCTATATTTATTTAAATACTACTTACTAAGCTTTAAGTTTAAATAGTTAACTAAATAATTACTATATAATATAATAACCTGCAAACAATTTAACTAATCTTAGAAGAGGTTTCTTAGTTAACTACAAAGCTACAGTATGTTAATATCTACAACTACTAGCTTAGGTAAGAAGATTAGAATAAGTTAATTAAGGTAATCTACGTAGAATTAAGCAAGATGCTTACTAACAGACTTATAAAGTTATTACTAGCTAATTAATAGCTAAGGTTCCTACAGTAGATAGGACTAATTAATCTAGGCATACAACTAAGACTAGACGCTAATCTAGTATTAATAGTGACTTAGCTCGACACCTTAGACCTATAATTAACTACCTTACAAAGGAAACTAATAAGGGAGGTCTTTAGCTTAATCTGTACGTTTAAGCTAAGGGGGTGTGTTAAATTTAGGGCATTAGCGCAGGTTAATTATGAGGCTAGAGAAACTAGCGAGGGTCCTGCAAGGGTTATTAAGGGGTGGCCCTAACAGTCAGTAGCGCCGCCAAGGCCCACACAAAATCTAGGTTATAAAAAGGGCACCCGGGACCTGCACAATTAAGACAGACAACACCAACGATCAATCATCAATACAATCCACTTATTATCCCTTATATTATCATTGTCTTATCAGTATTACTTAGCCTCGAATATCTGACAACTCCAACATTATCTTATTAGTATTACTTAACCTATAATATCTAACAATAGCCCTTTAGGCTAAGAAAGGTCGTTAAACTACAATAAAAAAAGGCCGCATTAGCTCCTAAAAGGCTTTGTAGAAAACTCTTTTCGCGTAGTGTAAAACAGGAATGCGACAGGCTATTAAGCGTTAGGTTATAAGATTACTATAGTAAACTACCTAGCTTAATAACAGACTTTAAAACAAATAACTAGAAAAATATAAGTATTTAAGTACATTTGTAACCTGCAGTACGTGACAGCATTGTGTATTTATTCGCTCTTGCCTGTAATCTAAGAATTCCTAAATCCTAATATGCTACAACGCCGCTCGTGGCTGCGACGTTGACCATCCTCTCGCAAGCCTGCAAGAAATCAGCAGTTATAGGCTAGTAGACAAAAAGCAGCGGACCTTAGGTTCTAGTGCTAAGTAAAAAGTTAGGTCAACTAAATTGTACACGTAAAACCGCCCGTTAATACAAATCAACATATATATCTTAGCTTTTGCTGCTTAACAGAGTCAACTCGCCTTGCAGAGTAAAGTAGTGAAACGGCTTTAGTAGTTCGCGGCGGGCAAGTATGCGTGTGAAACGTCTGTAGAGTTCTACAGAGACAGTTAGCTCAATCAAGCTGTGTGTAACTTAATCGTACTAGTGCATGCATGACCCTGTTGTCGTTCGTCCCGATCCTGCCATCATTCGTCCTGATCCTGCTGTCATCCATCACGCCCCTGTTGTCGTCGACCGTGGCTCCAACTAGCACATCCCGGTGGTGAGGACCTAGGCATAGTCTAGGCAGAAGTTTATCTAGCAACTAGAGGACGTTGCGCGCTTGCGATTCAAGTTGCTTTCAAGAGAATGCAGTACAAGGCAAAGCACTAAGTTGCTTAAGAGTGCTGTGCAATCGTGTTTCAAGTAGTTGACGCTAGGCGTCCCTAACAGGAAGTTGTCTAGGTTACTGGGATGGATGTGAGGGGCTTTTGCCAAGCGCTTTAGGACACCCCCAATCTAGCTCGGATTAGAGACGGGGCTAGGTTTAAAGTCCCCGGCGTTTGATTCGCGTCAACGAACATCCAGCATCAAACCCGCAACCAGCTTCCGATGCAGCTATTTGCAACTTCAAAACGCAGTGCAATAGATAACTATAGCTAACGCAAAAGTTTCCACGCTAACCTGCACGGACGCGCAATGACCTAGGACGCGCAATGACCCACCCCACCAAAAAACCTATTGCAAAAGATGAGGCTGTACAGCTACCCACAGTCGCTATTATCACGAGATTGCATGGTGTTGTAGTAATTATAGCATTGCGATTATGATAGGCTACTTGTATTTACTTGGTAGCTTGGTGGTGCGGCCGTGGCGGGTGGTCTGAGTTAGGACAGCTAGTGCAGCCACCTCAGCTTGTACATAAGATAAATCAACAACAACATGTTTCTAACGCTTCTACTTTTAAGAGAAGCCCTGTAAGGCTTTGCGCTTACCCCTTTAGGATAATTGTATAGCTTTTTCAGCCTCCTAGGCTGCCTTTTAAGCCTCCTTTTAAGCTACCTTAGCGGCTCTCTCCTTCTCTCTCACCTCCTTAAGCCTCTCTCTCTTAACACGCTTCTCCTAGGCTATTTAAAGCTTGTATAATTAAGCTTGCCTCCTTAACTCAGATCTCTTAGCTTTCTAGAGTTATAATTGCTGTTGTTCTTATTGTCGTTCTATCTTATCCTCCTTAGCTTAGCGAACCTTCTTAGGAGACTAAAAGACAGCTCTTCTATAGTACTCCTTAGGCCTATTAAGTTGAAGCGTATAGCTCTTCTTTTAGTGTCTCTTTTTAACCTCTAGAGCCTCCTTTAAGCCCTAATTTTCTCCTCTAAGTATACTATTTTGAGCTAAGAGGTAGTAGAGGCTTCAGCAAAGCTTTTTTACTTTCTTATTATTAAAATCCTTTACCTCCTAGCGTATAATAGACTTAATTTTGAGCTAATTATCTCTACTAAGGACAGAAGAGCTCTTATCTAAACTAGAAGCCTCTAGCTAGAACTTTTAGAAAATAACCTTAGCATTTAGTAGGTTAATGCTAGTTGCCTTAAAGGAGCTTATAATAGTCTCTTTTCTAAAAGCTATACACTAAGCCTTCTAAAAGAGCTTAAAGAAGTCTCTTTTTGCTAGAAGAAAGATTCTATAGCTCTAATAGAGGAAGTTTAACAACTCCTTTAAGTAGGCTAATGCTAAAGGCCTAAACATCTTAATGTTAAGAAGCTAAAGCCTATAGGTTAAATAAGGAGGATATACAGTAACTAGAATCCTATAGCTATTACAATAATCTAGAAAATCTATAGTTACATAAGATAAGTGGCTATTAAGAATAAGTAACTAGTAGCTAGTTTAAGCGTAGCGTATAGTCTCTCTTTTAAAGACCTCTTTAAGCTAAGCTAGGCCTATATTATTATTAGTCTATCTAGAGAGTAATAAGGTAACAAAGACTAAGTACTTGTTTAGATTAATAGCCTCTACCTAAGCTAATTTTAGAGCTCTAGCGTCTAACTAAAAGATAATAGATAGGGAGAGAGGTGTACTATCTAAACAGATATAGGCTAGAGTTGTAATCTACTCTCTAGAGCTATCCTGTAGGCTAGAGATAACTCTTCCTCTTTTATATTGCCTCTTACTAAAGATCCTTTTAGACTTTCTAAGGATTCTAAGTAAGAAGCCCTTTTCGTCTATATTAAAGATGTGAGAGGGCTGTATATTATACTTCTTTATCTTATTATGTAACAGCTTAAAGTATAACTTATACTTAGTTACTAAATTAGCTTTGTAACGCTTCTAGTCTATAGGCCTCTGCTAGCAAGAGATAAGATAAGAGGAGTTCCTGCAGAGGAACCTAGAAACCTAGCGTTCTAAAACGTCTCTACTAAGTAAGGATGACGCAAGATGGCGTATTATTAGACGCGAAGGTAGTGTACGCCTCTTAGTAAGGGATTTAATGTACTGTACAAGCTCCTTTTCGCGTTGTAGGTAGATAGAGAGGTAGGCAAGCGCGCGAGGCTGAGTTTTGCCTTAGTGTCTTTAAGCGAGCGTACAATAGCTAATACTATACTTTTTTGCAACTTAGCAATAGCTGAAAGATGCGCCTAGTTCGCGCGATTCGATTTCTTTAATCGCTTCCTAAATTAGGTCTATATTAGTGGAGTTATAAGGTGTTTTGTGTAGGTGTTGAGTTTAGTGGGGTGGGTCATTGCGCGTCCTGGGTCATTGCGCGTCTGTGCAGGTTACCGTGTCTGTGCGCGTTTTGGCCATGTTCGAGTTTTGGCCACCCTAACAACATGAAGATTTTAGAAAAATGAGGCTGTAGAGCTACTACTAATAGCTAGTATCGCGAGATTTTGTAGAGTTGTAGTATATATATCATTGCAATTAATTTGTGCTACTTATATTTACTTAGTAAGTTGACGCTACGCCCGCGGCGGGTAGTGCGCGCTAGGGCAGCTAGTGCAGCTACCTCAGCTTCAACATGAGATGAATTAATAATAATACGTTTTTAATGTTTCTGCTTTTAAATAGAGGCTTGTAAGGCCTTGCGCTTACCTTTTTAAGACAGTTGTATAGCTTCTTAAGCGTCGCGAGCTAATTTCTAATGCTCCTTTTTAGCTGCCTTTTTAGCCTTCTCTTTCTCCCTTACCTCCTTAAGCTTCTTCCTCTTAACACGCCTCTCCTTAGCTTGTTAAGCCTTATATAATTAAGCTTGCTCTTTTAAGTAAGACCTCTTAGCTTTTTAGAGTTATAGTAGTTATTGTTTATATTATTAAACTACCTCATTATCCTAAGCCTAACAGACCTTCTTAGGCGACTAGAAAACAGCACTACTATAGTACTCCTGAGGGTTGTTAAGTTAGAGAGTATAGCTCTTCTTTTAGTATCTCTTTTTAACTAAAAGAGCTTCTTTTAAGCCTTATATCTCTTTACAAAGAATACTATTTTAAGCTAAGATGTAGTAGAGACTTTAATAAAGCTTTTTTACTTCCTTAGTGCTCTAATCTTGTACTAAACAGCATATAAGAGTCTCTATTTTAAGTTAATTATCTCTACTAAGTATAGAAGCTAAGGATTTATCTAAACTAAAAGCCTCTTTACAGAATCTTTAAAAGATAACCTTAGGATTAGGTAGATAGACTCTAGTTACCTAGAAAGACTTTCTAATAGTCTCCTCCTTGAAAGCAGTACCCTAGGCCCTCTAAAAGAGGAGAAAAAAGTCTCCTTTTACTATTAGTAAGAGCCCCTAGCTTTTATAAAGGTAGGATAAAAGCTTAAGTTAAGTAGGCAGTTAAGAGAAGCTTAAACAATCTAATATTAAGCAGTTAAAGCGTATAAGTTAAATAAAGAGGAAATACAGCTAATAAGATCTTATAGTCGTTACAGTAATTGATAAAATCTATAGTTAGGTGAGATCTATAGCTGTTAAAGAAGAGTGATTAGTATTTTAAATAAGCTTTCTGTCTAGTCTCTCTCTCAAAAACCTCCTTGAGCTAGGCTAGACCTATATTATTATTAGTCTAGCTAGAAGGAGATAAGCTGACAAATACTAAGTGCTTTTTGTTATTAATATCCTTAACCTAGCTTAATTTTAGAGCCCTAACAACTAACTAAAAGATAAGAGCTAGAGATAGAGCTGTACCGTCTAAACAAACGCAGGCTAGGACAGTTACCTACTCTCTAGAACTATCTTAAGTTGTAGCTGTTACTCTTTTTTAATTGTATATCCTCTTGTTAAACACCCTTTTTAACTTTCTAGTTACTCTAATTATAAAGCTTTTCTTATCTATATCAAAGATTTAAGAAGGCCTTATATTGTATTCCCTTATCTTCTCATGTAGTAGCTTAAAGTAGAGGCTATATTTAGCCTCTAAATTAGCTTTATAGCGATTGCGATCTATTCCTGCCTGCTAGCGTGAGATGAGATAGGTAGGATTCCTATTAATAAAGTGAGTAACCTAGCTTTCTAAAACCTCTCTACTAGCTAAAGATAAGGCAAGGTTGCGTATTATTACTTATGTAGGCAGTGTACGTCGTTTAGTAAGCGTATTAATATACTGTAGGAGCTTAGTTTCTTAGTGTAGGTGAAGGAGTTGATGGGCGAGTTTGTGTAGCTAGTTTAGGCCCTAGTGTCTTCGAGCGAGCGTACGACGACCTACACTATACTTTTCTGCAAACTTTGTATACCAGAAAGATGCGCCTAGTGCGCGCGATTTAATTTCTTTAATTGCTTCCTGAATTGGATCTATATTAGTGGAGTTATGACGCGATTCGTGTAGGTGGTTGTTGTGTTAGGGTAGCCAAAACTCGAACATGGCTAAAACGCGCACAGACACGGTACCGAGGTAGACGGCGTAACGCGCATGACGGCGTAACGCGCGGTTTAAACACTAAAACCACTACTAAACTTGAGGCTGTAGAGCCTCACACAATAGCTACTATCACGAGATTTTTAGTAGTGAGATCTACAGGGCTCAAATAATATATATAGCTATAGAAATTAAGTTAGAGTTTTAATCGCGCGCCCTGTACGCAAGGTAGACGCTAGTTAAGCTATAACACTACCTTAAGGCTCTCTACTACTTGTAGGGCTCGTGATAAGCCTCTTTTTTTAAGTAACTTTTTTAAGAGCCTTAAGGCTACTTCTCTTACCTTTTTAAGAAGTTTTTATAAATTGTTAGAGTTATTTTGTAGCCCTACGAGTAGCTGCCCTAGAGGCCTATTTAGTAGCCCTCTTAGCCTTCTCCTTCTCTCTTACTAATTAAGAAGTTTTTATAAATTGTTAGAGTTATTTTGTAGCCCTACGAGTAGCTGCCCTAGAGGCCTATTTAGTAGCCCTCTTAGCCTTCTCCTTCTCTCTTACTAATTAAGCTGCAGCCCTCACCTATTACCTTATTTCTTTCTCTTTCGCCTTTGCCTGCCTTGTCTCCTTATAATACCTATTTATCTTAGCTTTTTAGTGTTGTACTTACTCCTCCTTACGCTCTTAGAGTTGTTAGCGATTACGTGCCTCTTTTACTTTCTTTAGAGACTAGACTATAGCTCTACTTTAGTACTCCTTAAGCTCCTAGAGTAGGAAAGGCTTACTTTATTTCTTGTACGTCTTTTTATTAATTAGAGCCTTGTGTAGGCCCTTAACTTTATACTTAAAGAGAGTCTTTTAAGTTAAGATTTAGTAATAAACCTAGCGTAGTATTTAAGCTTATTTATTACTTTAATCTTTTACTACCTCGCGTAGTAGGCGTTTAACTTTCTTCTAGTTTAAGGCACTTAAGCCTAAGGACTTACTACTACTACTTAAAAAGCTCTTAATACTAAATCTTTTTAATATAACTTTAAGATTAAAGGGTAAGAGGCTTATAGCCTTAAAGGCTTTTAGGATTATTATTTCCTTAAAAGAAGCCTACTAGGCTTAGTAGAAAAGGAGAAAGAAATCCTTCTTGCTTATTAAGGTAAGGCCTTAGTTCCTCTCTAGAAATCTAGATATCTTAGCCTAGTAAGCTAATAAGAGAGGCTTAAACAAGGTAATATTAAGAGGCTACAGCGTATAAGTTAAATAAAGAGGATAAACTATAAAGAGAATCTTATTCTAATTACAGTACTTAATAAAATCTATAGTAAAGTAAGATTTATAGCTATCTAAGATAAGTAATTAATAAGAGGCTTAATCTTTTACATTAGTATTATAATTAAACACTTATTTAAGCTACGTAAGACTAATATTATTATTTATCTAGCTAGAGGGCGATAAGCAGATTTAAACTTAATAAGTCTTAGAATTAAGAGCTTATAACTAAGTATCCTGTATTAATCCTAAGGTTAATTAATATATAAAGGTAGGCGCTAAGTAAGATCTATTAGCATAGATGTAGGCTAGGAGTGTTATCTACTCTTGTAAGCTATCCTAAATAGTACTCTTTCTTTTTCTCTACTCATATAAAGGCTTACTAAAGATCTTCTTTAATCTTCTTAAGATACTAAAGAAGAAGCTCTTTTTATCTATATTGTATATGTAACGCGCTTTAACGTAGTACTACTTAATTTTCTCATGTAGAAGATTAAAGTATAAGCTATACTTTTTCTTAGAATTAGCCTTGTAGTAATTGTTATTTATGCCTATTATCTATCTTAAAATAAGCTTATTAGAGTACTAGTAGACAAAGCAATTAACTTAGTGTACTCTAACCTCTCTCTTTGTAATCTGTAAGGCGAAATTTTGTATTATAGCTTATATAGGTGCAAGGCCTCGCCTAGTAAGCTATTTAATATACTATAAGAGCTTTAGCTCCTGTTGTAGATAGAGAGCTTATTAATTTTAAGCCTTAAGGTTGCGCGAGGTTAAAACACCTTAGTGTCTTTAAGAGAGCGTAGATTGTACTACACTATACTTTTCTGCAAACTTTGTATATAAGAAAGATACGCCTAGTGCGCGCGAATTAATTTTATTAATTGCTTCCTAAATTAGATCTCTATTAGTGGAGTTATTAGGTGTTGAAAGGTGGTGTTGTTTTGGTGGGGGTGCGCGTTACGCCGTCATGCGCGTTACGCCGTCCACCTCGGTAAGCTAGCCCACCCGGTTTCGAGTCACCCGGGGTTTCAACTCACCCTATCGCCACTCAGCACCCTCTCCAAAACACGACTTTTCTCGCCACCCACGCTGCGCAAATAGACACTCGTGAAGAATCTATTCAAGCAGCTATCCGCGATCTTAATGCTGATGTATTCTAGAGTTAGAGAGCTGCTGCAAAGGCCTACAACCTCCCTTAAGCTACGTTCTTAGCCTGTGTACGAGGCGCGCGGAACAGCTAAACTAGCCACGTATACCAACAAAGATTAAGTTAGAGCAGGAGGACTTCTTTGTACAATAGATACTTGAAGAAGACGCACAAGCTTTTCCTCCCTCCTACGCACGCGCACAAGAAATGGCGAATTAAATCCTTTGGATGAATGGAGACTACACACCTGTAGGCAAGCATTAGATAGCTGCCTTTTTTAAGCGTAAACCACGCGTTGCATTTATTGTAGGTTGAAAGATTAAGGCTGCCTAAGCTAAGGGAGCAACGCTAGTACAGATACGCGCGTTCCTTGAGCTCTTTAAGAGGACTTGTACAAAGTTAGGCATAAAAGCTAAGGATATATAGAATATAGATAAGACTGGGAAGGCCTGAGGTGTATGTGCTAACAAGAGAAAGTGTCGAGCCGGTATGGACGCTGGCGGCATCTCCTCTGCTCGCTGCCATGGAAAGCTATCCTGAAGACGCTGAGATTAGTCTCAGACTCCAATTCCTTGCAGGAGAAAGATCGTAGGGATATTGAATTCCATACACAGAGATGCAGCTGATGTGTCGTAGAAGCGTCGGCCAGAGTTTTAGTCGTGTTGCTGAGGCTTCGTCGGCCTTGTGCCGAACCGTTGCGCCTAAGTGAGTTGGAGGTATGGCAGCACAAATCTCAAATCCAGACGTTCTTCAGCCTTTTCCCTCTCGCACTACCTCAGCTGCCTCGCACACTGCACGCTCCTATTCAGCTATCCTGAGCCTAAGTAGCTTAGCAGCCTTCTCAAGCTCAGTTCTCTAGGCCTTTTCTAGTTGTAGCCACCCCTTTCCCATTAACTCAAGATCTCACAAGCACGTGCCTTTAAACTTCTTTAGTGGCTAAAGTGCAGCCTACCTATGCTAATCTTAGCACTGTTATAGATTAAGAGACTTGCCACATTTCTTATAAATCATCTGAACATCTATCGCCTTTTTGGGACCATTGTTCACGTGTTAGATTAGCTTGCTTTGAACCGTGGCTTAGCTTCCGTGATTAGCCTCATCTCACGCGATATCTCCTGATTCGATTTGCGCCCTGCACTAGCAACGTAATGCGGGGTAAATGCACAGATAAACTTCGGGCTAAGGTGGACTTAACTTACCAATAAGCTTCTTGGCTACTGGAAGGTCAACTCGGTTCTATCAGCCTTCACTCCCGTGGCCCAAGTAGTATGGGCAGGTAAGGAAGCTCTAATTCGTTGCTGAAGCGGGGTTAGTTCTTGATTCTCTAAAATCACGACAAACAAGCTCGTGGAGTAGGAAAAATACTTAGTTATACTGTGAAAGTGGTGGGGTGGCGCATCACCGCGCTATGCGCATCACGAGCACGGACACGTTAGGATGCGGCAGTCAGTTTTTGGTTCCTGCAATGGCGGCTGCTCAGTTCCCGGGTTGTTAGGCTCTCCCTCAGAATGGTGGTACTGTTAGTGGCAGTCCCGCGCCTCCCCGTCCCTCCCCTCACTTCTGCCCAAAAACAACGCCCTTGCACAAAGGGTGTAGCCGGTGCGGGTCGGCCATCGTTTATCCGTAGTGGCGATGGCGTGTTTCAAGCCACAGCTAAGCCATATAGCGCTAGCTCATCGAAGTCCAGCTTCCCTGCACCGACCACCATCAGCCTGTCCACCTACACAACATTCTATCACCTATGCCCGATATCAATGGTGCACGTGTCCGATACCCTCACCCACGCACATCATTTCAACACTCGCATAGACTTTCCTGCCGCTTGCGCTACGCAACAGCGCCTTCTCCATGCGACTTTTGCAGCTCCAGGGTGCAGGTAGCTTCAGCCTTGTCGAGTTTCAAGGCAACAACGTTCCGCCCTATGCCATTCTCTCGCATACCTGGGGCCCGATTAAAGAGGAGGTCACGTATCAGGACCTGCTTAACAGGACAGGGAAGGGCAAAAGTGGTTACCGCAAGCTGACCTTCTGCGGGCAGCGGGCTGCAGAGGATGGCCTTCAACACTTCTGGATCGACACCTGCTGCATCAACAAAGACAGTAGCTCAGAGCTTTCGGAAGCGATCATCTCTATGTTCCGTTGGTACAAAGGCGCAGCAAAGTGCTACGTATATCTGTCCGACGTTTCGATCAGCAACTTCGCCATAAACTTCCGGTCTTTTCAGGAGAGCAGATGGTTCAAACGGGGCTGATGCCGCACATTGCTGAGGTTACAGGCATACCCCTTGATGCTCTTCGAGGAAGCCCTCTATCTCAATTCAGCATCAAAGCGCGAGTATCATGGTTGGGAGAACGCCAGACAAAACGTGAAGAGGACAGAGCGTACTGTCTGCTGGGCATTCTAGACGTTCAGATGGTGCCTCTATACGGAGAGGGGCAAAGAATAGCATTTGAGCGACTTCTTGGAGAGTTAAGCAAATTTCTGCAGATTCGCTCATTGGCTCAGGCGCAGCGGACACTTTTCGTCGAGCCAACAAAGCGCAATTATGACGTTTCCTCGACCATGCCCTACAGCAGATACTCAGACTTCGTCGAACGATCGGATATAGCTGGCGTTCAGAGCGCCAACGTGAATACGTCGGATTTCGAGGGAGTCAGCAAGAACTCCAGAGTGGCGACGCGCACTGGAACCTCTTGGTTTGAGGATAATACACTAAGAGGAAAAAAGAGGAAGGCGTATGACCCAAAGTCCGAAGTTCGAGGTTCAGGCCTTGTTTCCCGGAGCTTTTCGAGCTATACTCATGACGCCATTAATGCTAACGAGCTCACGAGTTTACAACTGCGCAACAATTTCAAGTTCCACAACGAAGCACTTATCAACAAGCCCAACTTGATAGAAAAGCACACAACAAATGAGAACGAAAGGTCACTTCCAAAACCGATGACTGGCAGGCTTGCTGGTACATCTATGCCTGTCAACACAATTGACTTTACGACTGACTTAGTGTTGCAATTGACTCAGCTAGAGGAATACATCCAGGGTGAGTTTCTGCTTTACTCTTTTTCTGCAAAGCACGGCTAACGTGTGAGTCAAGGTGAGCGACTTGAGTACACAAGCATCCAGGAAACACACAGGTTACTGCTGTCGATAGAGATAGTCAACAATTGGCTTGATGTTAAGAACTTCAATGACCGACACAGCGTCGCCCAATACTACGACAAGCAAATATCGTCACATCTGAAAGGAACGTGCGAATGGATATTTGCCCATCAAGCTTACACTTCGTGGATCTCGGAAGATCACCAGGATGAAAGAACTAAAATACTCTGGATTTCCGCCCCTGCTGGATTTGGCAAGACGGTGCTCTGCACTCAAGTTGTCGAATATTTGAAAGGAAGTGAGCCGTTTCCTGTTGCGTACTTCTTTGCATCTCCCCATGCTCAGTCCGGAGGTGAACCAAGCTTTATAGTCAGGTCATGGATCGCGCAGATGGCGCAGCTTGATTCAGATGTTTTGGGACTAGTACAAAAATACGTCGTGGCTGGGCAGAGGGCATCAGAGTCTCTTGTGTGGTCTCTGTTCAGATGCATTGTTTCTGGCATCCGCGGCTGCGCCTTTGCTCTTGACGGATTCGACGAGTATAGCCGAGCAGATAATGCACGAGCCAGATTCCTACGAGAGCTCAAAGAGGCTACTGCTGGAACCGCCTCCCGGATCCTCATCATGAGTAGAAACGAAACAGATATAGCGTCGGAGTTGTCTACAAACTTAGATGAGGAGGCAGGTCACATCATAGTACAGTGCAGAATCACCAAAGAAGACATCAGAAGCGACATATCGCTGTTCTCCAAGAGCATTGTTGACGAGAAGCTGCCTAAGAAGGATGACTGTCTCAGATAAGATCTGGCAGAGCGACTCACTGAGAAATGTGAAGGCATGTTTTTGTGGATCAAGCTACAACAGGATCAGCTGCAGAGTGGCAAAAACGCAAAACGACTACGAACCATCGTAGAAGATATGCCAGTCGGACTTCACCGAACCTACGAGCGAAACTGGGAAGTCATTCAAAACCACATTCCTGAAAATCGAAAGCGCGCTCTAGCCATATTGGAGTGGACGACATATGCGTTTCGACCTTTGACTGTCGCCGAGATTACTGAAGCGCTTATCGTTGAGTGTGACGATGACAGTGCTGTGCTACAATGGGATGATTTACCTGACGAGATCGATGAAGATTACATCAAAGACGATATCATCAACATCTGCGGTGGCCTTGTTGAAACCAGAGCGAAAAGGCCTGAGGATGGAGTTCGACTCAGGACCATTCATCTGATTCATCCGTCTGTTCGAGAATTTCTACTCCCTACCCTATCCCCAGGTTCGCTCGATGTAACAAAGTCTTATCTGATACGTACCCAACCCTTATCTCAGATCGAGCAGCACGAACATCTAGCTACGATCTGTCTCACCTTCTTGGACAATGAGGACGCTTGGCAGCGATACACTGCGCAGAGGGGCTCTGAGAATCGATTTGGCTTCATCACCTATGCAGGAAGAAACTGGATTTTGCACACCGCAGCTCTCGGAGGGAACAACACCAACCTCATCCGCCGAGTCAAACACTTCTTTGGTCCAGGAAATAAGAACTTTGACCTTGGCAAAGACACAATGAGGCATATGAGGCGAAATCAGAAGAAGTTTGGGGAAAGGAAAGAGGTACAGCGACCCCGTTGTACTACGCAGCCTTGCTCAATCTGCCTGAAGTCATGGAGCATGTCTTGGCGCAAGACGTAGCTCAACTGAACAAAGTAGGAGGCGAATACGGCACACCTTTGCAGGCGGTGTGCTTCAAAGGCCATGAAACAGCGGTAAAGAAATTGCTTGAGTGGGGTGCAGACCCCAACGTAGAAGGTGGTAAATTCGGAGTCCCCATCAATGCTGCCATAGCTGAAAGGCATGCAGGTATAGTGAGAGCGTTACTGGATAGAGGTGTGGATCACTCACTAAAAGACCCTCTTGGAGAAACACCTCTCTACACGGCTGCTAAGATTGGAGACTTCGAGACTCTGTGCAGGCTACTTGAGGCCGGGGCAGAAAAGAACACAAGAAACGACGGCGGATGGACACCGCTCAACACAGCTGCAAGCGGCGGCCATCTAGAAGTCGTCAGGCTGCTGCTGGAGAAGGGAGCAGATGTTGCAGCCGCTGACAACAACGCTATAACATCTCTTCACATGGCTGCAAGCCGCGGCTATCTAGAAGTTGTCCGGCTGCTGCTAGAGAAGGGAGCAGATGTTGCAGCCGCTAACAACGACGCTATGACGTCTCTTCACGTGGCTGCAAGCCGCGGCTATCTAGAAGTCGTCCGGCTGCTGCTAGAGAAGGGAGCAGATGTTGCAGCTACTAACAACAACGTTATGACATCTCTTTACATGGCTGCAAGCAATGGCTATCTAAAAGTTGTCCGGCTGCTGCTAGAGAAGGGAGCAGACGCTGCAGCCGCTAACAACGACAGCTGGACGCCGGTCATTGCGTCTGCAAGCAATGGCCATCTAGAAGTTGTTAGGCTGCTGCTAGAGAAGGGAGCAGATGTTGCAGCTGCTAACAACAACGCTATGACATCTCTTCACGTAGCTACAAGCCGCGGCTATCTAGAAGTCGTCCGGCTGCTGCTAGAGAATGGAGCAAATATTGCAGCCGCTAACAACAATGCTATTACATCTCTTCATGTAGCTGCAAGCTGCGGCTGTTTAGAAGTTGTTCAGCTGCTGCTAGAGAAGGGAGCAAATATTGCAGCCGCTGACAACAACGGCTGGACGCCGCTCAATTTAGCTGCAAGAAATGGTTATCTAGAAGTCGTCAAGCTGCTGCTAGAGAAGGGAGCAGACGTTGCGGTCGCTGGTAACGACGGCTGGACGCCAGTCCACGCGGCTTCATACAAAGGCCACCTAGATGTCGTCAAGCTTTTAGTGAGCGAGCAAGGTCGTGCCTTTGAGCCTGTTTCCGACACTCATGGTCGCAACATTTTGCAGCTTGCTGCACGAGGTGGTCACATCCAAACCCTTCGCTATCTTCTCGACCTCGATCTGAATCTTGATTCTGCGGGCAAAGACGCCAAAGGAGACCATTTGCTGTGCTTTGCATCGTCTGGAGGCTCGTTGGAGGCTCTCAACGCTGTATTTGAGATGGGACTGAGCCCTTCATCTCAGGCCGGACATTGGAGTCTTCTTCACTGGGCGTGTAGAGCGGGAGCGCCTGACGTTGTGGAAAGGCTGCTCGAGGAAGGATTGAGTAGTCAACGCGTAACCATCTCGCAGTTCCCAGGTGAATGGACACCTCTCTCCATCGCACTCTTTCACGGAAATAAAGACATGCTAGAGAAGCTGTCTCCTCCTAGCAGGTCAATAATATGGACGACAGATTGTGCTTCGCAGCTTCTAGGGGAACGTCATAGCGGTTATTACTGCGACGGATGCTTACATGTAAGCGAATATATTACTAGCCTTAAGTAAATTTCTCACAGCAGATAGGAAATATATGGGCCACGCTTCCGTTGCCAGACGTGTGCAGGGCTCGACTACTGTTTCATGTGTAAGCCTTTCTTGGAAGACCTGCACACAGATCACGATTGGGATCGCATTGAGTACCATGTCCAGCACGGTTGAACGTGGACTCTCGACCCAAAGATTTGTTTTGAGCCTCTGTGGCTTGAGGAGGGAACGATTGATGAACACACGCAGAAAGGCAAGGTACACGTTCACGTGGACTGGAAGAAGCAACGAATCAATGCATAGAAAAGGAAATTGGAGATGGTGTTAGCATAAGTAGGACGTCTGTTGCTGCGCATCTAGGGTGAGCCATCAGGCTGTCATGTGCACGCGCCTTCCATCATTGATATAAGAGTCGTTTTCTTTCTGCTTGTGTCCTGACTACAACTCCCGTGCTAGGCACGCGCGACGTGTATAATGGAGATGCTACACAATGCTGTGACAATAAGCGACAAGGTGTAGCAGCAGATACCTTATCCGATGTATCATCACACTATAGCTCATGGATGTCACCTCCTAAACAAAGCGTGTTCTCGGTACTAGCAAGGAGGACGGCCGACCCGCACCAGTCATACTCTTACCATGAACATCAGCACTGGATCGCATTGCGAAGAGACAGAAGGGTCATTATCAACGACAGGTCGACATGCAGCCTGAGATACCGTAGTACCTTAACAAGCATAGCTACCATCACATAACCAGTTCGGATCGTCGATGCTCATGAGCGCTGGATAAGGTAGAATAGAGATCGCCCTAAGAGATCAAACTGAAGCACTTTCCTTCGCCCTAACGATTGCAGTGTTCATGCGAGGAGCCATTCGTTGTATGACCGTACGACAGCTGTATCCCAAGATATGCAGACCCTTTCAACCTTTGTACGTGCTTGCAACGACGACGTTCTCGCAGTAACACTCACTCCGCTTGCCGAAGCCTAGACTCGGATCTTGGTATTCTATATTGCACGTATGTGTATCGGTTGCGATGTGCTCGAGAAGGACGAGGACGTGGTGGGTCGGACGAGGGATCAACGGCGGGTCTGCGGGGCTGTAGGTTGGCGCTATGGTCTATCTGCATGGCATGGAAGCTTCCGCGTTAGTTGTGGTAGTGCGTTGCACTATGTCTCAAAGTTGCGCCATGGCTATATTAGAGGCTAACTACAGTTTCGCTACTAGGTGTGCTTGTTGAGATGAGCTATACGGCAGGGCTTCAATCCTAACCCTGCTCCTAGTCCGAGCCGTTTTTCGGGTGTCCTAGAGCGCTTGGTGAAAGCGCGGTACAGCCACACAGCTGCACAGCCACCCAACTACAGATCTAGCGTCAGCAGCGATAGATTACAGCTAAGCTACTTAAAGCTAAGTGTACGGGTCGTCCTAATCTGGTAGTTATAACTTGATCATACCACTGTAAGCATGACCCTATTGTCGTTCGTCCCGACCCTGCTGTTGTTCGCCCGAATCCTGCTGTCAGAACGTGGATTGGCGCACATGCAGATTAACCTGGTTGGTCGCGTTACGAGCCAGTTCGCGTTCCGAGCCACCCGAACATTATAACATTGAAATTGTCCTAACTTTAACGCGTTATACCTCTACTACTATAAACCTAATTTAAGAAGCAATTAAATATTTAGAATTGCATAAAGCTAGAGATAATTTCTTATACTACAAAGTTGCAGAAAAGTTTAGTGTTAATAGAATAATGTTGTTGCGGCGGCACTAAGGGAAATAAAGCACCTATGCAACTAAAGGAAAGCGTTAGCAAGTACTTAACTTATAATAAGAGGCTAAACTTGTGTTATATATAGAAAGATACGTAGAAAGAGGCTTACTACCTATATAAGAAATAATACAAAATTTCGCGTTAATAGTAATAAAGTAAGAAGTTTCTTAAAGCTAGGTTACTTAGTTTTTCTAGCACTATAAAGATAATCTTACTATTAAATAGAGCACTAGAATTAATTACAACTATTATAAAGCTAATAATATATTTAAGTATAAGCTTTACTTTAATATAATGCATTTAAAGACGTAAGAGTATAGTGTTAACACGCGCAATATATATAATATAAATAAAAAAGGCTTTTTTGTTAGTATTGCAAAACGCGGCAAAAAAGTCTTTTTTAAAGCTTTTATAAGCTTAAAAGATGCTACTGTAGCTATATAAAATAGTAGTTATAAATAAATAATGCTGCTAGCTTGCGTATATGCTTTTAGTAAGTTATTACCGCCCACTCTTGTGTACTAGGGCACCTCTAGGATTTAATTAGGCTAGGTTGACGCTGTGGAGGTTAGGAAACACGAGATTTTTATCTTAAACTTACCTACTAGATAGAGCAATAATAATATAGAATTAGCTTAGCTTAAATAAGTATTTAAGCGCTATACAAAGTAGAAAGCGCGTTGTAATTATTAACTTTTTATTTTTAATAGCTATAGTAGCTATATAACGCTTAATTTTATTAATTTTTGTAATAGCAATTGTATACTCCTAGCTATCTTTTTACTTTATACTACTTACAGCTTATAGCCTCTTACTGTTGTTATCTTCTTGCCTCTTTTATAGTACTATACTTAAGAACTTAACTACTACCTCTACTAATTGTAAGGCCTTACAAGAATTATAAAATGCAACTTTTTTACTATCTTTTAGCCTGCGTAGAGCTCTATAATAACGCCTAAGCTTATTTTAAAGAGTTTTTAAGCTATAGGCATTTAGCTAATAAATGTAGATGCTGTACTAAAACGCTTTAACAACTACTAACAACAACAAAATAAGGCTCTAGAACTTAGGCAGCCTAGTAATAATAATAGCTAGAGAGAGCTGTAAATTTTTTTAGACTTTATCCTACAGTATACTCTAAAAGTTTACTAAAATTAAACTAAGTTTTTATTTTATTTTTTATAGGTGCAAAACAAGCTTATTAATTATAAAAATAATAGTTTATAGAGTAAGCTTGCAACTAATATGAAGCGCTTAAAGAATAGTAATACTCTAAACTTTTAACAGCGTAAAGAGTACTATAGTGGTGCTGTTTTCTAGTTTTTAAGGAAGCTCTGTAAGGCGCGCTACTGCAACGCTATAAAATAAAATAAAGCTAAGTAACTACAACTCTAAAAAGCTTATAATAGAGATATTAAAGCAGCAGCAACAATATATAAGAAGTAGTAAGCTAAAGCTATAAAGGTAGCTTAACAACAAGCTACTGAAGAGCGTTGTAAGGCGAAAAAAGCGCGCGCTAAGGAACTTGCTACTTCCTAGGCGCTTAAAAAGTAGTAACGCGACGCTGCAACCGCTTAAAAATCTTATAATATACTTATAGGATCTTAGCAAAAAGCCTTATATAAAGTAGTAAAAAATCTAACAAAGCGTTGTTGTGTTGGTGGTGGTTAAACTAACCTGTCTATGCGCGTAATGACCCAGTTCGCGTAATGACCCACCCCACCAAACTCAACACCTACACAAAACACCTTATAACTCCACCAATATGGACCCGATTCAGGAAGCGATTGACGAAATAGAATTGCGCGAGCTAGGCGCATCTTTTAGCTATTGTCAAGTTGCAAAAAGTATAGTATTAGCTATTATACGCTCGCCTAAAGACACTAAGGCAAAACCTAGCTACGCGCGCTTGCCCACCTCTCTATCTACCTACAACGCAAAAAGGAGCTTATATAATACATTAAATCTCTTACTAAAAGGCGTACACCTTCTTTATAAACAATGATACGCAACCTTGCATTGTCCCTACTTAGTAGAGAGGTCTTAGAAAGCTAGGTTTCTCGCTTTCTCCACAGGAACTCCTCTTATCTTATCTCTCGCTAGTAGACACCTATAGATTGTAATTGTCACAAGGCTAATTTAGCAACTAAGTATAGCTTATACTTTAAGCTTTTACACAATAAAATAAAAGAATATAATATATAGCCCTCTTACATCTTTAATATAGATAAAAAGGGCTTTTTACTTAGAATCTTTAGAAGGTTAAAAAGGATCTTTAGTAAGAGGCAATATAAAAGAGAAGAAATTATTTTAAGCCTACAAGATAGCTTAAGAGAGTAAATTACAGTCCTAGCCTGTATTTATTTAGATAGTACACCTCTTTTACTATCTCTTATCTTCTAGTTAGCTGCTAGAGCCCTCTAATTAAGCTAAGTAGAGGCAATTAATTTAAATAAGCACTTAGTCTTTATTACCTTATTACCCTTTAGATAAACTAACAATAATATAGGCCTAGCTTACCTTAAAGAGGTCTTTAAAAGAGAGACTGTACGCTACGCTTAAACTAGGTACTAATTCCTTATTATTAATAGCTATTTATCTTATATAACTATAAGTTTTCTAGATTATTGTAACAACTATAAGATTCTAGTTACTATATATCCTCCTTATTTAACTTATAGGCTTTAGCCTCTTAACGTTAAGATGTTTAGGCCTTTAGCGTTAGCTTACTTAAAGGAGTTGTTACACTTCCTCTATTAGAGCTATAAAATCCTTTCTTTAGCAAAAGGTAACTTTTTTAAGCTATTTTAGAAGGCTTAGTGTACAGCTTTTAAAAGGGAAACTATTATAAGCTTTTTTAAGGTAACTAGCATCTTACTACTAAATTCTAAAGCTATACTCTAAAAATTCTAGCAGGAGGACTCTAAGGCTTCTAGTTTGGATAAAAGCTTTTCTTCTATCCTTAGTAGAGATAATTAGCTTAAAATTAAGTTTATTATACGTTAGGAAGTAAAAGATTTTAATAATAAGAAGGTAAAAAAGCTTTGCTAAAGCCTCTATTACCTTTTAGCTTAAAATAGTATACTTAAAAGAGAAGTTTAAGGCTTAAGGGGTACTTTAAAGATTAAGAAGAGACACTAAAAAAAGAGCTACACGCTTTAACTTAATAACTTGAAGGAATAGCATAGTAAAGCTGTCTTTTAGTTACCTAAGAAGATTTGCTAAGCTAAGAAAAATAAGATAGAACAACAACAAGAACAACAGCAATTATAACTTTAGAAAGCTAAGAGATCTAAGTTAAAGAGGCAAGCTTAATTGTACAAGCTTTAAATAGCCTAAGAGAAGCGTGTTAAGAGAGAGAGGCTTAAGAAGGTAAGAGAGAAGAAGAAAGCCGCTAAGGTAGCTTAAAAGGAGGCTTAAAAGGCAGCCCGTAAGACTAAAAAAGCTATACAATTACCTTAAAAAAGTAAGTGCAAAGCCTTACAAGGCTCCTCTTAAAAGTAGAAGTGTTAGAAACATGTTGTTGTTAATTTATCTTATGTACAAGCTTAGGTAGCGAAACTAGCTATCCTAACTTAGACAACCCGCCATGGCCGCACTACTAAGCTACCTAGTAAATTTAGATAGCCTAAATTGATCGCATGCATATAATTACTACAACTCTATAAAATCTTGTAATAATAGCTATTAGTTGTTGTTGTACAGCCTTATCTTTTGCAATAGGTTTTTTGGTGGGGTGGGTCATTACGCGAACTAGGTCATTACGCGCACAGACAGGTTAGTGTTAACGCTAGTCCGCTGGCTGCGTCTCCCCCACCTAAAATCAGTGCGCGCGGGCGCTAAATCAAGACACTAGCGAAATTTAAGTAAATAGAAAGTTTCGCATACATTTATATATCAATACACTAGAATTTCTCGCGATAATCGCTTTTGTGGGTGGCTCTACAGCCTTATGTTTTTGGTTGCCCAATATTGGTGGGGTGGCTCGGAACGCGAACTAGCTCGTAACGCGACCAACCAGGTTAGACTATGAAGACAGATTATTTGATACAATGCTACTCTTCCTGTTACCTTGCAATTCTTATACTTGCCTATGCGATAGAGACGCGCTAGCTAAGTTACAATGCTATTTATGTATTTCTAGGGTTGGCTACTTTCTCCGTTCCTTATCCCGTCACCAAATCGTCCGCGTCTTAATCCTGTTAGTACCGGCAACTTTAAGCTACGCAAGTCCTACAAGGTCTACACTGCCTTACCTAAAACTGCTGCTAATTATAGTCCGCTGCAACTCTGCATAATATATTAATGTTATTGCTAGGCAGGTCTAGCGTGCTATTAGCTATATAGGTTGTATTATTTTTAAAATCCTTAAGCCTGTCTAGTATTTTGCGCTTTCTTATTATTTAGCAAAGGCTAAAAGGCAGTATGCTGTAGACAGTTTCTGCGTGGCTCTAGAATGTTTCTTTAGAGCTAAGTATGCTTTAGCAGTGCAGGTGCGGACAAACAGCTAAAAGAATATTAAGTTAAGCTAAATGCTTTCTTGTTGTAAGGCTCAATACCAAATAAAGATATAGGATGCTAGAGATGGAGATATAATAGTATATTGCCTGTAGAGGAGAGACGAATCGATACTGTCTACGATATCGTATCTCTACTTATACTAGGATAGTCTAGGGTCATATGACCTATTCGGATCTACAAGGCCGAATCTGACATCAGCCATTCCGGACTAATCCGGCCTGGCCTAGAAGGCCGCCTGATCCTAACACTTATATGCGTATGCAGGTTTTTTTATTTATTGTAGTTTAACGTCCTTTCTCAGCCTGAAGGGCTATATAAGACGTGCAGGCCAAGGCCTGCAGGTATCTATGTAGTTTTGTCTTCTAAGTTATTTACAAAGAGTGGTTTTATCTGAATAAAGGTGAGACTCTTAGCCTATTGTGTGTAGGTAGAAGGGGGAGGGGGAGGAGGGGAGGGGTGCTTAGAGCTTGGTCGCCTAGATAGGCGATTGCATCTAGTTATCGGAGTTTCCTTTGTACCAGGCCTGTGTTCCAACCCTAGTTTCTTAAATAAAGGCTATAGTAGCCTTAACACCTGCTTCTGTTTAAGAAAGATACTGTAGAGAGATTAGCTCTGTACAGGAGTTCTAGAGTATAGCTCTACTCTCCTTATATAGTTGGCACCTAAGGATTATATAAGCTATGTCTTGCGTACCTCTAAAATTGCAAGGGCAAGTTTTAGATTCTACTTTTTCTCTCTTGAATAGATAGCTCTCTTGGTGTCCTAGGACCTATTGTGGCGTAGGGGTAATGCTTTTTTCTTTTAGTTAAGTTGCTGCTCTAATACACCTAATTTGCTACTCTTAGCTAGGGTTATTTAAGGTGTTTTTTAATCGAAATAGAGCCGTCTAATTATCTACGTAGATATTAACGTTTTAGCAGTTGTTTAATAGGCTAACTACTTTCTCTAGCCCTAAGGGAATACCTTTTAGTTTACTGTTGTAAACTAGCTAGTTACTTCTTATATTGGCTTATAGTTCTTTAATAAGAGTAGTTCCTTTGTAGAAGGCAACGCCTACGCTAATTCCTTTGCTATCCCTTATAGCTAAGGCATCTAAGTATATTAATAGCAGGTTGTTGTCTACTAATAGTTTTATATAGCTTTCCGCTTTAATGTCTTTTAGCTTGTTTGATATATAGACCTTGTAGAGAGTCCTAGCGTTCTATAACGTAAAGTCGTAGTGTTGTATTTCCTCTGTATTGTCTACGAGAGCTAAGAAAATAGATACTTGTATTCAATTAAGTTGCGCTCCTCTGTTGTTGTTAATAGCAGCTTTTAGAGGGTGGTTTAGATCTAGTAGAGTAGATCTAAAGGCGTATCTTCTTATAGTGTTGTCGAGCCAAACTCTAGGTAGAAATAGAGCGGCTTCTACCTTACTAAGCATTGCAGAGGAAGATCTAAAGGTTCCTAGGATCTTTCTACAGGCCTAGTTTTGTAGTTTTTGCCTACTGTTAAGGACGTGTTGTTAGCCTTTCTAAAATAGCTAACATCTATAGTCAGCTACGCTAGTAATACCCGCTAGGTATAATTGCCTTATTGCCCCAGGTAAGAGGCCTTTATTAATATTAGCTAGCCTGCTTAGGCAGAAAAAGGCTTAGTTTGCTTGTTGTATCCTTATATAGCAGTAGTCTCTAAACTCAAGAGTATTGTTAAAGAAAATGCCTAGCTATCTAACTATTCCTTTTAGCTAGGTCTTCTAAGTAGGTAGCGTAAGAAATCTGTTTATATCTTTTCTAAATCTCGTCTAGTTTGCTAGTTCTGTTTTTAAGCTATTAAACTTAATAGCTAACTTCTTTGCTTAGTTAAGGAGATATGCTAACTACTTTTTAAGTAGTTTAATATTCTTCTTAAAAGGTGTTGTTGATATTGAAATTTGCACGTTGTCTATATAGGATAATAAGTATATATTGTCGTTTACTGTAATTAATAAGAATAGCAGTTTCGTGTAAATTAGAAATAGAATAGGAGAGGCTAGGCTTCCTTAAGGTGTACTAGTATTAGCCTTCTGTAGATTCTCTGTTTGCCTATTAAAGGATAACTCTAAAAGCCTTTCTGTAAAGAACGAGTTTGCCCACAATAAGAGGTAGACAGGTAGCTGTTAGTTACTTATATTTTCTAGAAGCTTGTTCTTAGATAAATAGTTGAAAGCGCCTCTAATGTCTAACAAGGCTGTTAAAGTACCTGTATTCTTCTTTCTTTGTTGTTGAATATTATTGTAGAAGAGAAGTCCTGCGTTAATAGCTGATTTTTTTTAGCCTACCTCCTATTTGCGTAGGGTAGAGTAGGTTAGTTGTTTCTGCTAAGATACCTAATCTTTTTGAGTAGAGCCTTTCTAGTGCTTTCTCTAGGCAGGTGCGTATGCAGGTTCAAAGTGCTGTTAAATTGTAAAAAGCAATTGTGCAATAGAGCATTAATGTAGCCTAAGCACAAAAAGCAATGCCTAGCACCTAGAACTATGCTATTAAGCTAGATAAGTCTACAAAAGATGCTAAGTTCTCAAAAGTAAAACAAATTAAAATGCTGTAACTACTACTAATTTAAGCAGTACTATTTACAGAGGGGTGACAAAAAAAAGATGTCAAAAAAGTTATTATTTTTATAGCGTTATAGTTCTACAGCTAGAAGGGCTATACTAAAAAGGGTTAGTGATTTTGAAAGTCAAGATCTTCCTCTTTAACATAGATTGCTCAGTAAGCTGCTTAGTTATCACGATCGCGCCTGCAATCTCGAATAAAATGAGATGGGAAAAAAAGTAAAAATAGATTTTAATATAACTTTGTTATAAACGTGTAAAAATCGCTAATCAAAAACTATGTTTAATTAGCTTACGTAAGGATAACTTAAGCAAATTTCGGAGGCTTACATCTTATGTGCTCAAAGTTTAATTAACGGGTGATAAGAATAGGGGCTGCTTACGTAAGCGCTAATTACGTAGTAGCTTACTAAGCCTGTAGTATATTAACTCCTCTTGTTTATCCTAACTTGCTTTTTTTGTAGTACCTCCTCTATGTCTCGCAATCTTTCTTAATTTGAGCAAGAAGTTTATACTTTATATTTACAAAACAAGCCTATTGTTAGAAGTAACAAGTAAGGTTCTCTCCTTAACGCAGGAGTCGGTGTTAGAGGCCAACCAGCGACCACGTTAAAAGGTAACGATCACCGCGGGGTTGTGATCACGTAACGGACATCACGCTAAGACAGAACTATTAGTAATAGCAGACCCTAAGGGTGATAGCAGCCGTCACAGTAAAGGCCGCTATTAGTAATAGTAGCTATTATAGTGAAGGCCCGCTATTAGTGATGGCAGAACAACAGCATAATAGCAACGGACAAAGCAATAAGTATAAGAATGTTGAAAATTCTTTTATTATACTTGTTGTAGTTAACTCTTATATAGTTTATCTCTTACACAAATTGTCAACTAGTTATTCTATAGCACATAGAATTAGATTGTCACTCTTTACTACTTAGTTATTCCACGATAACTCCTTTCTACTATAGATTACTAGACAAACCGCACGGGCTACTGCTTTAGTCTACCTTGCCCTAGTATAGACTAAGCTTAGAGAAGTATAGCCTACACCCCTATGTAACACTTTAACTCCTTACAAATTTTTGTAGATATAAATAACTACTAAGTTGCCTAATTAAGGTTAACAGGATGTTACTCCCTAAAGTTACTAAGAATACTATAGCCTAAGGTCCAGGACCCTTATAGGCGCTAGTAGACAATAATATACTTAGCGCATTTAACTTAGAGACAGAGAAGAACCCTAGAGCTATAAAGCTTAAGAACCTTAAGTAATAAGCCTATGTTTAGGCTTAGCAGACAGCTAAAATACAGAATATAATTGATTAGCTTGCAGAACAGCTAATAGCTACTCCTCATGAATTAAAACCTACTAAGAAACCTAAGATAGCAACGCCTAATAAGTACAACAGAAGCTAAAAGAAACTATAGACGTTTTTTACTAATGTTAACTTGCGAATTTAACAAGGTACTAACAGAGCAAGACAAGATTCTTATAGCAAGCACGTATATAAAAGAAAAGGCTTCTAACTAGATACAACTATATATAGACAATTACCTGCTAGGCATAAAGCAGAATAGGACTAAAAATAAGACTTAAGCTATATCTATAAGTTAGAAGGAGTTAAAACAAAAAATAAAACGCATTTTTAAAGAGGAAAATGCGAAGAATTAGGTAAAGAAATAAATTACTTACCTAAAGCAAACTAAGTCTATATTAGCTTATACAGCAGAGTTTCAGCAACTATAAGCTTAGATTAATTAGATTAATGCAGCACTTTAAACAGTATTCAAAGCTAGCCTAAAAGAAAATATTAAGGACAGCCTTAGACACTATAATAAGCCTAGAACACTATTAGCTATAACTAAGCTAGCTACGCGTGTTAACAACTGCTTATAGAAACACTTATAGTGTACGGGTGTTGGAGTGTATGAAGACATACTACTACGAGGGCAAGAGATCACTAGTGGTTAGATCATGCGAGAACGAGGGTGGTAAGATAGAGATCTTATTATGGGTTGGCTATCGAAGTACAAGAGTTGAGATGTCGAGTGGAGGAAGAAGGATAGATAGATAATCCCGCTCGTTTCGATCCCTAAAACAAGCTATATACATCTAGATTAGGTGGTTGGGCACTAACCTCGTGAGCAGCAGGGTATCACCCTGTATACTAGCACATACCTCCCCTTCCTGCGAGCTTAGCCCTATTAAGCGACCTACTTAGCAGAAGGAAAAACAATAAAACAAAGGAAATAAAACAAAGAAAACAAAAAAAACAAAACTTAATTACCCTATATTTATCCTAGACACTTTTCCTTGCTTCTTTAAGCGTTCACTTCAGCGAGGCTCCTAAGTAGTAGTCGCAGCACGTGGCCTAGGCGCAGGTGCTGTGGTAGGAGCAGGAGCTAGAGTGGCAGGCGGTTAAGATTCTAATATAAATTAAAGGCGACTATAACAAGGCTGCCTAGTAAGAGTTGTTAGCACTAAAATATTATCTAAGATAACAGTACCTAACTAAGATTAAACACTAGGAAGGCGTTGCGTAGAGGAGAGCATTGCAAGATCTTTACTCTTCTAAAAAACTTAGCGCTTATTAGCCTCTAGGCTAAGTTCCTCCTAAAGACGTTCAAGAGAATTAGCTTAAAAGAAATTAGTATCCTACTTATCTTAGTCCTTTGTTGTATAAGGGGAGTTTTGTCTAAGGTTAGTAAAGTATAAGCAATCTAGGAAACCTTAAACTAGATTAGCATAAAAAGCGTCCTTCTCTAACTCTTGCACTACAGGCTATAAGTTAATAACTTAATATAGAATATAGTTGCAGTGTTCCTAGATGTAGTTGTTAATCTACTCCTTGTTAGCGTTCTATAGCATGTCGTTTAGCTCCTTACAGACAAGAGGATTGTCCTACTTTACCTACCTAACAATGGCCTTCTAGATCTATGACCTATACTTAATTTAAATATTAGTAGGGAATAGCTAATTAATTCCTCTAAACTTGTTAGGATAGCCTAAGGGAGTATAAGGAGTAGCAGTAAGGTTGTAATAAGCCTTACAAATTTCCTTATAAGTTCTTATAGTAGGCACCTCTATTACTCTATTACAGACTATAACAAACTAAGAGAGAATAGTGTAGCGATTGCGAGTAGTCGGGCTAGTAGAGCTATAAGGTAGTAGAGGCGACAAAATTTAAACTTGTCCTTTCTTGCAGATTTGCTTAGTCTAGCAAGCGTTAGGAGCTAGCTTCTGTATATCTTCTAGCTAGTTAGTCTTGTCTTCCTATTCTTTAATAAGACTATTTAACAATTGAATGCCTACGTCCTTACCCTATGTTAAGGACTCTAGCACATAGTTATAGAAGCCTAGTAGTATCTTAGTGTAGTTGTTCTTATCCTTATTGTTAAAAGAAACGCTGCCTTAAATTATATTAGCACTAAGACCTTTAGTTATTGCTTGCTTAAGGTTAAGGTTAATGTGCTTAAAGTAAGTTTAATTACCTTTCTTAGCGTACTTAGCGTAGTAGGAGTAAGAAATTAACGTGTACTCCTTATAGAGTATAGCGTATTGCAACTAGCATCTTAAATCTGTGCGTATAGCTTATAAAATAAGTAAGTACTATATATTGCGCAGCTATCTAAGGTTTAGCTTCCTGTCTATGCGATGCAGGTAGAAGCAATATATCTTAAAGGTTTTAATAATAATATCCTTAACCTAAATGTTCTTAAACAGCTAAGTGTAGGCGTTAGTAACAATAATTTTAGTGCGTTAGAACTCCTCTACTTGTAGTCTAAACTCTATAGTATTAATAATCTTATCCTAAGTAGGGAGGGGGTAGAGATCGAGTTTAGAAAGTGAATATTAGTAGCTTAGCAGGTCCTTATTCTGCTTAGCTAGGCGATACTTGCTAGTAAAAAGCTTTAAAATAATAGGATTAGATTAGAATTCTTGCTAGCAGCTCTATTCTATGTATAGTAAGAGCAGACACTTATTAAGTATATTAGATAGTATAGCCTTCTTAAACAAACTTATAATACTTGCAGCAGTGCGCTTGTAAATAAAGTATACTTGCTTATACAACAGGTTATTAAAGCTAGATAGTTGTCTAATATTAACCTTATAGTACTATTCTTTAATAACCTTAACGCAGTTAAGATTAGTAATTAGCTTCTTTGCGTAGGCTTACTTAAGTAGCTTAAGGAAAGCTAAGGTAGAATTCTTGCAATAACACTCTGCTTAAAGAATCTCCTGTTCCTATTTAAGGGTATCTAGCTCCTTGTCCAAATAAGTAGCGTTATTAAAGTTAGTATCTTACTAAGTAGCTGCTTGTTAGTAGGCTAGTGTTGCTTTTAGAGCACGAGAGCTTAGTAGAGGCAGTAGTGCAGGGGCGTATTAGTTACTATCCCTAGTCCTAACCTATCCTGCCTAGATGTTAGTAGCGTTACGCCTCTATTGTACTATAGTTATTCTGTTCTAAAGCTTACGCGACTTAACTACTAAGTATTAGTTAAGTCTTTAACTAGCTAACATTCCTATAAATTGCCTTAAATTGTTAGTTATAATTAACAGACTATAAGTCCCTAGAGAGCGATTCTTAGATGTTATAAGATTACTATAGCGCTTAATAAATTAAGCCTAATTTAAGGTCTTTCCTAGTTCTATAGGTATAGAGATAACTACACTATATGTTAGATAAGTCTTTATACTAAGCGGCTAGTACTTATTACTTAAAATGTTCCGCGCGAAGTAAACTAGGCTAATTTTAGAATCCTTAGCTTTAGCTATAAGTTAAAAAACTTTTTGCTAGAATGTATAGAGAGAATTAGTTTTGCCTTACTTATTTTTTACCTTAGCATTAGGTCGTAGCTTCTGTAGGTTAAATTTAACATCTTCTTTCTAGACCTATAGCTTAGCACTAATAACTTAAATCTCTTTTGCCTCTTGCTTATTAATATCTAGGTAGGGTGCTTAGTTGTAAGGGCTATTTTATTTAATAAAAGCATAGATGTCCGTGCATAGTAGCTTTACTATTGCCTAGTTAGCTATTAACACATATTGTTCCTTACCTTAGTTTTTAGAGTAAATGCAGTGCGCTGCTATAGTGTTAAGGAAATAAGCAGCATCTTTAAGATCTATACGCCTTAACACAAAGGCTATATTAGTTAATCTTTAGTAACTAAGCAGCGTATAAAGTATATAGATACTAACGCATTCTTAAAAAATTCTAGAGCTAGTTTCTTCACTATCGTGATAGCTTAGCCTAGTTCCTTAGCCCTCTTGTCCCGCGTTAAGGAGGCTGCACTAATAATAGGATAGTGTTCCTAGAAACCTTTAACACTACTATATTCGTCTATAAGTCTAGGGAGCTAAGCACAAAGGTTACCTACTCCTAAAACTACCTTAAGAATTAGGTTAAATTAGTAGGAGGCGTTGTTAAACTAACAATATATAATAATATGTTGCTGTCTTAGTGCGTTTAAAAGGATCTCGTTAACTAAAGTCTAGATATTAATTACTCTAATGTTGTTACTAAGCTTTATAAGCTCTAGTACCTTGTCTTAATGCTGTACGACCTTAGGGATTTAGTCTATAATATAGTCTTCCTTTTTAGCAAAGACTTTAAAGTTATTAAAAACCCTTAATAGACCTAGTGTTTGCGGAAGTTGCTACTGTAGCTGCTTGCCCTTAGCCTTGTCTAACAACGCTAGAAGCATTGTTTGCGCAGGTAGGCTGAGGTGCGTTAAATATTGTCTTTAGCCGCTGCTAGTTTAAGAGGGGGGGGAAGATATTATTATAATTGTCGTCTTAGAAGGTAACTACCTTAATAAAAGGTAGGAAAATTTGTGTAGAAGGAGATTTAAATAGTTAGTAGTGTTGTAGTTCTAGTTCACGTGTAGTGGCGGTATCTTGCCAGCTAGTAGGTAGAGGTAAACAGGGTCTAAATCGCGCTAAAATAAGCAGGTATTGCAATTAAAATAGTTGTTATAATTAGCTGCTGCCCTAAAAGTGCGTGAAATTAAGTATAGTAGTGTAGCGGTAAGCACCTAGAAACTGTAGGATAGGTGGCGTGTGTCTAAATTTTACATAGGAAATTAGTAAATAAGTAGCTAAAAGTAAAAGTAGGTACTACTAGCACAGTATCCCCTCCCCTTCCTAAAAGTATAGGCAATTTTATAGCCTATTAGTTGTCTAATAAGGTTGCATCTAAGTCTAAGTCTAAGTTTTTAAAGTCCTGTCTGCATACATAACGCTCCTCTTTAGTAAGACGTTTAGTAATAACAACTTAAGGATAAAGACTATTACTTATTGCAAGAGGTAGAGGTAGTTGTAGTTCTATATATAGCTTAGGCAAGTTAGGCGAGATAGGAATGTCCACTGTAGGGCTAGTTCGCTCCTAATAATTAGAATCCTATAACTTTATGTTTCCTTAATCTTCCTTAATAATATCCTAAACAAGTCTTTGTCTAAACGGCTTCAATCGCTATCTAGGTGTTATGTAGGGGAAGCGTGTACTATTAAGGTCTTTAAGACAATAGGTTCCTCTATTAGGTCTAGCTTTATAAATATAGTATAGGCCTAACTATCTTGTATCTAGCTTGCGGACTCGCGACATATTAATTTCTTAAACAGAGTTCTAAAGAAGAACTAAGTCTCTTAGCTTTATATCCTCCTGTCGTATTTCCTTAGTGTTATCTTAGTATTCCTTCTTAGCAGCTCTTATCTAATTAGTACAGGCAACAGCATCCTTTGTAAACTAATCTCTAAGATCTAGCTACATTACTTAAATTGCAAGCAGCTGTGCGCGGTCTTTTACTTCTGTAAATAGAAGCGTTTGCTATATAGGTAACGCGAGCTTAATAAGAAGCACTAGGTTCTACCTTATAACTAACTAGTACAGCGAGTAACCTGTCTGTTCCTATATTAAGATCTTGTCTACAAGAAGAATAGTTAGCAAGTTCTTAAAATAAACTCCTAGCAGCTTTAAAAAGGCGTTTATAATAAGCTTATAGCCTTCTTTAATTTTTCTTATTGCTTTAGGGTTATGTCCTAAAGACTAGACTTAGTTAATCCTATACATATTTAATAAATGTAATACTACCTTAGCAAAATTAGGACCTTTATTAACTATAAGCTTGCGTGTAGTGCTTTATTAACATATAATGTCCTTATATACAAACTCTACAATTGTCTTTAACTAGTTGTTTAATAAGGCTTTTCCTTTAGGCTAGCCGCTAAGGTAGTCTCTCGTAATAACTAAAAACTTCTTCCTAAAATATTAAGGCATGTATACTACATTAATCGCAACAGTCTCCTAGATGGCAAAACTGTAGGTATTACTAAGCATATTAACCTTCCTCTTTAAGAATTGTAGTTAATAGTCTAGACAAGTTACTAGCTTTTGCTGCACGTGTTTGTACATTCCTTTCTACTAGTATTACTAAGCGAGTATTAAGTATACCGCGTTAACTCCTCTGTGTCTAATCTAAGTATATACGTTCTATACTACAGCTATTTTTAGATTAGTATTATCTACAACCCTCTAGATTGCATTATTCCTAGATATCTTCTTAAAGAGTATCTTGTCCTGTACAAAGAAGTTAAGAGCTCGCTTTTTCTATGCTTGTAGTTCTCGTGGTTCTATATCTCTAGGAGTTTTAAAGTTAACTAAAAATTAAGAATATTATTCTAACTCTGTTAAGATTTCCTGACAGAGTATCCTTGCCTGTCCCGTTAGTATTAGTGTATTTACATTTCCAACTATATAATTAATCAATTCCTCTAAATCTTCCTTAGGTTCTAGAGGCGGTTCCTAATTATTAGGTTTTAGAAACCTTAATAGCGCATCTGCAACTACATTCTTCTGCCCTAGTATATACTTAATATTAAAGTCCTACAAAAGAATTATTACTATCTACCTATTTACAACTAATCCTAGATTATTAGTAAATAAGCAATTGAGCTAAGCAATAAGGGTTGCAGCGTTAGTTTCTATAGTAAAGTAAACACTATAAAGGTAAGTACAAAATTTCTTAAGAGCCTATAGCACTGCCTTGCATTCTAACTTAGTAGACTGCTATTACCTCTCTCGCGCTAACTACAGTATGCTTTTAAACCGCACTAGATGTCGCTTATTGTCCTCTTTAAGTTGTTTAATGCATGCTCCTGCACTGTCTTAACTTATATTAGTTATTAAGAATATTTTGTAATCCTTAAAATTAGTATAGTTAAGGTTTATAAGTGCAGGTGAGTTGTATATAGCCTGTTTTAGCTTATACATTGCTGCGTCTTATATATCTCTCTATTTAAAAGGAACATTGTCTTGTAAGAGTGTAAACAGAGGTTTAGCAATTTTAGTAAAGTCCTTTACTTATATATAGTAGTAGACGCATATGCTTATAAAGAATTATACCTCCCTTTTCTTCTTGCATAGTAGCTAGTTTATAATCTTCTTAACTTTTTTCTAGTTAGGATGTTAGCTTTAAAGGCTAACCTTATAGCCTACAACCTTAAGTCTTTCTATAAAAAAGTAATATTTTTTTCTTAACATAGTGCCTCTAGCTTATTTAATATTAGCTAGCACCCTATCTAGTTGCAGGATATGCTTAAGAACATAACGTTAAACTCTTAGCATTAATTCTTCTCTGCTATAATTAGTTTTTAGCCCTCTATATGTAATGTCGTCGATAAAAGGCATAGTATTAGGCTAGTAGTCTCTTAGAATCTTTATTATTACACGTTAAAATGCTACTATAGAGTTAGTAGCATCTATAACTATTGTGCATAATTATATAAGCCTAACTAGTGTTTAAAACGCTGTTATATCTCTACTTTCTAGATGCAGTGTAATTTAGTTATATCCTAAAAACAAATTTATAAGTAAGATAATCTTGCACCCTGCAAACCTCTTAGAAAACTTATCTACTATTAGTAGTAAGTTCGCATCTTATATAGTAACTGGATTTATCTATTGCGCATTGCTAATCTAATAAACGCCTTTATCCTTCTTAGGTACTAGGTGCTATAAGTTGCAATATTAACTATTACACCTTTCCTATGTTCCTTAATTTAGACGGACGTTAACTATATCCACTACTTATAGTTCTAAAGCTTTTAGGACAGCAAAACCTTATACTTACTAAGCTTTGTGTAGTATCGTTTGTATCTTGTATAGTAGATATACATTAGGATAAATCCTTCCTAATTCCTTAAATTGCTAGTAGAAAGCTCCTTCTCTATTATAAAGCATATGTATAAATATCTCCTTTTCTAATAGTTGTAGGTGGTCTCTAGTATATAACTTGTTAAGCTGTTCTTTAGTAAGTCTTGTCCCTCGCAGGAATAGCATATCTTAGTTTAAATAGATAATTGCACGGCCCCTTATTAGGATCGCGAATGCTTATTCTAAGGAGACGCTGCTCTTTCGCCTTTTTCTTCTAGTCTTCTTGTCTAAATTCTCTAAGCATCTCCTGCTAAGAGATATTAATAAGTTAAACCTTCTTGTCTACTGTCTTGTACAGTGTGTAAAGATTATGGTATTGTTAGGTATACTTAAGTAATCTTTCTCGCATTTGCTAACAATTAAGCTTATATATAATTAAAAATTTACTAAATTTACAGTTTATTGTAGGGTCTATAGACTGTCTAACCACGTGCGTGAACACTTAGTTTATCTAAACTATTTAATTCTTCCTACTGCCTTCTGTATACAGCATGTTCAAGTTACTAAATTTAGCTGTTAGATCTAACTGTGCAGCTTCCTGTATGTATTTCACTGCAGCTGCTCGCGGTTTGTTGCCTAATCTGTTAGTAATTACATGCAACTATATATTACCTGCTGTTTCTCTGTCTAAATTCATGTTAGAGGCTTTGTTTCTAATTGTCTACGCAGGGTAATTTAGAAATAAGTTAAATATAATAAAGACTGCGTTCCTTATACTATCTTTAGATAAGACTTAGCACGTAATTTGTTTAAAAGCGTTATACTAAATTAATATTCTAGAGCTTACACACTAAGGTTCTCCTAGAATTATAGATTTAGTAACATTAGCAATAATCTTAAACATAGTTCTAATAGAGACCGTCCCTATTTATATAAGTATATTAAATGCTGTCTTAACAAACAGGTTATATGTGCTAGTAGCTAAGGTAACACTAAAAGAAGGCTGCCCTAGTTAGTGCTCTATTATTTTATACAGTACCTTTAATGCTTGCGTAGCACTTAGTCTTAAAATATTATTTATGCTCTAGTGTTACTTAAGCACTGTAGAAAGCTGCTGTTTATAGTAACCTAGCATTCTAGTAAGTTAGTTTAAGTAAAAGCCTGCCTATTTTTTTGCTAAACCCCTTAGACATCCTTTAAAGGGATATTGTCTAAGTTATCTATCTAAGAATTTCTCTTTCTACTTACCTTGTAGTAAATTTGCGTATTCTGTTAATACAAATTTATTGTATTGCAATATACGCTTTTAATAAGTAGTGTATTTAGTAAAATTCTATACGTAGGGCCTGTGCGCTAGTTTAGCTCATTAGAGGCTAGAATAGTTCCTAAGTGTAATTTAGCGCACCTAGCCTCTATTAGCTTAGCGTTTTTCCTACACGTTATAATATTAAGCGCTCCTAAACTATTCGCAACACTAACATTATTATTAAGAAAATTACGCAGCTGTTTTTAAATGTTAGCTTAGCTTATAAGGTCTAATACTAAAACTTCTTATACTTCTTATCTAAGCAAAGTAGTTATAATATAGTTTAGCTGTCCTTGCACTATTTCTTTAAGTTCTACATTAAGAAGAGTGTTAATAAACTTTACAGCTTTCTTTTTTCTTCCTTGCTGTAAGTGCTTTAGATCTACTAACATGTTGTTGTCTTGCTAAGCTAATTAAAGTAGTTTAATAATTAAAAATAGCGTATTATAAGGCTAACTTGCAAAAAGTATATTGCTTTAGTTTTCTTCTTATAGATACTATATGTCTATAGGCTACAAGTTAGGGATAGAAAAGTTACTTTGCATTATTTAATTGCTTTCTTAGGTGCTTGTATTCTTGCTTAGCCTTCTTTATTTCTTTACTCCTCCCTCCCTAACACGATTAATATTATAGTAGAGGGCAAGGCCTTTACTTTTTAAGCGTATAGTAGCATTTAACTTAGAGATGCTATGTAAAGCATTTTCTTCGCCTCTTAGTATAATATTAGCAGTATCTATCTTATTAAGCTTCTTAACATATTCTTTAGTAGAAGAAGTATATAGTCGTCCTTAAAATTGCTAGAACTGCTAAAAGAGGTTATTATAGTAGCCTTAGCTTGTTAAACTAGTTGCTACATTTGTAAAATTAGAGTTTTTCCCCTTAAACCCTATACCTAGCTAGGAGTCTCCTCTAGTAAACTTCTTAGGTACTACACTAGACGCTAATTAATTAAGCATATTATTAGTAATGTTATAAAACTTTTAGATCTTTGCCTTTAACTACAGCAAGACTTAGTTTAATAGTAGTTACCTTAGAATTTCTACTAAACGCTTATATAGTAGACTAAAGTAGTACATTCCTTTCTCGCTAGAAATATCCTAGTTAAAACTAACTTATCCTATCCGCTTTAGGGCGTAGTATAGTTCGCACTTGTTAAGTATATGTCCTACTATATTATACATGTGGTAAAAAGGGTGCATATCTATAATATTTATCTATGCTGCACTTGTCTTGTTAAATAAAGCTTTTAAGGCCTTAGTAATAAAAAAACTGTAATTTCTTTTACTAAGGAACTTTGCATTAGTTGCTTATGTAATAAAGTACGTATAGTTAGAAAGTTTCTTTAAAAGTCTCTTAGTTGTAAGATAAGCTATAAGCATGTTAATAGTTAATAGTCTAAGCTTTAGGTTGCCTAAAGACTTAATAAGGTCCTTTACCTCTAAGTTAATATTTGCTAGCGTGTTTAAATTTTTATATACTTTGCTAATCTTAATCCCTGCTTCCTTTACTTCCTTTAGGGTAAAGGTTGCTCTTTAGTTAAATAGCATAATTTAGCGCATCTTAGCATTAGCGCCTCCTTGCTCTAGCTAATAAAACTTATCTAGGCTAGTTATCTCCTTATAGTAGGATTTTAGAAAGGAATAGATCCTTTCTAGTTTATATATATCCTAATTATCTCTATTTAAAGTAGAAAGTATATAATATATAACTACCTTTTTGTTAGTTTGTAGTAGGCCTTAGAAGAAGATGATACCTTCCTCTTCTTAAGGGATTTGCCTGTTCTTAATATATATATTAGTAACAAAAGTAAAGTGTGTGTAGTAATTTACTAAACTAGGCTAGTTTTGTACGTGTTTATAGATGTAGGCTTAAAAGTATAAGCGTTTACCTATTTTAATAGCTGTATTTTTATCTTTCTACTGTTCCTTCATGTGTGTCTATAACTTAGACTAATCCTTCTTAGCATATTTAGGTAAGCGCTTTAGGATATAAGAGAGAGATTAATCCTTATTAGAAAAGTACTCTAGTAGAATAGAGACCCTTATATCATTATAAATGCCTCTATTATTAGCTTGTTAGTTAAAGTCTTCTAGGAATTCTGTAATATTTTTCTTAGTAAAAACTAACGTGCTGTGTTTTAGTTAAATTAAAGTTAACACTAAGTTGTGCGTAGGTGTAACTATAGTGTTAATAACTAAGCTTAACAGGGTTAACAGTAGGTTAGAGCTAGTGTACGGGTGTTGGAGTGTATGAAGACGTACTACTACGAGGGCAAGAGATCACTAGTGGTCAGATCATGCGAGAACGAGGGTGGCAAGATAAAGATCTTATTATAGGTCGTCTATCGAAGAGAGATACAAGAGTTGAGATGTGGAGTGGAGGGTGGATGATAGATGGTAGATCTCGCTCGTTTTGATCTCCGAAACGAGCTATATACCTCTGGATTAGGTGGTTGAGCACTGACCTAGTGAGCAGCAGGGTATCACCCTGTGCACCGGCACATACCTCCCCTTCCTGCGAGCTTGGCCCCATCAAGCAACCTACTTAGCAGAAGGAAAAACAGCAAAACAAAGGAAATAAAACAAAGGAAATAAAAGAAATAAAACTTAATCTCCCTATATCTTTCCTAGACACCTTCCCTTACTTCTTCAATCGTTCACTTCAGCGAGGCTCTTAAGTACTGATAATTTACGCCTTGCTATCCTGCTTACATAAGCAGGTGTTCTATTACAATTAGCTAGCGCGTTAGAGTCTACGGGCACAGACTGTTAGACTAGTAAATAAGAAATTATACTTACAGGTCTTAATAAATTAGCTCCCTTAAGCAGTTGCACTGCTGTTTAATTATTAATTTTTTTGTAACTAATTAAATTGTCGCTTTTTAAGGTCTTTAGTTTAGGAGTAGGTTTTAGGGTAGCAAGACTAGTAATCCGCTGCTAATCTAAGCAAATTTCTAATAGCGCACTAGCCTTGTGCTCTATTCGCCTAGCGTCTTCTAATCTGCTCTTATCTTTAGTAGGTAGGCCTTCCTTACTGCTTAAGGTAGTAGATAAATTACTTCTAAGGTTATTAGTAGTTAGCTGCGTATCTTAATCTGCTCTTTCTTAAATAGGCGAGAGGACCTCTAAGTTGTCTCTAGGATTAACTAGCTTGCTATTATAAAGTATTTCTACAATCTTAATTGCTTAATCTTTTAGCAGCTCTTTCTTGCAATTTTCATTATAGAGTAACTGTTTATTAAAGGTTATATTACGGGTAGTAATTACCTAATTAAGTATTAGTACTTTTATGTAGTATATGTTAGAGGCTTAATAACTAACTAAATAACTAATATAGCCGTAAGGATTAACCTCAAATCCTTAAAAATTACGCCTAGCTGCTTTATTCTTATTTAAAGGATATGCTCGACAGCTATAGGCATATATTCTAGTCTAGTCTAGGCGTAGATTAGTAGTCTAGTGTTTAATCTTAGGTAGTTAACAGTATTAGAAATATTTCCTAAACTATTCTTTGAGCACCTAGTTAGGAGATTAGTAGCTATAGATCTTAGTAGGACATATGCTATGCAAGTAAGCTGCCGCGTTTATAATTACTAGCTAAAGCTTAGCTAGTAGATTGGCGCTTGTGCGCATTTTAATAGCTTTTGTAATTAGCTCTTAGCTAGCGCTTTCTGCTGAGCTATTGGGCTTATAAGTGTATAGCGGTGGCGTTTTAATTACAATTTCTTTCTCTATTGCCTATTCTTTATATCTAGATTGCCCTCTTTAAGGTAGTGTAGCAGTATTGTTATCCTAATAGATTTCTACAATCCTCTGCCAATATTTCCTTTTAATCCTTTTAGCGAAACCTTTAATTAGTAGTATAATATTATTTGGTGTCTTTGACTAGATATTATAATTGTATAGCTTGCCTAAGTAGTCTCCTTAATTATTAGTGCCTATTTCTTAAGTAGCTAACTAGTTAGAAATTAAATAGATCTTATAAGATCCTATAAAAAGGTTGTAGTAATCTTTTCCTTAGTTGTTGCAATATTACTTGCGAGGCATAAGCTATTGCGCAGTAATTGCATTTTAATAGCTTCTTGCTAGTAATGTTAATGTTCTACGCTAAGCAGACTAAGGCTTTAAGGGCTCGCTGCCCTAAGTAACCTAATTATTAGTGCTAAAGATTCTTATTACTAGTGCGCAACTTTAGTATCCTTAATCGCGCTACAGCTTTTACAAGCAGTAGTTAAGCAGGGTAACAAGAAACTTGCTTGTATTTAACAAATAAAAGATCAAAATAACACTTAAGGTTAATTAAGACAACTTTCTTGTTAGGCGTACTAAATCGCATAGTGTGATTATATCCTAAAACTAAATGCCTGTCTAGTTAAGGCGTTCCTCTAATACAATATTAGTATAGAAACCTAGTATAAGCTTAACGTTAGTGAGTAGTAGATTAGCTGTCTTAGGGCCTACCTCGCTATGCAGGACGTTCTTTAGCAGCCTGTTTCCTACCCTAGCAACTAGGATAGATTAAGTGCCTGCTAAAACAGTCTCGTCCTTAGTGCATTTGCTAAAGGTGCCTAGTACTAGGTAATCTATAGTGTTGACTAAGTAGACTGCTGCTCTACTATCTAAGATTGTACAAAGGGATAAGGCATAAGAGGTAAAGGCTATACTAAAGATGTTTAGCCTAATCTTATTAATAAAGTTATTTAGGTTGATTAGTGCTAAAACTAATAAGCTTAGGTAGGATCTACTTAGTTTATTAGTAGCTGATCCGCTAGTGCTAGCCTTCTAGCCTTCCTTCTTAATCTAAGTACGCAGGGATGCCTAAGTGTTGCTGTTCTATTGCTTAACAATCTTCTTCTTCTGATTATCTAACAGTTTAATTAGTATATTGCTAGCAGGGCATAATCTAGTAACTGCAGTTTGAAGTTAATAGCAATTGCGTAGTGTCTAGGAATACTTACTTGTTAGCCCTTTACTAGCCTTATAGGGGTAAAAGTAAGATTACTTACTACTCTTGTTTAACTTTAAGTTGTTAGAGTTAGTAGACTGTTTAGCTAACGCTAATCTAGATTTAGTTTAAAACACTACGTGTCCTTTTTCTTTTAAGAAGGTAATTAACTAATCCTACAATAGAACACTAAAGATCTTTTTTAGATTATAAAGAGTTAATTAAGCTTTTTTAAGCGCTATTACTTATGCTAGCTTATTGCGCTTCTCGCGCGACTAGTCTAGTGCAATTTCAGTGCCTAAGGCGTCTAAAGAATTAGTAATTGCTAACAGCCTAACAACTTTAGAGAGCGAGTAGATAGTCGCTCGTTAATATAGGTGCTGCTACTTAGTAAACTATCGCTTAGGGCCTATTTGTCCCTAGCAAGCCTTATCTAGGTGTGATTAGTACTGCGCCCTAATTAAATATTAAGTATTCTAATTAGTAGGTGCGAGATCCTTCTTTAGGATCTTCACTAAGGCTTAAAGGCTAGTGAGGTTTTAAGTAATTATGCTTATTAAGGCGTTTAAGAGCAGGTCTAGATAGATAGTGTTACTAATTTAGTCCTTAATATTAGTAATCTTAGTGACCTTCTTTGTCTATTAAGCTAACTATACTTTGTACTTATTAACTAGCTTACTGAAATTATCCTTTTTGTACTTAGTATTAAGGAATTAAGCCTTATATTTGCGCTAAGCAATTTTATAGTCCTCTTGTTCTTGCGCGCTTGCGTTAGGTGGAGGAGCAATTAGCTTCTTAATATCCTTAGGCAGCTTAGGATACTGTAGCTCTTAGTAATCTATTAAGTGCACGTCTAGGAGATTAGGATTGACCTGATCCTAAATGCCCTTCTCTGAGCAGTGCAGTCTTAACAGGGAAACCAGGTTAGCTAGTCTAATTAGGCTTTTAGGATTACCCCTAAGGCAACAAGCGGTGTGTTAGTAAGGTCTATATTAGTAAGATGCTACCGTAGGATTACAACGTGGGTTATCGTTGGAGTGCGATAGATCGATTAGTTAGTCGGTAGGTAGGTAGGTAGCTGTGTTAACAATAACAGTAGCCTGTAGGTTGTAAGGTAGGTAGGTAGGAAGGTTAATCGTATAATCAATGAGTGAGAGAGAGGTACAGCAGCAGCGGCAATCTGCTAGCTAGTGCTGTAGGAGATAAAAAGAGGAGAGTAAAATCTAATTAAACAAATAATTTTCTAGCTTGCTAATTGCGCAGTAGGAATTAATACTACAATTAAGCGGCCGGGCTTATAACTGTAGGAGCTGAGAAGAAGTAATCAAATAATTAGTGGAGGGGAATAAGTATATTGATTAACTAAGTGCTACAACAAAGTGTCTAATAACTACTTAAAAGACTTTACACAATCCGGCTCGTTTATATGCACGTTACTAGCTCCATCACGTGATATCCCACTAGGATCACCTGATCACCCGGGTGATCCGGATGTCAAGGGAGTGATCCGTACTGATCCGCAGGTCAGTACTCCAACAAGATTAAACCCTAGGAAGGCGTTAAGTAGAGGAGAGCATTGCAGGATCTTCGCTCTCTTGAAAAACTTAGCGCTTATTAGCCTTTAGGCTAAGTTCCTCCTGTAGACGTTAAAGAGAATTAGCTTAAGAGAAATTAGCATCTTACTTATCCTAGTCCTTTGTTGTATAAGGAGGGTTTTGTCTAAGGTTAGTAAAGTACAAACGATCTAGGAAACCTTAAACTAGATTAGCACAAAAAGCGTCCTTCTCTAATTCTTCACTACAGGCTATAAGTTAGTAATTTAATATAGGACATAGTTGCGGTGTTCCTAGATGTAGTTGTTAATCTACTCCTTGTTAGCGTTCTATAGCATGTTATTTAGCTCCTTATAGACAAGAGGATTGTCCTATTTCGCCTGTCTAATAAGGGCCTTCTAGATCTAAGACCTATACTTAATATAAACATTAGCAAAGAATAGCTAATTAATTCCTCTAAACTTGTTAAGATAGCCTAAGGGAGTATAAGGAGCAGTAGTAAGGTCGCGATAAGTCTTGCAAATTTCTTTATAAGTTCTTATAGCAGGCACATCTATTACACTATTACAGACTATAATAAACTAAGGGAGAATAGTGTAGCAATTGTAAGTAGTCGGGCTAGTAAAGCTATAAGGTAGTAGAGGAGACGAAATTTAAACTTGTCCTTTCTTGTAAATTTGCTTAGTCTAGCAAGCGTTAAGAGCTAGCTTCTATGTATCTTCTAGCTAGTTAGTCTTGTCCTCCTATCCTTTAATAAGACTATTTAATAATTTAATGCCGGCGTTCTTACGCTATATTAAGTACTCCGGCACGTGGTTGTAGAAGCCTAGTAGCATCTTAGTGCAGTTGTTCTTATCCTTATTATTAAAGGAGACGCTGCCTTAAATTATATTAGCACTAAGACCTTTAGTTATTGCTTGCTTAAGGTTAAGGTTAATGTGCTTAAAGTAAGTTTAATCACCTTTCTTAGCGTACTTAGCGTAGTAGGGGTAAGAAATTGGAGTGTACTCCTTACAGAGCATAGCGTGTTGCAACTGGTATCCTAGATTAGTGCGTATAGCTTGTTAGATAAGTAAGTAGTATATATTGCGCAGCTATTTAAGGTTTAGCTTCCTATCTATGCGTTGCAGGTAGAAGTAATACATCTTAAAAGTTTTAATAATAATATCCTTAACTTAACTATTCTTAAACAGCTAAGTGTAGGCGTTAGAAACAATGCTTCTAGTGCGTTAGAACTCCTCTACTTATAGTCTAAACTTTATTATATTAATAATTGTTGGAGTACTAACCTGCGAATCAGTATGGATCACTTCCTTTGTCATCCGGATCACCTAGGTGATCAGGTGATCCTAGTGGGATATCACGTGATGGAGCTAGTAACGTGCATATAAACGAGCCGGATCGTCCAAAGTCTTTTTAGCAGTTATTAGACACTTTGTTGTAGCACTTAGTTGATTAATATACTTATTCCCCTCTATTAATCATTCGATTACTCCTTCTCAGCTCCTACAGTTATAAGCCCAGCCGCTTGATTGTAGTATCGATTCCTACTGCGCAATTAGCAAGCTAGAAGATTATTTGTTTAATTAGATTTTACCCTCCTCTTTTTATCTCCTACAGCACTAGCCGGCAGATTGCCGCTGCTACTATACCCCTCTCTCACTTATTAATCATACGATCAACTCCTACCTACTAACTAACTAATCAATCTATCGCACTTATACAATAACCCGCGTTGTGATCCTACAGTAGCATCTTACTAATATAGACCTTACTAACACACCGCTTGTTGCCTCGGGGGTGATCCTAAAGGCCTGATTAGACTAGCTAACCTAGTTTTCTCTATTAAGACTGCACTGCTTAGAGAAGGGCATCTAGGATTAGGTTGATCCTAATCTCCCAGACGTGCACTTAATAGATTACTAGAAGCTACAGTATCCTAAGTTGCCTAAGGATATTAAGAAGCTAATTGCTCCTCTACCTAACACAAACGTGCAAGAACAAGAGGACTATAAAATTGCTTAGCGCAAATACAAAGCTTAAGTCCTTAATGCTAAGTATAAAAAAGATAATTACAGCAAGCTAGTTAACAAGTACAAAGTACAGTTAGCTTAATAGACAAAGAAGGTTGCTAAGATCACTAATGTTAAGGACTAGATTAGTAAGACTGTCTATCTAGACCTACTCTTGAACGCTTTAATAAGCATAATTACTTAAAACCTCACTAGCCTTTAAGCCTTAGTGAAGATCCTAAAGAAGGATCTCGCACCTACTAATTAGAATACTTAATATTTAATTAGGGCGCAGTACTAATCACACCTAGATAAGGCTTGCTAGGGACAAATAGGCCCTAAGCGATAGTTTACTAAGTAGCAGCACCTATATTAACGAGCGACTATCTACTCGCTCTCTAAAGTTGTTAGGCTGTTAGCAATTACTAATTCTTTAGACGCCTTAGGCACTGAAATTGCACTAGACTAGTCGCGCGAGAAGCGCAATAAGCTAGCATAAGTAATAGCGCTTAAAAAAGCTTAATTAACTCTTTATAATCTAAAAAAGATCTTTAGTGTTCTATTGTAGGATTAGTTAATTACCTTCTTAAAAGAAAAAGGACACGTAGTGTTTTAAACTAAATCTAGATTAGCGTTAGCTAAACAGTCTACTAACTCTAACAACTTAAAGTTAAACAAGAGTAGTAAGTAATCTTACTTTTACCCCTATAAGGCTAGTAAAGGGCTAACAAGTAAGTATTCCTAGACACTACGCAATTGCTATTAACTTCAAACTGCAGTTACTAGATTATGCCCTGCTAGCAATATACTAATTAAACTGTTAGATAATCAGAAGAAGAAGATTGTTAAGCAATAGAACAGCAACACTTAGGCATCCCTGCGTACTTAGATTAAGAAGGAAGGCTAGAAGGCTAGCACTAGCGGATCAGCTACTAATAAACTAAGTAGATCCTACCTAAGCTTATTAGTTTTAGCACTAATCAACCTAAATAACTTTATTAATAAGATTAGGCTAAACATCTTTAGTATAGCCTTTACCTCTTATGCCTTATCCCTTTGTACAATCTTAGATAGTAGAGCAGCAGTCTACTTAGTCAACACTATAGATTACCTAGTACTAGGCACCTTTAGCAAATGCACTAAGGACGAGACTGTTTTAGCAGGCACTTAATCTATCCTAGTTGCTAGGGTAGGAAACAGGCTGCTAAAGAACGTCCTGCATAGCGAGGTAGGCCCTAAGACAGCTAATCTACTACTCACTAACGTTAAGCTTATACTAGGTTTCTATACTAATATTGTATTAGAGGAACGCCTTAACTAGACAGGCATTTAGTTTTAGGATATAATCACACTATGCGATTTAGTACGCCTAACAAGAAAGTTGTCTTAATTAACCTTAAGTGTTATTTTGATCTTTTATTTGTTAAATACAAGCAAGTTTCTTGTTACCCTGCTTAACTACTGCTTGTAAAAGCTGTAGCGCGATTAAGGATACTAAAGTTGCGCACTAGTAAGAAGGATCTTTAGCACTAACAATTAGGTTACCTAGGACAGTGAGCTCTTAAAGCCTTAGTCCGCTTAGCGCAGAACGTTAAGATCACTAGCAAGAAGCTATTGGAATACAATCACTACGCAACAGCTTATGCCTCGCAAGTAATCTCGCGGCGACTAAAGGAAAGATTACCACGACCTTTTTATAGGATCTTATAGGATCTATTTAACTTTCTAACAGGTTAACTGCTTAAGAAATAGGCACTAATTATTAAGGAAGACTACTTAGGCAAGCTATACAATTACAATATCTAGTTAAAGATACTAAATAATATTATGCCTATAATTAAGAGTTTCGCTAAAAGGATTAAGAGGAAATATTAGCAGAGGATTGTGGAAATCTATTAAGATAACAATACTGCTACACTGCCTTAGAGAGGGCAATTTAGATATAAGGAATGGGCTTTAGAGAAAAGGATTGTGATTAAAACGCTACTGCTATACACTTATAAGCCAAACGGCTTGGCAGAGAGAGCTAGCTAGGAGCTAATTACAAAAGCTATCAAGATGCGCACAAGCGCTAATCTACTAGCTAAGCTTTAGCTAGTAATTATAGACGCGGCAGCTTACTTGCATAGCATGTGCCCTACTAAGATCTATAGCTACTAATCCCTTAACTAAGTGCTTAAAAAATAGTTTAAGAAATGTTTCTAATACTATTAGCTACCTAAGATTAAACACTAGACTGCTAATCTACGCCTAGACTAGAGTAGAAAATATACCTATAGCTGTTAAGCATATCCTTTAAATAAGGATAAGGCAGCTAGGCGCGATTATTAAGGATTCAAGGTTAATTCTCGCGGCTATATTAGTTATTTAGTTAGTAATTAAGCTTCTAACATATACTATATATAGGTACTAACACTTAATTAGGTAATTACTACCTGTAATGTAACCTTTAATAAATAATTATTCTATAAAGGAAATTGCAAGAAAGAGTTGCTAAGAGATTAAGTAATTGAGGTTGTAGAGATCTTTTATAATAGCGAGCTAGTTAATCCTAAAGACAACTTAGAGGTCCTCTCTCCTGTTTAAGGAAAAGCAGATTAGGATATGCAGCTAACTACTAATAACCTTAGGGGTAATCTATTTACTATTTTAAGTAGTAAGGAAGGCCTACCTACTAAAGATAAGAGTAGATTAGAAGACGCTGGGTGAATAGAGCACGAGGCTAGTGCGCTATTAGGAATTCGCTTAGATTAGTAGCAGATTACTAGTCTTGCTACCCTAGAACCTACTCCTAAACTAGAGACCCTAGGGAGCGACAATTTAATTAGTCGCAAAGAGATTAATAATTAAACAGCAGTGCAACTGCTTAAAAAAGCTAATTTATTAAGACTTATAAGTATAATACCTTATTTACTAGTCTGACAGTCTGTGCCCGTAGACTCTAACGCGCTAGCTAATTATAATAGAACACCTGCTCGTGTAAGCAGGATAGCGGGGCGTGAATTATCTCGCAAGTCAAGATCTTAGGCAACAAACAGCAGACAGAGTAAGCAATTATAAGCTAAACCTCTGCTTACAAGGCGTAGTGCTTATATTACTAGCAAAAGCCTAAATTAGCTTACAGATTAATATCTTCTACTGCGTAAGCTAGGTAGCAGGCGTAAGCATAAGAACGCAACCTAAGATCCTAATAATTAACTAAGGGGTAGAAGCACAGGTGGTGTTAACGCATTAATTATAGATCATAAAGATCTATTATAGAACAACTTTTATAATATTTACCTGCTAGGTTTGCAAGCAACTTAGGAAGACTGAGCAAGCTATAAAACTTTTAATTATATAGTTATAGCAGCTTTGCTCACTAAGCATAAACTAAAGGGAAATACTTAACTGCATTGCGACAATCTACCTAAACTGCTAGGATTATAAAAGCAGTTGCTCTAGTATCTTATAAGGGCCTTGTTTATGGATGCCTGCAGGAGGGAGATTAATTAGTTAAGTAAGACAAATACTTAGACTAAGATATTAAGAGAAGAAGCTATTAATCGCCTAATACTTATAAAGTAGGTTTAGACCTACAAGTTTAATTAGAACAGCTTCTTTCTTAAGTGCAAGGCGCAGATTGTTGTAAGAGGTAATCTCTAGAAAAAGGATTTAATTAATTTAACTTATGCTGCTACCTTAGCAGCTAAGTCCTTCTAAGCAGTAATAGCTATTGCCGCTAAGAATAACCTAGAGATTAAGCAATATAATGTTGTAGGAGCATTTCTTAATAAATTAATTATAGTAGAAAACCTAGTAATCTACGAGATGCTAGATAGCTTTAAAAAGCTAAAAACGTGCGTACAGCTTAACCGCGCACTATATAAATTACAAGACTTACTACTGTTGTAGTATAAAGAGTTCTTAGGGTTACTAGGGGAGATTAGACTAATCGCCTTACTAGAGGAACGCTGCCTTTTCTTTAATTAAGAAAGGAGGATCCTAGTGCTATTTTATGTAGATAATATCCTACTGCTCTTCGCGAAAGGTTATAAGCAGAGGGCGATAGATCTTTAGTTAAAGATTATAGACAAATACAAGATACAGAAATAAGAATTAGTTAAATAGTTTCTTAGTATCTAGATAATTAGAGATTACAAGAAGCAAACAATTACGCTTTTTTATAATACATATATTAACAAGATCGCAAAGAAGTTTAAGCTAGAGAATAGTAGCTTTCTAAAGACTCTATTACTATTAAAGGAGCTAATTAAGAACACTAGCAAAGCAACTAAGCAGGAGATTAAAGCCTATTAAGAAATAGTTAGATTAGTGCTGTACACAGCTATTATGCTGCGACTAAACGTTGCTTACTTAATCTTAAAGCTCTTACACTTCCTTACAAACTCTAGTAATTAGTATATAAAAGCTATTAAACAGGTAATTATGTACCTCTATTAAACAAGATAAGACGCGATCTAATATAAGGACTATAATAGCCTAGACTTAACAATTGCAGGCGATGCTTCCTTTATAAATAATTAGGAAACTCATTAATTGTCCTATAAATATATAGCTATCTTATATAGTAGTCTAATATTTTAGAAGGCAGCTCAGCAGACTACAGTAACCACGTCAACTACTAAGGCTAAGCTGCTCGCCCTTAAGCACACTACTAAGGAGGCTATAGCCCTTAAGCGCTTCTTTCGTGAGCTATCTCTTAATCTAGGAGACGTCTAGACAGTTTAGTATAACAATTAACAAACAATTAGGCTTGTAGTTAAGAAAAACAAGCAGATTAGCACTTAATTAAGGCATGTAGATATACAAAACATATAGCTGCGGCAGGAATTTGCTAAAGGATTATTTTAGGTTAAATACCTAGAAACAGCGATTATGCTAGCTAATAGACTAACTAAGTTGCTTACCTAACAACAGTTTAAGAAGTTTAAGCAGGTGCTTAACTTTTAGTAAGTTAAGCATTTAATTAAAGGAAACAATATTTAACAAGCAAAGGATTTGTATTAAGCAGCAACATCTATATACTAGACTAAGTCTCCTCTTAATTGCTTACAGGGAGCGGGAGAACGTAAGCTAGACTATTAAACTAGGACTAGGAACCTTATTACTAATTAGCATTAGATTTATTATACTCGCTAGACTCTATTATCGCATCACGCTTAGCTTGCTTAGCTTCAGCAAGCTTAAGAGCAGCTTAGGCTATCTAAGCCTAAGCAGCAAGAGTCTAGAGGTAAGTAGCATTGCGTCTTAATTCTAATCTATTACTTCTATAAATAGAGTTATTTAATAATTATCCTCTTACACTAGCGTAATAATTGCTGTTATGTAATTAATTTATATATTAATTAGGGCGACGAGGAAAAGAACAATTGTATAGAACAGAGGGCGGCAATATTCTACAAGCAGCCTACTCTTAAAGCAGCAACCTTTAAGTAGGTTGCAGCTGTTGCAGTTGTTGCAGTTGTTAATATTATTATTGCATTTGCTGTTAAGGATAATAAGCTAACTAAAGCGGCTGTTAAGCGAGTTAACGAGCAGGAGCGAACGCGAGAGGAGCGGGAGCGGGAGCAGGAGATTAAGCAGCAAAACAACATTTCTTAAGCGCAGCAATTAGTTAAGGGAGGCTTTCGCGTAGAAGGCTTAGTAGTTATAACGCCGCTATTAATCTCTTTGCAGCGCGCAATAATATCCTTAAGCAATTAAGCTTTTAAAGCTTAGTACATCTTATTATTATTTTATCCCTAAAAACTAGTTAGCAGGCTAAGCAAGAAGTTTAACAGGTTAGAGACTTACCTCTTTATCTCTATACATAGCTATAAATTAATTAGCAAGATTAATATTAACTGTATAGCAGGTGTAAGATAAGCAACTGCTACAGCGTAAGCTGCTCTAACTACTAGTCTAAACGTAATTAAAGCAGCGCTTAGCGTATAAACTATTTAGTATCTTCTTTATGCAGCGCTTACATAGAGGAACATAAGGACGTAACAAATTAGCAGCAATTTTTAAAGAGCTACTAAGCGTCTTGTTCTAAGTAGAGGGGGGCGCGGTGCGCCTAGTAGACAGATTAGTAGGCGTTTTAGGCCTATCGCTGTTGCTATATTACTGTTTACGCGTTGCTACTTAAGTAGTTATCTACTGTAACTTTTACTTTAGTTCTTAAGGAGCCTTGCCCTTACGCTAGCTTAATTGCTTAGTTAGACTTTTATGTAGATTAATATTTAATTAAAAACTTAAGAGCAGGCTTAATTTAGCAGGTAAGGCAATTATCCTCTAAGTAGAGCTACTAGACGTCTTGCGGTAAGCGTACAGATGAAAGGGCAGAGGCAACTAACTCTTATTATTTTAGAGATCAGCTGCTTGCTAAATCTTACTATTAAATAGGTTTTAGCGCGCGTGACGCTTATGCTTAGCACTGTTTTCGCGTTATTAGCAAAGGCTTTCTAAGCGACGATCACGTTAACGTTAACTCTCTAAGCTGCGCTTGTTGTTGCTTCGGGCGGACTACACTAGAAAGATTAGCAGCTAATTAGTAAGGGAGCAATAAGGCAATACTACTTACTATATTAGTGATAGTGGTTAGGACAGGATTAGAAAGGCTTAGTGACTAGATTAAGGTTAAGGATAAAAGAAAAGCTTTAGAGGGGCAATAGACGCAATTAATTCTGTTGTAGTAATTGCGCACTAACTAATTACGCGATATTTAGGGTCTATCTAATGTTTTGATATTACTTGAAGCCGCTAGATTAATCAAAACAACAACACGCAGCATTACTACAACAACGGATAATTACGCAGAGGAGCTATAATCACAGAGGCCCTCTTAATCAACAACTTAGATTTGTTATAATTACCTAGATGCTTACAGCTCAGATTGATGGTATCTCACTAACCTGGGGGGTGTGTTGGAGTACTGACCTGCGGATCAGTACGGATCACTTCTTTGGCATCTGGATGACCCGGATAATCAGGTGATCCTAGTGGGATATCACGTGATAGAGCTAGTAACGTGCATATAAACGAGCCGGATTGTCTAAAGTCTTTTTAGTAGTTATTGGACACTTTGTTGTGGCACTTAGTTGATCAATATACTCATTCCCCTCCACTAATCATTCAATTACTCCTTCTCAGCTCCCACATCTATCTAGGTTCCTTCTTTAGGTTCTCCTATTCTTAGCCTTTTCTTATACTTTGCTAGTTATAATAGTATTGCTATTCTTGTTGTATCTGTTGCGCTGCTTTCTTGTGTTAGCTATTATAAGCTAGAACTATCTCTTCTGCTAATGTGCCGGTGCACAGGGTGATACCCTGCTGCTCACGAGGTTAGTGCTCAACTACCTGATCTAGATGTATATAGCTCGTTTTAGGAATCGAAACGAGCGGGATTATCTATTTATCCTTTTTCCTCCACTCGACATCTCAACTCTTGTACTTTGATAGCCAACCTATAATAAGATCTCTATCTTACTACCCTCGTTCTCGCATAATCTAACTACTAGTGATCTTTTGCCCTTGTAGTAGTATGTCTTTATACACTCTAACACCCGTACAAATAGCAAAGCCTATAGGGACATACTCTACTACTTAGTATACAAAGGAACTAGTGCGCGATTCTTGTAAGAACAACATAATAATTTTACGTAAACACAGAATTCTTAGGATTACTACTAGATATACTCTTAGGATTATTACTAGACATACTTTTAGGGGGTTAGCACAATCTCTTATTATAGACTACGTTAAGGACGATATTACCTAAGTCAGCACTAACAACAATAACAAGGAAAAATAAAAACTACTAATAAAAATAGAATGCGTTATTAAATGCTAATTTAAAGTCTATCTAGCAAAATAAAGGCAGCAAACTATGTAGCAAAATGGAGGTAGTTTTACATATATTCTAAACGCTAATTTAAAGTCTACCTAGCGAAATAGAGGTAGTAACCTATCTAGCAAAATAGAGACAGTAATACATGTGTAAAGATATGCTAAGCTAAAGTACTATCTAGCAAAATAGAAATAGCACTAAAAGCTTATACATAAATACTAGCTTTAAGTATAAATCTAAGCCTACTTAGCGAAATAAGAGGTACTTAAGAGGCAAGGATTAATACACCTACACTTGAATAAGTATACACTACAAAAACTTAAAAAGAGATATTCTTTCTTTTAAAGACTATACATTATTTATTTATTTACTAACATTTGTTAATTATTTATGCAAAGAACTTATAGAAGTCCTACTATACCTTAGATGTTAAAAAGAGATTCGAAGGCAGGTTAAGGACAGGAAGGCTTAACGCTTCCTTCTTTAGGACTTACTACTACTAGCCCTAACCTACTATTAACCCTGTTAAGCTTTGTTATTAACACTATAGTTACACCTACGCACAACTTAGTGTTAACTATAATTTAACTAAAACACAGCACGTTAGTTTTTACTAAGAAGGATATTACACAATTCCTAGAAGACTTTAACTAATAAGCTAATAATAGAGGTATTTGTAATGCTATAAGGGTCTCTATTCTACTAGACTACTTCTCTAATAAGGATTAATCCCTCTCTTATATCCTAAAGCGCTTACCTAGATATGCTAAGAAGGATTAGTCTAAGTTACAGACACACATAAAGGAACAGTAGAAGAATAAGAATATAGCTATTAAAATAGGCAAATGCTTATAGTTTTAAGCCTACATCTATGAATGCGTATAAAACTAGCCTAGTCTAGTACAGTACTACACACACTTTCCTTATGTCGCTAATATTGTCAGATATTAGTGGTTAAGTAATACTGGTAAGATAATGATAATATAAGTGATAATAAGTTGATGGTATTGATGATTGATTGTTTGTGTTCTGTGTCCCAGTTGTATATGCTCCGAGTGCCCTTTTTATAATCAGGATTCTGTGTGGCCCTTAGCGGCGCTAGCGCGTTTGGCGTCCTTTAGCGCCACCCCCTGATCACCCTTGCAGACCCCTTCTCTAATCTCCCAAACCTTCTAATCAACCGCGCTAATGTCCTAAATTTAACACACCCCCTTAGCTTAAGCGTATAGATTAAGCTAAACACCTCCTTTGTTCTTTGTCTATGAGGTGGTTAATTATAGGTCTAAGGCGTCGAGTTAATTAGTTATTAATACTAGATTAGCCTCTAGTCTTAGTTGTATGCCTAGATTGATTAGTCCCATTTGTTGTAGGAACCTCAGCTATTAATTAGCTAGTAATAGCTTAGTGAGTCCGTTAGCAAGCATCTTGCTTAATACTACGTAGATTACCTTAATTAACTTATTCTAAACTTCTTGCCTAAGCTAATAGTTGTAGTTATTAACGTGCTGTAGCTTTGTAGTTAACTAGGAAATCTCCTCTAAGATTAATTATATCGTCTGCAGGTTATTGCACTGTATAGTAATTGTTAGGTTAACTATCTAAATTTAGAGCTTAGTAAGCAGCATCTAAATAAACATAGCTTCCTTTGCTACTTGTAAGAGCGCAAGCAGTTCTGCTTTAGTTGTTAAGGTTGTAACTGTATCTTGTTTGTTTGCCCTCTAAGCTATTAGTCTACTAAACAGCTTAATTACATATTCTTGTAAGCTTTTGCGATTAAGTATATTATTAGCAAAAGAGGCGTTACGCGCAACAACTAGGTAATCGTCTCTACTAAATTGTAGTGCGAGCGTTCGTGTATAGTTGAGGTAGAGGAGTACGCAATTAGCTGCTAGCTAATGATTAGGGCTAGGGTTTATGAGAAATCGTGCTAGGCGTAATACTATAAAGGCTTTATTAGGTCTTGTGTTAACTGCTGCAAATAGAAGTAATCTAATCTTTTATTAGTAGAGGTTAATTCTCCTGGGGGTTGCGTTGCCTTCTCGGGGCAGCAGTTCAGCCTTAATTATTAGGGTATTACTCTTAATTGAGTAATCGCTTACTAGTTAGTTAATCTTCTTAATATATGCTAATTAGGAGATCTAGATCTTGCGCTATAATTAATCCCTAATTAACTTTATGCCTAAAAACTAATGCAGATTGTCTCCTCTAGTTATACAGTACTTCTTTCTAATATCCTTAATAGCTGCTTGCGTATCTAATCTATAGTTCTTGCTGTACATTGCGATAATATTGTCAACGTAGAAGAACACAAAGATTCTTTAGCAGATTATATAGCATAGCTTATGTAGGACAGTAGTAAATCTACATCTTTAGAGATAGGTAGTGAAGTCCCTTTGCTAGAGTAGTAGCGATATCTGCAAGCTGTACAAAGCTTTATTAAGCTTTAGGATTATTCTCTTCCTTGCGTATCTACGCGGCATTCTTATGTATATAACTTAATTAATTAGTGCGTGTGCAAAGGCGTTAGTAACGTTGTACTGCTTAAGCTTAAGGTTAAATTAGGCAGTGATCGCAAGTGCTATTAAGAAGGATTAACCTGCTAACGTAGCGGCGTAGGTTTCTTAAGCAGTAACGTTGCGCTATTAATTACCCTATACAACTAAGCGCGCTTTGCACTTAACAAACTAATAATTCTTATTAATCTTGTAGGTATATACCTACATAGACTCTAGTATCTAGGTGTCTGTTAGTTGGGCTTCTTATGTTAGGACTTCTAACTATAAGTTTAATTGCTTGTAGCTTACTAGGTGATCCTCTTTAGCCTTTTTAAACAACTAGTAGAATATGTAATTCTCCTTTAGTTAGTTAAGACTTAGCGCTAGCAGAAGCTCGCTTAGATAAAGTATCTAGTTATAACCTTAACCTTTAAGTAATTAATTAACCGCCGCGCTATTAAGTTTCTTGTTATTTAATTGTTAAACTTTTCCTACTCTCGTACCTACTATAAACGCTAGAGCCTATAAGTCTGTCTAGTTTTTCTAGAGGGATTTACTAACAGAACTTAATCCTATATTAGCACTATGTAAATTAGGACACTTGCTACTGCTAGTACTTAAGGAGTAATTAGGCCTAGGGTTTAATAGCTGCGCAAAGGCGACGTTCTAACTCTTAATATTTAGAGGATTATTTACACGCCTAATGCTCTCCGCTGTTATAAAATTAGTTATGAGGGCTACTAGTGGAGGCGTTAGCAGGGGTAAGAGATAATCTACTTAAACCTTTCTTCTACGTTAATTATATTAATTATATGTTTCTTTATATATAAGTCCTTTATTAAAGGACTTATCCTTAAGAAAAGATTATGTCTCTTCTTAGTTATTTGTAATCCCTAGGGGAAGTTCTACAGTCCTAATCTATGCCTTAATCTCTTTAAGAGTGCTATACATTAGGTTATCTATAACGTCTTTCTTATCTTTAGTAAAAATTAATTCTTTATTAAATACTACATTGCGTGCAGTAATTGCCTTAGCTATTGTTAGCACCTATACACAGTAAATGTTCGTAAATTAATATCTAACTAAGTATCTAATTTATGCCTTAGGATTAAGCCGCTGTAGTTTGCGCTTACTACGCTTTATATTATTTGTTATTATAAACGCCTTACACCTATATGCTTGTAGGTGTCCTTAGTGTAGCTTGCGCAGTAAGGTAATAATTCTATTTTTGTATGCGTTATGCGTAAAAAACTCTTAATATAGTAATCTCTATTAATTTGCGTATTAGGGCGTTCAATTATAAAAATATACTGCTAATTAAGTAATCTTAGGCTACAGTAGCTATAGCAGGTTCGCGTTAAGTCGTATTGCTTGTGCTTTATCCTTAATTACACCCCCTAAGCGTTCTGCTCTACTATTCTATGCTTAGGTATTAGGAACGGAAGGCTTAAACCGCATGCCTTAGGACTCTGCCTACTAAGCAACTTCTAGTTTAACTGTAACAATCTTGTTATTAGTTTTAATAACCTTTGTTGTAATATTAAATTAGGTCTTTATAAGGATAACAAAGAATTCTAGGGACTTAATAATTACTTACGCTGTTTAATTGTCCTTAAAGTAGTAGTCCTACATAAATCTAGTAACTTAATCTGTAATTAGTATTTAGCTTCTTTCCTTTGTTAAGCTGTTAACCTTATAATTATAAAAGTTAAGGGAGATAAATTCTCCTAAAGACTTATTAATCCTGCGCGGTGTGCGGCGGATTAGCCTTTTAGCTTTTGCTCTTTTACAGGCGTCGCATGCTACTATAAGCACTTTAGTAATTCTTACCCCCTTAGATTGTTGTACAAGGTGCTCTAACGCACTGAGTCTTAGATAACTTATTCTTTTGTGCTATATAAGCGCTTGTGCGTGCTGTCTTTAATTGTATTGCAGTTTAACTGCCTTAGAGGCTGTTATTGCGTAATTAGTAATTAGGTTTACTTTAAGCACCTACTATCTATATAACTTAGTAAGGTTAGCAATTAGATTATTAGTAAGCAATTGTTAAAGGACTGTTGGATTGTATTTAGTATCCTACTATAAGCCCTGTAAGCAGAGTATCCTAAATAAGACAAGATTGCAGAGTAGATTAGGGCAGTATACTACGTCTTTTAGGTGTAGTTAGCTTCGCGTCCTGCCACTAGCTACTGTTAAAGTAACTAATCTATATGCCTTAATCTATACTTGTAAGTTACCCGCCTATAGGAAGTCTCCATGCCTTACTAATTGTGTTTTAGTGAATTAACTAGTATCGTTAGAGACGTAACAGGTTAATCTAGAGTTAAGGATCTATAATAGTTGCAAAGGATACGTATCCTAGATCGCTTTAAATAAGGCCTTAATAAACGTATAGTTAATCTCTCTAATCTTCTAACTATATAGTTAGTTATTATGCTTAACTGTAGGCGTTGCTATGTGTAACTTCTTAATTGCAGGTCTTTAAGATTGTAATTGCTGCTTAGAGTTGCAAATTGTTTCTTGCATAGCTAGGCTGTTGTTAATACGCAACTAGACTTAATCTATCTTGTCTTGTTAAGGTTGCTACTAGTCTAGCGCGTTGCTAGGGTGCGCGTACTAGCAATCCTTAAGCGCATGTCTTATATCACAAGCTTCGCATTTGCTCGCAGTATATTAGATATCGTTTAATTAAGTATCCTTAATAGGCTTCTGATTTCGGCGCTGTTTGCGCTTCTGCCCTATATTGTCTAATTTATCCTTGTTAATTATTAGTGATCTAGCTCCTGTGGCTGTTCTAAAGGACGCCTTAATTAATTTCGCTTTAGATAGGTGGAAACGCTGCATGTGATCTTAATAGTCGCAGATTATATCCTTAACCGTGATCAAAGAACTCTTTAATCTATAAGATGTAAATAATATAATCTATTGTTCTAAGTGCTTTGCCGTGGCTTAGGTAAAGTCCTCCTTCACGTACGCGTCTAGCTGGCACTTAGGTATTCTAACAGCTTTACCTTTAGTTGTAGCGTGATTAACTTTAGTAAGCTATGTCTTCTATAAGTTAATTACCCTAGGCGGCTTTATTGCGGTTTTATACTGCTCTTAAGCTTCCTTAATCTTATCTTTAGCGTTAATGCCTACAATAGCTATTAGATTAGCAATCTACTAACAATGTAATTGTCTTGCTTAACAGCAGTTAGTATATAAGTAGTTGTTAACTGTACGCTGTATCTCCTGCGTAATCTTATTTAACGCTGCTTGCTCCCTTATGTACTTCTAATCTTCTATCTTGTATTTATCTAGCTCTAGCTTATAGATCTCTAGATTCTCTTTGTATGAGGCTCTCGCGTTTGTCGATAGATCCGCGGGCCGTGTAGGTATAAAAGGCGGTAGAGTTGCGCTATCGCTGTAATTACCTTAGTGCAATGCAGCGTGCGCATTAATTGCTTGTTGCGACGCTTAATAGTCGCTCGGTTAAGGCATTTGGGGTACCTCTAGTTTATTAATAGGTTTGATCGTAAGGTTTAGATTGATCTTCTCCTACACGCGTAGAGAGTTAGCGCGCGTCTTAATCTATTAGATCTATTTAATCTAGTTTGTGTGATTAGTAAGGATCACGGAGGAGTCTCGTAGAGATAGAGTAGTCATCTTTTTAATAGCTTGTATAAGTTCGTAGTTTGTTGAACCTTGTTTAGTTGAGGCAGTGAGACTCTTAATTTTTAGATATTAGTGGTTAAGTAATACTAGTAAGATAATAATAATATAAGTAATAATAAGTTAATAGTATTAATGATTAATTGTTTGTGTTCTGTGTCCCAGTTGTATATGCTCTAAGTGCCCTTTTTATAATCAGGATTCTGTGTGGCCCTTAGCGGCGCTAGCGCGTTTGGCGTCCTTTAGCGCCACCCCCTGATCACCCTTGCAGACCCCTTCTCTAATCTCCCCGACCTTCTGATAAACCGCGCTGATGTCCCAAATTTGACAAATATATATATTAAGAATAGGCAAATCCCTTAAGAAGAGGAAAGTATCCTCTTCTTTTAAGGCCTACTACAAACTAATAAAGAGGTAGTGATATATAATATGCCTTCTGCCTTCAATAGAGATAATTAGGATACGTATAAATTAGAAGAGATCTATTCCTTTCTAAAACCCTACTACAAGAAGATAACTAGCCTAGATAAAATTTATTAGCTATAGCAAGAAGGCGCTAATGCTAAAATGCGCTAGATTATACTGTCTAACTAGAGAGCAACTTTAACCCTAGAAGAAGTAAGGGAATTAGGGATTAAGATTAGCAAAGTACATAAAAAGTTAAACATGCTAGTAGACATTAAACTAGAGGTAGAAGACTTTATGATGTCTCTAGGCAACTTAAAGCTTAGACTATTAACTATTAATATACTTATAGCTTATCCTACAACTAAAAGACTTTTAGAGAAACCTTCTAACTATGCGTACTTTATTGCACAAGCAACTAATGCAGAATTCCATAGTAAAAGAAATAATAGTTCTTTTATTACTAAGGCCTTAAAGGGTTTATCTAACAAGATAAGTGCAGCATATATAAATATTATAAACATATACCCTCTCCGCTACATGTGTAATATAGTAGGACATATGCTTAAGGAGTGCAAACTATACTACGCCTTAAAGCAGATAAAATAGGTTAGTTTTAACTAGGATATTTCTAGCAAGAAAAGAACTTACTACTTTAGTCTACTACATAAGCATTTAAGGAAAATCTTAAAGTAACTACTATTAAACTAAGTCTTATTGTAGTTAAAGGCGAAGATTTAAGAGTTCTACAACGTTACTAATAACGTGCTTAATTAACTAGCCTCTAGTGTAGTACTTAAGAAGTTTACTAGAAAAGACTCTTAGCTAAGTATAAAGTTTAAAGGGAAAAACTCTAACTCTGTAAACATAGCGACTATTTTAACAAGCTAAGGCTACTATAATAACATCTTTTAGTAGTTCTAGTAATTCTAAAAATAGCTATACACTCCTCTTGCTAAGGAATACAGTAAGAAGCTTAATAATATAGATGCTGCTAATATTATACTAGGAGGCGAAGAAAACGCTTTGTATAGTATCTTTAAGTTAAATGCTGCTACATGCTTAAAAGGCAAAGGCCTTGCCCTCTACTATAATATTAATTGTGTTAGGGAGGGAGGAGTAAAGAAATAAAAAAGGCTAAGCAAGGATTTAAGCACCTAAGGAAGCAATTAAAAAAATATAAAGTAACTCTCCTATCCCTAATCTGCAGCCTATAGATATATAGTATCTGCAAGAAGAAACCTAGAGCAATATACCTTTTATAAGTTAGCCTTATAATACGCTATTTTTAATTATTAAACTACCTTAATTAGCTTAGCAAGACAACAACATGTTAGCAGATTTAAAGTACTTACAGCAAGAAAGAAAAAAGAAGGCTATAAAGTTTATTAATGCACTTTCTAATCTAGAACTTAAAGAAAGAGTGCAAGGATAGCTAAACTGTATAATAACTACTTTACTTAAATAGGAAGTATAAGGGGTTACAGTATTAGACCTTATAAGCTAAGCTAATATTTAAAAACAGCTGTGTAATTTTCTTAATATTAAAGTTAGTGTTGCGGATAGTTTAGGAGCGCTTAATATTATAACGTGTAGGAAAAACGCTAAGCTAATAGATGCTAGGTGCGCTAAATTACAGCTAGGAACTGTTCTAGCCTCTAATGAGCTAAATCTGCGCACAGGCCCTACTTATAGAATTTTACTAAATACACTACTTATTAAAAGCGTATATTGCAATACAGTAAATTTGTATTAACAGAATGAGCAAACTTACTACAAGGTAAGTAGAAGGAAAGATTCCTAAATAGATAAATTAGACAGTATCCCTACAAAAGATGTCTAAGAGATTTAGTAAAGAAATAGGTAGGCTTTTGCTTAAACTAACTTACTAAAATGCTAAATTACTATAAATAGCAGCTTTCTAAAGTGCTTAATAAACACTAGAGCACAAATAAATATCTTAAAACTAAGTGCTACGTAAGCATTAAAGGTACTGTATAGAATAATAGAGCACTAACTAGGGCAGCCTTCTCTTAGTGTTACCTTAGCTAATAGCACACATAACCTATTTGTTAGGACTGCATTTAATATACCTAGACAAATAAGAACAGTCTCTATTAAGACTTTGTTTAGGATTGTTGCTAATATTACTAAATCTATAATTCTAGGAGAACCTTAGTGTGTAAGCTCTAGGATATTAATTTAGTATAACGCGTTTAGACAAATTACGTGCTAGGTCCTATCTAAAGACAGTACAAGGAACACAGTCTTTATTACATTTAATCTATCTCTAAATTACCTTGCGCAGACAATTAGAAACAAAGCCTCTAACAACAACTTAGATAGAGAAACAGCAAGTAATGTACAGTTATATATAATTACTAATAGATTAGGCAAAGAACTGCAAGCAGCTACAGTAAAATATATATAGGAAGCTGCATAGTTAGATCTAATAGCTAGATTTAGTAACTTTAACATGCTGTATATAAAAGGCAGTAGGAAGGATTAAATAGTTTAGATAAACTAGGTGTTCACGCACGTAGTTAGACAGTCTAAGGACCCTACAAGAAACTATTAACTTAGTATATATTTAATTATGTATAAGCTTAATTGTTAGTAGATTTAAGAAAGATTACTTAAGTATACCTAACAATACTATAATCTTTACACACTGTATAAGATAGTAGACAAGAAGGTTTAACTTATTTAATATCCCTTAGTAGGAGATGCCTATAGAATTTAGACGAGAAGACTAGAAGGAAAAGGCAAAAGAGCAATAACTCCTTAGAATAAGCATTTGCGATCCTAATAGGGGGCCGTGCAATTATTTATTTAAACTAAGATATGCTGCTTTTCTATAAGGGACAAAGCTTACACAAGAACAACTTAATAAGCTATATACTAAAGACTACCTGCAGCTATTGTGCCGGTGCACAGGGTGATACCCTGCTGCTCACCAGGTTAGTGCTCAACCACCTGATCCAGAGGTATATAGCTCGTTTCGGATATCGAAACGAGCGACATCCACCATCCATCCTCTATCCTCTACTCAAGATCTCAACTCTTGTATCTCTCTTTGATAGCTAACCTATAATAAGATCTTTATCTTGCCACTCTCGTTCTCGCATGATCTGACCACTAGTGATCTCTTGCCCTCGTAGTAGTATGTCTTTATACACTCTAACACCCGAACAAATAGCGAAGCCTATAAGGACATACTCTACTACTTAGTGTATAAAGGAGCTAGTGCGCGATTATTGCGAGAACAACATAATATTTTTACGTAAACACAGAATCCTTGGGATTACTACTAGATATACCCTTAAGGCTATTACTAGACATACTTTTAGGGGGTTAGCACTACCCCCTATTATAGACTACGTTAAGGACGATGTTACCTAAGTTAGCACTAACAACAACTACAAGGAAAAACAAAAACTACTTATAAAAATAGAATACGTTATTAAATGCTAATTTAAAGTCTGTCTAGCGAAATAGAGGCAGTTTTACATAAGTTCTAAACGCTAATTTAAAGTCTACCTAGCAAAATAGAGGTAGCAACTTGTCTAGCAAAATAGAGACGGTAATACATGCGTAATAAAATGCTAAGCTAAGGTGCTGTCTAGCGAAATAAAGATAGCACTAAAAGCTTACACATAAGTACTAGCTTTAATTATAAATCTAAGCCTACCTAGCGAAATAAGAGGTACCTAAGAGGTAAGGATTAATACACCTACACCTAAACAAGCATATACTATAAAGACTTAAAAAGAGATATTTATTTTTTTAAAGACTATACCTTGTTTGTTTATTTACTAATAGTTGTTAATTACCTATATAAAGAACTTATATAAGTCCTACTATACCTTAGATGTTAAAAAGGGATTAGAAGGCAGGTTAAGGACAGGAAGGCTTAACGCTTCCTTTCTTAGGACCTAATACTGCTAGCCCTAACCTACTGTCAACCCTATTAAGCTTAGTTATTAACACTATAGCTACGCCTACGCATAACTTAGTGTTAACTATAATTTAACTAAAATACAGCACGTTAGTTTTTACTAAGAAGGATGTTACAGAGTTCCTAGAAGACTTTAACTAACAAGCTAATAATAGAGGCATTTATAATGCTATAAGGGTCTCTATTCTACTAGAGTACTTTTCTAATAAGGATTAATCTCTCTCTTATATCCTAAAGCGCTTACCTAAATATGCTAAGAAGGATTAGTCTAAGTTATAGACACACATAAAGGAACAGTAGAAAGATAAAAATACAGCTATTAAGATAGGCAAACGCTTATACCTTTAAGCCTACATCTATAAATGCGTATAAAACTAGCCTAGGCTAGTAGAGTACTATATACACTTTACTTTTGTCGCTAATGCATATATTAAGAATAGGCAAATCCCTTAAGAAGAGGAAGGTAACCTCTTCTTCTAAGGCCTACTACAAACTAACAAAGAGGCAGTTATATACTATATACTTTCTACTCTAAATAGAGATGATTAGGATACGTATAAACTAGAAGGGATTTATTCCTTTCTAAAATCCTACCACAAGAAGATAACTAGCCTAGATAAAATTTATTAGTTAGAACAAGAAGGCGCTAATGCTAAGATACGCTAGATTATGCTGTCTAACTAGAGAGCAACCTTTACCCCTAAGGAAGTAAAAGAAGCTAGAATTAAGATTAGCAAAGCACATAAAAAGTTAAGCACTTTAGTAAACGTTAACCTAAAGGTAAAGGACCTTATTAAGTCTTTAAGCAACTTAAAGCTTAGACTATTAACTATTAATATACTTATAGCTTATCCTACAACTAAGAGACTCCTAAAGAAACTCTTTAACTATACATACTTTATTGCATAAGCAACTAATGCAGAATTCCTTAGTAAAAAAAATAATAGTTCTTTTATTACTAAGACCCTAAAAGGTTTATCTAACAAGCCAAGTGCAGTATATACAAATATTATAAACACACACTCTCTTTGCTGTATATATAATATAGTAGGATATATGCTTAAGAAGTGTAAACTATACTACACCCTAAGGCAGATAGAATAGGTTAGTTTTAACTAGGATATTTCTGGCAAGAAAGGAACGTACTATTTTAGTCTACTATATAAGCGTTTAGAAGAAATTTTAAGGCAACTACTATTAAACCAAGTCTTATTGTAGTTAAAGGCAAAAATTTAAGAGTTCTACAACGTTACTAATAATGTTCTTAATTAACTAGCCTCTAGTGTAGTACCTAAGATGTTTACTAGAGGAGACTCTTAGCTAGGCATAAAGTTTAAGGGGAAAAACTCTAACTCTGTAAACGTAGCGACTAGTTTAATAAGCTAAGGCTACTATAATAACGTCCTCTAGCAGTTCTAGCAATTCTAGGAATAGCTATACACTCCTTCTACTAAGGAAAACGTTAAGAAGCTTAATAATATAGATACTGCTAATATTATACTAGGAGGCGAAGAAAACGCTTTGCATAGCATCTCTAAGTTAAATACTACTACACGCTTAAAGGGTAAAGGCCTTGCCTTTTACTATAATATTAATTGTGTTAAGGAGGGAGGAGTAAAGAAGCAAAGAAAGACGAGCAAGGATTTAAGCACCTAAGGAAATAATTAAATGATGCAAGGTAACTCTCCTATCCCTAACTTACAGCCTATAGATATATAGTATCTACAAGAAGAAACCTAGAGCAATATACTTTTTATAAGTTAGTCTTATAATACGCTATTTTTAATTATTAAACTACCTTAATTAGCTTAGCAAGACAACAACATAACAGTAGATCTAAAGCACTTAGAGTAAGGAAGGAAAAAGAAAGCTATAAAGTTTATTAACGCTTTTCTTAATTTAGAACTTAAAGAAGTAGTGCAAGGACAGCTAAACTATATTATAACTACTCTACTTAGAAAGAAAGTATAAGAAATTATAGTATTAGACCTTATAAGCTAAGCTAACATTTAAAAACAGCTGCGCAATTTTCTTAATAACAACGTTAGTATTGCAGATAGTTTAGGTGCGCTTAATATTATAACGTTCAGGAAAAACGCTAAGCTAATAGATGCTAGGTGCGCTAAATTACACCTAGGAACTGTTATAGCTTCTAATTAGCTAAATCTGCGCACAGGCCCTACCTATAGAATTTTACTAAATACACTACTTATTAAGAGCGCGCATTACAATGCAATAAATTTGTATTAATAGAATACGTAAACTTGCTACAAGGTAAGTAAAAGAAGAGATTCTTAGATAGATAAATTAAATAGTGTCCTTAAAAAGGATGTCTAAGGGGTTTAGCAAAAGAATAAACAGGCTTTTGATTAAACTAACTTACTAGAATGCTAGGTTACTGTAAATAGCAGCTTTCTTAAGTGCTTAATTAATATAAGAGCACAAATAAATATCTTAAAACTAAGTGCTACTTAAGCATTAAAGGTACTGTATAAAATAATAGAGCACTAACTAGGACAACCTTCTTCTAGTGTTACCTTAGCTAATAGCACTTATAACCCGTTTGTTAGGACTGCATTTAATATACCTATACAAATAGGGACAGTTTCTATTAGGACTATATTAAGGATTGTTGCTAATGTTACTAAATCTGCTATTCTAGGAGGGCCTTAGTGTGCAAGCTCTAGGATATTAATTTAGTACAACGCGTTTAGACAAATTACGTGCTAGGTCCTATCTAAAAATAGTACAAGGAATGTAGTCTTTGTTATATCTAACCTATCTCTTAATTACCCTACGTAGACGATTAGAAACAAAGCCTCTAACAACAACTTAGATAAAGAAACAGCAAGTAATGTACAGCTGCATATAATTACTAACAAATTAGGTAAAGAACTATAAGCAGCTGCGGTGAAATACATATAGGAAGCTGCTTAGTTAGATTTAATAGTTAGATTTAGTAACTTTAACATGCTGTATACTAAAGGCAGCAGGAAGAATTAGATAGTTTAGATAAACTAGGTGTTTACGCACGCAGGTAGGCAATTTAAGGACTTTATAAGAAACTGCAAACTTAGTAAATTTTTAATTATATATAAGCTTAATTAACAGCAGATGTAAGAAAGTTTACTTAAGTATGCCTAGCAACACTATAATCTTTATACACTATACAAGACAGTAGACAAGAAGGTTTAACTTGTAGATATCCCTTAGCAAGAGATACCTATAGAATTTAGACAAGAAGACTAGAAAGAAAGGATAAAAGAATAACAACTTTTTAGAATAAGCATTCGCGATCTTAATAAAGGGCTGTACAATTAGTTGTTTAAACTACAATATGCTGCTTTCCTATAAAGGACAAGACTTACTAAGGAATAGCTTAACAAGTTACATACTCAAGACTACCTGCAACTGTTAGAAAAGGAGATATTTATACATATGCTTCTTAACAGAGAAGGAGCTCTCTCCTAGCAATTTAAGGAATTAGGAAGGATTTATCCTAATATATGTCTGCTATATAAGATACAAATAATACTACACAAAGCTTAGCAAGTATGAAGTTTTGCTGTCCTAAAAGCTTTAGAACTACAAGTAGTAAATATAGTAAACGTCTGTCTGAATTAAGGAATAAAGAAAAGGTATAATAGTTAATATTGCAACTTATAGCACCTAGTACCTAAGAAGAATAAAGGCGTTTAATAGATTAGCAATGCGCAACAGATAAATGCAGTTACTATACAAGATGTAAACCTACTACTAATAGCGAATAAGTTTTTTAAGAAGTTTGTAAGGTGCAAGATAATTTTACTTATAAATTTGTTTTTAAGATATAACTAAATCACACTAGATCTAAAAAGTAGAGATATAACAGCGTTTTAAACACTAGTTAGGCTTATATATTAATACACAATAGTTATAAGTGCTACTAACTTTATAGCAGTATTTTAACAGGTAATAATAAAGATTCTTAGAGACTACTAGCCTAATACTATGCCCTTTATTAACGACATCACATGTAAGGGGCTAAAAACTAATTATAGCGGGGAAGAATTAATGCTAGGAGTTTAGCGTTATGTTTTTAAGCATATACTGCAACTAGATAGGGTGCTAGCTAATATTAAACAAGCTAGAGGCACTGTGTTAGGAAAAAAATATTACTTTCCTATAGAAAGACTTAAGGTTGTAGGCTATAAGGTTAGCCCTTAAGGTTGTTATCTTAACTAGAAGAAAGTTAAGAAGATTATAAACTAGCTACTATGCAGGAATAAAAGGGAGGTACAATTCTTTATAGGCATATGCGTCTACTATTGTATATAAGTAAAGGACTTTACTAAGATTGCTAAACCTCTATTTACACTTTTATAAGACAATGTTCTTTTTAAATAAGGAGATGCACAAGACGCAGCAATATACAAGCTAAAGCAGACTATATACAATGCACCTGCACTTGCGAACCTTAACTACACTAATACTAAGGATTACAAGATATTCTTAATAACTAATGCAAGTTAGGATAGTGTAGGATCATGCATTAAGCAGCTTAAAGAAGATAATAAGCGTTACCTAGTAAGGTTTAAGAGTATACTGTAGTTAGCGCAAGAGAGGCTATAGCACTTAACTAAGTTAGAATGTAAGGCGGTACTATAGGCTCTTAAAAAGTTTTGTACTTACCTCTATAGTGTCTACTTTACTATAGAAACTAACGCTGCAACCCTTATCACTTAACTAAATTGCTTATCTACTAATAATCTAGGATCTGTTATAAACAGGTAGATATTAATAATTCTTTTATAGAACTTTAACATTAAGCATATACTAGGACTAAAGAATGTAGTTGCGGATGCACTATTAAGGTATCTAAAACCTAATAATTAGAAACTGCCTTTAGAACCTAAGGAGGATTTAGAGGAGTATATTTATTATATAATTAGAAATGTAAATGCACTAATACTAACAAGACAGGCAAGGATACTTTGTTAGAAATTCTTAACAGAGTTAGAGCAATATACTTAATTTTTAGTTAACTTTAAGTCTCCTAGGAATATAGAACTATAAGAACTACAAGCATAGAAGAAGCAAGCTCTAAACTTCTTCGTTTAAGATAGAATACTCTTTAAGAAGACTTTTAGGAATATTGCAATCTAGAGAGTTGTAGATAATACTAACCTGAGAACAGCTGCAATATAGAACGTACACACTTAGATTAGATAAAGAGGAGTTAACGCAGTGTACTTAATACTTGCTTAGCGATACTAGTAGAATAGAATGTATAAACACGTGCAGCAAAAGCTGGTAACCTATCTAGACTGTTAACTTTAATCCTCTAAGAGGAAAGTTAATATGCTTACTAACACTTATAGTTTTGCTATTTAGGGGACTGTTGCAATTAATGTAGTATACATGCCTTAGTGTTTTAGGAAGAAGTTTTTAGTTATCGCAAAGGACTACCTTAGCGGCTAGCCTAAAGCAAAAGCCCTATTAAACAACTAGTCTAAGACAATTGCGGAGTTCGTATATAAGGGCATAATATATTAATAGAGCACAGCACGCAAGCTTATAGTTAATAAAAGTTCTAATTTTGCTAAGGTAGTATTACATCTATTAAATATGTACAGAATTAATAAAGTCTAGTCTTTAGGACACAACTCTTAAGCAATAATAAAGATTAAAGAAGGGCACAAACCTATTATAAACGCCCTTGCAAAGCTACTAAGACCTTAGAGTTAAAAACTTGCTAACTATTCTTCTTGCAGATAGGATCTTGATATAGGAACAAACTAGTTACTCGCCGTACTAGTTATTTATAGGGCAGAACTTAGTACTTCCTATTAAACTCGCGCTACCTACATAGCAAACGCTTCTATTTAAAGAAGTAAAGGACTGCGCACAGCTACTCGTAATTTAAGCAATATAGCTAGATCTTAGAGATTAGTTTACAAAGGATGTAGTTGCCTATACTAATTAGATAAGAACTGCTAAGAAGGAATACTAGGATAACACTAAGGAAATACAACAGGAGGATATAAAGCTAAGAGACTTAGTTCTTCTTTAGAACTCTGTTTAAGAAATTAATATGTCGCGAGACTACAAGCTAGATACAAGATAGTTAGGCCTATACTGTATTTATAAAGCTAGACTTAACAGAGGAACTTATTGTCTTAAAGATCTTAATAGTACACGCTTCCCCCACACGACACCTAGATAGCGATTAAAGCCGTTTAGACAAAGACTCGTTCAGGATATTATAGAGGAAGATGAAGGAAACATAAAGTTATAGGATCCTAATTATTAGGAGCGAACTAGCCCCACAGTGGATATTCCTATCTCGCCCAACTCGCCTAAGCTATATATAGAACTACAACTACCTCTACCTCCTGCAATAAAAAATAGCCTTTATCTTTAAGTTGTTATTACCAAACGCCTTACAGAAGAGGAGCGTTGTGTATACAGACAAGATTTTAAAAGCTTAGACTTAGACTTAGATACAACTACATTAGACAGCTAATAAGCTATAGGACGGCTTATACTTTTAGGAAGAGAAGGGGATACTATACTAGTAGTACCTGCTTTTACCCTTAGCTACTTATTTACTAATTTCCTATGTAAAATTTAGACACACGCCACCTATCCTACTAATTCTAGGTGCTTACCGCTACACTAATACTATACTCGATTTTACGTACTCTTAAGGCAGCAGCTAATTACAACAACTATTTTAATTACAAAACCTGCTTATTTTAGCGCAATTTAGACCCTTTTTACCTCTACTTGCTAGCTAGTAGGATACCGCCACTACGCATAAGCTAGAACTACACCCCTACTAGCTATCTAACTTTTCTTCTACACAAACTTAATTACCTTTTGTTAAAGTAGTTACCTCTAAAGACAACTATTACAATAATATCCCCTCTCTTAAACTAGCAGCAGCTAAAGACAACATTTAACTTACCTTAGCCTACTAGCGCAAACAATGCTTCTAGCGTTGTTAGACAAGGCTAAGGGCAAGCAGCTACAGTAGCAACTACCGCAAACACTAGGTCTATTAAGGGTTTTTAACAACCTTAGAGTCTTTGCTAAAAAGAAAGACTATATTATAAACTAAATCCCTAAGGTTGTATAGTATTAAGACAAGGTACTAGAGCTTACAAAGCTTAGCAACAACATTAGAGTTATTAATATCTAGACCCTAGTTAACAAGATCCTTTTAAACGCACTAAGACAGCAACGTATTATTGTAGATTGTTAGTTTAACAACGCCTTTTACTAATTTAACTTAATCTTTAAGGTTGTCTTAGGAGTAGGTAACCTTTGTGCTTAGCTCTCTAAACATATAGACAAATACAGCGGTGTTAAGGGTTTCTAGGAACACTATTCTATTATTAGTGCAGCCTCCTTGACGCGGGACAAGAGGGCTAAAGAACTAGGCTAAGCTATCGCGATAGTAAAGAAACTAGCTCTAAGATTTGTTTAAGAATGCGTTAGTATCTACATACCTTATACGCTACTTAGTTACTAAAGATTAACAGACATAGTCTTTGTGTTAAGGCGTATAAATCTTAAAAATGCTGCTTATTTCCTTAATGCTGTAGTAGCGCACTGCATTAACTCTAAAAACTAAGGTAAGGAATAATATATGTTAACAGCTAACTAGGCAATAGTAAAGCTACTATACAAGGATATCTGTGCTTTAATTAAATAGAATAACCCTTATAACTAAGCACCCTACCTGAATATTAATGAGCAAGAGGCAAAGGAGCTTTAAGATATTAGCGCTAAGCTACAAGTCTAGAAAGAAGATGTTAAATTTAACTTATAAAAGCTACGACCTAATGCTAGGGCAAAAGATAAGTAAGGTAAACCTAATCCTCTTTATGCATTCTAGCAAAAGGTTTTTTAACTTATAGCTAAAGCTAAGAATTTTAAAACTAGCTTAGTCTACTCTACGCAGAACATTTTAAGTAATAAGTACTAGCCGCTTAGTGTAAAGACTTATCTAATATATAGTATAGTCTCGCCGTTGGACACGTTTCAACTGGTGTCGTTTTTTGGTACCTTAGCAAATTTTTTTGACCCTGATTATCGCTCGGTGGTCTGAGCTTTCCTCCCAGAACTCATCCACCCACCGTTCGAATCTCGTTGACTACACACAATCTTCTTTTTTGACTTTTGCGATTGATTAGTAGAGGGTAGCTGCTTTTCACTTTTTTGGAACCCCATTTTGAGTACAACAACAACCACCACCTTTGACACCTTAAAAAATAAATATAGTATAGTTATTTCTATAACTATAGAGCTAGGAAGGACTCTAAATAAGGCTTAATCTATTAATTGCTATAGTAACCTTATAACGTCTAAGACTCGCTCTCTAGGGACTTGTAGTCTGTTAGTTATAACTAAGAATCTGAGGCAATTTACAAGAATGTTAGCTAGTTAAGGACTTAACTAATACTTAGCAGTTAAGGCGTGTAAGCTTTAGAACAGAATAACTGTAGTACAATAGAGGCGTAACGCTGCCAACATCTAGGCAGGATGAGTTAGGACTAGGGATAGTAACTAACAAGCCCCTATACTACTACCTCTACTAAGCTCTTGTGCTCTAAAAGCAACACTAGCCTACTAACAAGTAGCTACCTAATTAGATACTAACTTTAATAACGCTACTTATGTAGACAAGGAGCTAGATACCCTTAATTAAGAATAGGAGATCTTCTAAGCAGGATGTTATTATAAGAATTCTACTTTAGCTTTCTTTAAGCTGCTTAAGTAAGCTTATGCTAAGAAGCTAATTACTAATCTTAACTACGTTAAGGTTATTAAGGAATAGTACTGTAAAGTTAATATTAGATAACAGCCTAATTCTAATAACTTATTGTATAAGTAAGTATACTTTATCTACAAGCGCACTGCTGCAAGTGTTATAGGTTTATTTAAAAGGGCTATGCTGTCTAATGTGCTTAATAAGTGTCTGCTCTCGCTATACGTAGGATAGAACTGCTAGTAGGAATTCTAATTAGATCTTGTAATTCTGAAGCTTGTTACTAGCAAGTATCGCCTAGCTAAGCAGGATAAAGACCTGCTAAGCTACTAATATTAACTTTCTAAACTTAATCTCTACCCCTTCCCTACTTAGGATAAGATTATTGTGGGAGCTGAGAAGGAGTAATCGAATGATCAGTGGAGGGGAATGAGTATATTGATCAACTAAGTGCCACAACAAAGTGTCCAATAACTGCTAAAAAGACTTTAGACGATCCGGCTCATTTATATGCACGTTACTAGCTCTATTACGTGATATCCTACTAGGATTACCTGATCACCCGGGTGATCCGGATGACAAAGGAAGTGATCCGTACTAATCCGCAGGTTAGTACTCCAACACACCCCCCAGGTTAGTGAGATACCATCGATCTGAGCTGTAAGCATTTAGGTAATCGTAGTAAATCTAAGTTGTTAATTAAGAGGGCCTCTATAATTATAGCTCCTCTGCGTAATTATCTGTTGTTGTAGTAATGCTGCGTGTTATTGTTTTGATTAATCTAGCGGCTCTAAGTGATATTAAAAACATTAGATGGACCCTGAATATCGCGTAATTAGTTAGGGCGCAATCGCTACAACAAAATCAATCGCGTCTATTGCCTTTCTAAAGCTTTTTGTTTATCTTTAACCTTAATCTAGTCACTGAGTTTTTCTAATCCTGCCTCGACCACTATTACTAATATAGTAAGTAGTATTGCCTTATTGTTCCCTTACTAATTAGCTACTAATCTTTCTAGTGTAGTCCGCCTTAAGCAACAACGAGCGCAGCTTAAAGGGCTAACGTTAACGTAATTGTTGCTTAGAAAGCTGCTAACAACGTAAGAACAGTGCTAAGCATAAGCGTCGCGCGCGCTAAAGGCTGTTTAATAGTAAGATTTAGCAAGCAGCTAATCTTTAAAATAATAAGAGTTTGCTGCCTTTGCCTTTTAATCTGTACGCTTACCGCAAGACATCTAGTAGCTCCGCTTAGAGGCTAATTACTTTACCTGCTAAATTAAGTCTGCTATTAAGTTCTTAATTAAATTTTGATCTACATTAAAGTCTAACTAAGCAATTAAGCTAGCGCAAGGGTAAGGCTTCTTAAGAGCTAAAGCGAAAATCTTAGCAGATAACTACTTAAGCAGCGACGCGAGAACAACAATATAGCAATAGCAATAGGCCTAAAACGCCTACTAATCTGTTTACTAGGCGCACCACGCCCCCCTCTACTTAGAAAAAGGCGCCTAGTAGCTCTTTAAAGATTGCTACTAATCTATTATATCCTCGCGTTCCTCTATGTAAGCGCTATATAAAGAAAATGCTAGATATTTTATACGCTAAATACTGCTTTAATCGCGTTTAGACTAGTAGTTAGAGCAGCTCACGCTGTAGCAGTTGCTCGTCTTACACCTGTTACACGGTCAATATTTATCTTGCTAATTAATTTCTAGCTATGTATAGAGATAAAGAGGTAAGTCTCTAGCTAGTTAACTTTCTTGCTTAGCCTGCTAACTAGTTTTTAGAGATAAAAAAATAATAAGATGTACTAAGCTTTAAAAGCTTAACTACTTAAGGACATTATTGCTCGCCGTAAAGAGATTAATAGCGGCGTAATAACTACTAAGCCTCCTGCGTAAACAGCTCCCGCAACTAATTGTCGCGCTTAAGAAATGTTGTATCGCAGTTTTACTGCTTAAACTCCTACTGCTCCTGCTCTTGCTCCTGCTCCCGCGTTTGCTCCTACTCGGCAACTCGCTTAACAGCCGCTATAGTTAGCTTATTATCCTTAGCAGCAACTACAGTAGCAACAGCAGCAACAGTAGTAACTTGCTTAAAAGTTGCTGCTTTAAGAGCAAGCTACCTAAAGAATGTTGCCGCCCTCTATTCTATACAATTGCCCTTTTCCTTGTCGCCCTAATTAATATATAAATTAATTATATAACAGCGATTATTAGGCTAGTGTAAGGAGGCAATTATTAAACAACTTTATATATAGGAGCGATAGATAACAATTAAGGCGTAACGTAACTTACCTTAAGACTCTTGCTGCTTAGGCTTAAATAGCTTAAGCTGCTCTTAAGCTTGCTGAAGCTAAGCAAGCTAAGCGTATAGCGATAATAGAGTCTAGCAAGTATAATAAGTCTAATGCTAATGAGTAATAAGATTCCTAGTCTATGTTTAATAGTCTAGCTTACGTTCTCCCACTTATTTAAATAAGCTATTAAGAGGAGACTTAGCCTAGTGTATAGATGTCGCTACTTAATACAAATTCTTTGCTTGTTAATTATTGCTTCTTTTAATTAAATGCTTAACTTACTAAAAGTTAAGCACCTGCTTAAACTTCTTAAACTGTTGTTAGGTAAGCAACTTAGTTAGTCTATTAGCTAGCATAATTACTATTTCTAGGTATTTAACCTAAAATAATCCTTTATCAAATTCCTACCGCAGCTACATGTTTTGTATATCTATATACTTTAATTAAGTGCTAATCTGCTTGTTCTTCTTAATTACAAGCCTGATTGTTTGTTAGTTGTCGCACTAGACCGTCTAGACGTCTTCTAGATTAAGAGACAGCTTACAAAAAAAGCGCTTAAGGGCTATAGCCTCCTTAGTAGTGTGCTTAAGGGCGAGCAGCTTAGCCTTAGTAGTTGACGTGGTTACTATAGTCTGCTAAGCTGCCTTCCAAAATATTAGACTACTATATAAGATAGCTATATATTTATAGGATAATTAACAAGTTTCCTAATTATCTACAAAGGAAGCATCGCCTGCGATTGTTAAGTCTAGGCTATTGTAGTTCCTATATTAGATCGCGTCCTATCTTATCTAATAGAGGTACATAATTACCTGTTTAATAGCTTTTATATACTAATTACTAGAGTTTTAAGAAAGTGTAAGAGCGTTAAGATTAAGTAAGCAACGTCTAGTCGTAGCATAATAGCTGTGTACAGCACTAATCTAACCCTTTCTTAGTAGGCCTTAATCTCCTACTTCGTTGCTTCGCCAGTGTTCTTAATTAGCTCCTCTAATAGTAATAGAGTCTCTAGAAAGCTACTATCCTCTAGCTTAAACTTTTTTGTAATCTTGTTAATGTACGTATTATAAACAAGCGTAATTGTTTGCTTCTTGCAATTTCTAATTGTTTAGATACTAAAGAACTATTAAACTAATCCTTATTCTTGTATCTTGTAATTGTTTATAATCTTTAACTAAAGATCTATCGCCCTCTGCTCGTAACCTTTTGCGAAGAGTAGTAGGATATTATCTACATAAAAAAGGACTAGGATCCTCCTTTCTTAATTAAAGAAAAGGCAGGGCTCCTCGAGTAAGGCGATTAGTCTAATCTCCCTTAGTAACCCTAAGAACTCCTTATACTACAACAGTAGCGAGTCTCGCAATTTATATAGTGCGCGGTTAAGCTATACGCACTTCCCTAGCTTCTTAAAGCTATCTAGCATCTTGCAGATAACTAGGTTGTCTGCTATAATTAACGCATTAAGAAATGCTCTTATAACATTATATTGTTTAATCTCTAGATTATTCTTAGCGGCAATAGCCATTGCTGCTTAGAAAGACTTAGCTGCTAAGGTAGCAGCATAAGTTAAATTAATTAAATCCTTTTCCTAGAGATTACTTCTTACAACAATCTGCGCCTTGCACTTAAGAAAGAAGCTGTCTTAATTAAACTTGTAGGTCTAAACCTACTTTATAGGTATTAGGCGATTAATTGCTTCTTCCCTTAGTATCTTAGTCTAAGTATTTGTCTTACTTAACTAATTAATCTCCTTCCTGCAGGCATTCTTAAATAAGGCCTTTATAAAATGCTAGAGGAACTGCTCCTATAATTCTAGTAGTTTAGGTAGATTGTCGCGATGCAGTTAAGCATTTCCCTTTAGTTTATGCTTAGTAAGCAAAGCTACTATAACTACATAATTAAGAGTCTTGTAGCTTGCTTAGTCTTCCTAAGTTGCTTGCAAACCTAGCAGGTAGGTATTATAAAAGTTGTTTTATAATAGATTCTTATAATCTGCGATTAATGCGTTAACACTACCTGTGCTTCTACCCCCTAGTTAATTATTAAGATTTTAAGTTGCGTCTTTACGCTTACGCCCGCTACCTAGCTTGCGTAGTAGAAGATATTAATTTGTAAGCTAACCTAGGCTTTCGCTAGCAAAACAAGCACTACGCCTTATAAGCAGAGGTTTAGCTTGTAATCGCTTACCCTGTCTGCTATTTGTTGCCTAAGATCTTAACTTGCAAGATAATTTAGACTCTGCTATCTTGCTTACATAAGCAAGTATTCTATTACAATTAGCTAGCGCGTTAGAGTCTACAGGCACAAACTATTAGACTAGTAAATAAGGTATTATACCTATAGGTTTTAACAAATTAGCTCCTTTAAGTAGTTGTACTGCTGTTTAATTATTAATCCCTTTGCAACTAATTAAATTGTCGCTCCCTGGGGTCTCTAGTTTAGGAGTAGGTTCTAGGGTAGCAAGACTAGTAATCCGCTGCTAATCTAAGCAAATTTCTAATAGCGCACTAGCCTCGTGCTCTATTCGCCTAGCGTCTTCTAATTTACTCTCATCTTTAGTGGGCACGCCTTCCTCACCGCTTAAGATAGTAAATAGATTACCTTTAAGGTTATTAGTAGTTAGCTGCGTATTCTAATCCGCCCTTCCTTAAACAGGAGAGAGGACCTCTAAGTTCTCTTTAAGATCAACTAGCTTGCTATTATAAAGGGTTTCTACAATCTTAATTACTTAATTCCTTAGCAGCTCTTTCTTGCAGTTTCCTTTATAGAATAACTATCTATTAAAGGTTACATTACAGGTAGTAATTACCTAATTACGTGTTAGTACCTTTATGTAGTATATATTAGAGGCTTAATAACTAACTAAATAACTAACATAGCCGCAAGGATTAACCTTAAATTCTCAACAATTGCGCCTAGCTGCCTTATCCTTATTTAAAGGATATGCTCGACAGCTATAGGCATATATTCTACTCTAGTCTAGGCGTAGATTAGCAGTCTAGTGTCTAATCTTAGGTAGTTAATAGTATTAGAAGTATTTCCTAAACTATTCCTTAAGCACCTAGTTAGGGGATTAGTAGCTATAAATCTTAGTAGGGCACATGCTATGCAAGTAAGCTGCCGCGTCTATAATTACTAGCTAAAGCTTAGCTAGTAGATTAGCGCTCGTGCGCATCTTAATAGCTTTTGTAATTAGCTCTTAGCTAGCTCTCTTTGCTAAGCTGTTTGGCTTATAAGTGTATAGCAGTAGCGTTTTAATCACGATCCCTTTCTCTAAAGCCAATTCCTTATATCTAAATTGCCCTCTCTTAGGCAGTGTAGCAGTATTGTTATCCTAATAGATTTCTATAATCCTCTACTAATATTTCCTCTTAATCCTTTTAGCGAAACCTTTAATTACAGGCATATTATTGTTTAGTGTCTTTAACTAAAATTGTAATTGTACAGCTTGCCTAAGTAGTCTTCCTTAATAATTAGTGCCTATTTCTTAAGTAGTTGACTTATTAGAAAGTTAAATAGATCCTATAAGATCCTATAAAAAGGTTGTAGTAATCTTTCTATTAGTCGCCGCGAGATCACTTGCGAGGCATAAGCTGTTGCGCAGTGATCGCATTCTAATAGCTTTTTGCTAGTAATCTCAACGTTCTGCGCTAAGCAGACTAAGGCTTTAAGAGCTTATTGTCCTAAGTAACCTAATTATTAGTGCTAAAGATTCTTATTACTAGTGCGCAACTTTAGTATCCTTAATCGCGCTACAGCTTTTACAAGCAGTAGTTAAGCAGGGTAACAAGAAACTTGCTTGTATTTAACAAATAAAAGATCAAAATAACACTTAAGGTTAATTAAGACAACTTTCTTGTTAGGCGTACTAAATCGCATAGTGTAATTATATCCTAAATACTAAATGCCTAACTAGTTAAGGCGTTCCTCTAATACAATATTAGTATAGAAACCTAGTACAAGCTTAACGTTAGTAAGCAGTAGATTAGCTGTCTTAGGGCCTGCCTCGCTATGCAGGACGTTCTTAAGCAGCCTGTTTCCTACCCTAGCAACTAGGATAGATTAAGTACCTGCTAATACGGTCTCGTCCTTAGTGCATTCGCTAAAGGTGCTTAGTACTAGGTAATTTGTAGTATTAACTAAGTAGACTGCTGCTCTACTATCTAGGATCGTACAAAGGGATAAGGTATAAGGGGTAAAAGCTGCGCTAAAAATGTTTAGCCTAATCTTATTAATAAAGTTATTTGGGTTAATTAGTGCTAAAACTAATAAGCTAGGATAGGATCTACTTAGTTTATTAGTAGCTAATCCGCTAGTGCTAGCCTTCTAGCCTTCCTTCTTAATCTGCGTACGCAAGGATGCCTAAGTGTTACTATTCTAACGCTTAACAATCTTCTTCTTCTTATTATGTAACAGTTTAATTAGTATATTGCCTGCAGGGCATAATCTAGTAACTACAGTTTAAAGTTAATAGCAATTGCACGGTGTCTAGGAATGCTTACTTGTTAGCCCTTTACTAGCCTTGCAGGGGCAAGGGTAAGATTGCTTACCACCCTTGTTTAACTTTGTGTTGTTAGCACTAGTAGACTGTTAAGCTAACGCTAATCTAGATCTAGTTTAAAACACTACGTGTCCTTTTCCTTTTAAGGAGGTAATTAACTAATCCTGCAACAGAACACTAAAGATCTTTCCTAGATTATTAAGGGTTAATTAAGCTTTTCTAAGCGCTATTGCTTGTGCTAGCTTATTGCGCTTCTCGCGTAACTAGTCTAGTGCAATTTTAGCGCCTAAGGCGTCTAAAAAATTAGTAATCGCTAACGGCCTAACAACCTTAGGGAGCGAGTAGATCATCGCTCGTTAATACAGGTGCTGCCACTTAGTAAGCTATCGCTTAGGGCCTATTCGTCCCTAGCAAGCCTTATCTAGGTATAATCGGTACTGCGCCCTAATTAAATATTAAGTATTCTAATTAGTAGGTGCAAGATCCTTCTTTAGGATCTTCACTAAGGCTTAAAGGCTAGTAAGGTTTTAAGTAATTATGCTTATTAAGGCGTTCAAGAGCAGGTCTAGATAGACAGTCTTACTAATCTAGTCCTTAACATTAGTAATCTTAGCGACCTTCCTTGTCTATTAAGCTAACTATACTTTATACCTATTAACTAGCTCGCTGTAATTATCCTTCTTATACTTAGCATTAAGGACTTAAGCCTTATATTTGCGCTAAGCAATCTTATAGTCCTCTTGTTCTTGCGCGCTTGCGTCAGGTAGAGGAGCAATTAGCTTCTTAATATTCTTAGGCAACTTAGGATACTGCGGCTCCTAGTAATCTATTAAGTGCACGTCTAGGAGATTAGGATTAAACTGATCCTAGATGCCCTTCTCTAAGCAGTGCAGTCTTAATAGAGCAAACTAGGTCAGCTAGCCTAATTAGGCCTTTAAGATCACCCCCGAGGCAACAAGCGGTGTGTCAGTAAGGTCTATATTAGTAAGATGCTTCCGTAGGATTACAACGTGGGTTATTGTTTAAGTGCAATAGATTAATTAGTCAGTTAGTAGGTAGGTAGCTGTGTTAACAATGACAGTAGCCTGTAGGTTGTAGGATAGGTAGGTAGGAGGTTGATCGTATAATTAATAAGTAAGAGAGAGGTACAGCAGCAGCGGCAATCTGCCAGCTAGTGCTGTAGGAGATAAAAAGAGGAGAGGAAAATCTAATTAAACAAATAATCTTCCAGCTTACTAATTGCGCAGTAAGAATTAATACTACGATTAAGCGGCCAGGCTCATAACTGTGGGAGCTAAGAAGGAGTAATTAAATAATTAGTGGAGGGGAATAAGTATATTGATCAACTAAGTGCCACAACAAAGTGTCCAATAACTGCTAAAAAGACTTTAGACGATCCGGCTCGTTTATATGCACGTTACTAGCTCCATCACGTGATATCCCACTAGGATCACCTGATTATCCGCGTCATCCAGATGCCAAAGGAGTGATCCGTACTGATCCGTAGGTTAGTACTCCAACAACTTTTTTACTGCGTTTTGCAATACTAATAAAAAAGCTTTTTTTATTTATATTGTATATATTACGCGCGTTAACACTATGCTCTTATATCTTTAAATACAGCATGTTAAAGTAAAGCTTATACTTAAATATATTATTAGCTTTATAATAGTTATATTTAATTCTAGTACTTTATTTAATAGTAAGATTGTCCTTATAGCGCTAGAAAAACTAAGTAACTTAGCTTTAAGAAACTTCTTACTCTATTACTATTAACGCGAAATTTTGTATTATTTCTTATATAAGTAGTAAGCCTCTTCTTGCGTATCTTTTTATATATAATATAAGTTTAGCCTCTTATTGTAAGTTAAGTACTTGCTAACGCTTTCTTTTAGTTGCATAGGTGCTCTGTTTCCTTTAGTGCCGCCGCAACAATGTTGTTCTATTAATACTAAACTCTTCTATTACTTTGTAGTATAAAAAATTATCTCTAGCTTTATATAATTTTAAATATTTAATTGCTTCTTAAGTTAGTTTTATAGTGGTGGAGTTATAACGCGTTGAAGTTGGGACGATTTTGATGTTATGATGTTCGGGTGGCTCGTAACGCGAACTGGCTCGTAACGCGACCAACCAGGTTACTATGCATGTTAGCGGACGCACTACGGTCCTGCACGCAGTCAACAGCCAATGTTGATGCCCTCCGCATGGTCCTCGAGGCTGGCGCGGATCCTAATCCTGTGCTGCCTGAAGGGATGTTTCGCATCAGTCCGCTCATTGCGGCCACTTTTGGCGGCCTGGTCAAGATGATTAGGCTGCTCCTAGAGCGCGGCGCTAAAGTTAATGCGTGCAACCCGGAAGGTCGAACGGCGCTGCACACAGTTGCTAGCATGCAAAATGTCAAATGCGCGGAAATCCTGCTCAATCATAGTGCCGACATTGATTTTATGTCTAGTAGCGGACAGTCACCGCTTACGACAGCGATAGTCTATAATAATCACGCTGTGCTGGAGCTGTTTATTAAGCGACGCGATACTAGCCGCCTGGGGGAGCTCGAGCTGCTGCCGACAATAGCTGAGCACGCGGATGCGGAAACGATGTCTATCCTTGCAATTCCAAACCAGCTGGAACAACCTCCTTACATCAGCTTTGCTAGGATTGACGTCGGTTACTAATGCATCGGCACGTGAGTGCGTTGTAGGGGCGGTCTTTCTCTCTACCACAGGGCTTAGGCCAAAAAGAGCGATCGAAGCCATTGACGCTGGAATTTTTAGCGATAGCCGCCGAAGATACGTCGCTTTGGGTATACGGTGTTTGGGGGGTCCCCTGTAATGAAATGATCACTCCTTTGAAGTGCACTATATTATCACCCCCAGTGGTATGTCTATGTATAAAAATCTCACCTCACTCTAGATCCGGGACTTATGTGGTTCTATCCCCTTCAACTTCCGATACAAGAAATCCCTTGTCCTTCTCAGCGCATATGAGTTCGTGGTTGCCACTCCATGCCCGCCTCCCGGGATGACTACTAACTCGTAGTCTTTGTCCGCTTGAGTGAGCGCGTTAACAACCTGCATTGTGCTTGCCGGATCTACATTCGTGTCCAGCTCGCCAACGGTAAGCAGCAGACTGCCTTCCAGTTTTCCTGCATTTACAACATTGGAGCTATCCTCGTAGCTCTGGTCGACAGGGTACCCCATCCATGCCTCGTTCCACTCCAACTTATCCATACGGTTATCATGACATCCACAGTCTGCAGCAGCCACACTGTAGAAGTCGTTATGAAAGAGAAGAGCACCCATGGCATTTTGACCGCCAGCGGAGCCGCCATATACTCCAACACGGCTGATGTCCATCCAAGGGCGGGTTGAAGCCGCCGCTTTCATCCAAGCGATACGATCGGGGAATCCTGCATCCTTGAGATTTTTGTAGCAGACGTTATGGAAAGCCTTGGAGCGCCAGTTGGTGCCCATGCCGTCGATGAGGACAACAACGAAACCCTGGTTTGCAATCTCGTGGGCCTCGTCGTGGCTCATGTATGCTTTCGGTACAAAGAAGTTATGTGGTCCAGCGTAGATGTTCTCGATGACCGGGTATTTTGTGCTATTGTCCATCTGGTAAGGGCGGAAAATAAGGCCATAGATTAGGGTGGAGTTATCTCTGCCTGGCGCTGCGAAGCGCTCGGGAATGGGCCAGGGAAGATAGTCCAGATTGCCTTCCGATACATCGACGGTCTTGTTTCCAGTCTCGGCGTCACGCGTGACGGTCTTCTGAGCCATGTCCATGCGAGACCATGTATCTGTAAAGACCGATCTGTCTTCACTAAAATACCAGGAATGGTCGCCATCGCCCTCCGTCAGGATCTTGAAGTCTGAGCCATCGAAATTTACTCGCGCCAGGTGGGCGTAGTAGGGATCCTGGCCGGACACAGCGCCGAGAATCCTGATCCAGATTTGCCGTTTCGTCTCATCTACATAGTCCACGGAATGCACCACCCATTGTCCTTCTGTGATTTGGTTCTTCACTTTCCCGCTTTTCATATCGTACAGGTAGAGATGGTTCCAACCGTCACGTTCACTGGCCCAGATCAATTCACTTGAGTTCGAACTCGAATTCGACCTTTTGAGCTCCCTGTAGTAAAGCTTTCGTGAGTAATCAACGAAGGTATCGCTTTTCTCCTCGACTAGGGCGCGCACATCTCCCTTGGTACTCATGCCGACTATACGCACGACCTGATGTCCCCTTTGATTGTATATGAAGCGGAACTCGGTGCCCTCTGTATTCCATCCATCATTCAGTGAATAAAGCTGGTACGGGTTCTCGAACAATGTTTTGTCAGTGGAAACCTCGCGTTTGTTCGTCAAATCGAACATTCGAGGCCGATTAATGGTTACATTGTCACCAGGCTTCAAATATTGGAATTGACGTAAGCGGGGTTGCAGCTGGTCGTAAGGGCTCGACTCCACTTCGTACACGGTGTGATTCTGGCCCGGCGTAGATTGGAATATGACGACAAATTTGTTGTCCGGTGAAAGGTACGTTATGTTGCTGAAGGGGCTATCTTCCGTTCCTGTTGTTGACATCTGAATCTCCTGTCCATTCGTATCTCGATGCCAGACATTGTTGTCTCTAAAGAAGACAGGCGAATTATTCGTCCCGTTGCTCTGGCGTTTGAAAAGGCTTCCCAGATCCTCGGTAAGAAGTTTTGGAGCAGGAAGTCCCTCCTCAATGACAGCCGATCCCTTCCCAGACCCAGCCGCGAAGCTTGCAATCGCCTCGTTATTCCGGCCTTTAGTAACGCGCCAGATGTGTCCTTCATAAGTGTGCTGATTCGCTGTGTGTCCGGCGGCCACATGCCGATAGTGTTTCGCTTTTCCAGATTGGTCAATCCAGTACACTGATACGCGCGATTTTGTGCGATTGATGAACTTGATTGCCGTTTCTTTCGTGCTCTTTACCGTGTACCGCTCCTCAGATAGTGGTTTTAACCCTTCCGTATCATCATGTTCTCGAATGTCGCCATGGAAGAGTGCTAAACCGCCGTCTTCCGTCCACTCCCAGTTCTTCTCTCCGGCACGAAACCTCACAGTCGCGCAGCCATCACTAACATCGATGTGTGAGAAGGGAAGCTTCGTAGCTGAGGCCTCGATCCCCTGCTGTCCGAGCGCGCTTGCTACTCCCTCATGGTCGAAGGCTGGCCGGCGCAGGCCTTGTTTTGGGTCGACATAAAGAAACGTTGGCCCCTCCTCTTTAATGTTCTCCTGAAACCAGAACTCATTTTTGCCTGAGATCCAATGAGGTCGCATTGCGGATGTTGGCGTACGTACATCTTGCTGCTTTGGCGAAATACTGGTTGCACGCTCGTAACGAAGAGAGTCTTGTGAAGCAGAGGTCTGAGATACAGATATTAATAACAAAGAAAATGCAAAATGCATGTAACGAGTGTAGGTTCGCATGATTAAATCCAGATTAACGAATGTAGTTGCCTGAGATGACTGCGTCTCCAACCGCTATCATGTGACCTTACCCAATAAACGAATGATTGGTAAGGTGGAAAGCAGCAGCAAATGTTTGGGTACTAAGAATAAAGTCGCAACACATTACGGCCTTCTTTTAATTGTCGCTGCGTACTCGGTGTACTTGACGTGTGAAGACTCCTGAATTTTAATTGGGCCCCACTTTCGAAGGCTAAAATTGTAATTCGGCGCTTTATGCTCGGCCCTCCAATTACATCCTTGCATGGCTTAGATCAACCCAATCTTATGCGGTACGACAAGTAATGCCCTTAGGGCATTCTAGGTGAGTCCTAATTGTTGTAGTGTAGATGTTATAACCTAGCGCATGGGGTGGAGTTGTGGAGATTCACCTTTACCTGGCCTAATGAGGTGGAAACACTAGAAATTCCTCTCTCACCGTGGAATCCTAGGGTTTAGGGGTCTAACTAGTGCTAATTAGTGCGCCGTTAAGTCACATAGGTACCCGTGCACGGACTCGTGATGCACACCCCAACCACCTTTGACTACCAGATATAATTGAGGTTATTGAGCTACACACAAAAGCAATTATCACGAGAAAAAGTGGTGAACTAATCTATAAGCTATTGCGCACATATTAGCTATCTTAGATTTTTTGGAGCGACGATTTTGCGACTACTGCTACTCTTTCTGGGTGGGGGCCTTGGCGCACGGCAAGCACCACCACGTTGCTTCGTTATTTTTGACTGCGGTCGATGTGAGGCCTGGCGCTTAGCCTGTTTTGGCAATTGTATACTTTTGCGATCGCGTTTTTGAGCTGCTCTTGCTGCCTTGCGCGCGTCAATTTCCGCACGTGATTCAGCACGCCTGCGATCGCGCTCTTCCTTCGACCTCAACTGCCTTACACGGTTATCTTCCTTCTCTTTTGCCTTAAGCAGCTATTTCTAGTGTTAAATTCCACGCCTAGTGGATTTTAGAGCCTCTTCTTCCAACTGCTGCTGCTTAATTGCTGCCTGGCGTTAGTCTATACGTGCCTTTGATTGAGGACTCCATTAGGTAGCACCATCCTGTGAATTAATGTTATCCGCAATCAGAGGTAGTACTTTCTTCTTCTTATTCTTCTTCTTCTTCTTCTTCTTCTTCTTCTTCTTCTTCTTCTTCTTCTTCTTCTTCTTCTTCTTCTTCTTCTTCTTCTTCTTCTTCTTCTTCTTCTTCTTCTTCTTCTTCTTCTTCTTCTTCTTCTTCTTAGCTGCTATTGACTCTCTAATGCCTTGAATCTCGTGCTGAGTAAGCTCATTAAGCACAAAAAGGTGGTGCATTCTCTGTTTAACTGTGTTGGCAGCAGTAAAGTCCTTATCCTTTACAGCACTCCTTGACAGTGTTTGGGTCTTTAACTAATTAGGCTTAGGAGGAGCTGCCTGAGGTCCTACTTGCTCTGGAAGCGTCGCAGGTGGCGGGGGTGTTGTTCTAAATTGATCGAGTATAACGTTGGCCTTGGGTGGGTAGATACCTATAGATTCAAAGGCACTCTCCACCAACAATTTGTGTGAAGAAATTAACCTAGGCAGGCCAAAATAAGCCTATAAATCAGCCCTAGTTACTAGGAAGTATCCCTGCGTTGTATGATGGTATTCAACCAGTTCGTTAGTATAGTTTTAAGCCAGCGATTTGAAGCACACTACATCTAGCAGCTGAAGCGTGTGGGTAGCGTGCGGAGGGAAGATAAGCAGCAGAATTTGGTGGTTATTACAGTAATTAATGAAGGCCTTCGTCACGTGGCTACTGTGCCCGTCAATGATAAGTAATCTGCACCTTCTCTGAGCTTTCCTCTTGATGTAGCGATCGAAGACCTGCTCTAACTAGGCAACGCCTAGATCGTCGTTCGTTCAACCACTAGTTAACGTGGTAAAGTGAATCAAGTGCTTATTTAGATCGCTTTCCCGCACACTACTAGTTAAGATAGCGTAAGAGTGTGATGGGCTAGGCCCAGGGTGGATCCTCGGTTGTACCTCGGTGGTACACGTCACATTACAGGTCGCGGCGGCGGCCTATAAGTATCAACTACGCAAGACAATCAGACGCTCTATTGTCTTGTGCTAGCCTTTTGGCTAAGTGGTCGGCGTGTGTAGTTGCATGCTAGGTCTTTTCTTCAACCCGCCCACTATAAAGAGCTTATATAGAATAGCTTAAAGAAGATAGTAAACACTATCTTGTATAGTTTAAAAGTATATTATAGTTAATATAAAAGAAATACTCTACTAAGCTTAGATATAAGGCAATTGTCGCAGAAGCAAAAGACTAATTAATCCCTAACTTCAGTGGCTAGAAAATACATATATACACACGTTGCGACAATTAGTATAGCTAATGTCAGAACGCAGCCCTGCACCACTACGCTATAACAACTAAAAGGTACGTATAACGTGTTTCACAAGCGAGTGGCCAACCCAAGCGAGTGGCCAACGCCAAACTAGCGCACCACCTGCGCAGCTCTATCGCGTAACGCGTAATGCACTTGTTAAAAATTATAGTAAGCTAATTTATTCTTTAGACTTATTGCTATTTTCAGGATCTACTATTTCTACCTTATAGGTGCGGGAGTTATGTCCTTGTTTACTACAACGTCCGCAGTGCTTTGCGCTGCGCACCTTAGGCGTAGGCCTTTTACTAGCATTACGCTCTCTACTCTCCCTCTTAGCAATTAAGTTCTGTATTTCTTTAACTGTTAGGGTCTCTTCTGTTTAAATATACTTGCGTTTTCTTAACTAATACTTTATAAGCTTATTAATTGCGCTTTGCATACGCGCTTAACTCTTTTATAATAATACTATGTTATGTGTAATCTGCTGCGCGCCTTTACTTAGCTAGGCAATCTTTTTATCTAATAAGCTTGCAAAGAACCTGTGTTAGTTTTAAACCCTCTTTTAAATAAGTATAGCCTGCGCTTTAATTTTGTGGGCGTTGCGCAGTGTCTACGCCTCCTATGCGCCTTATACTAGTAGTAATAGTGCTAAGGTCTGCAACCTCACGTTAAGCTTTAATAGGATAGCTTCTAGGTTATATAGGACTAGCCTAGCACCTCTAAAGCCTGCCTTAATATTCTCTATTATTATAGACTGTTTAAAAGCTAGCTTAAATGCTTAGAGAAAAGTTTTCTTGCTAATAAAGTGTATGCGGTTGTATGCTAAGGCTAAGATCTAGTTACTATACCTGCGCTTTAACAGCGTAAAATAGCTAATATTAAGAGGTTGTAGTAGGTGCAATAAATATGGACGCATATAAAGAAGAAGAATTTTCTTCTTCTTATAAAGATCCTAGAATTTAAGCGAGCTATAGCTCTTATAGCTATTAATTATAAGCAGCTAGTACGCACCTACAGCGCTTAACTTTGTATACTTATTAAAGTGCTCTAACTAGGCAAGAGCAAGCTAATTATTTGTCTAGCTATTAGGGCTTACTTTAAGAATCTAATTGCGTGGTAAGTCTTTAAACTAGACGTTAATAAGCACGCTGCCCGCAAAGATAACAAAGGGTAGGAGTAAGTAACCTACAGCTCCTACGCCTTAAATAATAGTAACCTTGTGGGAGCTGAGAAGGAGTAATCGAATGATCAGTTGGAGGGGAATGAGTATATTGATTAACTAAGTGCCACAACAAAGTGTCCAATAACTACTAAAAAGACTTCGGACGATCTGGCTCGTTTATATGCGCGCTACTAGCGCCGTCACGTGATATCTCACTAGGATCACCTGATAACCCGGGTGATCCGGATGTCAAAGGAGAGATCCGGAGTGATCCGCATATCAGTACTCCAACAAACCTACTTATAGTTACTTAGCTAGATCTTCTTCTTCTTTTTTAATCCTTCTAAGCCTGTAACAACTATCTGTAATATCATCTTACTTATTATAAAGCTAGTCTTATTAAAGTTGTACATATTACTGTCTAGGACTCCCTAATTTAGTTTTGTTGCCTGCACTAAGTTAAACTAGCGCTAGATAGCTGTAGGGTCCTTGCAGGCAGCTTGCTAATAATTATATAGACGGCTCTAGCGTGTACAAAGCTTAGAAGTCTACTTAATAAAGTTATTAACCTAGTTTTTGCTAACAAGGTTGCTATCTCTTACTTTAAGAAGTCTATTTGCTATTTCTTGTACGTAGAACTTTAAGAGCGCAAGACATTATGCAGACTGCTTAAGAACTCTTTAGACTATAGCCTTCTTTTTTAATTTTGTTAGGCGCTTTACGTTTGCTTTATAGTCGCGTCGCATACGCCTCCTAGCGCGTTGTCAAATAAGCGTTTTTTAAGGTACGTTATATATGTTTGTAGCGTAATTAACGCTTTAAACGCGTTGCGCATTAATATTAAAGATAGCAAGCTGTATATTAGCTTTAGTATTTGTCTTTTAGCGTCGTTGTGGTTGAGACATTACGCGATAGAGCTGCGCAGGTAGTGCGCTGGTTTAGCGTTAGCTACTCGCTTGTGTTGGCCACTCGCTTGTGAAACAGGTTAATTAGTTAACTACTAATTATAGTGCAGGATAGTATATATCGTCAAGGTTGCCTTAGCCTTCTAAAGGCTAATTTCACAATATCTTAATCAAAAAGAAAAAATATAAAAACATAAAGTAATAAACTAAATGTATTTCTTGTTAGATTCAAAAAACATACAACAGCGGGGATTCGCTAGTAGTTACTTACCTAACTACTAATCCGCCGGTATCCTGCTTGTATATAGCTGAGCGGACGGGAAGCCTAATTCTTAGGATCCTATTATAGGGTCATATGTAGAAGTAGGCTAGTAAATAGGTATAGGTTGGGTTGTGGTTGTGGTCTAACGTAAGCTAACCGAACCCTAACCTAACTACAACCTATGTTTTTCACGCTAAAATTAGGTATAGTGTAAGGGGTGGCTTTAGGCAATAGTACTTGCTTCACACCACAGAAGATAGTGAGAGATAGCTTAGAATAATAACATGTAGATATTTTAAGTAATAATACCTGCAGGAATTCTCTGCAGGCAAAGGCAGCTTATATACAGAATTACAAGTGTGTACGCTAGCAGTAGACAAGACTTGGCAGATCTAGGTCAACACACAGCTATCCGTGACAAAGCCTCCCTCTTTAGGCTAGCGTCCTAACAGCCTCTAGTTAAACTCCAAACTGTATATATAAGGTAGTATAGCAGGCAGTGTGTCCTACGCGCGGCTTAGGTGCGCTCTAGACGCTTGTTATATGTAAGTTAAACGCGTTGCGAGCTATAGTAGTCTAGGTTTTAGGCTCTTATAGTATTGTTGTAGTAACCCTTAAAATTTATTGTTTGTTTATTAAATTTTTTTAAAGTAAAGGTAAAAGTGCGTAGTTGTTTATAGATAGTCTATGCGAGGTAATGTTTATCGCAGTAACAAAGAATTTTATAGTATATCCTTCCTCTAGTCTTTACCTTGCTTAACACATTTATCGCGCACCTAACACGCGTCTAATAAGTACTTAAACATTAAGCGCTAATATTTACAATAGTTTACTACCCGAATTCTAAGTATATTAAGAAATTGCACTTCTAAGGTGCTTAGCTATACACGTTTAGTGCGATAGAAAAAGCTACTAATCTTATTACCTTGCACGCGACATGCTTGCGCTGCGCACAAAACATTGCTAAGCAGAAAAAGATTCATAAAAAGACTAAGCATTGTTATTACAACTACTGTGCTAAAGGCAACTATAGTAGCTATAACAAGGTAAGTTTTCTGCCTTGTTAACTGCGCTTTTGCTAATCTAAACAGGTACCTATAGCGCTTAATAGGCAATTAAATCGCCTGTACTAACTCTGCAGTTTTTAAAATGTAGCAGTTACTAATGCTGCTGTTTTCTAGACTAATGCTATAGTTATTACTGCAGGCGTTAAGCTTGCGTGTTGCTAGCGCTAATTTAATCTTAAGCTTGCTAACCGCCGTCACGTTATAGCTTATACAAGTACTCCCTTAGGAGTTCCTACTTAGCTGCTAACGACCTTACCCTACTTCCTAAGCTGTTGGAGTACTGACATGCGGATCACTCCGGATCACTCCTTTGACATCCGGATCACCCGGGTTATCAGGTGATCCTAGTGGAAAATCACGTGACGGCGCTAGTAGCGCGCATATAAACGAGCCAGATCGTCTAAAGTCTTTTTAGTAGTTATTGGACACTTTGTTGTGGCACTTAGTTAATTAATAGACTTATTCCCCTCCACTAATCACTCAATTACTCCTTCTCAGCTCCCACAGTTATGAGCCCGGACGGTGAAGCTGCGCTAGCGCTCTTGATGTGGTTGCCTAGTTGGGTGGGTGACCACAAGCGAGAAAGCGGCAAAAAGATAAGCCTAGGGGATACGAGAGACAGCCCGCAGTACAAGGTAGCTTCGCTAGCCTTATAGAGTAGGTGCGTCTAGGTGCGCCTAGACGCTAGAGCCAGCGAGCCAGTATCCTAGCCCCCTGCTCAAGAGAGCGCCAAGAGAAGAGCTGGTCGCTCTTAGGTAGATTGACTAGCAGTAAGCACTGCTAGTAATCTAGGGGGTGTGTCGCAGTATATGTATCCTCTAGCCGAAGCGCGATCTATCGATCAGTCGGTATTTTGTTTCTAACAGTTATAAGCCCGGCCGCTTGATTGTAGTATCGATTCCCACTGCGCAATTAGTAAGCTAGAAGATTATTTGTTTGATTAGATTTTTACTCTCCTCTTTTTTCTCCTACAGCACTAGCTAGCAGATCGCTGCTGCTACTGTACCTCTCTCACTTATTAATCATACGATCAACCTCTTTCCGATCTATTCTACAACCTACAGGCTACTGTCATCGTTAACAAAGCTACCTACCTACCTACTAACTAACTAATTAATCTATCGCACTCCAACAATAACCTACTTTGTGATCCTACAATAGTATCTTACTAATATAGACTTCTCTAACACACTGCTTGTTGCCTTAGAGGTGATCCTAAAGGCCTAATTAGATTAGCTAACCTAGTTTACTCTTTTAAGACTGCACTGCTTAGAGAAGAGTATCTAGAATTAGGTTAATCTTAATCTCCTAGACGTGCTCTTAATTAACTACTAGGAGCTACAGTATCTTAAAGTACCTAAGAATATTAAGCAACTAGTTGCTTCACCACCTAACACAAGCGCGCAAGAACAAGAAAATATAAAATTGCTTAATGCAAATATAAGGCTTAAGTCCTTAATACTAAGTATAAGAAGAATAATTATAGCAAGCTAATTAATAGGTACAAAGTATAAACCTTTTGATAAATAAGATAGGTCGCTAAAATTACTAATGTTAAGAATTAGATGAGTAAGACTGTCTATCTAGACCTGCTCTTAAATGCTTTAATAAGCATAATTACTTAAAACCTTACTAGCCTTTAAGCCTTAGTAAAGATCCTAAAAGAAGATCTTGCACCTACTAATTAGAATACTTAGTATTTACTTAAAGCGCAGTACTAATCTTACCTAAATAAGGCTTGCTAGAGACAAATAGGCCCTAAGCGTTAGTTTACTAAGTAGCAGCTTCTGTATTAACAGGCAACAATCTACTTGCTCCCTAAAGTTGTTAGGCTGTTAGCAATTACTAATTTTTTAGACGCCTTAGGCACTAAGATTGCACTAGACTAGTCACGCAAGAAGCATAATAAGCTAGTATAAGCAATAGCGCTTAGTAAAGCCTCATTAACCCTTAATATTCTAGGAAAGATCTTTAGTGTTTTTCTGCAAGATTAGTTAATTACTTTCTTGAAAAAAAAAGAACATGTAGTGTTCTAAACTAGATCTAGATCAGTATTAGCTTAACAATCTACTAGTGCTAAAAATTAAAGTTAAACAAAAGTAGTAAGCAACTCTACTCTTATCTCTACAAGGCTAGTAAAGAGCCTATAAGTAAGCACTTCTAGACACTGCGGAACTACTACTAACTTTAAACTACAGTTACTAGATTAAGCCCTACTAGCAATATACTAATTAAGCTGTTAGATAATAAGAAAAAGAAGATTGTTAAGTAATAGAACAGCAACACTTAGGCGTCCATACGTACTTAGATTAAGAAGAAAGGCTAGAAGACTATTACTAGCAGATTAGCTACTAATAAGCTAAGTAGATCTTACCCTAGATCAATAGTTTCAGCACTAATTAGCCTAAGTAACTTTATTAAGGAAAATAGGCTAAATATCTTTAGTGTAGCTTTTACTTCTTATGCCTTATTCTTTTATACGATCTTAGATAGTAAATGAGCAGTCCACTTAGTTAATACTATAAATTACCTAGTACTAGGCACCTCTAGCGAATGCGCTAAGGACGAGACCGTATTAGCAGGCACTCAATCTATTCTAGTTGCTAAAATAGAAAACAGGCTGCTTAAGAACATCCTGCATAGCAAGGCAGGCCCTAAGACAGCTAATCTACTACTTATTAACGTTAAGCTTGTACTAGGTTTCTACACCAATATTGTATTAGAAGCTTAGCTTAAGCAGTTAGGCATTTAGTATTTAAAATATAATTACACTATTGTAGTTGCTGAGAAGGAGTAATTGAGTGATCAGTTGGAGGGGAATGAGTATATTGATCAACTAAGTGCCACAACAAAGTGTCCAATAACTACTAAAAAGACTTCAGACAATCTGGCTCGTTTATATGCGTACTACTAGCTCCGTCATTTGATATCTTACTAGGATCACTTAATAACCCAGGTGATCCGGATGTTAAAGGAGAGATCCGGAGTGATCCGCATATCAGTACTCCAACACACCCCCCAGGTTAGTAAGATACTATTAATCTAAGCTGTAAGCAATCTAGGTAATCGTAATAAATCTAAGTTATTAATTAAGAGAGCCTTTGTAATTATAGCTCCTCTACGTAATCCTCTGTCGTTGTAGTAATACTGCGTGTTGTTGCTTTAATTAATCTAGCAGCTCTAAGTAATATTAAAACATTAGATAGACCCTAAATATTGCGTCAATAGTTAGTGCGCAATTGCTACAATAAAATTAATTGCGTCTATTACCCCTCTAAAACCTTTTGTTCTTAACTTTAATTAATCTAATCACTAAGTCTTTGTAACCTGTCTTAACTACTATTACTAATATAGTAAGTGTTGCCCTATTGTTCCGTCACTAATCCGCTGCTAATCTTTCTAGTGTAGTCTGCCCTAAGCAACAATAAGCGCAGCTTAGAGAGCTGTCGTTAACAACGTAATTAATAATTAGAAAGCTGCTAGCAACTTAAGGACAGTACTAAGCATAAGCATCGCGCGCGCTAAAGCCTATTTAATAATAAGATTTAGCAAGCAGCTAATCTTTAAAATAATAAAAGTTAGTTGCCTCTACCTGTTAATCCTTTTGCTTACCGCAAGACATCTAGTAGCTCTGCTTAAAAGCTAATTGTCTTACCTAATAAATTAGGCCTGCTGTTAAGTTCTTAATTAAATTTTAATTTATATAAAAGTCTAACTAAGTAAACAAGCTAGCGCAAAAATAAGGCCCTTTAAAAGCTAAAGCAAAAGTTATAGTAGATAACTACTTAAGCAGCAACGCAAAAATAGTGATAAGACAACAGCAATAGGCTATAAACGTCTATTAAGCTATTTACTAAGCGCTTAGCGCCCTCCTCTACTTAGAAAAAGGCGCCTAGCAGCTCTTTAAAGATTGCTGCTAATCTATTACGCTCTTGCGTTCTGCTGTGTAAGCGCTGTATAAAAAAGATACTAAATAGCTTATACGCTAAACACTGCTTTAATTGCGTTTAGACTAGTAGCTGGAGCAGCTCACGCTGTAGCAGTTGCTTGTCTTACACCTGCTACACAGTTAATATTAATCTTGCTAATTAATTGATAGCTATGTATAGAGATAAAGAGGTAAGTCTTTAACCTATTAACCTTCTTGCTTAGCTTACTAACTAGTTTTTAGAGATAGAACAACGATAAGATATACTAAGCTTTAAAAGCTTAACTGCTTAAAAACATTATTGCTTACTACAAAAAAATTAAGAGCGGTGTTATAACAACTAGCAAGCCTTCTGCATAAAAGGCTCCTGCTAATAATTATTAAGCTTAAGAAATAGCGTATGACAGTTTTGCCGCTTAGCCTCTTGCTTCTGCTCCTGCTCCCTTATTTGCTTCTGCTTCTGCGTTCGCTCCTGCTCTTGCGTTCGCTTAACAGCCGCAACTGTCAGCTTATTATCTTCAGCAGCAACAGCAGCAACAGTATTAGCAGCAGCCTTAGCAGCCTAAGCAGCCTTAGCAATAATCTACTTAAAAGTTGCCGCTTTAAGAGCAGGCTGCCTAAGGAATATTGCTCTTATCTAGTTTATATAATTGCCCTGTTGCTCGTTGTCCTAATCGCTATACAAATTAATTATATAACAGTAATTATTACGCTAGTGTAAAGAGACAATTATCTAACAACTTTATGTATAGAAGTAATAGGTCAGAATCGCACTGTAATACTACTTACCTCTAGACTTTTGCTGTTTAAGCTTAGATGGCTTAAATTACTCTTAAGCTAGCTAAAGCTAAGCAGGCTAAGGGTGATGCAATAATAGAGTCTAGCGAGTATAATAAGTCTAATGCTTACTGGTAATAAGGTTCTTAGTCTTAGTTTAGTCTGATAGTCTAGCTTACGTTCTCCTGCTTAATAAAATAAGCTATTAAGAGGAGACTTAGCCTAGTATCTAGATGTTGCAGCTTAATACAAATACTTTGCTTGTTAATTATCTTCTCCTTTAATTAAGTGCTTAACTTACTAAAAGTTAAGTAACTGCTTAAACTTCTTAAACTATTGTTAGGTAAGCGACTTAGTTAGTTTATTAGCTAGCATAATCGCTGTTTCTAGGTACTTAACCTAAAATAATCCTTTAGCAAACTCCTGCCGCAGCTACATATTTTAAATATCCACATGCCTTAATTAAGTGCTAATCCGCTTGTTCTTCTTAACTACAAGCCTAATTGTTTGTTAATTTTTACACTAAACTGTTTAAACATCTCCTAAATCAAGAGACAGCTTGCGAAAGAAGCGCTTAAGGGCTATAGCCTCCTTAGTAGTTTGCTTAAGAGCAAGCAGCTTAGCCTTAGTAGTTAACGTAGTTACTGTAGTCTGCCGAGCTACCTTCTAAAATATTAGACCACTATATAAAATAGCTATATATCTATAGGATAATAAACGATTTTCCTAATCATCTGCAAAGGAAGCGTCGCCTGCAATTATTAGGTCTAGGCTATTGTAGTTCCTATATTAGATCGCATCCTATCTTGTTTAATAGAGGTACATGATTACCTGTTTAACAGCTTTTATATACTAATTACTAGAGTTTGTAAGGAAGTGTAAGAGCTTTAAGATTAAGTAGACAACATTTAGTTATAGCATAACAGCTGTGTACAGCACTAATTTAACTCTTTTTTAGTAGGCCTTAATCTCCTGCTTAGTTGCTTCGCTAGTGTTCTTAATTAGCTCCTTAGATAGTAATAAGGTCTTAAGAAAACTACTATCCTCTAGCTAAAACTTCTTCGTGATTTTGTTAATATATGTATTATACACAAGCGTAATTGTTTACTTCTTGCAATCGACAATTATCTAGATACTAAGAAACTATTTAACTAATCCTTATTCCTTTATCTTATAATTTTTTATAATCTTTAACTAAAGATCTATCGCCCTCTACTAATAATCTTTTGCGAAGAGCAGTAAGATATTATCTACATAAAACAGCACCAGGATCTTCTTTTCTTAATTAAAGAATAGGCAGGGTTCCTCTAGTAGGGTAATTAGTCTAATCTCTCTTAGTAACCCTAAGAACTTCTTATACTACAACAGTGGCGAGTCTTACAATTTATATAGTGCGCGGTTAAGCTATACGTACTTTCCTAGCTTCTTAAAGCTATTTAGCATTTTATAAATTACTAGGTTGTCCTACTGTAATTAACATATTAAAAAATGCTTTTACAACATTATATTACTTAATCTCTAAATTATTCTTAGCAGCAATAGCTATTGCTGCTTAAAAGGACTTAGCTGCTAAGGTAGCAGCGTAAGTTAAATTAAATAAATCCTTTTTTTAAAAATTGCCTCTTACAACAATCTGCGCCTTGTATTTGAAAAAGAAGCTATGTTAATTAAACTTGTAGGTCTAAACTTACTTTATAGGTATTAGGTAATTAATTGCTTTCTCCTTTGATATTTTAGTCTAAGTCTTTGTCTTACTTGACTAATTAATCTCTCTCCTATAAGCATCCTTAAACAAGGCCCTTATAGAATGCTAGAGCAATTGCTTCTATAATCCTAGCGGTTTAGGTAAATTGTCGCAATGCAGTTAAGCATTTTCTATACTTAGCTTATATTTAGTGAGCAAAGCTACTATAACTACATAATTAAGAGTCATATAGCTTGCTTAGTCTTTCTAGGTTTCTTACAAACCTAGTAAGTAGGTATTATAAAAATTATTCTATAATAGATTTTTATAATCTGCAATTAATACGTTAACACTACTTATGTTTCTACCCCCTAGTTAATTATTAGGATCTTAAGTTACGTCTTTACACTTACGCCCACCACCTAGCTTACGCAGTAGAAGATATTAATTTGTAGGCTAATTTAGGCTTTTGTTAGCAATACAAGCACTACACCTTATAAATAAAGGTTTAGCTTGTAATTACTTACTTTGTCTGCTGTTTGTTGCCTAAAATCTTAACTTGCAAGATAATTCACGCTCTGCTATCCTGCTTACACAAGTAGGTGTTCTATTACAATTAGCTAGCGCGTTAAAGTCTACAGGTATAGACTATCAAACTAGTAAATAAAGTATTCTATCTATAAGATTTAATAAATTAGCTCCTTTAAGTAGTCGCACTGCTGTTTAACTATTAGTAACTATACAATCAATTAAATTGTTGTTCTCTAAGGTCTCTAGTTTAAGAGTAGGTTCTAGGGTAGTAAGACTAGTAATTTGCTGCTAATTTAAGTAAATTTCTAATAGCGCACTAGCCTTATGCTCTAATTGCTTAGCGTCTTCTAATCTACTCTTATCTTTAGTAGGCAGGCTGTCCTTACTGCTTAAGATAGTAGATAGATTACTTTTAAGGTTCTTAGTAGTTAGCTATGTATCCTAATCCGCCCTTCCTTAAACAGGAGAGAGGACCTCTAAGTTATCTTTAAGATCAACTAGCTCGCTATTATAAAGGATCTCTACAATATTAATTACTTAATCCTTTAGTAGCTTTTTCTCGCAATTTCTTTTATAGAACAACAGTTTATTAAAAGTTACATTACAGGTAGTAATTACCTAATTAAGTGTAAGTACCTATATATAGTATATGTTAGAGGCTTAATAACTAACTAGATAACGAATATAGCCGCAAGGATTAACTTGAAATCCTTAATAATTGCGCCTAGCTGCCTTATCCTTATTCAACAGATAGGCTTAGCAGCTATAGGTATATATTCTACTCTAGTCTAGGCGTAGATTAGCAGTCTAGTGTCTAATCTTAAGTAGTTAATAGTATTAAAAATATTTCCTAAACTATTCTTTAAGCACCTAGTTAGGAGATTAGTAGCTATAAATCTTAGTAGGGCTTATTCTATGTAGGTGAGCAGCTGCATCTATAATTACTAGCTAAAGCTTAGCTAGTAGATTAGCGCTTGTGCGCATCTTAATAGCCTTAGTAATTATCTCTTAGCTAGCTCTCTCTACTAAGCTATTAGGCTTATAAGTGTATAGCGGTGGCGTTTTAATTACGATCTCTTTCTCTATTACTTATTCCTTATATCTTAATTGCCCTCTCTAAGGCAGTGTAGCAGTATTATTATCTAAATAGATTTCTACAATTCTCTACTAATAATTCCTCTTAATCCTTTTAGCAAAACCTTTAATTACTAGTATAATATTATTTAGTGTCTTTAACTAGATATTGTAATTATACAGCTTTCCCAAGTAGTCTTTTTTAATAATTAGTGCCCATTTCTTAAGCAATTAACCTGTTAGAAAATTAAATAAATCCTATAAGATCCTATAAAAAGGTTGTAGTAATCTTTCCCTTAGTCGCCGCGAGATTACTTGCGAGGCATAAGCTGTTGCGCAAAAAATACATTCTAATAGCTTCTTGCCAGTAATCTTAACATTCTGTGCTAAGTAGACTAAGGCTTTAATAGCTTGTTGTCCTAGGTGACCTAATTATTAAGGCCACAAGTCCTTTTTTTATATTTATTATTGTAGTTTAACGTGCTTTCTCAGCCTAAAAGGCTATATAAGACGTGTAGGTTTAGGACCTACAGGTATTAACGTAGTATTTTCTAATATATGATTTATTTACAAGGAGGGGTTTGTCTAAATGAAGGTGAGGCTCGTAGCCTAGGGTAGTTTTAACGAGTAGCTTTCTCAGTCCTTTGTTTTGTAGGTAGTATATAGAGCTAGTATGCTAGTCTAGTTATCTCCTTTACTTCTTATTTGTTGTTGTTGTAGGCTATGCTAGCTGCCCTCTGCCACCAGTCCTTATTACTAGTGCGCAACTAAGGTTTCCTTAATCACGCTACAGCGTTCAGGAGTAGTAGTAGTTAAGTAGAGTAACAAGTAACTTACTTGTATTCAACAAATAAGAGATTAAAATAACACTTAAGGTTAATTAAGACAACATTCTTCTTAAGAGTACTTAAATACATAGTATAATTATATTCTAAATACTAAATACCTAACTAATTAAGCCGCTCTTCTAACACAAGATTAGTATAGAAACCTAGTACAAGCTTAACGTTAGTAAGTAGTAGATTAGCTGCCTTAGGGCCTGCCTTACTATGCAGGACGTTCTTGAGCAGCCTGTTTCTTACCCTAGCAACTAAAATAGATTAAGTGCCTGCTAACACAGTCTCGTCCTTAGTGCATTCGCTAAAGGTGCCTAGTACTAGGTAATCTATAGTATTAACTAAGTAAACTGCTGCTCTACTATCTAGGATTGTACAAAGAGATAAGGCATAAGGGGTAAAAGCTACACTAAAAATATTTAGCTTATTCTTATTAATAAAGTTATTTAGGTTAATTAGTGCTGAAACTAATAATCTAGGGTAGGATCTACTTAGCTTATTAGTAGCTAATCTGCTAGTGCTAGCCTTCTAGCCTTCTTTCTTAATCTAAGTGTGTAAAGATGCCTAAGTGTTAGTATTCTATTGCTTAACGATTTTCTTTTTCTTGTTGTCTAACAGCTTAATTAGGATATTGCTAGTAGAGCTTAATCTAGTAACTGTAGTTTAAAGTTAGTAGTAGTTGCGCGGTGTCTAGAAGTGCTTACTTATAGGCTCTTTACTAGCCTTACAGGGATAAAAGTAAAGTTGCTTACCGCCTTTGTTTAACTTTAAGTTGTTAGCACTAGTAGATTGTTAAGCTAACGCTAATCTAGATCTAGTTTAGAACACTTCGTGTTCTTTTCTTTTTAAGAAAGTAATTAACTAATCCTGCAACAAAACACTAAAGATCTTTCCTAGATTATTAAGGGTTACCTAAGCTTTACTAAGCGCTATTACTTGTGCTAGCTTATTGCGCTTCTCGCGCAACTAGTCTAGTGCGATTTTAGTGCCTAAGGCGTCTAAAAAATCAGTAATCGCTAACGGCCTAATAACCTTAGAAAGCGAGTAGATCGTTGCTTGTCAATATAGGAGCTGCTACTTAGTAAACTATTGCTTAAGGCCTATTTATTCCTAGCAAGCCTCATCTAGGTAGGATTAGTACTGCGCTCTAATCAAATACTAAGTATTCTAATTAGTAAGTGCAAGATCCTCCTTTAGAATCTTTACTAAGGCTTAAAGGCTAGTGAGGTTTTAAGTAATTATGCTTATTAACGCATTTAAGAGCAAGTCTAGATAGACAGTCTTGCTAATCTAGTCTTTAACATTAGTAATTTTAGCAACCTTCCTCGTCTATTAAGCTGCCTACACCTTATACTTATTAACTAGCTTGCTGTAATTATCCTTTTTATACTTAGCATTAAGAACTAAAGCCTTATTTTTATATTAAGCAATTTTATAATTCTCTTGTTCTTGTGTGTTTGCGTTAGGTAGTAGAGAGATTGGCTTCTTAATATCCTTAGGCAGTATAGGATACTGTGGCTCCTAATAGTTAATTAAGAGCACGTCTAGGAGGTTAGGATTAACCTAATTCTAGATGCCCTTCTCTAAGCAGTGCAGTCTTAAAAAAGCAAACTAAGTTAGCTAGTCTAATTAGGCCTTTAGGGTTACCTCTAAGGCAACAAGCAGTGTGTTAGTAAGGTCTATATTAGTAAGATGCTATTATAGGATCGCAACGTAAGTTATTGTTAGAGTGCAATAGGATTAATTAGTCGGTTAGTAGGTAGCTGTGTTAACAGTAACAGTAGCCTGTAGGTTGTAGGATAGGTTAGTAGGAAGTTAATCGTATGATTAATAAGTGAGAGAGGTACAGCAGCAGCAGCAATCTGCTAGCTAGTGCTGTAGGAGAAAAGAGGAGAGTAAAATCTAGTTAAACAAATAATCTTCTAGCTTGCTAATTGCGTAGTAGGAATTAATACTACAATTAAGCAACTAGGCTTATAACTTTAGTTGCTAAGAAGGAGTAATTAAGTAATTAGTTAGAGGGGAATGAGTATATTAATTAACTAAGTGCCACAACAAAGTGTCCAAGAACTACTAAAGAGACTTCGGACGATCTAGCTCGTTTATATGCGTAATACTGGCTCCGTCACGTGATAACTCACTAGGATCACCTGATAACCTGGGTGATCCGGATATCAAAGGAGAGATCTGGAGTGATCCGCATATCAGTACTCCAACAACTATGTAATTTAGTATAATTAAGAAGAGCGTTGTTGTAATTAACCTTAAGTGTTATTTTAATTTTTTATTTATCAAATACAGGCAAGGCTCTTGTTATCCTACTTAACCACCACCGCTCGTGAACGCCGTAGCGCGATTAAGGATACCTTAGTTGCGCACTAGTAATAAGGACTTGTGGCATCAACAATTATGTTACCTAGGACAACAAGCTATTAAAGCCTTAGTCTGCTTAGCGCAAAACGTCAAGATTACTAGTAAGAAGCTATTAAAATGCAATTACTACGCAACAGCTTATGCCTTGCAAGTAATCTTGCAGCAACTAAGGGAAAGACTAATACAACCTTTTTATAGGATTTGATTAAATCTATTTAATTTCCTAACAGGTTAACTGCTTAAGAAATAGGCACCAATTATTAAGAAAGACTACTTCAGCAAGCTGTACAATCACAATATCTAGTTAGAGATACTAAATAATCTTATACTAGTAATTAAAGGTTTCGCTAAGAGGATTAAGAAGAAATATTAGCAGGAGATTATATAAATCTATTAAAATAACAATACTGCTACACTACCTTTGAGAGGGCAATGAAAATGTAAGGAATAGGCAATAAAGAAAGAGATTATAATTAAAACGCTACTGCTATACACTTATAAGCCTAACAGCTTAGTAAAGAGAGCTAGCTAAGAGCTAATTTTAAAAGCTATTAAGATGCGCACGAGCGCTAATCTACTAGCTAAGCTTTAGCTAGTAATTATAGATGCAGCTGCTCACCTACATAGAATAAGCCCTACTAAGATTTATAGCTACTAATCCCCTAACTAGGTGCTTAAAGAATAGTTTAGGAAATATTTTTAATACTATTAACTACTTAAGATTAGACACTAGACTGCTAATCTACGCCTAGATTAGAGTAGAATATATGCCTATAGCTGCCGAGCCTATCCTTTAAATAAGGATAAGGGAGCTAGGCACAATTGTTAAGAATTTAAAGTTAATCCTTGCAGCTATATTCGTTATATAGTTAGTTATTAAGCCTCTAACATATACTATATATAGGTACCTACACTTAATTAGGTAATTACTACCTGTAATGTAACTTTTAATAAACTGTTGTTCTATAAAAGAAATTGCGAGAAAAAGCTACTAAAGGATTAAGTAATTAAGATTGTAGAGATCCTTTATAATAGCGAGCTAGTTGATCTTAAAGAGAACTTAGAGGTCCTCTCTCCTGTTTAAGGAAGGGCGGATTAGGATACATAGCTAACTACTAAGAACCTTAAAAGTAATCTATCTACTATCTTAAGCAGTAAGGACAGCTTGCCTACTAAAGATAAAAGTAGATTAGAAGACGCTAAGTAATTAAAGCACAAGGCTAGTGCGCTATTAAGAATTTGCTTAGATTAGCAGTAGATTACTAGTGTCAAATTTGGGACATCAGCGCTGTTGATCAGAAGGTCGGTGAGATTGGAGAAGGGGTCTGCAAGGGTGATCAGGGGGTGGCGCTGGAAGACGCTAAACGCGCTAGCGCCGCCAAGGCCTACACAGAATCCGATTATAAAAAGGGAACTTGGAGCATATCCAATCCAGGGACAGAACACCAACAATTAATTATTAATATAATTATCTTATTATTACTTATATTATTATTATCTTATTATTACTTATATTATTATTATCTTATTATTACTTATATTATTATTATCTTATTAGTATTACCTAACCTATAATATCTGACAATTAAGAGTCTTACTGCCTTAACTAATCAAGGTTCAATAACTAACAAACTACTAAACTATACAAGTTATTAAAAAGAATAACTACCCTATCTCTACGAGACTCCTCCGTGATCCTCACTGATTACATAAACTAGATTAAATAGATCTAACAAATTAAGACGCGCGCTAACTCTCTACGCGTGTGGGAGAAGATTAATCTAAACCTAACAATCAAACCTATTAATAAACTAGAAGTACCCTAAATGCCTTAACTAAGCAACTATTAAGCGTCGCAACAAGCGATCAATGCGCACGCCGCATTGCACTAAGGTGATTACGGCGATAGCGCACCTATACCGCCTTTTATACCTACACGGCCCGCAGATCTATTAACAAACGCGAGAGCCTTATATAAAGAGAATCTAGATATCTATAAGTTAGAGCTAGATTAATACAAGACAGAAGATTAGAGGTACATAAGAGAGCAAGCAGCGTTAGAAAAGATTACGCAAGAGATACAGCGTACAGTTAACAACTACTTATATATCAACTGTTATTAGGTAAAATTATTACGTTGTTAGTAAATTGCTAATTTAATAGCTAATGTAGGTATTAACGCTAAAGATAAGATTAAGGAAGCTTAAGAGCAGTACAAAACCGCGATAAAGCCGCCTAGGGTAATTAATTTATAGGAGACATAGCTTACTAAAGTTAATTACGCTACAACTAAGTGTAAAGCTGTTAGAATACCTAAGTGCTAACTAGACGCGTACGTGAAGGAGGACTTTACCTAAGCCACGGTAAAGCACTTAGAATAATAGACAATATCTTTTTATCGTATAGATTAGAGAATTCTTTAATTACAGTTAAGGATATAATCTGCGACTATTAAAATTACATGCAGCTCTTCCACCTGTCTAAAGCAAAGTTAACTAAGGCGTCCTTTAGAACAGCCACAGGAGCTAGATTACTAATGCTTAATAAGGACGAATTAGATAATCCTAGGCAGAAGCGTAAACAGCGCTGAAATTAGAAGCCTATTTAGGATACTTAATTAAACAATATCTAATATATAGCAAGCAAATACAAGGCTTGCGATATAAAACATGCGCTTAAGAATTGCTAGTACGCGCACATAAGCAACGCGCTAGATTAGTAGCAACTCTAATAAGACAGGATAGATTAAGTCTAATTGCGTATTAACAATAGCCTAGCTATGCAAGAAACAATTTGCAACTCTAAGCAGCAATTACAATCTTAAAGACCTGCAATTAAGAAGTTACACATAGCAACGCCTATAGTTAAGCATAATAACTAACTATATAGTTAGAAGATTAGAGAGATTAACTACACGTTTATTAAGGTCTTATTTAAAGTAATCTAGGATATGTATACTTTGCAACAATTATCTATCCTTAACTTTAAATTAACCTGTTACGTCTTTAACGATACTAGTCAATTTACTAAAACACAATTAGCAAGGCAAGGAGATTTCCTATAGGCAGGTAACTTACAAGTATAAATTAAGGCATATAGATTAGTTACTTTAACAGTAGCTAGTAGCAGGACTTGAAGCTAACTACACCTAAAAGACGTAGTATACTACCCTAATCTACTCTGCAATCTTGTCTTATTTAGAATACTTTGCTTACAGGGCTTATAGTAGGATACTAAATACAATCTAATAGTCCTTTAACAATTACTTACTAATAATTTAATTACTAACCTTACTAAGTTACATAGACAATAGGCGCTTAAAGCAAACCTAATTACTAATTACGCAATAATAGCCTCTAGGGTTATTAAGCTGCGATACAATTAAAGATAGCGCGCATAAGCGCTAATATAGCACAAAAGGATAAGTTATCTAAAACTAAGTGCGCTTAAGCACCTTATACAATAATCTAAGGGGGTAAAGATTACTAAGGTGCTTACAGTAGCATGCGACGCCTATAGACAAGCAAAAGCTAAAAGGCTAATCCGCTACACACTGCGCAGGAATAATAAGTCTCTAGAAGAACGTATCTCCTTTAACTTTTATAATTATAAGATTTTCAGCGCAACAAAGGAAAGAAGCTAAATACTAATTATAGATTAAGTTACTAGATTTATATAGGACTACTACTTTAAGGACAATCAAACAGCGCGGGTAATTATTAAGTCCTTAGAATTCTTTATCATTTTTAAAAAGACATAATTTAATATTACAATAAAGGTTATTAAAACTGATAATAGGATTGTTACAGTTAAGCTAGAAGTAGCTTAGTGGGCAGAGTCCTAAGGCATGCAGTTTAAGCCTTCTGCTCCTAATACCTAAGCACAGAACGGTGGAGCAGAACGCTTAAGGGGTGTAATTAAAGATAAAGCACAAGTAATGCAACTTGACGCTAACCTGCTGTAGCTACTATAGCCTAAGATCACTTAATTAGCAGTATATTTTTATAATTAAACGCCTTAATGCGCAAATTAATAGAGAATACTATATTAAAGATTCTTTACGCATAACATATACAAAAATAGAAGTATTACTTTACTGCACAAGCTACACTAAGGACACCTATAAGTATATAGATGCAAGGCGTTTGCAATAATAAATAATACAAAGCACAGTATGCGCAAACGATAGCAGCTTAATCTTATGGCATAGATTAAATACTTAGTTAAATATTAATCTACAAACATTTACTTTGTATAGGTGCTAACAATAGCTAAGGTAATTACTACACGCAATATAGTATTTAATAAAGAATTAATCTTTACTAAAGATAAGAAGAATGTTATAAATAAACTAATACATAGCACCCTTAAAGAGATTAAGGTATAGATTAGGACTATAGAACTTCCCCTAGGGATCACAAATAACTAAGAAGAGACACAATCTTTTCTTAAAAATAAGTCTTTTAATAAAGGACTTATATATAAAAAAACATATAATTAATAGAATTAACGTAAAAAAAAGGTTTAAGTAGATTTTCTTTTATCCCTGCTAACGCCTCTACTAGTAGCCCTCTTAACTAATCTTATAATAGCGGAGAGCATTAGGCGTGTAGATAATCCTCTTAATATTAAGAGTTAGAACGTCGCCCTTGCGTAGCTATTAAACCCTAGGCCTAATTACTCCTTAAGTACTAGTAGCAGCCAGTGTCCTAATCTACGCAGTGCTAATATAGGATTAAGTTCTGTTAGTAAGTTTCTCTAGAAAAACTAGACAGACTTATAGGCTCCAGCATTTATAGCAGGGGCAAGAGCAGGAAAAGTTTAATAATTAAACAATAAAAAACTTAATAGCGTAGCAGTTAATTAATTGCTTAAGAGTTAAAGTTATAACTAAATGCCTTTATTAAGTAAGCTCCTGCTAGCGCTAAGGCTAAACTAACTAAAGGAGAATTATATATTCTACTAGTTGTTTAAAAAGGCTAAAGAGGATTACTTTGCAAGCCACAAGCAATTAAACTTATAGTTAGAAGTCCTAACATAAGAAGTACAACTAATAGACACTTAAATACTAAAGTCTATGTAGGTTTATACCTATAAGATTAACAAGGATTATTAGTTTGTTAAGTATAAAGCGCGCTTAGTTGTATAGGGTAATTAACAGCGCAATGTTATAGCTTAAAAGACCTACGCCTCTACATTAGCAGGTTAATCCTTCTAGACAGCCCTTGCAATTGCTGTCTAATTTAACCTTAAGCTTGAGTAGTATAACGTTACTAACGCCTTTGCACACGCACTAATTAATTAAGTTATATACATAAGAATACTGCGTAGATACGCAAGATAAGAAATAATTTTAAAGCTTAACAAAGCTTTGTACAGCCTGCGAATATTACTACTGCTCTAGCAAAGGGACATTACTACCTACCTTTAAAGATGTAGATTTACTGCTATTCTATATAAGCTATGCTATATAATCTGTTAAAAGATCTTTGTGTTCTTCTATGTTAACAATATTATTGCAATGTATAGTAAGAACTATAGATTGGATGCGCAAGTAGCTATTAAGAATATAAGAAAGAAGTACTAAATTACTAAAGACGACAATCTACGTTAGTTTTTAGGCATAGAATAAATTAGAGATTAATCACAGCGCAAGATCTAGATCTCCTAATTAGTATATATTAAGAAGAATAACTAACTAGTGAGCAATTACTAAATTAAGAGTAATACCTTAATAATCAAGGCTAAACTACTGCCCTAAGAATGCAACGCCACTCTTAGGGAAATTAATCTCTACTAACAAAAGATTAGATTACTCCTATTCGCAGCAGTTAACACAAGACCTAATACAGCCTTTGCAGTATTACGCCTAGCACGATTTCTTACAAACCCTAGCCCTAATTATTAGCTAGCAGCTAATTACGTACTTCTATACTTTAACTATACACGAACGCTCGCACTATAATTTAGTAAAGACAATTACTTAGTTGTTGTAAGTAACGCCTTGTTTGCTAACAATACACTTAATTGCAAAAGCTTATAAAAATACATAATTATACTATTAAGCAGACTAATAGCTTAGAGAGTAAATAAGCAAGATGTAGTTATAACTTTAACAACTAAAGCTAAACTACCCGCGCTTTTACAAGTAGCAAAGAAAGCTATATTTATTTAAATACTGCTTACTAAGCTCGAAGTTTAGATAATTAACTAAACAATTACTATACAGTGCAATAACTTGTAGACGATCTAATTAATTTTAAAGGAGATTTTCTAGTTGACTACAAAGATACGGCATGTTAATATCTACAACTATTAGCTTAGGCAAGAAGCTTAGAACAAGTTAATTAAGGTAATCTACGTAGAATTAAGCAAGATGCTTGCTAACAGACTTACTAAGCTATTACTAGCTAATTAATAGCTGAGGTTCCTACAATAGATAGGAGTAATTAATCTAGGCATACAACTAAGACTAGAGGCTAATCTAGTATTAATAACTAATTAGCTTAACGTCTTAGACCTATAATTAACTACCTTATAGAAAAAGCTATAAAGGAGGTATTTAGCTTAATCTGTACGCTTAAGCTAAGAGGGTGTGTCAAATTTAGGACATCAGCGCAGTTAATTAGAAGGTTAGTAAGATTAGAGAAGGGGTCTGCAAGGGTGATTAGGGGGTGGCGCTAGAAGACGCTAAACGCGCTAGCGCCGCCAAGGCCTACACAGAATCCTGATTATAAAAAGGGCACTCGGAGCATATACAATCCAGGGACAGAACACCAATAATTAATCATCAATACAATTATCTTATCATTACTTATATTAGTATTATCTTATCAGTATTACCTAACCTATAATATCTGACAACTAGTCTTGCTACTTTAGAACCTACTCCTAAACTAGAGACTTTAGGGAGCGACAATTCAATTAATTGCATAGTAATTAATAGTTAAGCAGCAGTGTAACTACTTAAAAAAGCTAATTTGTTGAGACTTATAAGTAGAATACCTTACTTACTAGTCTAACAGTCTATGCCCATAGACTCTAACGCGCTAGCTAATTATAATAGAACACCTGCTTATGTAAGTAGAATAGTAGAGCGTTAATTATCTTGTAAGTTAAGATCTCAGGCAAAAAATAGCAGATAGAGTAAATAATTATAAGCTAAACTTCTACTTATAAGACGTAGTGCTTAGATTACTAGTAAAAGCCTAAATTAGCCTACTAATTAATTTCTTCTACTGCGCAAGGATGGTAGCAGGCGTAAGCGTAAAAGCACAACCTAAGATCCTAATAATTAACTAAGAGGTAAAAGTACAGGTAGTGTTAACGCATTAATTACACATTATAAGAATCTATTATAAATCAATTTTTATAATACCTACCTGCTAGGTTTGTAAGCAACCTAAGAAGACTAAGCAAGCTACAAGACTCTTAATTACGTAGTTATAACAGCTTTGCTTACTAAGCATAAGCTAAGTATAGGAAATGCTTAACTATATTGCAATAATCTACCTAAACCGCTAGGATTATAAAAGCAATTGCTCTAGCATCCTATAAGAGCCTTGTTTAAGAATGCCTGCAGGAGAGAGATTAATTAGTTAAGTAAGACTAAGACTTGAACTAAGATATTAAAAGAAAAAGCAATTAATTGCCTAATACTTATAAAGTAGGTTTAGACCTACAAGTTTAATTGAGACAGCTTCTTTCTTAAATATAGGGCACAGATTGCTGTAAGAACTAATCTCTAGAAAAAGAACTTAATTAATTTAACTTACGCTGCTATCTTAGCAGCTAAGTCCTTTTAAGCAGCAATAGCTATTACCGCTAAGAATAACCTAGAGATTAAGCAATATAATGTTATAGGAGCATTCCTTAATACGTTAATTACAGCAGACAGCCTAGTAATCTGTAAGACGCTAAATAGCTTTAAGAAGCTAGGCAAGTGCGTATAGCTTAACCGCGCACTATATAGATTACAAGACTCGCTACTGTTGTAGTATAAAAAGTTTTTAGGATTACTAACAAAGATTAGACTAATTGCCTTACTAGAAGAGCCCTGACTATTCTTTAATTAAGAAAGGAGTATTCTAGTATTGTTTTACGTAAACAATATCCTACTGCTCTTCGCAAAAGATTATAAGCAGAAGGCAATAGATCTTTAGTTAAAGATTATAGACAAGTATAAGATAAAGAAACAAGGATTAGTTAAATAGTTCCTTAGTATCTAGATAATTAAAGATTATAGGAAGTAAACAATTACGCTTGTACACAATACGTATATTAACAAAATTACAAAGAAGTTTGAGCTAGAGAATAGCATCTTTCCTAAGACTTTATTACTGTTTAAGAAACTAATTAAGAACACTAGCAAAGCAACTAAGCAGGAGATTAAGGCCTCCTAAAAAAGGGTTAAATTAGTACTATACACAGCTATTATGCTACAACTAGATGTTGCTTACTTAATCTTAAAGCTCTTACACTTTCTTACACACTCTAGTAATTAGTATATAAAAGCCATTAAACAGGTAATTATATACCTCTATTAGACAAGATAGGATGCAATCTAATATAGAAACTATTGTACGGGTGTTGGAGTGTATGAAGACATACTACTACGAGGGCAGGAGATCACCAGTGGTTAGATCATGCGAGAACGAGAGTGGTAAGATAAAGATCTTGTTATAGGTTGGCTATCAAAGAGAAGTACAAGAGTTCAGAGTTGTTGAGTGGAGTGGAGGATAAGAATGATGGATAACCCCTCGCTCGTTTCAACCATCGAAACGAGCTATATACCTCTAGATCAGGTGGTTGAGCACTGACCCAGTGAGCAGCAGGGTATCACCCTGTGCACCGGCACATACCTCCCCTTCCTGCGAGCTTGGCCCCATCAAGCGACCTACTCAGCAGAAGGAAAAACAGCAAAACAAAGGAAATAAAACAAAGGAAACATAACTTAATTACCCTATATCTATCCTTAACACCTTTCTTTACTTCTTTAAGCGTTGAGGTTCTTAAGTGGTAGTTAAAGCGCGTGGCCTAGGCGCAGGTGCAGCAGGAGGAGCAGCAGGAGCTTAAGCTTTAGATATTAAATATAGGCAACTATAATAAGGCTGCCTAGTAAGAGTTGTGGGTACTAAGACGTTACCAGAGATAACTATACCTAATTAAGAGCAAACGCTAAGGAGACGTTGCGTGGAGGAGAGCATAGTAGGATCTTTGCTCTCACGGAAAACTTAGCGCTTATTAGCCTCTAGGCCGAGTTCCTCCTAGAGACGTTGTAGAGAATTAGCTTAAGAGAAATCAGCGTCCTACTTATCCTAGTCATTTGTCGTATAAGAAGGGTTCTGTCTATAGTTAGTGAAATAGGAACGGTTAGGGTATCCTCAAACTAGATCGGCGCGAAAAGCGTCCTTCTCTAACTCTTGAACTACAGGCTACAGGTTAATAATTTGTTGTAGGACATAGTTGCGGTGTTCTTTAATATAGTTGTCAATCCACTCCTTATTAGCGTCCTATAGCATATTGTTTAGCTCCTTACGAACAAGAGGATTGTCCTACTTAGCTTTTCTAACAAGGGCCTTCTAGATCTAAGACTTATACTTAATATACACATTAGTAGGGAATAGCTAATTAATTCCTCTAAACTTGTTAGGATACCTAGAGAAAGTATAAGAAGTAGCAGTAAGGTCGTAATAAGCCTTGCAAATCTTCTTATAGGTTCCTATAGCAGGTACCTCTATTACTCTATTATAGACTATAACAAACTAAGGGAGAATAGTGCGGCGGTTGTAAGTAGTTAGCCTAGTGGATCTATAAGGTAGTAGAGGCAATAAAATTTAAACTTGTTTTTCTTTACAGATTTGCTTTGTCTAGTAATTGTTAGTAGCTAGTTTCTGTACGTCTTCAAGCTAGTTAGTCTTATCCTCCTACCCGTTAATAAAACTATTTAATAATTTAATGCCTACGTTTTGCGCTATGTTAAGTATTCTAGTATATAGTTATAAAATCCTAGTAGCATCTTAGTGCAGTTGTTTTTATCTTTATTGTTAAACAACACACTGCCTTAAATTATATTAGCACAAAGGCCTTTAGTTATTGCTTGCTTAAGGTTAAGGTTAATATGCTTAAAGTAAGTTTAATTACCCTTCTTAGCGTACTTAGCGTAGTAAGAGTAAGAAATCAAGGTGTATTCCTTGCAGAGCATAGCGTATTGTAACTAGTATCCTAGGTTAGTGCGTACAGCCTACTAGATAAGTAAGTAGTACATGTTACGCAGCTACCTAAGGTTTAGCTTCCTGTCTATGCGTTGCAAATAGAAGCAATACATTTTAAAGGTTTTAATAATAATACCCTTAACCTAGCTGTTCTTAAATAGCTAGGTGTAGGCGTTAGTAATAATGCTTCTAGTGCGCTAGAACTCCTCTGCTTATAGTTGAAACTCTATAGTATTAATAATCTTATCCTAAGTAGGGAGAGGGGAGAAATTAAGTTTAGAAAGTTAATAGCAGTAGCTTAGCAGGTCCTTATCCTGCTTAGCTAGGTGATACTTGCTAGTAAAAAGCTTTAAGATAACAGAGTTAGATTAGAATTCCTACTCGCAGCTCTGTCCTATATATAGTAAGAGCAGACACTTGTTAAGCATATTAGACAGCATAGCCCTTTTAAATAAACCTATAACACTCGCGGTAGTGCGCTTATAGATAAAGCATACTTGCTTGTATAACAAGTTATTAGAGCTAGGTTATCGTCTAATATTAACCTTATAGTACTATTCTTTAATAACCTTAACGTAGTTAGGATTAGTAATTAGCTTCTTTGCGTAGGCTCACTTAAGTAGCTTAAGAAAAGGTAAGGTAGAATTCTTATAATAACACCCTACTTAGAGGATCTCCTGTTCCTATTTAAGGGTATTAGGCTCCTCGTCTATATAGGTAGCGTTTTTTTTATTGTAGTGTAACGTCCTTTCTTAGCCTAAAGGGCTATATAAGACGTGCAGGCCGAGGCCTGCAGCATATAGGTAGCGTTATTAAGGTTAGTATCTAATTAAGTAGCTGCCTGTTAGTAAGCCAGTGTTGCTTTTAGAGCACAAGAGCTTAGTAGAGGCGGTAGTGCAGGGGCTTATTAGCTACTAGCCTTAGTCCTAACTTAGCCTGCCTAGATATTAGCAGCATCGCGCCTTTGTTATACAATAGTTATTCTATTCTAAAACTTATACAACTTAATTACTAAGTATTAGTCTAGCCCTTAACTAGCTGTTATTCCTGTAGATTGCCTTAGATTCTTAGTTATAACTAACGGACTACAACTCTCTAGAGAGCGAGTCTTAGATGTTATAAGGTTACTATAGCAATTAATAGCTTAAACCTTATTTAGGGTCCTTCCTAGCTCCATAGTTATAGAGATAACTACACTATATATTAGATGCGTCTTTACACTAAGTAGCCTATACTTATCGCTTAAGACGTTTCGTGCAGAGTAGATTAGGCTAGTTTCAAAGTCCTTAGATTTAGCTATAAGTTAAAACACCTTTTACTAGAATACATAAAGAGGGTTAAGCTTGCCTTACTTATCCTTAGCCCTAGCATTAGGACGTAGCTTCTGTAAGTTAAATTTAATATTTTCTTTCTAGACTAGCGGCTTAGCGCTAATATTACAAAGCTCCTTTGCCTCTTGCTTATTAATATCTAGGTGAGGTGCTTAGTTGTAAGAGTTATTCTTATTAATAAAAGCACAAATATCCTTGCATAGCAGTTTTACTGTTGAGTAGTTAGCTGTTAATACGTATCGTTCTTTACCTTAGTTTTTAGAGTTAATGCGGTGCGCTACTGCAGCGTTAAGGAAATAAGCAGCATTTTTAAGATCTATACACCTTAACACAAAGGCTATGTTAGTTAATCCTTAGTAACTAAGTAGCGTACAAGGCATGTATATACTAACGTATTCTTATATAAATCCTAGAGCTAGCTTCTCTACTATTACAATAGCCTTGCTTAGTTCTTTAGCCCTCTTGTCTCGCGTTAAGGATGCTGCACTAATAATAGGATAGTGTTCCTAGAAACCTTTAACACCACCATATTCGTCTATAAGTCTAGAGAGCTAAGTACAAAGGTTACCTACTCTAAGGACAACCTTAAGGATTAAGTTAAATTAGTAGAAGGCGTTGTTAAACTAACAATCTATAATAATACGTTGCTGTCATAGCGCATTTAAAAGGATCTCGTTAACTAAGGTCTGGATATTAATAACTCTAATGTTGTTGCTAAGCTTTATTAGCTCTAGTACCCTGTCTTAATGCTATACAACCTTAGAGATTTAGTCTACAACGTAGTCTTCCTTCTTAGCAATAACTCTAAAGTTATTAAAAACCTTTAATAGTCCTAGTGTTTGCGGCAGTTGCTGCTATAGCTGCTTGCCCTTAGCCTTGTCTAACAACGCTCAAAGCATTGTCTAAGCAGGTTAGCTAAGGTAATTTAAATATTGTCTTCAGCCGCTGCTAGTTTAAGAGGAAAGGAAAATATTATTATCATTATTGTTTTAGAAGGTAACTATCTTAATAAAAGGTAGTAAAGTTTGTGTAGAAAGAGAGTTAGATAGTTAGCAGGGTTGTAGTTCTAGTTTATGTGTAGTAGCGGTATCCTGCCGGCTAGCAGGTAGAGGTAGAGGTAAACAGGGTCCAAATCGCGCTAAAATAAGTAGGTTTCGCAATTAAAATAGCTATTGTAATTAGCTGTTGCCCTAAAAATGCGAGAAATTAAGTATAGTATTAGTGTGGCGGTAAGGCTTAACGCGTCTACAGGTTCTAAGTGCTTACCGCACACCCTAAATCTGTGGGATAGGCGGCTTATACCTAAATTTTACATAGGAAATTAGTAATTAAGTAGCTAAAGGTAAAGGTAGATACTACTAGCATAGTATTTCCTCCTCTTCCTAAAAATATAGACCGTCCTATAGCCTATTAGTTGTCCGGTATAGTGTTATCTAAGTTAGAGTCTAAGCTTTTAAAGTCTTATCTATATGCACAACACTCCTCTTCTGTAAAGCGTTTAGTAATAACAACTTAAGGATAAAGACTATTACTTATTATAGAAGGTAAAGGTAGTTATAGTTCTGTATATAGCTTAGGAGAGTCCGGCGAGATAGAAATATCCACTGTAAGGCTAGTCCGTCCCTAATAATTAGAATTCTATAACCTTATATTTCCTTAATCTTCCTTAATAATGTCTTAAACAAGCCTTTATTTAAACAGCTTTCATCGCCATCTAGGTGTTGTGTAGGGGAAGCGTGTACTATTAAGGTCCTCAAGCTAATACGTTCCTCTATTAGGTCTAGCTTTATAAATATAGTATAGGCCTAACAATCTTGTATCTAGCTTGCGGTCTCGCGACATATCAATTTCCTAAACAGAACTCTAGAGAAGAACTAAGTCTCTTAGCTTTATATTCTTATATTGTATTTCCTTGGTGTTATTTTAGTATTCCTTCTTCGCAGCTCTTATCTAGTTAGTACAAGCAACAGTATCCTTTATAAACTAATTTCTAAAATCTAGCTATATTGCTTAAATTGCAAGTAGTTATGCGCAGTTATTTACTTCCCTAAATAGAAGCGTTTGCTATATAGGTAGGGCAAGTTTAATAGGAAGCACTAGGTTCTACCTTATAACTAACTAGTACGGTGAGTAACCTGTCTATTTCTGTATAGAGATACTGTCTGCAAGAAGAACTATTAGCAAGTTCTTAACCAAAGGTTCTAGCAGCTTTGTAAGGGCGTTTATAATAGGTTTGTACCCTCCTTTAATCTTTTTTATAGCTTAAGGGTTGTGTTCTAACAACTAGACTTAGTTAATTCTGTACATCTTTGATAAATGTAAGACTACCTTAGCGAAATTAGGTCCTCTATTAACTATAAGTTTGCGCGCTGTACTGTATTAGTATATAATGTCCTTATATATAAACTCCGCAATTGTCTTTAACTAGTTGTTTAATAGAGCTTTTACTTCTAGCTAGCTGCTAAAGTAGTCTCTTGCAATAACTAAAAACTTCTTCTTAAAACACTAAGGCATATATACTACATTAATTGCAACAGTCTCCTAAACAGCGAAACTATAGGTGTTAGTAAGCATATTAACCTTTCTCTTTAAGGATTGCAGTTAACAGTCGAGACAAGTCGCTAGCTTTTGCCGCACATGCTTGTACATTCCTTTCTACTAGTATTTTTAAGCAAGTATAGAGTACACTGCGTTAACTCCTCTGTGTTTAATCTAGGAGTGTACGTTCTATACTGCAGCTATTCTTAGGTTAGTATTATTTACAACCTTCTAGATTACAATGTTTCTAGATATCTTCTTAAAGAGTATCTTGTCTTATATAAAGAAGTTTAGAGCTCGCTTCTTCTATGCTTGTAGTTCTTATAGTTCTATACCCCTAGGAGTCGTATAGTTAACTAAAAATTAAGCGTATTGTTCTAACTCTATTAAGAATTCCTAACAGAGTATCCTTGCCTATCCCGCTAGTATGAGTGCATTTACATTTCTAATTATACAATTAATAAACTCCTCTAAATTCTCCTTAGGTTCTAGAGGAAGTTCCTGATTGTTAGCTTTTAGATACCTTAATAGTGTGTCCGCAACTATATTCTTCTGTCCTAGTATATGCTTAATATTAAAGTTCTACAGGAGAATTGTTAATATCTACCTGTTTATAACAGATCCTAGGTTGTTTGTAGATAAGCAATTTAATTAAGCAATAAGGGTTGCAGCATTAGTTTCTATAGTAAAGTAAATACTATAGAGGTAGGTACGAAATTTCTTAAAAGCCTACAGTACAGCCTTATACTCTAACTTAGTAGAGTACTATTATCTTTCTTACGCTAATTATAGTGTGCTTTTAAACTACACTAAGTGTTGCTTGTTGTCTTCCTTAAGTTGTTTAATGCATGCTCTCGCACTATCTTAACTTACATTAGTTATTAAGAATATCTTGTAATCCTTAGTATTAGTGTAGTCTAGGTTTGCGAGTGCAGGTACGTTATATATAGCCTACTTTAGCTTGTACATTGCAGCGTCTTGTGTATCTTATTATTTAAAAAGAATATTGTCTTGTAGGAGTGTAAACAGAGGTTTAGCAATCTTAGTAAAGTCTTTTACCTATATATAGTAGTAGATGCATATGCCTACAAAGGATTATACCTTCTTTTTATTCTTGCATAGTAGCTAGTTTATAATCTTCTTAACTTTCTTCTAGATAGGATAACAGCCTTAAGGGCTAACCTTATAACCTACAACCTTAAGTCTTTTTATAAGAAAATAACACTTCTTTCCTAACACAGTGCCTTTAGCTTGTTTAATATCAGCTCGTACTTTGTCTAGTTGTAGGATATGCTTAAGAATATAATGTTAAACTCCTAGCATCAATACTTCTCCGCTATAATCGGTTTTCAGCCCTCTACAAGTAATGTCGTCAATAAATGGCATAGTATTAGGCTAGTAGTCTCTTAGGATCTTTTTTATTACTTATTAGAATGCTGCTACAGAGTTAGTAGCACCTATAACTATTATGCATAATTGTATAAGCCTTACTAGTATTCAAAACGCTGTTATGTCTTTGCTTTCTAGGTTTAGTGTAATTTAATTATATCTTAAAAACAAATCTATAAGTAAGATAATCTTGCACCCTACGAACCTCTTAGAAAACTTATCTACTATTAGTAAAAGGTTTACATCTTGTATAGTAACTGCATTTATCTGTTGCGCATTGCTAACCTATTAAATGCCTTTGTCTATCTTAGGTACTAGGTGCTATAGATTGCAATATTAACTATTATACCTTTTCTATGTCCCTTAATTTAGGCAGACATTAACTATATTTACTACTTGTAGTTCTAAGGCTTTTAGGACAGCAAAACCTCGCACTTGCTAAGCCTTATATAGTATCGTTTGTATCTTATATAGCAGACAGACATTAGGATAAATCCTTCCTAATTTCTTAAATTGCTAGGAGAGCGCTCCCTCTTAGTTAAGAAGCATATATATAAATATCTCCTTTTCTAAAAGCTGCGCGTAATCTCTAGTATGTAGCTTATTAACTTGTTCTTTAGTTAGCCTTGTCTCTTGCAGAAAAGCAGCATATCTTAGCTTAAACAAATAATTGCACGGCCCTTTATTAGAATTGTAAATACGTATTTTAAGGAGTTGTTGTTCTTTTGCCCTTTCCTTCTAGTCTTCTTGTCTAAATTCTATATGCATCTCCTGCTCAAGGATATTAACAGGTGATACTTTCTTATCTACTGTTTTATACATTGTGTACAGATTATTGTGTTATTAGGTATACTTAAGCAGTCTTTCTTACATCTACTAACTATCAAGCTTACATATAATTAAAAATTTACTAAGTTTAAGGTTTCTTGTAGGGTCCTTAAACTGCCTAACTGCGTGCGTGAACACTTAGTTTATCTAAAACATCTAATCCTTTATGCTATCTTCTATATACAGCATGTTAAAGTCACTAAATCTAGCTGTTAGATCTAACTATACAGCTTCCTGTATATATTTTACCGCAGCTGCTTGCGGTTTGTTGCCTAATCTATTAGTAATTACATATAACTGTACATTACCTGCTGTTTCTCTATTAGAGTCGTTGTTAGAGACTTTATTTCTAATCGTCTGCGTAAGGTAATTTAGAGATAAGTTAGACGCAATAAAGACTACGTTTCTTATACTATTCTTAGATAGGACTTAGCATGTCATTCGTCCAAACGCATTATACTAAATTAATATCCTAGCGCTTGCACACTAAGGTCCTCCTAGAATAGCAGATCTAGTGACATTAGCAACAATCCTAAATGTAGTTCTAATAGTAACTGTCCCTATTTGTATAGGTATGTTGTAAGCAGTCCTAACAAACAGATTATATGTGCTATTAGCAGAAGTAACACTAGAAGAAGGCTGCCCTAGTTAGTGCTCTATTATCTTATAGGGTATTCTTAATGCTCGCGCCGCACTAAGTCTTAAGATATTTATTTTTGCTCCTATGTTAATTAAGCACTTTAAAAAGCTGCCGTTTACAGTAACTTAGCATTCTAGTAAGTTAGTTTAAGCAAAAGCCTGCCTATTCTTTTGCTAAACCCCTTAGACATCCTTTGTAGGTATATTGTCTAATTTATCTATCTAGAAATCTCTTCTTCTACTTACCTTGCAGCAAGTTTGCGTATTTAATTAATACAAATTTATTGCATTGCAATGCGCGCTTTTAATAGGTAGTGTGTTTAGTAAGATTCTATAGGTAGGGCCCGTGCGCCGGTTTAGCTAATTAGAGGCTAGAACAGATGCTAGGTGCGCTAAATTACACCTAGCATCTATTAGCTAGCGTTTTTCCTACACGTCAAAATATTAAGCGCAACAGAACTATCTGCAACATTAATACTATTATTAAGAAAATCACGTAGCAGTTTTCAAATGTTAGCTTACCCTATAAGATCTAATACTGTAACTTCTCGTACTTCTTGTCTAAGTAAGGCAGTCGTAATACAGTTTAGCTATCCTTGCACTATCTCCCTAAGTTCTAAATTAGGAAGAGCGTTAATAAACTTTATAGCCTTCTTCTTCCTTCCTAGCTATAAATACTTAGGATCTGCTAATATGTTGTCATCTTGCTAAGCTAATTATAGTGGTCTAACAATTAAAAATAGTGTATTATAAGGCTAATTTACAAAAAGTATATTGCTTTATATTTCTTCCTGCGGATACTGTATATCTATAGGCTGCAAGTTAGAGATAAGAGCGTTACCTTGTATTATTTGACTACTTCCTTAGGTACTTAAATCCTTGCTCGGCCTTCCTTGCTTCTTTACCCCTCCCTCTTAGACCTAATTAATATCTTAGTAGAGGTTAAGGCCTTTGCCTTTTAAACGCATAGTAGCATTTAACTTAGAGATGCTATGCAAAGCGTTTTCCTTGCTTTCTAGTATAATATTAGTAGTGTTAATATTATGAAGCTTCTTAACGTATTCTCTAGCATAAAGATTATATAACTGTTCCTAAAATTGTTAGAACTGCTAAAGGACATTATTGTAGTAGCCCTAGCTCGTTGAACTTGTTGCTATATTTGTAGAAGTAGAGTTTTTCCCTTTAAACCTTAAACCTAGTTAAGAGTCTTCTCTAGTAAACTTCTTAGGTACTACACTAGAAGCTAGCTAATTAAGCACGTTATTAGTAATATTATAGAACTCTTAGATCTTTGCCTTTAACTATAACAAGACCTAGTTTAATAGTAGCTATTCTAGGATTTCCCCTAGATGCTTATATAGTAGACTAAAGTAGTATGTTCCTTTCTTGCTAGGAATATCCTAGTCGAAACTAACCTATCCTATACGCTTTAGGGCGTAGTATTTATTTTTTAAGGTGTCAAAGGTGGTGGTTGTTGTTGTAGTCAAAATGGGGTTCCAAAAAAGTGAAAAGCAGCTACCCTCTACTAATCAATCGCAAAAGTCAAAAAAAAATTGTGTGTAGTCAACGAGATTCGAACGGTGGGTGGATGAGTTCCTGGGAGGAAAGCTCAGACCATCGAGCGATAATCAGGGTCAAAAAAATTTGCTAAGGTACCAAAAAACGACACCAGTTGAAACGTGTCCAACGGCGATTGCCAGCCTATGGCTGACAACAGTAGGGCGTAGTATAATTCGTACTTTTTAAGCATGTGCCCTACTGTACTACATATACAACAGAGAGGGTGCGTCTTAGTGTTACTTATATATGCTAAACTTGTCTTGTTAAATAGTCCCTTTAGAGCATTAGTAATAAAGGAACTATTATTTCTTTTGCTAGAGAATTCTGCATTAGTAGCTTGTGCAATAAAGTACGCATAGTTGGTAGGTTTTTCTAGAAGTCTTTTTGTTGTAGGGTAAGCTATAAGCATATTAATAGTTAATAATCTAAGCTTTAGGTTGCTTAGGAACTTAATAAGGTCTTCTACCTCTAGATTAACATCTGCTAGCGTGCTTATCTTTTTATGTGCTTTGCTAATTTTAATACCTGATTTCTTTACTTCCTCTAGGGTGAAGGTTGCGCGCTAGTTAGACAGCATAATTTAGCGCATCTTAGCATTAGCGCCTCCTTGTTCTAGCTAGTAAATCTTATCTAGGCTAGTTATCTTCTTGTAGTGGGATTGAAGGAAGGAATAGATCTCTTCTAATTTATATGTATTCTAATTATCTTTATATAGGGCAGAAGGTATATAGTACATAACTGCCTCTTTGTTAGTCTGTAGTAGGCCTTAGAAGAAGAGAATACCTTCCTCTTCTTAAGGGATTTGTCTATTCTTAATGTATATATTAACAACAGAAGTAAAGTGTGTGTAGTACTCCACTAGACTAGGCTAGTTTCGTACGCATTTATAGATGTAAGCTTAAAAGTAAGAGCGTTTACCTATCTTAATAGCTGTATTTTTATCCTTCTACTGTTCCTTTAGGTGTGTCTATAACTTAGACTAATCCTTTTCTGCATATCTAGGTAAGCGCTTTAGGATCCAAGAGAGAGATTAATCCTTGTTAAAGAAGTAGTCTAGTAAAATAGAGATTTTTATAGTATTATAGATGCCTCTATTATTAGCTTATAAGTTAAAGTCCTCTGGGAATTCTATAACATTTTTCCTAGTAGAAACTAATATACTATATTTTAGTTAAATTATAGTTAACACCAAGTTGTGCGTAGGTGTAGCTATAGTATTAATAACTAAGCTTAATAAGGTTAATAGTAAGTTAGGCCTAGCAGTAGCAGGTCTAGAGAGAGAAAGCGTTGTGCCTTCCTGCTCTTAACCTAACTTCCAATCCCTTTTTAACATCTAGAGTACAGTAGGACTTATATAAGTTTTTTGTATAAATAGTCAACAAGTTTTAGGTAAAGTAACAGACAAGCTATAGTCCCTAGGAGAAATAATATATCTCTTTAAGTCTTTGTAGTGTATATTTGTTTAGGTTATATATGTATAAATCTTTGCCTCTTAGGTACGTCTTATTTTGCTAGGTAGGCTTAGATTTATACCCAAAGCTAGTACTTATATGTAAGCTTTTAGTGCTATTATTATTTTGCTAGATAGTACTTTAGCTTAGTATTTCTTTACGCATATATCCCTATCTCTATTTCGCTAGACAGGTTGCTACCTCCATTTTGCTAGGTAGACTTTAAATTAGCGTTTAAAACACATATAAGACTGCCTCTATTTTACTAAATAGTTTGCCGCCTCTATTTCGCTAGACAGACTTTAACTTAGCATTTAATAACGCATTCTATTATTTATTAGTAGGTTTTTGTTGTTAGTGCTAACTTAGGTAACATCGTCCTTAACATAGTCTATAATAGGGGATAGTGCTAATCCCCTAAAAGTATATCTAGTAGTAATCCTAAGAGTATATCTAGTAATAATCCTATGGATTCCGTGCTTGCGTAAGACTATTATATTATTCTTGTAATAATTGTGCTCTAGTTCCTTTGTGCACTAAGTAGTAGAGTATATCCTTATAGGCTTTGCTATTTGTACAGGTGTTAGAGTGTATAAAGACATACTACTACGAGGGCAGGAGATCACTAGTAGTCAGGTCATGCGAGAACGAGGGTGTTAAGATAAAGATCTTATTATAGGTTAGCTATTAAAGAGAAGTACAAGAGTTGAGAGTTGTGGAGTGGAGTAGAGGATGATGGATAGCTCCTCGCTCGTTTCGACCCTCGAAACGAGCTATATACCTCTAGATCAGGTGGTTGAGCACTGACCTAGTGAGCAGCAGAGTATCACCCTGTGCACCGGCACAGTATTAGGAGCGGAAGGCTTAAACCGCATGCCTTAGGATTCTGCCCACTAAGCTACTTCTAGTTTAACTGTAATAATCTTATTATTAGTTTTAATAACCTTTAATGTAATATTAAATTAGGTTTTTATAAAGGTTATAAAGGACTTTACGGAACTCAATAATTATCTGCACTGTTTAATTATTCTTAAAATAGTAGTTTTACATAAATCTAGTAACTTAATCTATAATTAGCATTTAGCTTCTTTCTTTAGTTAAGCTATTAACCTTATAATTATAAAAGTTAAGGGAGATACGTTCTCCTAGAGACTTATTAATCCTGCGCAGTGTACGGTAGATTAGCCTTTTAGCTTTTGCTTGTCTACAGGCGTTGCATGCTACTGTAAGCACTTTAGTAATCTTTACCCTCTTAGATTGTTGTACAAGGTGCTTAAGCGCACTTAGTTCTAGATAACCTATCCTTTTGTGCTATATAAGCGCTTATACACGTTGTCTTTAGTTGTATTACGGCTTAACAGCCCTAGAGGCTATTATTGCTTAATTAGTAATTAGGTTTGCTTTAAGCACCTATTGTCTATGTAACTTAGTAAGGTTAGCAATTAGATTGTTAGTAAGCAATTGTTAAAAGACTATTAGATTATGTTTAGTATCCTACTACAAGCCTTGTAGGCAGAGTATCTTAAACAAGACAACATTGTAGAGTAGATTAGGGTAGTATGCTACGTCTTTTAAGTGTAGTTAGCTTTAAGTCCTGCTACTAGCTACTATTAAAGTAACTAATCTATATGCCTTAATCTATACTTATAGGTTACCTGCCTATAGGAAGCCTCCTTGCCTTGCTAATTGTATTTTAGTAAATTGACTAGTATTGTTACAGATGTAACAGGTTAATCTAAAGTTAAGAATCTATAATTGTTGTAAAGGATACGTATCCTAGATTGCTTTAAATAAGGCCTTAATAAACGTGTAGTTAATCTCTCTAATCTTCTAACAATATAGTTAGTTATTATGCTTAACTGTAGGCGTTGCTGTATGTAACTTTTTAATTACGGGTCTTTAAAATTGTAATTGCTACTTAGAGTTGCAAATTATTTCTTGGATAGCTAGGCTGTTATTAATACGCGATTAGACTTAATCTATCCTATCTTGTTAAGGTTGCTACTAATCTAGCGCGTTGCTTAGGTGCGCGTACTAGCAATCCTTAAGCGCATGTCTTATATTACAAGCTTTGCATTTGCTTGCAGTGTATTAGATATTGTTTAATTAAGTATCCTTAATAGGCTTCTAATTTTGGCGCTGTTTGCGCTTCTGCCTAAAATTGTTTAATTTGTTCTTATTAAGCATTAGTAATCTAGCTCCTGTAGCTGTTCTAAAGGACGCCTTAGTTGACTTTGCCTTAGATAGGTAGAAAAGCTGCATATAATCTTAATAATTGCGGATTATATCCCTAACCGTAATTAAAAGATTCTTTAATCTATAAGATACAAATAATATTATTGATTGATCTAAGTGCTTAGCTGTTGCTTAATTAAAGTACTCCCTAACGTACGTGTTGAGTTAGCACATAGGTATTCTCACAGCTTTACCTTTAGTTGTAGTGTAATTAACTTTAGTAAGCTATGTCTTTTATAAGTTAATTACCCTTAGCGGCTTTATTGCGGTTTTGTACTGCTCTTAAGCTTCCTTAATCTTATCTTTAGTATTAATGCCTATAGTAGCTATTAGATTAGCAATCAACTAATAATATAATTGCTTTGCTTAACAGGAGTTTATATATAAGTAGTTGTTAACTGTACGCTGTATTTCCTGCGTAATCCTATTTAACGCTGCTTGCTCCTTTATATACTTCTAATCTTCTGTCTTATATTAATCTAGCTCTAACTTATAGATCTCTAGATCCTCTTTGTATAAGGCTCTCGCGTTCGTTAATAGATCTGCGGGCCGAGTAGGTATAAAAGGTAGTATAGGTGCGCTATTACTGTAATTACCTTAGTGCAATATGGCGTGCGCATTAATCGCTTGTTGCAATGCTTAATAGTCGCTTAGTTAAGGCATTTAGAGTACCTCTAGTTTAGTAATAGGTTTAATTATAAGGTCTAGATTAATCTTCTCCTATACGCGTAGAGAGTTAGCGCGCGTCTTAATCTGTTAGATCTATTTCATCTAGTTTGTGTGATTAGTAAGGATTATAGATGAGTCTCGTAGAGATAAGGTAGTTATCCTTTTTAGTAACTTGTATAGTTTAGAAGTTTGTTAGTTATTAAACCTTGTTTAGTTAAGGCAGTAAGACTCTTAATTGTCTAATATTGTAGGTTAGGTAATACTAATAAGATAATAATAATATAAGTAATAATAAGTAGATTGTATTAATAATCAATTGTTGGTGTTCTGTGTGTTAATTTTATATGCTCTGAGTGCCTGTTTTATAATCAGGATTCTGTGTGGGCCTTGGCGACGCTAGTGCGTTTAGCGACCTTTAGCGCCACCCCCTGATCATCCTTGCAGACCCCTTCTCCAATCTCACCGACCTCCTGATCAACCGTGCTGATGTCCCAAATTTGACAAGTATATAAGCTCTCTTCACTTATTTAAGATTTGCTTTATTAATGGTTTTCTTCTTTTATTTTATAATTATTGTTGTTTTTACTAGCAAGTTAATTCTTTATATTTTTAAAATAAGCCTATTATTGTCAAATTTGGGACATCAGCGCGGTTGATCAGGAGGTTGGCGAGATTGGACAAGGGGTCTGCAAGGGTTATTAGGGGGTGGCGCTAACGGTTACGCTAGCGCCGCCAAGGCCCACACAGAATCCGGGTTATAAAAAGGGCACTCGGAGTCTGCACAATCAATTAACAGAACAAAAACGATCAATTATCAATACAATCAACTTATTATTACTTAACCTATTATATCTAACAATTAAGAGTCTCACTGCCTTAACTAAACGAAGATTAATAAATTACCAAACTATATAAGTTATTAACAGGATGTCTACCCTATCTCTACGAGACTCCTCAGTGATCTTTACTAATCACACAAACTAGATCAAATAGATCTGCTAGATTAAAACGCGCGCTAACTCTCTACGTGTATAGGAGAAGATTAATCTAAACCTTACAATTAAACTTATTACTAAACTAGAGGTACCTTAAATGCTTTAACTAAGTGACTATTAAGCGTTATAATAAGTAATTAATGCGCACGCTGCATTGCACTAAGGCAATCACGGCAATAGCGCACCTATACTACCTTTTATACCTACTTAGCCTGCAGATCTATCTACGAACGCGAGGGCCTTATACAAAGAAGATCTAGAGATCTATAAGTTAGAGCTAGATTAATACAAGACAAAAAATTAGAAGTATATAAAAGAGCAAGCAGCATTAAATAAGATTATGTAGAAAATACAGTATATAGTTAACAACTACTAATATATAAACTACTGTAGAGCAAGGCAATTACATTATTAGTAAATTGCTAATCTAATAGCTACTGTAGGCATTAACGCAAAAAATCAGATTAAGGAAGCCTAATAGTAATTAACTTATAGAAGATATAGCTTACTGAAGTTAATTACGCTATAACTAAGGGTAAAGCTGTTAGAATACCTAAGTGCTAACTAGACACGTACGTTAAGGAGGACTTTACCTAAGCTACAGCTAAGCACTTAAAACAATAGACAATATTATTTGTATTTTATAGATTAAAGAATCTTTTAATTACTGTTAAAGATATAATTTGCAACTATTAAGATTACATGCAGCTTTTCCACCTATCTAAAGCGAAGTTAACTAAGGCGTCCCTTAGAACAGCCGCAGGAGCTAAATCACTAACGTATGACAAAGATAAATTAATAATCCTAGGCAGAAGTGTAAATAACGCCAAATTTAAAAGCTTACTAAAAATACTTAATTAAACAATATCTAATACACTGCAAGCAAGTGCAAAGCATGTAATATAAAACACGCGCTTAAGAATTGCTAGTATATATACTCTAGTAACGCGCTAGCCTAGTAGCAACTCTAAGAAGACAGGATAGATTAAGTCTAATTACGTATTAACAATAGCCTAGCTATGCAAGAATTAATTTGCAACTCTAAGTAGCAATTATTGTCGCAACGTGTATATGTATCCTCTAGCCGGAGCGCGATCTATCGATCGGTCGGTATTTTGTTTCCGACAGTTATGAGCCCGGACGGTGAAGCTGCGTCAGCGCTTTTGATGTGGTCGCTTACCTAGGTGGGTGACCACAAGCGAGAAAGCGGCAAAAAGATAAGCCTAGGGGATACACACAGACAGCCCGCAGTACAAGGTAGCTTCGCTAGCCTTATAGGGTCGGTGCGCCTTTAGAGCGCCAGCGCCAGCGAGCCAGTATCCTAGCCTCCTGCTCAAGAGAGCGCCTAAAGAAGGGCCATAAGCTCTTAGGTAGATTGACTAACAGTGGGCACTGCTAGCAATCTAGGGGGTGTGTCGCAACGTGTATATGTATCCTTTAGCCGGAGCGCGATCTATCGATCGGTCGGTATTTTGTTTCCGACAATTATAATTTTAAAGACGTGCAATTAAGAAATTATATATAGCAACGCCTACAGTTAAGTAAGATAGCTAACTATATAGTTAGAAAATGAAAGAAATGAACTATACTATGCCGGAGCACAGGGTGATACCCTGCTGCTCACTAGGTCAGTGCTCAACCACCTGATCTAGAGGTATATAGCTTGTTTCAATGGTCGGAACGAGCGAGGACATCATCTATCCTTCCTCCACTCAAGATCTCAACTCTTGTACCTCTCTTTAATAGCCAACCCATAATAAGATCTTTATCTTACCACTCTTGTTCTCGCATGATCTGACCACTAGTGATCTCCTGCCCTCGTAGCAGTATGTTCTCATACACTCCAACACCCGTACAATACGTTTATTAAGGCCTTGTTTAAAGCAATCTAGTTTACGTATACTCTACAATAATTATAGATCCTTAACTCTAGATTAACTTATCACGTCTTTAACAATACTAGTTAATTTACTAAAACACAATTAGCACTACAAGGAGACTTCCTATAAGCAGGTAACTTACAAGTATAGATTAAGGTATATAAATTAGTTACCTTAACAGTAGCTAGTGGCAGGACTTAAAGATAACTATACCTAAAAGACGTAGTATATTGTTCTAATTTACTTTATAATCTTGTTTTATTTAAAATACTCTGCTTACAAGGCTTGTAGTAGGACACAAAACATAATCTAATAGTCTTTTAAAGATAACTTACTAATAATCTAATTGCTAACCTTACTAAGTTACAAAGACAGTAGGTGCTTAAAGCAAACCTAATTACTAATTACGCAACAATAGCTTATAGGGCTGTTAAGCTGCGATAAAATTAAAGATAGCGCGCACGAGCGCTTATATAGCACAAGAAAATAAGTTCTCTAGAACTAAGTGCGCTTAAGCACCTTGTATAACAATTTAAAAGAGTAAGGATTACTAAAGTGCTTATAGTAGAATGCGACGCCTATAGAAAAGCAAAAGCTAAAAGGCCAATCTGCTGTACACTACGCAGAATTAATAAGTCTCTAAAAGAACGCATCTTACTTAACTTTTATAATTAAAAAGTTAATAGCTTAACTAAAAAAAGAAGCTAAATACTAATTATAGATTAAGTTACTAGATTTATATAGAACTACTACTTTAAAGACAATTAAACAGCGTAAATAATTATTAAGTTACTAAAGTTCTTTATAATTCTTATAAAGACCTAATTTAATATTACGGTAAGAATTATAAAAACTAATAACAAGATCGTTACAGTTAAACTAGAAGTAGCTTAGTAAGCAAAGTCCTAAGGCATGCGATTTAAGCTTTCCGCTCCTAATACCTAAGCACAGAACAGTAGAGCAGAACGCTTAGGGGGTGTAATTAAGGATAAAGCACCAGCAATACAACTTAACGCTAACCTGCTATAGCTATTATAGCCTAAGATTACTTAATTAGCAGTATATCTCTATAATTAAAGACCTTAATACGCAACTTAATAGAGATTACTATATTAAGAGTTCTTTACGCATAAAATATACAAAAACAGAATAGTTACCTTACTGCGTAAACTATACTAAAGCTACCTACAAGCATATAGGTGCAAGGAGTTTGCAATAACAGATAATATAAAGCGCGGCAAGCGTAATCTACAGCAAATTAAGTTAAGGCATAGATTAGATGCCTAGTTAGATATTAATCTACAAATATTTACTATGTATAGGTGCTAACGATGTCTGAGGTGATCACTACCTGCGATGTAGCATTAAATAAAGTATTAATCTTTACTAGAGATTAAAAAAGGTGATAGATAACCTAATACATAGCACCCTTAAAGAGATTAAGGCATAGATTAGGATTGTAGAACATCTTTTAGAGATTATAAATAACTAAGAGAAGACACAATCTTTTCTTAATGATAAGTCCTTTAATAAAGGACCTATATATAAAGAAACACATAATTAATATAATTAATGCAGAAAAAAGGTTTAAGTAGATTATCTCTTACTCCCGCTAACGCCTCTACTAGTAGCCCTCTTAACTAATCTTATAACAGCGGAGAGCATTAGGCGTGTAGATAATGCTCTTAATATTAAGAGTTAGAATGTTGCCCTTGCGCAGCTATTAAACCCTAGGCCTAATTACCTCTTAAGTACTAGCAGCAGCGAGTGTCCTGATCCACGCAATGCTAATATAGGATTAAGTTCTGTTAATAAGTTTTTCTAGAAAAACTAGACAGACCTATAGGCTTTAGCGTTTATAGCAGGGGCAAGAGCAGGAAAAGTTTAATAATTAAACAATAAAAAACTTAATAGCGTAGCAGTTAATTAATTGCTTAAGAGTTAAAGTTCTAACTAAATGCCTTTATTAAGTAAGCTCCTGCTAGCGCTAAGGCTAAACTAACTAAAGGAGAATTATATATTCTACTAGTTGTTTAAAAAGGCTAAAGAGAATTACTTTGCAAGCCACAAGCAATTAAACTTATAGTTAGAAGTCCTAACATAAGAAGTACAACTAATAGACACTTAAATACTAGAGTCTATATAAGTATAAACCTACAAGATTAATAAGGATTATTAATTTATTAAGTGCAAAGCGCGCTTAGTTGTATAGAGTAATTAACAGCGCAACGTTACCGCTTAAGAGACCTACGCCGCCACGTTTGTAGGTCAATCTTTCCAAATAGCACTCGCGATCGCTGCCTAATTTAACCTTAAGCTTAAGTAGTACGACGTTACTAACGCCTTTGCACAAGCACTAATTAATCAAGTTATATACATAAGAATACTGCGTAGATACGCAAGGAAGAGAATAATTCTAAAGCTTAATAAAGCCTTGTATAGCTTTGAGATATTGCTACTGCTTTAGCAAAGGGACTTTACTACCTATCTCTAAAGATGTAGATTTACTACTGTCCTACATAAGCTATGCTGCATAATCTACTAAGGGATTTTTGTGTTCTTCTACGTTAACGATATTATTGCAATGTATAGCAAGAACTATAGATTAGATACGCAAGCAGCTATTGAGGATATTAGGAAGAAGTACTATATAACTAGAGGAGACGATCTGCATTAGTTTTAGGCATGTAGGTGATTAGGGATTAATTATAGCGCAAGATCTAGATCTCCTAATTAGTATATATTAAGAAGATTAACTAACTAGTGAGCAATTACTTAATTAAGAGCGATACCCTAATAATTAAGGCTAAACTACTGCCTTAAGAAGGCAACGCGACTTCTAGGGAAATTAACCTCTACTAACAAAAGATTAGATTACTCCTATTTGCAGCAGTAAACACAAGACCCAATACGGCCTTTGCAGTATTACGCCTAGCACAATTTCTTACAAACCCTAGTCCTAATTATTAACTAGCAGTAGATTGCGTACTTTTATACTTTGATTATACACGAACGCTCGCACTACAATTTAATAGACACAATTACTTAGTTGTTGCAAATGACGCCTTTTTTGCAGATAATATACTTAATTATAAAAGCTTACAAGAATACGTAATTAAACTGTTTAGTAGACTAATAGCTTGAAGGGCAAATAAGCAAGATATAGTTACAACTTTAACAACTAACGCTAAACTACTCTCGCTCTTACAAGTCGCGAAGGAAGCTATATTTATTTAGATACTGCTTACTAAGCTTTAAGTTTAGATAATTAACTAAATAATTACTATACAGTGCAATAACCTACAGACAATCTAATTAATCTTAGAGAAGATTTCCTAGTTGACTATAAAGCTACGGCATGTTAATATCTACAACTATTAGCTTAGGCAAGAAGTTTAGAATAAGTTGATTAAGGTGATCTACGTAGAATTGAGCAAGATGCTCGCTAACAGACTTACTAAACTATTACCAGCTAAATAATAGCCAAGGTTCCTACAACAAATAGGACTGATCAATGTAGGCATACGACTAAGACCAGAAGCTGATCTGGTATTAATAACTAATTAGCTCGACGCCTTAGACCTATGATCAACCACCTCACATAAAAAAAAGGAGGTGTTTAGCTTAATCTGTACGCTTGAGCCAAGGGGGTGTATTAAATATGGGACATCAGCGCGGTTGATTAGGAGGTCGGTGAGATTGGAGAAGGGGTCTGCAAGGGTGATCAGGGGGTGGCGCTAACGGACGCTAAACGTGCTAGCGCCGCCAAGGCCCACACAGAATCCTGATTATAAAAAGGGCACTCGGAGCATATACAATACACAGACAGAACACCAACAATCAATCATCAATACAATTAACTTATCATCACTTATATTACCATTATCTTATCAGTATTACATAACCTATAATATCTGACACTTCTATACATACTGTTATTAGATAATCGCCTCTTTACTCTAGTATAATAATTGCGCTTATATAAATAAGTTGTATAGCGATTAGGGCTACAAAAAAAGGGCAATTATATAGACTAGGCAGGGGCAGCATTTTACGAGCATGTTGTTTTTAGATATTTAATTTTTGTAGCTGCTTATGTTGCTATTGCTGCTGCTACTACAAATTATAAGCTGTTATTTGCAGCTATTAAGCAGGTTACTGAATAGGTTAACTAAATTGTGCCCGGCGCTATTAGTCCTTAGCATTATACCTTAGATTAAAGGCGCTAATAGGAGCAGGTGCAGGGGCAGGAGCAGGCAGCAGAAGTTAAGCAGCAAAACCGCAAGACAACATCTCCCAAGCGCGGCAATTATTAGCAAAAAGCTCCTGCGCAGAAAGCTTACCAGTAGTTGTAACGCTGCTATTAATCTCTTTGTAGCAAGCAATAATGTCTTTAAGCAGTTAAGCATTTAAAGCTTAGTACATTTTACTATTATTTTACTTTTAAAACTAGTTAGCAAGCTAAGCAAGAAGCTTAACAAATTAAAAACTTACTTCTTTATTTTTGTACATGTCTATAAATTAATTAGTGAAATTGTTATTAACAGTATAGCAGGTGTAAGACAAGCAACTGCTACAGCGTAAGCTACCCTAACCACTAGTCTAAATATAATTAAAGCAACGTTTAGCGTATAAACTATCTAGCATTTTCTTTATACTGCGCTTACAAAGTAGAACGTAACAGCGCAATAAATAAGTAGCAATTTTTAAAGAGCTGCTAAGCGCCTTCTTCTAAGTAGAGAGGGGCGCGGTGCGCTTAGTAGATAGATTAATAGGCGTTTTTAGCCTATTGCTATTACTATGTTGTTATTCACGCGTTGCTGCTTAAGCAGTTATCCACTATAACATTTGCTTTAGCTTTTAAAGAGCCTTGCTCTTACGCTAGCTTCATTGCTTATTTAGGCTTTTATGTAGATTGAAATTTAATTAAGAACTTAATAGCAGGCTTAATTTAGCAGATAAAGTAATTAGCCTCCAAGCAGAGGCACTAGACGTCTTGCAATAAGCAAACAAATTAACAGGTAAAAGTAACTAATTCTTATTATTTTAAAGATTAGCTGCTTGCTAAATCTTATTGTTAAACAGGCTTTAGCGCGCGCAACGCTTATGCTTAGCACTATTTTTACGTTGCGAGCGGTAGCTTTCTAATTAACAATTACGTTGTTGATAACAGCTCTCTAAGCTGCGCTCGTTGTTGCTTAGGGCGGACTACACTAGAAAGATTAGCAGCGGATTAGTAAAAGAACAATAAAGGAATGCTTACTATGTTAGTAATAGTAGTTAAGACAAGATTAGAAAGACTTAGTAATCAGATTAATTAAGGTTAACGATAAAGAAAGGTTTTAAAGGAGCAATAGACGCGATTCATTCTGTGGTAGCGATTGTGCACTAGCTGTTTACGCGTTATTCAGGGTCTATCCAATGTTTTAATTCAACTTAGAGCTTCTAGATTTATTAAAGCAACAACACGCAGCATTACTACAACAACAAAGGATTACGCAGAGGAGCTATAATTACAGAGGCTCTTTTAATTAACAACTTAAATTTATTACAATCACCTAGTTGCTTACAGCTTAGATTGATAGTATCTTACTAACCTAGGGGGTGTATTGGAGTACTGACATGTGGATCACTCCAGATCACTCCTATTACATCCGGATTACCCGGGTTATCAGGTAATCCTAGTGGGATATCACGTGACGGCGCTAGCAGCGCACATATAAACAAGCCAGATCGTCCCAAGTCTTTTTAGTAGTTATTTGACACTTTGTTGTGGCACTTAGTTGATCAATATACTCATTCCCCTCCACTGATCACTCAATTCCTGCTTCTCAGCTCCCACAAATCCTAATCTTGTAGAAGGCTGCAGAAATGTTAATCTTTGTAAACTATTTAGCTTTTGCAATATTGTTAAGAGTTTCCTAAATTAAAGGTAGAAGATAACGATCTTTCTTTGTAATAGCGTTTAGGGCTCGGTAATCAATGCAAAAACGTAATCCTCCTCCAGATTTCTTAGCAAAAAGGACAGGGGAGGAGGCAGGAGAGCTACTAGCTCTAATCTATTCTTTGTTAAGTAGAGAAATAAGCTCATTTTGTAATACCAGAAGTTCTAGACGGCTTATACTGTATAGAGGTCCCTAGGGAGCCTCCTTTTCTTCGCCTTTATTGTCTTTCTCTAGTTTAACCCGGTGATGTACTTTAGGTCCGCGTAAAGGAGGTAGTACTGAGGCAGTTTTTAGATCAAAAATCTAAGCTAGGTGTTAATAAGCCTTATGGAGTAAAGGTAGGATCTCTACTTTCTTCTTAGGAGCTTAGGCTTTTTTAATATCTTTAAGAGAAGCAGCAAAAGTCTAAATAAACTTATCCTTCTTCGCCCGCTTAATATAGGAGTAATAAGCTGCTGTGCTTATTTGTTTTCATCTCTAGCCTCCTTTAATAGGGCGATCCTCAGTGCTAAGTAATTAATCCTTTAGCTAGAAAAATGGATATAAATTGTTTTTTTAGAAGAAGTAATAGTAACCTCTTTTCTATTCATCTAGGGCCGTCTAAGTATTAAATTGTAACTAGGGTGTGTAGGGGCTATATAACCCTAAACAGTATCCTTATAACCCTTAATATTAATATCTAACCTAGCAACTTTGTTGATAGTTCCAGGTTTATCCGTAACTCCTTCTAATCTCCTAGGAGAAATAGAAATGCACTGTAAGTTGGCGTTTTTAACAAGTTAAGGGCTAATAAGCGAGTATGCAAGATTTTTTGTATTGATTAAAGTGGAGGCGAAAGTGTAACAATTTACTAGCGCCTCTAAAGTAATTCTATCACTGCTTATGTTCTTTTTAAATTTAGCCTACACTTTAACTAAGTTATTCTAACTTATTAGAGGCTTCTGCTAGTAAATTTAAACAGGAGCTAATCTTTTTCTAAATCTAAGTGCTTATTTAAGCTTCTCTTGCTAAGCTTATTATCTTTCTTCTTAGAGTTAAAAGACTCAACTAAAGTCTTTTTCTCCTTTTTAGAGGGTTTCCTATTCTCTATACAATATGCAGATAGATAGCTCTCCTATTTGTAGTTAAAACAGCATCCTTCTTTGCACAATTCTTCTAACTCCTAGTTACTAAACTGTTAAAGTTTAGCAGTTCTTTCTGTGTATTCTATTTTTTCTATCTAGTCTCTTTTTAAAGGAGAAAGGGGAGGAGAAGAAGTTCTTATATATTTATACTCTTTAGGTTTGTCTTTGCCTTTAGAGTACTCCTCTATTCTATAAGGTAATTAGCAATCTCTATTGCTTTGTTTTGCAGGCTATCTAAATTCTTATAAGTAATACCTACAAATTTGTCTTAAATTTGCTAAATAAGACTTTTTTAGAAAAGTATTATGGTTATATCTTTGTCTAAAGTACTATTAGATAATAGCAGTTGCTCATAGAATTCTATAATATATTTGCAGATGCTTTTCTTGCCTTAACTTATAGACTAGAGCTTGTTCTTAGCTCTCTCTACGCTATAGGGATCGCTAAATATTTAGTTCAAGAAGTTTAATAACTTATTAAAGTTCTATAAATTAGAAATCCTTATTTAGCTAAGGAAAAGCAGAGTAAGAGTTACAGCTAAGCCTTTTAGTCAACTAAAGGCGTAATTACCAGTCCTTCATCTATATTAAAATCTTCTTTGTTGTTTTCTACTTTAGCGGTAAGTTGTTGTTAAAAGATTTGGTACATCTTTCTATTTCTGTTAAAGGTATTAGGATTTAGTTGTTTAAAACGCCTAGGCGTTTAAGCTTGTTAATTCCCTAGGGCAGCTAATAGGGTAGGTAACTAAAGTAGTGGTTAAGGTTATTGTTCTACCATAAACTTTCGTTCTTGTTGTAACATTGTGCCTATAGCTTCCTAAGCTTAAAAGGCTTCTTGTATCCTTGTAGAAGTAGCTATCTTGTCTAGGCTACCCGCTCTACAAAGACCTTCTAAAGTAGTCTCTACTTTAGGTCTACTAACACTATCTTAGTGTAGTTCTGCTATCCTCACAACTAAAATAGCTGCTAAGCGTTCTGCTATTATATTTATAGGTACTTGCTAGTACTTTATTATTGTCAGCAGGAATTGTTGTAGGTGCTACTACGCTTAGTAAGCTTATCCTTTCGTGTAGGAGCTACTACGCTTAGTAGGCTTATCCAACGAGTTTAAACGCCTTAGAGACTTATACAACTAAGTATCTCTTAGCACTTTCTAGTGCTTCTCTTACTATTAATCCTTTAGTAGATTTAAACAGTCAACTAATTAACTAGCGGTTTAATTAATGAGGATCTCGGGCGTAGATATAGCTCTAGCAGGCTTCTAAGTACGACGTAGCTACGCAAGTAGCTAAAAAAGGATCTAATTTAATTGTAAGGGTGCGTTAGGTTAACTGAAGATGCAAGGTAAACAGTAGTGAATTAGATATTAAACTATAGAGAGACTACGTAAAGGTTTTTATATCTAACCTAGATAGTTAGGGACTTAACTAAGGTTAGGACTAACCGAGGTTATCAGAGGTTTGCCGGGTCAGCTACAGTTAGCGTAACTAGTGCGGCTAGTAGTGTAGTTACTAGCAGAAGCTACTAGATCAGCTAGAAGCTAGCGCAAATAGTGCGGCCGATAGTCAGCTGCTAGTGCTGAGGTAAGAAAAGCCAACGAAGGCCACAGGCCGAGTACTAAGGAACATCAAGGCTTCAGCCCTTTACACTGCTTAAACTTTTTGTCGGAAACAAAATACCGACCGATCGATAAATCACACTCCGGCTAGAGGATACATATACACGTTGCGACACACCCCCTAGATTACTAGCAGTGCGTACTGCTAGTTAATCTAACTAAGAGCAACCAGCTCTTCTCTTGGCGCTGTCTTGAGCAGGAGGCTAGGATACTAGCTCGCTAGCGCTGGCGCTCTAAAGGCGCACCGACCCTATAAGGCTAGCGAAGCTACCTTGTACTGCGGGCTGTCTGTGTGTGTTGTATCCCCTAGGCTAATCTTTTTGCTGCTATTGTGGTCACCCACCTAGGTAAGCGACCACATCAAAATTGCTTACGCAGTTTGACCGAACCGGGCTTATAACTGTCGGAAACAAAATACCGACCGATCGATAAATCGCACTCCGGCTAGAGGATACATATACACGTTGCGACACTTTTCAAACTGTTGTTAGGTAAGCAACTTATTAAGTCTATTAGCTAGCATAATTGCTGTTTCTGGGTACTTAACCTATAATAATCTTTTAGCAAATTCTTGCTGTAGGTAGATATTTTGTATATCTACATGTCTTAATTAAGTGCAAATTTACTTGTTTTTTTTTAACAATAAGCCTAATTGTTTATTAGTTGTTGTACTAGACTGTCTAGACGTCTCTTAGATTAAGGGACAGCTCGCGAAAGAAGCGCTTAAGGGCTATAGCTTTTCTAGTAGTGTACTTAAGGGCAAGGAGCTTAGCCTTAGTAGTTAACGTAGTTACTGTAGTCTACTAAGCTACCTTCTAAAATATTAGACTACTATATAGGATAGCTTTGTATCTGTAAAACAATTAACAAGTTTCTTAAGTATATGCAAAGAAAGTATTGCCGGCAATTATTAAGTCTATGCTATTACAGTTTCTATATCAAATTACATCATATCTTATCTAATAAAGGTATATAATTACCTGTTTAACAGCTTTTAAATACTAATTACTAGGGTTTGTAAGGAAGTGTGATAGCTTTAAGATTAAGTAGGCAACATCTAGTTATAGCATAATAGCTGTATACAGCACTAATCTAACTCTTTCTTAGTAGGCCTTAATTTCTTGCTTAGTTGCTTTGCTAGTGTTCTTAATTAGCTCCTCTAACAGTAATAGAGTCTTAGGAAAGCTGCTATTCTCTAGCTTAAACTTCTTCGCAATTTTGTTAATGTATGTATTATGTATAAGCGTAATTGTTTGCTTCTCGCAATCTCTAATTATCTAGATACTAAGGAACTCTTTAACTAATCTTTATTTCTTTATCTTGTACTTATCTATAATCTTTGACTAAAGATCTATTACCCTCTACTTATCATCTTTTGCGAAGAGCAGTAGGATATTATCTACATAAAACAGCACTAGAATCCTCTTTTCTTAATTAAAGAATAGGCAGGGCTTCTCTAGTAAGGCGATTTGTCTAATCTCTTTTAGTAATCCAAAGAACTCTTTATACTACAATAGTAGCGAGTCTTGCAATCTATTTAGTGCGCGGTTAAGCTATACGTATTTCCTTAGCTTTTTAAAGCTATCTAGTATTTTACAGATTACTAGGTTGTCTGCGGTAATTAACGCATTAAGAAATGCTTCTACAATATTATATTACTTAATCTCTAGATTATTCTTAGCGGCGATAGCTATTGCTGCTTATAAGGACGTAGCTGCTAAGGTAGCAGCATAAGTTAAATTAATTAAATTCTTTTTCTGGAGATTACCTTTTACAACAATCCGCGCCTTGCATTTAAGGAAAAAGCTATTCTAAATAAACTTATAGGTCTAAACCTACTTTATAGGTATTAGGCGATTAATTGCTTCCTCCCTTAATATCTTAGTCTAAGTCTTAATCTTACTTAACTAATTAATCTCTCTTCTACAGGCATCCTTAAACAAGGCCCTTATAGGATGCTAGAGTAATTGCTTCTATAATTCTAGCAGATTAGGTAGATTGTTGTAATGCAGTTAAGCATTTTCTATACTTAGCTTATGCTTAGTAAGCAAAGCTGCTATAACTACGTAATTAAGAGTCTTGTAGCTTGCTTAGTCTTCCTAAGTTGCTTAAAGACCTAGTAAGTAGGTATTTTAGAAATTGTTCTATAATAAATCTTTATAATTCGCGATTAATGCGTTAACACTACCTATGCTTCTACCTTCTAGTTAATTGTTAGGATTTTAGGTTACGTCCTTACGCTTACGCCTGCTACCTAGCTTGCGCAATAAAAAATATTAATTAGTAGGCCAATTTAGGCTTTTGCTAGTAATGTAAGCACTACGTCTTGTAGGTAGAAGTTTTGCTTGTAATTGCTTACTCTGTCTGCTGTTTGTTGCCTAAGACCTTGACTCGCGAGATAATTTACGCCCCGCTATCCTACTTACATAAGCAGGTGTTTTATTACAATTAGCTAGCGCGTTAGAGTCTACAGGCACAGACTGTTAAATTAGTAAATAAGGTATACTACCTATAAGTTTTAATAAATTAGCTTCTTTAAGTAGTTGCACTGCTGTTGAACTGTTAATAACTATACAATTAATTAAATTGTTGTTTGATAAAGTCTCTAGTTTAGGAGTAGGTTCTAGAGTAGCAAGACTAGTAATCTGCTGCTAATTTAAGCGAGTTCCTAATAGTGCACTAGCCTTGTGCTCTATTTGCTTAGTGTCTTTTAATCTACTGTTGTCTTTAGTAGGTAGGCTGTCCTTACTGCTTAAGATAGTAGATAAATTACTCTTAAAGTTTTTAGTAGTTAGCTACGTATTATAATCTGCCCTTTCTTAAACATAAGAGAGAACCTCTAAGTCATCTCTAAGATTAACTAGCTCGCTATTTTAAAGAATCTCTATAATCTTAATTGCTTAATTCCTTAGTAGCTCTTCCTTGCAATCTCTTTTGTAGAACAACTGTTTATTAAAGGTTATATTACAGGTAGTAATTACTTAATTAAGTGTTAGTACCTATATATAGTATATGTTAGAGGCTTAATAACTAACTAAATAACTAATATAGCTGCAAGGATTAACCTTAAATCCTTAACAATTGCGCCTAGCTACCTATACTTATTTAAAGGATAGGCTTGGCAGCTATAGGCATATATTCTACTCTAATCTAGGCATAGATTAGCAGTTTAGTGTCTAATCTTAGGTAGTTAATAGTATTAGAAATATTTCCTAAACTATTCTTTAAGCACCTAGTTAGGGGATTAGTAGCTATAGATCTTAGTAGGGCTTATGCTATATAAGTAAGTAGCTGCATCTATAATTACTAGCTAAAGCTTAGCTAGTAGATTAGCGCTCGTGCGCATCTTAATAGCTTTAGTAATTAGCTCTTAGCTAGCTCTCTCTACTAAGCTATTAGGCTTATAAGTGTATGGCGGTAGCGTTTTAATTACAATCCTTTTCTCTATTGCCTATTCCTTATATCTTGATTGCCCTCTCTAAGGCAGTGTAGCAGTATTGTTATCCTAACAGATTTCTATAATCTTCTGCTAATATTTCCTCTTAATCCTTTTAGCAAAACTTTTAATTACAGGCATAATATTGTTTAGTGTCTTTAACTAGATATTGTAATTGTATAGCTTGCCTAAGTAGTCTTCTTTAATAATTAGTGCCTATTTCTTAAGCAGTCAACCTGTTAGGAAATTAAATAGATTTTATAAGATCCTATAAAAAGGTTATAGTAATCTCTTCTTTAGTCGCCGCGAGATTACTTGCGAGGCATAAGCTGTTGCGCAATAATCACATTCTAATAGCTTCTTGCTAGTAATCTTAACGTTCTGCGCTAAGCGGACTAAAGCTTTAATAGCTTGTTGTCTTAGGTAACCTAATCTTTAGTGCTAAAGGTCCTTATTGTAAGGGTGCGTTGGATTGACCAAAGGTGCAAGGTAACAGTGAATGAATTAGATATCGAACTACAGAGAGAGACTACGTAGGTTTATATATCTAACCCAGATGATTAGGACATAACCCAGGTTAGGACTAACCGAGGTTGCCAGAGGTTGTCAGATCAGCTAACAGTTAGCGTGATTAGTGCGGCTGGTAGTGTAGTTACTAGCAGGAGCTACTAGGTCAGCTGAAAGCTAGCGCAAATAGTGCGGCTGATAGTCAGTTGCTAGTGCTAATGGTCAGCTGCTAGTGCTGAGGTCAGAAAAGCTAACGAAGGCCACAGGTCGAGTACTAGGGAACACCAAGGCTCCAGCCCTTTACAATACCCCCCTCCTAAAAATGTAGGAGTAGTAATCTTGTTACCTAGAGTTCCACTCTTCTAGGGCTTCCGTATCCTCTAGATTGATAGCTGGTTCCCAGGTTGGATCTGGATATCCTAACCATTTAACCAAGTACTCCTTTTTTCTTCCTCTCCCTTTTTCCTCTAATAGCGTTTCTACTAGATATTCCTCTCTATCCTCTGTCTCAATTGGTAGAGGTTCATTGTCGTCTATTGGCTGGCTCGGTAGAGGGTCTGAGGACGCTATACTAAGGTTATTAACATTAAATACTAGGTGAATCCGGCTAAGAGTATTTAATTTAACTGCGTTTAGTCCAATAACCTTAAGTACCGTGTACTTAAGATTTTTCTAGTTAAGTTTCCTACTAGGCCTTTTTGTTTTGTAGTAGTCGCCTAGTTTTAACTATACCCTATCGCCTATTTTGAGTTAAAGTAATTGGTGTCTTTTCTTATTTGCCTGCTTTTCTTGTTCTTGTTAACTTTCTCCTATTGTAGCTTGTGCAAGCTTAATACTTTGTCGTAATTTATTAACAATATTTTCTGCTTTCTAAAAGTCCTCCTGTATTCTCCTTGGAAGTTGTTGTTAAGGGCCATGCTTAGTTGCAATTTGTAGAGGATCTACCTCATAGCCGTGTTGTAGAAAGAAAGGAGACATTTTAGTAGATTAAGCTTGCCTTGCCATAACTGCAATCTTAGCTATCCCTAGGTTGCTTTTCTAATTTGTTTGATTCTAATTGCAGAAAGCTCGTAAATAAGCCTGTATTGTAGAGTTAATTCTTTCTGTAGACCTATTTGTTTTAGGATAATATCTAGAAGATAGACGTTGCTTAATTTCTAGCAGCTCGCAAAGCTAAGTCTAGAAGTGGTTTACAAACTGTATACCTCGATTAGAAGTAATATAGTCTGGTAACCAGTGGTACGCTACTACTAAGTTGATAAACGCTGTAGCAACGCTTTCTGTGGTAATATCCTTAAGGCCTATCAAAATCACATCCTTACTTAGTCTATTAGTTACTACTATTAGGTTGGTATAACCTTCGCTTTCTGGTAACCCTGTAACAAAGTCAATTAATATTTCCTTCTAGATACGCTTAGGGATTGGTAGAGGTTTTAACAATCCTTGCAGGCTGTCTCTCTATAGTTTCGTTCTTCCACATACTAAGCAGTTTATAATGTATTGTCTTACTGTTTAGCTTATAGAGGGCTAAAAGTATTCTCTAGCAACTACTTAATAGGTAATATTCTTTCCTAGATAACCTAAAGCTCTAGAACTATGGATTTCGTGGATAATTTTAGTTCTTAGAGGTTTATTATTTGGTACCTATTTTTGATCTCGGTATAGAAGGTTTCTAGAATTATCTAGTCGGCATTTAGAAATAGAAAGTTTAAGATCCAAAGCTGTAGGAAATCGTCGTTTACTATCCCTTACAGCTTTCTAGGCTATTTAGTAGATTTTGTCCTCTTTTCTAGCTTTATCCCATAGATCCTCTAGATCTAATTGCTCTTAGGGTAACTCTAGTACAGCTGTTGGATAGCTTTTGTAGCTAAAGGTTCTAAGCACTTCTTCTTCCTCTAGTTCCTTGTTAGTAGCTGCAGTTGTAGGTTTAAATACTTGTAGAAACCTCCTAGAAATCCTAGTATTCTAATCGTTTGCTGGCATATCTTGTTGTCTCCTAGTTAATACATTAGCTCTAGAGTTATCAACTCCAGGCCTGTAGGAAATTTCTATGTTAGGAAAATTTCCTAGAAATTAAGCCTATCTTATTTGTCTTTCACTAAGCTGTCTAAGCTTGCTAAAGTATTTAAGGTTTTTATAGTTTGTAATAACTATAAACTTCTTTAAAGACCTTAGCATAGAATCCCACTTAGATAAGCAGGAGATAACTGCTAGAAATTTCTTGTCGTGTATCTCATAATTGCTTTGTGTGCTAGTTATCTTTTTTGATTAATAAGCTACTGGGCGTAAGCTTCCTTTATGGTCGTATTATAAGAGGATTCCTGCTACTATATATCTAGAAATGTCTGTTTCTAGGATTGTTTCTCTGTTAGGATCCCATTAAGCTAGTACTAGTTCAGTAATCAATAGCTCCTTTAGCATATTAAAAGCTTTTTGCTTAGTTTTTCCCTATTAAAAGGAGATGTTACTAGTAAGCCTTGAAAGAGGAGCTACTATTTCTAAGTAGTTCTTAATAAATTGTCGATAGAAGTTTGCAAAACTAAGAAAACTGCGTACTCCTTTAACGTTTGTAGGTGCCTGCTAATCTCTAATTGCTTTTACTTTCTCAGGGTCTATCTGAAGTCCTTTTCTAGCCTTAATAATAAACCTAAGGTATTTTGTACTTTATACGTCAAATTCGCATTTCTAGATATTTAAAGGTAATCCAGCCTTGCCTATAGCTTCTAGAACCTTATTTGTATTGCGTTGGTGTTCTTTAAGCGTGCTATTTGTGTAAATTAATACGTCGTCTAGGTAGGCTAAGCAAAAATCGTCGATATACTCGCGGAGGGTCCAATTAATATAGCGTTGAAAGGTACTAGGAGCGTTTGCTATACCAAATGGAGTAGCTAGCCACTCATATAACCCAAATCTAGTGCGAAAAGCTGTTTTCTATTCGTTTCCTACATTAATCCTAATCTTATAGAAAGCTGCAGAGACATTAATCTTTGTAAACTATTTAGCATTTTCAATATTGTTGAGGGTTTCTTGAATTAAAGGTAAAGAATAACAATCCTTCTTTGTAATCGCGTTTAGGGCTCAGTAATCAATGCAGAAACATAATCCTCCTCTAGGTTTTTTTGCAAAAAGAACAGGGGAGGAGGCAGGAGAGCTACTAGCTCTAATCTATCCTTTGTTAAGTAGAGAAATAAGCTCCTTTCGTAATGCCAGAAGTTCTAGACGGCTTATACTATATAGAGGTCCCTAGGGAGCCTCCTTTTCTTTGCCTTTATTGTCTTTCTCTAGTTCAATTCGGTGATCTACCTTAGATCCGCGTAGAGGAGGTAGTACAGAGGCGGTTTTTGGATCAAAAATCTTAGCTAGGTGTCGATAAGCCTTAGGGAGTAAAGGTAGAATTGCTACTTTCTTCTTAAGAGCTAGGGCTTTTTCAATATCCTTAAGAGAAGCAGCAAAAGTCTAGATAGACTTATCCTTTTTCGCCCGCCTAATGTAGGAGTGATAAGCTACTGCGCTTATTTGTTTTAATCTCTGGTCTCCTTTAATAGGGCAATCCTCAGTGCTAAGTAACTTAATCCTTTAGCTAGAAGAATAGATGTAAATTTTTTTTTTTGAAGGAGCAATAGTAACCTCCCTTTTATTTATCCAGGGCCGTCTAAGTAATAGATCGTAACTAGGGTGTGTAGGGGCCACATAACCCCAAATTGTATCCTTATAACCCTAAATATCAATATCTAACCTAGCAACTTTGTTGATAGTTCTAGGTTTATCCGTAACTCCTTCTAATCTCCTAGGAGAATTAGAAATACACTGTAAGTTGGCGTATTTAACAAGTTAAGAGCTAATAAGCGAGTATGCAAGGTTTCCTGTATTAATTAAAGTAGAGACGAAAGTGTAACGATTAACTAGCGCCTCTAAAGTAATTCTATTGCTGCTCATGTTCTTTTTAAATCTAGCCCACTCCTTAACTAAGTTATCCTGACTTAAAGGCTCCTGTTGGTGACTTTAAACAGGAGCTATTCTTTTTCCGAACCTAAGTCCTCATTTAAGCTTCGCTCGCTAAGCTCATCATCCTTTTTCTTAGAGTTAGAGGACTTAACTAAAGTCCTTTTCTCCTTTTTAGAGGATCTCTTATTCTTAGTACAATATGTAGACAAGTAGCCTTTCTATTTGCAGTTAAAACAGCGTTCTTCCTTGTACAACTGTTCTAACTCCTAGTTACTAACCTGTCGAGGTCTAGCAGTTCTTCCTGTGTATTCTATCCCTTCCATCTAGTCTCCTTTCAAAGGAGGAGGAGGAGAGGCGGGTCTTAGCTTGTATCCCTTTAAGTATCATTCCTTAGGCTTATCCTAGCCTTTAGAGTATTGCTCTATCCTGTACAGGTAGTCTGCAATCTTAATAGACTTGTTTTGTAAGGTATCTAAGTCTAAAAAGGTAATACCTACAAGCTTATCTCAAAGCTTATACGTAAGGCTCTTTTAAAAGAGCATTATCTTTGTAACCTTATCTAAATTGCTGTTTAACAATAGCAATTGTTCCTAAAATTCTATAATGTAATTACGGATACCCTTTTTGCCTTAAGATATTGACTAGAGCTTATTCTTAGCTCTTTCTGCGCTATAGCGATCTCTAAACATTTGGTTTAAGAAGTTTAATAGCTTATTAAAGTTCTATGTATTAGGAATCCCCATTTGGTTAAGGAAAGGTAGGGTAAGAGTTGCAGCTAAGCCTTTTAGTCAACTAAAGGCGTAATTGCAAGTCCTTTTATCCGTGTTAAAGTCTTTCTTGTTATTTTCTACTTTAGCGGCAAGTTGTTATCAAAAGATTTAGTACATCTTTCTGTTTCTGTTAAAGGTATCTAGATTAGGTTGTTTAAAACGCTTAAGTTGTGCTAGTTGATTTCCTAGGGCAGCTAGTAGAGTAGGTAACTAAGGTAGTAGTTGCTGCTCTACCCTAGTCTCCCTGTGTTATAGCGTTGTGCCTATAGCCTCTTAGGCTTAAAAGGCTTCTTGTATCTTCGTAGAAGCAGCTATCTTATCTAGGCCGCCCGCTCCACAAAGACCTTCTAAAGTAGTTTCTACTTTAGGTCTACTAACACTATCTTAGTATAGTTCCGCTATCCTCACAACTAAAAAGGCTGCTAAGGGTTCCGCTATTGTATTTATAGGTACTCGCTAGTACTCTATTATTATCGGCAGAGATCGTTGTAGGTGCTACTACGCTTAGTAGGCTTATCTTTTTCGTGTAGAGGCTACTACGCTTAGTAGGCTTATCCAACGAATTTAAACGTCTCAGGTAGGGTCTCGTTTAGCTAGGTATCCCTTAGCACTCCTTGTGCTTCTTCTACTGTCAATCCTCAGTAGATTTAAAACAGCTTCAACTAAGATCAGCGATCTAATCAATCAGAGTCTCGTCTAGATATAGCTCTAGGTGGCTTCCGTGCGTAGATATAGCTCTAGGCGGCTTCCAAGTACGACGTAGCTACGCAAGTAGCTAAAGAAGGATCTAATTCAATTGTAAGGGTACGTTGGATTAACCAAAGGTGCAAGGTAACAGTGAATGAATTAGATATCAAACTACAGAGAGAGACTACGTAGGTTTATATATCTAACCTAGATAATTAGGACATAACCCAGGTTAGGACTAACCGAGGTTGCCGGAGGTTGTCAGATCAGCTAACAGTTAGCGTGATTAGTGCGGCTAGTAGTGTAGTTACTAGCAGGAGCTACTAGGTCAGCTGAAAGCTAGCGCAAATAGTGCGGCTGATAGTCAGTTGCTAGTGCTAATGGTCAGCTGCTAGTGCTGAGGTCAGAAAAGCTAACGAAGGCCACAGGTCGAGTACTAGGGAACACCAAGGCTCCAGCCCTTTACACTTATTACTAGTGCGCAACTTTAGTATCCTTAATTACGCTACAGCGTTCACGAGTAGTGTTAGTTAAGCAGGGTAACAAGTAACTTGCTTGTATTTAACAAATAAAAGATGAAAATAACACTTAAAGTTAATTAAGACAACGTTCTTCTTAGGAGTACTAAATTGCATAGTGTAATTATATCTTAAATACTAAATGCCTAACTAGTTAAGCCGCTCTTCTAACACGATATTAGTATAGAATCCTAGTACAAGCTTAATGTTAGTAAGTAGTAGATTAGCTGTCTTAGGGCCTGCCTCGCTATACAGGACGTTCTTAAGCAGTCTGTTTTTTATCCTAGCAACTAGAATAGATTAAGTGCCTGCTAATACAGTCTCGTCCTTAGCGCATTCGCTAAAGGTGCCTAGTACTAGGTAATTTATAGTATTAACTAAGTAAACTGCTGCTCTACTATCTAGGATTGTACAAAGGGACAAGGCATAAGGAGTAAAGGCTGTACTAAAGATATTTAGTCTAATCTTATTAATAAAGTTATTTAGGTTAATCAGTGCTAAAACTAATAATCTAAAGTAGGATCTACTTAGCTTATTGGTGGCTAATCTGCTAGTGCTAGCTTTCTAGCCTTCCTTTTTAATCTAGGTACGTAGAGATGCCTAAGTGTTGGTGTTCTATTGCTTAACAATCTTCTTTTTCTCGTCGTCTAACAGCTTAATTAGAATACTGCTAGTAGAGGTTAATCTAGTAACTATAGTTTAAAGTTAATAGTAGTTGCGTAGTATTTAGAAGTACTTGCTTATTAGCCCTTTGCTAGCCTTGCAGAGGCAAGAGTAAGGTTGCTTACTACCCTTGTTTAACTTTAAGTTGTTAGCACTAGTAGATTGTTAAGCTAACGCTAATTTAGATCTAGTTTAGAACGCTGCGTGTCCTTTTCCTTTTAAGGAATTAATTAACTAATCCTGTAACAAAATACTAAAAATCTTTTCTAGATTATTAAGGGTTAACTAAGCTTTACTAAGCGCTATTGCTTATGCTAGCTTATTGCGCTTCTCGCGCGACTAGTCTAGTGCGATCTTGGTGCCTAAGGCGTCTAAAAAATTAGTAATTGCTAATAGCCTAACAACCTTAGGGAGCGAGTAGATTGTTGCTCGTTAATACAGGAGCTGCTACTTAGTAAACTATTGCTTCTGGGCCTATTTGTTTTTGGCGAGCCTTATTAAGGTGTGATTAGTACTGCACTCTAATCAAGTACTAAGTATTATAATTAGTGGGTGCGAGATCCTCTTTTAGAATCTTAACTAAGGCTTAAAGGCTAGTAAGGTTTTAAGTATTTATGCTTATAGAGGCGTTTAAGAGCAGGTCTAGATAGACAGTCTTATTAATCTAGTCTTTAACATTAGTAATCTTAGTAACCTTCCTTATCTATTAAGCTACCTATGCTTTGTACCTTTTAACTAGCTTGCTGTAATTATCTTTTTTATACTTAGTATTAAGTACTTAAGATTTGTATTTGCGTTAAGTAATTTTATAATTCTTTTATTCTTGCGCGCTTGCGTTAGGTAGTAAAGTAACTAGTTGCTTAATATTTTTAGGCAGTTTAGGATACTGTAGCTCCTAGTAGTTAATTAAGAGCACGTCTAGAAGATTAGGATTAACCTAATCCTAGATGCCCTTCTCTAAGCAGTGCAGTCTTAATAGAGCAAACTAGGTTAGCTAGTCTAATTAGGCCTTTAGGATTACCTCTAAGGCAACAAGCAGTATGTTAGTAAGGTCTATATTAGTAAGATGCTTATTGTAGGATTACAACGTAGGTTATTGTTAAAGTAACAATAGATTAATTAGTTACTTAGTAAGTAGGTTAGGTTAGAAAGAGGTTAATCATATAATTAATAAGTGAGAGAGGTACAGCAGTAGCAGCAATCTGCTAGCTAGTGCTATAGGAGATAAAAAGAGGAGAGTAAAATCTAATTTAATAAATAATCTTCTAGCTAGCTAATTGCGCAGTAGGAATTAATACTATAATTAAGCGGCTAGGCTTATAACTGTGGGAGCTACGAAGGAGTAATCAAATAATTAGTAGAGGGGAATAAGTATATTAATTAACTAAGTGCTACAACAAAGTGTCTAATAACTACTAAAAAGACTTGAGATAATCTTTCTCGTTTATATGCGTGCTACTAGCGCCGTCACGTGATATCCCACTAGGATCACCTGATAACCTGGGTGATCCGGATGTTAGAGGAGTGATCTGTAGTGATCCGTAGTGATCCGCATGTTAGTACTCTAACAGGTATGCTCCTACAATATTATATTATTTAATCTCTAGATTATTTTTAGCAGCAATAGCTTTTGCTACTTAGAAGGACTAAGCTGATAATATAGCAGCATATGTTAAATTGTGGGAGCTGAGAAGGAGTATTTGAATGATTAGTGGAGGGGAATGAGTATATTAATTAACTAAGTGCCACAACAAAGTGTCTAATAACTGCTAAAAAGACTTTAAACGATCTGGCTTATTTATATGCGCGCTACTAGCGCCGTCACGTGATATCTCACTAGGATTACTTGATCACCAGGGTAATCCGCATGTCAAAGGGTAATCCGCATGTTAATACTCTAACATTAATCTATTAACGTCCTTTTTCAGCCGAAGGCGATGCAGGACGGTGGCGAAGCCGTTCTATGTAGTGTTTTATTTATTTGTTTTCTTTAGTACTGTACAGTGTAGGTGGCGTGTAGCGTGCTTCTGCTACTAGCTAGTAGCTATAGTAGCTAGTAGTTACAGCAAGCGCTAGTGCTGAAGAGCAGTTTAGAGAACAGGAAGAGATATAACAGCAGGCTCTTTTGATAGAAAAGATAAAAAGGAAACAAGTCGTATAGTGTATAAGTAGCAAGTATAAAGAACTAGCGTGCTAGTCTAGCTTTCTCTGCTTCTAGTTTGTTATTGTTGTAGGCTATGCTAGCTGCCTTCTTGTATATATTGCTCGTGCAGGTACTGCTGAGCGCTTTAATATAAGAGGTCAGTATATTAAGTCAGTATAGGGGTTTGGGAGTAGGTAGATAGGTTAGAAGCCTAGCTATCGTTCTATTGTGTGTGCTCAATATAGGGGGTCAGTATATCAAGTCGTTTGGGGTATTTCGATGTAGGTAGATAGCTAGGTGCGTTGCTAGAGCCTTATCTAGACCTAGCTATCGTTCTATCTGTGTGTGTTCGGTATAGGAGGTCGGTATATCAAGTTCGTTGGGGTCGTTCGGTGTAGGTAGAAAGCTAGATATATAGCTCTATGGCTTCACTAAGGCAATAGAGCTATATACCTAAGAAAGAGCTGTTGCTCTGTCAATTTCGTGTGGAGGCCATAATCTAACATCTAGAATTAGTTGGCGCACAGACTATTTGCAGAGTTTTCCTAGGTCAACCACTCCTAAACAACTGTAATAGCATGCGCGCCCGCTACAACGCCTGCGACAACAAAGCAGGCGTTGGATACTAATCCTAGAAAGGCATTCGATGTTTTGGAGGCGAGAAAAGAGGCTAACCAGACCTTTCGCTCGCCTTAAAATGTTGGTGTTCGATGTGTGCTAAGTAATTAGCTTACTATGCAGTTTAACCTCAACAGAAAGGTCTTGGCTTTTTAAATCACTAACTTATCTTATTTTAGCCCTTTTAGTTACAGAAATGTAAAGCTTTGGAAACAACAACTTTTTTTGCTTTTTGTTTATCACTCCTTTATAACACAGGCGAAAGGTCGGCGAGTTCAATAGAAGTGATGGATTTAGTTAAGCACAAAGCTTCTATCTACTTGGTAAAGAACCTAGTGTCATGTCTTGACGTGTCCCTATAATTCGCCCTGCTCTCTTCGCTCTCCACTAGAGAGAACAACAAGTGATTTGAGCGTCCTCCATCTTTTTTTTTTCGTATAGGCGAATGTGAAGCTTGTGCGTTTACAATTTATGTTTGAACCTTATACAAGGCTTCACTTTTGCTCGGTAATATCTGCTCCAATCCTTAAACCTAACATGTACCGCGAACCTGATTACTAAGAACAGCTGGGCGAGGTGAATTGGTATTTCGTGTAAACTTTGCGCAAATAACATTGTCTTGGGCGCAGTCACTTTTTGACTTAATTTCGCTCTGTAACTTTGTATTGTAAAAGCACTCAGAAGCATTGCGATCCCAGAGACAGCAAAAGCCTAAATAGGAGCTTAGTAGGCGGACAGATAATAGTATTTTGTTAAACACTTACTGTTATACGTGATAGCGTTATTGCCAAAACCTTCAGTGTATGGGCTTGTTAGATGCAAAGCGCCCCATGCGCAATCTACGTTGCTTGCCGGTTGTGTTAGATCTTATTCTACCAAGACAATATCTGGTATTGTTACCTGGAAATTCGTAGTGAGCTACGCCATCGGGAACCCCATGGCAACCAGTAGCTTCAAGTACAAATTCAGTATTGCCTAGGACAAAGGCGGGTAGCAAGGCAAAAAGAAAACGGCTCGTGTATCCCATTTTGAAATTTATCAGGATCGTAGCTCAGCAGGTTGAAGAAAAAAAAAAGGCAGGTATAAGTTATAATATATCACTTTTCTAATTCTTAGTAAGGCTGACGCTAGTTGTTGTGTATTAAAAGTAACTTTAATAGATTTTTTCTTTAACCCCTATAAAAGGGCCTATACAAAGTTAAAGCCTAAAAGGCTGTATAGTCCGTGCTATATTTGTAGGCAAGAATGATGTATAAGAGCCACTAGCAAGAGGTTGTCGCACTTAAACTAAGTTGGGATGGCTAAGCTGACGTGATGTTGGAAGGCGTACGGTATTGGGCAGGTTCTCTCCGAAGTCACTCCAGACCGCGGGATATTAGCGTCTCCACGTACACAACTGTCGCCTACAATTATAGTTTCAAGCGAAATAGCTAGTGTGCAAGACTCTAGTTATAGACCACAAAGGACATTTGACGGCATTTGATTTTAAGAGTAGGGATACCTTTAAAAGTAGATAGGTAACGCATCAAAAGCTAGCTTCGCGACTACCTGCTGCATAGTCTTCTAGACCTCAAGAAATTGTGCAGAATTAGGCTAATACAAAAAACGCAGGTGTTGCAGAGCACTTTCTACACGGGTAGCGCTGACGCCTGCAATTGACTAAGCTGATCTAAGCTTATCTGTAATAAATAAGCACTACTCTCTAAGTGGTGTATGTATAGCAGCACTTTTGCAGTGCCTCTTAAATTTAATCATTATTATCGCAGAGCACTGCCCCACATACTTCGCTGCTACTAGCATATAACTTCTCTAAGCTAAGCTGACATATTTTGTCTCTAATTAATTAAGTAGTTGCTTCTCCTTAACACCTATGCTTATAAGCCAAGTGTCGCAGATCACTGCCCTATATGTTTCGCTGCAACTAGCATATAACTTATCGAAGCTAAGCTAATAAGCACTGAAAGCTAATTAGTCTTTATATATGCCAGCACTTATATTTGGAATTAATAATTACCTTTTAGTTGTTTCTATAATGCAACCGCTATAAGACCGGCGCATTAAAATAATAATATAGTCCTATGTTGCTACATGGGACAAAGGTATAGAATTATGTATCTCTACTTTAAATGTTACTTTACTAAAGTATACATCAAAGCTTAATATAAGTGATACGAACACTCCTTTATTTGATTATTTTTTTAAGGTGTCAAAGGTGGTGGTTGTTGTTGTAGGTAAAGTAGGGTCCCCAAAAAGTAAAAAGCAGCTACCCTTTACTAATCAGTCGCAACAGTCAAGAAAAAGATTATTTGTAGTTAATAAGATTCGAACAGTAGTTAGATAAGTTCTAGAAGGAAAGCTTAGACCACCGAGCAATAATTAGTGAAGAAAAAAATTGTTAAGGTACTAAAAAACAACACTAGTTAAAAGGTGTCGACAGCGATTGCCAGCCTATAGCTTGTAATAGAACTGCGGTAAAATTGCAATAGAATTGCAATATAATTAATAGAAAAGGGAAAGGACATGTACGTACTGCAGCGGGAGCCTACAATACTTTATAAAGCCGTTACTTTTTACCTACAAATTTATACCTTTTAAACAGTACTACATACAAATAATTTGCATACGATACACTACACTACAACATAGCGTACAACCTCTACAGCAAGTATCTATTTATTCTAGGCTCTTTTCTAAAAAAAAATATTCCTGCTACTTTCTACCTAGCACTTAATTTACTCTAACGGAAACTGCTTATACAGACACCTACATTTTTCAGGTATCTTAAAACTTAACAACTTAGCTAGACTTCTAAGTTTAGAATTTTTTTAAACAAGTTCTTAATCTGCAATATTTTTTATATATAAAATAATTATTGAGCCTTAATTTAGCTAGTTTTAAAAGGAATACACATTTGCTAGAGTATTTGACAATACTTGCGCAGTACTTAAAATCTATAGCTTTAGCATCCCTCTTTTCCCGTTTGTTGTGTAAAGGCTAAGTAAAGAGACTAAAACCTAGCTTAAACAGCTATTGCAAGACTTTAAATTAGCAATAAAAAAGTAAAAGGCCGGGAAAAAGAAGTATGCTTTCTATTGTCGCGTTTATAGGTTAGTGTCGCAACGTGTATATGTATCCTCTAGCCGGAGTTCGATTTATCGATCGGTTGGTATTTTGCCTCCGACAGTTATGGGCCCAGACGGTAAAGCTGCGCCAGCGCTTTTGATGTGGTCGCCTAGTTAGGTGGGTGACCACAAGCGAGAAAGCGGCAAAAAGATAATCCCAGGGGATATTACTACACAGACACGTGTTGTATAAAACTGTTTACCCTGTACGTGTAGGCTATAGTGCTTTATTCTAGGCCGTTGTGCCTTCTTCTTCCCCCGCTATTTTAGCGCCAAGATAAGAGCTGGTTGCTCTTAGGTAGATTGACTAGCATCGCATGCTAGTAATCTAGGGGGTGTGTCGCAACGTGTATATGTATCCTCTAGCCGGAGTGCGATTTATCGATCGGTCGGTATTTTGCCTCCGACAGTTAGCAAGCAAGGCAATAATAGTGTTACTACTTTACTTTATTTAAAAGCGCCTAGCAGTAAAGCAACAAGAAGAGGCAAAATAAAGCACATGAAGTTAAGAAGAAATTTGCGTCTTTATCTTACTGTTCTTTGTTTCTTCTGTCTAAACATGCGACACACTAATTGCGTACTAGCAATGCTAAAAAAAGGGGCGTAAGCCCGGATACCTGTTATTAGCAATAAATCTTTTTTTTAACAAAAAGATGTCTACAAAATGTGTGGTCACATGAGGAGGTTGTCTCAAAAAGCCGAAGCCACTAACCTAGACTATAACCTAGTTTGTTTACGGTAAAATTAGGTGTAGGTTAGGTTGGGGTTGCACAGACCAGTGGTTGTGGCTAATGTGGGCCGCATTAATTATAGGTTATATTTAGGTTATAGCGCACAAAGTATAGGTATAGATTAGGTAGATTGTGGAATATACCTGTGATAATTGGCTGTGATAAGCTGACGTCAGCTGAGTTAGACCTAACTAACCCTTGATAATCTCTAATTATAACCACACTACCTAGCCTAAGCTAATCTAATTGCAGTCCACGCTAAGTAATACCTGTCGCAGAGCACTGCCCTATATGCTACGCTACCACCAACAAATGACTCATCTGAGCTAAGCTGACGTGAGAGCACGTGACCTGTGCTGACATGAGATAGTAAGCACTACTTGCTTAGCATTGTATATATAGCAGCACTTTTGCACTGTGTCTTAGAATTATTAACTATATTTTATTTGTTTTTATGCTATCTCCTGCAATAATTATAAGCCTAGTACGCTAACACAACACTACAGTTTTGTATTGTTGCTTAACACAAAGTCATACAATTTAGCTTCATTTATTATTTTTGCTACTTTGCTTTACTAAGCCATAATTTAAAGATTAATAAAAACAACACATACTATCCAGCAGGGCCACTTTATACTAACTAAAAAAGCGGTAAGCTAGGATTGTTTCTGCAGTGCAAATTCCAGGCTAAAAGCAGGCGATTATTGAGCAAGGTTAACCTAGACAGAGCCACTTCTAGATTGCTATATAAAGAAGAACCAGTTTTACTCACTACTTCTTAAAAATAGACAAAGCATAGCTTAACCTAAACAAACTTAAAGTAGCTGACTGTAAAGCAAATTTAGTAAATTAAGCTGCTAGTACAGCACCCGTTTAGTACCTTTAGAACAAGGTTAACTAGACTGTTAGCCTAAAGCTTTACGCCTCTGCCATGCTCTCTCTGTTAGCATTACGCGCTACAACGCTATGAGCGCTAATCTAGTATATTTAAAATGTGCTCTCTTGAAAGGATTATTTCATTAAAAACTTTTCACGTTCTTAGTGCAGAGCACACCGGCAGAAAGCAAAGCAAGGGACGTCCGAACGCAGAGTGTTAGCCGCAGGTTTAGCTATATCTGCTTCAACGTGTAAAAGTATAAAACTTAACAAAATTTTACGCATACTAGCTACGCAGAACTACCGAGACGCAGTAAGCTAAAAGCTTGCTCTAGAATAGTGCTAATTTATGCAGCCGGAGCTTGTAAAAGCGCTTACTCTAGGCAAAGATTAGTCTAGTCTAAAGCGGGCGGGACAAATCTTCTTAGCGCTTATATATAAGCACGTGACTCGTGCTGTCAGCAGAAAAGGGGTATTCGTAATTATTAGAGCAGAGAAAAAGAACTCTAAGAAACAAAAGTAGAGAAACTCTACTTTTGTTAGAGTATTGATATACGGATCACCCTAGTGATCAGGTGATCCTGGTATGATACCACGTGACGGCGCTAGCAAGGCGCATATTAACGAGCCAGATCGTCTAAAGTCTCTTTAGCAGTTATTAGACACTTTATTGTAGCACTTAATTAATTAATATACTTATTTCACTCAACTAATTAAGCAATTGCTCCTTCCTAGCTCTTACAGTTACAAGTCCAGCTGCTTAATTATAGTTTTAATTCTAACTGCGCAATTAGCAAGCTGAAAGGTTAACTGTTTAATTATTAATTTACTCTTTTTTATTCTCTTACAGCACAGCCTGCAGACCGCTGCAGCTGCTGTAACTCTTACCTATTAATTATACAATCAACCTTCTATCAATCTATTCTACAATCTACAAGCTACTGTTATAATTAACATAGCTACCTACTAACTAACCACTTAAATTGTTAACACTTTAGCAACAACTTACGTTGTAATTTATATAATGCATTATACTAGAATAAATCATACTAATACACTGCTTGTTGCCTTAGAGGTTTTTCTTAAAGCCTAATTAGACTAGCAAACCTAGTTTGCTCTATTAAGACTACACTGCCTGGAGAAGGGCATCTAGAATTAGGTTAACCATAACCTCCTAGATGTACGCTGAATAGACTACTAGGAGCTTTAGTATCTAGAACTGTCTAATAATATTAAAACGCTTATTACTCTACCACCTAGCGCTTGCACCTAAGCTCAAGAAGATTATAAAATTGCTTAACGCAAATATAAGGCTTAAGTTCTTAACACTAAGTACAAGAAGAATAATTACAATAAGCTAGTTAATAAGTATAAAGTGTAGACTGCTTAGTAGACAAGGCAGTTTTCTACAATTACTAATGTTAAAAACTAAAATAGCAAGACTGTTTATTTAGACCTGGTTATAAATCGCCTTAATAAGCATAATTACTTAGAGTGGGAGCTGAGAAGGAGTAATTGAATGATCAGTGGAGAGGAATAAGTATATTGATCAACTGAGTGCTACAACAAAGTGTCCAATAACTACTAAAAAGACTTTAGACGATCTAGCTCGTTTATATGCGCGCTACTAGCGCCGTCACGTAATATCCCACTAGGATCACCTAATAATCCGGGTGATCCGCATGTTTATTTTTTAAGGTGTCAAAGGTGGTGGTTGTTGTTGTAGTCAAAATAGGGTTCCAAAAAAGTGAAAAGCAGCTACCCTCTACTAATCAATCGCAAAAGTCAAAAAAAAAGATTAGGTGTAGTTAACGAGATTTAAACAGTAGGTAGATAAGTTCTAGGAGGAAAGCTTAGACCACTAAGCGATAATTAGAGTTAAAAAAATTTGCTAAGGTACTAAAAAACAACACTAGTTAAGACGTGTCTAACGGCAATTGCTAGCCTATAGCTAACAACAAGATCACAGTATAATTGCAATAAAATTGCAACATAATATAATAGAGGAGGGAAAGAACACGTACGTACTGTAGCAGGAGCTTATAATACTTTATAAAGCTAAAGCTACTACTTTTTATCTACTGCTTCTTACCTTTTAAACAGCAACGCATACAAACAATTCGCATATAATATACTATACTATAATATAGCGTGCAACCTCTGCAACGAGAATTTTCTCAATTTTAACTTTTATCTAAAGACAGAAAGCTTTTCTATTATACACCTAGCCCCTGAACTAGTCTAGCTTAAGTTAATTATGCAGACACTAAAGTTTATTAAGCATCTATAAACTTAGCCTCTTGAGGACTTTATAATTATAATTTTAATAAACAACTTTAGAATCTGCAATATCCCTATATACAAAAAGAAGATTAAGCCTTAACTTAGCTAGTTGTAGAAGGAATACAAGATCTACAAAGTGTTTACTAATACCAGCAAAGTACTTAGATACTCTACTTTAGCATTTTTCTCTTCTTGTTAGTGGTGCATAGGCTAAGTAAAGAAATTATTAACTAGTTAGGCTAGCTATTACATAACGTCAAAATAGCAATAAAGAAATAAGAGGCAAGAAAAGAGAAGTAAGCGTTCTATTGTCGCATGTATAAGTTAGAAAGCAAGGCAATAATAGTGCTATTTCTTTAATTTATCTAAGAGTACTTAGAAGTAAGGTCCTAACATAAGTAGGCAGCATAAGCAGAATAAAGCGTGTTAAGTTAAAAGGCAAGTTGCATCTTTATCTTGCTTTTCTTCGTTTCTGTCTAAACATGTGACACACTAATTGCGTGCTAGCAATGCTAAACAAGGGCGCGTGAGCCTAGATACCTGTTGTTAGCAATAAATCTTTTTCACTAAAAAGGTGTCTATAAAATATATAGTTACATTAAAAGGTTGTTTAAAAAGAACGAAGCTATCCGCATGTTAAAGGGTGATCCGCATGTTAGTACTTTAACACACCCCCTAGGTTTGTAAGATACTATTAATCTAAGCTGTAAGCGACTAGTTAATTGTAACAAATTAAAATTGTTAATAAAGAAAGCTTTCTATAATTATAGCTCCTCTACGTAATCCTCTATAGTTGTAGTAATGCTGCTTATTGTTGTTTTAATTAAGTTGTTACGATTCAGACTAGAGGGACACCCGGACAACCTTCTAGGGACCATGCAACATGGGCAGAAGATTACGGCTAGGCAACTACGCCGCTATCACGTGACTGCTTGCTGACGAGCATGCTTGTACACAAGCGCGACCACGTAACTACTTGCTAATAAGCACGCTTGTACACAAGCGCGACTACGTAACTACTTGTTAACAAGCATGCCTTTCTACAAGCGCACGCTTGTACACAAGCACTATACTTACTAGTATATAGTGTAGGTACTAAACTCTTATAGCTTAGTGTGTTTAACTTATTAATTTGATAGTAACTAATCTAAAGATTAAGACTTATTTCTTAACCCTTTGTTTTATTATATCGTTCTACTAAACGTGCTAACACACCTTTATACTATTACATTACTCTACTAAACGTGCTAGTAAACTCAGTGTCCTTAGTACTTGTTTATTCCCTAAGAACTAACCTAGATTCTTTTTAGATAATCGTTACACTATAAACACCCTTAAAATAAGCAATACTGATATAGACACACCCGCCGATTCCTACACTAGAGGAACTACAAGCCGCGCTAAGAAGCCTAACAACTATTATAGCGATTGTAGTAAGCTTAAGTCTTAGCTCCTGTAGGTTAACAGATACTTCTATATTAAAGGAGATAAGATTAAGGACAACAACAAGATTGTCCTAGCTTCTACGTATTTCTACGGAGATGCAGAGAAATAGGCTAATCTAATTTTTAAACGTTATATAGATAATTCTATTATAGACGCTGATAATACTAACTTAGTTGAAGACTAGGACACCTTTAAGACAAAGATGCAAGAAATCTTCTTACTTTTTAAAGAATCTGTAGTTGTAGAGCAAAAGATTTAGAGACTACAACAAACTACAGAGGGGTGACAAAAAAAAAGATATCAAAAAGGTTATAGTTTTTAAAGCTTTATATTTCGACAACTAGAAGCACTATACCCAAAAGAATTAGTGATTTGGAAAGCCAATATCAACCTTTTTGAGTTGGGTGGCTTAGTAAGCTGCTTAGTCAGCACGGGTGTCTCTGTAATCTTGCTTGAAATGAGATGAAAAAAAGTAAAAATAGATTTTAGTATAACTTTTTTATAATTGTATAAAAACACGCTAAGAAAATAATCAGTTTAATAAGCTTACATAAGTATAACATAAGCGTATTTTGGAGGCTTAAATCTTAATTTATTAGAGTTTAATAAAAGGGAAAAAAATAGGGGTTGCTTACGTAAGCGCTAATTACGTAATAGCTTAGTAAGCTTTCAGTATATTAACTCCTCTTATTTGTCCTAACTTGCTTTTTTTGTAATACCTCCTCTATGTCTCGCAATCTTTCTCAATTTAAGCAAGAAGTTTATACTTTATATTTACAAAACAAGCCTATTTCTTCAATTAGTAATATACTGGAAAAGTCCTCTAGAAGTATTACCAATACTCTTTATCAAATAAAACAAAAAAAAAGGCTCCTTCATCTACTTTTAGGCCTCAAAAAGGTCGTCCTACAATGATCTCAAATAAAGCAAAAAGAGTGCTTAATAGAGACCTTACTAAAAGCCCTAAAAAGAAAAATCGACGTCTTTCAAAAGAAAATAGTCTAGATCTTTCTATTAGAAGCTTACAACGCTTTTTGAAAAAGGAGAACTATTCTGTTAATATTTCTCGAGAAAAGACGCCTTTAGACGCTGAAAAGGCTTATAATCGTCATATTTACGCCAAGCAATTACTTAAAAACCTCAAATATATCAACTTTGATAAAGTTATATTTTTAGACGAGTCTGCTATTAAGCGAGGGCACGGTGCTAGGATAGAATACTATCAAACACGGCAAAATAATAGGGTTAGAAAGAAAATAGTTTCTACAACTAACACAAGTAGCTTTAAAAAACTCTATTCAACAAAAAAAAACTTCAATATATCTATTATTTTTTTATTATTCTAATCTATTTTTAGCACGATTACTAATCAAGTTATAGGTCAAGATATTTCTATCTAAGTTTGGGGAGCGATTTGGATAGGTGGTAGATCCAAATTAGTAGTAATTAAAAGCCCTTTAATTACTACCCCTTTTAGGAGTTCAGACTATATTAAAAAGATCCTTATTTCTATAGTAAAACCTGCGATAAAAAAGGTAAGCTACATATACTCCTTTTTCCTACTCAGAGAGTGTTTACTCTATAATAATTCTCTTAATATTAAGGGTTAAAACGTCGCCCTTGCGCAGCTATTAAACCCTAGGCCTAATCACCTCTTAAGTACTAGCCGCAGCAAGTGTCTTAATCTACGCAGTGCTAATATAAAATTAAGTTCTATTAGTAAGACTTTCTAGAAAAACTAGACAAACCTATAGGCTTTAGCGTTTATAGCAGGTGTAAGAGCAGGAAAAGTTTAACAACTAAACAATACGAAACTTAATAGCGCGGCGGTTAATTAATTACTTGAAAGTTAAGGTTATAACTAAATACCTTTATTAAGCAAGCTCCCGCTAGCGCCAAGTCTAAATTAACTAAAAGAGAATTATATATTCTACTAGTTGTTTAAAAAGGCTAAAGTGTAAGGGTGCGTTGTATTGACCAAAGGTGTAAGGGAAACAGTAATGAATTAACTAAAGAACTATAATGGTTGCGCAGCAAGTTTATCTACCTCCCTGTGAGGCCTAAGCTTAGCGCTAGTTGGTACGTATAAGTAACTAAGTAGCGGCTGCTAACGTAGCAAAAGGAAAATCGCGCAAAGTTAAAAAGAAAGACTAAGCAGGCTAGGAGAGGCGAGCAGGATAGAAAGGCGGAGTAAGGTAGAAGGGCTAAGCGGTGTATAGAAGGGTTAAGCGGTGTAGAAGGTCTAAGCGCGCCAAGCCTATAGATTCCGGGTGCGCACAGACACCTGGAATCTGTAAGATCGCAAAACGAGGCATCTCGCTAAGTACCAAAAACGTCAGGGCTTCAGCCCTTTATATAAAAAAGATCACCTCTTAAGCCACAAGGAATTAAACTTATAGTTAGAAGTCCTAACGCAAAAAACACCACTAACTAGCACCTAGATACTAAAGTCTATATAGGTATATACTTACAAGTTTAATAAAGATTATTAGTTTATGAAGTGTAAAGCGCGCTTAGTTGTATAAAGTAATTAACAGCGCAATGTTCCTGCTTAAGAGACCTATGCCGCTACGTTAGCAAGTTAATTCTTCTAAATAGCTCTTGCAATTGCTACCTAATTTAACCTTAAGCTTAAGCAGTACAACGTTCCTAACGCCTTTACACACGCACTAACTAATTAAGTCATATGTATAAGAATACTGCGTAGATACGCAAAGAAGAGAACTATCCTAAAGCTTAACAAAGCTTTATACGGCCTCTAGATATTGCTACTGCTCTAGCAAAGGGACTTCACCACCTATCTCTAAAGATGTAGATTGAATGGCGTCCTACATAAGCCATATTGCATAATCTATCAAGAGATCTTTGTGTTCTTTAATATTAATAATATTATTGCAATGTACAGCAAGGACTATAAATTAGACGCGCAAGCAGTTATTAAGAATACAAGAAAAAAGTACTGTATAACTAGAGAAGATAATCTGCATTAGTTTTTAGGCATAGAGTTGATTAGAGATTAATTACAGCGCAAAATGTAGATCTCCCAATTAGCATATATTAAGAAGATTAACTAACTAGTAAGCAATTACTTAATTAAGAGTAATACTCTAATAATTAAGGCTAAACTACTGCCCTAAGAAAGTAACGCGACTCCTAGGGAGATTAACCTCTACTAACAAAAGATTAGATTACTTCTATTCACAGTAGTTAACACGAGACCTGACATAGCCTTCGTAGTATCACGCCTAGCACAATTCTTTATAAACTCTAGCCCTAATTATTAGTTAGCAGCTAATTACGTACTCCTATACCTTAACTATACATGAACGCTCACATTACAATTTAGTAGACACAATTACTTAGTTGTTGCAAGTAACGCCTTTTTTATAGACAATACACTTAATTGCGAAAGCTTTTAAGGATACCTCATTAAACTGTTTAGCGGACTAATAGCTTAGAGGGCAAACAAACAAGATACAGTTATAACCTTAATAACTAAAGCTAAACTGCTCACGCTTTTACAAGTTGCAAAGGAAGCTATATTTATTTAGATACTGCTTACTAAGCTCTAAGTTTAGATCGTTAACTCAACAATTACTATATAGTGTAATAACCTGCAGATAATCTATTTAGTCTTAAAGGAGATTTCCTAGTTAACTACAAAGCTACAACATGTTAATATCTACAATTACTAGCTTAGGCAAGAAGTTTAGAACAAGTTAATTAAGGTAATTTACGTAGAATTAAGCAAGATGCTTGCTGACAGACTTACTAAACTTTTACTAGCTAATTAATAGCTAAGGTTTCTGCAATAGATAGGGCTGATTAATCTAGGCATACGACTAAAACCAGAGGCTGATCTAGTATTAATAACTAATCAGCTCGACGCCTTAGACCTATAATCAACTACCTTACAGAAGAAACAAGCAATAGAGGTGTTTAGCTTAATCTGTACGTTTGAGCTGAGGGGGTGTATCAAATTTGGGACATCAGCGCGGTTGATTAGGAGGTTGGCGAGATTAGATAAGGGGTCTGCAAGGGTTATTAGGGGGTGGCGCTAACGGTCACGCTAGCGCCGCCAAGGCCTACACAGAATCCGGGTTATAAAAAGGGCACTCGGAGTCCGCACAATCAATCAACAGAACACCAACAATTAATCATCAATAAAATCAACTTATCGTCACTTATATTATCATTATCTTATTAGTATTACTCAACATATTATACCTGACAATTATCTTTTATAGTAATATACCAAAAAAAAATTCTGAAAGTATTATTAATACTTTTTTCTAAATTGTATAAGAAAAATGGCTATTATATCTACTGTTAGGCCTAAGTTAGGCTGTCTTACTAAGATCGTTAAAAAGGTTAAAAGAATACTAAATATAAACCTTACCAAAATAACCCAAAAATCAAATCAATACCTTATAAAATAAAATAGTTTATATTTCTTAAATCAAAGCTTACTATACTTCTTAAAAAAATGCAACTAACTTTTAATATGTAGAAGAGAAATTTTTCTTTTTACTCCATAAAAAGCTTTTAATCATCATGAATATACTTAGTAAAAACTTATAAACATTTAAAATTTAGACTGAAATTAAGATTAATAGTAAAACAAGTTTGCTATTAAGCAGAGTTATAGTCTTAAAATAATATGCTATTTTATATAATAAAATACATATGTTATAAAAGAGTAGGTTTTTACAAAAAGTAATTAATAATGATACTTCATTATATCTAAATTGTTATTTAGCTACTAAAGAAGCTATAAACTAGTTCACTAAGTAGTAGTAAGCTATTTTAATTAATTATTTAAATAAAACTTAAAAACAAGCCTTTTATTATTACTAGATGGTTTAGTATACAACTATTTTAAGATTTACACACAAAACATATTAACAAGTGTTATTTATTAATATGTTATTTTTAGCGATTTTTTACCTCTTAAGAAAAGTAATGATAAAATTCATTTTAACTTTTTTTTAACCGCATTTCAAGCAAGATTGCAGACGCAGCGTTGATGACTAAGCAGCTTACTAAGTAACCAATCTTGAAGAGGAAGTTCTTGGCTTTTCAAATCACTAGCCCTTTTTGGTATAGCCTTTCTAGTTATAGAATATAAAGCTTTAAAAACAATAACTTTTTTGATTTCTATTTCTTTTTGTCACCCCTCTGTATTAAGTTCTAGGACAGCTAAATTACCTACTACTACGCCTCCCGCATCATAACACACAGCTAGGAAGATGTTACTGTACGGGTGTTGGAGTGTATAAAGACATACTACTACGAGGGCAGGAGATTACTAGTAGTTAGATTATGCGAGAACGAGGGTGGTAAGATAAAGATCTTATTATAGGTTGGCTATCAAAGATAAGTACAAGAGTTAAGTTCAGGAGTAGAGTAGAGAATAGATAATAGATAGATGCATCTCCTCGTTTCAGTCCCCGAAACGAGCTATATACCTTTAGATTATGTAGTTGAGCACTAACCTAGTAAGCAGCAGAGTTATCACCCTGTGCACCGGCATATACTTCCCCTTCCTGCGAGCTTGGCCCTATTAAGCGACCTACTTAGCAGAAGGAAAAACAGCAAAACAAAGGAAATAAACAAAAGAAACATAACTTAATTACCTTATATTTATCCTTAACACCTCTCTTTACTTCTTTAAGTGCTTACTTTAGCGGGGTTCTTAAGTAGTAGTCAAAGCGCGTAGCCTAGGCCTAGGTGTAGTAGTAGGAGCAGGGACAGGAGTAGCAGGCGCTTAAGCTTCTAATATTAAATAAAAGCAACTATAACGAGGCTGCCTAGTAGGAGTCGTAGGTACTAAGACGTTATTAGAGATAGCTGTACCTAATTAAGAACGAACGCTAGGGAGGCATTGCGTAGAGAAGAGTATAGTGGAATCTTTACTCTTGCAGAAAACTTAGCGCTTATTAGCCTTTAGGCCGAGCTCCTTCTAGAGACGTTGCAGAGAATTAGCTTAAGAGAAATTAGTATCCTACTTATCCTAGTCCTTTATTGTATAAGGAGGGTTCTGTCTATAGTTAGTAAAGTACAAGCAGTTAGGGTATCCTTAAACTAAATTAGCGCGAAAAGCGTCCTTCTCTAACTCTTAAACTATAGGCTATAGGTTAACAATTTATTATAGCATATAGTTGCGGTGTTCTATAATATAGTTGTTAATCTATTCCTTATTAGTGTCCTATAGCATATTGTTTAGCTTCTTACAGACAAGAGAATTATTCTACTTAGCTTTCCTAACAAGGGCCTTTTAAATCTAGGACCTATACTTAATATGCACATCTGTAGAAAATAGCTAATTAATTTCTCTAAACTTGTTAAGATAACTAGACAGAGTACAAGAGGTAGTAGTAAGGTCGTAATAAGCCTTGCAGATTTCCTTCTAGGTTTCTATAGCAGGCACCTCTATTACACTATCACGGACTATAATAAACTAAAGAAGAATAGTGCAGCAATTGTGAGTAGTTAGCCCAGTAGATCTATAAGGTAGTAGAGGTAACAAATTTAAACTTGTTCTTCTTTATAGATTTACTTTATCTAACAAGTGTTAGAAGCTAGCTTTTGTGCATTTTCTAGCTAGTTAGTCTTACCCTCCTATCCTTTAATAAGACTATTTAACAATTTAATGCCTGCGTCTTTGCGCTACCTTAGGTATTCTAGCACATAGTTGTAAAAGCCTAGTAGTATCTTAGTGTAGTTGTTTTTATCTTTATTGTTAAACGACACACTGCCTTAAATTATATTAGCACTAAGGCCTTTAGTTATCGCTTGCTTAAGGTTAAGGTTAATATGCTTAAAGTAAGTTTAATTACTTTTCTTAGCGTACTTAGCGTAGTAGGGGTAAGAGATTAAAGTATGTTCCTTACAGAGCATAGCATATTACAACTAGTATCCTAGGTTAGTGTATACAGCCTGCTAGATAAGTAAGTAGTATATGTTGCGCAGCTATCTAAGGTTTAGTTTCCTGTCTATGCGTTACAAATAAAAGCAATATATCTTAAAGGGTTTAATAATAATATTCTTAACCTAGCCGTCCTTAAACAGCTAGGTGTAGGCGTTAGTAACAATACTACTAGTGCGTTAGAACTCCTCTGCTTGTAGTGAAAACTCTATAGTATTAATAATATTATTCTAAGTAGGGAGGGAGTAGAGATTAAGTTTAAAAGGTTAATAGCGGTAGCTTAGCAGGTCCTTATCCTGCTTAGCTAGGCAATACTTGCTAGTAAAAAGCTTTAAAATAACAGGGTTAGATTAGAATTCTTGCTAGCGGCTCTGTCCTACGTATAGTAAGAGTAGACACTTATTAAGCATATTAGACGGCATAGCCCTCTTAAACAAACCTATAACACTCGCAGCAGTGCGCTTGTAGATAAAGTATACTTGCTTATACAACAGGTTATTAGAATTAGGCTGTCGTCTAATATTAACCTTACAGTACTATTCCTTAATAACCTTAATGTAGTTAAGATTATTAATTAGTTTCTTTGCGTAGGCTTGCTTAAGTAGCTTAAGGAAAGCCAAAGTAGTATTCTTGCAATAACACCCTGCTTAGAGGATCTCCTGTTCCTAATTAAAGGTATCTAGCTCCTCGTCCACATAGGTAGCGTTATTAAGATTAGTATCTAATTAGGTAGCTGCTTGCTAGTAAGCTAGTGTTGCTTTTAGAGCACGAGAGCTTAGTAAAGGCAGTAGTGCAGGGGCTTATTAGTTACTATCTCTAGTCCTAACTCGTCCTGCCTAGATGTTAGCAGCGTTACGCCTCTGTCGCACTACAGTTATTCTATTCTAGAACTTACGTAACTTAACTGCTAAGTATTAGTTAGGTCTTTAACTAGCTAATATTCTTGTAGATTGCCTTAGATTCTTACTTATAACTAACGGACTACAAGTTCCTAGAGAGTAAGTCTTAGACATTATAAGATTACTATAGCGATTAATAGCTTAAGCCTTATTTAAGGTCCTTCCTAGCTCTGCAGTTATAGAGATAACTACACTATATATTAGATGCGTCTTTACACTAAGCGGCCTGTACTTATTGCTTAAGACGTTGCGTGCGGAGTAGACTAGGCCAGTTTCAGGGTCCTTAGATTTAGCTATAAGTTAAAACACCTTTTTCTAGAATATATAGAGAGGGTTAGGCTTGCCTTGCTTATCTTTAGCTTTAGCATTAGGACGTAGCTTCTGTAGGTTAAATTTAATATCTTCTTTCTAGACTAGCGGCTTAGCGCATATATTATAAAGCTCCTTTATCTCTTGCTTATTAATATCTAGGTAGGGTGCTTAGTTATAAGAGTTATTTTAATTAACAAACGCATAAATGTCCCTGTATAGCAGTTTTACTATTACCTAGTTAGCTATTAATACGTATTGTTCCTTGCCTTAGCTCTTAGAGTTAATGCGGTGCGCTACTGCAGCGTTAAAGAAATAAGTAGCATCCTTAAGATCTATACGCCTTAATACAAAGGCTATATTAGTTAATCCTTAGTAACTAAGTAGTATACAAGGTATATAGATGCTAACGTATTCTTAAACAAATTCTAGAGCTAGCTTCTTTACTGTTGCGATAGCCTTGCCTAGTTCTTTAGCTCTCTTGTTCCGCGTTAAGAATGCTGCACTAATAATAGGATAGTGTTCCTAGAAACCTTTAACTTCACTATATTCGTCTATATGTCTAGAGAGCTAAGCACAGAGGTTACCTACTCCAAGGACAACCTTAAGAATTAGGTTAAATTAGCAGGAGGCGCTGTTAAACTAACAATCTACAATAATATATTACTGTCTTAGCGCGTTTAAAAGGATCTTGTTAACTAAAGTCTAGATATTAATAACTCTAATGTTGTTGCTAAGCTTCGTAAGCTCTAGTACCCTGTCTTAATACTATACAACCTTAGGGATTTAATCTATAATGTAGTCTTCCTTTTTAGTAATAACTCTAAGGTTGTTAAAAACCTTTAATAGTCCTAGTGTTTGCGGCAGTTACTGCTGTAGCTACTTGCCCTTAGCCTTATCTAATAACGCTAGAAGCATTGTTTAAGCAGGTTAGCTAAGGTAAGTTATATATGGTTTTTAGCTGCTTCTAGGTTAGGAGGGGAAGATATAATTATAATTATCGTCTTAGAAGGTAAATACCCTAATAAAAGGTAGTAAAGTTTGTGTAGAAGGAGAGTTAGATAGTTAGCAGGGTTGTAGTTCTAGTTTATATATAGTAGCGGTATCCTGCTAGCTAGCAGGTAGAGGTAAACAGGGTCTAAATTACGCTAAAATAAGCAGGTTTTATAATTAATATAGCTATTGTAATTAGCTGTTTCCCTAAAAATGCAAGAAATTAAGAATAGTATTAGTGTAGCGGTGAGGCTTAACTCGTCTACAGGTCCCGGGTGTTTACCGCACACCTAGAATCTGTAGAATAGGCGGCTTGTACCTAAATTTCACATAGGAAATTAGTAAATAAGTAGCTAAAAGTAGAGGCAGGTACTACTAGCATAGTATCCTCTCCCTTTCCTAAAAATATAGGCCGTCCTATAGCCTATTAGTTGTCTAGTGTAGTATTATCTAAGTCTAAGTCTAAGCTTTTAAAGTCTTGTCTGTATACACAACGCTCCTCTTCTGTAAGGCGTTTAGTAATAACAACTTAAGGATAAAGATTATTACTTATTATAGGAGGTAAAGGTAGTTGTAGTTCTGTATGTAGCTTAGGAGAGTCTAGTAAGATAGAAATGTCTACTGTAGAGCTGGTTCGCTCCCAATAATCAGGATCCTATAAGTTTATGTTTCCTTAATCTTCCTTAATAATATCCTAAACAAGTCTTTGTCTAAACAGCTTTAATCGCTATCTAGGTGTTGTGTAGGGAAAGCGTGTACTATTAAGGTCCTTAAGACAATAGGTTCCTCTATTAGGTCTAGCTTCCTAGATATAGTACGGGCCTAACTATCTTGTATCTAGTTTGCGGTCTCTTAACATATCAATATCTTAAACAGAGTTCTATAGAAGAACTAAATCTCCTAGCTTTATATCATTATTTTATATTTTCTTAGTGTTATTTTAGTATTCCTTCTTCGCGGCTCTTATCTAATTAGTACAAGCAACTGCATTCTTTGTAAACTAATCTCTAAAATCTAGCTGCATTGCTTAAATTGCAAGTAGCTGTAAGCAGTTATTTACTTCCCTAAATAGAAGCGTTTGCTATATAGTTAGCGCAAGTTTAATAGAAAGCACTGGGTTCTGCTCTATAACTAACTAGTACGGCGAGTAACCTGTCTATTCCTGAATCAAGATCTTGTCTGCAAGTAGAACTGTTAGTAAGTTTTTAATCTAAAGTCCTAGCAGCTTTGCGAGGGCGTTTACAATAGGCTTGTGCCCTCCTTTAATCTTTTTTATAGCTTAAGGGTTGTGTCCTAACAACTAGACTTAGTTAATTCTGTACATCTTTAATAGATGTAAGACTACTTTAGCAAAATTAGGTCCTTTATTAACTATAAGTTTGCGCGCTGTACTCTATTAGCATATAATGTTCTTATATATAAACTCTGCAATTGTCTTTAACTAGTTGTTCAATAGGGCTTTTGCTTTAGGCTAACTGCTAAAGTAGTCCTTTGCAATAACTAAAAACTTCTTCCTAAAACACTAAGGTATGTATACTATATTAATCGCAACAGTCTTCTAAATAGCGAAACTGTAGGTGTTAGTAAGTATATTAACCTTCTTCTTTAAGGATTGCAGTTAATAGTCTAGACAGGTCGCTAGCTTTTACCGCACATGCTTATACATTCCTTTCTACTAGTATTACTAAGCAAGTATAGAGTACACCGCGTTAACTCCTTTATGTCTAATCTAAGAGTGTACGTTCTATATTGCAGCTGTTTTTAGGTTAGTATTATCTACAACCCTCTAGATCGCAATGTTTTTAGATATCTTCCTAAAAAGTATCCTGTCTTGTACAAAGAAGTTTAGAGCTCGCTTCTTCTATGCTTAAAGTTCTCGCGGTTCGATACCTCTAGGAGTCCTAAAGTTTACTAAAAATTAAGCGTATTGTTCTAATTCTGTAAAGAATTCCTAACAGAGTACCCTTGTCTGTCCTGCTAGTATCAGCGCATTTACATTTCTAATTATATAATTAATAAACTTCTCTAAATCCTCCTCAGGTTCTAGAGGCGGGTTCTAATTATTAAGTTTTAGATACCTTAATAGTGCATCCGTAACTACATTCTTCTGTCCTAGTATATGCTTAATATTAAAGTCCTACAAGAGAATTGTTAATATCTATCTGTTTATAATAGACCCTAGATTGTTAGTAGATAAGTAATTTATTTAAGTAATAAGGGTTGCAGCGTTAGTTTCTATAGTAAAGTAAACGCTATAGAGGTAGGTACAAAATTTCTTAAGAGCCTACAGTACGGCCTTGTACTCTAACTTAGTAGAGTACTATTGTCTTTCTCGCGCTAACTATAGTATGCTTTTAAACCGCACTAGGTGTCGCTTGTTGTTTTCTTTAAGCTGTTTAATGCATGCTCCCGCACTATCTTAACTTATATTAGTTATTAGAAATATCTTGTAATCCTTAGTGTTAGTGTAGTCTAGGTTCGCGAGTGCAGGTGCGTTGTATATAGCCTACTTTAGCTTGTATATTGCGGCGTCTTATACATCTCCTTATTTAAAAGGGATATTGTCTTGTAAGAGTGTAAACAGAGGTTTAGCGATCTTAGTAAAGTCCTTTACCTATATATAGTAGTAGACGCATATGCCTACAAAGGATTGTACCTCCCTTTTATTCTTGCATAGTAGCTAGTTTATAATCTTCTTAACTTTCTTCTAGTTAGGATAACGTCCTTGCGGGCTGACCTTATAACTTATAACCTTAAGCCTTTCTATAAGAAAATAACACTTCTTCTCTAACACAGTGCCTCTAGCTTGTTTAATATTAGCTAGCACTCTGTCTAGTTGCAAGATATGCTTAAGAACATAACGTTAGACTCCTAGTATTAATTCTTCTCTGCTATAATTAGTTTTTAACCTTCTACATGTAATGTTGTTGATAAAGGGCATAGTATTAGGCTAGTAGTCTCTTAGTATCTTTATTATTACTTGTTAGAATGCTACTACAGAGTTAGTGGCGCCTATAACTATTGTGTATAATTATATAAGCCTAACTAGTGTTTAAAACGCTGTTATGTCTCTGCTTTCTAGATGTAGCGTGATTTAATTGTATCCTAAGAACAAATCTATAAGTAAGATAATTTTGCACCCTATAAACCTCTTAGAAAACTTATCTGCAGTTAGTGGTAGGTTCGTATCTTGTATAGTAACTGCATTTATCCACTGCGCATTGCTAATCTATTAAACGCCTTCGTCCTTCTTAGGTACTAGGTGCTATAAGTTGAAATATTAGCTATCGCACCTTTCCTATGTCCCTCAATTTAGACGGATGTTAACTATATCTACTACTTGCAGTTCTAAGGCTTTTAGAATAGCAAAACCTCGCACTTGCTAAGCCTTGTATAGTATCGTTCGTATCTTGTATAGCAGACATAAATTAGAATATATCCTTCCTAATTCTTTAAATTGCTAGGAGAGTGCTCCCTCTCAGTTAAGAAGCATATATATAAATATCTCCTTTTCTAATAGCTGCAGGTAATCTCTAGTATGTAGCTTGTTAACTCGTTCTTTAGTTAGCCTTGTTCCTCACGGGAAAGCAGCATATCTCAGCTTAAACAGATAATTGCACAGCTCTTTATTAGGACCGCGAATGCGTATTTAGAGGAGTTGTCGTTCTTTCGCCCTTTCCTTCTAGTCTTCTCGTCTAAATTCTATAGGCATCTCTTGCTAAGGGATATTAACTAGTCGAACTTTCTTGTCTACTGTTTTATACATTATATACAGGTCATTGTGTTGTTAAGTAAACTTAAACAGTCTTTCCCGTAACTGCTCACAATTAAGCTTACACATAATTAAAAATTTACTAAGTTTGTAGTTTCTTGTAGGATCCTTAGACTGCATAACTGCGTGCGTGAACACTTAGTTTATCTAAAACATCTAATCCTCTATGCCGTCTTCTGTATACAGCATGTTAAAGTCGCTAAATCTAGCTGTTAGATCTAACTATGCAGCTTCCTGTATGTATTTTACCGCAGCTGCTCGCGGTTTGTTACCTAATCTATTAGTAATTACATGTAACTGCAAATTACCTGCTGCTTCTCTATCTAAGTCGTCGTTAGAGGCTTTATTTCTAATCGTCTGCGTAGGGTAATTTAGAGATAAGTTAGACGTAACAAAGACTACGTTCCTTGTACTGTCTTTAGATAAGACTTAGCATGTAATTCGTCTAAACGCATTATACTAAATTAATATCCTAGCACTTACACACTATAGTCCTCCTAAAATCGCGGATCTTGTGACATTAGCAACAATCCTAAACGTAGTTCTAATAGTAACTATCCCTATTCGTATAAGTATATTGAATGCGGTCCCAACAAACGGGTCATGTGTGCCATTAGCTAAGGTAACGCTAGGAGAAGGCTGCCCTAGTCAGTGCTCTATCATTTTATATAGTATCTTCAATGCTCGCGCAGCACTTAGTCTTAGGATATTAATTTATGCTCTAGTGTTAATTAAACACTTTAAAAAGCGGCCGGTTACAGTAACCTAGTATTCTAGTAAGTTAGTTTAAGCAAAAGCCTGCCTATTCCTTCGCCAAACCCCTTATACATCCTTTGTAGATATATTGTCTAATTTATCTATTTAGGAATCTCTCCTCCTACTTACCTCGTGGCGAGTTTGCGCATTTAATTAATACAAATTTATTGCATTGCAATACGCGCTTTCAACAGGTAGTATATATAGTGAAAATCTATAGGTAGGGCCGGTGCGCCGGTTCGGCCAATTAGAGGCTAGAACAGATGCTAGGTGTGATTTAGCGCACCCAGCATCTATTAGCTTAGCGTTTTTCCTACACGTTAAAACGTTAAGCGCAATAGAACTATCCGCAACATTAATACTGTTATTAAGAAGATCGCGCAGCTGTTTTTAAATGTCGGCTTGCCCTATAAGATCTAATACTGTAACTCCTCGTACTTCCTGTCTAAGTAAGGCAGTCGCAATGCGGTTTAGCTGTCCTCGCACTATCTCCCTAAGCTCTAGATTAGGAAAAGCATTAATAAACTTTACAGCCTTCTTCTTCCTTCCTTGCTGTAAATGCTTAGGATCTGCTAAAATATTGTTATCTTGCTAAACTAATTGTAGTAGTCTAACAATTGAAAATAGTGTATTATAAGGCTAACTTGCAAAAGGTATATCGCTCTATATTTTACCCTGCGGATACTGTATATCTATAGGCTGCGAGTTAGGGATAGGAGAGTCCCCCTATATTGTTCAATCGCTTCCTTAGGTACTTAAATCCTTGCTCTGCCTTCCTCGTTTCTTTACCCCTCCCTCTCAGACTCAATTAATATCCTAGTGGAGGTTAGGGCCTTTGTCTTTTAAGCGCGTAGTAGCATTTAACTTAGAGATACTATGCAAAGCGTTTTCTTCGCCTCCTAGTATAATGTTAGCGGCGTCAATATTATTAAGCTTTTTAACACATTCCCTAGCATAAGGATTGTATAGCTATTCCTAGAATTGTTAGAACTGCTAAAAGACATCATCGTAGTGGCCCTAGCTCGTTGAACTTATTGCTACATTTGCAGAAATAGAGTTTTTCTCTTTAAACCTTAAGCCTAGTCAAGAGTCTCCTCTAGTAAACTTCATAGGTACTACACTAGAGGCTAGCTAATTAAGCACGTTATCTGTGACGTTGTAGAACTCTCGGATCTTTGCCTTCAACTATAACAATACCTAGTTTAATAGTAGTTGTCCTGATGTTTCCCCTAGATGCTTATGTAGTGGACTAAAGTAGTACGTTCCTTTCTTGCTAGAAACATCCTAGTTAAAACTAACCTATCCTATACGCTTTAAGGCGTAGTACAATTTGCACTCCTTAAGCATGTGTCCTACTATACTACACATACAACAGGGAGGGTGCGTCTTAGTGTTGCTTACATATGCTAAACTTGTTTTGTTAGATAGTCCCTTTAGGGCATTAGTAATAAAGGAACTGTTATTCCTTTTACTAGGGAATTCCGCATTAGTAGCTCGTGCGATAAAGTACGCATAATTAGTAGGTTTTTCTAGGAGTCTCTTAGTTGTTAGATAAGCTATTAGCATGTCAATAGTTAATAGCCTAAGCTTTAGGTTGCCTAACAACTTAATAAGGTCCTCTACCTCTAGATTAACATCTGCTAGAGTGCTCGTCTTTTCATGTGCTTTACTAATCTTAATCCCTGCTTCCCTTACTTCCTCTAGGGTAAAGGTTGCGCGCTAGTTAGACAGCATAATCTAGCGCATCTTAGCATTAGCGCCTCCTTATTCTAGCTGATAAATCTTATCTAGGCTAGTTATCTTCTTGTAGTAGGATTTAAGGAAAGAATAGATCCCTTCTAATTTATATGTATCCTAATTATCTCTATTCAGGGCAGAAGGCATATAGTACATAACTGCCTCTTTATCAGTTCGTAGTAGGCCTTAGAAGAAGAGAATACCTTCCTCTTCTTAAGGGATTTGTCTATTCTTAATGTATATATTAACAACAGAAGTAAAGTGTGTGTAGTACTCCACTAGACTAGGCTAGTTTCGTACGCATTTATAGATGTAAGCTTAAAAGTAAGAGCGTTTGCCTATCTTAATAGCTATATCTTTATCCTTCTACTGTTCCTTTATGTGTGTCTAAAGCTTAGACCAATCCTTCTCTGCATATCCCGGTAAGCGCTTTAGAATGCGAGAGAGATCAATTCTTATTAGAGAAGTAGTCTAGTAAAATAGAGACTCTTATAGCATCACAAATGCCTCTATTATTAGCTTGTTAGTTAAAGTCCTCTAGGAATTCTGTAACATTCTTCCTAGTAAAAACTAATGTACTGTGTCTTAGTTAAATTATAGTCAACACAGAGTTGTGCGTAGGTGTAGCTATAGTGTTAATAACTAAGCTTAATAGGGTTAACAGTAAGTTAGGACTAGCAGTAGCAGGTCTAGAGGGAGGAAGCGTTGCGCTTTCCTGTCCTTAACCTAACTTCTAATCCCTTTTTAACATCTAGAGTATAGTAGAACTTATATAAGTTCTTTGTGTGTACAGATAGTTAACAAGTGTTAGTAAAGAAACAGACAAGGTATAGTCTCTAGGAGAAATAATATCTCTCTTTAAGTCTTTATAGTATATGTTCGTTTAGGTGTAGGTGTATTATTCCTCACCTCTTAGGTACCCCTCATTTCGCCAGGTAGGCTTAGATTTATACTCGAAGCTAGTACTTATGTGTAAGCTTTTAGTGCTATCTCTATTTTGCTAGACAGCACCTCAGCTCAGCATTTCTTTACGTATGTATCACCGTCTCCATTTCGCTAGACGGGTTGCTACCTCTATTTCGCCAAGTGGACTTTAAATTTGCGTTTAAAACACATGTAAGACTACCTCTATTTTACTAGACAGTTTGCCTCCTCTATTTCGCTAGACGGACTTCGACTTAGCATTTAATAACGCATTCTATTGTTTATTAGTAGGTTTTTGTTGTTAATGCTGACTTAGGTAACATCGTCCTTAACGTAGTCCGTAATAGGGGGTAGTGCTAACCCCCTAAAAGTATGTCTAGTAATAATTCTGAGAATATGTCCGATAGTAATCCTGAGGATTCCGTGCTTGCGTAAGATTGTCATATTGTTCTCGCAATGATCGTGCACCAGTTCCTTCGTGCACTAAGTAGTAGAGTATATCCCTATAGGCTTCGCCATTTGTACGGGTGTTGGAGTGTATAAAGACATACTACTACGAGGGCAGGAGATTACTAGTGGTTAGATCATGCAAGAACAAGAGTGGTAAGATAAAGATCTTGTTATGGGTTAGCTATTAAAGAGACATACAAGAGTTCAGAGTTGTTGAGTGGAGTGGAGGATAAGAATAATGGATGACCCCTCGCTCGTTTCGACCATCGAAACGAGCTATATACCTCTAGATCAGGTGGTTGAGCACTGACCCAGTGAGCAGCAGGGTATCACCCTGTGCACCGGCACACTATAATAGCCTAAACTTAACAATTGCAGGCGATGCTTCCTTTGCAGATAATCAAAAAACTTGTTAATTGTCTTATAAATATATAGCTATCCTATATAGTGGTCTAATATTTTAGAAGGCAGCTTAGTAGACTACAGTAACTACGTTAACTACTAAAGCTAAGCTGCTTACCCTTAAGCACACTACTAAGGAGGCTATAGCCCTTAAACGCTTCTTTCGCGAGCTGTCTCTTAATGTAGAAGACCTCTAGATAGTCTAGTATAACAATTAACAAACAATTAGGCTTGTAGTTAAGAAGAATAAGCAGATTAGCATTTAATTAAGGCATGTAGATATATAAAACATATAGCTATAGCAGGAATTTGCTAAAGGATTATTTTAGGTTAAGTACCTAGAAACAGCAATTATGCTAGCTAATAGACTAACTAAGTCGCTTACTTAAAAATAGTTTAAGAAGTATAAGCAGTTGCTAAACCTTTAGTAAGTTAAGCAGTTGATTAAAGGAAATAATAATTAACAAGCAAAGGATTTGTATTAAGCAGCGACATCTATATACTAGGCTAAGTCTCCTCTTAATTGCTTACAATAAGCGGGAGAACGGGAGCTGGACTATTATACTAGGACTAGGAACCTTATTACTAATAAGCATTAGAGTTATTATACTCGCTAGACTCTATTATCGCACCACGCTTAGCCTGCTTAGCTTCAGCTAGCTTAAGAGTAATTTAAGCTATCTAAGCTCGAACAGCAAGAGTCTTAAGGTAACTAGCATTGCGGCGCAATTCTAACCTATCGCTTCTATATATAGTGTCGTTAGATAATCGCCTCTTTACCTTAGCATAATAATCGCGCTTATATAAATAAGTTGTATAGCAATTAGAGGGACGAGGAAAAGGACGATTATATAAACCAGGCAGGGGCAGCATTTCACAAGCATATTATTCTTAGATATTTAATTGTCGCGGCTGCTTGAGTTGCTGCTGTTGCTGCAGATAATAAGCTGTTATTTGCGGCTGTTAAGCGGGTTGCTAAGCAGGTTAGCCAAGTTGTGTATAGCAAAATTAATCCTTAGCAATATATCTTAGATTAAAAGCGCTTATAGGAGCAGGAGCAGGAGCAGGGGCAGTAGCAGGCACTAAAGGCTAAGCGGCAAAACCGCAAGTTAACATCTCTTAAGCGCAGCGATTATTAGCAGAAGGCTTGTTAGTAGTTGTAACGCTGCTCTTAATCTCTTTGCGGCGAGCAATAATGTCCTTAAGTAGTTAAGCTTTTAAAGCTTAGTATATCTTATTATAATTCTATCCCTAAAAACTAGTTAGCAAACTAAGCTAGAAACTTAATAGATTAAAGACTTACTACTTTATTTCTATACATAGCTATAAATTAATTAGCGAGATTAGTATTAACTATATAGCAGATGTAAGACAAGCAACTGCTATAGCGTAAGCTGCTCTAACTGCTAGTCTAAACGTAATTAAAGCAGCGTTTAGCGTACAAACTATTGAGTATCTTTTTTATACAGCGCTTACAAGGCAGAACGCAAGAGCGCAACAGATTAGTAGTAATTTTTAAAGAGCTGCTAGGCGCCTTTTTCTAAGTAGAAGAGGGCGCGGTGCGCTTAGTAGACAAATTAATAAGCATTTTTAGCTTATTACTATTGCTATATTGCTGTTTACGCGTTGCTGCTTAAGTAGTTATTTACTATAACTTTTGCTTTAGCTCTTAAGAAGCCTTGCCTTTACGCTAGCTTAATTGCTTAGTTAGACTCTTATGTAGATCAAAATTCAATTAAGAACTCAACAGGAGGCTTAATTTATTAGGTAAAGTAATTAGCCTCTAAGCAGAGCTACTAGATGACCTGCATTCAAGCGTACGGATTAACAGGCAGAGGCAACTCATTATTATTATTTTAGAGATTAGCTGCTTGCTAAATTTTATTGTTAAACAGGCTTTAGCGCGCGCAACGCTTATGCTTAGCACTATTCTTACGTTGTTGACGACAGCTCTCTAAGCTGCGCTCGTTGTTGCTTGGGGCTGACTACACCAGAAAGATTAGCAGCTAATTAGTAAGGGAACAATAAGGCAATCTTGCTTACTATGTTAGTAATAGTAGTTAAGACAGGATCAGAAAGACTTAGTTATTAGATTAATTAAGGTTAAGGACAAAAAAGTTTTAAAGGGGCAATAGACGCAATTAATTTTGATGTAGCGATTGCGCACTAACTATTTACGCAATATTAAGTGTCTTTCTAATATTTTAATATTACTTAAAGCTGCTGGATTAATTAAAGCAACAACACGCAGTATTACTACAACAACAGAGGATTACACAGAGAAGCTATAATTACAGAGGCCCTCTTAATTAACAACTTAGATTTATTTAAATTACCTAGTTGCTTACAGCTCAGATTAATAGTATCTCACTAACCTAGGGGGTGTGTTGGAGTACTAACATGCGGATTACTCTAGATCACTCCTTTGACATCTGGATCACCTGGGTTATTAGGTGATCCTAGTAGGATATCAAATGACGGCGCTAGTAGCGCGTTTATAAACGAGGCAGATCGTCCAAAGTCTTTTAAGTAGTTATTGGACACTTTGTTGTGGCACTTAGTTGATCAATATACTCATTCCCCTCCACTGATCACTCAATTACTCCTTCTCAGCTCCCACATAAGCTTAATCTTAGTAGAGCAGCGTTGTATAGCAACTGCTCTTAAGCAGCTTGTTAGCTATGCAGCTAGGATGGCTAGTCCTGCTATTAATAATGACGAGGATAATAAGAGTTTAGAGGACAAGAGTGTAGCATCTATTAGGCCTATCTAAGGCGCAGGTGGTGCTTATAGTAAAAGTGCAGAAGATTTAAGTGACAGCGAGACAGAGGGTAGTAAGGAAATTAGTAATTATAAGTAGTAGTTACTAATTTTGTACTTGTAATATATTCTTCTTAGATACTAGGATTGCGCCCCTTATGCGCTCTAACAATGTTTAATATCATCTCTTTACGCGCTTATAACGTAATGCGCTTTACTTATATTTAAATTCTTTAACTAGTTCTTCTATATTCTTAAACTGTAATACTAAGGTCTAGGTATCTTATAACTTATTATAACCCTTCTATTGCAACTAATATTTTAGCTAGCTATTCTTAATCTGTCTCCCTAATATTCTTTTAACTTCCTATATCTCATTGCCTTTAGGGCTCATCTCTAGTGCTTAGGTATTGTTTTCTTAGCTATTGCGCGACTCCTACTGCTCTAGTAAGGACATATAGAAAACGACATTAATACAATAATATAGTAGTAATTATAGTTAGTAAGCCTGCGCTCTTACTGCTCTTTGCACTTAGAATAGCCTTATAAACTTGCTAGAAAGCTTCTTGCTAAGTTAATAGGCTAGGTTAATGTTCTTTGAGCTAAGGCGCACTAAGTCTCCTTAGCAGAAAGTCTTTAGTTTGTGTTTTTTATTTTAGTAGCGGCATTAATATTCTTGTGCTGCTTTTAGGTGCTCTTTTTCTGTTGCACGCGCGCTGTGCATGCGCTGCACTTTATTTACAGCGTCTAGCACCTCCCCTTCTAGCCTACTGTCTTTAGGAGGCAAGGTAAGCAGCGGGTGCTTGCCGTATACCGCGTAACAAGGTGTTGTTTTTGTTAACTTATAGATAGAGTTGTTGTATACAAATTAAGCTGTTAGTAAAAGCAAGACTTAATTATCTTATTATTTTATAGTAAAAGTTTTTAAATATTATTTACTTATTGAATTTTAGTGTTTAGTTTGCCTGTCTGTCTAGATATAGAAAGCTATGCTTAACCTGCGCTTTACTTGTAGTTAGTAGCATATTTTTGTCTAAAATTCTAAATCAAAGATTAAGCCGCGATTAGACACAATGCCTTTCTAGATTCTATATTTTAGAATAATATGTTTAAAGTAGGATTCTGCAAACTGCTTTGCATCCCACGTCTTTAATACTAGTATATAGATTGCTACCTTCAAAAAGCAATCTACAATTACAAGAATTGCATTAAACACGTAACCTAAACTGTTTTTTGCTAGTAGTAGCCTAGTAATAAAATTAAGGCTTATTTCCTTAAAAATCTTATTAAAGACTAGTAGTAGTGACAACTTACTATATTTGCTGTGCCTAGGAGCTTTGCTCTTTTAGCATACTGCATAGGTCCTTATATAATTCTAAACATTATAGCTTAGCTCTAGCTAGTAATATAGCCTGCTAATAAGCTTATGCGTCCTACGTGCGCTAAAATAACCCGCTATGCGCGTGTTATAATTCTATAACAGAATCTCCTGCCTAATAGCTTGTTCTAGTAGAACATAAATTCTGCCTTTGTATTTTAAGACTTCTTTGTTATTAACGCGCTACACTTGCGTACTGCTACTGTTTTAAGTACGTGTAACTTGCTTAAAGTCTATAACTTGCTGCTAGGCAAAAGTGTTTTTTTGCTACAGCTAGTATAGTTTATTTATTAAAGCTTCTAACTCTACTATCGCAGGTTTGCTACTAACTAATACTCTAGCTAGTAAGCGTAGTACGTATAGTGTGCACCCTATAGCACTAGCAGTACAGATACCCTCTGTTCTGCAAACGCTAGCTACATATGTCTTATATATGCCTTCCTAGCTGTACTAGGTTGTAGATCTATCTATTCTAATACGCTCTACTCTTGCTAGAAGTTTGTTCTGCAAGGTAGGTAATAGTTAAGTTAGTAATAGGTTCTCCTATTTATAATCAGCTCTTCTTAATAGTCTGTCTGCAGGGTTTATATACCTTAGGCAGTACTTAACTTTAAAGTTAAAAGCTTTTAAATATAGAGCCTAGCGTATTGACTGCTAGTTTAGCTTCTATACTGCGCGTATAAAGCGTAGGTTGTTATGATTAGTTAATACCTAAATAGTGTGCTAAGCGCCTTCTAAGGAATGTTGCTATTTCTTAAAGCTTTGTATAATAGCTAAGAGTTCTAGGTTATACACCTTATAGTTTAATTTAGCGTTTTGCAACTTCTATAAGTAGAATGCAATAGGATGCTATTTCTTGTCTTTAAATAGTTTAGACAATATACCTAAAATAGCAAAAGTAGAGGCGTTTATTTTATTGCGAATTAGACGTGTATTGTTAAAGTAGCGTAGAATAGGCGTATATATAAAGTGTTGCTTAGCTTTATAAAAGCAGCATGTATGTCCTTATTCTAATAGAACGCCTTTTTCCTTTTTAGGATATTTGTAAGAGGGGCTGTTTCTACAGCATAGTTCTTAATTCAACGCTGGTAGAAATTTACAAATTCTAGGAAGAACTATAGCTCCTTAATATTAGTTAGTGTAGGCTATTGCTTAATAGTAGCAACACGCGCAGGGTCTACACGGATGCTGCTTTTTATAACTATAAATTTAAAAGAATGCACTTTACTAGAAGGAAATATATACTTCTTAAGATTTATATAAAGCTTTGCTTTTTATAATAAGTTAAGAATAGCGTGGATAGCACGCTAGTGTAACGCAATATTATTATTGTAGGTATAGATAAAGATATTATTCAAGTAAACTATATATATGTAATCTAAGTGCCCTTATAAAGCTCTATTAATGTAGGCTTAAAAACTTGCTAGGGCGTTTATGAGCCTAAAAGGCATAATAAAATACTTAAAGTGTTTATATTGTGTTTTAAAAGCAGTCTTTTACTTGTCCCCTGCTATTATCCTTAGATAATAGTAGGCGTCTTTTAGATTTATGGTTGTGTAGTAGCGTGCGCCTAACAGGCAGTCTAGTGTCTCTCTAATTAAAAGGAGCAGGTAATGATTTTTAATTGTAACAGCATTAAGGCCCCTGGAATCTACATATAGGCGTAAAGTTCTATCCTTCTCTAGTATAAATAATATAGGAGCGCTAGCAGGACTAGTGCTGTAGCGAATTTATTCTTTCCTTAGGGCCTCCTTAATATATTCTTAGAGCACCTAGAGCTTACGAGAAGAGAGGGTATAAAGAGGCCTATAAGGAGGCTCCTTGCCTAGATAAACAGGGATCGCATAATCTAAACTTTTAAGTTGTAAGAGAGTCTTTGCAGCATTATTGTTAAAAACATTAGCATAGTCTTATAATGTATTAGGGATGCGCAGTACCTACGCTGTAAATATATTTAACACATGTACTTTAGGCTTAATACACGCGCTATGTAATTAAAGTACTCCTAAGAGGTAAGTTTGCAAGTCTATAAGTCTTATGTTTTTTAGAAATGTCTTAGTAGCTACTAGGTTAATATTTACCCTTCTATATCCTTAGCGCCACATCTGTTGTCTACAGTTAATATAGATACCCTCTTAGCTTAAGAATGGGTTACTAAGTAGTAGTAGTGCGCCCTTTTTATCTACTCTATACGCAGTAACCTTTGTAATGTACTCTACGCTGTTATTATTTATAAAGCGCATCTAAAGCTTATATGCTGTGTATATATTCTACCTTTAAAGTCTAATTTAACTAAGGCAGAGAAGTTCTGCATTCTTAATCAGCTTTAGACTTATTTCTAAAGCTGTTTTTTAACTAATAAAGCTAACATCTGCTTATAAGTCTAAAATAACCTAGAGTTCCTTTTTTGCACCTGTTTCTAAACGTGTGTAACACATGCGCTTTATTTCTAGTAAAATATCCCTATAGCACGCGCTATACTTATCTTAGGTTTGCAGCAAGGCTTAACCTTTTTCTATTTAATTTATGTTAACTAAGACTTCGTTAAGCTTGCTGCTTTAACACTTGTTTGCGTAGTGCCCCTTCTTCTAGCACTTAAAGCAAGTAACATTATTGTTGTTCTTACGCTTTTTTAGTGCGTCTAGTGTAGTAGTAGTAGAGAAGTACCTTTTCTTTTTCTTTATAACAGTGTTCTAGTTAGGCTATTTGTGCGCTGCAGGTGCTCTACGCATGTTTCTTTTAAGAGTAGACCTAACTGCAATAAGGTCTTTCCTAGTTGCTAGGATTCAATAGTAATTAGTAATTGCGCGTTATAATTTAGGTTTTAGCTTTATAAATAGGTGCTAAACTCTTTGTGCTTTAGTGTATGTTTTAAGTTAGTCTTTAAGAATATCTAGGTAGGTCGCAAATAATTAGATAGTCTAATCTTTCCGCTGCATAGCCTGCGCGTGCGCAGTCGCTGCTTTAAGGCTGTAGTTAATAGGGTCTAAGTGTAGGTTAGGCAAGTATTGCTTAAAGTAGTTCTATATTAGTACTTTTTTCTTTGCTTTAATAGAGCGCTTATAATAAGCATACTAAAGCTCTTAAGAGTCTACTCTAAGGTACTGCATTGCCTAAATTACTTTATTATTATCCCTTTTTAACTCTTGTAGTAATAGCTAAAAAGCTACTTTACAGGAGTGAATAAACTCGCGATGTTCTTTAAGGGTTTTGCCTTAGTATTTAGCTAGGTCTTTAGGTTTAAACGCGCGTTATACGTGCGGGATAAGAGTTGCTTTAGGTGCGTTCCGCGCGCAGGGAGTTGTAGTTAATGCTATTTATATATTTTAAGTTTCCCCCTATATAATCTCTTCTAGTCGTATTACTTCTTTTTCTAGATTACGCAGTTGTTGTAAGGATTAAAGTTTGTTGTATTACTTTTCTGCTGCTTAGATGCGCTCCTTAAGCGTTAGGGGTGCGTCTTAGGTGCGCGTTCTACACTTTTTAGGTGTGGTGTGCTTTAATAGAAGTAGAGAAAGATTAGAGAGTTCTAATAAAGTAAGGCTTTAGCTTTCTTAGTTGCCTTGTGTGTTAGATCGCGATGAGGGAGCTATCTCTAGACTATTGGCCCGTAGGAGAGAGGTATTATTCTATAAGGGGTAGCTTTAGGCAATAGTACTTGCTTCACACTACAGAAGATAGTGAGAGATAGCTTAGAATAATAACGTGTAGATATTTTAAGCAATAATACCTGCAGGAATTCTCTGCAGGCAAAGGCAGCTTATATACAGAATTACAAGTGTGCACGCTAGCAGTAAGCGAGACTTGGCGGATACGGGTCAACACACAGCCATCCGTGACATATAGGTTAAGTTAAGGTTGCATAGACTAGTAGTTGTAGTTGTAGTTAGGTTGCATAGACTAGTAGTTGTAGTTGTAGTTAGGTTGCACAGACAAGTAGTTGTAGTTATAGTTACGCGCATAGACTGTGGGTATAGGTTAAGTTGTAGTTAGGTTATAGAGGGAAGTAGTGGCTTTGGCCTTCCAAGACAACCTTTTAATGTGACTACATATTTTGTAAACACCTTTTTAGTAAAAACAAGATTTATTGCTAACAACAGGTATCTAGGCTTACGCTCTCTTGTTTAGCATTGCTAGTACGCAATTAGTGTGTCACATATTTAAACAGAAACAAAGAAAAGCAAGACAAAGACACAAATTGCCTTTTAACTTAACGCGCTTTATCTTGCCTATTCTTGTTGCTTTACTGCTAGGCGCTTCTAAATAAAGTAAAGCAGTAATACTATTATTGCCTTGCTTGCTAACTTATAGACGCGACAATAGAAAGCCTACATTTCTTTTCCTGCCTCTTTCTTCTTTATTGCTAATTTAACGTCTTGCAATAGCTGTTTAAGTTAAGTTCTAGTCTTTCTACTTAACCTTTGCACGACAAATAGGAAAAGAAGGATACTAAAGCAATAGATCTTAAGTACTACACTAGTATTAGCAAATACCTTAGAGATTGTGTATTCTTTCTACAACTAGCTAAATTAGGTCTTAATAATCTTTTTGTATATAGGGATATCGCAGATAAAGGACTTGTTTAAGATTTTTTTAAACTCAGAAGTCTAGCTAAGTAGTTAAGTTTTAAGATACTTAATAAATTTAGGTGTCTTCATAAGCAGTTTAAGTTAGACTAAATAAGGTGCTAGGTAGACAGTAGCAAAAGATGTTTTTTTTAGAAGAGAGCCTAGAATAAAGAGATGCTCACCGCAGAGGTTGCACGCTATGTTGCAGTGTAGTGTATTATATGCGAATTATTCGTATGCAGTGCTGTTTAAAAGGTAAAAAGCAGTAGGTAAGAAGTAGCAGCTTTATAAAGTATTGCAGGCTCCCGCTACGTGTCCTTCCCCTCCTCTATCGCATTATGTTGCAATTCTATTGCAATTCTACTGTAATCCTATTGCTAGCTATAGGCTGGCAATCGCCGTGGGAAACGTTTCAACTAGTGTTGTTATTTAGTACCTTAGTAAATTTTTTTAACCCTAATAATCGCTCGGTGGTCTGAGCTTTCCTCCTAGAACTTATCCACCCACCGTTCGAATCTTATTAACTATATACAATCTTTTTTTAACTTTTGCGACTAATTAGTAGAGGGTAGCTGCTTTTCACTTTTTTGGAAACCCTATTTTGACTACAACAACAACCACCACCTTTGACACCCTAAAAAATGAATAAATAAATAAATAGAGGGAAGTTGTTAAGTTAAGGTTACACAGACTAGTAGTTGTAGTTAAATTGTAGTTGTTAACATAGTTAGTCATTACAGCCTAAAAAATAATAAAGAGAGCATGTTGATATTATTATATATAGAAAAAAGCCTAACTACTTTACAAGTTTTTTGCAGAAAGCTAGAAAAACGTAAAGTTAGTACTAAATTTCTTGTAGTACCTAATGTACGGGTGTTGGAGTATATGAAGACATGCTGCTACGAGGGCAGGAGATCACTAGTGGTCAGGTCATGCGAGAACGAGGGTGGTAAGATAAAGATCTTATTATAGGTTGTCTATCAAAGGAAAGCACAAGAGTTAAGTTGTGGAGTGGAGTAGAAGATAATGGATGTCCTCGCTCGTTTCGACCATCGAAATGAGCTATATACCTCTAGATCAGGTGGTTGAGCACTAACCTAGTGAGCAGCAGGGTATCACCCTGTGCACTAGCACATATCTCCTCTTTCTGCGAGCTTGGCTCCATTAAGCGACCTACTTAGCAGAAGAAAAAACAGCAAAATAAAGGAAATAAAATAAAGAGAATATAACTTAATTTCTTTATATTTACCCTAAACTCCTTTCTCAACTTCTTTAAGCGCTTACTTTAGCAAGGTTCTAAAGTAGTAGTTAAAGCGCGTAGCCTAGGTCTAGGTGTAGCAAAAGGAGCAGCAGGCACTTAAGCTTTAGATATTAAATAAAGGCAACTATAACAAGGCTGCCTAGTTAGAGTTGTAAGTACTAAGACGTTATCTAAAATAACTGTACCTAATTAAAAGCAGACGCTAGAGAGGCGTTGCGTAGAGGAGAGCATAGTAGGATCTTTGCTCTTACGGAAAACTTAGCGCTTATTAGCTTCTAGGCTAAGCTCCTCCTAGAGACGTTGCAGAGAAATAGCTTAAGAAAAATTAGTATTCTACTTATTCTAGTTCTTTGTTGTATAAGGAGGGTTCTGTCTATAGTTAGTAAAGTATAAGCAGTTAAGGTATCCTTAAACTAGATTAGCATAAAAAGCGACCTTTTTTAACTCTTAAACTACAGGCTATAAGTTAATAATCTATTGTAGAACATAGTTGCAATATTCTTTAATATAGCTGTTAATTTAGTTTTTGTTAGCGTTATATAGCATATTGTTAAGCTCTTTGCAAATAAGAGGATGATTCTACTTAGCCTTTCTAACAAGAGCCTTCTAAATCTAAGACCTATACTTAATATGCACATTAGTAGAGAATAGCTAATTAATTCCCTTAAACTTGTTAGGATAACCTAAAAAAGTACAAGAAGTAGTAGTAAGGTTGCAATAAGCTTTGCAAATCTTCTTATAGGTTTCTATAGCAGGCACTTCTATTACTCTATTATAGACTATAACAAACTAAGAGAGAATAGTGCGGCGATTGTAAGTAGTTGGACTAGTAGATCTATTTATTTTTTAAGGTGTCAAAGGTGGTGGTTGTTGTTGTAGTCAAAATAGGGTTCCAAAAAAGTGAAAAGCAGCTACTCTCTACTAATCAATCGCAAAAGTCAAAAAAAAGATTGTGTGTAGTCAACGAGATTCGAACGGTGGGTGGATGAGTTCCTAGGAGAAAAGCTCAGACCACCGAGCGATAATCAGGGTCAAAAAAAATTGCTAAGGTACTAAAAAACGACACTAGTTGAAACGTGTCTAACGGCGATTACTAGCCTATAGCTAACAACAGGATTACAGTAGGATTGCAATAAGATTGCAACATAATGCGATAGAGGAGGGAAAGGACACGTACGTACCGCAGCGGGAGCCTACAATACTTTATAAAGCTGCTGCTGCTCACCTACTGCTTCTTACCTTTCAAACAGCACTGCATACGAATAATTTGTATACAATACACTGTAATAGCGTGCAACCTCTGCGGTGAGCATCTCCTTATTCTAGGCTCTCTTCTAAAAAAAGCATCCTTTGCTACCGTCTACCTAGCACCTAATTTAGTCTAACTCAAACTGGTTATACAGACACCTAAATTTATCAAGTATCTTAAAACTTAACTACTTAGCTAGACTTCTAAGTTTATAAAAATCTTAAATAAGTCCTTTATCTGCGATATCCCTATATACAAAAAGATTGTTAAGCCCTAATTTAGCTAGTTGTGCAAGGAATACACGATCTCTAAGGTATTTGCTAATACTAGCGTAGTACTTAAGATCTATTGCTTTAGTATCCCCCTCTTCCTATTTGTCGTGCAAGGGCTAAGTATAAAGACTAGAATCTAGCTTAAATAGCTATTGCAAGACGTCAAATTAGCGATAGAGAAGAAAGAGGTAGGAAAGGAGGAGTAGGCTTTCTATCGTCGCGTCTATAGGTTAGTAAGCAAGGCAATAATAGTGTTGCTACTTTACTTTATCTAGGAGCGCCTAGCAGTAAAGCAACAAGAATAGGCAGGATAGAGCACGTTAAGTTAGGAGGCGATTTGCGTCTTTGTCTTACTTTTCTTTGTTTCTGTCTGAACATGCGACACACTAATTGCGTGCCAGCAATGCTAAACAAGAGGGCGTGAGCCTAGATACCTGTTGTTAGTAATAAATCTTTTTTTTTACTAAAAAGGTGTCTACAAAATGTGTGGTCACATCAAAAGGTTGTCTCAAAAGGCCGAAGCCACTAGTAGATCTATAAGGTAGCAGCGGCAACAAAATTTAAACTTATTCTTCCTTATAAATTTGCTTTGTCTAGCAAGTGTTAAGAGCTAGTTTCTATGCGTCTTCTAGCTAGTTAGTTTTATCCTCCTATCCTTTAATAAGACTATTTAATAATTTAATGCCTGCGTCTTTACGCTACCTTAAGTATTCTAGCACATAGTTATAGAATCCTAGTAGCATCTTAGTGTAGTTGTTCTTATCTTTATTGTTAAATAACACACTGCCTTAGATTATATTAGCACTAAGGCCTTTAGCTATTGCTCGCTTAAGGTTAAGGTTAATATGCTTAAAGTAAGTTTAGTTACCCTTACTAGCGTACTTAGCGTAGTAGGGATAAGAAATTAGTGTGTGCTCTTTACAGAGCATAGCGTATTGCCACTGGTATCTTAACATAGTACGTATAGCCTGTTAGATAAGCGAGTAGTATATGTTGCGTAGCTATTTAAGGTTTAGCTTCTTGTCTATATATTGCAAATAGAAGCGATACATCTTAAAGGTTTTAATAATAATATCTTTAACCTAGCTGTTCTTAAATAGCTAGGTGTAGGCGTTAGTAATAATACTGCTAGTACGTTAAAACTTCTCTGCTTATAGTTAAAACTCTATAGTATTAATAATCTTATCCTAAGTAGGGAGGAGGTAGAGATTAAGTTTAGAAGGTTAATATTAGTAGCTTAGCAAGTCCTTATCCTGCTTAGCTAGGCAATACTTGCTAGTAAAAAGCTTTAAGATAACAAAGTTAGATTAGAATTCTTGCTAGCAGCTTTGTCCTATATATAGTAAGAGCAGACACTTGTTAAGTATATTAGATAATATAGCCCTCTTAAACAAACCTATAACACTTGCGGCAGTGCGCTTATAGATAAAGCATACTTGCTTATATAATAAGTTATTAGAGCTAGGTTGTTGTCTAATATTAACCTTACAGTACTATTCCTTAATAACCTTAACATAGTTAGGATTAGTAATTAGCTTTTTTGCGTAGGCTCGCTTAAGTAGCTTAAAGAAAGCTAAGGTAAGATTCTTATAATAACACCCTGCTTAGAAGATCTCCTATTCCTAATTAAGGGTATTAGGCTCCTTGTCTACATAGGTAGCGTTATTAAGGTTAGTATTTAACTAAGTAGCTGCCTATTAGTAGGCTAGTGTTGCTTTTAGAGCACGAGAGCTTAGTAGAGGCAGTAGTACAGAGACTTGTTAGCTACTAGCCTTAGTCCCAACTTAACCTACCTAGATGTTAGCAGCATTACGCTTTTATTATACAATAGTTATTCTGTTCTAAAACTTATGCAACTTAATAGCTAAGTATTAGTCTAGTCTTTAACTAGCTAACATTTCTGTAGATTGCCTAAGATTCTTAGTTATAACCAACAGACTACGACTCTCTAGAGAGCAAGTCTTAGATGTTATAAAATTACTATAGCAATTAATAGCTTAAGACTTATTTAGAGTCCTTCTTAGCTCTGTAGTTATAAAAATAACTACACTATATGTTAGACGCGTCTTTACACTAAGCAGCCTGTACTTATTACTTAAGACGTTTTATGCGGAGTAGACTAAGCTAGTTTTAGAGTCTTTGGATTTAGCTATAAGTTAAAACACCTTTTGCTAAAATATATAGAAAGGATTAGGCTTGCTTTACTTATCTTTAGCCTTAGCATTAGGACGTAGCTTCTGTAGGTTAAACACAATATCTTTTTTCTAGACTTGTAGCTTATCGTAGATATTACAAAGCTCTTTCGCCTCTTGCTTATTAATATTTAGGTAGAGTGCTTAGTTGTAAGAGTTATTCTAATTAATAAAAGCACAAATGTCCTTGTATAGCAGCTTTACTATTGCCTAGTTAGCTGTTAACACGTATTGTTCTCTACTTTAGTTTTTAGAGTTAATGCGGTGTGCTACTGCAGTGTTAAAAAAATAAGCAGCATCCTTAAGATTCATACGCCTTAATATAAAGGCTATATTAGTTAATCTTTAGTAACTAAGTAGCGTATAAGGCATGTAGATGCTAATGTATTCTTAAATAAATTCTAGAGCTAGTTTCTTTACTGTTGCAATAGCTTAGCCTAGTTCTTTAGCCCTCTTGTCCCGCGTTGAGGAAGCTGCACTAATAATAGGATAGTATTTCTAGAAACCTTTAACACTACTATATTCGTCTATAAGTCTAGGAAGCTAAGCATAGAGGTCACCTACTCTAAGAATAACCTTAAGGATTAGATTACATTAGTACAAGGCGTTGTTAAACTAATAATTCACAATAATGCGTTGCTGTCTTAGTGCGTTTGAAAGGATCTTGTTAACTAAGATTTAGGTATTAATAACTCTAATGTTGTTGCTAAGCTTTATAAGCTCTAGTACCCTGTCTTAATGCTATATAACCTTAGAGATTTAGTCCGCGACGTAGTCTTCCTTCTTAGCGATAACTCTAAAGTTGTTAAAAACCTTTAATAGTCTTAGTGTCGGAAACAAAATACCGACCGATCGATAGATCGCGCTCCGGCTAGAGAATACATAAACACGTTGCGACACTTAGTGTTTGCGGCGGTTGCTGCTGTAGCTGCTTGCCCTTAGCCTTGTCTAACAACGCTAGAAGCATTATTTAAGCAGGTTAGCTAAGGTAAGTTAAATATTGTCTTTAGCTACAGCTAGTTCAAGAGGGGGGGGAGATATTATTATAACTGTTGTCTTAGAAGGTAACTACCCTAATAAAAGATAGTGAAGTTTGTGTAGAAGGAAAGTTAGATAGTTAGTAGGGTTGTAGTTCTAGCTTATGTGTAGTGGCGGTATCCTGCCGGCTAGCAGGTAGAGGTAGAGGTAAACAGGGTCTAAATCGCGCTAAAATAAGTAGGTTTCGCAATTAAAATAGTTACTATAATTAGCTGCTGCCTTGAGAGTGTGTGAAATTAAGTATAGTATTAGTGTAGCGGTAAGTACCTAGAATTAGTAGGTTAGGTGGCGTGTATCTAGATTTTTATAGGAAATTAGTAAACAAGTAGCTAAAGGTAAAAGCTAGTACTGCTAGCATAGTATTCTCTCCTCTTCCTAACAATATAGGCCGTCCTATAGCCTATTAGTTGTCTAATGTGGTGGAAGTGTGTACTATAGAGGTCCTCAAGATAATAAGTTCATCTATTAGGACTAGCTCTATAGATACGGTATCTTTAATGCTCGCGCCGCACTAAGTCTCACGATATCTATTTGTGCTCTGGTATTAATTAAGCACTTGAAAAAGCTGCCGTTCACAGTAACCTAGCCTTCTAGTAGGTTAGTTTGCGCAAAGACTTGCCTATTTCTTCGCTAAACCCTACAGACATCCTTAGTAGATATATTGTCTAATTTATTTATTTAGAAATTTCTCCTTTTATGCACCTCGTGACAAGTTTGCATATTTAATTAATACAAATTTATCGCATTACAATGCGCGCTCTAGGTAGGTAGTATATTAGTTAAAGTTCTATAGGCGGGGTCCGTGCGCTGGTTCAGCTAATTAGCGGCTAGAATAGATGCTAGGTGTAATTTAGCGCACTTAGTATCTGTGGGCTTGGCATTTTTCCCACACGTTAAAATAGTAAACGCAGCTAAACTATCTGCAATATTAATACTGTTATTAAGAAGATTGCGCAGCTGTTTTTAAATATTAGCTTACTCTAAAAAATCTAATACTGTAACCTCTTGTACTTCCTGCGGATATTATATATCTGTAGGCTGCAAGTTAGGGACAGGGGCGTTACCTTGCATTGTTTAATTACCTTTTTAGGTGCTTAAATCCTTGCTTAGCTCTCTACACTATTCTTTTATTTGTGTATGTAACTTAGACTAATCCTTCTTAGCATATCTAGGTAAACGCTTTAGGATACAAGAAAGAGATTAATCCTTGTTAGAGGAGTAGTCTAGTAGAATAGAGACTTTTATAGCATTATAGATGCCTCTATTATTAGCTTGCTAGTTAAAGTCTTCTAGGAACTCTGTAACATCCTTCCTAGTAAAAACTAATGTACTGTGTCTTAGTTAAATTATAGCTAACACTAAGTTGTGCGTGGGTGTAGCTATAGTGTTAATAACTAAGCTTAATAGGGTTAACAGTAAGTTAGAACTAGCAGTAGCAGGTCTAGAGGGAGGAAGCGTTGCGCCTTCCTGCCCTTGACCTATCTTCTAATCCCTTTTTAATATCTAGGGTATAGTAGGACTTATATAAGTTCTTTGTACAAATAGTTAACAAGTGTTAGTAAAGTAATAGACAAGGTATAGTCTTTAAAAGAGATAATCTCTCTCTTTAAGTCTTTATTTATTTTTTAAGGTGTCAAAGGTGGTGGTTGTTGTTGTAGTCAAAATGGGGTTCCAAAAAAGTGAAAAGCAGCTACCCTCTACTAATCAATCGCAAAAGTCAAAAAAAAGATTGTGTGTAGTCAACGAGATTCGAACAGTGGGTGGATGAGTTCCTGGGAGGAAAGCTCAGACCACCGAGCGATAATCAGGGTTAAAAAAATTTGCTAAGGTACTAAAAAACGACACTAGTTAAAACGTGTCTAACGGCGATTGCTAGCCTATAGCTAACAACAGGATTACAGTAGGATTGCAATAGGATTACAACATGATGCGATAGAGGAGAGAAAGGACACGTACGTACCGCAGCAGGAGCCTGCAATACTTTATAAAGCTAAAGCCGCTACTGCTCACCTACTGCTTCTCACCTTTTGAACAGCACTGCATACAAACGATTCGCATACAATACACTACACTGCAACATAGCGTGCAATCTCTGCAGCGAGCATCTCCTTATTCTAGGCTCTCTTCTAAAAAAAGCATCCTTTGCTACTGTCTACCTAGCACCTAATTTAGTCTAACTCAAACTGCTTATGTAGACACCTAAATTCATCAAGTATCTTAAAACTTAACTACCTAGCTAGACTTCTAAGTTTATAAAAATCTTAAACAAGTCTCTTATCTGCGATATCTCTATATATAAAAAGATTGTTAAGCCCTGATTCAGCTAGTTGTGTAAGGAATACATGATTTCTAGGGTATTACTAATACTAGCGCAGTACTTAAGATCTATTGCTTTAGTATCTCCCTCTTCCTATTTATTATGCAAGGGCTGAGTATAGAGACTAGAACCTAGCTTAAACAGCTATTGCAAGACGTTAAATTAGCGATAGAGAAGAAAGAGGCAGGAAAAGAGGAGTAGGCTTTCTATCGTCGCGTTTATAAGTTAGTAAGCAATGCAATAATAGTGTTGCTGCTTCACTTTATCTAGGAGCGCCTAGCAGTAAAGTAACAAGAATAGGCGGGATAGAGCGCGTTAAGTTAGGAGGCGATTCGCGTCTTTGTCTTGCTTTTCTTCATTTCTGTCTAAACATGCGACACACTAATTGCGTGCCAGCAATGCTAAACAAGGGGGCGTGAGCCTAGATACCTGTTGTTAGCAATAAATTTTTTTTTTACTAAAAAGGTGTCTACAAAATGTGGGGTCACATTAAAAGGTTGTCTCAAAAGGCCGAAGCCACTTTAAGTCTTTATAGTGTATGTTTATTTAGGTGTAGGTGTATTAATCCTTGCCTCTTAGGTACTCCTTATTTTGCTAAGTAGGCTTAGATTTATACTTAAAGCTAGTACTTATGTATAAGCTTTTAGTGCTATTTTTATTTTGCTAAATAGCACTTTAGCTTAGCATTTCTTTACGCATGTATTACTATATCTATTTTGCTAGACAGGTTGCTACCTCTATTTTGCTAGATAGACTTTAAATTAGCGTTTATAACATATGTAAAACTGCCTCTATTTTGCTAAATAGTTTGCTGCCTTTATTTTGCTCGATAGACTTTAACTTAGTATTTAATAACGTATTTTGTTGTTTATTAGTAAGTTTTTGTTGTTAGTGCTAACTTAGGTAATATCGTCCTTAACGTAGTCTCTAATAGGAGATAGTGCTAACCCCCTAAAAGTATGTCTAGTAGTAATTCTAAGAGTATGTCTAGTAATAATCCTAAGAGTTCTAGTAGTAATTCTAAGGATTCTGTGCTTATATAAGATTATTATATTGTTCTCGCAATAATCGTGCACTAGTTCCTTTGTGCACTAAGTAGTAGAGTATATCTTTATAGGCTTTGCTATTTGTACGGGCGTTGGAGTGTATAAAGACATACTGCTACAAGGGCAGGAGATCACTAGTGGTTAGGTTATGCGAGAACGAGGGTGGTAAGATAAAGATCTTATTATAGGTTGTCTATCAAAGGAAAGCACAAGAATTAAGTTGTGGAGTGGAGTAGAGGATAATAGATGTCCTCGCTTGTTTCGACCATCAAAACGAGCTATATACCTCTAGATCAGGTGGTTGAGCACTGACCCAGTGAGCAGCAGGGTATCACCCTGTGCACCGGCACACTAATAGCTTTCTTTAAATATTAAGCTTAAATAGTAACTCTCTTTGCATAAATAGCATTAAAGTTACAGTTTATATTTATTAGTAAGTATAAAATTTAAAAATAACAAGACAATTATGATACCTTCAAATTAGCCAACTAGGAACACTTTAGCTAACTCTTAAAGAGCATAAATTGCCTCTACCTAAAAGCGCAGATCATAGTAATAAGTGTGCACAACTTTTTAAATAAGACAACTAAACAAGAGTTTGCGTAGTAATAGTTTAGTTAACCTTTACTATTTCTTAATCTCTCTTAGCGCAATAGCTATACGCTATTAGTGTTTAACTGTAATTAAAGACTATAATAAATTACTACCTTGCCTAAATCAACGTTTTTTCTTTATAGCCTTAACCTCTATAAATAATGTAGGTAGCTTTTAACTAGCCTTTGGTTACAAGTTATTTATAGGCGCCTTACTACTAGTTAAAGCTTACGCAGTTTGCTTAGTGCGCGCTATTATAGTAGTTGTTGTAAGGGTGCGTTGGGTTGACCAAAGATGCAAGGTAAACAGTGAAAAAATTAGATAAAGAACTATAAAGTGACTACGTAGGTTTTAATATCCAACCCGGATAGTAAGGACTTAACTAAGGTTAGGACTAACCGAGGTTATCAGAGGTTTGCCGGGTCAGCTAACAGTTAGCGTAACTAGTGCGGCTAGTAGTGTAGTTACTAGCAGGAGCTACTAGATTAGCTAGAAGCTAGCGCAAATAGTGCGGCTGATAGTTAGCTGCTAGTGCTAAGGTAAGAAAAGCCAACAAAGGCTATAGGTCGAGTACTAGGGAACATTAAGGCTTTAGCCTTTTACAATACCCCCCTTCTAAAAAAATAGTAGGAGTAGTAATCTTGTTACCTAAAGTTCTTCTCTTCTAGGGCTTCCGTATCCTCTAGATTAATAGCTAGTTCCTAGGTTAGATCTAGATATCCTAACTATTTAACCTAGTACTGCTTTTTTCTTCCGGTTCCTTTTTCTTCTAATAGGGTCTCTACTAGGTATTCTTCTCTATCCTTTGTCTTAATTGGTAGGGGTTTATTGTCGTCTATTAGCTGGCTCGGTAGAGGGTCTAAGGACGCTAGTCTAAGGTTATTAATATTAAATACTAGGTAAATCTAGCTAGAAGTATTTAATTTAACTGTGTTTAGTTTAATAACCTTAAGTACTGTGTACTTAAAGTTTTTCTAGTTAAGTTTTCTGCTAGGCCTTTTTGTTTTATAGTAGTCGCCTAGTTTCAACTACACCCTATCGCCTATTTTAAGCTAAGGTAATTAGTGCCTTTTCTTATTTACTTACCTTTCTTGTTATTGTTAACTTTCTCTTATTGTAGCTTGTGCAAGCTTAATACTTTGCTGTAGTTTATCACAATATTTCCTGCCTTTTAATAGTCCTCTTGTATTTCCCTTAAAAGTTGTTTTTAAGGGCCGTGCTTAGTTGCAATTTGTAGAGGATCTACCTTATAGCCGTGTTGTAGGAAGAAAGGAGACATTTTAGTAGACTAAGCTTGCCTTGCCATAACTGCAATCTTAGCTATCCCTAGGTTACTTTTCTAATTTGTTCAATCCTAATTGCAGAAGGCTCGTAAATAAGCCTGTACTATAGAGTTTATTCTTTTTATAGACCCGTTAGTTTTAGGATAGTATCTAGAAGATAAGCGTTGCTTAATTTCTAATAACTTGCAAAGCTTAATCTAAAAATTGTTAACAAACTATATACCTCTGTCTAAAGTAATATAGTTTAGTAACTAATAGTAAGCTACTACAGAGTTAATAAAAGCTTTAGCAACACTTTTTATAGTAATATCTTTAAGGCCTATTAGAACAACGTCCTTGCTAAGCCTATTTGTAACTACTATAAGGTTTGTACAGCCTTCGCTTTCTAGTAACCCTATAACAAAATCTATAGAAATTTCTTTCTATATTTGCTTAGGTATAGGCAAGGGTTTTAGTAAGCCTTGTAGGCTGTCTTACTATAGTTTTGTTCTTCTACACACTAAGCAGTTCCTTATGTACTTTCTAATACTTTTGCTAATAGAGGGCTAAAAGTATTCTCTTACAATAGCTTAGTAGGTAATATTCCTTCCTAGATAGCCTAAAGCCCTAGAACTGTGGATTTCGTGGATAATTCTAGTTCTTAGAGGTTCATTATTTAGTACCTATTTTCCATCTCAGTATTGGAGGTTTCCAGAATCGTCTAGTTAGTATTTAGAAATAGAAAGTTTAAGACCTAAAGCTGTAGAAAATCGTCGTTCACCATCCTTTATAGCTTTCTAGGCTATTTAGTAGGTTTTGTCCTCTTTTTTAGCTTTATCTCATAGATCCTCTAGATCTAACTGCTCTTGAGGTAATTCTAGTACAGCTGCTAGATAGCTGTTGCAGCTAAAGGTTCTAAGCACTTCTTCTTCTTCCTCTAGTTCTTTGTTAGTAGCTGCAGTTATAGGTTTAAATACTTGTAGAAATCTCCTAGAAATCCTAGAGTCCTAGTTGTTTGCCGGCATATCTTGTTGTCTCCTAGATAAGGCATTAGCCCTAGAGTTATTAACCCTAGGCCTGTAGGAGATTTCTATGTTAGGAAACTTTCTTAGAAATTAAGCCTATCTTATTTGTCTCTCACTAAGCTGTCTAGGCTTGCTAAAATATTTAAAGCTTTTTATAGTTTGTAATAACTATAAACTTCTTTAAAGACTGTAGCATAGCATCCTACTTAGATAAGTAGAAGATAACTACTAGTAATTCCTTGTTGTGTATCTCGTAATTGCTTTGCGTGCTAGTCATCTTTTTTAAATAATAAGCTACAGGGCGTAAGCTTCCTTTATCGTCGTATTGTAAGAGGGCTCCTGCTACTACATATCTAGAAGAGTACGTTTCTAGGATTGTTTCTCTGTTAGGATCCTATTGAGCTAGTACTAGTTCAGTAATAAATAACTCCTTTAGCTTATGAAAAGCCTTTTGCTCAGTTTTTCCCTATTAAAAGAAGATGTTACCAGTAAGCCTTAAAAGAGAAGCTACTATTTCTAAGTAATTCTTAATAAATCGTTAATAGAAGTTTGCAAAACTAAGAAAACTGCATACTTCTTTAACGTTGGCAGGTGCTTGCTAATCTCTAATTGCTTTTACTTTATTAGGATTTATTTAAAGTCCTTTTCCTGCCTTAATAATAAAACCTAGGTATTTTGTACTTTGTACTTCGAATTCGCATTTCTAGATATCTAAAGGTAATCTAGCTTTGCCTATAGCTTCTAAGACCTTATTTATATTGCGTTGGTGTTCTTTAAGCGTGCCATTTGTATAAATTAATACGTCGTCTAGGTAGGCTAAGCAAAAATCGTCAATATACTCGCGGAGAGTCTAATTAATATAGCGTTAAGAGGTACTAGGAGAGTTTGCTATACTGAATAGAGTAACTAACTATTTATATGACCTAAATCTAGTGCGAAAAGCTATTTTCTAATTATCTCCTACATTAATCCTAATCTTGTAGAAAGCTGCAGAAACGTTAATATTTATAAACTATTTAGCTTTTGCAATATTGTTATGGGTTTTCTAAATTAAAGGTAAAGGATAACAATCTTTCTTTGTAATAGCGTTTAGAGCTTAGTAATTAACGCAAAAACGTAATCCTCCTCTAGATTTCTTAGCAAAAAGAACAGGGGAGGAGGTAAGAGAGCTACTAGCTCTTATTTATCCTTTATTAAGTAGAGAAATAAGTTCCTTTTATAATACTAAAAGTTCTAGGCTGCTTATACTGTATAGAGGTCCCTAGGGAGCCTCCTTTTCTTTGCCTTTATTGTCTGTCTCTAGTTTAATTCGGTGATCTACTTTAGATCCGCGTAAAGGAGGTAGTACAGAGGCAATTTTTAGATTAAAAATCTAAGCTAGGTGTTAGTAAGCCTTAAGGAGTAAAGGTAGAATCTCTACTTCCTTCTTAGGAGCTAGGGCTTTTTTAATATCCTTAAGAAAAGCAGCAAAAGCCTAAATAGACATATCCTTTTTCGTCTGCTTAATATAGGAGTAATAAGTTGCTGCGCTTATTTGTTCTAATCTCTAGTCTCCTTTAATAGGGCGTTTATCAGTGCTAAGCAACTCAATCCTTTAGCTAGAAGAATAGATGTAAATTGTTTTTTTAGAAGGAGCAATAGTAACCTCTCTTCTATTTTTCTAGGGCTGTCTTAGTATTAAATTGTTACTAGGGTGTGTAGGGGCTACATAACCCCAAATAGTATCATTATAACCCTTAATATTAATATCCAACCTAGCAACTTTATTAATAGTTCTAGGTTTATCTGAAACTCCTTCTAATCTCTTAGGAGAAATAGGAATGCACTATAAGTTAGCGGTTTTAACAAGCTAAGGGCTAATAAGAGAGTATGCAAGGTTTCCTGTTTATTCTAAATCTAAGTTTCCTTAAACTTAGCCTACTCCTTAACTAAGTTATCCTAACTTATTAAAGGCTCCTGCTAGTGACTTTAAACAGGAGCTACTTTTTTTCTAAATCTAAGTCCTTATTCAAGCTTCTCTCGCTAAGCTTATTATCTTTCTTTTTCTTAGAGTTAGAGGACTTAACTAAAGCCTTTTTCTCTTTTTTAGAGGATTTCTTATTCTCTGTACAATATGCAGACAGATAGCCTTTCTATTTATAGTTAAAACTGCGTCTTTCTTTGTACAACTGTTCTAACTCCTGTGATGGGCTGAAGGCCCAAGGTGGATCCTCGGTTGTACCTTGGTAGTACACGTCACATTACAGGTTCGCGGCGGCAACCTATAAGTATCAACTACGCAAGACAATTAGACGCTCTATTGTCTTGTGCTAGCCTTTTAGCTAAGTGGTCGGCGTGTGTAGTTGCATGCTAGGTCTTTTCTTAGACCCGCCCACTACAACTCCTAGTTACTAAACTGTTAAGGTTTAGCAGTTCTTCCGGTGTATTCTATCCCTTCTATCTAGTCTCCTGTTAAAGAAGGAGGAGGAGAAGTTCCCTTAGATTTATACTCTTTAGGCTTGTCTCCGCCTTTAAAGTACTCCTCTATTCTGTAGAGGTAATTATCAATCTCTATTGCTTTGTTTTGCAGGCTATCTAAATCCTTATAAGTAATATTTACAAGTTTGTCTTAAAGTTTCTAAATAAAACTTTTTTAGAACAGTATTATCCTTATATCCTTGTCTAAGCTACTATTAGATAATAGCTGTTGCTCCTAAAATTCTATAATATATTTACAGATGCTTTTCTTGCCTTAGCTTATAGACTAGAGCTTGTTCTTAGCTCTCTCTACGCTGTAGGGATCGCTAAACATTTAGTCAAAAAAGTTTAATAACTTATTAAAGTTCTATAAATTAGAAATCCTTATTTAGCTAAGGAAAAGCAGAGTAAGAGTTACAGCTAAGCCTTTTAGTCAACTAAAGGCGTAATTACCAGTCCTTCATCTATATTAAAATCTTCTTTGTTGTTTTCTACTTTAGCGGTAAGTTGTTGTTAAAAGATTTGGTACATCTTTCTATTTCTGTTAAAGGTATTAGGATTTAGTTGTTTAAAACGCCTAGGCGTTTAAGCTTGTTAATTCCCTAGGGCAGCTAATAGGGTAGGTAACTAAAGTAGTGGTTAAGGTTATTGTTCTACCCTAGGCTCCCTTTCTTGTTGCAACGTTGTGCCTATAGCCTCCTAAGCTTAAAAGGCTTCCTGAATCCTTGTAGAAGTAGCTATCTCGTCTGGGCCACCTGCTCTATAAAGACCTTCTAAAGTAGTCTCTACTTTAGGTCTACTAACACTATCTTAGTGTAGTTCTGCTATCCTTATAACTAAAAAAGCTGCTAAAGGTTCTGCTATTATATTTATAGGTACTTGCTAGTACTTTTGTCAGATATTATAGGTTAGGTAATACTAATAAGATAATAATAATATAAGTGATGATAAGTTGAGTGTCTTGATAATTGATTGTTGGTGTTCCGTGTCTGCATTGTATATGCTCCAGGTGCCCTTTTTATAATCAGGATTCTGTGTAGGCCTTGGCGGCGCTAGCGCGTTTAGCGTCCTTTAGCGCCACCCCCTAATCACCCTTGCAGGCCCCTTCTCCAATCTCACTAACCTTCTAATTAACCGCGCAAATGTCCTAAATTTAACACACCCCCTTAGCTTAAACGTATAGATTAAGCTAAACACTTCCTTTATTGTTTCTTCTGTAAGGTGGGTATTTATAGGTCTAAGGCGTTGAGCTAATTAGTTATTAATACTAGATTAGCTTCTAGTCTTAGTTGTAAGCCTAAATTAATTAGTCCTATTTGTTGTAGGAACCTTAACTATTAATTAGCTAGTAATAGTTTAGTAAGTCTGTTAGCAAGCATCTTACTTAATTCTACGTAGATTACCTTAATTAACTTATTCTAAACTTCTTGCTAAAGCTAATAGTTGTAGATATTAACATGCTGTAGCTTTATAGTTAACTAGGAAATCTCCTCTAGAATTAATTAGATTGTCTGTAGGTTATTGCACTGTATAGTAATTGTTTAGTTAACTATCTAAACTTAGAGCTTAGTAAACAGTATTAAAATAAATATAGCTTCCTTTGCTACTTGTAAGAGCGTAAGCAGTTTAGCTTTAGTTATTAAGGTTATAACTATATCTTGCTTATTTGACCTCTAAGCTATTAGTCTACTAAATAGCTTAATTACGTATCCTTATAAGCTTTTGCAATTAAGTGTATTATTAGCAAAAGAGGCGTTACTTGCTACAACTAAGTAATTCTCTCTACTAAATTGCAGTGCGAGCGTTTGTGTATAGTTAAGGTATAGAAGTACGCGATTAGCTGCTAGCTAATAATTAGGGCTAGAGTTTATAAGAAATTGTGCTAGGCGTAATACTGCAAAGGCTGTATTAGGTCTTGTATTAATTGCTGCAAATAAGAGTAATCTAATCTTTTGTTAGTAGAAGTTAATTTCCCTAGAAGTCGCGTTGCCTTCCTAAGGCAGTAGTTTAGCCTTAATTATTAGGGTATTGCTCTTAATCAAGTAATCGCTCACTAGTTAGTTAATCTTCTTAATATATGCTAATTAAGAGATCTAGATCTTGCGCTGTAATTAATCCCTAATTAACTCTATGCCTAAAAACTAATGCAGATCGTCTCCTCTAGTTATACAGTACTTCTTCCTTATATCCTTAATAGCTGCTTGCGTATCTAATCTATAGTTCTTGCTGTATATTGCAATAATATTGTTAACGTAGAAGAACACAAAGATCTCTTAACAAATTATGTAGCATAGCTTATATAGAATAGCAGTAAATCTATATCTTTAGAAATAAGTAGTGAAGTCCCTTTGCTAGAGCAGCAGCAATATCTAAAGGCTATACAAAGCTTTATTAAGCTTTAGGATTGTTCTCTTCCTTACGTATCTACGCAGCATTCTTATATATATAACTTAATTAATTAGTGCGTATGCGAAGGCGTTAGTAACGTTGTACTGCTTAAGCTTAAGGTCAAATTAGGCAGCGATTGCAAGTGCTATTGTCAAATTTGGGACATCAGCGCGGTTGATCAGAAGGTCGGGGAGATTGGAGAGGGGGTCTGCAAGGGTGATCAGGGGGTGGCGCTAAAGGACGCTAAACGCGCTAGCGCCGCCAAGGCCTACACAGAATCCTGATTATAAAAAGGGCACCTGGAGCATATACAATGCAGACACGGAACACCAACAATCAATTATCAAGACACTCAACTTATCATCACTTATATTATTATTATCTTATTAGTATTACCTAACCTATAATATCTGACAATTAAGAGTCTTACTGCCTCAACTAAACGAGGTTTAATAAACTACTAAATTATACAAGCTATTAAAAGGATAACTACTCTATCTCTACGAGACTTCTCCATGATCCTCACTGATCACACAAACTAGATCAAATAGATCTAACAGATTAAGACGCGCGCTGACTCTCTACGCGTGTGGGAGAAGATTAATCTAAACTTTACAATTAAACCTATTAATAAACTAGAGTTACCCTAAATGCCTCAACTAAGCGACTATTAAACATCGCAACAAGCGATCAATACGCATGCCGCATTGCACCAAGGTAATTACGGCGATAGCGCAACTATACCGCCTTTCATACCTACACGGCCCGCAGATCTATCAACGAACGCGAGAGCCTTATACAAAAAGGATCTAGAGATCTATAAGTTAGAGCTAGATTAATACAAGACGGAAGATTAGAAGTACAAAAGGGAGTAAACAGCGTTAGATAAGATCACGGAGGAGATACAGCATATAGTTAACAACTACTTATACATAAACTACTGTTAAGCAAGACAATTACATTATTAGTGGATTGCTAATCTAATAGCTATTGTAGGCATTAACGCTAAAGATAAGATTAAGGAAGCTTAAGAGCAGTATAAAACCGCAATAAAGCCGCCTAGGGTAATTAACTTATAGAAGACATAGCTTACTAAAGTTAATCACGCTACAACTAAAGGTAAAGCTGTTAGAATACCTAAGTGCCAGCTAGACGCGTACGTGAAGGAGGACTTTACCTAAGCCACGGCAAAGCACTTAGAACAATAGATTATATTATTTACATCTTATAGATTAAAGAGTTCTTTGATCACGGTTAAGGATATAATCTGCGACTATTAAGATCACATGCAGCGTTTCCACCTATCTAAAGCGAAATTAATTAAGGCGTCCTTTAGAACAGCCACAGGAGCTAGATCACTAATAATTAACAAGGATAAATTAGACAATATAGGGCAGAAGCGCAAACAGCGCCGAAATCAGAAGCCTATTAAGGATACTTAATTAAACGATATCTAATATACTGCGAGCAAATGCGAAGCTTGTGATATAAGACATGCGCTTAAGGATTGCTAGTACGCGCACCCTAGCAACGCGCTAGACTAGTAGCAACCCTAACAAGACAGGATAGATTAAGTCTAATTACATATTAACAACAGCCTAGCTATGCAAGAAACAATTTACAACTTTAAGCAGCAATTATAATCTTAAAGACCTGCAATTAAGAAATTACACACAGCAACACCTACAGTTAAGCACAATAACTAACTATATAGTTAGAAGATTAGAGAGATTAACTACACGTTTATTAAGGCCTTATTTAAAGCTATCTAGAATACGTATCCTTTGCGACGATTATAGATCTTTAACTCTAGATTAACCTGTCACGTCTCTAACGATACTAGTCGATTCACTAAAACGCGTTTAGCAAGGCAAGGAGACTTCCTATAGGCAGGTAACTTACAAGTATAGATTAAGGTATATAGATTAGTTACTTTAACAGTAGCTAGTAGAAGGACTTAAAGCTAACTACACCTAAAAGACGTAGCATACTGCCTTAATCTACTCTACAATCTTGTCTTGTTTAGAATACTCTACTTACAAGTCTTATAGTAGGATACTAAACACTATTTAATAGTCTTTTAATAATTACTTACTAACAATCTAATTACTAACCTTACTAAGTCACATAGACAGTAGGTGCTTAAAGCAAACCTAATCACTAATCACGCAACGATGGCCTCTAAGGCAGTTAAGCTACAATATAATTAAAGACAGCGCGCATAAGCGCTTATATAGCAGAAGAAAATAAGTTATCTAAGACTAAGTGCGCTTAAGCACCTCGTACAATAATCTAAGGGGGTGAGGATCACTAGAGTGCTTACAGTAGCATGCAACGCCTGTAGAAGAGCGAAAGCTAAAAGGCTAATCCGCCGCACACTGCACAGGATTAATAAGTCTCTAGGAGAATATATCTTACTTAACTTTTATAATTATAAGGTTAACAGCTCAACTAAAGAAAGAAGCTAAATGCTAATTATAGATTAAGTTGCTAGATTTATGTAGAACTACTACTTTAAGGATAATTAAACAGCGCAAATAATTATTAAGTCCCTAAAGTCCTTTGTAAGCCTTATAAAGACCTAATTTAATATTACAATAAAGGTTATTGAAACTAATAACAAAATTGTTATAGTGAAACTAGAAGTTGCTTAGTAGGCAGAGTCCTAAGGCATGCGGTTTAAACCTTCCGCTCCTAATACCTAAGCACAGAACGGTGGAGCAGAACGCTTAAGGGGTGTAATTAAAGATAAAGCACGAGCAATGCAACTTAACGCTAACCTGCTATAGCTACTATAGCCTAAGATTACTTAATTAGAAGTATATCTCTATAATTAAACGCCCTAATACGTAAATTAATAAAGATTATTATATTAAGAGTTGTTTACGCACAACGCATACAAAAATAAAATTGTTACCTTACTACGCAAGCTACACTAAGGACACCTACAAGCATACAGGTGCAAGGCGTTTACAATAATAAATAATATAAAGCGCAGCAAGCACAAACTACAGCAGCTTAATCCTAAGGCATAGATTAGATACCTAGTTAGATATTAATCCACAAAAATTTACCGTGTATAGGTGCTAATAATAGCTAAGGTGATTACTATACGCAATATAGTATTTAATAAAGAATTAATCTTTACTAGGGATAAGAAGAACGTTATAGATAACTTAATGCATAGCACCCTTAAAGAGATTAAGGCATAGATTAGGACTGTAGAACTTCCCCTAGGGATTACAAATAACTAAGAAGAGACATAAATTTTTCTTAAAGATAAGTCTTTTAATAAAAGACCTATACATAAAGAAACATATAATTAATATAATTAATGCAGAAGAAAGGTTTAAGTAGATTATTCTTTACCCCCGCTAACGCCTCTACTAGTAGCCCTCTTAACTAATCTTATAACAGCGGAGAGCATTAGGCGTGTAGATAATCTTCTTAATATTAAGAGTTAGAACGTTGCCCTTGGGCAGCTATTAAACCCTAGGCCTAATTACCCCTTAAGTACTAGCAGCAGCGAGTGTCCTAATCCACGCAGTACTAATATAGAATTAAGTTCTGTTAGTAAGTCCTTCTAAGAAAAACTAGACAGATCTATAGGCTTTAGCGTTTATAGCAGGTGTAAGAGCAAGAAAAGTTTAAAAATTAAACAATAAGAAACTTAATAGCGCGGCAGTTAATTAATTGCTTAAGATTTAAGGTTAGAACTAGATGCCTTATCTAAGCAAGCTCCCGCCAGCGCTAAGTCTAAACTAACTAAAGGAGAATTACATATTCTACTAGTTGTTTAAAAAGGCTAAAGAGAATTACCTTGCGAGCTACAAGCAATTAAACTTATAGTTAGAAGTCTTAACGCAAGAAGCACAACTAACAGACAGCTAGATACTAGAATCTATGTAGGTATATACCTATAAGATTAACAAGGATAATTAGTTTGTTAAGTACAAAGCGCGCTTAGTTATATAGGGTAATTAACAGCGCAACGTTACCGCTTAAGAGACCTACGCCGCCACGTTAGCAGGTTAATCCTTCTAAATAGCCCTCGCGATCGCTGCCCGATTTGACCTTAAGCTTAAGCAATACAACGTCACTAACGCCTTCACACACGCACTAATTAATTACGTTATATATATAAGAATGCTGCGTAGATACGCAAGGAAGAGAACAATCCTAAAGCTTAACAAAGCTTTGTACAGCCTACAGATATTGCTACTGCTCTAGCAAAGGGACTTCACTACCTATCTTTAAAGATGTAGATTTACTGCCGTCCTATATAAGCTATGCTATATAATCTGCTAAGGGATCTTTGTATTCTTCTACGTTGACGATATTATCGCAATATATAGCAAGAACTATAGATTAGATACGCAAGCAGCTATTAAGGATATAAAAAAGAAGTACTGTATAACTAGAGGAGACGATCTGCATTAGTTTTTAGGCATAGAGTTAATTAGGGATTAATTACAGCGCAAGATCTAGATCTCTTAATTAGCATATATTAAGAAGATTAACTGACTAGTGAGCGATCACTTAATTAAGAGTGATACCCTAATAATTAAGGCTAAACTGCTGCCCTAAGAAGGCAACGCAACCCCTAGGGAAATCAACCTCTACTAACAAAAGATTAGATTACTCCTATTCGCAGCAGTTAACACAAGACCTAATACAGCCTTTACAGTATTACGCCTAGCATAATTCCTTACAAACCCTAGCCCTAATTATTAGCTAGCAGCTAATCGCGTACTCCTCTACCTTAACTATACACGAACGCTTGCACTACAATTTAGTAGAGACAATTACCTAGTTATTGTAAGTAACACCTCTTTTGCTAACAATACACTTAATCGTAAAAGCTTACAAGGATACGTAATTAAGCTGTTTAGTAGACTAATAGCTTAGAGGGCAAACAAGCAAGATACAGTTACAACCTTAACAACTAAAGCTAAACTGCTCGCGCTCTTACAAGTAGCAAAAGAAGCTATATTTATTTAGATGCTGCTTACTAAGCTCTAAGTTTAGATAATTAACTAAACAATTACTATACAGTGCGATAACTTGCAGACAATCTAATTAATCTTAGAGGAGATTTCCTAGTTAACTACAAAGCTACGGCATGTTAATATCTACAACTATTAGCTTAGGCAAGAAGCTTAGAATAAGTTAATTAAGGTAATCTACGTAGAATTAAGCAAGATGCTCGCTGACGGACTCACTAAACCATTACTAGCAAATTAATAGCCGAGGTTCCTATAATAAATAGGACTGATTGATCTGGGCATACGACCACGACTAGAAGCTAATCTAGTATTAATAACTAATTAGCTCGACGCCTTAGACCTATAATTAACCACCTCACAGAAGAAACAACAAAGGAGGTATTTAGCTTAATTTGTACGCTTAAGCTAAGGGGGTGTGTTAAATTTGGGACATCAGCGCGGTTGATTAGAAGGTCGGGGAGATTAGAGAGGGGGTCTGCAAGGGTGATCAGGGGGTGGCGCTAAAGGACGCTAAACGCGCTAGCGCCGCCAAGGGCCACACAGAATCCTGATTATAAAAAGGGCACTCGGAGCATATACAATCCACACACAGAACACTAACAATCAATTATCAATACAATTAACTTATCATCACTTATATTATCATTATCCTATCAGTATTACCTAACCTATAATATCTGACAGCTATTTAGAAAGATTAACTTACTAACATAGCGGCGTAGGTCTCTTAAGTAGTAACGTTGCGCTATTAATTACCTTATATAACTAAGCGCGCTTTGCACTTAATAAACTAATAATCCTTATTAATCTTGTAGGTATATACCTACATAGACTCTAGTATCTAGGTGTCTATTAGTTGTGCTTCTTACGTTAGAACTTCTAACTATAAGTTTAATTGCTTGTAGCTCGCAAGGTAATCCACTTTAGCCTTTTTAAACAACTAGTAGAATTTGTAATTCTTCTTTAGTTAGTTTAAACTTGGCGCTAGCAGGACCTTACTTAGAAATAGTATCTAGTTATAACTTTAACTCTTAAGCAATTAATTAACTGCTGCGCTATTAAGTTTTTTATTATTTAATTATTAAACTTTTCCTGCTCTTGCACCTGCTATAAACGCTAAAGCCTATAAGTCTGTCTAGTTTTTCTAAAAAAAACTTACTAACAGAACTTAATCCTATATTAGCACTGCATAGATTAGGACACTCGCTGCTGCTAGTACTTAAGAGGTAATTAGGCCTAAAGTTTAATAACTACGCAAGGGCAACGTTCTAACTCTTAATATTAAAAGAATTATCTACTCGCCTAATGCTCTCTGCTGTTATAAGATTAGTTCAGAGGGCTACTAGTAGAAGCGTTAGCAGGGGTAAAAGATAATTTATCTAAACCTTTCTTCTGCGTTAATTATATTAATAATATATTTCTTTATATATAAGTCCTTTATTAAAGAACTTATCCTTAAGAAAAAATTGTGCCTCCTCTTAGTTATTTGTAATCCCCGGAGGAAGTTCTACAGTCCTAATGTATGCCTTAATCTCTTTAAGGGTGCTATGCATTAAGTTATCTATAACATTCTTCTTATCTTTAGTAAAGATTAATTCTTTATTAAATACTACATAGCGTATAGTAATTACCTTAGCTATTATTAGCACCTATACACAATAAACGTTTGTAGATTAATATTTAACTAGGTATTTAATCTATGCCTTAAAATTAAGCTGCGAAAGTTTGCGCTTGCCGCGCTTTATATTATCTGTTATTACAAACGCCTTGCATCTGTATACTTATAGATGTCTTTAGTGTAGCTTACATAGTAAAGTAACAATTCTATTTTTGTATACATTATGCGTAAAGAACTCTTAATACAGTAATCTCTATTAATTTGCGTATTAGGGCGTTTAATTATTAAGATATACTGCTAATTAAGTAATCTTAAGCTATAGTAGCTATAGCAAGTTAGCGTTAAGTTACATTGCTTGTACTTTATCCTTAATTACACCCCCTAAGCGTTCTACTCTACTATTCTGTGCTTAAGTACTAAGAGCAGAAGGCTTAAACTATATGCCTTAAGATTCTGCCTACTAAGCTACTTCTAGTTAACTGTAACAATCTTGTTATTAGTTTTAATAACTTTTATTGTAATATTAAATTAGGTCTTAATAAGGGTAACAAAAGACTCTAGAGACTTAATAATTATTTACGCTATTAAATTGTCCTTAAAATAATAGTCTTATATAAATCTAGTAACTTAATTTGTAATTAGCATTTAGCTTCGTTCCTTAGTTAAGCTGTTAACTTTATAATTATAAAAGTTAAGTAAGGTGCGTTCTTCAAAAGACTTAGTAATCCTGCGCAGTGTACAGCAGATTAGCCTTTTAGCTTTTACTTGTCTACAGGCGTTGCATGCTACTATAAGCAGTCTAATAATTCTTACCTCTTTAGATTGTTGTACAAGGTGCTTAAGCGCACTTAGTCCTAGATAACTTATCCTCTTATGCTATATAAGCGCTTATGCGCGCTGTCTTTAGTTATATTACAGCTTAACGGCCCTAGAAGCTATTATTACGTAACTAGTAATTAGGTTTGCTTTAAGCACCTATTGTCTATGTAACTTAGTAAGGTTAGCTATTAGATTGTTAGTAAGTAATTATTAAAAGACTATTAAATAGTGTTTAGTATCCTACTATAAGACTTGTAAGTAGACTATTCTAAACAAGACAAGATTGTAGAGTAGATTAAGGCAGTATGCTACGTCTTTTAGGTGTAGTTAGCTTTAAGTCCTACTACTAGCTACTATTAAAGTAACTAATTTATATGCCTTAATCTATACTTGTAAGTTACCTGCCTATAGGAAGACTCCTTGCCTTGCTAATTGTGTTTTAGTGAATCGACTAGTATTGTTAAAGACGTGACAAGTGAATCTAAGATTAAGGATTTATAATTGTCGCAAAGAATACGTATCCTAAATTATTTTAAATAAGCCTTTAATAAACGTGTAGTTAATCTCTCTAATCTTCTAACTATTTATTTTTAAGGTGTCAAAGGTGGTGGTTGTTGTTGTAGTCAAAATGGGGTTTCCAAAAAAGTGAAAAGCAGCTACCCTCTACTAATCAGTCGCAAAAGTCAAAAAAAAAGATTGTGTGTAGTCAACGAGATTCGAACGGTGGGTGGATAAGTTCTAGGAGGAAAGCTCAGACCACCGAGCGATAATTAGGGTCGAAAAAATTTGCTAAGGTACTAAAAAACGACACCAGTTGAAACGTGTCCAACGGCGATTGCCAGCCATAGGCTAGCAATAGGATTACAGTAGGATTGCAATAGGATTACAACATAATGCGATAGAGGAGGGAAAGGACACGCAGCAGGAGCCTGCAATACTTTATAAAGCTGAAGCTGCTGCTTCTCACCTACTGCTTCTCACCTTTTAAACAGCACTGCATATGAACAATTTGCATACAATACACTGCAATAGCGTGCAACCTCTGCGGCGAGCATCTCCTTATTCTAGGCTCTCTTCTAAAAAAAGCATCCTTCGCTACTGTCTACCTAGCACCTAATTTAGTCTTACTTAAACTGCTTATGCGGACACCTAAATTTATTCAGTATCTTAAAACTTAACTACCTAGCTAGACTTCTAAGTTTATAAAAATCTTAAATAAGTCCCTTATTTGTAATATCCTTATATACAAAAAGATTGTTAAGTCCTGATTTAGCTATTTGTAGAAGGAATACATGATCCCTAGGGTATTTGCTAATACTAGCGCGGTACTTATAATTTATTGCTTTAGTATCCCCTTCTTCCTAATTGTTGTGCAAGGGCTAAGTATAAAGACTAGAACCTAGCTTAAACAGCTATTGCAAGACGTTAAATTAGCGATAAAGAAAAAAGAGGCGGGAAAAGAGGAGTAGGCTTTCTATCGTCGCGTCTATAGGTTAGCAAGCAAGGCAATAATAGTGTTACTGCTTTACTTTATCTAAGAGCGCCTAGCAGTAAAGCAACAAGAATAGGCGGGATAGGGCGCGTTAAGTTAGGAGGCGAGTCGCGTCTTTGTCTTGCTTTTCTTTATTTCTGTCTAAACATGCGACACACTAATTGCGTGCCAGCAATGCTAAACAAGGGGGCGTGAGCCCGGATACCTGTTGTTAGCAATGAATCTTTTTTTACCAAAAAGGTGTCTACAAAATGTGTGGTCACATCAAAAGGTTGTCTGAAAAGGCCGAAGCCAATCTTCTAACTATATAGTTAGTTATTATACTTAACTATAGGCGTTGCTGTGTGTAACTTCTTAATTACAGGTCTTTAAAATTATAATTGTTGCTTAGAGTTGCGAATTATTTCTTGCATAGCTAGGCTGTTATTAATACGCGATTAGACTTAATCTATCCTGTCTTGTTAGGGTTGCCACTAATCTGGCGCGTTGCTAGGGTGCGCGTACTAGCAATTGTAGTGGGCGGGCCTACTAGGCCTTGCGTGCAACTACACACGCCGACCACTTAGCCAAAAGGCTGGCACAAGACAATAGAGCGTCTAATTGTCTTGCGTAGTTGATACTTATAGGTTGCCGCCACGAACCTGTAATGTGACGTGTACCACCGAGGTACAACCGAGGATCCACCTTGGGCCTTCAGCCCATCACAGGAGTTAGAACAGGGTTCTGAAGACTCTTTAGAGAGCAAAAGTGTATACAGTTTCAGCTTGCGCAGGGTGAGTTTGACGAGATACTGCGGTGCCTTAAAAGCAACCCAGACTCGGATGGATACGTGAAGCACAAGGTTCGGTAGGTAGGTTTCTACATTACCCGAGCAATGGTGCACATGGAGGAAATCGCCCTCGTACAAGTTTCCTCCTATTTTAATCCCGGGCACCGATATCGACACCACCGGACATGATGTCATGCAGGCGACTCATACTCCAGATATCGCGTTTCGCCACGAGGAAGATGCATTGCCTAGCACCATCATTGAAGTAACATACTCTTAAGCACAAAGGGATCTAAGAAGGCTAGCATACACCTACTTGGTGCACTCGAATGCAACGGTGCAGGTAGTTTTGGGCTTCGATCTCAAAGGCGGGCCCACCCAGAGGGCGACCTTCTCAGTCTGGCGGAACAAAGACGAGGGTGATGTGCTGAGTATGGTCACCACAGACAATGATCATGTACGTGATTGTCACCGGTTGGTTCATTCCCTGCTAACACATTCCAGGAGTTTCGTAACACCAATGGCGGTCCTACAAGTCACGAACCACTACGTATTCGACTCCAAGACTTTGTGATGGACGACACGGCACAAGAGATGTTAGGTGACGATGATGCGGAGCTGTCTATCACCATGGATCGACTCTGCAGCTTTCTCTCAACGGCATAGAAGAAAGAGACTAATATAAAGACGAGGACATTGCCGACGAAGAAGATACGTCCCAGCAAAAGGAATTTGCCATTGACAGAGACGCCTGAGCGGCCCATCACAGCAAAGGATAAGGAGAGATGGCAGCATGAGGAGGCGCGAGCGACCAAGCGTGGGAATTGGGGTCATGAAGCTCACTCGAGGCCACGCAAACTAGCTACAGGACTCTCACGGCGCAAATCAGGTCGCCTGGGAAACACATCGTAGCCTTACTCATGCATGAAGTCGCCATCAGTAGTCTAGGCTCACATCCTGGAAGTCTGTGTCCATTATTACCCGAATTTGGTCCATGGAAGAGGATTCTAGAGGGCCGCCGACCATATCAATCTCGACAGAAAGGACTTTCAAGGCTACGTCCAGTGCAAAGAAGCTTGTGTGAATATGTTACCTACAGCCTACGTATGGTCAAACTTTTCCGCGTCGACAGTCTTGGTGACTTTTCCTTCACTCCTCAATTCCGCCGATCAGCTATCACGAGATATTTCTCACCAGTACTATACGAATAGAGGAAGGTTCTACGCCATAGAGGCAAGCTTGAGAATCTTGGTAGAGATCTAGGACGGAGCGCCTTTTGCCACCCTGGAACTTATTTAGTACTGTACATGGGGTCGTGTGTATCTCAGGCATGAGCCGTAGTTTTGGTTGATTCCGTACAGCCGTGACGGACGGACTGCCAGCCAAGGCGATACGCGAGAACTGTAGCAATTTTTTTGGCTCAAGTTACGATTTCGAACAGAGTAAGATTTCAGGATGACGTTGTGGAGAGCTATACAGGTTTGAAACGTATGGGCCCGGACATTGGCCCTCACTTGGCGAGGGAGCGTGATCGCATCTTGTTGTGGGTAACGCAATTTCATCGATCACCGACTTGAGTGGCCACAACGCCCACTCCAAAGACTATATTCATCGACGCTTGAAATGAATGTGACCCTCAGCAAGGGTGTGGCTGGTGCGGGTCGGCCACCTCCCTGCTGATGGTGGTTAGTTCTTGCTGAATCAACGTCTATTACCTCATTACAGGATAGAATATCTCTATCGCTGTCTGAAAAACCACTTGCTACTATACATTCATTATCAAGTTAAGTTGGGCTCCTGCAGTCTACTACTAGTTTTTCGGGATACGTTGTCTCTGTCGATTTAGGAAATTTCCAAGCTCGCCGCGCTGCCTTGCCATGCTATTGTATCACATTCGTTCATAAATCCGTGCACTAAGAGATGTTAGTGTTCTCGGTAGCGCTACAATTAGTACAGGAAGTGTAGTCCTACCGTAAGCTTGAGAAGCATACGTGTAGCCGTTGTTTCCACCTCGCAGAATACATGGCGCTATGCTTCCACGAAGGCAAAAGATTTGATCGCCCTCCTTCACTTTGTCAAAGGCTCTGCCGACGTAGCCCTTATCCGTTTTGAAGAGAGTTATTAGACCATTCCTCGCTACGTAAACCGATTTAGACGTCATGATGCTATTGTGGACTTCCTCGACGTCTTTTCCAAGGTAAAGAACGTCTAATAAAGCATCCTTATACGAAAACCCCCTCTTGTTGGCGTAATCTTTTTACTCAGGTTCATGTAGACACAAGTTTTGCTGAATGCACTCTTTCAGAACGTTATCGTCGGACTTTTCTAATCGTATGTCTCCTCCTTCTACAGTTGCATAATTGTATATCATGCCAATGTAGGTCCCACATGCTATTTACACGTTCGAGTTAGAAGAGCAAAAGTATTCGGGATGTTGGAAGGGCCGCATATAATAGGTTCACGGGAGGAAGTAGTGTCTCTCCCAATTGATATAGGTTAATGTCCAGTCAGGACACCAGGTTGGAAAGCCTTCCTCTTTTAGGCTCTCTGCCTTTCCAAGACGCAGTAGCTCTAACAAACTAACCTCATTAATAAGGCATTTAGTGACTCTCTTGCATATCTCTGCTAGAGGCTCCGTATAGTCTACTTCCACTTTACAAGCTATCGCAAGGCCTACAAGAGAATATATCTTATCCTTCTTATTAGTAGCATCAGCCTTAGAGCTCTCAACCAACAAATCATAAAGCCTAATAGTATTCTCCAGATGCTGCCTCAACTGTACGCGGAAACCTAGGCTCTTGTTTTAAAGACCGCAAAGCTTAACTAATGCTAGGCTTCTTCCTACAGGGATTAAAGTGCCTTCTATAATATATAGCAATAATTCTATGGCTTCTTGAACTGTACGACTAATAACCAAATTCCTCTGTAGAGATACTGCATCGTTCGCAATTTAGCCAATCAGCTCGACTATTCTCCGCCAGACCTAATAGTCCACTATAGAATCGCCACACTAGATAAAGAGTTGCCTCGCAGATACGAACTCCTAAAGGGTCTAAACACGCTTCCAGTATTTATTGTTGAATGCACATTCTAGCCATAGTAGTAAGGTATCATCTGCCGCTACAAGTTCTCGAAATTTATCCAAACACTCGCGCGTATCTTGCAGGCACAACTAGGCTCTGCTTCTAAGTTCCCAAAGTACCCTATATCTTCTGCCTCCTTTACCAAGATATCTAGTGCTTTTGTTATCTCTGCTAACCCCCTTTTTATGCCCCCATGCCCAGTAAGCCAAACTACTACCACCTCGGCCCTCTTATATATTTGCTTCATAATCTTAACCTGCTCAGACCGCTCCTCTTCGTTCGTCTAGTCTATACATATTGCATTAATCCAAAAATTCTGAGTTTGCCCTGTATCACGCAGATGCCGGAGCGCAGCGTAGAGATTTCGGGTAACGTCGAAGGGATCGTTGTTGAGGGCAGACTTGCTATCAGTCAGTTCGATCTACAGACTAAAAACCTAAATAGGAAATCCCAGACAAAAACTAGCCTTATTAGGTTTTCAGTTTGTAGATCGAACTAACTAATAGCAAGTCTAGTTGAGGGTGATCCCTAAGGTGTCCTTATTATCGCCCCATACGTATAAAAGCGCGTTGTACTTAGGTAGTCCATCTTTCCCTATAAACGGGACCGAACGGCGTGTGCACTATATTTCTTCGTCACAATTGCCTAGACAGATTTTGACAAGCTGTATAGCTTCTTTTGGATTAAAAGCGTTGCTAGTCGAATAAGTCATAATTGGAAGCTGCTAGCAGAGATGTTAGTGCCCGCCGATTTGCCGTCAGCACAGGTACGAAGAAATTTGTCATTCAAAGATCCTGCGAGGCGACAAATAGACGGGCGGTGAATTACGTCGTTGCACTAGGTAGCAGCCTTCCAGAGTTTAGGAGGTATCATCCCACGCATGTAATAACATCGCTAAGCCTCTTACCGCGTTTGCAGACAGTTGCACGTGGTCCGCAATAAGCAAGCGATAGGCAGATTAATTGCTACACTAAGCGCCGGAACATCGCCCTCCAATTGGTAACAGTCTTAAGAGAGTAATCACTCTGCCTATCGCTTGCTTGTTGCGGATTCTAATTGCATAGTATCGCTTGGTTATAACAAGAATCCAGCCTTTTGTAAATCAGACCCGACAAGGAAGTATTTAACGCCTACCACTACTAGCAGGGAGGGGGCCGACCCGCATCAGCCATAGAGTTGTCGAGGTTTGCGTTCTAGAACCTAGAAGTACAGGACACTATTAACTAGCTATGGTCGAGCCCAATCGTGATGTAGGACGGGAGTTGTACGGGGCCATCTCAGCACAGATAACTAGTTCCCGCTAGCGTGTGTTAGCGATCATCGAGAGCTCGGGCCCCAAACAATCGTCGTCACGACCGTCCAATCTTCCTATTCTCTCTGCTTAATACCCATCTTTCATAAACACCACCAACATTTCCGAGAGAGCGGTCTAGATTGACAGCATCATTGCGCCGCAGACTATGTATAAGGTCTATCTTCTGACTGCGCTAGGCGAGCGACAACTGACTATTTTCTGTCCATCTAGCCCGTCTATACCGCCCATCGCTCCCCACGTAGCCAACGATAAAGAGAACCCCTAACTAGCAAAAAATGCTGTATTATGTAAGTAGACTTAGACTAAACACCCTATCCCTTAAAGCGGCTCCGCGACCTTAATAGCGTACCCTAGTTTCCTCCCTCTCTAACTAACAGCGCGTTAAGTGTAGCAGCATCTAAAGCTTCTAAAGTTAGATTACATTATAGTAGACAATTGCGCCCTGTAAAACAGCTCTAGTTACTTAAAAACTTTAAGGAACAATCTATAGTCTTTTGCAATTTAAATAGCAACAAGGAAGAGAAGAAGCTTAAAGACGTTATAGCAATGTGAAAGGCAATACTGCAGTTTACAGATAGCATTAAAATCTTAGAATATAATAATTTTAATAGGGCTGTTTTTGCCCTGCCGCTAACAAAAAAGATGCAGTTTTAGTATTCTTAAGCAATTAACCTAGAGCAGCGTTAGGTGCTTAGTGCAATGCCTCTGACAGCGCAGATACAGGACATAGAAGAGACCGCACAGAGGGACGATTATAGATTAGGTGTCTAAGGATAAATAGAACTCTAAGGTCCAGCATTTGCTCCTTAAACCTGCACGCAATACGTCTAAGCACTAATAAATGCTTAACATTTACAATTTAAAAGTTAGGTTATTTTTCTAGATAGTTATGCACTTAAGGGTATAGGAAAATAGCCTAAGTTATACCTACATCGCTTGCGCGCTCTACTCTCTCTAGCCGCGTCGTTAACTACGTTGTCGCGCTTAACTTAAACTTAGCTACTAAGCAAGCTTAGCGGTGCCTCTGTTTGCTTTTAGGTGTATCTATAAAGTCTTAGAATTACATAACTTAGGCCCGTTACAATCCTGTTGTTATTAACATTAAAACTAAAGGCCTTATAAAGTTATAGACAGACGGCAAACACTAGATTGCGATATAGACGGACGCGTAGTTAAAACGCCTCGTCCTAATCTAGCTTTAATAGTAGCGAGCAATAGCCTGCTCTTCTGCTCCTAATTGCTTAGAGCTATAACTGGCACCTGTTGATTGTCTTAAAGAACGACCAGAAAATGACGATCTAGGAGCAGATTGATGTTAGTAGCACAAGGTCGTGCTTTAATACGATAAAGGTAGTGGCGGTCCTCCACTAGCTTATAGATTAGGTTAAGAGGATGTGGCGGCTGTAGCTTCTGTCATTGCCAAGCTAAGGTTAATAGAATGCATCCGACTCCTGCTTTAAAAGCATGTAGACATCTATAGGATAACACGAAGTGTACGGCTAAGCTTAGTACTAAGATGCTAGTCTATTATTAATTGTAGACTGTGCTAGGTTAGACAGTCGCCCTAGCCTAGTTTCCCGCAGCGGATCCTGTTCTAGGCACAAGGGTGACGCGATGTAGCGCTTACTAGCTTTAATAGCTATTGCACCTATATACTAAGACCTTCATTCCCCTTTGAAAAATCTATGCTCCTTGGCAAGTGCTAGAGGCGGTGCTTTCGCAATGTAGGTAAAGATAGAGTAATTATTTAGCATAATTTGCATAGGCACGAGAAATGGATTTAATTCTAAACTACTCGCTAAGCAGCTTTGACCATACCAGTATCAGTACGCTGAGCTAAACACTACTATAAGCAAAAGACGGAGGTGCATCACTCGAATAACACTACACTTAAAATTATTTCAAACGCTAACTGCAGCAGGCCTGTACGCTCTACTTTCCTATTGTTTAGCTAAAAAGATAGATCTGCATAACAAGTTGAAATAGTCTTTGATGTAGTCTTAGCGTAAGTAGGCTATTGGTATGTAACGTAGACTCTATAAATTATATTAAACTAGAACACAAAAGCTTATTTAGAAAGAGAAATAGTCTCCCACTTGTTGCAAAACTATACAAAGACAAACTAGCATACAAACAAAAGCAACCCTAGAAAATTTATAAAACTATTAACAAACTCTACAAGGTTAATGAGCTAGAATAGAGTCTAGAAAGTTCTTCAAATAATTGCATTCCTCTAGATCTACACAAAAACCACTGTGCAAACTTTTTCTTCCCTAGAGTATATCTCAGATCTGCTGATGCATAAATATGTCTCTAGCTATCTATAGACACAATTCGTGTTTTCTTCCTATTTATTGTCCTCGCTAATACAACGCAAACACAAGCTGTTCATCTTCTTCTTAATTTAATTAGCTCTCCCTACTAGGGACTCAAGATTCACCAGCAGCGGACAGTAAGTACTAGCCGTGTAGCTATGCTTAAGATCTGCCTTAGTACAAGTAAATTAGAAAGTAATGTCTAAAACAAAGCACGTTTAAAAGGGTGTAGCTATTAGCCACAACTCTACCTTTCGTAGTAGTGTAAAATATTTAGCAACCCTAGTTTTACTTGTGCAGTATCTCAGAGGTAGTTTAGAGTTGTAGCAGGGATAACACATTTTTGCTACTCCTAGAAAGACTCTCCTACACTCTACACAAAAGAGCTGCAACGTCTCGTAGCATTTCAAAGACTGGCGTAGCAGTAGTTCCACGCGCTAGAGCTCCGCTTCTAGCTCACTCAGTGTTCGCTTAATACGGGTAGTTAGGGCGCCTACATAAAGTTAGCTATAATTACAAGCGATATTGTTACACATTGACTTACTAGATATACTTGTAGGCAATAGTGTTAATATCTCTTCTTCCTCCTATTCTACAGAAAAATTAGGAATTAGTTCTTCTAAAGACATCTTTAATATTTCTCGAAACTTCTCTAAGTCGTTGAACAGATAGGTAGCCAGAAGCTTAAAACTAAACTCTGTAGCAGGTTAATTTGTACTTATAAAATTTTAGAACTAGATTAATACCTAGGGTCCTAATGCTCTTATACAGTTATACTTATTGCAATAAATTAAAAGACGCGCCAGTCGCTTAGCATCTATCTTCTAATTATTGTTGCCGGCCTAATAATAGAGGATATCAAGAATGAGGCCCATCATTAAAGCGTCGTCGTCCTCAAGCTCTCTTGTTAGACATTCACCTTGAAGCAGATCTTGTCCTGCTTGAAAGCACGGACTAAGCATGCCAACAAAGACGGGCGATGCAAGCCAGAGGACTTTACTTAAAACCTAAAATAATATTGTAGTCTTAGTGTCTTAATCTACGCACTTAAACACAACATCTCCTTCTAAATTAGGTCTTGTAGAATCCCTCGCTGTGATCGTCGCATGTTCAGACAACTATTACAGTTAGTTATTCTGTTTTGGAAAGGCACTGGCCTGTTAAAAGCTAATGTACGTACTTCATCTATATTACTAACTAAAGATAATTAAGTCTGTCCTAGAGATAATGTACTAGTTGAGTGTGCTACTAATTTTATATTACAACTACTCCAGCGTAGCACTAATAGTTATCTAACATATATTGCTATGTTCATAAAAATAGTTAGCAAAACTCCCCCTTCAGGCTAATTGTATAACCTCTACAGAGTTTTAGCCGTACTAGCAATAAACAAATTACTAATATAGTATTAGATAGAAACTCTTGTGTTAAATTTATGGGCCAGGAAGTCTTTGGTAAGTCACAAAACTCCCTAGCCACTCTAGCGTAAGAACAAATAGAAATACTAGAATTTTAGTAGAGTTAAGGTCTAATCGCAGGCTCTTATCTATTAAACAGAAGACTAGATTCTGCTGCGGATTGCACTACTACCACCACCTATTAGCAGGCATATAGTACTAGTATAAACATGACGTGGATAGCGGCTCAGAAAGCTTGTGAGCGGTTCGATTGTCTAGTTAACGATAGGGTAGCTCAGGACCTAACGTATGTACATACACACGGCTTGGCCACTTGCATCCTCTACTCTAGATAACCCCACTCGAACAGCTTAAACTGTGCCAAAGGTATAATTAAGAGTTCTCTAATAGAGCTACTCTTTGCGTATAGTCTATCCGCACCGCAACTGTGCAGCCTCTTCTTTGTTTGTTACATGCTAAAAAGTCTATTGCTTCTAGGCCTTATGCTACAGGCATTGTAATTTAATTAAACCGCTTAGTTTTCGCAACAGCTAATTGCGCAACCTCGTAGTGCAGAGCAATACCTACTTATGTTTACATTACACGCTTCCTTAATACAGGATTAGGATTCTGTCCTACCTCTAAGCATTACAAAGCACCCTTTAGTCTGCTAGACAGGCTGATTTAAAGTTGAAGGCGCCTAAGTCTAATAAAAGGGCCTGCTAACTAAGTTTAGGATAGTGCAGCCCCTCCCGCCTTAGTTACAGATATTGCGAGCTTGTGTTTGTGATGTTAACTAAATAAATATCCGTCAATAACAGGATAACTAACTAGCTACGGCAGATACTAAGCTTCTCCTATTTAGACGCCTTACTCTAAATAGTGTCCTCTAGCTTGTAAACAGTTAAAAACCTTCTGCAGCTCTAAAAGATCTCTGTTGCAGTTGACCTACACCGCATATCGTCTATCTAAAGCTTGTTGGAGTAAGAGCAGAGAACTTAGTTGCTGCTAGTAATTATGCTAACACCTTAGCGTAGGAGTATGTTATTTAGATGCTTTTGTTAGGGAATGTCACGCCACTAATCTCAATTAACTATAGAGATAAACTAGCACACTAAAAGAGCTATGCCCTACACGCAAACCTTTAACATATTTGATAACTATTATTGCTTTTCCTGTAGTCTAAATTTCCTGTGTGTCTTAACAGTATGTTCCTTGCGCGCAGGGCATATGAAGGGGTTTTAAAATTAACTACAACTCTCATATCAGCAAAGAACGCTACGACAACGTGACCATTATTACACATTAGCCTAGTCACTAAATCTAGCCACTAAGATAACGCTCTAGCTGCTTAAACTTAGGTTCTATTTAGCGAAGAGAGATTTAACTGTTACGTAATAAAAATGCCTACAGTAGCTGTTACTGTTGCTCTTTTACTAGACTTGAGTATGTTACTTAAGCATTTCTAATTGCCCAATTTACAACGTTGCTAGGCAGAAGATAGAGCTTTAATAATTCTGGTATGCGTTAGTCAATCTTTATCACTATTGGAGATCTAACATACGGGTGGCAGGTTCAGGGAAATTCTTCACGAAAAGGTAGTCGTGCAATAGTAGAACTTACTAATCTCTATTATTGTTTGCGTATATCACATAAGTGTGTTGCACTATTTATTTTTAAGGTATTAAAGGTGGTGGTTTTTTCATCGAACACCAACTTTTCGAGGCGAGAAAAAGGTCTGGCGTAGCCTTTTTCTCGTCTCAACTATCTTAAACGCCTTCCTAGAGTCAGTTTCTAACACCTGTTTTCTTGGTGCAGGTGTTGTAGCGCGCGCGCTGGCCGGTTGTAGAGAAACAGAGTGGTTAACTGTTAAAAACTCTACAAGTGGTCTGTGCGTAAGTTGATTTTAGAGTTCGATCGAAGGCCATTCAACTCCTACTTGACAAAGCAACAGCTTTCTACTTAGGTAGATATATTTATTGGCGTAGTGAACTAATAGATTTATCTACCTAGCTATCTATTACTCGAAATCCCCATACCGACTCGATATACCGACCTCCTATATCGACCTACACATCCGAAATCCATCCTGACTCGATATACTGACCTCCTATACCGACCTACACATTAGAATTGATAGCTAGTGCTCCTAGCTATCTACCTACACCGAAATCCCTATACCGACTCGATATACCGACCCAATATACCGACCTACACATTAGAATGGATAGCTAGTGCTCCTAGCTATCTACCTACACCGAAATCCTTATACCGACTCGATATACCGACCTAATATATCGACCCTATACCGAACTGCTTAGCGTACCTATATAAGCAACACAAGAGGGCAGCTAGCATAGCCTACAACAACAACAACAAATAAGAAGTAAAGGAGATAACTAGACTAGCACACTAGCTCTATATACTTCCTGCAAAACAGAGGACTGAGAAAGCTACTCGTTAAAACTACCCTAGGCTACGAGCCTCACCTTCATTTAGACGAACCCCTCCTTGTAAATAATCATATATTAGAAAACACTACGTAGATACCTGTAGGTCCTAAACCTACACGTCTTATATAGCCTTTTAGGCTGAGAAAGGACGTTAAACTACAATATAAAAAAAAAGTGGTGGTTTGTGTTGTAGTCAAAATGGGTTTTCTAAAAAAGTGAAAAGCAGCTGCCCTCTACTAATTAGTCGCAAAAGTCAAAAAAAGATTGTGTGTAGTTAACAAAATTTAAACAGTAAGTAGATAAGGTCTATGCGCTAAGCGCTTAGAGCAGAAAAGCTTAGACTACTAAGCAAAATTAGGGTTAAAAAATTTGCTAAAAGTACTAAAAAACAACACTAATTAAAACGTGTTTAATGGCGATTGCCAGCCTATAGCTGGCAACAAGATTGCAATAGAGGTGGAGGAGGTAAAGGTAGAGGAGAGTAAGGACACGTACGTTACTACAGCAGGAGCCTGTAATACTTTATAAAAGCTCTCTGCCTGCTGCTTTTTACCTTTAGGATTTCCCACACTACATAGTACTGCATACAAATAATATAATGCTTAGACTATTTTTTTCTTTATTTAACACAAAGACTAATAGCTTATCTTAAGTAAAGTTAGACCTTACTAGGTTACTTATTTATTTTTAAGGTATCAAAGGTGGTGGTTGTTGTTGTAGTCAAAATGGGTTTTCTAAAAAAGTGAAAAGCAGCTGCCCTCTACTAATTAGTCGCAAAAGTCAAAAAAAGATTGTGTGTAGTTAACAAGATTCGAACGGTAGGTAGATAAAGTCTACGCGCTAAGCTCTTAGAGCAGAAAAGCTCAGACTACTAAGCAAAATCAGGGTTAAAAAATTTGCTAAAGGTACTAAAAAACGACACTAATTAAAACGTGTTTAACAGCGATTGCTAGCCTATAGCTAGCAACAAGATTGCAATAGAGGTGGAGGAGGTAGAGGTAGAGGAGGGTAAGGACACGTACGTTACCGCAGCAAGAGCCTGCAATACTTTATAAAAGCTCCCTGCCTGCTGCTTCTCACCTTTAGGATTTCCTACACCACACAGTACCGCATACGAACAATACAATGCTCAGACTATTCTTCTCCCTATTCAACACGAAGACTAATAGCTTACATTAAGTAAAGTTAGACCTTACTAGGTCACTATACAAGAAGCTATAGTGGTGGATCACGAAGCCTGCGTTCACCTTCGTTGAGCGGCCTCCCTGGTCGGTCGAAGAGGAGCTGTCGGCGGTAGCTCCTATAGTAATCAGGTGGACGCAGAGGTCGAATTCTGTCATTCATCAACACCTCATCGACTAGGTTACTATACAAGAAGCTATAGTAGTAGATTACAAAGCCCGCGTTTACCTTTGTTAAGCGGCCTCTCTAGTTAGTTAAAGAGGAGCTGTCGGCGGTAGCTTCTATAGTAATTAGGTAGACGTAGGGGTTAAATTCTGTTATTTATTAACACTTTATTAATGCGTCTAGTATTATAAATGTTAAGGTTACAATAGAGGTTGTAAAAGGCTTATTTAGTAGCAAGTTTATTAAATACGTTGCGTATGTTAATAGTCTAAGTGCAGTAACAGTGTGTTATCTTACTAATCTCCTTCTGCGCGAATGCAAACTTTAGTAGAGAGACCTTGTAGTGGCTCTACAAGGAGCAAGAGCGTGTCAAAACAGCTATTAAGCAGCTAGGACAAACTAATAAGCAGGAGGATTTTGTGAGTCGCCTCTAGGGATAGGAGAGCCGTTCTTGGATGGTGACGCTATTGTCGTATGTTCACATCTGAGTATAGGCGCATGCCAGAAACGCCGCGACTGCAACACTGCCGAGATAGCGACAGAGACGACAGAAGTTGCGGTCAGCGGTAAATGGTCATCGGTAAATGGTCATCGGTCAAGAGGGTTAGTTGGAGGGATATCGCGCATCTTCGTTTCCGTCCGAACATGCGGTGTGTTGCACTATAATGTTATTTAGATAACCAGCAGCTGTCTATAGCGTATATCTTTCAAGAGCTATAGCTATTCGCTTCATCTTTCCCACGGTAGTCAAAATGTCAGAGCATCCCGTAGAGATTATCCTCTAATATCACTTCTCCAATCGCGAATTGCTCGACGAAGCATTACTCGCCGCAGGAGCATCGGTTTTAAGCAAAGACGTACAAGGCGACGCGCAGGGAAACAAGCGCCTCGCTCTCTTAGGAGACTCTGTGCTACGAGAGGCTGTTCTAGAGCCATAGTACAGTTCTAAGGAAAGCACTAGTGAGTGCAGATACGTAAAGATCTGTTAAGAGACTGACCTTGCTAGAGGAGGGCTCTAACAGAGTAAAGAATCTGTGCAGGAACAAAAAGTTAAGCTAAGTAGCGCAAAGAAGCGGACTAGCAAAGTACATCTGCTAAAACCTATGCCAACAAGGGCAAGTACCACAGGAGACTGCTGTATCAACGGTGGAAGCGCTGGTAGGAGCGGTTTATTTAGACTGTGGAAAGAACATATTAACGGTCAGAAAAGTCCTCAAAGCTATCAGGTTTTTCATAAAGTAATAAGAATGAATTAATAATCTTACATGCAATAGAAAGGAAACAATAAACTTAGTTAGAACAAGTCGCAAGTATACCTCAAAGTAATAACGCAATAATACTGTACTGGTCCTTCTATACCTATACCATTAGGTAATAAGATACTCATACCTAGGACTGTCTAATGAATCGTGTAATCAGCTGCGTTGATGTTCAAATATAAAAGCTTTAATTAATTTTCCCTCTCACGTCTCTTGCACCTTGCTTAAAGGACCTCCATTAGCTGACTCGAGCGTCGCGTCAAGTTTGGTGGGGCTGACCGATAAGTGATTTTCGCCGATGATTGATAGAATATATTAAGTGCTGAAGTAACTCGTTGTATAGCGGCTGTTTGGAAATAGTGTAATTAGCGGTATCTACAAGCAGACAATTCACGCATAAGTTACTTCGACTCGCCAACTATAGCAAGGAGGATGTCCGACCCGTACCAGCCACAGGGTTGCCTGGAGGCGTTGAACCTTGCTGCATAACTGGGGAGAGGAATTAGGATACATCACCCGGGTTTGCCACTAGTAGCCTCATCTTAGGCTTGCGAAAGCCCAAAACTGAGATACTAACCGGGACCTATCATGGGAACCAAAACGGAGCCTTTGCTTAGCTAGGAATCATCCCTGCATAACACCCATTCTAACCCAGAACAGATAACAAACCTGTTGTCTGGAAATACAGTCACGTTCAGATGTCGCGCAGGTCTCTATACCCAAAGAGAGATGACGTAGGCGGAGTACACTGAGCTGTGGCCTCCCTCTCCACTTCCTCTGTAAACTTGTCTTCCTCACCCACCTTACCTTTCCTGATCTCCGCAAGCTCTTCGGTGGCTTTATAGTTCCAAGTGTCGTTGTGCTCCCAAAATCTTGATATGATGTGTAAACTGCAGAGTGGCCCTGCACATCGCCGTAAGTTCTTCGGGTAGCTAGAGCTGTCTCATGAGGCTCAAACGTCCGCTTTGATGTGGTTCGAATTCGGCGGGTTTAGATGCTGTTGCGCTCGTCGCACTCTTGGTCAGAGAGGGCGGAAACCGGGGCACGCTGTTGAGGTCATGGAGCCGCTTCGAGGGACGAGATGTTTGCTCCGAATATATCTGCATGATACATCGTTCTTTTGGCTGGTCTTGGGTTTGTTAGCTGCCTGGGAAGCAACAGGCGGTATTAATTAAGCGGGCTAGAGAAACAGAAGATGGTCAGTTGTCGCCCGCCAAGTGCGGTCAGAGGACAGGGCCCATACACAGTTTGCGTTATGCCGACGCCGTCGATTGAGCCCGCCATTTTGTAAACGCTTGTGGTGTTCATGTTCAATAAGTTCCGGAGCAAAGAGGATGTAAAGAGCTGACGATGGTCAGGGCCAGGCTTGTTTGTTTTTGAGGGGCAGACCCGAGCTTTTAGCGATCGGCAATATAGGTACGCTAGTAGGAACTACTTATTCACGTGCCGAGTTGGCCCAGCCCACCCGATGCCATCCAGATGGTAATATCATGTTCTTCCGCATTGCAGAGTGCAGGCCTTTATCTACCAGCTCAAGCTGTAACAAAAGTAATTCCTACTACCATGGCAAATCATACCGTGTCCGTGCACCCAACGATCGGAGTCAACCAACGATCGCTCCGAGCCCTGAGGCCTACTACAAAAATGAAGCTGCAGAGCCACGTACAATAGCTATTATCACAAGATATTTTGGTGGAGTATTTTATAGGCCTATACAAGCAATATTCTCTATATAATTTATCTATACAATGTGGCGGTGCGTCCGCTGCGGGTTGTGTGAGTGCGCGCGGACGGAGGAGGCGTCGCAGGCTTCGGGCGACTACGAGCACCCACAGCACGACGCGCAGGCTTTAGTTAAACTGCAGAAGCTTTTAAGGTTGTAGACTTGCCACTTTGGGACTGTTGTAAGGCGTTTGTAGAGTTGCGAGCTTGTTTAGCAGCGGCTCTAGCAGCTTTCCGGGCATTAATAGCTTGACGCTCCTCTGCCTTAGCCTGCGCGCGCGCTTTCTTCTCCCTCACACGCTGTGCATGCTTCTCTTCTGCAATCTTATCCTTATATAGCTTATTGGCAGCTGCTAGATCCTTTATTTCTGCCTTTCTTGCCTCTTCTTCCTCCTTCTCTTGCTCAGTAACTGCCATGCGGACCCGCGCCTCTTGAATAGATTGAGGTGACCACACTATCGCTCCGCCGTGATACTCCTGATGCTGTTGCAGGTCTAATTGCCTACTAAGTTACTTCTAGCGCTTCTATTTTAGGTATAGCTTCTGACGCAAGCTATTTAGTTTGCTGTAAAGGAGCTCTACCTAGGTTGATAGGTGGTGGATAGTTTGGCTAAGCTTCCGCGCACCTACACTGCGAGGATCTTTTGCTTCTGCACGCAGTGTAGTACAAGCTCTTAGCTAATCCTTAGTAGAATAAGCTGTAGAACTAGACGTAACTGAGCCTGAGTTGGTTGGCGTTGTGTGGCGGAATCTATTAAGTATAACGTTGGGGTCCACTAGGGTTATCCCTGTGTTAGTGAAGGCGTTTTGTACGAGCTTTTTTGTAAATTTATTCACCCAGGCAGGCTAAAATAAGCTAATAAAGTCACTTTTCGTTAGTAGCGATAGGCCTTGAGACTTCTGGAGGTAGTCATCCAGCTTAGAGGCGTACGCGGAGGATAGTGGCTTGAAGCAGACGACGTCTAACGGCTGCAGCGTTTGGGTGCTGTGAGGAGGTAATACTGCAAGTATTATACAATTATAGTTGCAGTAATTAATAAATTTCTGCGTTAGGTAACTCTTGTGCCTATCTACTATTAAAAGCCTGTAACTCTGACGCGCTTTTGCCTTTGTATAACGGTTAATTACCTGCTTAAGCCTGGCTAATCTAATATTATTGTTCGTCCAGCCTGTAGGCGAAGAAGCTACGTGGATTAGGTAGGTTCCTGCCTCAATATCGGCCACCTAATAACTCTGGATCGTGGAGTTTTTTGACGCAAATATAATGCCTGGAGGCAGTGCAGTACTATCCGCGCAGATTGCTGCTAACAAGCTCACCTACTTACGTGAGCCATCTTGACGAGCCTGTCTAACCTCCTTCTTCTCACACTGACGCTTACTGAAGATGCGCTTTGACCTTCCTAGTAGTCCAATTGCAAAGCCCTTCTTATCTATATTGTACGTGTTGCGCTCGTCAACGCTGTACTCTTGGATCTTTGAGTGAAGTAAGTCAAAGTATAGCTTGTATCTTTCTCTAGAGTCAGCTTGGTGTCGGTTTCGATCGATCCCGATGCTCCATTTGGTGACAGGTTGGGCGTCGTGGCGATGAAGAAACCGAGTAACCCAGCTCTCAGAAACCTCACGATTCGCTATCATACCCGCAAAATTTTGCAGCATCTCTCGTGTTGATGGCAAGCCTCGCCTGACGCATCTTTCTATGTATAGTAAAAGCTCTTGCTCGTGTTGTGGGTTAAGTAACTGAGTATCCCGGTAGTACGCTGCATTGGTGCGCTGTTTCCCTTGGTGCCGCCGCGACAACGTCGTTCGATTAACACCAAATCTTTTAGCAACTTTGCGGTACGAGAAAGATGCGCCTTCTTCGCGCAATTCGATTTCTTCAATCGCTTCTTGGATCGGATCCATGGTGGTGGAGTTATGACGCGTTCAAGTTGGGACGATTGTAGCGTTGTGATGTTCCGATGGACGTTAGTACCGACAGCACGCAGCCCATGCGCTGCCCTGCGTTCCTTTCACCCACAAGGGATTTTTAGCGCACGAGGCTAACAGTGTCATTAGGGAGAAACATATTAAGCAGCACCGCAGCCGCCGCTTGCTTGCGATAAAGCCAAACTCCTCTCTAAGGACTCAACTGCAGTATCATTGTTACTTGCGTTGTCAAGTACAAAGTATCCAACGCTCGTGTTGTCAACGCCAAATAGCCGAAGTATTGTTGTTGCTACAGCGGCAATATTATCGCCAGTGTGCACTCCGTGTAGCTCAGGCAACCCAAGCAGGTGGTCGACTAGCTTGCCCTCGCTGTTGAGGTAATGTACGCAGAGGTCAGTAAAAGCATACTGCCCACCAGTTGAAGTCCAGTTGTCAAATGACACGTGTATAAGCGACCGGGCTTCGCGAAGGTAGTTGGCAACAGCTGGTATGTATGTGTTGTACTCAGCAATAATATGATCGCGGAGCGTTTGGTGGCTTCAACGCCTGCTAAGGCGTTGTGAAGGAATTGAGCATGCGCTCCGTGTCGATTCAGACTGAATACCATCCCCGCCTGACAATGAGAGCGCTTCGCTGTTTGAGCGCAGAAGAACCATTTCGCTTCCTGACTGGTAACCTCGATCTCAACGATAAATTTCCCACTCACATTAGCCGGATTGTACTGTCGAAATCCAGTGTCTAATTTCTGGTTGCTGTGGCACGGATTCTAAAGATCATTCTCAGTTAATGTATGGTTTACCGTGTCCGTGCGCCCGATGGGCCAGTTCACCCGATGGGCCACCCCAACATCAAAACAATAGTTCCATCCCAACTTTAACACGCGATAACTCCACTACTATAAGCCTAATTAAGGAAGTAATTGAAGCAATTGAATTGCGTGAAGAAGGCGCATCTTTTAGCTATTGCAAAGTTGCAAAAAAGTATAGTGTTCCTTAGTTAACCTTAGCGCGCCGACACTAGCAGAAATCTAACAATGTAGCAGAAGCAGCGCGCTAACAATAACTACTTAACCTATAATAGGAGTTAGAGCTTATATAATATATAGAAAGATGCACAAAGAGAGGCTTGCTGCTAACATGCAAAATAGTACAAAATTTTGCATTAACTGTAATAGAGTAGGAGGTTTCCTAAAGCTAGGTTACTTAGTTTCTTTATTGCTACGCTAATAAGCTTACTATTAAATAAAGCTCTAAGATTAATTCTAATAGGCATAAAGCTAATTTACTGTATAAGTATAAGCTCTACTTTAAACTATTATATTTAAAAATGCGTAAACACGCTATTAACGCGCGCAATACGTACAATATAAATAAAAAGAGCTTTTTTGTTAGTATCTTTAAACGTGGCAAAAGAACGTTTACTAAAGCCTTATTAAGCTTAAAACAGTTAGCAACTGCTCTACAAAATAGCAACTAGGAATAGATAACGCTATGTAAGGGGTGGTTTTAGGCAATAGTACTTGCTTCACACCACAGAAGATAGTGAGAGATAGCTTAGAACAATAACGTGTATATATTTCAAGCAATAATACCTGCAGGAATCTTCTGCAGGTAGAGACAGCTTATAAGCAGAATTACAAGTGTGCACGCTAGCAATAAGCGAGACTTGGCGGATCCGGGTCAACACACAGCTATCCGTGACACGCTACTAGCTTGCGTATGCGCTTCTAGAGAGGCATTGCCGCTAGCGCTCGTGTACTAAGGCATTTCCGCTAGCGCTCGTGTACTAAGGCTTAGCTAGACTTTAATTAAGCTAGTTTAACGCTGTAGAGGCTAAGAGACATAAGTTTTTCTTCTCAAACTTACCTACAGGATAGAGCAAAAATAAGATAGGATTAGCTTAGCTTAAATAGGTATTTAATTGCTATACAAAGCAGAAAGCGCGTCGCAATTACTAGCTTCTAATTCTTAACGGCTACGGCAGCTATATTACTACTAATTTGATTAATTTTTGTAATAGCAATTAGATCTTTATAGCTATATTTCTACTACATGCTACCTACAGTCTCTAGCTGCTTAATATAGTAATCTTTAGGCCTCTATTGTAATACTATACTTAAGAACTTAATTACTATATCTACTATATATAGAACCTTACAGGGACTACCAAACGCGATTTCTTTAGCCTCTTTTAGCCTGCGTAGAAGTCTACAATAACGCCTAAGCTTATTTTAAAAAGTTTTTAAGCTATAGGCGTCTAGCTAATAGATGCAGACGCTGTACTAAAACGCTTTATTAACTACTAATAACAACAAGCTAAGGCTTTAGAACTTAGGTAGCCTAGTAATAGCAATAGCTAGAGAGAGCTGCGAAAATTTCTAGACTCTACGCTGCAGTATACCTTAAAAGTTAACTAAAATTAAGTTAAAGCTTTATTTTATTCTCTATAGATGTAAAATAAGCTTATTAACTACAAAAATAATAGTTTATAGAGCGAGCTTAGCACTAAAAAAAAAGTAGAAACTTTAGCGCGTAACACTAACTACTTAAGAGAGCAATAATTATTATAGCGGCGCTATATTTATAAGTTCTAGAAAGCTCTACACAGCGCGCGCGCGTAAAGCTATATAATAAGATAAAGCTAACTAACTATAACTTTAGAAAACTTATAATAGAGAGCTTAAAGCGGCGGCAACAGTATATAAAAAGTAGCTATTAGAGGCAGCAAAGATAGCCTAATAGTATACTACTAATAAGTGTTGTAGGGCAAAGAAAGCGCATACTAAGAAGCTTGCTGCCGCCTAAGCACTTAAAAAGTAGTAACGTAAAGCTGTAACTACACAAAAATCTTATAATACACTTATAAAACTTAAGCAAAAAGCTTTATATAAAGTAGTAAAAAATTTAACAAAGCATTGTTATATTAGTAGTAGTTAAACTTACGGTGGTTGATGGGTAGAGGTTGGGTAGAGGTTAGGTAGGTTTACGTAATACCACAGCCCCTACCTAACCCCTACCTATTTTTTTAGTTCTCAAAATGGGTAGAGGTGTAGTAGGTCTAGAGTTAGGTTACACAGACTACAGGTTAGGGTTAAGTTAGAGTTAAGTTGCTATTAAAAATTAGCAGTTATTATAGCTAATAATAGCAAACTAATACGTACCTTAATACCTTAGCATTACAAACTTTACCTTTATTAGTATCAGCGCTACTATTTTAGGTGTAGATTAATCTATAATGTACGCGTTATAAATAAAAATCGCAACTCTACCCTAGACCTACTATATAGCTAGTCTATTCTAACCCTAACCTATAGTCTGTGCAACCTAACTCTAACCACTACTTACGCTAGAGTAACCCCTACCCAACCCCTACCCAAGGACCGTGCATCAGCTACCCAACCCCTACCTAACCCTAGGGTCTCCCTACCTATCAACTAGCGTAGTTAAACTAGTGTTAACGCTAGTCCGCCGGCTGCGTCTTCTCTACCCAAAATTAGCGCGTGCGGGCGCCAAATTAGGACACCAGCGAAATTTAAATAGTACAATTAATAGGCAAGCCTCTATATATTAATACACTAACTTTTCTCGCGATAATTACTTTTGTAGGTAGCTCTACAGCCTCATCTTTTTTGTTGCCCAATATTGGTGGGGTGGCCCATCGGGTGAACTGGCCCATCGGGCGCACGGACACGGTAGTCCCAGGAAATTAAAATCGATGACTGAGCTAGCAGAAGGGTTTAGCGATGACGGCGAGAAGACAAGCTCCCCTGCTTCGCCGACAGTGTTAGTAGTTGTAGGTCGAGACCCAGTTGCAGTGCCCGTAGATTGCGGAATGTATGTCGCGTTCCAACCCCAAGGCGAAGTGGTGTTCCAAGGCGCATGTGGTGTAAGAGAGCTAGCCAACGCCGTTGCATGCGATGCGCGGGACTCGGCAGCCGACTCTCGCTTCGAGATCGCCTGCAAGGAAGGCGGGGTAACGCACGTTGTGGAAGCCAGCACAACAGTGCTAAACTACGCCAGTAGAAAGTGAAGCTTAGCCATCGTCTCTACACGTATATCAGACGGTCTGAGTCTCTTGTTAAGTAGCGCACCGTTGCGCGCTCAAATGCGGGTGTTTCAAAACAGTGTGACTGGAGTGCGGGTTCCGGCGCCAAGGAGAGACTACGATACAGTGCCCGTGCGCGGGTTGAGCCACACCAACATCAAAATTTTGCAAGCCAATCAAGCTCGTCGATTTCAACCCATCAAGCTAATCCATCAAGCTGTATTGTCTATAAACCTCAAGCCTAGCCAAGCTGGGCATCTCAGCTTGATTGGCTTGATTGTTGGCATCTATGGCAGGAGAGTAAGGGCACAGGGATAGCTAAGAAATGTGGCGTCTTCATGGCGCTTTTAGCGTCAGACAGAACTTTTGACAGCGACCTCCGTAGTGTCGCTGTTCTAAGGCGCCCCAACCTCTTAAGTAATCTCCAAGGACCCTTGTGCGAGGGAACTAGCGGTATTCATGGATAAAGCTTGGTTTGATGAGTAATTTTCCACCAATCACCAAACACGAACTAAGTAGAGCTTAATTCTTCTTACGATATCGTATTATGCAAAAGTGTGGCAGCGCTAGCTCTAAAATTACTAGGTATCAAATAGGAAGTGGCTTCGTAGGCGTGTGTTTCTTACATGTACTATTACACATACGTGCATTTGTGATATGCCCGAGTTCATGGACAAAGTGCAAGGACAGGTCAACAACGACCCGCAGCAATCAATGCAGTCTCTCAAGAATGTCACTAATGCTGTTGCATTAGTTTGTAACGGTGACATGACTACATGTGCACGGACACGGTATCTTTATATTAGGTCTTCGACCTCGGGATCTGTGGATCAAACTTGATTGGTTAATACCGTAGTTCAAGCTTTTCATATCCCGCTCTTCAATGCAGTCCCTACCGTAACCGTGAAAGTTGGAAACAAGCCGATGGTGAGATGCCTCAACACCACCTCTCCTGATCTTAATGTAGTAGCAAATTAGGTGCGAACAACATCCCTAGAGATAAAGACGCAGATTTAGTTATCTGCTAGCTAGATACTTGTTGTGTGACGCTTACAGACGTTGCAGTGGTTGTCGGCTGCCTCAGCTTAACTCCGACTTTCACCGTTGTGCTAGAGGCATTCTCCTCACATAGACATGACCTCTGAGTCTTTTCGAAACATGGCCTACAAGTTCCTTCTAGCCTCTCTGCCATTTGCAGGCTCAGCTTTGTACCTTACGTATCTACACATAACCCTTTCCCAAAGCGTGCAATGTCAAATAACGCCTTACCTACAAGACAAATCGATCACTATACCTGATACAGTCCAGAATAGCTCGGAAAACTACATCATTCACCATGAGTGCACGCGCAAGACAATCACCACAGCGTCTCTTGGAGCCTCCAAGCCAGAGATGATGGTGCTCTTTCTCCGACACACAATGGCTACATTTTCCAAGCGTCCTCCTGCGTGGGGTATCTGGTACATGATCAAGGATGCCAAAGACATGAATACGTTTAACTCAGCATACATTCGTTCTCTCCAGTTTGTTCTTGGAGACCGCGTCTGCGGAGTTTACGTGGTGACTTCTCGAGACAAAGAGCGTATCACCCTGACTCTAGATGCACCTGGAAGTTATAAAGGACCACTAGTAGAGGGAATGCTGGTAGTTGAAGTCAAAGAGGAGGGAGACCAAACTACTTTCATCAACCATACGGTTATGTGGCGAGAGAAGGGAAAAGGGAACGCCGGGGTCTTGGAAGGGGTGGTTGGAAGGTGGATGCATGGGTTGATGGTAAGAGGGCTTATCGAGAGTGGCGTACGGAAATTGTCGACAGAGATTGAGGAGAAGAAGAGATTATGAGGAGTGTAAATGTGCAGGAGATGCCTTTGTGGCGGAGGTACTGAACTCGAAGCACGGTGACATACATGGGCAAATCGGTTTTTGAAAAATCGGTTAAGCAGAAGTTAGCGTACCAAACTCTGTGTTTACCGATCGGACAAAATCTTGTTAGTGACAGTGTAAGCAAGGGGTGATAGTAGTATAGGGTCTCATGTATGAGTGTGTTGTTGTGTGTATGTACAAGTGTGTCTAGGTGAACGCGGGCTTCGTGATCCACCACCATAGCTTCTCGTATGGTGACCTGGTGAGGTCTAACTTCACTCGATGTGAGCCATCGGTCTTCGTGTCGAACGGGGAGAAGAACAGTCCGAGCATTGTATCGTTCGTATGCGGTACCGTGTGGTGTGGGAAATCCTGAAGGTGAGAAGCAGCAGGCAGGGAGCTTTTATGAAGTATTGCAGGCTCCCGCTGCGGTAACGTACGTGTCCTTACCCTCCTCCACCTCCACCTCCTCCACCTCCATCGCAATCTTGTTGCCAGCCTATGGCTGGCAATCGCCGTTGAACACGTTTCAATTGGTGTCGTTTTTTGGTACCTTCAGCAAATTTTTTGACCCTGATTTCGCTCGGTGGTCTGAGCTTTTCTGCTCCGAGCGCTTAGCGCGTGGACCTCATCCACTCACCGTTCGAATTTCGTCGACTACACACAATCTTTTTTTGACTTTTGCGACTGATTAGTAGAGGGCAGCTGCTTTTCACTTTTTTGGAAAACCCATTTTGACTACAACAACAACCACCACCTTTGATACCCTAAAAATAAAAGTACAAGTGTGTCTAAGCTCTGAAATAGTCGGACGTATTAGTCATGGCTGCAGAGCAGTCATGTGATGTGTTCCTAGGCTTAAAGTACTAGTTCTGACTCCTGTTGTGGGCTGTGTTACTGTCGCTCGCGTTGCTCCTCGTCACGCGGGCGCTAAAGCCCTTGGTGTCGTCGCGACAACGTCGTTTAGTCAACTCTTGTTGTTGTTGTTTTTTTTTGTTTTTTTTGTTTTTTTTGTGAAACATCGCTATACGAGGTTTTTTCTCCATCTTCAGGCGATTCGATTTCTGCAATCGCTTCTTGAATCGGGTTCATGGTGGTGGAGTTATGACGCGTTGAAGTTGAGACGATTTCAATGTTACGATGTTCGGTGGCTCACATGCCGAACTGGCTCACATGGCACGTTAGTGTCCCTGCACAGTAGTCTTGGCAACCGCGCCGCTGGTGAGTCCAAGCGACCAGCTCCTGAGCACGACAACAACGGTTCCTCAACTTCACAACGTTACGCGACATGTTGCTATGTCTTCGCTGCAGGCCTCTCTCGTTCAGCATTACTACGTCGCATCGCACTCCAGTCTTGCACACCGTTCCTTAACGCTAACTAGGAGGAAGCCCTTTGTGCTTGCGCCCTGACCTATTACGCTTCTAAAGCCTACCTAAATACTAAGAACGTGTGCATTAGAAGCAGAAATAGTATTAGGAAATATGTAAAGTAAACACATGCACATACATTATACAGTCTTTAAGTAGCAAAGTTAGTTTTAAGAAGTCTAGCTAGTTTACACTACTACTTAGTGTTATGTTGCAAAATAGTTTTAAAGCAAACAGCAAATAAGTAAAAATAGACCTTAAATACTCTTACCTAAAATAAGTAACGTTAAATAACACAGCTTATCTACACTAACACACCTAAACCCTATTAAGCATATAAGCCTGCTAGCAAAATATTCTAGGCGGCAAGAAGGATCCTAAAGAACAATGGATCGTGCTATCTAGTTAAATAGGAGGGTATTAACCTAGGGACAGGACGTCTGTACAAGTTAACATAGAAACTGCACGATTTTGTTACTCTAGCCCTAGAAGTAGAGTAGAAGGAGATTATCGCTGCTTAAAGCACTATTACAGAATATACTTATAGTTAAGCTTAATTATTTAAAGAAGCTAATAATTAAATACAGTCCCTAAGCAGGTTGCTAGAACTAGTAACGTCTAGGCAACGACTAACAAAGAGGGTAACTTAATGTTAAAGTATTTTAACAGCTTTTTTGCAGCAAATGCATTAGTTATAGTGCAGTTCTAGTTTGCTCTTCCTAGAGTTATAGCAAAGTGCGTGTATATTAGAAGATAGAAACTTATATACGTATAATCTTATACTTGCTAAGTAGAACAATGTTAATCTAGCAATTAGTACTACAACTACACTAGAAGAAACATTAGGCTTAAACTAGCGGAACTTAGCTGCCGCGAACGGTTCTAGCTATATAAATAAGGTGATTTAATTTATCTTTAAAAACGCTAGCATAGCATGCTAACCACGTGTCCATAGGATCTAAGTGCTACAGATCCGGCCGCGCTAGGTCTACATGCTTAGTCTTCGGCTTGCATTAAGAAGGTTGATAGTGTTGGAATTATGCAACTACCGTCGCACCCTAATCCTGCAGAGATGCTCTAGGACGCAGGACGCAAGGAAAGTAAGCTTCTAGAGAACTTAAGTCAGGAAGAGCTAGAGCCATTAGAGCTAGCTAGGCGGGAGTCACAAAGAATCTATGTTTGTACGCTTAAGGAGAGAGGTTTACCTCTGTCTACACTGCTTACTACCAGGAAGCCGTTGGAGACACAAGAACAGCAAGAAATGCAGGGTAAGCTGGAGATTCTAGAGGTTACGCTGTCAGCACCTGCTAATAAAACTATTTGCAGAGAGCTAGAGCCTTGAGCAGAAGCTAAAGCCGAAGCAGTATCTTCTACAAGGACATAGATGGAACCCGTTCTCAAAGAAGACGCACTTGTTCTACTCCACAGCGAAACGATAGAGAAGCAAGGCTAGGCACCGGTGAGTTTAGAACGATTACTAGGAAGATTTTCTAAAGATTGCTAGACTTATAAAAAAGCTGTGATACAACATGCACCGGCCGCGTCCGACGTAAGCGATAAGCCCACAAGGCTTTTAGCACGTTCCAAGCGGTCGATATCACTGTCTCTAAAACAGAGCGGATCTATCCTGCAGCACCCTAAAACGCGTGCATGTACTCTACCTGTTTTAGCTATAGACCGTACACCGACTGCATCCTCGACATTATCCTCCTAGCTAGGGTTGAGGCTAGCTACTAAGATTACAGCTGGGCAGGCATTTGCTAGGCCGGATGTGAATGCTCTAGCTAGGGGTAGAAATGCCAAAACGTGCCCTTTGCCTACAACAGCTCTAGCAGTGTGTGCACGCTATACTTTAGAGTAAAACAGCCCCTTAGAGACTAAAACCAGAGGTCTTCTAGCCCTATTAGCTTTAGACTAGAGTGTTAAAGGTCTTTTTTTTATTGTAGATTAACGTCCTTTCTCAGCCTGAAGGGCTATATTAGACGTGTAGGCCGAGGCCTGCAGGTATCTATGTGGTTTTATCTTATAGGTTATTTACAAGGAGTGGTTATCTAAATGAAGGTGAGACTCTCAGCCTATTGTGTATATGTGGTGGAGGGGGAGGAGGAGAGGGGGGTGTTTAGAGCTAGGTCGCCTGGTAAGGCGATTGCATCTAGTTATCAGAGTTTCTTTTGTACCAGGCCTGTGTACTAACCCTAGTTTCCTTAATAAAGGCTATAGTAGCCTTAATACCTGCTTCTGTTTAGAAAAGATATTGTAGAGAGATTAGCTCTATATAGGAGTTCTAAAATATAGCTCTACTATCCTTATATAGTTAGTACCTAAGGATTATATAAGCTGTGTCTTAAGTAGCTCTAAAATTGCATGGGCAGGTTTTGAAATCTACTTTTCCTCTCTTAAATAGATAGCTCTTTAGGTAGCTGTAACCTAGTTTTAATTAAAAGAAAGAGCTAGATATATCTCTCCTAGTAGCAGGGATAGGTATCTGTTTCCTTATTTTCTATTTAAAGGTTGCTAAGTAGGTGCTTAGGTTCTTAATAGTAGCTTTCTTCCTGTAGTCCTCTAGAAGGCTTAACTAATTAACACTTGCTAGTTGTTTAATTTAAGAGCTAACAACTGCTAGGCTTGTTTTATTTGTTAAAGGGTTTATTTCTATAGCCTCTTTTGCTAGGGAGTCTGCATAATCGTTGCCTGGTATATCTTAGTGTCCTGGGACCTAATGTAGCGTAGGGTTAATGCCTTTTCTTTCTAGTTAAGTTGCTGCTCTAACACACTTAATTTGCCACTCTTGGCTAGGGTTGTTTAAGGTGTTTTTTAATTAAAATAGAGCAGCCTGATTATCTGCGTAGATATTAACGTTTTAGCAGTTGTATAACAGGCTGACTGCTTTCTCTAGCCCTAAGGTAATATCTTTAAGTTCACTATTGTAAACTAGCTAGTTATTTCCTATATTTGCTTGTAGTTCTTTAATAAGAGTAGCTCCTTTATAGAAGGCAATGCCTATGCCTATTCCTTTGCTATTTCTTATAGCTAAGGCATCTAAGTATACTAATAGAAAGTTGTTGTCTGCTAATAGTTTCCTATAGCTTTCTGCTTTAATGTCTTTTGGCTTGTTTAATATATAGACCTTGTAGGGAGTTCTAGCGTTCTATAGCGTAAAAGCGTAGTGTTATATTTCCTCTGTATTGTCTAAGAGGGCTGAGGTAATAGATAATTGTATTTAATTGAGTTGCTCTCCTCTGTTGTTGTTGATAGCAGCTATTAGAGGGTGATTTAGATCTAGTAGAGTAGATCTAAAGGCGTATCTTCTTATAGTGTTGTCTAGCCTAACTCTAGGTGGAAAAAGAGCGGCTTCTACCTTACTAGGCATTGCAGGGGATAATCTAAAGGTTCCTAGGATCTTTCTGCAGGCCTAGTTTTAAAGTTTTTGCCTGCTAATAAGGACGTGTTGTTAGCCTTTCTAAAATAGCTAACATCTGTAATCAGCTACGCTAGTAATGCACGCTAAGTATAATTGCCTTATTGCTCTTAGTAAAAGGCCTTTATTAATATTAGCTAGCCTGCTTAGGCAGAAAAAGGCCTGGTTTGCTTGTTGTATCCTTATATAGTAGTAGTCTCTAAACTTGAGAGTGTTGTCAAAGAAGATACCTAGCTACCTAACTAGTCTTTTTAGCTAGAAGGTCTCTTGTGTAGATAGCGTAAGGCATCTGTTTGTATCTTTTCTAAATCTTGTCCAATTTGCTAATTCTGTTTTTAAGCTATTAAACTTAATAGCTAGCTCCTTTGCTTAGTTAAAGGGATTTGCTAATTCTCTTTCAAGCAGTTTAATATTCTTTTTTATAGACGTTGTTAATATTGAAATTTAAAGGTCGTCTATATAGGATAAGGAGTATATATTATTGTTTACTATAGTTAATTGGAATAGCAGTTTCGTGTAAATTAGAAATAGGATAGGAGAGGCTAGGCTCCCTTAAGGTGTACTAGTATTAACTTTCTAAAGGTTCTCTGTTTGCCTATTAAAGGATAACTCTAAAAGCCTTTCCGTAAGGAACGAGTTTGTCCACAATAAGAGGCATACAGGTAACTGTTAGTTGCTTATATTTTCTAGAAGCTTATTCTTAGATAAATAGTTAAAAGCGCCTCTAATGTCTAAAAAGGCTGTTAAAGCAACTCTGTTTTTCTTTCTCTGTTATTGTATATTATTGTAGAAGAGGAGTCCTGCGTTAATAGCTAATTTCTTTAGCCTGCCTCCTATTTGCGTAGGGTGGAGTAGGTTAGTTGTTTCAGCTAAAGTACTTAATCTTTTTAAGTATAGCCTTTCAAGTGCCTTCCCTAGGCAGCATAAGAGGGAGATAACTCTTTATACTTTTAGAATTAAGTAGTCTAGTTTGTTAGGCTTTCTAAGGATAACCTCTTTTGCTTTTCGCTAGCACCTTAGCTAGTATCCTAGGTTAAACAGAGCTAAGTACACTTTAAAAAAGATGCTTAGTCAGTAATTGTATGCTTTTAAGATAACTTTTTAGCTAATTCCATCTGGTCCTAGTAAAGTAGCTTTTATTTTCTGACAGGCAGTGTAGAGTTCCTCTATAGATAGAGTTGGCTACTCCTATTTGTGGTTTCCTTAGTAGTTGCTGAGTAATGGGGCTGGTGTAGAAAGAGGAGGCGGAAATAGCTCCTCTCTAAAGGTTTGGCACTTCTCTCTAAAGAATTCTTTGCCTCTATGTGAAGATCGTCCGAAGATGGTCTAGGTTGGTTCTCGGGAGGATGAACGAGTACTAAAGACACGGGGTGTACTAGCACGATTAGAAGATCGATGTAATAGTACGAGGGTTGAGAATCAAGTCTTAATCCTTAAATTAATCACTAAGTAAAAACTCTTGAGAAGTTGAACATAATGAGCCGTAAGGGCACATTGCCTATTACTATATACATGAGGAGTTCTAGAGATCCTATAGTGTACCATAGTCCTAACAATCCCAAAGTCCATCTAGGACTTCCTAGGATTCTAGGATGTCCACAGTCCCGAGGATCCCAAAGTCCGGCTGGGACCTTCTAGGATTCTAGGACTCTAGGACTGGCCACGTGATCTTCTTATCACCTGATCCCTGGGTCCGTGCCATCGGTTGTCGGTACTTGAGGTGGTGGTGCCCCACTCTAGGCCTTGGGTCGTAACACTAACTAGAACTAGCTAGCGGTCTTTTAGGCTAGTAACTTTTAGTTTTTGTGTCTTTTAGATATTTGTCTATAGTTGTTGAAGTGGAGGTGGGAAGTAAGAGTGAAAAAGGGAGAAGGTTAAATAGAGACTAGGGAAGACAGTAGTGTAGAGGATAGTAATCGTATTGTTGTTCTTTTTGTCTTGTTAACTGTCTTGCTATCTAACTGCCTGCTAAACTACAGTCTATATATACCTGTGACTTGCATTCTAGAAAGATCTGTATTACGCAATAGCTTGCGTAGTAGATTGCGTAATCTATAATAGATTGCGTAATCCTGAACGTCATTGATCACAGCAATCAATTGATAACAATGATAAGTAATACTAGTAGCGTAATAGCTTCTAGTAATCAATTGATTGTAGATTCCAGGTATGATTTGAGCACCTGGATTCTGTGGAGAAACAGCTAAGTAGCTTAATCTCCAACAATAGTTAATCTTTGTTGTTGCCTGCTATAGTAGCGAAGGTAGCTGCAGTAGTATTAGGCGGGTTCTAGATAGGCGTGTTCTAGATAGAGGTGTTCTGGATAGGCGTGTTTGTTGTTAGTTTCTTAATACGTCTAATTTTCTCCCTTAACTCTCTCCAGACGTTAAAGAGGCTCAATATCTAGTCTGCTAATATAGCTGTATTCTTCTTATTAACTCTCCTATTTTCTGTATAGTCTTTAAAGACTTCTACTAGGTCTAAAAGACTTGTTTGCTAGGTAAGGTTGTTTTCAGCTAAATTAGCTGCTTAGATTACTAGGTTCCTAGCTATCTCAAGTGCCTCTTCTACCGAGGTGGCTTTTAGTGTTTTATTCCCAATAGGGTATCAAGGAATAGGTCTAATAAAAGGAGAAAAATTGCTCCTGGTTCAAATGTGTGTAGGCCTTTAAGGTTCTTTTATATTTTGCCTTTCTTAGTAAGGCGTTGTTATATTGTCTTCCTCTATCTCTGTTTGCCTTTTATTTAATCCTCCTAAATCTCTAGAAGCAAATTGTTTTTTATTATTTTTTTAAGTTGTTGTGATTTCTTAATTCAATTGAGCTTCAATAAGCTCCTCAATCTTAATTAGCTCAAGACGCCTTAGCATGTGGCCCAAGCTTTTGAGGAAAATAAAAACTTTTTCTCTCCTCCAAGGAGGGGGCGGGCGACTCTTTCACCCTCTCTCGCGCGCTGGCGCCCTCGCTGCAGGCTTTGAAAAGTATCGCAATCGATTCCTCGGGGTTGTTTCCTTTAGATCCAGTTGTTTCTGATTAATCTCCAGAAAAGTCGACGTTAGTGGCGCGTGAGATTAAAGGTCTTAAAGTAGTACTTAATTAAGAAGTGTAAGTCTGTATTGCAAATAGTATATACACTATTAATAAAGAGCAGACTGCTTCTATTACTTATCATTTGTTTGCCCTAAAGCTACTAAGTTATAGAGAAGCAGATTAGGACTCTGCGTCTAGGTAATATAAGAACAGCTGCCGCACTGTTAACTACTCTACCTTACCAATAATTAATAGTTTAGATATATCTTTAATAAGCCCTAGTAGGGGACCGCGATTAATCCTTAAAAAAGAGAATTAGTTTTTTAGATAAACTAGCTGTGGCTTTACAACCTTTACTAGAGACTTCTGCAACTGCGAACTGTAGTAGTTTACCTATCTACTATAAAAGGTTGCATAGTATAGAGGTTGCACTGTAGCATATACAGCCCCTAGTAAATTATTGCACGTATAGCTAGCGATAGACTACTTAGTTCTACAAACTACTTTATAGTAACATCTAGTTATTGCAGCATTACAATGCTTGTACAATAAGGCTAACGTACAGTAACATAATATTTGTTTTTAAGCTACACGTCCTTATGTATAGAATAGATTAGAGTAGCGTAGAGTAAGTAGTTGCAACAAAGCTAATGTAGTGTGCTATTTAAGTTAAACTAAAAAGAAAGAAACTATCTATAAAGTAGGCTAAGACTAGGTGTAGAATATGCGAAAGGCGCAAGAAGAAGTGTAATAAAGCAAAGCCTAAATGCAACAACTGCACACGTATTAACGTTATCTACTAAGGCTACGTAGACAAGATAATATTGCGAAAAAATAGAATATTAACGTCTTTACCTTTTTAACTAGATTAAACACAAAGTAGACCACGCGGCTACGACCTTGCATACATACTTAATAATAAGCCTAGCCTTAGTAGCAGCTAGAGCATCTACTAAGACCCCTACGCTCCTGTCTAGAATGCAGACACTGTTGACGGTGGCGTTACTATTAAAAAACGCAGGTTTCTACCGCCTGCATTAAGCAGAGGAATAGGTAGGCATAATCTGTTCCACGTATTGTGTCTAATAGAGTAGTTATATTTGCCTACTTATTATCCTTAATCTCTGCTTGCGCCTGTACCTGTTCACGAAAGGGACCTATCTAACAAAGACTATTAGGTAATGCATCTTATCTAAATCCTACTTTTATTATATTACAATCTACGCATGCATAATTAGACACTATAAAGTATAAATTATAGCACTGCTAATCCTTCTATAGTAGCATCTAAGGCTTACTAATAGAGAGCACAGATACTGTAGTTTTTATTGTTAGCTATCCTAACTGCTGCACTGCTAAAGCTATTGCTATCCTAGCATAAATAAGCACTAAATTCTCTAAAAACTAAGAAGCAGAAGATATTAAATAGAGAGCCTTTTATGCCCTACAGCACTTAGTTAACAATTAAAGGCAATGCGCAGCTGTGCTATATTACTTTAACAACACTGTTAATATAGTACTTAAGGTCGTGCAGCGTATGCGCAAGCGCTTTTTTAGAGTAGCTATAGAGGTAGTTTAGACTTAGCCTTATTGCGGAGACTGTCCGGTCAACAGTTGGCTTAGTAGTAATACACACGTTGCTACATCGTTTCACTGCGACTACAGCTACAACGTCTCTATTAGCAACAATGCTATAATTCGGCCTAATTCCTAATTACTTAATTCAGCTAAAATAAGCATTAAAAGAAACACTAGAATTAGTAAGTGTGTTACTATTACAACTTTAAAAGCACTAACTAATATAAAACTATTAAAGATAGGCTACAGTCTTAAAATTGCTAAATATGTCTATATCGGCGAGAACGTCTATATTAGTAATTGCCGCGTTGTAGGAGCCGGAGTGCGAGTCGGTAATGGTGCTATTATTCGTTCTAGGTCTGTCGTCGTTTATGACATACTACTAGACTACATCGCCTGTGGCAATCCAGCTAACATGTACGAGGCCAATTAGGTGCTCTATCATTGTTGGAACGGTTTCAGATAGTATTCAGTGTATTAAGCCTACTACAGCATCTGTTATCCTCCGTTCCAAGACCCATAGGATGACAATTATGAGCGAGTCACGCTTCTGGCTTGCATATGTGTGGATGGTACAGTTCTTCCTGTAGGTATCATCTACGTGACAAGTGGAAGAGCTGTACAGACAAGCTGAGTGGGTGAAAATGGACCCAAAAAAGCAGTCAGTTCACTTCAGTACATCACCCAATGGCTGGACGAATAACGACCTTAGATTGACGTGGCTTGAACAGGTGTTCGATCGCTACACCAAGCCTAAAGCTCGGAGAAAGTGGCGACTACTCATCATTGACGGCCACGGCAGCCATGTAACAAGAGAGTTTATTACCTACTGCGTCGACAACAAGATCCTCCTAATGATCTTCCCCCCACACGCCACCCACACACTGCAGCCGCTTGATGTAGTCTGCTTTAAGCCTCTCGCACAAAACTACACCAAGCAGCCCGACCTTCGCACTTAGAGAACCCGGGATGGATTCCCACAAAGAAGAGTGACCTCTTCTCGCTATTATGGGAGGCATAGGTGAATACTTTACAGAAATATTGGTGTTGAAGGCCTTCTCCGCCACAGGTATACACCTACCTAACGCCCAAATGGGCCCCTGGACACCTAGGCATTGAAGGAAATGAGGCAGCAGACAGATTAGCCAACCTAGAAGCTCAGCATCCATCACTCCCAACTGGAAAAGCCGCTGTGCCTACACTCTCAGGCATCAAGACAAGAGCCCGCAAGACACTAAGACACACACAACAGGCCTGGTGGTCTGACAAGAAGACCAAGCTCTCGAAATAGTACAAAAGCTGGCACCTAGACTATGCACCACGCAGCAGTCCAAAGGAGCTAGACCTACCAAGAGCCACCTTAGCTAGACTGCTTTCTATCCGGTCTAGACATGGGGATTTTGCCTGGTACCACCGAAAGTACAGCCACAAGGATGCAAACCTTACCTGCTCATGCGGGCGCGACAAGACACCAGAGCACCTTGCGCTCTGCCGCAAGACTCTAGGGGCCTTTAGTAGATAGCCACTTCGACCACCTACACCACCATCCAGCCGGGCCGACGGCCTGGCGTATACTACAATGCTGATGGGGGATCCAGAGGCCTTTGAAGCCTTCACCCAACTCACACAGTACTACACTAAGGTTTGTCCCCGGTAGCTTTTCCTGCCCTGCAACAGCAACAAGCAATGCAGCATCTAGCAGAGCTAGGTCCAGCACAATAGCTGCAATACTCCCCACTCCTCTTCCTGTCTTTCCCCTCCCCCTCTACATACACACACACTCTCTCTCTCTCTCCTAGCATATAGATGCCTCAAAATGCAAGGAAATCACCCTAATGTACATACATCGCTCAGCCTCCCTAACTGAAAGGGGAGCTGTAGTTCCGAAATGGTAGCAATACCGGCGCAGGCAAGAAATGCTTTCTAAGGTAGTGTAGCAGCACTGTAATTCCATAGCTCAGCACGTCCTACATGCCCTTCGGGAGGCGAGACGGCGGACTTAATCCCCATCAACTAGACGAAAAATGAATACCTACCTACCTACCTACCTACCTACCTACCCACCCAACCCTGAAGTTATACTCAAAAGATTCCGTAAAGAGGCATCAAGTTCAGATGAGAGCTCAACTTCAGTACTCAGCGCAGACAATTAGCTCAAAATCAAGACTCTTATAGCTGATTCAGTACGAGATAAGGACTCAAAGGAGGTGAAAAAGCTCCGCCGAAGCCTCCACCATATCACAGCTCAATATAGTATCATACGGGATAAAAACAAGAGCTTCAGGGAAGCTCTTTCGGTGAAAAAGAGACACCAAAAGAAGAGCTATACTCTCCAACTCAACAACCCTCAGGAGTATCACGGTGGTGCTGTTTTCTGGTCACCCAGGAAGGTCCGTCAGGCTCGGGACGACCGGGTAGTACGACAACAACAACAACAACAATTACAGCTTCAAAAAACCGAAAGATCTCATCTTAAGGAGCAAGCTCGATTGTACAAGCTTCAACAAGCCGAAGAGAAGCGTGTTGAGAGAGAGACTCAAGAAGGTGCGTGAGAAGGAGAAGGCGGCTAAGGCGGTTAAGGCAGCTAAAAAGGAGGCCCAGAAAGCAGCCCGCGACGCTCAAAAAGCTATACAATTGGCCCAAAAGGGTAAGCTCAAGGCCTCACAACCCTCCAAGCAACCCAGAAAGCGTCAGAGACGTGTTGTTGATGTTCCATCTCATGTAGAAGCTGAGGTGGCTGCACCAGCTGCCCCAGTGCGTATCACCCGCAGCGGCCGTCAAACTCAAGTACCCAGCAAATATAAATAGCACAAATTAATCGCAAGCATGTAATTACTACAACTTCATAGAATCTTGTGTTAATAGCTATCGTTGGTGGCTGTACAGCTTCATTTTTCATAAAGTTATTGTGTTGTTGCCCGGGCATTGCGCGAACACGGCATTGCGCGCACGGACACGGTAAGACTGTTGCCAAAAGTACAGCTGCGAAGTTCTCGCCACATGCTTAGCTGCAGCAGACAACTTGCCCCACCTAGCAAGGAGGGCGGCCGACCCGCTCCGACCATAGGGTTGTGACAGAGGCGGCGCTTTCTCGATTTCAGATGAAGATGAAGTGTTCGGCAAAATTTGCATAGGCACGAGAAATAGGGTTTATTTCTGAACCTGCTCGCTAAACAGCATTAACCATGTGACAGACTGCGCTAAGCGCCCACCGCCTCGGCTGTGCCCCAATCTAGTTTCCGCGAGACCTACAAAGCAGGAGAACGGGCTAGATAAGCGAGATTGCAGATCGGGCACTGAACTAGATCTACTTCAAAACAGATGGCACCAAGGTCTGAACAACTAAGATAAGAGATAAAACCCTCTTATAAACACATTCTAATGCTAACACCTTAACACCGTCACAAGCAGAGGTCATTTACTCCTACTCTAATAAACTTTTAATAGACGATCTATCTTTGTAATTGGCGTTATGGTCTGCTATACGTTTCGCTGCTCTCTTCTCTTGCTTAGCATACCTCACTTCATTGCTAGAGGCAATCTCTTCTAGCAGTGTTTCTGACCGCTTCCTCTTCTTAACTCTAGGAGCGATTAGATCTCTGCTAAGCAATCTCTTTTAGTGTACCTTGACCTCCGCTGCGGCAAGGAACTAACAAAACTGTTTAGCAGAAATAATTAAGTTGTAATCCTGGTCTCTAACCTTATCTTGCACTAGTTCTTTATAGGCAAAATCGCTAAGGTGGAGCTGTATGCCTAGATGATTGGTAGGGTTTCCTTGATCATCACGGAACGGCTAGCATGATAGTCAGGTATAATAAAAGGAAGAAAGTAGGTTTTTAGTACAACATACCTTGTCTGCGACCTCTTAAATAACTCGTAACTCGTCTCTATTAGTGGTTTAGAATACTTAAGTTCGCTACACTAACAACGTTGCTTTGCGCGACTTGTTCTTGCTATATTTAATATCTAGGCTAACAACAGCTTGTACGTTTGCGTCCAAGTCTAGAAGGTAGTCTTTAGCTAGCTAGGCTAGCCGCTTTCTCTTCTGCGAATATGCAACTTCTATAATAACCCTAGGGTATTCTGTATTGTTATGCTAGAACAAAGCGTCTAGTTTATATCTTAACTTTCTGCTAGACAAGGCGTTTTTAACAGGAAACTCTATCTTAGTCAATTAGGCTAGCTGTACTTTTCGCGCAAAGTAGGCTTCTTTGCTAGATCTGCTGCGTATTACCTTTAGCTAACTTTAGATCGCGTCTTCTACTCTATTGATGAAGAGCTTATGTATTCTGGTCAGCATACAAACAGTAAGTTAAAAGTTCTTTCTATTGTAATTATACCTGCTTATCTTAGTCGTTAGCTGCTATGCCTACTATGTCTAAGGCAGCACACTTACTGTATTTTATCTTCTACGTATCCTGACAGCGCCTCGTTCTGCTTAAGTTGACGCTCTAAATTATTATACTCTCCTAGCATAAGCTAGAACTCTGTCTACAGGTCTTACTTAACGTGTCTTCTAGCCTAGATCTGTTTGAAGAGCGCAAGGACTTAATAGACTTGCACAAATTACTTCTTGTTAGTTGGCGGCAGCGTTAACAGGGCGTCTGCGAGGCTTAAGGGCGGCGTAATGTGTTAGTGTGCTGTCTAATAAGTTTGCGACGAAGACATAGCAATATATTGCACGGCATCGTGAAGTTGCACGATGGCTGTCGCGCAGACTAATCGCGGTTAGAAGCTAGGGCGCTTTGTCCGCTTTGGTTGACTCAGCAACGCTAAGCGACGTGACAAGGGCACCTGAGGACGCGACAACATCAAGGTCAAAACAATAGCAGCCCCTGCATTTTAGTGAAGCTTAATCTACTTCCCGGTGAGCAACGGTTTTAGTTCCTGGGTTTCGCTAGTAGAGCTTTTACGTGGGCATGAGCCAAGGGCTCCAAAACTACTACTATGACCCGCTATCCTGCCAAGAGAGGTCCAATGGAGCCACTCTTGGCGGATGGCTAGGCTACGGCATAGCCTGCAGCTGTGTTTAGAACTCTTAGCGTCTACTGCGCTTATCTGTGTCGCTACCCTGCCAACGTATTTCTTTTGTCTGTTACATGCCAAAAAAATGTCAACGCCTCTAGGGCAAGGTCAGTGCCGGTGCGAGTCGGCCATCGTCCCTGCTAGCGTTAGGTACTAAGGTGTTCGTCTCATCAGTTTTGGTGCATTGCAAAAATGCCTTCGGCTAGCCCTACATGGCAGCCTTACCGCGCCACATTGCGACTGTGAATCCCTGCCGTCACCTGAGCTTGTTTAGCCTTTCTTATTATGCTAAAACACAGCGAAATTAGCTCACAGCACTGGCACTATCCTGCTTTTCTCTGCGACTAGAACCGAGTAGGATCAATAAATGAATGAACATAGCGATTCCTACACACTTCAAGATGCAGTCAAAGCATGGCCATACCTGAATTTATAATGTAGAGCCGTACCTACTTGCGATGTAGAGCTATACCGTCGCGTCGCCCCAAGTGCCGGGACCTGCCGTTGTCCCCTTTGCTGACTGATGGAACGACCGATCGAACCCAACACGTCCTTATACTTCTCGAGTCCACCGGCGCCGGTTCCTAGATCGAGCTGCAGCGAGCTCTAGTCTCGGCTCATCGAATAGGAATACGATGCGATGGAAAAGGATATAAGTTAAGATAGAGTGTAGCGAGCGTCTCGGCCGATAGAATCTACTAGCAAACCGCCGTCGTTGCAAGCGAATACAAAGGTGGAAAAGCCATGCATGCTTTAGCAAATGGTTTAGTGATACAGCTGTCCTACAGTTGAAATCAACAGTGTCTTTCATAAGCACGGCGATCGTTAGAACCGTGGAAAGGTGCTTCGGTTTTGACATAGGAGGGTCACAGGGACACTTGAGGATTGTTTATGATAAGCTGATTCTCTCTTTCCGGTGAGATCCTTGACCGGTATTATTGACACGAAGGAACGATGCGCCACGCCGCGTTAAGAATAGCTTCACTGGCGTGCTTACGTACACTTGACACCCTGCTTAGTCACGTTCGCGTGCTTCCCTTCCATTAGCAGAGAGCGTCACCCTAAGATAAAGAGAACGTGGAACTGTAGACCGGTCAGATGCAGAGCTGCCCAACGTGAGATATATATATGCCCCTCTATAGACCTTAAATTATACCTCGGAAGCCATACATTGCATTTCAAATCCTTTTCCATAAGTATCCGAAGTCGCGTTTATACAACTAGACCGATTGTCTGCTATGCCCTGCAACACTACATATTCGAGATTGAGAAAGAATAGCGAGTTCAGACTTTTAACGCTCTAACCTGGCAAGGATGACCAAGAAATAGACTGTGAGCTCGCGCACTATTTGCTTCAGGAACATCCTTATTTTAATGCTCTTTCGTATGAATGGGCAGCACAGCCTAGGTCTACCTCAATATCATGCAACGCTTAGATTAAGTTCGTAACAAATAATCTCTACGCTGCTCTTAAATCCCTTCGTCTACCGAATAAGCAAAGAATCTTATAGGTAGACGCATTGTGTATCAATTAAAATAATAAAGAAGAGAAGAGTCAACAGGTTGGCATAATGCGAAGAATTTATAGCTCAGCAACTACAGTCTTCATATAGCTTAGAAAAGAGACGCAACTTGTTCGAGAAGCCTTCAAAGTTATAAGGTCTTTAGCACTTTTGTGGCTCGACGCTACAACAAAAAGAGTAGACTAGACAAATTACCTTGCCGCCCAAATGTTCCAAAAGCCGGAGAATAAATTAATCCTTAGAACAATTGGAAGTTGGTTTCACATTTCTCACAATTACAAACCATACCCCCTACGCAGGAAGATTGGATGTTCTAATAATTGTGGGAGCTGAGAAGGAGTAATTGAATGATCAGTGGAGGGAAATAAGTATATTAATTAACTAAGTCCCACAACAAAGTGTCCAAATAACTGCTTAAGAGACTTTAGACGATCTAGCTTGTTTATATGCGCGCTAGTAGCGCCGTCACGTGATATCCCAATAAGATCACCTAATAACCCGGGTGATCCGCATGTCACAGGGTGATCCGCATGTAAATACTCTAACACACCGCCTAAGTTAGTAAGATACTATCAATTTAAGCTGTAAGCAACTAGGCAATTGTATTAAAATAAAGTTGTTAATTAAGAAAGCTTTTTATAATTATAGCTCCTCTGCGTAATCCTTTGTTGTTGTAGTAATGCTGCGTGTTGTTGTTTTAATTAAGCTAGCAGCTCGAAGTAATATTAAAACATTAGATAGACCTTAAATATCGCGTAATTAGTTAGTGCGCAATTGCTACAACAAAAATTAATTGCGTCTATTGCCCCTCTAAAACTTTTTAATATTCTTAACCTTAATTAAACTAATTACTAAGTCTTTCTAATCTGTACCTCGACCACTATTACTAACATAGTAAACAATATTGCCTTATTGTTCTCTTACTAATTAGCTGCTAATTTTTCTAGTGTAGTCTGCCCCTAGCAACAATAAGCGCAGCTTAGAGAGCTGTTGTTAAAGGCGTAATTGTCGCTTAGAAAGCCTGCGCTAACAACGCAAGAACAGCGCTAAGCTGCAGCATAAGCATTACGCGCGCTAAAGCTTATTTAACAATAAAATTTAGCAAGCAGCTAGTCTCCAAAATAATAAGAATTAGTTACCTTTGCCTTTTAATTTATTTACTTATTATAAAACATCTAGTAGCTCTGCTTAGTGGCTAATTACTGTATCTACTAAATTAAGCCTGCTGTTAAGTCTTTATTTGAATTACAATCTATAAAAGTCTAACTAAGCAATTAAGCTAGCGCAAGGGCAAGGCTTCTTAAAAGCTAAAGTAAAAGTTATAGCAGATTTGTAAGGATGCGTTGGATTGACCAAAGATGCAGGGAAAACAGTAAATGAATTAAATAAAGAACTACAAAGGCTATCTAGCAAGCTTATCTACTCCTCTGTAAGGTCTGTGCTTAGTACTAAGAAAGAGGCAAGGGTGGCTACGTAGCAGCTGCTAACGTGGCTCAAGAAAATAGCGCAAAGCTAAGAGAAAAGTTTAGTAGGCTAGAAAAGTAGAAGGGCCAATACGCCCAGCTTATAGATACCGGGTGCGCACGGACACTCAGGATCTGTAGGATAGCAAAACAAGGCTTTTTGTCGAGTACTAAAGACGTTAGGGCTTTAGCCCTTTACAGTACCCCTCTCCTTAATAAAGGTCCTAGAGTTCTTCTAGTCCTATAGTGCTTCTATATCTTCTAGGTTTGAAGCTAGTTCCTACGTTAGTTCTAGATATCCTACCTATTTAACTAGGTATTCTTCTCTTCTTCCTATACTTCTTTCCTGTAATAGGCGCTCTACTAGGTACTCTTCTTCGCCGTCTACTTTAATTAGTAAAGGTTTATTGTCGTCTTGTAGTTAGCTTAGTGAAAGATCTAAGCAAGCTAGTTAGAAGTTGTTAATATTAAATACTAGATGTATTCTTCTAAGAGTATTTAGCTTTATAGTGTTTAGTCTAACAATCTCAAGTACTATGTACTTTAAATTCTTCTAATTAAGTTTCTAGCTTAGTCTCTTTGTCTTGTAGTAGTCTCTAAGCTTTAACTAAACCTTATTACCTATTTAAAGCTAAGGTGATTACTTTCTTCTCTTGTTTGCTTAGCGTTCTTGTTCTTATTAAGATTCTGCTATTGTAGCTTAAGCTAACTTAATACTTTGCTAGAGTTTGTTAGCTATCTTTTCTACTTTCTAGTAATCCTCTTGTATTCTCCTTCCTTAAGCTTAATTTTGAAGTCTATGTTTTACTGCTATTTAAAGAGGGTCTACCTTGTATCTATGTTGCAGAAAAAAAGGCGATATTCTAGTTAATAGTGCTTGTCTTGCTATAATCGCGATCTTAGCTATCTCTAGGTTGCCTTTCTAATTTGTTTAATTCTAATTACAGAAAGCTTGTAAGTAAGTTTGTACTGTAGAGTTTATTTGTTCTGTAGAGCTGTTAGTTTTAGGGTGATATCTAGAAGATAAACGTTGTTTAATCACTAGTAGCTTGCAAAGTCTAGTCTAAAAATAGCTTATAAACTGTACACCTTAATTAGATGTAATATAGTCTAGTAACTAGTAGTAGGCTACTATAGAGTAAATAAACGCTTTAGCTATACTTTCTATAGTAATATTCTTAAGACTTATTAAAACTACGTCTTTGCTTAACTTATTAGTAACTACTATTAGGTTTGTGCAACCTTCGCTCTCTAGTAATCCTATAACAAAGTTAATTAATATTTCCTTCTAAATATGCTCTAGAATTAGCAAAGGCTTTAACAATCCTTATAGGCTATCTTTCTGTAGTTTTGTTCTTCTACATACTAAGTAGTTTCTAATATATTGCCTTACTATTTAGCTAATAGAAGGCTAAAAGTACTCTCTTACAACTACTTAGTAGGTAAGGTTCCTTCCTAGGTGCTCTAGGGCTCTAGAACAGTGGATTTTATAGATAATTCTAGTGCGCAAAGGTTTGTTGTTTAGTACTTATTTTTAACTATAGTATAGCAGGTTTCTAGAATCATCTAATTAGTATTTAGAAATAGAAAGCTTAAGGTCTAGCTTTGTTAGAAATTAGTGTTCTTCCTTGCTAACTGCTTTCTAGGCTAGCTAGTACGTGTTATCCTCTTCTTTAGCTTTGTTCTAAAGCTCTTCTAGATCTATCTGTTCCTAAAGTACTATCGCAGGATAGCTATTGCAGCTAAAGGTTCTAAGAGTCTCCTCTTCTTCCTATTCCTCTGTTCCTAGGGTTGTTGTAGTAGATAGTTTAAAGACTTACAAGAACTTTCTCAAAATTTAAGAATCTAAACTATTTGCAGGCATATCTTGTTGTCTCTAGGATAAGGCATTAGCCCTAGAGTTATTAAATCTAGGCCTGTAGGCGATTTCTATGTTAGGAAATTTACTAAAGAATTAGGACTATCTCATCTGTCTTTTACTAAGCTGCCCAGGCTTTCTAAAATACTCTAGGTTTTTGTAGTCTGTTATAACTAGGAACTTCCTTAAAGAATGTAGCATAGCATCTTACTTAGATAAGCAGCAAATAACTGTAAGTAATTCCTTATTATGTATCTTGTAGTTGCTTTAAGCGCTAGTTATCTTTTTTAAGTAGTACACTACTAGTCGTAATCTTCCTTAATGTTCATATTGCGAAAGGACTCCTGCTACAACGTAGCCAGAAGAATTTGTCTCTAAGATTATTTCTCTATTAAGATCATATTGAGCTAGTATTAGTTTAGTAACAAATAGCTCCTTTAGCTTATTAAAAGCTTCTTGTTCTACTTTTCCTTATTAAAAGGAGACGTTTCTAGTAAGCTTTGTAAGCAGGGCAACTATATTAGAGTAGTTCTTAATAAAGCGTTAATGAAAGTTCGCAAATTTAAGAAAACTGCGTACTTCTTTAACGTTTGCTAGTGCGTCCTATTCTTGCATAGCTTTTACTTTCTTAGGGTCTATCTAAAGTCCCTTTCTAGCTTTAATAATAAATCCTAGGTACTTAGTACTCTGTATGTTAAATTTGCATTTCTTAATATCTAGAGGTAGCCTAGCCTTGCCTATTACTTCTAGAACCTTGTTTGTATTGCGTTAGTGTTCTTTAAGCGTGCTATTCGTGTAAATTAATACATTGTCTAAGTAGGCTAAGTAGAAATCGTTAATGTACTTGCGTAGTATCTAGTTAATAAATTATTAAAAAGTGCTAGGAGCGTTTGCTATGCTAAAAGGAGTAACTAGCTATTCGTATAATTTATATCTCGTTCTAAAAGTAGTCTTCTATTTATCTCCTGCGTTGATCCTAATTTTGTAGAAGGCTGCAGAGACGTTAATCTTAGTAAACTATTTTGCTTTAGCAATATTGTTAAGCGTCTCTTAGATTAATAGCAAAGGATAACAGTCTTTTTTTGTAATAGCGTTAAGAGCTTAGTAATTAACGTAGAACTGTAATCCTCCTCTAAGTTTCTTAGTAAATAGAACTAGGGAAGAAACTACAGAGCTGCTAGCTCTAATCTATCCTTTATCTAATAGAGATATAAGCTCCTTGCGTAGAACTAAAAGCTCTAGTTTGCTTATATTGTATCGAGGGCCCTAAGGAGGTTCTTTTTCCTTTCTATTTTTGTCCTTTTGTAGCTTAATTTAGTGATTAACCTTAGGTTCACGTAAGGGAGGTAGTGTAGAAACAGTTTGTAACTTAAAAATCTAAGCTATGTGTTAGTACGCCTTAGGAAGTAATGACAAAACATTTACTTTCTTCTTAAGAGCTAGGGCCTTCTTAATATCCTTAAGGGAAGCCGCAAGGGTCTAAATTGACTTATCCTTTTTCGCTCGTCTAATATAGGAGTAATAGGCTGTCGCGTTTATTTGCTTTAACCTTTTACTCTCTATAACAGGGCGATCTTTAGTGCTTAGTAGTTTAATCTTTTGTCTAGAAGTGTAGATGTAGATTAACTTTTTAGAAGAGGCAATTGTAACCTCTCTTCTATTTATTTAGGGCTGTCTAAGTATCAAATTGTATCTAGGGTGTATAGGAGCAACATAGCCCTAAATAGTATCCTTATATCTTTTAATATTAATCTCTAGCCTAGCAACTTTGTTGATAGTTCTAGGTTTTTCTGTAACTTCTTCTAATCTGCGCAGAGAAATAGAGATGCACTGTAAACTAGCGTTCCTAATAAGTTAAGGGCTAATAAGAGAGTATGCAAGGTTTCCTTTATTAATAAGAGTTAAAGTGAAGGTGTAACAATTTACTAACGTTTTAATAGTAATTCTATTGCTGCTTATATCCTTTTTAAAACTAGCCTATTCCTTTATTAAGTCTTTTTAGCTTACGTGTAGCTCTTACTAGTAACTTTAAGCAAGAGCTATTCTTTTTCTAAATTAGAATCTTAGTCCTCTAGAGTGTCTTTACTACTTAAGCTTTCTTTACTAGGCTTTCTTGCCTTTGTTTTTAAGGACTTAAATACAATAGTCCTCTTCTTTTCCTCCTTCTTTAGTGTCTTTTCTGTAGTATAATCTGTAGCTAAATGTCTTTTTTGCTTACAGGTAAAACAACATCCTTCCTTTATTAGTCTGTTTAGTTCTAGATTACTAAGCCTGCGTGGCTTAGCTAATTGTCTTGTAAACTCTATCTCTTCTATCTAGTCTCCTGTAGAAGGAGGAGGAGAAGCAGGTCTTAGTTTGTATCTCTTAGAGTATCGTTCCTTAGGCTTATCCTAGCCTTTAAAGTATTTCTCTATCCTATATAGGTAGTCTATAATTTTAATAGACTTGTTTTGCAAGTTATCTAAGTCTAAGAAGGTAATGCCTACAAGCTTATCCTAAAGCTTATAAGTAAGGCTTTTTTAAAAGAGTATTATCTTTGTGTCCTTATCTAAGTTACTATTTGACAGTAGCAACTGCTCCTAAAATTCTATAATATAATTCCAGATACTCTTTTTACCTTAAGACATTAACTAGAGTTTGTTCCTAGCTCTCTTAGAACTATATAGATCTCTAAACATCTAGTTAAAGAAGTTTAATAAGTGTTTAAAGTTCTAGGCGTCTAATAGTTCTATCTAGTTAAGGTAAGGCAGCGTTAAGGTTACTGCTGAGCCTTTAAGCTTACTAAAGGCGTAATTATACGTCCTTCTTTCTGTGTTAAAGTCTTCTTAGTTGTTTTCTACCTTAGTAGTAAGCTATTTCTTGAAGATTTAGTACATCTTTCTTGTTCTATTAAAAGCGTCTAGATTAGGTTACTTAAAATGCTTAGGTTGTGCTGGCTGCTAAACTAGTTTTAATGCAGAGAGTAAGGTTAGTAGCTAAGTAGGTAGCTGTTCTTATTCTAGTTCTTTCTTAGAGGCTAAATTAATAGCCTGCTAGATAAGGAAGGCTTCTTGTATTATTATTGAAGTTACTATTTCATCTAGTTTGTTCGCTCTGCAGAGGCCTTCTAGAGTGTTCTCTATTTTAGCCCTGCTAACACTATCGTAGTGTAGTCTTGCTATCTAGACAGCAAAGCTTCTAGATGTAATCTCTGCCTCTGCTATTGTTGTGCAAAAGTACTAAATAAATAGCACCTATATTGTTTAACAGCAGGGATCAGTTTCTAGGGCTACTAGCAATATAGTAGGCTTATCTAACAGTTCGTATTATAAAACGTTCTAGGTAGGGTCTTGTATAGCTAGGTATCTCTTAGCACTCCTTGTGCTTCTTCTACTACTAATCCTTAGTAGATTCAAAACAGCTTTAACTAAGATTAGTAATCTAATTAATTAGAGTCTTGTCTAGATGTAGCTCTAGGGGGCTTCCGTGCGTAGATATAGCTCTAGCTAGCTTCTCGTCTAGATATAGCTCTAGGAGGCTTCTAATTCGACGTAGCAGCGTTAGCGCTACAGAAGGATTTAATTCAAATGTAAGGGTGCGTTAGATTGACTAAAGATGCAGGGAAAATAGTAAATGAATTAAATAAAGAACTACAAAGGCTATCTAGCAAGCTTATCTACTCCTCTATGAGGTCTGTGCTTAGTACTAAGAAAGAGGCAAGGGTGGCTACGTAGCAGCTGCTAACGTGGCTCAAGAAAATAGCGCAAAGCTAAGAGAAAAGTTTAGTAGGCTAGAAAAGTAGAAGGGCCGATACGCCCGGCTTACAGATACCAGGTGCGCACGGACACTCGGGATCTGTAGGATAGCAAAACGAGGCTTTTTGTCGAGTACTAAAGACGTCAGGGCTTCAGCCCTTTACAAGATTACTGCTTAAGCAGCGACGCGTAAATAGTAATATAGCGACAGCAATAGGCTATAAAGGCCTATTAAGCTATCTACTAACCGCATCGCGCCCTCCCCTACTTAGAAGAAGGCGCCTAATAGCTCTTTAAAGATTACTGCTAATTTATTACGCCTTTGCGTTCTGCTGTGTAAGTGCTATACAAAGAAGATGCTAGATAGTTTATACGCTAAACGTTGCTTTAATTACGTTTAGACTAGCAGTTAGAGCAGCTTACGCTGTAGTAGTTGCTTATTTTATACTTACTACACAGTTAATACTAATCTTGCTAATTGATTTATAGCTATGTATAAAAATACAGCACTAAGTTTTTATTTTGTTAAGCTTCTTGCTTAGTTTGCTAACTAATTTTTAAGGATAAAATAATAATAAGATGTACTAAGCTTTAAAAGCTTAACTGCTTAAGGACATTATTACTTGCCGCAAAGAAATTAATAGCAGCGTTATAACTACTAGCAAGCCTTCTACGCAGAAGCCTTCTGCAAATAATCGCCGCGCTTAAGAGATGTTGTCTTGCGGTTTCGCCGCTTAGCTCCTCTTGCCTGCTCCTGCTCCTGCTCCTGCTCCTATAAGCGCCTTTAATCTAAGATATAATGCTGAGAATTAATAGCGCTAGACACAACTTAGTTAACCTGCTTAGCAGCCTACTTAACAGCTGCAACAGACGGCTTACTATCTGTAACAGTAGCAGCAACATAAGCAGCCTTAGCAGCAACTTGCTCAAAAGTTGCCGCTTTAAAAGCAGCTTGCCTGTAAAATATTACCCTTGCTTAGTTTATACAATCGTCCTTAAATGCACTGTCCTAATTGCTATACAACTTATTTATATAAGCGCGATTACTACGCTAGGGTAAAGAGGCGATTATCTTACAACTCTATGTATAGGAGCGATAGGTTAGATTCGCGCCGCAATGCTGCTTACTTTAGGACTTTTGCTGTTTGAGCTTAGATAGCTCAAATTACTTTTAAGCTAGCTAAAGCTAAGAAAGTTAAGCGTAATTTGATAATAGAGTCTAGCGAATATAATAACTCTAATGCTTATTAGTGTGGGAGCTAAGAAGGAGTAAGTAAATGATCAGTAGAGGGGAATAAGTATATTAATTAACTAAGTGCCACAACAAAGTGTCCAAATAACTGCTTAAGAGACTTAGACAATCTAGCTCGTTTATATGCGCGCTAGTAGCGCCGTTACGTGATATCCCACTAGGATCACCTAATAACCCAGGTAATCTGCATGTCAAAGGGTGATCCGCATGTTAATACTCTAACACACCCCCTAGATTAGCAAGATACCATTAATCTAAGCTGTAAGCAACTAGGCAATAGTAATAAATTAAAGTAGTTAATTAAGAGGGCTTTTTATAATTATAGCTCCTCTATGTAATCCTCTGTTGTTATGGTAATACTGCGTGTTGTTGTTTTAATTAAGCTAGCAGCCCGAAGTAATATTAAAACATTAGATAGACCCTGAATATCGCGTAATTAGTTAGTGCGCAATTGCTACAACAAAAATTAATTGCGTCTATTGCCCCTCTTAAACTTTTTAATATTCTTAACCTTAATTAAACTAATTACTAAGTCTTTCTCATCTGTACCTCAACTACTAATACTAATATAGTAAGTAGTGTTGCCTTATTGTTCTCTTACTAATTAGCTGCTAATCTTGTTAGTGTAGTCTGCCCCTAGCAACAATAAGCGCAGCTTAGAGAGCTGTTGTTAAAGGCGTAATTGTCGCTTAGAAAGCCTGCGCTAACAACGCAAGAATAGTGCTAAGCATAAGCGTTGCACGCGCTAAAGCCTATTTAACAATAAGATTTAGCAAGCAGCTAATCTCTAAAATAATAAGAATTAGTTACCTCTGCCTATTAATCTGTTCGCTTATCGCAAGACATCTAGTAGCTCTGCTTAGAAGCTAATTGCTTTACTTGCTAAAATAAGCCTACTGTTAAGTTCTTATTTAAATTTTAATCTATATAAAAGCCTAACTAAGTAATTAAGCTAGCGCAAGGGCAAGGCTCTTTAAGAGCTAAAGTAAAAGTTATAGTAGATTACTGCTTAAGCAGCAACGCGTAAACAGTAATATAGCAACAGCGATAAGCTATAAACGCCTATTAAGCTGTCTACTAAACGCACCGCGCCCCCCTCTACTTAGAAGAAGGCGCCTAATAGCTCTTTAAAGATTGCTGCTAATCTATCGCTACGCTAGTTGATGGGTAGGGAGGCCCCAGGGTTGGGTAGGGGTTGGGTAGGGGTTACTCTAGCGTGGGTTGTGGTTGGGGTTGGGTTGCACGGACCGGTGGTTGGGGTTAGGTTAGACTAGCTATATAGTAGGTCTAGGGTAGGGTTGCGATTTTTATCTATAACGCGTACATAAGGATTAATCTGCAGCTAAGACAGTAGCGCTAACACAGAAAATTATGTTTGGAGTTAAAGTTCGTAATACTAAGGTGTTAATGTGCCGCGTGCGTATTAGTCTGCTTAATAAGGTGTTAGAGTACGTATTAGTCTACTATTATTAGCTGTAATAACTGCTAATCATTAATAGCAACCCAACCCTAACCTAACCCTAACCTGTAGTCCGTGCAACCCAACCCCAGACCTACCACACCCCTACCCATTTTGAGTACTAAAAAAATGGGTAGGGGTTGGGTAGGGGGTGGGGTATTACATAATCCTACCTAACCCCTACCCAACCCCTACCCATCAACCACCGTATGCTAGATTAATTAAAACAACAACACGCAGCATTACTACAATAACAGAGAATTACGTAGAGGAGCTATAATTATAGAAAGCTTTCTTAATTAATAACTTAAATTTATTACAATTACTTAGTTGCTTACAGCTTAGATTAATAGTATCTCACTAACCTAGGGGGTGTGTTAGAGTATTGACATGCTGATTACCCTTTAACATCCAGTTCACCCGGGTTATTAGGTAATCCTAGTAGGATATCACGTGACGGCGCTAGTAGCGCGCATATAAACGAGCCGGATCGTCTGAAGTCTTTTTAGTAGTTATTGGACACTTTGTTGTGGCACTTAGTTGATCAATATACTTATTCCCCTCCACTGATCATTCAATTACTCATTCTCAGCTCCCACAGATCTGACTTTCCGATTTTACCTGCCCTGCAAGATGTTGCGAAACTTGATATCTCATAGAGCTAGAGAAGGTGGTTTAATACATCTTAGCTACAGGCGCTGTCTAAGCAGAAACAAGTGCATGCGCTGGCTCAGGCAACGGCAGGGCCGTCGATCTTCCTTCTGCGTTGCTTTCGCGCTTGCATCCACTACGCCCGCGCTTTGGCTTGCTTGCCGAGGCTTGCTCTTTCTCAGCACGCTTTGCTCTAGCCACCTCGAGGTCTTTAAAGCTCATCACCTTTGCTTTATCTAAAACTAATGACTTTGTTAACTAACGGGCTTTGGCTTCGCGATTGATCTCGACTAGAAACTAGTTGCGATCCTTAAGGAGCGCTTGCGCAGCAGACGACGCTTTAGCAGCACTAGATGGCTTCTGTATACGCTTCTACAGGCGATCTTTGTTCGTCGCATTAAGCGCATGCGCGTCTCTCACAATTAGATCGTGCAAGGAGGCCGTGCAAGGAGGCACTGGCGAACAATTCGCAGCCAGCAATGCTGGCATCGCAAACCCATGTCTATGCATGTCTGCAGTAAGACTCGAACAGTCAGCACGACTCGCTGCACAGCCTGCTCCGCGTCAATCTCACCCTCGATATTGTTGAGGCTTGCAAGCTACACCAATCTTCTGATCTAACGTCAAAGACGACAAGCTCGCTCTGCGTGTTTCTCACATTTTCGCCTTTGCCAGCCGGTCGACATCCTCGGCCTTTTGTCCTAGAATCACAACTGTTCGCGTCTACCCTTGTCGGCTTCAGCCTAGAGCATGTCGCTCCCGACTTTCACGCACGATCCACTTCCCGAGTCTACATCACACATACGGCTGCTCGAACTCATACGGGGCGGCTTCGGTGAAGATGTCATTTGCAAATTGTCTGTGTGGCCGTTCGAAACTGCGCCACCGTACAACGCGATCTCGTACACCTGGGGTGATCCAGCCTCCAGGATGACCATCACTGTCAACGACCAACGCATGTTGGTAACATCAAACAGCCACTATGCTCTTCAACAGGCTTTCCACGCCATCGCAAATCGTGGAAAGCCTACTCGTTGGCTGGCGCATAAAAAGGTACAAGGACCGAAGAAATATCTGTGGCTAGACGCCATTTGCATCGATCAAAGCAACATCCGTGAGAAGAACCTCCAAGTCGCTTTGATGGGCGAATTGTACAAGAGAGCGGAACAAGTTTTCGCATGCTTGGGACCTCATGCCAATGACAGCGAGTTTCTCGTATCGCTGTGCAAGAGGAAGCAGTGTCTTTTGCAGGACATCTACAGCAAGGTCCATATTCAAGCGTCTAAGATGTTGACGTATGGGAAAACGCGCGATTGGTTACCTACTTTCAAAATCAACATTCATACGTGGCTCACGTTCCGGAGTGTGCTTGCGATAGGGCCTTCGAATCGAATGCGACTTTGCCTAGCTTTCCCACATTTTATCCAGAGAGACTACTTCAAACGCGTCTGGATCCTGCAAGAGCTTTTCATGGCATCGAACGTCGTTTATTGCTGTGGTCGCCACCTGTTGCTCTCGCAAGACGTACTGGCCCTGGATCAGCTTGCACACCCCTGGTTCATCACAGGCGATGATCATTTTTGCAACAACGGATGGGCGGAACAAGCGGTACGAATATCAAGAGCATTGGTACATATCTATAACGCGCCTCAGTCGCGTCGGATGTCTGAGCAACGCCGCTCCAAGAAACCCGGTTTTAATACGACAATGCTCTCGATCTCGAAAGGCTGTTTGCTTCTCGCTTCCGAAGTAGCTGGACTCTATAGCCTGGAAGATATTTTGTTCTACGTCCAGTACTTTCAATGCGCTGAAGTGCGCGACAAAATATATGGCGTGCTGTCGCTTGTAAAGTGGCCATCCAATTCTAGGCCCATACCTGACTACGAGACAGATCTCATGGAACTTGCTGTCAATGTTTCAATTGCATCTTCACGAACCTCGCAGCGAACTCTTGGTAATCGCGAAGATTTCCCTTGTTCTGCGGAACGAGTAGTCCAGTGCCTTGACCTTCATCCTGACCACCCAGCGGTTCAAGCAACGATCACGGCACGAAGCAATACAAGCGTAGTGACGACAGGCCACTCAGATGCAGATCAGATCCAGTACTTCACCACGTGTGAAGATTTCCACTGCGTGATCAGAATACAACCTTCGACTTCTCAAGGTTCATCTTCAGGCGACCTGTACTGTCAAGAGAAGGATCCCAACGATACTTCAGTCACGCTATACGACTCTAGTTCTCGCCCTTTTGCGATAGCAACACTGGGAACTGCAGCGGGCGACTGGTATATCAGTCCATGGTCTGATTCAATGGTTGGTATGATCGTGCGGACGATAGAACCTTCACCCGCAAAACATCCAAAGGATTCGTGTACGGTTGGGTTGGATGGTCTTGATACTTGGCGTTCCAGTGCGTTTGTACTCTTGTCTAGAGGCGAACGCTTGTCCATCATTGGTTTCGCCTACAGAAACAGCACCGAACATGAAATTTTCCGTGTAGCTCTACTCAACGTCTATTGGCATCCGGAGGACGCTATAATCTTTCACATGTATCATTCGTACGCCAAAAAAGGAGGAATCATACGTGGATTGCATGACGTACGTGTTTGTCGCTCAGAGGGCTCGTCGTTTGTTCGGGTCTGTCCAAAACTGGGCGAATACGAAAATACTGGACCTAATCTAAAGGACCTACCGACTTCCAAGAACCGTAAACTTCAATATCTACGTCGACGAGGATATAGTCAAACCTACACCTACTAATAACACTGCTGGAAGATCTTCAAGAGCGAAATATCCCGGGGCTATTCCTGAAGTGCAGCGACGAGTTTTATGTAGTAGCCGTATCTGATATGGAATGAAAGGACTCACTGGTCTTTCGACAGAGCTTACGTCAGCTGCTAACCGTTATCTTTGGGGACTCGGCCTCGTGTCCTTCAATCTTCGAGTTTCCCATTGTCGCCCCAGCAGAAGCTTACTTCATCAGGCCTTTTACACGTCCCGCATTCATTTGCCGCGTCTTTACAATATCTGGTCCTGGGAGGAGTCGACGCGGTTCTATCGTATAAGTGCGGTTCATGCGGAGGATGTAGAATTCTGGTGTTTGGGCACACTGTTCTCGGAACGCGTTTCAATTGTTGGCTACAGGTCATTATGATGTCCCATGGGCCTAAGGCAGTTTCATGTTCCGTCTGTGGTTCAAATGGAGTGCGCGGATTTCCCGGTATCTGGGTCATATATTTCTTGCTTGGATGTGTGACGCGCGCCGAATTCTCCCAGTCGACCTACCATCGCAAGGTTTCTTGACCTCAGCGATGCTGCAAGACATTTTGAATGTTCATGAACGCAAGTCCTTGTTCTGTTTGAGCCAGTATTGCTGCTAGACCTTGAGTTGACTTTGAAGAGGCGGTGTAATCAGTTGATACGCGCCAAAGCGAATACTGCGATAGTAACCACGTTGCAAAGACCTGCAGCCTCAAGCTCTAGTGCTGTTCTGGAGGCTTGGTCGGGCCGGAGATGCTTCTGTCGTCACTAGTGTCACTGGCGTGATGGGCGTACGAGGCACTTCGCTCGGCAGATCGGCGCTCGTGGCCTCAGCTTCGGGATCGATACTGCCTACCTCCGCTACAGGCTTGGGGACGTCTCTGAGCACTCGTTCTGGGTTGAAAGGAAACAGGCCAGCCGCAGACCATCCAGCTCGGATGTTCCTGCTGGTTAGTGCGCGACCCCTCGCAGGGCTGTAGAGATACGTAAAGTGCTCTTTGTCGACCATGTCTACGCCTCCTCGGTTCAGCCGCTCAACTTGCTCACGATATGCAGTCTTCAAGGGCGCGAAAGGGCCGACGTCGCACGGCTGCAGCTTGTGAGAGGTGTGAGAAGGCAGACGACACAAGATAATGTTGTTAGCAAGGCAGAACTCCAGGATTTCGAGCGTCTCGTGCGTTCTAAAGCAGTTAGATCTCACGATTACTGTTTCATATATGTAACATGTCACGTGTCTAGAAGTACTTATACTCGTAAAGTAGCTAGCTTTATACAATTAAGCCTGTTAACTCCAACTAAAGCCATTGCAGATCAGCACACGAGGTCTTCCACTTGCTCTCTCACGCGTCTGGGGATCAAACACGCGCTTTAACCATTCTAGGCTAATCTTGGAGTCGTTGTACCCATTCTCAGAGAAGCCATAGTGCCACCCTAGGGTTGGGTATGTGGTCCCGTTGCTGCGGTGAGTTGATGCTGGCCAGATAATGAGCGGCAGCAGCGCCCTCCCGTCAGCACTGATGCACTCAATCGCAGTGACCATAGTGCGCTTGACACTTCCACCTCTACCGCCCTGCCGTTCGTTCTTCCCGACTAGGACTTTCGTTGAGCCAAGCATGCTCAGCATAACTCCAGTCTCGTCCATGTTATACACATTCTCTGGCAGTACAGAGGGGTCCTGCAGTACCTGGCCGATCACGTCGAACTACTCTACTATCTTCTCGTGTATGTTACTGCTATGACGTTTCCAGTCTATCGATCTGACACGCCTCGCCTGGAGTTCGGGGTTGCGCTTCTCGAAAGCTCGTGGCCAGTTCTTACTTGGACGCTTGACCAACTCGTTTGTGGACCGCTGGCGGGCTATACTAAATGCTAGTGAACGCAGATACTTAACGCGAACAGGTTGTCCAAGACTGGACATGAGCAGCAAGAACTTCACAAGCGCCTTCTCCTCCTCTCGAGTCAGGTACTGCTGGCGCTGAGCCTGCTCTGCTCGCGAACGACGTCCAAGCCTGCGATGGATCAGAGTCGAGACAGGGACATTGCCGTACTCTGATCGAGCAGCAGACGTGTCACGTACGCCATCGGGTAGACGTTGCGCGAGTGCCTGGCTCGCGGAGTCCATAGTCGACGTTAGGGTGATCAAGGGGAGATCGAGCGAGACTAACAGCAACCTCGTCCAGGTTGCTTCCAAGAATAGCCGCCAGTCCGCAAACGACTGCGAGCGCTTATGCGACTTGGCGGAAGCTTCTAGCGCTTTACGCCACAGCCTGAGCCGTCTTGGTATAGCGCAGGTGTAGATGGCAGGCCGCTAAGCTTTCAAAACCAGCTGCGTCAGCACGCCAAGTCTTCTCGCTTAATGCGAAGAACTGGCAGATCGCGCCGGAGTAACTCAGAGAGCACCCAGACAGAGGCTGCACACGCTGTAAGAGCAGGAACGTATTCTACAGCTAATTAAGTATTACATACGGGCTCCGAAGAAACAGGTAATCGTAATACGCAAAAGAGAGCAGGGGTGTTCTGTCGTTGCACTTTTTTTGCTAAAGACAAGAAGCTAAAGAACGCAGCCTTTAACGCTATAATTTTGCTGTATAGACCTTGCAATAGGGAGAGATGAATGCAAAGAAAATTAACTTATCAACTCGACTCTATACAGTTGTGCAGCGTGGGCATAACATAGTTGGACAATAAGGGCAGAGAGAGCTTAGATCTTATTACAGTACCTGCTCTTAAGTACTAAGGAAGGAGCAAGATCTAGCGGCTGAAGCAGGTGTAAGGCGTAAGGCGGAAGGTATAGGAGGTGGATCTTGTTCACCTTGCAGAGCCACATGAAGTCAATCGGTATGTGGGAGCCATGGCCATCAAGTAGAAGTAGACGATAGCCGCTAGAGGATAGTGAAGTGCTTGGTATAAAGATACGCCACAACCACTCATATCCAATTAAGTTTAATGTCCATCCATTCTCTGACGTTGTATAGAGCCAAATGGGTGTGCCTTGTGCTAGGAACCACGTTAATTGTAGATGCTTGCCCTTAAAGATAACTAGGCATTAAAGTTTAACGCCAACGGCTGAGATAGTCTCAATAATTGATACCCACTTACGATCCTTTAGAGATTTAATATAAGCCTTCTTTTTTGAAGAACTGGCAACCACTTAGGAGTTCGTACATACCCCTAGTGCAACTCCAGTCTCATCTATATTCTATATATCCTCATACTGTATCCCTAGCTCTATTCGAGTACGCTCAAACAGCTCAAGAAATGCTCGAATAGTCTCATGGCTAGCTGCCGTGGTCCGTGCGCTCTCAATCGTTCGGCCGACTATAGAGGCGACGCGTGGGTTGCGGGCGATGAAATGGGGTATCCATAGTTGCCCAAGAAGCTCGTGGTCGCCGTTCATGTGGAGGAGCCGGGTGGCCATTTCTCGTACGCGTGGATGGGAGGGAGGTTGTGCGCTTGAGTCCTTATCGAGTATCCAGTCTACTAGAAAGGCCTCTTGTTCTAGAGTTAATCGCTGCTGCTGTTGATGAGCTATCGCGTGTGGTTGGCGGCCCTTTATGCGCTCTTGGAGCGATAATTGGGGAACTCCGTACGCCTGCGCGGCCTGTCGCTGGCTTCTGAAAATACTAGCGTTGAGATCGCGAATAGCATTATTAAAAGCAACTTCTCGGGGATCTATGTTGAGTGTGTGGCGTTGACAGTATAGAGCGCCAAATTCAGAGTAACGCGTTGTGGTGGGGTGGCTGAGAAGTATATGGCCGAGCTTAACCTGTCTGTGCGCGTAATGCCTCTGGTCGCGTAATGCCTCCCCCACCAACACCAACCACCTACACAAATGAGGCTGTACAGCCACCCATAGTCGCTATTATCACGAGATTTTATAGCGTTGTAGTAATTATAGCATTGTGATTACGATAGGCTACTTGTATTTACTTAGTAGCTTAGTAGTGCGGCCGTGGCAGGTAGTCTAAGTTAGGACAGCTAGTGCAGCCACCTTAGCTTGTACATGAGATAAATTAACAACAACACGTTTCTAACGCTTCTACTTTTAAGAGGAGCCTTGTAAGGCTTTACGCTTACCTTTTTAGGATAATTATATAGCTTTTTCAGCCTCTTAAGCTGCCTTTTAAGCCTCCTTTTAAGCCACCTTAGCAGCTCTCTCCTTCTCTCTCACCTCCTTAAGCCTTTCTCTCTTAACACGCTTCTCCTAGGCTATTTAAAGCTTGTATAATTAAGCTTGCCTCTTTAACTTAGATCTCTTAGCTTTCTAGAGTTGTAATTGCTGTTGTTCTTGTTATTATTCTATCTTATCCTCCTTAGCTTAGCAAAGCTTCTTAGGAGACTAAAAGACAGCTCCTCTATAGTACTCTTTAGGCTTATTATGTTGAAGCGTGTAGCTCTTCTTTTAATATCTCTTTTTAACCTTTAGAGCCTCCCTTAAGCCTTAGTTTTCTCCTCTAAGTATACTATTTTGAGCTAAGAGGTGGTGGAGGCTTTAGCAAAGCCTTTTTACCTTCTTATTATTATAATCTTTTACCTCCTAGCGTATAATAGACTTAATTTTGAGCCAATTATCTCTACTAAGGACAGAAGAGCTCTCATCTAAACTAGAGGCCTTTAGCTAGAACTTTTAGAGAATAACCTTAGCATTTAGTAGGTTAATGCTAGTTGCCTTAAAGGAGCTTATAATAGTCTCTTTTCTAAAAGCTGTACCCTAAGCCCTCTAAAAGAGCTTAAAGAAGTCTCCTTTTGCTAGAGGAAGGATTCTATAGCTCTAATAGAGGAAGTTTAACAACTCCTTTAAGTAGGCTGACGCTAGAGGCCTAAACATCCTAACGTTAAGAGGCTAGAGCCTAAAGGTTAAATAAGGAGGATATACAGTAACTAGAATATTATAGCTGTTATAATAATCTAGAAAATCTATAGTTACATAAGATAAGTAGCTATTAAGAATAAGTAACTAGTAGCTAGTTTAAGCGTAGCGTATAGTCTCTCTTTCAAAGACCTCTTTAAGCTAAGCTAGGCCTATATTATTGTTAGTCTATCTAGAGGGTGATGAGGTAACAAAGACTAAGTGCTTATTTAGATTAATAGCCTCTACCTAAGCTAATTTTAGAGCTCTAGCGTTTGACTAAAAGATAAGGGATAGAGAAAGAGGTGTACTATCTAAATAAATACAGGCTAGGACTATAATCTACTCTCTAGAGCTATCCTGTAGGCTTAAAACAACTCCTCTTCTTTTATATTGCCTCTTACTAAAGATCTTTTTAGACCTTCTAAAGAATCTAAGTAAGAAGCCCTTTTCATCTATTTTAAAGATATAAGAGGGCTGTATATTGTACTCCTTTATCTTATTATGTAACAGCTTAAAGTATAACTTATACTTAGTTACTAAATTAGCTTTGTGACGCTTCTAGTCTATAGGCCTCTGCTAGCAAGAGATGAGATGAGAGGAGTTCCTGTAGAGGAAGCGAGAAACCCAGCTTTCTAAGACCTCTCTACTAAGTAGGGACAACGCAAGGCTGCGTATTATTGTTTGTAAAGGAGGTGTACGCCTCTTAGTAAGGGATTTAATGTATTGTACAAGCTCCTTTTCGCGTTGTAAGTGGATAGAGAGGTAGGCGAACGCGCGCGGCTGAGTTTTGCCTTAGTGTCTTCGAGCGAGCGTACGCTCATTAATGCTGTATTTTTTTGCAACTTGGCGATACGTAAAAGATGCGCCTAGTTCGCGCGATTCGATTTCTTCAATTGCTTCCTAGATCGGGTCTATATTGGTGGAGTTATGACGCGTTTTGTGTAGGTGGTTGGTGTTGGTGGGGAGGCATTACGCGACCAGAGGCATTACGCGCACAGACAGGTTAATCTAAGCTGGTTTTCGGGCGCGCTACCACGCTTAGCAGAGGCATCGCACAGCTACACAGCCACACAGCCACACAGCCACAGATGTAGCGTCAGCAGCGATAGATTACAGCTAAGCTGCTTTAAGCTAGATGTGCGGGTCTCCCTTATCTAGCACTTCTAGCAGGCGGTCTTAGGATTAGCACAAAAGCACAACAACTTCTTAAGCTTAAGCGTAGTGCTTAAAATAAGATAACAATACAATAAGATGTAATTTAATAGATTTTTAATAAGTTGCATAAGCCTTTAACGCCTCTACTGCCTGCTAAAGCAAGGCAGTTGCGTAACACTTATACAAAACTAATAAATTGCATAGTAAGCTAAACTTATTTTCAAAAGCTGTTAAGACAGCATAGACTTTGTTGCTTAAAGCTAATATTTTAAAAATATATGTTCTTCTAACCTATTGTTGGCTTTGTTATGTTAGGGAGTGTCTGTAGCGTCCCGTCACGCAGGGTGTCCCGCTACCTAGGGATGGACGTTACTTGAAAACTGGAAAGGCTAGCGTGATTTGTCCCCCCGTTTTTGAGATTTGTCCCCCGCCGAAGTACCGGAAATAGCAACTTTTGCGCTCCGCATTGCAACTCTACTGCATCTATAAGTGTAATTTTTATCTTTAAAGCTTGAATACGTTTTGCATACTCTAAAGTACCCCTCGCCTGCATTTTGTAACTTCTGACAGCGATAGGAACGAGCTAAATGGAGTTAAAGTTAGCGATTTCTTTAAAAATGTCACCAACTTTAACATGCGATTAAACCACAACACAGGCTAATCTTTAGCTTTAAATTCTTAGAGAAGCTTTGCGAGGCTTTAGAATAATTTATAACGTTTAAAAACCTACTTGCAATTTTGCTAGTGTAAAGTTGTGTGGATGCAAAGCAATTCGGTACTTCGGCGGGGGACAAATCTTGAAAACGGGGGGACAAATCACGCCAGCCAACTAGAAAATGATGTTGTCCGGAATAATCCGTGTGATTAATTTGATTAATTTAATTTAATTAGATCCTACACGGTTGCAGCCGCGAAAAGCAGCTATGCCCGGCTAACAGGCTTGGCAGACAGCCGACGCGGTGCGGACGTTAATCCGCGCCGCCCCACTTTATTCCAAAGAACTATCTATCCCTAGAGGCCTGCTGTTTCCCTTCTACTACTATCTACATTTGCCTGTCCGCTTATCTAAATAATAGCTCTACTAACTAAACACTGTACTTCTAGGCTTATAGAGGCACGGTTGCCTCGTGTTCTGCGTCTGCAATACCTTTAGTCTCCCCCTAGCGCTTAGCTATTGTCTTCGCGCCTACAATCTCTATTTTGCCTAAAGATTTACGTTTGCTCTATATACTTAATAGCTTTAGTAGCTAGCTATAGCGTGCCTAGGATAGTCTAGATGTTGTATTGTCTAGACAAGTTAGCAAAGATATAGTCCTAGAGATGCCTGCGCTTACTACAGTAGAGAAGGATATATGCAACAGTCTGTTGTCTTGCTCTATAGTTACAGCATAGGCTAGTAACCTCTAGTACTCTTTAGGCAAAGAGAAAGTTGTTAAGTCTAATCTTCTTTATCTATAGCTACACTAGCAGTGTACTCTCCTACTTAGTAAGCCTTTTGTAGAGCTAGAGTACTTTTTTAGTAGGCATTAAAGTGTGTTTGTAAGTTGCTTAGCCTTTAGTATCTTTATACTACTTTGCTATTCATGCCTGTTTAGCTTATATGCTATACTATCTTTTTACAGTTAACTTTATAGTAAACAGCTAGGGAGGCACGTCTACTAGCAAGCTTCTACAGCTATCTTCTCTCTATCTAGTAGCTTCTTTAGCTGCTTTATTAACAGCCTCGTTTCTAGGTATACTAACGTAGGCTAGTATCTATTAGACAGTCACTGTCTGTTTGTTGTTCTAGAGCTCCTAGACCTATCGCGTGATGTCTGCAAGGATGTAGGCGCCTAATTGTCCCTCTGCCTTAGCAATAAACTAGACGGCGGCCTAGTTATTTATATATATAGCGATGTCTTTTTGCGTACTGTTCTAGCTCGCGTACTCTTAAGCAATCTATAGTGCTAGGCTAATACCTTGTAGTTCTACTGCGTATACTATTAACTCTATGTCTAAACTTATATATATAAATTACGCTTATTATGTAAGCAGACACAGTGCTGTAAAGCCTATCTTGCCTTTTATACTACTACTATCTATATAGATACTAAAGCTATCTTCTTTTACGTATTCTTTGTTGTGTTGCGCCTGTGCTTCCTTAGCAGTTGCATTAATGTAAGTAGTTAGGCCTTGTCTTTAGAGCAGCGTAAGAAAGCATAGAATTTGCTTTTATTTATTAAATCCCTAAGTTTACATACTTATTATGTTATTGTAAACCTTCTGCTAAGAACTAGTGTGTCTGTAAGTCTTGTCTACAACTATTAGCTGTGCTGTATTTGTCTAAAATCCTAAGGTAGCTGTAATGTTCTTGCTTAAGAGTAGGTAGACAATAGTGTATAAGTTATGCTTCTATATTCGCTGCTTAATAAGGAGGAGAAATATCTCTATATTTTAGCGCCGCTCTTAATGTAGCTTTATATGCTCTACTAATAACTCTAGCTGCTCTTGCTTGTATGCTCTGTAGTGTATTAAGTATCCTCTTAGTGTAGAGTTTTCCTTTTATACTAGCGTTTAACTACACTAAGCATGTATATATTATCTGCAGGAGCACTGTGCCTTTATATATTTGCTGTAGGTTATAGAGGCTAGCGCCCTAATTAGATCCTCCTAGACAGCTAAGCACATTTACTATCTTTATTGCTTTCCGCCTAATCTCCTTAGTGTGTTGCTTTTAGTGCAGTTTCGCGTCTATTATTAAGCCTAGGTATTTGCATGTTGCTTTAAGCCGTATCTCGCCCTACGTAGTATAAATTAAGGCTTCTATATTAATGCGCTTGCATAATCTTATAAAGTAGGTAAGTTAGAAATTGTTTAGAGCAAAAACTAATACATATGTGCTAGCTTATTATTGTGCTTTCTTAAGGGTTTTGCCTAGTGTCTTATATATCTGCTTTGTCGTCTAACCCTACGTAAAGATGCTAACGTCGTTAATGTAGCCTGTAGACATAGCGTCTAGCGCTTAGTTGTATTTATTTATCAGATTAGCGTTGTAGAAGAAGTAGAGGATAGGTAATAGCGGCGAGCCCTAGGGTATACCCGTGTTAATCTAGTATACTGTTAACTAGAAGCTGTCAATTGCAATACTAGTGTGTCTATTGCTAAAGAAGCTTACAATCTACTTTACTATTTTCTTATCTACTTATCTTTTCTACAGATTATAAAGCAGGCGTGTGTGTAAAACGTTATTAAAGGCTCTAGAAATATTAAGTAGTAAGAAACTTGCTACTTATTTAGTATTGTAGCTCTATGCTTTATATATTTTATAGGTTACAGCGTAAAGAGCGTGCTTAGTTAAGCGCATTTTCCTGCTGCCTATGTGTGTTAGTAGTAGAACGTAATAGGTCTTAGCTAGGTAGCTAAGTCGCCGTGCTATAACTGCGTCTATAATTTTGCCTATAGTATTTATTAATGCAATAGGCTTATACAACTTTAGTACTATGTAGTTGTCTTTGCCTAGCTTGCGTAAGACGACTGTAGTTAACTTACAAAAGTAGGCTAGGTAGTACTCTAAGTATAGGCTCTAGTTAAAGATCCTTGTTAGGTAAGTTGTAAGCTAGGCTAATCTCGCCTGTAGAGCTTTATTAATAATGCTATTTAGACCTAGTACTTTAAGTAGTAACACTACCTATATAGTATCTCTAACCTCTTTCTTTGTTACTAGCTGTATGTCTACTTAATCGTCGTAGTGTACGTTTCTTATGTCCTCTAGATCTGCCTCTAGTAGTACTAGAAAGAAGATACCTTAGAAGATGTCTGCTTTCTTTGCTAGATCTATTACCTTCTACTGTGTCTCTAGGTGTTAGATAGCAGGTGTAACTATAGGGGCTAGGTTCTCTCTTATCTTCGCCTATTTAACGAGTCTCTATAGTGTTTCTAGCGACTTCGCGGCCTGCTCTACCTATTCTCTATAAGCGTTTCTTAGTACTTTCTTAATTGTTCTTGCTTTGTAGTTTCTTACTATATAATAAGCCTCCTACAACTCGCCTATGTAACGCTAGCTATATACTCTCTTAAGTCTTTTTGCTTCTGCGAGCACTGCTTTGCACTCTTCTAACTAGCCTTCTTTAATATAGTCTAACAGCTGTAAGTATAGTATTGCTTTATTAATAGCTCTTTAAATTGCTCTAACAATCTCTTAAATATGGGTGTTAAGCGCTGTCTTGTTTATAGGTCTACAAAGTAGCAGTAGGGCTTGTTTTAACGCTTTGTTATAGACAACCTTATTTAATTATTTCTAGTCTAGCTTTAGTGTTGAATTAAGTTGCTGTATCCTTATATTTATTATAGTGCTAATAGGCAGGTAGTTAGAGTTATAATTAAGGTCCTAGTTAACCTAGCTGCCAACTACCTAATTAACTAGCCCTATAATTACTAGACAAAAATTAATAATTATGCGTAAAGTTTTTTCTTTGTACGTAATAGTTCTAGGTAGTAGTGTGCTACCTAGGTTAAAGTCCTTTATAATTGCTAGTAGGTCTGAAGACTTAGGGTTAATGTGCCTCACACCTATGCCTCTTTATATAAAGTAGTATAAGTTAAAGTTGCTAAGCAGAATCTGTTTGCTAGATTAATTGTTGTATAATATTGTGCAGATATCTACTAGTACAGTACTGTTGCTCTTGCTGCGCCTTGCTAGGTTATAGACGTTATATATAATCACGTTTTGCTTCTCTTATTAATTGTTGCTAAACTCTACTATAAGTAAGCAGATATCTCTACTATACTCTTTAAACTGCTACTCCTTGTAGTCTAATCTCTTGTTAATAAAAAAGCATACTTAGGCAGGTCCTGCCTTGTTACCTGCTAGGCAGCAAAGGTAAAAGACGCGTTTTGCTAAATAGTGTGTCGTCGCTGCAAAAAGGTTTCTCTATAGCTCCTAGATAGCTGGAATGTTATACTTATAAGTCTTAAGGTCCTGCAGTATACTTGCTATTACTATGTTTCTTAATTTGTGCACGTTATACTGTAGTATGCTTAGTGTATTGTGCTTATTTATACATTATTGTTAGAGTTAATCTTTATATAGTAACTGCTGTTGTTCTGTATTACCTAGGTATTAAGTCTAGTTAATTCTAGAGCTCTCCTGCTAAGTATAATCTATTAATACAGTCTTTAGCTCGCGCTGCCTTGTGTTAATAAAATCTTCTAATCTATTAAGTTAACATTAGTTCCTGCATTAGTTCTCTTCTGTCCTCTTCCTGTTTGCAATTAGTTCCTAGTAAGCTGTATTAGCTGCGTAGCTGCCACTAGTTAACTAGTCCTTCTCCTTTAAATTGTAGACGTTAGGATATTAATCTGCACGTTTTGTCTAGATATTTGCAAAACGTAGTAGTAGCGCAGCCGCATTTTGTACGCAGTCCTTGCCTTAGCTATCTTGTCCTTCCTAGTCGGGCACTAGCGGCTCCACGCTTCGTGCTCGCCGCGGCAGGCGGCACATTTCCTAGTTACGGCTTGTCCAAAAGTTAATTGTTTGATTAAGTAGAAGAGAGGTATAGCAGCCGCAGTAATCTGCTAGCTATGCTGTAGGAGAATAGAGAAGAGTAAGATAATAATTAAATAGTTAACTTTCTAGCTTGCTAATTGCGCAGTAGGGATTAAAACTACAATTAAGTAGCTTGGCTTATAACTATAGGAGCTAAGAAGGAGCAATTGCTTAATTAATAGGTAGAAAATAAGTCTATTGAGCAACTAAGTGCTACAACAAAGTGTCTAATAACTACCAAAAGGACATTAGACAATCTAGCCCGTATATATAGGCGCTAGCGCGGTCGTCACGTGTTCAGCTTACCAAGATCACCTGATCACCAGGGTAATCCGCATGTTAGTACTCCAACAATTTTAGTATAACTTTTTTTGAACGTGTAAATATAGCTAATAAAAAACTAAGTTTAACATGCTTACGTAACTATGACGTAAGCCTATTTTTAAGGCCTATATCTTATCTACTTAGAGTTTGATTAGAGGGTAGAAAAAATAGTGGTTACTTACGTAAGCGTTAATTACGTAATAGCTTAGCAAGCTTATAGTATATTAACTCTCTTCACTTATTTAAGATTTGCTTTATTAATAGTTTTGTTCTTTTAGCTTATAATTATTGTTGTTTTTACTAGCAAGTTAGTTCTTTATATTTTTAAAATAAGCCTATTATTGTCAAATTTGGGACATCAGCGCGGTTGATCAGGAGGTTGGCGAGATTGGACAAGGGGTCTGCAAGGGTTATTAGGGGGTGGCGCTAACGGTTACGCTAGCGCCGCCAAGGCCCACACAGAATCCGGGTTATAAAAAGGGCACTCAGAGTCCGCACAATCAATCAGCAGAACACCAACAATCAATTATTAATACAACTAACTTATTATCACTTATAATATTATTATCTCATCAGTATTACTCAACCTATTATATCTAACAATTAAGAGTCTTACTGCCTTAACCAAACGAGGATTAACAACTAACAAATCACTAAACTATACAAGTTATCAACAGGATGTCTACCCTATCTCTACAAGACTCCTCCGTAATCCTTACTAATTACATAAACTAGATTAAATAGATCTCCTAAATTAAAACGCGCGCTAACTCTCTACGCGAGTAGAAGAAAACTAATTTAAACCTTATAATTAAACCTATTACTAAACTAGAGGTACCTTATATGCCTAATCCAAGCGACTATTAAGCGTTGCAATAAGTGATCAACGCGCACGCTGCATTGCACTAAGGCAATCACGGCGACAGCGCACCTATACCACCTTTTATACCTACTTGACCTGCGGATCTATCTACAAACGCGAGGGCCTTATACAAAGAAAATCTAGAGATCTATAAGTTAGAGCTAGATTAATACAAGACGGAAGATTAGAAGTACACACAAAAGTAAGCAGCGTTAGATAAGATTACGCAGGAGATACAGCGTATAGTTAATAACTACTTATACACAAACTGCTATAGAGCAATGCAATTACATTGTTAGTAAATTGCTAATTTAATAGCTACTATAGGCATTAAAGCTAAAGATAAGATTAAGGAAGCCTAAAAGCAGTACAAAACCGCGATAAAGGCGCTTAGAGTAATTAACTTATAGAAGATATAGCTTACTAAAGTTAACTACGCTACAACTAAGAGTAAAGCTGTTAGAATACCTAAGTGCTAACTAGACACGTACGTTATAGAGGACTTTACCTAAGCTACGGCTAAGCACTTAAAACAATAGACAATATTATTTATACTTTATAGAGTAAGGAATCCTTTAATTACTGTTAAAGATATAATCTGCAACTATTAAGATTGCATGCAGCTTTTCTACCTATCTAAAGCGAAGTTAACTAAGGCGTCCTTTAGAACAGCCGCAGGAGCTAAATCACTAACGCTTAATAAAGATAAATTAATAATCCAAGGCAGAAGCGCAAACAACTCCAAAATTAAAAGCTTACTAAAAATACTTTATTAAACAATATCTAATACACTGCAAGTAAGTGCAAAGCATGTAATATAAAACATGCGCTTAAGGATTGCTAGTATACATACTCTAGCAACGCGCTAGCCTAGTAGCAACTCTAAGAAGAGAGGATAGATTAAGTCTAATCACGTATTAACAATAGCCTAGCTATGTAAGAATTAATTTGCAACTCTAAGCAGCAATTAAAATCTTAAAGACCTGTAATTAAGAAATTACACACAGCAACGCCTACAGTTAAGCAAGATAACTAACTATATAGTTAGAAAATTTAAGAGATTAACTATACATTTATTAAGGCCTTGTTTAAAGCGATCTAGGTTACGTATCCTCTACAATAATTATAGATCCTTAACTCTAGATTAACTTATTACATCTTTAACAATACTAGTTAATTTACTAAAACACAATTAGCACTACAAGGAGACTTCCTATAAGCAGGTAACTTACAAGTATAGATTAAGGTATATAGATTAGTTACCTTAACAGTAGCTAGTGGCAGGACTTAAAGCTAACTACACCTAAAAGACGTAGTATACTGTCCTAATTTACTTTATAATCTTGTCTTATTTAGGATACTCTGCTTACAAGGCTTGTAGTAGGACACTAAATATAATCTAATAGTCTTTTAAAGATTACTTACTAATAATCTAATTGCTAACCTTACTAAGTTATATAGACAGTAGGTGCTTAAAGCAAACCTGATTACTAATTACGCAACAATAGGCTTTAGGGCTGTTAAGCCGCGATACAATTAAAGATAGCGCGCACGAGCGCTTATATAGCATAAGAAGATAAGTTATCTAGGACTAAGTGCGCTTAAGCACCTTGTACAACAATTCAAAACGGTAAAGATTACTAAAGTGCTTACAGTAGAATGCGACGCCTGTAGAAAAGCAGAAGCTAAAAGGCTAATCCGCTGTACACTGCGCAGGATTAATAAGTCTCTAGAAGAACGCATCTTACTTAACTTTTATAATTATAAAGTCAACAGCGTAACTGAAGAAAGAAGCTAAATACTAATTATAGATTAAGTTACTAGATTTATATAAAACTACTACTTTAAAGACAATTAAACAGCGTACATAATTATTAAGTTACTGAAGTTCTTTATAATTCTTATAAAGACCTAATTTAACATTACAGTAAAGGGTATTAAAACTAATAACAAGATCGTTACAGTTAAACTAGAAGTAGCTTAGTAAGCAAAGTCCTAAGGCATGCAATTTAAGCTTTCCGCTCCTAATACCTAAGCACAGAACGGTAGAGCAGAACGCTTAGGGGGTGTAATTAAGGATAAAGCACAAGTGATGCAACTTAACGCTAACTTGCCGTAGCTATTGTAGCCTAAGATTACTTAATTAGCAGTATATTTTTATAATTAAACGCCTTAATACGCAAATTAATAGAGATTACTATATTAAGAGTTCTTTACGCAAAACATATACAGAAACAGAATTGTTACCTTACTGCGTAAACTATACTAAAGCCACCTACAAGCATATAGGTGCAAGGTGTTTGTAATAACAGATAATATAAAGCGCGGCAAGCGTAAACTACAGCAACTGAATTTTAAAGCATAGATTAGATACCTAGTTAGATATTAATCTACATATATTTACTATGTATAGGTGCTAACTATGTCTAAGGTGATCACTCCCTGCGATGTAGCATTTAATACAGAATTAATCTTTACTAGAGATAAAAAAAAGGTTATAGATAACCTAATACATAGCACCCTTAAAGAGATTAAGGCATAGATTAGGACTGTAGAACTTCTCTTAGAGATTATAAACAACTAAAAGAAGACATAATCTTGTCTTAAAGACAAGTCCTTTAATAAAGGACTTATACATAAAAAAACACCTAATCAATATAATTAGCGCGGAAGAAAGGTTTAAGAAGCTTATCCTTTACCCCTGCTAACGCCTCTACTAGTAGCCCTCTTAACTAATTTTATAACAGCAGAGAGCATTAGGCGTGTAGATAATCCTCTTAATATTTAGAGTTAGAACGTCGCCCTTGCGCAGCTATTAAACCCTAGGCCTAATCACCTCTTAAGTACTAGCCGCAGCAAGTGTCCTAATCCACGCAGTGCCAATATAGGATTAAGTTCTATTAGTAAGACTCTCTAGAAAAACTAGACAAACCTATAGGCTTTAGCGTTTATAGTAGGTGTAAGAGCAGGAAAAGTTTAACAACTAAATAACAAGAAACTTAATAGCGCGGCGGTTAATTAATTGCTTAAGAGTTAAAGTTATAACTAAATACCTTTTTTAAGCAAGCTCCCGCTAGCGCCAAGTCTAAATTAACTAAAGGAGAATTATATATTCTACTAGTTGTTTAAAAAGGCTAAAGAAGATCACCTCTTAAGCTACAAGCAATTAAACTTATAGTTAGAAGTCCTAACGCAAGAAGCACAACTAACTAATACCTAGATACTAAACTCTATATAGGTATATTATATATACTTACAAGATTAATAAAGATTATTAGTTTATTAAGTGTAAAGCGCGCTTAGTTGTATAAAGTAATTAACAGCGCAATGTTACTGCTTAAGAGACCTACGCCGCTACGTTAGCAAGTTAATTCTTCTAAATAGCTCTTGCAATTGCTGCCTAATTTAACCTTAAGCTTAAGCAGTACAACGTTACTAACGCCTTTACACACGCACTAATTAATTAAGTTATATATATAAGAATACTGCGTAGATACGCAAAGAAGAGAACTATCCTAAAGCTTAACAAAGGTTTATACGGCCTCTAGATATTGCTACTGCTCTAGCAAAGGGATTTCATTACCTATCCCTAAAGATATAGATTTAATGCCGTCTTACATAAGCTATATTGTATAATCTATTAAAAGATCTTTGTGTTCTTTTATGTTAATAATATTATTGCAATGTACAGCAAGAACTATAGATTAAACGCGCAAGCAGCTATTAACAATATAAGAAAGAAGTACTGTATAACTAGAGGAGACAATCTGCATTAGTTTTTAGGCATAGAATTAATTAGGAATTAATTACAGCGCAAAATCTAGATCTCCCAATTAGCATATATTAAGAAGATTAACTAACTAGTAAGCAATTACTTAATTAAGAGTAATACTCTAATAATTAAGGCTAAACTACTGCCCTAAGAAGGTAACGCGACTCCTAGGGAGATTAACCTCTACTAATGTACGGGTGTTGGAGTGTATGAAGACATACTACTACGAGGGCAAGAGATCACTAGTGGTTAGGCCATGCGAGAACGAGGGTGGTAAGATAACAATCTTATTATAGGTTGTATATATTAAGGAGAAGTACAAGAGTTAAGATGTGGAGTAGATAATAAGGTTTCTCGCTTGTTTTAATCCCCGAAACAAGCTATATACCTTTAGATTAGGTGGTTGAGCACTAATTTAGTGAGCAGCAAGGTATCACCCTGTGCACTGGCACATACCTCCCCTTCCTGCGAGCTTGGCTCTATTAAGCGACCTACTTAGCAGAAAGAAAAACAGCAAAACAAAGAAAATAAAACAAAGGAAATATAACTTAATTACTTTATATTTATCCTAGACACCTTCTTTTACTTCTTTAAACGTTCACTTTGGCGAGGTTCTTAAGTAGTAGTTGAAGCACGTGGTCTAGGCGCAGGTGCGGTGGTAGGAGCAGGGACAGGAGTAGCGGGCGCTTAAGATTCTAATATTAATTAAAGGCAACTATAACAAGGCTGCCTAGTTAGAGTTGTAGGTACTAAGACGTTATCTAAGATAACTATACCTAATTAGGAACGAACGCTAGGAAGGCGTTGTGTAAAAGAGAGCATTGCAAGATCTTTGCTCTTTTAGAAAACTTAGCGCTTATTAGCCTTTAGGCTAAGTTCCTTCTAAAGACGTTGTAGAGAATTAGCTTAAGAAATATTAGCATTCTACTTATCTTAGTTCTTTATTGTATAAGGAGGGTTTTGTCCTTAGTTAGTAAAGTATAAGCAATCTTAGAATCCTTAAACTAGATTAGCACAAAAAGCGTCTTTTTTTAACTCTTATACTACAAGCTATAAGTTGATAATTTATTGCAGAATATAGTTGCAGTGTTCTTTAATATAGTTGTTAATCTACTCCTTATCAGCGTTCTATAGCATGTTGTTTAGCTTTTTTTAAACAAGAGGATTGTTCTACTTAGCCTATCTAATAAGGGCCTTCTAGATCTAAAACCTATACTTAATATAAACATTAGCAGGGAATAGCTAATTCATTTCTCTAAACTTGTTAGAATAGCTTAAAGAAGAATAAAGAGTAGTAGTAAAGTTATAATAAGCCTTGTAAATTTCTTTATAGGTTCTTATAGCAGGCACCTCTATTACTCTATTACAGACTATAACAAACTAAAGAAGAATAGTGCGGCAGTTATAAGTAGTTAGGCTAGTAGATTTATAAGGTAGTGAAGGTAACAAAATTTAAACTTGTCTTTTCTTGCAGATTTGCTTTATCTAGTAAGCGTTAGGAGCTAGTTTTTGTACATTTATCTAGCTAGTTAGTCTTGTCTTCCTATCTTTTAATAAGACTATTTAACAATTTAATGCCTGCGTCTTTGCGCTACTTTAAGTACTCTAGCACGTAGTTATAAAAGCCTAGTAGCATCTCAATGCAGTTGTTCTTATTCTTATTATTAAACAAGACGCTACTTTAGATTATATTAGCACTAAGGCCTTTAGTTATTGCTCGCTTAAAGTTAAAGTTAATATACTTAAAGTAAGTTTAATTACCTTTCTTAGCGTACTTAGCGCAGTAGAAGTAAGAAATTAAAGTGTGCTTTTTACAAAGCATAGCGTATTGCAACTAGTATTCTAGGTTAGTGCGTATAGCCTATTAGATAAGTAGGTAGTATATGTTGCGCAGCTATCTAAGGTTTAGCTTTCTATCTATGCGTTGCAAATAGAAGTAATACATCTTAAAGGTTTTAATAATAATATCCTTAACCTAATTGTTCTTAAATAGCTAGGTGTAGGCGTTAGTAAAAATGCTTCTAGTGCGTTAGAACTCCTCTACTTGTAGTTAAAATTCTATAATATTAATAACCTCGTCCTAAGTAAGGAGAGGGTAAAGATTAAGTTAAGAAGGTTAATATTAGTAACTTAGCAGGTCCTTATCCTGCTTAGCTAGACAATACTTGCTAGTAAAAAGTTTTAAAATAACAAAGTCTAATTAGAATTCTTACTAGTAGCTCTGTCCTACGTATAGTAAGAGCAGAAATTTATTAAGTATATTAGACAGCATAGCCCTCTTAAATAAACCTATAACACTTACAGCAGTGCGCTTATAGATAAAGTATACTTGCTTGTACAATAAGTTATTAGAGCTAGGCTGTTGTCTAATATTAACCTTACAGTACTATTCTTTAATAACCTTAACGCAGTTAGAATTAGTAATTAGCTTCTTTATATAGGCTTGCTTAAGTAGCTTAAGGAAAGCTAAGGTAGAATTCTTGCAATAACACCCTACCTAAAAGATCTCCTGTTCCTAATTAAGGGTATCTAGCTTCTTGTCTATATAGGAAGCGTTGTTAAAGTTAGTATTTAATTAAGTAGCTGCCTGTTAGTAAGCTAGTGTTACTTTTAGAGCATAAGAGCTTAGTAGAGGCAGTAGTGTAGAGACTTGTTAGCTACTAGCCTTAGTACTAACTTAACCTACCTAGATGTTAGCAGTATCGCGCCTTTATTATATAATAGTTATTCTGTTTTAAAACTTATGCAACTTAATTGCTAAGTATTAGTCTAGTCCTTAACTAGCTAATATTCTTGTAGATTGCCTTAGATTCTTAGTTATAACTAATAGGCTACAACTTCCTACAGAGCAAGTCTTGGATGCTATAAGATTACTATAGCAATTAATAGCTTAAGCCTTATTTAGGGTCCTTCCTAGCTTAGTAGTTATAAAAATAACTACACTATATATTAGATGCGTCTTTACACTAAGCAGCTTGTACTTATTGCTTAAAATATTTTGTGTAGAGTAGACTAGGCTAGTTTTAGGGTCCTTAGCTTTAGCTATAAGCTAAAAAACCTTTTACTAGAATATATAAAGAGGATTAGGCTTATCTTGCTTGTCTTTAGCTTTAGTATTAGGTTGTAGCTTCTTTAAGTTAAATACAATATCTTCCTTTTAGACTTGTAGCTTAGCGTAGACATCACGAAGCTCTTTTACCTCTTGCTTATTAATATCAAGATAGGGTGCTTAGTTATAAGAGTTGTTTTAATTAATAAAAGCGCAAATGTCTTTGCATAGCGGTTTTACTAATGCCTAGTTAGCTAGTAATACATATTATTTTTTACTTTAGTTTTTAGAGTTAATGCGTTGCGCTGCTGTAGCGTTAAAGAAATAAGCTGCGTCCTTAAGATTTATACGCTTTAACATAAAGGCTATATTAGTTGCTTCTTAGTAACTAAGTAGCGTACAAGGTATATAGATGCTAACGCATTTTTAGACAAATTCTAGAGCTAGCTTCTTTACTATTGTAATAGCTCTGCCTAGTTCTTGAGCTCTTTTATCCTACGTCAAGGATGCTGCACTAATAATAGGATAGTGTTCCTAGAAACCTTTAACACTACTATATTCGTCTATAAGTCTAGAGAGCTAGGTACAAAAGTTACCTACTCCTAGAACTACTTTAAAGATTAAGTTAAATTAATAAAAGGCGTTATTAAACTAATAATCTATAATAATGCGTTGCTGTCTTAGAGTGTTTAAAAGGATCATGTCTACTAGGGTCTAGATATTAATAACTTTAATATTGTTGCTAAGCTTTGTAAGCTCTAGTACCCTGTCTTAATACTATACAACCTTAGGGATTTAGTCTGCGACGTAGTCTTCTTTCTCTGCGCTAACCCTAAGGTTATTAAAAACCCTTAATAGTTCTAGTATTTACGGCAGTTACTACTAAAGCTGCTTACCCTTAGCCTTGTCTGATAACGCTGGAAGCATTGCTTAAACAGGTTAGTTAATGTAAGTTAAATGTTGTCTTTAGCTGCTGCTAGGTTAAGAGAGAGAAGATATTATTGTAATCATTATCTTTTAGAAGGTAACTACCCTAATAAAAGATAGTGCAATTTGTGTAAAAAAAGAGTTAGATAGTTAGCAGGGCTGTAGTTCTAGTTTATGCGTAGTGGCGGTATCCTGCCGGCTAGCAGGTAGAGATAGAGGTAAACAGGGTCTAAATTGCGCTAAAATAAGCAGGTTTCGCAATTAAAATAGTTGTTGTAATTAGCTATTGCCTTAAGAAATTGAGTATAGTATTAGTGTAGCAGTAAGCACCTAGAATCTATAGAATAGGCGTCTTGTACCTAAATTTTATATAGGAAATTAGTAAACAAGTGGCTAAAGGTAAAAGCAGATACTACTAGCATAGTATCCTCTTCTCTTCGTAACAATATAGGCCGTCCTATAGCCTATTAGTTATCTAATATAGTAGTATCTAAGTTAGAGTCTAAGCTTTTAAAGTCTTGTCTATATACATAACACTCTTCTTCTGTAAAATATTTAGTAATAACAACTTAAGAATAAAGATTATTACTTATTGTAGGAGGTAAAGGTAGTTATAATTCCGTATATAGCTTAGAAGAGTCTAGCGAAATAGAAATGTCTACTGTAGGGCTAGTTTGTCCCTAATAATTAGAATCCTATAACTTTATGTTTCCTTAATCTTCCTTAATAATATCCTAAACAAGTCTTTGTCTAAACGGCTTTAATTGCTATCTAGGTGTTGTGTAGAGAAAGCGTGTACTATTAAGGTCCTTAAGATAATAGGTTCCTCTATTAGGTCTAGCTTTCTAAATACAGTATAGACCTAACTATCTTGTATCTAGTTTGCGGTCTCGCGACATATTAATTTCCTAAACGGAGTTCTAGAGAAGAACTAGGTCTCTTAGTTTTATATCTTTATATTGTATTTCCTTAGTGTTATCCTAATATTCCTTCTTAGCAGCTCTTATTTAGTTAGTACAGGCAACAGCATTCTTTATAAACTAATCTCTAAGATCTAGCTACATTGCTTAAATCGCAAGCAGCTGTGCATAGTTCTTTACTTCCCTAAATAGAAGCATTTGCTATATAGGTAGCGCAAGTTTAATAGAAAGCACTAAGTTCTGCCCTATAACTAACGAGTACAGCGAGTAACCTATCTATTCCTGTATAAAGATCTTATCTACAAGAAAAACTATTAGCAAGTTCTTAACTTAAAGTCCTAGCAGCTTTGCAAGAGCGTTTACAATAAGCTTGTACCCTCTTTTAATCTTTTTTATAGCTTAAGGGTTATGTTCTAACAACTAGACTTAGTTAATTCTATACATATTTAATAGATATAAGACTACCTTAGCAAAATTAGGCCTTCTATTAACTATAAGCTTGCGTGCTATACTCTATTAACATATAATATCCTTATATACAAACTCTGCAATTATCTTAGACTAGTTGTTTAACAAGGCTTTTGCTTTAGGCTAGCCGCTAAGGTAGTCTCTTGCAATTACTAAAAACTTCTTTTTAATACACTAAAGTATATATACTACATTAATCACAACAGTCTCCTAAATAGCGAAACTGTAGGTATTAGTAAGCATATTAACCTTCCTCTTAAAGAATCGCAGTTAACAGTCTAAATAGGTAGCTAGTTTCTACTGCACGTGCTTATACAATCCTTTCTACTAGTATCGCTAAGCAAGTATAAAGTACACTGTGTTAACTCCTTTATATCTAATCTAAGTGTGTACATTCTATACTACAGCTGTTCTTAGTTTAGTATTATCTACAACCTTCTAGATCGCAATATTCCTAGATATTTTTCTAAAGAATATCCTGTCTTGTACAAAGAAGTTTAGAGCTCACTTCTTCTATGCTTATAGTTCTTATAGTTCTATATCCTTAGAAGTCTTAAAGTTAACTAAAAATTAAGCGTACTATTCTAACTCTATCAAGAATTCCTAACAGAGTATCTTTACCTGTCCTGTTAGTATTAGTGCATTTACATTTCTAATTATATAATTAATAAACTCTTCTAAATCCTCCTTAGGTTCTAGAGGCAGTTCTTAATTATTAAGTTTTAGATACCTTAATAGTGCATCCGTAACTACATTCTTCTTTCCTAGTATATGCTTAGAGTTAAAGTCCTATAAAAGAATTGTTAATATTTACCTATTTATAACAAATCCTAGATTATTAGTAGATAAGCAATTTAGTTAAGCAATAAGAGTTACAGCGTTAGTTTCTATAGTAAAGTAAACACTATAGAGGTAAGTACAAAACTTCTTAAGAGCCTATAGCACGGCCTTGCATTCTAACTTAGTAAAGTGCTATTAACTCTTTTACACTAACTATAGTGTCCTTTTAAACTGCACTAGGTGCCGCTTATTATCCTCCTTAAGTTGTTTAATATATGCTCCCGCACTATCTTAACTTACATTAGTTATTAAGAATATCTTGTAATCCTTAGTGTTAGTGTAGTAAAGGTTCGCGAGTACAGGTGCGTTATATATAGCTTATTTTAGCTTATATATTGCTATATCTTGTATATCTCCTTATTTAAAAAGGACATCGTCTCGTAAAAGTGTAAATAGAGGTTTAGCAATCTTAGTAAAGTCTTTTACCTATATATAGTAGTAGACGCATATACCTACAAAAAATTATACCTCCCTTTTATTCTTGCATAGTAGCTAATTTATAATCTTCTTAACTTTCTTCTAGTTAGAATAGCAGCCTTAAGGGATAACCTTATAACCTATAACATTAAGCCTTTCTATAAAGAAAATAACACTTCTTTTCTAATATAGTGCCTCTAGCTTATTTAATATTAGCTAACACTTTGTCTAGTTGCAGGATATGCTTAAGAATATAACGTTAGACTCCTAGCATTAATTGTTCTCTGCTATAATTAGTTTTTTAGCCCTCTACATGTAATATTGTTAATAAAGGGCATAGTATTAGGCTAGTAGTCTTTTAGAATCTTTATTATTGCACGTTAAAATGCTACTATAGAGTTAGTAGCACCTATAACTATCGTGCATAATTATATAAGACTAACTAGTGTTTAATACGCTATTATGTCTCTACTTTTTAAATATAGTGTAATTTAGTTATATCCTAAAAATAAATCTATAAGTAAGATAATCTTGCATCCTGCAAACCTCTTAGAAAACTTATCTGTAGTTAGTAGTAAGTTCGCATCTTGTATAGTAACTACATTTATCTGTTACGCATTGCTAATCTATTAAACGCCTTTGTTCTTCTTAAGTACTAGGTGCTATAAGTTGTAATATTAACTATTACACCTTTCTTATATTCCTTAATTTAGACAAACGTTAACTATATCTACTACTTACAGCTCTAAAGCTTTTAGAACAGTAAAACTTTATACTTGCTAAGCTTTGTGTAGTATTATTCATATCTTATATAGTAGATATATATTAAGATAAATCCTTCCTAATTCCTTAAATTGCTAGAAGAGCACCCTTTCTCTATTAAGAAGCATATGTATAAATATCTCCTTTTCTAATAGCTATAGGTAGTCTCTAGTATGTAGCTTGTTAACTTATTCTTTAGTAAGCCTTATCCCTTGCGGAAAACCAGCATATCTTAGTTTAAATAAATAATCGCATAGTCTCTTATTAAGATCGCAAATACTTATTCTAAGGAGTTAACGTTCTTTTACCTTTTCCTTCTAGTTCTCTTGTCTAAATTCTATAGGCATATCTTGCTAAGAGATATTAACAGGTTAAACTTTCTTGTCTACTATCTTATACAGCGTGTAAAGATTATTATATTGCTAGGCATATTTAAGTAGTCTTTCTTGCATCTGCTAATAATTAAGCTTATATATAATTAAAAATTTACTAAGTTTGTAATTTCTTATAGAGTCCTTAGACTGTCTAACTGTGTGCGTAAACACTTAGGTTATCTAAACTATCTAATCCTCCTTACTGTCTTCTGTATACAGCATGTCAAAGTTACTAAATCTAGCTATTAATTCTAACTATGTAGCTTCTTATATGTATTTTACTACAGCTGCTCACAATTTGTTGCCTAATCTATTAGTAATTACATGTAACTATACATTACCTGCTATCTCTCTATCTAAGTTGTTGTTAGAGGCTTCGTTTCTAATTGTCTACGCAGGGTAATTTAAAGATAAGTTAAACGTAATAAAGACTACGTTCCTTGTACTATCTTTAGATAGGACTTAGCACGTAATTTACCTAAACGCATTATACTAAATTAATATCCTAGCACTTGCACACTAAGGTCCTCCTAGAATCGCAAATCTAGTAACATTAGCAACAATCCTAAATATAGTCCTAATAGTAACTGTCCCTATTTATATAGTATATTAAATATAGTCCTAACAAACAAATTATGTGTGCTATTAGCTAAAGTAATACTAAAAGATAGCTGCTCTAGTCTGTGTTCTATTATTCTATACAGTATCTTTAATACTTACGCAGCACTTAGTCTTTGAATATTTATTTGTGTTCTAGTGTTAATTAAGCACTTTAAAAAGCTGCTGTTTACAGTAACCTAGCATTCTAGTAAGTTAGTTTAAGCAAAAGCCTGCCTATTCCTTTACTAAACCCTTTAGACATCCTTAGTAGGTATATTATCTAATTTATCTATCTAGGAATCTCTTTTTCTATTTACCTTACAGCAAGTTTACGCATTTAATTAATTCAAATTTATTGCATTGTAGTGCGCGCTCTTAATAAGTAGTATATTTAGTAAAGTTCTATAGGTAGGGCCTATGCGCTAGTTCGGCCAATCAGCGGCTAGAACAGATTCTAGGTGTAATTTAGCGCACCTAGAATCTGTAAGCTTAGCGTTTTTCCTACATGTTATAATATCAAGCGCACCTAAACTATCTGCAATACTAACACTATTATTAAGAAGATTGCGCAGCTATTTTTAAATATTAGCTTACTCTATAAGGTTTAATACTATAACTTCTTGTACTTCTTATCTAAGTAAGGTAGTTGTAATACAGTTCAGCTGTCCTTGCACTATCTCTTTAAGTTCTAGATTAGGAAAAACGTTAATAAACTTTACAGCTTTCTTCTTTCTCTCTTGCTATAAGTGCTTTAGATCTACTAATATATTGTTGTGTTGCTAAGCTAATTATAGCAGTTTAATAAATAAAAATAGTGTATTATAAGGCTAACTTGCAAAAAGTATATTACTTTCCATTTTTTTCTGCAGATACAGTATATCTATAGGCTACAAGTTAGGGATAGAAGCGTTACCTTATATTATTTAATTACTTTCTTAGGTACTTAAATCCTTGCTTAGCCTTTCTTGTTTCTTTACTCCTCCCTCTTAGACACAATTAATATCCTAGTACAGAGCAGGGCCTTTGCCTTTTAGGCGCGTAGTAGCATTTAACTTAGAGATGCTATGCAAAGCGTTTTCTTTACCTCCTAGTATAATATTAGCGGCATTTATATTATTAAGCTTCTTAACGTATTCCTTAGCAGAAAGATTATATAGCTATTTCTAGAATTGCTAGAACTACTAAAGGATATTATCATAGTAGCCTTAGCTTGTTAAACTAGTTGCTACATTTATAAAATTAGAGTTTTTCCCTTTAAACCTTAAACCTAGCTAAGAGTCTTTTCTAGTAAACTTCTTAGGTACTACACTAGAGGCTAGTTTATTAAGCACGTTATTAGTAATGTTATAGAACTCTTGAATCTTTGCCTTTAACTACAACAAGACTTAGTTTAATAGTAGTTACTTTAGAATTTCTCTTAAGTACTTATGTAGTAGCCTAAAGTAGTACTGTGCCGGTGCACGGGGTGATACCCTGCTGCTTACTAGGTCAGTGCTCAACCACCTGATCTGAGGGTATATAGCTCGTTTCGGGGATCGAAACGAGCACGGAATCATCGATCCTCTACCTTACAACTCAACTCTTATACTTCTCTTTGATAGCTAACCTATAATAAGATCTTTATCTTACTACTCTCGTTCTCGCATAATCTAACTACTAGTGATCTCTTGCCCTTGTAGCAGTATGTCTTCATACACTCTAATACCTGTACAAATAGCAAAGCCTATAGAGACATACTCTACTACTTAGTGCATAAAGGAACTAGTGCATGATTATTGTAAGAACAATATAACAATCTTACGCAAGCACAGAATCCTTAGGATTATTGCTAGACTTACTTTTAAGAGGTTAGCACTATCCCCTATTATAGACTACGTTGAGGACGATGTTACCTAAGTCAGCACTAACAACAATAATAAGGAAAAGCAAAATCTACTAATAAAAAACAAAGAGAATGCGTTATTAAATGCTAATTTGAAGTCTGTCTAGCGAAATAGAGGCAGTCTTACATATGTTCTAAACGCTAATTCAAAGTCTACCTAGCGAAATAGAGGTAGCAACCTGTCTAGCGAAATAGAGATAGTAATACATGCGTAAAGAAATACTTAGCTAAAGTGCTATCTAGTAAAATAGAGATAGCACTAAAAGCTTACACATAAGTACTAGCTTTAAGTATAAATCTAAGCTTACTTAGCAAAATAAGGAGTACCTAAGAGGCGAGGATTAATACACCTATACTTAAGAAAACACATACTACAAAGACTTAAAGAGAAATATTCTTTCTCCTAGAGACTATACCCTGTCTATTTCTTTACTAACACTTATTAACTATTTATATAAAGAACTTATATAAGTCCTACTATACTCTAGATGTTAAAAAGGGATTAGAAGATAGGTTAAGGGCAGGAAGGCGTAACGCTTCCTCCCTCTAGACCTACTACTGCTAGCCCTAATCTACTATTAACCCTATCAAGCTCTGTTATTAACACTATAGCTACACCTACGCACAACTTAGTGCTTACTATAATTTAACTAAGACAAAGTACATTAGTTTTTACTAAGAAAGATGTTATAGAATTCCTAGAGGACTTTAACTAACAAGCTAATAATAGAGATATCTATAATACTATAAGAGTTTCTATTCTACTAGACTACTTTTTTAATAAGGATTGATCTCTCTCTTGTATCCTAAAACGCTTACCTAGATATATTAAGAAGGATTAGTCTAAATTACAGACATATATAAAGGAATAGTAAAAGGATAAAGATATAGCTATAAAGATAGGCAAATGCTTATACCTTTAAGCCTACATCTATAAATGCGTATAAAACTAGCCTAGCTTAGTAGAGTACTACACGCACTTTACTTCTATCGCTAATGCATGTATTAAGAACAAGCAAATCCCTTAAGAAGAGGAAGGTATTCTCTTCTTCTAAGGCCTACTACGAACTAATAAAGAGGCAGTTATATACTATATACCTTCTACCCTAGATAGAGATAATTAGGATATGTATAAACTAGAAGAGATCTATTCTTTTTTAAAATTCTACTATAAGAAGATGACTAGCCTAAATAAGATTTATTAGCTAGAGCGAAAGGGTGCTAATGCTAAGATGTGTTAGATTATGCTGTCTAACTAGTAAGCAACCTTTACCCTAGAGGAAGTAAGAGAAGCAGGGATTGAGATTAGCAAAGTATATAAGAAGACGAGTACGCTAGTAGATATTAACCTAGAGGTTAAAGACCTTATTAAGTTTCTAGGCAACCTAAAGCTTAGACTATTAACTATTAACATGCTTATAGCTTATCTTATAACTAAGAGACTCCTAGAAAAACTCTCTAACTATACGTACTTTGTTGTATAAGTAACTAATATAGAATTCTCTAGTAAGAGAAATAATAGTTTTTTTATTACTAAGGCCCTAAAGAGGTTATCTAACAAGACAAGTACAGCGTATATAAGTAATATAGAGACACACCCTCTCTGCTGTATATATAATATAGTAGGGCACATGCTTAAGGAGTGTAAACAATACTACGCCCTAAAGCAGATAAGATAGGTTAGTTTTAACTAGGATATTTCTAGCAAGAAAAGAACGTACTACTTTAGTCTACTATATAAGTATTTAGAGGAAATCCTAGAGTAACTACTATTAAACTAAGTCTTGCTATAGTTAAAGGCGAAGATCTAAGAGTTCTATAACGTTACTAATAATATGCTTAATTAGCTAGCCTCTAGTGTACTACTAGAGAAGTTTACTAGAGGAGACTCTTAACTAGGTTTAAGGTATAAAAGGAAAAACTCTAATTCTACAAATATAGTAACTAGTTTGACGAGCTAAGGCTACTACAGTAACGTCCTTTAGTAGTTCTAGTAATTCTAGGAACAGCTATACACTCTTTCTGCTAAGGAATACGTTAAGAAGCTTAATAATATAGATGCAGCTAATATTATACTAGGAGGCAAAGAAAATGCTTTATATAGTATCTTAGAGTTAAATGCTGCTACGCGCTTAAAAGGTAAAGGCCTTGCCCTCTACTAGGATATTAATTGTGTCTAAGAGGGAGGAGTAAATAAGTAAGGAAGGCTAAGCAAGGATTTAAGCACACAAGGAAGCAATTAAATAATACTAGGTAACTCTCTTATCCCTAACTTGTAGCCTATAGACATACAGTATCTGCAAGAAGAAATATAAAGCAATATACTATTTGCAAGTTAGCCTTATAATACGCTATTTTTAATTATTAAACTACTTTAATTAGCTTATTAAGATGACAATATGTTAGTAGATCTAAAGCACTTATAGTAAGGAAGGAAGAAGAAGGCTGTAAAGTTTATTAACGCTCTTCCTAATCTAGAACTTAAAGAGATAGTATAAGGACAGCTGAACTATATTGCAACTGCCTTACTTAGATAGGAAGTACAAGGAGTTATAGTATTAGACTTTATAGAGTAAGCTAGCATTTAAAAACAGCTACGCGATCTTCTTAATAACAGTGTAGATGTTATAGATAGTTTAGGTGCGCTTAATGTTATAACGTGTGTAAAAAACGCTAAGCTAATAGATACTAAGTGCGCTAAATTATACTTAGGATCTGTTCTAGCCTCTAATTAGCTAAATAAGCGCACAGGCCCTACTTATAGAATTTTACTAAATACACTACTTACTAAGAGCTCGTATTGCAATGCGATAAATTTATATTAATCTAATACGTAAACTTGCTATAAGGTAAGTAGAAGGAGAGATTCCTAGATAGATAAATTAGATAATATACTTACAAAGGATGTCTAAGGGGTTTAGTAAAGGAATAGGTAGGCTTTTGCTTAAACTAACTTACTAGAATGCTAAGTTACTATAAACGGCAGCTTTCTAAAGTGCTTAATTAACACTAGGGCATAAATAAATATTTTAAGACTAAGTGCTGGGCGAGCATTAAAGATACTATATAAAATAATAGAGCACTAGCTAGGGCAGCCTCCTCCTAGTGTTACTTTAGCTAATAGTACACATAACCTGTTCATTAAGACTGCATTTAATATACTTATACGAATAAGGACAGTTACTATTAGGACTACGTTTAGGATTGTTGCTAATGTTACTAGATCTACAATTCTAGAAGGGCCTTAGTGTACAAGCGCTAAGATATTAATTTAGTATAATGCGTTTAGGCAAATTATGTGCTAAGTCCTATCTAAAGACAGTATAAGAAACGCAGTCTTTGTTACATCTAACTTATCTCTAAATTACTCTGCGCAGACGATTAGAAACGAAGCCTTTAATAACAACTTAGATAGAGAAATAGTAGGTAATATACAGTTGCATGTAATTACTAATAGATTAGGTAATAAACTACAAGCAGCTGCAGTAAAATACATACAGGGAGCTACATAGTCTAATCTAGTAGCTAGATATAGTAACTTTAACATGCTGTATATAGAAGGTAGCAAGAAGGATTAGATAGTCTAAATAAACTAAGTGTTTACGCACGTAGTTAGACAGTCTAAAGACTTTACAAGAAACTATAAACTTAGTAAACTTTTAATTATGTGTAAGCTTAATTGTTAGTAGATACAAGAAAGGCTACTTAAATATACTTAACAACGCAATAATCTTTACATACTATACAAGGTAGTAGACAAGAAGGTTTGACTTATTAATATCCTACAGCAGGAGATGCCTATAGAATTTAGATAAGAAGACTAGAAGGAAAAGGCGAAAGAACAGCAACTCCTTAGAATAAGCATTCGCGATCCTAATAAGGAGCTGTATAATTATCTATTTAAACTAAGATATGCTGCTTTTCTGCAAGGGACAAGGCTTACTAAAGAACAACTTAACAAGCTATATACTAGAGACTACCTGCAGCTATTAGAAAAAGAGATATTTATACATATACTTCTTAATAGAGAAGGAGCGCTCTCCTAGCAATTTAAGGAATTAGGAAAGATTTACCCTAATATATGTCTGCTATACAAGATACAAATAATACTATATAAAGCTTAGTAAGTACAAGAGTTTACTGTCCTAAAAGCTTTAGAGCTGTAAGTAGTAGATATAGTTAACGTCTGCCTAAATTAAGGAATATAAGAAAGGTGTGATAGTTAATATTATAACTTATAGCACCTAGTACCTAAGAAGGACGAAGGCGTTCGATAGATTAGCAATGCGCAGCGAATAAATATAGTTACTATACAAGATGCGAACTTACTACTAACAGCAGATAAGTTTTCTAAGAGGTTTATAAGATGCAAGATTATCTTGCTTATAGACTTATTCTTAGGATATAACTAAATCACACTACATCTAGAAAGTAGAGACATAACTGCGTTCTAAATACTAGTTAGGCTTATACAATTATGCATAATAGTTATAAGTGCTACTAATTCTGTAGCAGCATTTCAACGTGTAATAATAAAGATTCTAAGAGACTACTAGCCTAATACTATGCCCTTTATTAACAACATCACATGTAGAGGGCTAAAAACTAATTATAGTAGAGAAGAATTAATGCTAGGAGTTTAACATTATGTTCTTAGCATATCTTGCAACTAGACAAGGTGTTAGCTAATATTAAACAAGCTAGAGGCACTGTGTTAGGAAAGAAGTGTTATTTTCTTATAAAAAGGCTTAAGGTTGTAGGCTATAAGGTTAACCTGCAACGACGTTATCCTAACTAGAAGAAAGTTAAGAAGATTATAAACTAGCTACTATGCAAGAATAAAAGGGAGGTATAATCTTTTATAGGCATATACGTCTACTACTGTATATAAGTAAAGGACTTTACTAAGATTACTAAACCTCTGTTTATACTCTTACAAGACGATGTCCCTTTTAAATAAAGAGATGCACAAGACGCAGCAATATACAAGCTAAAATAGGCTATATATGACACACTTGCACTTGTAAACTTTAACTACACTAATACTAAGGATTATAAGATATTCTTAATAACTAATGTAAGTTATAACAGTGCAGGAGCATGTATTAAACAACTTAAGAAGGACAACAAGCGACACCTAGTGCAGTTTAAAAGCACACTATAGTTAGCGTAAGAGAGGTAATAGTACTCTACTAAGTTAGAATATAAGGCTGTGCTGTAGGCTCTTAAGAAGTTTTGTACCTACCTCTATAGTATTCACTTTACTATAGAAACTAATGCAGCAACCCTTATTGCGCAACTAAATTGCTTATCTATTAATAATCTAGGATCTGTTATAAACAGGTAGATATTAATAATTCTTCTATAGGACTTTAATATTAAGTATATACTAGGACAGAAAAATGTAGTTGTAGATACACTATTAAGGTATCTAAAACCTAATAATTAAGAACTACCTCTAGAACCTAAAGAGGATTTAGAGGAGTTTATTAATTATATAATTAGGAATATGAATGCACTAATACTGACAGGACAGGTAAGGATACTCTAGCAGGAATTCTTAACAGAGTTAGAATAGTACGCTTAATTTTTAGTCAACTTTAAGACTCCTAGGGATATAGAACTATAAGAACTACAAGCATAGAAGAAACAAGCTCTAAACTTCTTTATATAAGACAGGATACTCTTTAGGAAAACGTTTAGGAACATTGCGATCTAGAGGGTCATAGATAATATTGACCTAAGAACAGCTGTAGTATAGAACGTATACACTTAGATTAGACACAGAGGAGTTAACGCAGTGTACTCTATACTTGCTTAGTAATACTAGTAGAAAGGAATGTACAAGCACGTGCAGCAAAAGCTAGTAACCTGTCTAGACTATTAACTGTGATCTTCTAAGAGGAAAGTTAATATACTTACTAACACTTATAGTTTTGCTATTTAGGAGACTATTGCGATTAATGTAGTATTCATGCCTTAGTATTTTAAGAAGAAGTTTTTAGTTATTACAAGAGACTACTTTAGCAGCTAGCCTAAAGTAAAAGCCCTATTAAACAACTAGTTAAAGATAATTGCAGAGTTTGTATATAAGGACATTATATATTAATAGAGCACAGCGCGCAAACTTATAGTTAATAGAGGGCCTAATTTTGCTAAGGTAGTATTACATCTATTAAATATGTACAGGATTAACTAAGTCTAGTCTTTAGGACACAACCTTTAAGCTATAAGAAAGATTAAAGGAAGATATAAGCTTATTGTAAACGCCCTTGCAAAGCTACTAGGACCTTAAGTTAAGAACTTGCTAATAGTTCTCTATGTAGACAGGATCTTAATATAGGAACAGATAGGTTACTTGCTGTACTAGTTAGTTATAAGGTAGAACCTAGTGCTTCCTATTAAACTTGCGCTACTTATATAGCAAACGCTTCTATTTAGAGAAGTAAAGGACTGTATATAGCTACTTATAATTTAAGCAATACAGTTAGATCTTAGAGATTAATTTATAAAGAATGCTGTTGCCTGTACTAACTAGATAAGAGCTGCTAAAAAGGAATACTAAAAAGGAATACTAGGATAACACTAAGGAAATACAACATAAGGATATAAAGCTAGGAGACTTAGTACTTCTCTAGAACTCTGTTTAAGAAATTAATATGTCGCGAGATTGTAAGCTAGATACAAGATAGTTAGGCCTATACTATATTTATAAAGCTAGACCTAATAGAGGAACTTATCGTCTTGAGGACCTTAATAGTACACGCTTCCCCTACATGACACCTAGATAGCGATTTAAGCTGTTTAGACAAAGACTTATTTAGGATATTATTAAGGAAGATTAAGGAAACATAAAGTTATAGGATCCTGATTATTAGGAACAAACTAGCCCTACAGTAGACATTCCTATCTCGCTAGACTCGCCTAAGCTACATACAGAACTACAACTACCTTTACCTCCTACAATAAGTAATAAGCTTTATCTTTAAGTTGTTATTACTAAACGTCTTATAGAAGAAGAGTATTATGCATACAGACAAGACTTTGAAAGCTTAGACTCTAACTTAGATGCTACTATAGTAGACAACTAATAGGCTATAAGACGGCCTATAATTTTAGGAAGGGGAGGGAATACTATACTAGTAGTACCTGCTTTTACCTTTAGCTACTTGTTTACTAATTTCCTATGTAAAATTTAGGTACAAGCTACCTATCCTACTAATTCTAGGTGCTTACTGCTACACTAATACTATACTTAATTTCACGTACTCTTAAGGCAATAGCTAATTACAACAACTATTTTAATTGCGAAACCTACTCATTTTAGCATAATTTAGACCCTGTTTACCTCTACCTGCTAGCTAGCAGGATACCGCCACTACGCATAAACTAGAACTACAACCCTGCTAACTATCTAATTCTCCTGCTACACAAACTTCACTACCTTTTATAGAGTAGTTACTTTCTAAGATAATAATAATAATAATACCCCCCCTCTTAAACTAGCAGTGGCTAAAGACAATATTTAACTTACATTAGCTAACCTGCTTAAATAATGCTTCTAGCGCTGTTAGACAAGGCCTAGGGCAAGTAGCTACAGCTGCAACTGCTGCAAACACTAGGACTATTAAGAGTTTTTGACAACCTTAGAGTTATTGCTAAGAAGGAAGACTACGTCGCAGACTAAATCCCTAAGGTCGTATAGTATTAAGACAGGGTACTAGAGCTCACAAAGCTCAGCAACAACATTAGAGTTATTAACATCTAGACTCTAGTAGACAAGATCCTTTTAAATGCTCTAAGATAACAACGTATTATTATAGATTGTTAGTTTAACAACGCCTCCTACTAATTTAACTTAATCCTTAAGGTTATCTTAGGAGTAGGTGACCTTTGTGCTTAGCTCCCTAGACTTATAGACGAATATAGTAGTGTTAAAGGTTTCTAGGAATACTATCTTATTATTAGTATAGCATCCTTAACGCGAGATAAGAGGGCTAAAGAACTAGGTAGAGCTATCGCAACTATAAAGAAGCTAGCTCTAGGATTTGTCTAAGAATACGTTAGCATCTACATACCTTGTATACTACTTAGTTACTAAGGATTAACTAATATAGCCTTTGTGTTAAGGCGTATAAATCTTACAGATGCTACTTAGTTCTTTAACGCTGTAGTAGCTTACTACATTAACTCTAAGAACTAAAGTAAAGAACAATATGTGTTAATAGCTAACTAGGCAACAGTGAAACTGCTATGCAAGGATATCTATACTTTTATTAATTAGAACAACCTTTATAACTAAGCACCTTACCTAGATATTAATAAGCAAGAGGCAAAGGAGCTTCGTAATATCTGCGCTAAGCCGCGAGTCTAGAAAGAAGATATTAAGTTTAACCTATAGAAGCTACAGCCTAATGCTAGGGCGAAGGATAAGCAAGGCAAGCCTAATCCTCTCTATACGTTCTAGTAAAAGGTTTTTTAACTTATAGCTAAAGCTAAGGACCCTAAAACTAGCCTAGTCTACTCTATACTACACGTTTTAAGCAATAAGTATAGGCTGCTTAGTATAAAGACGCATCTAATATATAGTGTAGTTATCTCTATAACTACAGAGCTAGGAAGGACCCTAAATAAGGCTTAAGCTATTAATTGCTATAGAGATCTTATAACATCTAAAACTTACTCTCTAAGGACTTATAGTTTGTTAGTTATAACTAAGAATCTAAGGCAATCTACAAGAATGTTAACTAGTTAAGGACCTAACTAATACTTAGTAATTAAGTTGCATAAGTTTTAGAACGGAATAACTATAGTATAATAGAGACGTGACGCTACTAACATCTAGGCAGGACGAGTTAGGACTAAGGCTAGTAGCTAACAAGTCCCTGCACTACTATCTTTACTAAGCTCTCGTGCTCTAAAGGCGATACTAGCCTACTAACAGGCAGCTACCTAATTAGATACTAACTTTAACAACGCTTCTTATGTAGATTAGGAGCTAGATACCCTTAATTAGGAATAGGAGATCTTTTAGGTAAGGTGTTATTACAAGATTTCTACTTTATCCTTTTTTAAGCTGCTTAAGCGAGCCTACGCAAAGAAGCTAATTACTAATCTTAACTATGTTAAGGTTATTAAGGAGTAGTACTATGAGGTTAATATTAGACAACAGCCTAGCTCTAATAACTTATTGTACAAGCAAGTATACTTTATCTATAAGCGCACTGCTGTAAGTGTTATAGGTTTATTTAAGAGGGCTATGCTGTCTAATATACTTAATAAATTTCTGCTCTTACTATACGTAGGACAGAGCTACTAGTAAGAATTCTAATTAGACTTTGTTATTTTAAAACTTTTTACTAGCAAGTATTGTCTAGCTAAGCAGGATAAGGACCTGCTAAGCTACTACTACTAGCCTTCTAAACTTAATCTCTATCTCCTCCCTACTTAGGACGAGGTTATTAATACTATAGAGTTTTAACTATAAGCTGAGGAGTTCTAACACACTAGAAGTATTATTACTAATATCTATACCTAGCTGTTTAAGGACAGTTAGGTTAAGGATATAATTATTAAAACCTTTAAGATGTACTGCTTCTATCTGTAATGTATAGATAGGAAGCTGAACCTTAGATAGCTGCGCAACATGTACTACTTACTTATCTAATAAGCTGTACGTACTAACTTAGGATACTAGTTACAATATACTATGCTCTATAAAGAACATACTTTAATTTCTTACCTCTACTACGCTAAGTACGCTAAGAAGGGTAATTAAACTTACTTTAAGCACATTAACTTTAACCTTAAGTAAGTAATAACTAAAGGCCTTAGTACAGATATAATCTAAAGCAGCGTATTATTTAATAATAAAGATAAGAACAACTATATAGAGATATTCTTAGGCCTTTACAACTATATGCTAGCGTACTTAAGGTAGCGTAAAGACGTAGGCGTTAAATTATTAAATAGTCTTATTAAAGGATAGGAAGACAAGACAGACTAGCTAAAGAACGTATAGAAACTAGCTCCTAATACTTGCTAGGCGAAGCAAATCTACAAAGAAGAGTAGGTTTAAATTTTATCACCTCTACTACTTTATAGATCTACTAGCCCTACTACTTACAACTGCCGCACTATCCTCCCTTAGTTTGTTATAGTCTGTAATAGAGTGATAGAGGTGCCTGCTATAGGAACTTATAAGGAAATTTGCAAGGCTTATTACGACTTTACTATTACTCTTTATACTCTCTTAGGCTATCTTAATAAGTTTAGAAGAATTAATTAGCTATTTCCTGCTAATATTTATATTAAGTATAGGTCTTAGATCTAGAAGGCCCTTATTAGACAAGCTAAGTAGGATAATCTTCTTGTCTATAAAGAATTAAACAACATACTATAGAACGCTAATAAAGAGTAGATTAATAACTATATTAAGGAACACTACAACTATATACTGCAATAAATTATTAACTTATAGCTTATAGTGTAAGAGTTAGAGAAGGACGCTTTTTATGCTAATCTAGTTTAAGGATTCCTAGACTATTTATACTTTACTAACTTTAGACAGAACCTTCTTTATACAACAAAGGACTAAGATAAGTAAGATACTAATTTCTCTTAAGCTAATTCTCTACAACGTCTTTAGGAGGAACTTAGCCTAGAGGCTAATAAGCGCTAAGTTTTCTAGGAGAGTAAAGATCCTGTAATGCTCTCCTCTACGCAACGCTTTCCTAGCGTTTATTATTAATTAAGTACTAGTATTTTAGATAATGTCTTAGTACTAACTACTCTAACTAGGTAGCCTTGTTATAGTCGCCTTTAATTAATATTAGAATCTTAAGCGCCTGCTACTCTTGTCTCTACTCCTACTACTGCACCTGCGCCTAGGCTACGTGCTTTAACTACTACTTAAGAACCTTGCTAAAGTGAACGTTTAAACAAGTAAGAGAAGGTATCTAGGTTAGATATAGAGTAATTAAGTTATAATTCTTTTGTTTTATTTTCTTTGTTTTGCTATTTTTCCTTCTGCTAAGTAGGTCACTTAATAGGGCTAAGCTCGCAGGAAGGGGAGGTATGTGCCAGTGCACGGGGTGATACCCTGCTGCTTACTAGGTTAGTGCTCAACCACCTAATCCAAGAGTATATAGCTCGTTTCGGGGATCAAACCGAGCACAGAATTATTAATCCTCTACCTTACAACTCAACTCTTGTACTTCTCTTTAATAGCCAACCTATAATAAGATCTTTATCTTACCACTCTCGTTCTCACATGATCTAACCACTAGTGATCTCTTGCCCTCGTAGCAGTATGTCTTCATACACTCCAACACCCGTACAGTACGTTCCTTTCTTGCTAGAAATATCCTAATTAAAACTAACCTATCTTATTTGCTTTAGAGCGTAGTATAGTTTGTACTCCTTAAGCATATGCCTTACTATATTACACATGCAGTAGAGAGAGTGTGTCTTTATATTGGTTATATATACTGCACTTGTCTTGTTAGATAGCCCCTTTAGAGTATTAGTAATAAAAAAAACTATTATCTTTCTTGCTAGAGAATTTTATATTAGTTGCTTGTGTAATAAAGTACGTATAGTTGATAAGTTTTTTAGAAGTCTTTTTGTTGTAAAATAAGCTATAAGCATGTTAATAGTTAATAGTCTAAGCTTTAGGTTGCCTAAAGACTTAATAAGGTCCTCTACTTCTAAGTTGGCATCTGCTAGCGTACTTGTCTTTTTATGTGCTTTACTAATCTTAATCCCTGCCTCTTTTACTTCTTCTAGGGTAAAGGTTGCTTGCTAGTTAGACAGCATAATCTAGCGTATCTTAGTATTAGCGCCTCCTTGCTCTAGCTAATAAATTTTATCTAGGCTAGTTATCTTCTTGTAGTAGGATTTTAGAAAAGAATAAATCTCTTCTAGTTTATACGTATCCTAATTATCTCTATTTAGGGCAGAAAGTATATAGTACATAACTGCCTCTTTTTTAGTTTGTAGTAGGCCTTAGAAGAAGAGAATATCTTTCTCTTCTTAAGGGATTTGCTTATTCTTAATGTATTTATTTTTTTAAGGTATCAAAGGTGGTGGTTGTTGTTGTAGTCAAAATGGGTTTTCCAAAAAAGTGAAAAGCAGCTGCCCTCTACTAATCAGTCGCAAAAGTCAAAAAAAGATTGTGTATAGTTGACGAAATTCGAACAGTGAGTAGATAAGGTCTACGCGCTAAGCGCTTAGAGCAGAAAAGCTCAGACTGCTAAGTAAAATTAGGGTCAAAAAATTTGCTGAAGGTACTAAAAAACGACACTAATTAAAACGTGTTCAACAGCGATTGCTAGCCTATAGCTAGCAACAAGATTGCGATAGAGGTGGAGGAGGTAGAGGTAGAGGAGGGTAAGGACACGTACGTTACCGCAGCAGGAGCCTATAATACTTTATAAAAGCTCCCTGCCTGCTGCTTCTTACCTTTAGGATTTCCTACACCACACAGTACCGCATACGAACGATACAATGCTCGGACTGTTCTTCTCCCCGTTCGACACGAAGACCGATGGCTCACATCGAGTGAAGTTAGACCTCACCAGGTCACCATACGAGAAATTCTTAATGTATACATTAGTAACAAAAGTAAAGTACATATAGTACTTTACTAAGCTCAGCTAGTTTTGTACGCATTTATAAATATAAGCTTAAAGGTAAAAGCGTTTGCCTATTTTAATAGCTGTATTTTTATTCTTTTATTATTCCTTTATGTGTGTCTGTAACTTAGACTAATTCTTCTTAGTATATCTAAGTAAGCGCTTTAGAATACAAGAGAGAAATTAATTCTTGTTAGAAAAGTAGTCTAGTAGAATAGAGACCCTTATAGCATTATGAATACCTTTATTATTAGCTTATTAGTTAAAGTCTTCTAAGAATTCTGTAACATCTTTCTTAGTAAAAACTAACGTACTATGTCTTAGTTAAATTATAGTTAACACTAAGTTGTGCGTAAGTGTTGCTATAGTATTAATAACTAAACTTAATAGGGTTGATAGTAAATTAGGACTAGCAGTAGCAGGTCTAGGGAAAGGAAGCGTTAAGCCTTCCTGCCCTTAAGTTGTCTTCTAATCTCTTTTTAATATCTAGAGTACAGTAGGACTTATATAAGTTCTTTATACTAATAGTTAACAAATGTTATTAAAGAAATAGACAAGGTATAGTCTCTAGAAGAAAGAATATTTCTCTTTAAGTCTTTGTAGTATATGTTTACTTAAGTGTAGGTGTATTAATCCTCGCCTCTTAGGTACCTCTTATTTCTCTAGGTAAGCTTAGATTTATACTTAAAGCTAGTACTTATATGTAAGCTTTTAGTGCTATCTCTATTATGCTAGACAGCACTTTAGCTTAGTATTTCTTTACACATATATTACTGTCTCTATTTCGCTAAATAGGTTGCTACCTCTATTTCGCTAGGTAGACTTTAAATTAGCGTTTAAAACACACGTAAGACTACCTCAATTTTACTAGACAGTTTACTGCCTCTATTTTGCTAGACAGACTTTAAATTAGCATTTAATAACGTATTCTATTTTTTTATTAGTAAATTTTGTTTTTTTTCTTTGCTGTTAGTGCTAACTTAGGTAACATCGTCCTTAATGTAGTCTATAATACAGGATAGTGCTAACTCCCTAAAAGTATATCTAGTAGTAATCTTAAGAGTATTTCTAGTAGTAATCTTAAGAGTATTTCTAGTAGTAATCTTAAGAATTCTATGCTTTTATAAGATTGTTATATTGTTTTTGCAATAATCGTGCACTAGTTTCTTTATACACTAAGTAGTAGAGAATGTCTCTATAGGCTTTGCTATTTGTACAGGTGTTAGAGTGTATAAAGACATACTACTACGAGGGCAAGAGATTACTAGTGGTCAGGTCATGCGAGAACAAGGGTAGCAAGATAACACTCTTATTATAGGTTGTATATTAAAGAGAAGTATAAGAGTTGAGATGTGAAGTGGATGGATGGATGATGGATCGATGCCGCTCGTTTCGGTCCCCGAAACGAGCTATATACCTTCAGATTAGGTAGTTGAGCACTAACCTAGTAAGCAGCAGAGTATCACCCTATGCACCGGCACATTAGGTCTAAGTTAGGCTATCTTACTAAGATCTTTAAAAATGTTAAAAGAATACTAAATATAAACCTTACCAAACTGACTAAAAAAATTAAATCAATACCTTATAAAATAAAATAGTTTATATTTCTTAAATAAAAGCTTACTATACTTCTTAAAAAATTGCAACTATTTTTTTATATTTTTAAGAGAGATTTTTCTTTTAACTCCATAAAAAGCTTATAATTATTATGTATATACTAAGTAAAAACATATACACATTTAAAATATAGACTGAAAATAAGTTTAATAGTAAAACAAGTTTGCTATTAAGCAGAGTTATAGTGCTAAAATAAATATGCTATTTTATATGATAAAATAAATATGCTATTTTATATGATAAAATAAATATGCTATTTTATATGATAAAATAATTATGTTATAAAAGAGTAGATTTTAACAAAAAGTAATTAATAATGATACTTCATTATATCTAAACTGTTATTTAGCTACTAAAGAAGCTATAAACTAGTTTACTAAGTATTAGTAAGTTATTTTAGTTAATTATTTAAATTAAACTTAAAACAAGCCTTTTATTATTACTAGATGGTTTAGTATACGACTACTTTAAAACTTACACACAAAACAGATTAACTAGTGTTATTCAATAATATGTTATTTTTGGCGATTTTAACCCTCTTAAGAAAAGTAATACTAAAATTCTTTTTTCTTTTTTTTAAAACCGCATTTCAAGCATGATTGCAGGCGCAGCGGTGATGACTAAGCAGCTTACTAAGTAACCCATCTTGAAGAGGAAGTTCTTGGCTTTTCAAATCACTAGCTCTTTTTGGTATAGCCTTTCCAGTTATAGAAATATAAAGCTTTAAAAACAATAAATTTTTGATTTCTTCTTCTTTTTGTTACCCCTCTGTATTAAGTTCTAGGACAGCTAAATTACCTACTACTACGCCTCCCGCATAATAACACACAGCTAGGAAGATGTTACCAGAATTATTAGTACTAAGGGCAAGCTCACTGTTAACCTTAACTCCCAGAAAAACCTCGTCAACTACTACTCTAAGGCTAGTATTTCCTAGAAGGTACCTGCTAATTACTAAAGTTGTTTTAAGCCTAGTTTTATTAAGAAAGTAAACGAGTTTACAGCTGCCTGCTTAGATAACACACTAGTTCCTCTAGAGTTTTAGAACGCTGTTAGGGCTGTACAGATTAGGGCTTAGTTGCAGGAGGCGCTCGTCAGCGGAAAGCAGATTCGGGTCGACGAGAGCGGAAAGCGTCTTGACCGTGCGAACTTGTAGATTTTAATTGGCAGCGCTGTTTTAGCCATGCGATTTCGCATTGCATCAAAGTAAAATTCAAACCAAAGGCAGTGTAGCCTTGAGACAATGACCTCAGGTTTCTGGTTCCCCATTCTCTTTCTACCCCCTGTCAGACATTCTCTGCCTACACCAAATCTAGCCATTGTTTCGTCAATCTTCTACCCTACAACGCTCTATGAGATTTCGATGCACAGTGTGTGGCGTCTAGCCGGCATAGGTGTGGGTGCTGAGAAGGAGCAATTGCTTGATCAATCGAGTGGAAAATGAGTATATTGAGCAACTAAGTGCCACAACTAAGTGTCCAATAACTACTGAAAGGACATGAGACGATCTGGCCCGTATATATAGGCGCTAGCGCGGTCGTCACGTGTTTAGCTTACCAGGATCACCTGATTACCGGGGTGATCCGCATGTCAATACTACAACAATAGGTCCTACCGGTGAATCTGGGGGGATGACATTGCACGTGCTACGATATGGCGGCTAGTCGTTCTCAGCCTGTCGTATACGCCTTGGGCAGAGGCTTTCCAGGACACAATATCACAGATCCAATCATCCACAGCCGACAAAGAAGACCCATGCGTTATCTTGGCTGCATTCGAAATTTACATGGGTCGAACCGAGGGGCTGAGCTCCTTCCATTCGCAGCTATCGAATCTCAGGTAGTCACTTACAGTCAAAGATATAAGAGATGCATTGGAAATATCTTTCCGTTGCCTTTAGTGTCCTTTGCGCTTTCATCGTTTGCTAACATGGTCATGCCACTACCCTTGAGACTGCTGCTCTTGTGTACACACTTGGTTTTAACCTCCAGGGCTGCCCCAGTGCGACACCTCGAGCGGCATAACCTCATCGCAAGGGCTTTGAACGAATCACACATGCATGGCCTGTCCACAGAGTCGCTGCTAACGCTCATCAGCGTTTGTGTGGCCGTGCTCGGAGTAGGTCTGACACTAGTCTTGAAGTGGAGTAGCCTGAGGAGGATGTGCTTGGCCCGCCGCTTCCATCATCCGCGCTCCCGTCATGACGCCGCAGGTGAGTTCCAGCACAATAGCTTTGAGGCGTGTTACAGTACTAAATGTTTACATTAGACCCGGAACTACCTCTCATCCGCCGCCCGGGACATTCCTCTGCGCCCCACTTTTCAGCCGGCGACGTGAACGAAGACGAGATCGCACGACCACTACGCGTCCAAATCTGCCCCACCAAACAACAGCTCGCGTTGTTGCGTACACGTACACTCTGAAGGGCTTTAGACGTCAAATTGTTCGACCAGTGACTCCACTACGATCACTGGACATGGCGTTCATCGCTACTGGCATCATGCGAATATCTGGCGGTGCAGCATGCTGGTGTTTTGGGCCTTACGACAAGAGAGCTTAGGATGCACCCCACTTTTACAGTAGCAACTCGTCTCTCTAGAACATCGAAATGATATATTCTGCTGGATCTTGCTGCGTGTGCTCGCTTATGCATGCTTCTAGAGTCCAAACCACAGTACATTCTCGTTCACATTCAGACCATCAGATCAGCCGCTTGATCAAGTTCTGATCGAATCCCAAGTAAAGGAGTACTTGGGGGGAGCCACTGCGTTTTTGTCTTCTCTTTTTGTATTCGTATGCGACGAGACCAGCAAGCGCAATGTCAGGGTGAAATCATCCGTCTTTACAATGCTGTTATATTGGCGACGCGACTTTATCGCAACATGACTAGACGATACTTCAAGTGTGCCGATTGTTCTAACTACTAGCCTCTCGCATCTATGAACAGGAAACGATGGCTATGGAATCCTGGACCGAAGGAGTACGTAGCGGCGTAGCCTAGATATGTAGAGCAATACAGTACGTAAGTTCCACTTGAAATTATACTGGAATACGAATATCTTCGTGGCTGGCGGCCGTCATATATCACAGCGCCTGTCTTTGCCGTACATCAGCCTGGTTTTCGAGGTCGGGTTGCTCTAGATACAGTCGTTAGCGATTGCGGCTTCACCCCTGCAGGCAGGCATTCTAAAAGTGCATTCATCACTAGATCGGAAATTGACCAATCGCATCGACTGTTCTGCGGCGGACATGTGGCGCTAAGCCATGTACAGAAGGTGGGGCTGTGCAAAACCGTTGCGCATCTGCTCCGCGGACAGCTGTTCTAGCCTAACCCACCCTAAATTGAGCGGCCTGACCCATGTCAGGTCCAGTCGCAACTTCTATAAACATATGACAGCATAATTTGTTGTTTACAATGACCCGCATACATTTTAGCCAACGGTAAGTATACTAGTCAGATTATGCGAAAAGCCTGCCCCAAATCCGATTATGTTAAAACAAAGTCAGTGATCCGTTCCGAACAGCCGGGGTAAGTACGCTCATGGCCCAAAACAAAATAGGGCTCCTCTACCGCCAGCTGCAGTAGGCCGCGCCCGCATCGCACAGCCAGGATTGTGTCGTTCACACAGGCTTTGTCATTGGCTAGAGCCTTTTCGCTAGCTCTAATGCATTTAGCGGTCGACATTTCATTAACCGCGATGTAGTGTAACTGGTAGAGCTTTCGTGGCGTCCAGCCCTCTCCGTTGCAAGTCCCACACTACAATCGCACACCGTAGAGTGAGTTTCGTACAACTTTCCATGCTTCGAGCAATCGTTGCACCATCTTTCTTATATTACAAGTCCGTGTTCGGCCTGTCAAGTTTGGAAAGGTACCACCAGAATCTTCTTACGTTTTCGTAACACATTCGTTTTGTCCCGACCTGACATGCTTGTTTGGTCTTTATCAATCAAGAGTAGAGTGCACATATCACTTTCAGACAACATGCTCTTACAGCTTCTACTTGTTGCATTCGCCTGGTTTCCTGTCAGCGCACACGCTCGCCCAGTAACACCCGTGTTGCGACGAGAACATCTTGGAAGCTTGCCCATCCAATCAGATAGCCTGTCTGTGGAAGCGATCGTCGGTATAATCGCGATTGCCGTAGCCGTACTGGGCATAGGGTTGCCCTTCATTTGGCCTAGCGATGCTAAACTCCCGGCGCCGTCGCTCATGCTTCCGTCTCAGTTCCGCGACCTGCAGTACGTTCATTCCCCACGATCTGACGAAATGCTAGGGTGGCACGCAATGCTAATGGAGCGCATGAAACCAAAGCCTTCCGCTTCTTAATTATCCCCCACAACAAGCGGCATCATCTCTCTCAATCGCCAATCGGACCGGCGATAACGCAGACGCAGCTGAGATACGCCGACCGCAACGCGCACGATTCGATCATTGTGAACAGCAGCGCGGGGTAATGCGACGCACTTTAACGTTTTGAGGCCACGGATGCAGCGGAATTTCACGGATGTGTCTGTATAGCTTGGACACGATACATAAGGCGACTTCTGGCGCAAGCAAATAGCACGCACCAGTCGTGCAGGAGGGGCGGCATACATCAAGGACCACGCGTTGGTAGTCGCGACTTGCGACTGCCGGGTGTTCTTTTTTTGCGGGTGTTTTTCTAACATTTGGCGGATCTATTTGGTTCTGGTACACGGAGGTCTTCAACTGTACTTTCAGATTTGACTAAAAGATCGGATTCTCGCCAGCAATTTATCGAGAGTCTCTCAAATTTTGATCACGACCACCCTTCTCAGATGAGGCCCGCGAGACTGACAACTGGTAGAAGCCCACAATACGTTCACTTCACGAACCCTTCTCTCGTCTTTCAGCAAGAGTGTAGAATATGCTTCTATCGTAGATGCGACAAATGTCTTCCTTTATTATCTAGCTGTCCTTAGGCTAGAGCATTGTGTATGTAGCAATCCCTATGTTTGTTAGCAACACTGTCCGCGAACAGCAGTACTATTACAACTTACATTTAAAAGAACGCGCTACCCTAACCAATTAAATTAGTAATACACTGTTGTCCTTTTAGTACGTCGCTTATATCCTAAATTATTAGGTAATTTCTGCCTTCTACATACTTTGCAAATATGTCTTTAAGCTTCTGCGGCAAAAAGCATCCTTTAGTATTATACGTTCTAGTGTCACTGCTATGCTTGTCCTTGTGCACATTCTTGAGGAAGATGCCTAGAATTGTAGTTAGCGTACATATCACATACAGTTCGTATATTAGAGTTCCTACAAAAGAATAGGTTAGGTAGCTATCTTAAGCATGTTAGATATGAACAGTTTAAGTGAATAACGAGCACTACTACAATTAATAGGATGACGCTAAAGCTAAGCTAATATAATCTAACAAATGTATTCTGCGGCTAAAGGATGCCGTCGTAGTCGCAATTAAAGAAGTCGCAATATTGTTGTAGAACAGTCTAATAGGAATGCTTCTTCTTCTAACCTGTCGTGCCGTTAGGGGATTCTGCTAATAGGGCGACATTTACACGGCCAGTGCCTGCTTATGTTAGTAATCTAGCTGCAACTTGCATTATAGGCAAACACATATCTGTGTGCCAAAGCTTTAAACTTCCTAAGTTCATGAAAGGTTTTCGTTGTTCGGTGATAGGTACATCGGGGATTGAGCGCGCAACACCATCATCCCCATCTTCGAGACGCTCAGAATGTCTCATAATTTCAGACATTTTTCTTTTATCAGACATGTCTCTAGTAGAGGAAAGAATGAACAACTTGAATATGGAAATTCAAGAACATATGAGAGGTATCGCAAATATAATCATGCCAATTCGCGCTTGCACATTTGCATGTGAAAGCTACTTAGGTACCGTCATAATCCGCTATTGTGACGTCATGCTAGTTGAAACAGCCTCATCCCAGCCATGGAAGTTTCAAACCACCAGAACCATATTGTCACGGCTTCGTCATGCCAAAATGACAATCGAGGCCTGCAGCAACGGCTCGAGCCGCAATTCCAGGGCCATCGAACTAGCCAACCCACCAACATTGCGCATCGTTGGACGCCAACAACTGACCGCTTCGACGCGCTCTGCCTTCACAAAGTCGCTACCTTCCAACCTCATGAGCTCAGATGTAGCCCCATTCCCTTCTCTAGCGCGCGATCTGACCTACTCGCGTCGACTCGGAACACACTGTCCTTAGGGCTCTTTGCTTTGACTGGGTATCAAAAACTAGCGAAGACTCTTCTGTCATGGATTCGCATCGCCACACGTCTGTCGTACTAGTCATGGTAAACTCATGACAGAATATGGGATTCAGTTTGCCTTGCGTGAACGAGCTACCTCTGTCGTGCTTTGTTCTTTGGTTTGGGCTGTCGGCTTTGTTGCAGCCGCGTAATCGGTGGGTTGGGCTCATGGAGCGGCGGAAGACGTTTAGACGGCTGCGAAGGGAGAAAAGTCAATGTTCCAGTGGTCAGCACACCAGTTGCGCATATAAAATCGACCGCCCACAGGAAGTAAAATACAGACAGCCAGTCGAAAGTGGCCGAGTAACGGACACAGTTTTTGAAAACCTGCTGCGTGGCTGGATGGGCTCACTGGCGTTACGATGCGTCGGCAAATAAGTGGAGAGAGCTATTCTGTAGGTAAGGCTGAAATGGATCTTAAGGTATAGTTAGGACCAAATGTCTCTCAAAGACATCCCACACCCGAAGGCCTTGACGCACGTTTGAACAGCAGGTGGTGGAAATTAATAGACGCTGCGTCGTACACCAAGTCTACGTGATTGGGTTCATGTGGTGGCCAGGCTATCGGGGCTCTCGGTTATCCGAGAGCTTCCTTGTATTATACATGGTCATGTGCCTTACGAAGTCAAAGTGGCCGAGATGGAACGTGTTTGTTTCCCTGCCAAGTAAGACTCTGGCCAGAGTTTCTGGCAAGAGATGCATCATACCAAGACCGCGAAGCAAGCGCCTGGCAGTCTTGGATGAGATCCACGTCTACACAGCCGCCGGTTAAACATTACTCTTAGCGTTGTCTGTCACTTTCACAGCCCGACTCGTGAGCAGTATAGGTATGGGAATTTTCGCGCATTACATCTAGGCCACACAGCTAAGGACTCGAATCGCGGAATCCGAACTAGCGTTTGCCGGAGTGTCCACATTGTTTTTTAATTGTCGTACTTATCAAAGAGATGTTTTTATTTTCCGCCCTGACGCTGCTGAGCGCGTGCTTTATCTTCTCCACCCACGCAGCTGCGATCCCATACCTCGCACAGAAAGACTCCACCGCGGGGGCAACTGTCCAATCACACCAGGGGCTATCTACCGAAGCTTTGTTGACGCTTATCGGCGTTTGCGTAGCTGTCTTGGGACTAGTAGTTACTCTAGCACAGCTATGGCCTAGCCTGAAGATTAGGTGGGGGGGACTAGTCCCGCTTTGTCCCATCTCCTCCTGTACGTCTGCACATATCGTTTTGCGACAGCCTCGACGACGCTGATCATATATAGCGAGCTCTGCGATCGCCCTCGTCGAAGGCCACGGAAACCTTGCCGCCCCTTCTCACCCGGTTGAACCCCTGACCTACGACCTCAACGGCGACGTAATACCACAACCACAACGCGTTCAATTGTGTTACACTAAGCAACAGCGTGCATTAATGCGGCGCACACGGACTTTTTAGACTTCGAAGATACTGGGAGGTTTCATAAGCATTAATATAGACTGCTGGATAGTAGTCTCTAGTAGTAGTTGGTAGAGGCTTTCTTGATATAAAAGCGTAGGATCTATGGCGCTCGCATCGCGACACCTTGAATCAGCACATCCATCCAATAGTTGAGCCCGAATTTATCAAGCGCGCCCAGTCTTTTCGTTCCATGCGCTCCCATCCTCTTGCCTTCTACGACTATCTCTTCGCGCCCGAACACGTCTACGAGGTCGCTGCTGATACTTTACAACGCGTCTCGAGCAGGAAAAACTGTCATGGAAGCCTCTATGATACCCTTTTCGCATTCTTCCTCTCCGTCTACGCAGGCACACATCTAGATCAAGTCCGACGGGTTGACGCGATCCTCGCATAGCGTTCGATTGCTCGGCAATACACCCACCCTCATACCTGAACACATCCACCACAGCTTTATACCTTTCCGCACCGGAACCTTCCAACTTCAGATGGAGTGAACCGACGTTATCAAAGCTCTGGTTCCTGCTAATGATGTTCCAATGCGCAACGTACCCTACCGCGAAATAGGTTGTGGCGTGTCTGTCTCATGCTGCTCCTTCAATGTGATGCTCTTCCTTGGGACACAAAGAAAGGGTTCGAGAGCATAGACTCATATCGCTGCTGGCGAGAGGAATACAGCAGCGACGGAATACATGTTGAAAGGAAGCATGTTTGACAAGAGTTAGGAAAGAGGGGTCTGGTCGAATTAAGTGATGATGGTCAGGAGAATGCCTTGCTGGCACTAGCGGAGATTATATACTCTGCGCACGCTTGTTCCAACACCATCGCTAACGGTCTGCCGGCGCGAACGGCGCGAACGGCATCGCAGAGCTCGAGAAGGATGTTTTCTACGTCAACAGGGGCAACTATACTTTCGAGACCGGTCCTATCCTAGGCACCTATGGCGTCTGGAAGCTTGATCTACGTGGCGCATCACCAGAGATATCTCTTGTCACCATGCTGCCAGACGTACGAATCGCCAACGGTATGGCTCGTCTCCACCCGACCGACAACACCTTCATCCTCATCTCCGATTCGATCACCGGCAGCATCATCCGGGTCAATGTGAAGAGCGACGAGTATACTACGATTATAAAGATGGACGAGATGCTTCCGCAGCTTGACTTCCCCACTGGTGTGAGTGTTCTTCGCATCAACTTCCAGAGAGTCCCGATATCAACGACATTGGGGACGGCGACTGGGCCTTTGGAAATGATTCTAGAACTCGACGCTGCTTCTTTCATTCTATCCAGGGATGGAACGAAAGTCTGGATGTCTTCGCATCGGAGGAATGCGATGCAAGAGATTGATGTTGTGAACCGCCAAGCGAAGATCGTAGTACAGAATCAGACCGATTTCATCACGCCTACAGGAGCTTATCTTTCGAAGAAGGATGGGAAGGATGTGGTTTACGTTGTCACTCGTGGTGGATATAGCTTCGAGACTGAGGACTCCGTGTCTGGCGGGAAGTTGATCCGAGTTGAACTCGAGTAGGCTCGATTGATAGTAATATTGACAGCAACTGTTGTGGATACATATCACAAGGACCATACCCCTTCGATCAGCGACCATCGTAGGTGTAAGAGTTTGGAGTGTTATCTTCCATTTAAATGTGTACTTGAGTCGAACCAATCTTGCCACTCGTATCGTGATGACCTGTACCTATCCTCGAGATCCATGGAAACAGTCTCTTTTCCAACACCTTGCCGACCCCTGGTGCACTCGTCCCTGCATATTTTGCAGTTCCACTTTCAAAATGAAATCGGATCGGCGTACTTGATGACATCCGCCTCTTTCTGCTTTATGAATTGGTTTCGTCCTCTCATCTTCCTTCCCATCCTGTCATTTTTCATAGGATTAGTGTCTTTGGCTGTATTGTAACTCCAAGTCAGTACAAAGAGCGAAGTACTACGTGATTTTAGATCACATACCGCGCCGCTGACGGCGATTTGCAAAGTCGAAACCATGTAATTCAGCATTAGTGACCCTGTCGATGGAGTTGGCGATGGCTTGATACAGGATGTAGGCTACCGCGAGGACTATAGTGAGGAAGACCAAGATGACAGCGAAAACAATAAACGGAGCCATTGACAGCGGAGTCGAGGTATTGCTGTGGAGTCGCAGTTGTCGAAAGCCTTAGAGACAGAGCATTTGGAATTGAAGGAATGGCTCCGATACAGGCAGCGGTGTCGTGTCGAAGAGAGCCCTGGTAGCTAACTGCTTGGTAGCAGTATAGTGCAGGTGCAGAGCGGGCCTGGGCGCTGGGTCTTTTGTCCGTCCGTGGTCATCTCAAGATACTTCGGATATAGTTCAGGACTCGACAGTGATCTACAGTGTCCCTAGCGCTCGGCTTAGTTCCCAAGAAGACCTTGAAGTGTCTCGTCATTTTTCTTTCTACACCTAAATCAGCAAATTTCGAGTCATGGTCCATCAATCCGTAGTCCTTTTGTAGAAACCTCTCTGTACGTATTGTATTAAAATTCGAAGTGACGATAAATCTGAAATGTCTATCGCTTTACTCCTCAAAGCATCAATACCCGTGTTGAGCTGCACTCGCTCGACGCCGTGCTATCATAGCTTTACTGCGACAACCTTGCCACCTGTCTTCGGCTGTCCATCTATTCCGGAGCCACCCATCATAGTTAGATAAAGAGTACCGTTGTCCTTCTTCGTTTTTCCAAATGTTAATGCCGTAGAGCCTGCTACTAATTTACCTCTAGCAATAGTAGTAAACTTACTATTAAGTGTAATGTGCTAGAACTTGTCGCCCTGTAGTGCTAGCAGTAGTTAAAAAACGTACATACTACTATCTCTTGCAATTAAAACGTTATCTAGACTGGTAAAAGTCAAGTTACAAGTGGTTTAAAAAAGCTGCTAGGCTTGCTAGTTGTTAGTTAAACACGAACGCGACTAATAAGTAACTAAACAGTATTACTATAGTAGACGTAATCTTTATAAACCTTAATACTATTCACACTTAGTAATAACTTAGCCGTAGAAAAGTTACTTGCTAAGCTTAAGTCTTTAAGAACAACTTTAGTCTTTCTAGTTGTAATATTAAATGCAACAATATTTCTATAATACAAGTTTACTAATAGTAATAATGTGGGAGCTGAGAAGGAGTAATTGAATGATCAGTGGAGGGGAATGTGTCTATTGATCAACTAAGTGCCACAACTAAGTGTCCAATAACTACTAAAAAGACTTTGGACGATTCGGCTCGTTTATATGCGCGCTACTAGCGCTATCACGTGATATCCCACTAGGATTACCTGATAACCTGGGTGATCCGGATGTCAAAGGAGTGGTCCGGACTGATCCGCAGGTCAGTACTCCAACAAGAAATTAACCTAGGCAGGCCAAAATAAGCCTATTAATTAGCCTTAGTTACTAGGAAGTATCCCTCTGTTGTATAATAGTATTTAACTAGTTTGTTGGTATAGTTTTGAGCCAGCGATTTGAAGTACACTATATCTAGCGGCTAAAGCGTGTGGGTAGCGTGCGGAGGGAAGATAAGCAGCAGAATTCGGTGGTTATTACAGTAATTAATAAAGGCCTTTGTTACGTAGCTACCGTGCCTGTTAGTAATAAGTAATCTGCACCTTCTCCAAGCTTTCCTCTTAATGTAGCGATTAAAGACCTGCTCTAACTAGGCAACGCCTAGATCGTCGTTCGTTCAACTACTAGTTAACGTAGTAAAGTAAATTAAGTGCTTATTTAAATTGCTTTCCCGCACACTACTAGTTAAGGTAGCGTAAGAGCTTATATAGAATAGCTTAAAGAAGATAGTAAACACTATCTAGTATAGTTTAAAAGTATATTATAGTTGGTATAAAAGAAATACTCTACTAAGCTTAAATATAAGGCAATTGTCGCAGAAGTAAAAGACTAATTAATTCTTAACTTTAGTGGCTAGAAAATACATATATACACACGTTGCGACAATTAGTATAGCTAATGTCAGAACGCAGCCCTGCACCACTACGCTATAACAACTAAAAGGTACGTATAATCAGTAAACTACTAATTATAGTGCAGGATAGTATATATTGTCAAGGTCGCCTAAGCCTTCTAACAGCTAATTCTAGAATATCTTAATGTAAGGGGTGGCTTCAGGCAATAGTACTTGCTTCACACCACAGAAGATAGCAAGAGATAGCTTAGAACAATAACGTGTATATATTTCAAGCAATAATACCTGCAGGAATCCTCCGCAGGTAGAGACAGCTTATAAGCAGAATTACAAGTGTGCACGCTAGCAATAAGCGAGACTTGGCGGATCCGGGTCAACACACAACCCTCCGTGACACTTAATTAAAGAGAAAAAATATAAACATAAAGTAATGAACTAAATATATTTCTTGTCAGATTCAAGACACATACAACAGCGGGGATTCGCTAGTAGTCACCCACCTAACTACTAATCCGCCGGTATCCTGCTTGTATATGGCTGAGCGGACGGGAAGCCTAATTCTCAGAATCCTATGGTTGTATGTGGAAGAATAACCATACAAAATTATAAATATACTATGTTAACATTTGGTAACGCTCGTCTACGAGGACAACATCGAAGTGATAATATAAGCAAGAAAAGAGACAGAAGGGAGTCTAGAGCGACGCAGAAACAGTCCCGCTACCGCTTCGGATAATAATTCCGTGTATGTAATTTTCAACAACTACTCTGTAGTTGGCCGCGCTCAAGGAACACAGCACATTGATAGGTAAGCCTACCTCGAGAGCGCTCGTCACGCAGGACAAGCTTACCACGCTAATTCGATATAATAGAAAGATTTTGGATATCATCTAACTAGTGCAGCTAATACTGCGATATCGAAAAAGATGTAGTTTCTACACTCGTCGCCGCTGTTGAAGCACGTACTATTCCCTACGTTGCAGTATTACATCATTGCCTCTCTTAACATTTTAACAAGGTTACATCCGAAATCAGTATAATAAACATTATCGAAATGTTAGCTTCGCAAGTACAACGGATAAAGCAAGTTTACTTTGTACTATTTTTTTTATAAAAAGTGGAAAAGAGCCATTTTGTAAAATAAGCAGAATGGAAAAGAGAAGGGAAAGTAAAGAGAGCTCTCTATTTGCAGAACATTCCGAGACTTTCTACTATTCCTACTAACGGCACCGCTGGGAAGTAGTGTAACATTGCTTCTTTAAAGTTAGAAATATGCGAATAAGGTTTACGAAGAAGCTAGGAGTCCTTCTATATAATAGGCCTTGTTTTCCTCCTCCAGAGTCCAAACGTTAAGACAGAAGCATAGTTAGGGTAGTATAGCCCACGCAGTCCGCAGAGTCCCAACATATTCTGCAACAAGGTAAGACCTTTAAAAGAGATTAAAAAAAAAGTGCTTATCAAGTACCGCACTCGAACCTTTCCCACTTAACGTATAGAGACAAAACAAATGTACTATAAAAGTCCTTGCACAACTCCGTACACCGCATTTCTCCAACACTACAATCCCCTCACACACCTTTACTACCTACCACCATTACCCTATAACACGACCCCCAACGTCCTTGAACCCAAAACACCCTGCCCAACAATCCCACACATCCCCACCCACAAACATCTCCCTTCCTCACTCTCCAGGTAGTGCAACAAAACAACAGCAAGGGAAACCCGTGGTTTTAAACCAAAAAAAAAGTATATACGACGGAACTCCTAAAAAATATCAATCTCCAAAACAAAAGCGTTATCCCGTCCTAGTGGAATGGCGAAGTGGGGGGGAAAGGAAGACTTTAGCTTGATATACATTCGTTCTGTATACATATATATATGTGGGAGGAGTTATTGAGATGGCAAACTAAGCATATCTAGATGATAACAGGAGAAAAGGGAATAGTAAAAAAAAAAAAAAACGCTCAACTTTGTTTCATGATGAATTTTAAAGATCAAGTGTCGGGACTTGATGGGTAGGGGGGCGTCAAAATCAAAGGACATTGTCTGGGGGTTAATAACATCGTTTTCAGAACCACATGGTGACCTGCCCGAATCATAGGTATATTCCCGCCAAGCCGCAACATCACGGAAAACACCATTCATCTACAAACAAGACTAGGACGTGAACTTTTAAACAATCGAAAATCGCATTCATGAAGACTACATATCGTTGGCGCGTGCTCATTACCGTCCAACTCTAAGTAGAAGCAAAATTTCCGCCATGCCATCATGTCCTTCCTATACCTGCCGTTGACCATGTCGTCAATCGTAGTGAGGCTAGAAAGAAAACGAACGCCTTGCTTTTTTACTGTCGTACTCTACTGCCTATCCCTCAAGTGACGAGGGACGTACTTGCCACCAGCTGGTGCTTGCGCAGGAGGCCTAGACTCACGCTCGCCTTCACCCTCACGAGGTGGTGCACCACCGCGGGCACCAGGAGGAACATAACCGCCAGCGTTGGCGGGCGATGCAGGCTTCCTGTCTGAACCCCATCGGTCTCCTCCGCGAGGAACCTCAAAGCGACCACTAGTAGCAGGAGATTCGGTGCGTTCAGGACGCTCGGCACGGGCATGAGGTGCGCGACCACTGCCGCTAGCCTCACGTTCGCGCCATCCACCTCCAGAAGCACCTCCCTGGCGGAGAGCTGGTGGGACGTACCCACCCCTTTTGGGAGCTTCGGCCTCGGGGGCAGGAGAGGCAGGTACAGGTGCAGGTGTAGGCGCGGATGCAGGTGCTGGGGATGTGCTGGCAGGGGTAGGAGCTTGTCCAGCAGCCTTCATGGCCTCACGCTCACGCCAGCTGGGCTTGCCGCCAGGAAGGGCAATCTTTGGCGGGCCAGAAGCCGAAGAAGGCTCCGCAGCTGGCTCGCGGGAAAAGGTTCGGTCTGGAACAGCACGAGGGGCACCGGCACCGGCTTTTCGCTTGGCCATGGCCTCGTCCTCGCGCTGTTGTTGAAGACGCGCTTTCTCCATAGCGGCGCTGCAACATGTTAGTATATGACTGTAAAAGTGCGATGAGCAATACTGACGCTCGTTCTTCGTCCCTGATGCGCTTCTCCTCGGCCATCCTCGCGCGCTTCTCCTCGTCGGCCTTGGCCTTGGCCTCGGCTTCTTCCCTCTCACGCTCTTCCTCCTCACGCTCGCGGCGTTCGGCCTCCTCGCGTTCCTTCCTCTCCCTGGCAATACGCTCCTTGACTTCCTTGACGCGAGCAGCCTTCTTGCTCTCGAGTTCCTTCTGTGCGATCTTCTGGCGCTTCTCGAACTCAGCCTTGCGATGCTCCTTGACATTCTTGACGAAGGCCTGGTAAGGAGATACCAGCCTTGACAGACGATGCTTGAGCTCGACATCCGCCTTGTGCCTCTCCTCTGACTCCTTGAGCTCCTCAGCCTTGGCTTTCTCATACGCTGCGAGATCTTCTTCCTGCTGCTTCTCGTAGTCGGTCTTGAGGTGCTTGATCTCCTCCTTGCGGTAGGCTCGCTCCAAATGATCGATACGCTTGCCTGCAATGCGGAGTTGTTCGCCGAGCTGGGTCTTTTCCCTCTCGAGAGCCTGAAGCTTCAAGATACGGATCCTCTGGGAGTCGAGATCATCAAGGTCTTCAGGAAGTTCAATGTCGACCTTGGTAGTCGCCTTGAGCTCCTTGATCTGCTTCTCCATCTCCTCACGCTGAATGCGCTTCTGCTCCGCCTTGATGCGCTGGTCTGCACGTTGCTTCTGATCCTCGGCCAAGCGTCGAGCTTCCTCATCCTTGATTTGCTGTTGGCGGATGAGCCTCTTGGTCTGCTCCTCGTTCTCCTTGGCCTGTTGGGCCTTCAGGGCAGCCTCCTTCTTTTGCGAGATGATGTCGCGGCGGGTGAGGATCTCCTGGTGCTCCTTCTCGGCGCCTTCCTTGGCCCGTGCAAGAGCGGCTTCCTTGTTACGCTGACGTTCGGAGTTGAATGAAGGGTCGACATATTGGCATGTGACGAAGAGCGACTTGGCAAGACGAGTAAGCTGAGATCGTACAATCTCCGCTGGGGTACTCTGCAGACGTTGTACAGAGCGGGACTCAGTCTCGGCGGATCCAGCATCTGATCCAGGATGCATAGCCTTGGCAGATGAGAAGACGTCGGAATCGAAGGTGAGCACACCAGTGGCATGGTCGGTGCGGATGGCGAGATCGCCCTTTTTGCAACCGTTCATGATGAACTTCTCAATGGTACCTGCGTCGACGTGGAAAGGTTCGGGGAATTGGGCGAGACCAAGCACAAACTTGATGTCAACGGAGTCGTAGACTTGGGACAGCTGCTGGAATAGGCGGGTAAGAATGACTTGCTGGAGCGGGCCAACGTACTTCTCCATACCCTCGTCAGCACCAATCTGAGACAAGATCGGGGAGATCTTCTTGCAAATGGAGAGTGGATGGAAATCGACCTCGAGGATGTTGTACAAGTCGCGAATCTCAGGGCGGGCGCGCTTGAGCAGACCCTTGCTGAGAGCGTCCTTGAAGAGAATAGCACGAGTAGGAGCCTGCGACATGCCGAGCAAGTTGGTGAGGCGCGAGTTCTTGTTCTTCCTCGCCTCGTCAACGTCAACAAGGGCACCTCGGGAGCGGGAAGTGCTGATGACAGGGATGGCGAGAGCGGAGAGGAGGACAAACGAAGCAGCCTTGGTCATGTCGGCTTCCGTGACAGCAGGGTTGTCCTTCTTGGGACTCTGGCCAGATGCGACGGCCGCTGCGGACTGGCGGAGGAGGTTGAAGTATCGGCTGTATGCGGCGGCGTGGAAGAGGTAGTTCTCGCTGACCAAGAAGATGCGGGTGAGCTTCTCGAAGTAGTTGGCCATCATGATGTTCTTGGCTGGGCGCTTGCTCAAGCTGAGCAGTGTGTGGATGTCCTCGACACTGCGGAAGGCCTCCTGCCACAGCTCAAGCTCAACAGCCACGTTCAGCTGCTGAAAGCGGGTGTCGAGGTGGCGCTGTAGGGTGTCGGGGTCAGACAGGTTGATGGCGTGCATCTGGGAGGAGAACTTGGCGGCGTTCTGCAAATGGTTGCGGAGCAGCTCGCAGAGACGGCGGAACTCGGTCTTGCGGGCATACTTTGAGCAGAACTGGAAGGCCTGGTGGGCAGTCGACTGGTACATGAGCTCCAGACGGGCGTTGTTCTTGAAGATGTCCAGGACAGTTCGGTACGTCTCCCACAGGAACTTGAGCCATGGTGTTACAATGGCACGGTCGGTGCGGTCGCGCGATTGCTCGCCGGAGACGGTGGAGAGGAGGATGGACTCGGGAGTCTCGGTGGCCTCCAGGTCGTCGACGTTTTTGTCGTCAGAGGGCTCGAGCGAGGACTGGACCTCGTCTGCCTTGGCCTGGGCCTCTGTGACCTTTTGCTCGGCGAGTTCGATGAAGCGCTTGAAGACAGTCTACAGCGTGTTAGCCCTGGTCGTCTTGTGTTGCTTGGTTAGACGTACCTCGATAGTGCCAACATTGGTGTTCTGGGCGGTGTTCTTGTACTGGTACAGACCGTCCTTGGCCAGCTTGCCCTTTCGTAGTTGGACACAGAGCTCGACAAAGAGGATCATGACGGGCTCGAGCGAGGCGATGGGGCTGTTGCGGGTCCGCTTCGAGGTGACATGTTCGTGCAGCAGCTGGAGAGCAGCCTGTTGCTGCTCGACTCCGATGAGTTCCTGGGCACGTTTACTGGGCCGTGTTAGTCACTAGGGTTTGCTGCCCCTACGGCTTCATCGAGGCGGGGGCGCACAGTGTATTCTCCGGCTTGGAGTGCGGTGGAGGCGCCATGCTGGGCAGGTTGAAGTCGCAGATGCCACTACGCGAGTCGGATGGGCTTTACAGCAAGCAGGCGACGCAGCGAAGGGCTTGGTGTTGGCGATGTGGGTGCGGGTCTCGCACGGCGATGGAGTCACGGCTGCGGCAAAAAGGTTGTGGTACGCTTACTAAGCGAGCCGGCGAGGTAGGCCCAGTTCCCGGCAGGTTCGCGCCCCCGCAGACGCAGACGCACGCGCACGCAAGCGGGCGGCCCAGCACTTGAGGACGCGGGAGGGAACGGCGACAAAGGACAGCAGCCACACGCCCAGTTGTGTGTACCACAGGACCAACTTGAGTCTGCGTTCCAGTGGGGGCAATCGAGAGAGTGGAGAGTGAATAGATGCTACAGATGGGGCGAGCGAGGACAAAGCGCTCGTTAAACCCAATATCGCGCTAAACCGCAAGCGCTGGGGCCCGACGAACAGACGCATCAAGGGGAGCGCGCTCGTCGTCTTCCAACCACCTCTCCTGCTTCCCGTGCCTCACCTGTCGCGCATCTCAGCAACCCGTCGTCAACGCCCTCGCAGCAGCCCTGCTCTCGCGCTGATATTCGGCGGCAGGCTCACCCGGCTGGCCGTCTTCGCTCCTTACTCTCCCTTCACCTTAGGTAGCTTACCCGGTCCACGCCGCACGACGACGCATCCCCCGTAGTCACAGCCACAGCCACAACCACAACCACAACCACAACCACAACCACAACCACAACACCCACACGCCCATTGCATCCTCGTACCATAGCCACGCGCACCATGCCCGCCATGATGGCTCAAGCGCCCTACGAGATCCGGACGGGCGGCGACGGCAAGAGCAAGAAGCAGAGCATGGCCGAGCTCAAGCTGCGACGTCTTACCGAACTCAACCAGCGCCTGCGAGAGGACCTGGAGCGACGCAGGATACCCGTGTCGGAAGCCGCGTTAGAGTAGGTTTAGCAGGAAGTCGCATTCGTATCGGCAACAAGACGGCTAACCGCGACGGGCAGTCTCATTGCGTTCACGGAAAAAGAGCCAAAGGACTGGATGGTACCCTCACGATGGGGAACGGTCAGTAGACGCGCGCCCGCCACCTGTTTGCACGCCTAACAAGTTCCCAGATTGACAAGCGCGACGACCCCTACGCGCCACAGCAGAGCAACGGCTGCTGCATCGTAATGTAGAACAACGACGCTGATGCAGATGCTCATGTCCTTTACCGGCCTTCTGCACGGGCCCTTTTTACGGCAGAGTCTGTTTTCTTTTACCCTTTAGGAGGAGGTTGATAATACCCAAGGACCCGGAGTGGCCAAGCCTCACGCAGTAGTCGTGTGAGTGAGGCAACCGGACGGGTCTTGTACTTTTCAGCAATTGTGTAAATTACTCGGACACGGAGCTCGCTGCTGCTGATATTTGCAGCGCAGCGTGGGGGAGATTCCAGTGTTTTGTTATAGTCGGTCACGGCGGCTTTTCTAGCTTCTTCAATCACGAGATACAAGCACTCTCATAATGTATTCCTCATCTCCAACAATGGCCCGAACAAAAGCCTCGACCGGCGACCTGGCCAGGCGGGAACTTGCCTGGAAGGGGTAGGTGGCTACTGATGCATGCATGCCCATGCCAAGGCAAACGAGATTAACAAGGCGCATCAACATGGCGCTGTGCTCCACCAGCAAACAACCAGTGATTCGCGCTGCAGCCCAATCAGCCTGCCAAAAACAAATGTCCTCTTCACCTAACCAGACGCCCGCACGTGTGGCTGCAAGACGGAGTAAGCACCGTCTGCTGTTTGCGCGAACCAGCTGACTGGAGCGACCATGTCCATGTCCAGACTCCAGGCAAGGTGTAGAATCTGTAGAACGTACGGGGGTTGCATGTCACTGGCGAACGATGGCGAGGCAGCTGTCCTCCTCGCCTACGCCTCCCCCGGTAAAAGGCCTGCGGGACCGCACTATTGGCCGCCTAGTCTGATGTGGACAAAAAAAATCCATCCCGCCCGTCTTTGCCTTTTTCCCCCAACCTGTGCCGAGTCCATCGCTTCAGCTTCGCGACCCTGAGCTGCAGCTCAACTGTGTAGATCAAGCGAATGACGAGGGTATTGCGTAGTAGCTGTTGTTGTTGTTGTTGTTGTTGTTGGTGGTGGTGGTGGTGGTGTTCTTGTTGTTGTTGTTGTTGTTGTCGGTGATGGTGTACTCGAGGCAGTTCAGGTGTGCTGCAGGCATCCCACGCGCGCGAGTCAAGTCATTTCTGAGACTCTGATCAACACAGTGCGCACAGCATGCCGACCAGAGTGAAGGCTAAAGGTCAGGTGGGCCCGTCCTTGGGTGCTTCGGCGGCACATGATAGCAAGCAGAGGACAAGAGGCCAGGTTTTGCATGCCGCAGTTGGCTACAACCCGCGCTGCTTTCGACGTGCGCGGGCGAACCGCCCCCTCCAAATCACGTGCGCGGGCCAACCGCCCCCAAATCTTATCAAATCACCGTGGGGGCCTTCTTCCCTTCCGGCCTCTTCTCGTGCAGTGTGCCTCGTTCCTAACCTTGACGACACTCTCTTCAGTACCCACTGGAGAGAGCGACGCCAGAGTCACAGCCGGCCCATCTCCCATCCCCACAGTCGCCAGACGCGAATGCACCTCGGACGACGCGCATCAAGAGGCACATGTGAATCAGACGCAGCAACCCGGTCCCAATCCCGCCCAGCCCCACCCGTCCATCTTCGCGACGGCAATTTTCTCGCTCCCCTCCGCTCACGGTCCCGCGCCGACAATATGAACAGCTCGACTGCCCAGTCCTGGACTGCTGCCGAGCATTTTCAAATGGACCCGGCCACGGAAGACTTCGCTGGCGCTGAATTCATCGACTTCGTCAACCTGGACCTGCACTTCAACATTGACGGCTATCACCACGAAGGACCCGCCTCTAATGGGAACCAACTCGCCAGTCTGACCGAGTCGCTCAATGTCCACCACCTCCAAGGCCAGTTTCCCCCGCAACTTCCCCAGGACCACCGTGATGGCGCCAACGGTGGCCACCAAGCCCGCAATTTGGGCCGTCATGGCTTGTCCCAGCCCGCCAACAACTTCTTCGACTACGGCATGCCCCAGTACAGCCAGGCTGGAACGCCAGCTTTCACCCAGGCCCAGGACCATATATATCGCCCACACCAGGGCGTCCCGCCGACGCCAAACAGCACAGACATGCACGGCGACCCCCATCGCTATGTCCAGCAATTGGACCCCCACCAGTCGCTGTTCGACCAGAGGTACCATATGCGCAAGGACGATGCGGTATGTTGAACTTGGAAGCCACCACAAACACCCACCCACTGACCCATCTAGACGTTCACCCCACTAGTTTCGCCCGCAGTGACGCCCCACGATGCGCGCTTCCAGATCCCCGACTTCACCGTACCAGGAACCTACTTCAGCCCCCTGACATCGCCTGCCTTGAATGCCCAGAGCCATCAGCATGCTCACCACCACTCGCACAACACAACATGCGGGAGCTCGACAGGCCACTCGCCCATCGATGTCGACGTGGATATGCTGGACGAGCCTGCCATGGTGCCACAGGAGCAAGGACGGAGGAGTCTGCGGAGTACCAACAAAAGGAATGCGCCACGGACAAACGGCAACGGCCGTGTACGACAATCTCCTATCGTGAAACCCAACAGGCGAAAAGCAACCGTTTCCTCGCTCATCCCACCCAAGGAGGTCACCGAACTCATGCAGGAAGTGCGGTCGATACGTCCGTCTACCAACGGTCTGGATGTCCCAAGGACTCGTGAGAGCTCAGAGATGGATTCTATATCTCCTGAACCTATGCTGTCTGAGATGCGACCACCACCAAAGCCCAGTTCTTCAACAGCTTCCCCTGCCATGATGGCCCAGCGCAACAGCCAGAACAGCACCCCGGCCACTCCGGCATCTCTTATGCGGATACAACCCTCTCCCGATTTCAGTGGCTCCCAAGAAGCACCACCGATGTTGGAAGATCTTACCCTACCCGAAGCTTCTCTAGACCGACCGGGCCTATCAAGGTTAGACACTGCGATCCGGAATGAGGTCGGTGACACGCCTCGTATATCTGCGCGGAAAATACCCAAGTTGAATCCCCTGAGCACACCTGGGGCCTCCATGTCATCCAGACCTAGCCCGATGCTGGACGCAATGTCGACCCCAACAAGTCCAGCCTTTTCCATGACCAATGGCAAGAAAGACCCGAAGCTGGCGCGCAACCCCAAAAAGAGGAACAGCGTCAGCTCGAATCTTGTCAGCCCTGCTCTGAGGCCCAAGATCTCACCTAGCATAAAGCCTTTATTACCCGACGGTGGAAGTGGTAAGTACCTTCCAACACCCGGTTACTTGATCTGATCTGACTTTCAGCAGGCGTGACCGACAACACCCACGCCCTTCTTCTGGCATCCAAATCAAACTACCAGAACATCCTCGATGGCACCACAGTCCCTGGCGTCGTCTATCCCACATCACTTTCCACTAATCTCACTTCAAAACGCACGTCTCACAAGATCGCCGAGCAAGGCCGCCGAAACCGCATCAACATGGCCCTCCAAGAAATGCAGGCTCTCCTCCCTTCCCCGCAACTCGGCGCTATTCCGGAAGCCAAAAGCCCCGAGTCAAACGCCCAGAACTCCAACAACTCCAAAGCAGCCAAAGTGGAAAGCGCCATTGAGTACATCAAACAGCTGAAGCAAGAGGTATCGGAGCGAGACGATCTGATTAGCCAAAAGAACCAAGAGATGGACGCACTGAAGAAGGAGCTGGCTGCGCTGAAGAGGACAGGGTCAGAGGCCATGACACCCGAAGCAGCGGCCCAGCTCAAGACTGAGCCGTCTTCCAGCCCAAACACGGAGAACGAAACTTGATGAGATGGTGATGGATGATGATATGAGTTAATATTCTACCTGCCACTGCTCGGTGAAGCATTTGGTAATATCCCCGCATGCTACGTTACGGCATCTGCTCCCTGCGCGCTGCCAACGCCCACCAGTGTCAATGGGTCGACCATTAAACGCTGTCCCGACAACGCGCTAGCAACAGCCCGCGCGTCGGAGCTCATGTTGCATTTACCCGTATATATGCTGCATTGATTTGATGGTTATCCATGTTCGCGTGCAAGTAAGAAGGAAGGGGAAAAAGCTTTGGTCTGCGCAAGACGGGCGTCCATGGGGACGTGGTTGCTTTGCTAGAGGGACGCAGGCAGGCAGGCAGGCAGGCAGGCAGGCAGGCAGGCAGGCAAGCAAACAAGCAAGCATTCATGTTTTGTTGTTGTTGTGCGTCGACATAATGAAATGTTTGTTTGTGGAATGTAGCTGTTATATACGAATTATAATTTAATCTACTCTTAAATTAATTAGAGTCGTATGGTTGTTTATCTATGTAAGGGCAGAGCTCTAGACCGCTGCGCTATACACTTCTAAAAGAGTAGTAATAACCAAAGTTTGCATATTTATTTATTTTTAAGGTGTCAAAGGTGGTGGTGGTTGTTGTAGTCAAAATGGGGTTCCAAAAAAGTGAAAAGCAGCTGCCCTCTACTAATCAGTTGCAAAAGTCAAAAAAAGATTGTGTATAGTCAACAAAATTCGAACGGTGAGTGGATAAGTTCTAGGAGGAAAGCTCAGACTACTGACCGATAATTAGGGTTAAAAAATTTGCTAAGATACTAAAAAACAACACTAGTTAAAACGTGTCCAACGGCAATTACCAGCCTATAGCTGACAACAGGATTACAGTAGGATTGCAATAGGATTGCAACATAATGCGATAGAGGAGGGAAAGGACACGTACGTACTGCAGCGGGAGACTGCAATACTTTATAAAGCTGCTGCTTCTTACCTACTGCTTCTTACCTACTGCTTCTTACCTTTTAAACAGCACCGCATACAAGCGATTCGCATACGATACACTGCACTGCAACATAGCGTGTAACCTCTGCGGCAAGCATCTCCTTATTTTAGGCTCTCTTCCAAAAAAGCATCCTTTGCTACTGTCTACCTAGCACCTAATTCAGTCTAACTTGAACTGCTCATGCGGACACCTAAATTCATTGAGTATCTCAAAACTCAACAACCTAGCTAGACTTCTGAGTTCATGAAAATCTTAAACGAGTCCCTTATCCGCGATATCCCTATTGTGGGAGCTGAAAAGGAGCAATTGCTTGATCAGGAGGAGTGGAATGAGTGTATTGAACAACTAAGTGCCACAACAAAGTGGTCAATAACTACTTGAGAGGAATAAGACGATCTAGCCCGTATATATAGGCGCTAGCGCGATCGTCACGTGTTCAGCTTACTAGGATCACCTGCTTAACAGGGTGACCCGCATGTTGCGCATGTTAATACTCTAACACACCCCCTAGGTTAGTGAGATACTATCAATCTAAGCTGTAAGTAACTAGGCAATTGTAATAATTTAAGGTTGTTAATTAAGAGGTCCCTCTATAATTATAGCTTTTCCTACCTAATCCTCTGTTGTTGTAGTAATGCTGCTTGTTAATGTTTTGATTAATCTTAGCAGTCCTAATATTAAAACATTAGATAGACCCTAAATATCGCGTAATTAGTTAGTGTATAGCCTCTACAACAATATTAATTGCGTCTACTACTCCTCTAAAAATTTTGTCCTTAACCTTACTCTAATATTAATTACTAAGCTTTTTAGGACTGTCTTAACTACTATTACTAATATAGTAAGTGTTGCCTTATTGTACTCTTACTAATTAGCTGCTAATCTTTCTAGTATAGTCTACCCTTAGCAATAATAAGCGCAGCTTAGAAAGCTGTTGTTAACAACATAATTAACGCTTAGAAAGCCTTTACTAACAACGTAAGAATAGTGCTAAGTATAAGCGTTGCGCGCGCTAAAGCCTGTTTAATAATAAAATTTAGTAAGCAGCTAATCTCTAAAATAATAAGAGTTAGTTGCCTCTGCCTGTTAATCCTTTTGCTTACTGCAAGACATCTAGTAGCTCTGCTTAGAGGCTAATTACTTTACCTACTAAATTAAGCCTGCTGTTAAGTTCTTATTTAAATTTTAATCTATATAAGAGTCTTACTAAGCAATTAAGCTAACGTAAAGGCAAGGCTCCTTAAAAGCTAAAGTAAAAGTTACAGTAGATAACTGCTTAAGCAGCAACGCGTGAACAGCAACATAGTAATAGCAATAAGCTAAAAACGCTTACTAATCCGTCTACTAAGCGCATAGCGCCCCCCTTAACCTAGAAAAAGGCGCCTAATAGCTCTTTAAAGATTGCTGCTAATTTATTATACCCCTACATTCTACCTTATAAGCGCTGTATAAAGAAGATACTAAATAGTTTATACACTAAACGCTGCTTTAATTACGTTTAGACTAGTAGTTAGAGCAGCTTATGCTATAGCAGTTGCTTGTCTTACACCTGCTACACAGTTAATATTAATCTTGCTAATTAATTTATAGCTATGTATAGAGATAAAGAGGTAAGTTTCTAACCTATTAACCTTCTTGCTTAGCTTGCTAACTAGTTTTTAGGGGTAGAACAACAATAAGATATACTAAGCTTTAAAAGCTTAACTACTTAAGAACATTATTGCTTGCTGTAAAGAGATTAAGAGTAGTATTACGTCTACTAGAAAGCCTTCTTTACAGAAGCCTCCTGTCTATAATTGTCGCGCTTAAGAGATGTTGTATCGCGGTCTTACTGCTTAGCCTCCTGCTCCTGCCCCCGCACCTGCGTTCGCTCCTGCTCCTGCATAGCAACCCGCACACTAGCTATAATAGTTAGCTTATTATCCTTAGTAGCAATAGCAGTAACATAAGCAGCCTTAGTAGTAACCTGCTTAAAGGTTGCTGCTTTAAGAGCAGGCTGCTTATAGAATGTTGCCCTCTACTACTCTATACAATTGTCTTTCTGTTTATTATCCTAATTGCTATATAACTTATTTATATAAGCGCGATTATTACGCTAGAGTAAGAAGGCAATTATCTAACAACTCTATGTATAGAAGTAATAGGTTAGAATTGCGCTACAATGCTACTTACTTTTAGACTCTTGCTATTTAGGCTTAGATAGCTTAAATTACTCTTAAGCTAGCTAAAGCTAAGCAGGCTAAGCGTAATGCAATAATAGAGTCTAGCAAGTATAATAAGTCTAATGCTTATTAGTAATAGGGTTCCTAGTTTTAGTTTAATAGTCTAGCTTACGTTCTCCTGCTTATTGTAAGCAATTAAGAGGAGACTTAGCCTAGTATATAGATGTTGCTACTTAATACAAATTCTTTGCTTATTAATTATTATTTTCTTTAATTAAATACTTAACTTGCTAAAGGTTAAGTAACTGCTTAAACTTTTTAAACTGTTGTTAGGTAAGTAACTTAGTTAGTCTATTAGCTAGTATAATTACTGTTTCTAGGTATTTAACCTAAAATAATCTCTTAGTAAATTCCTACTACAGCTACATGTTTTGTATATCTACATGTCTTAATTAAGTGCTAATCTGCTTATTCTTCCTAACTACAAGCTTAATTGTTTGTTAATTGTTATACTAGACTGTCTAGACGTCTCCTAGATTAAGAGACAGCTCGTGAAAGAAGCGCTTAAGGGCTATAGCCTCCTTAGTAGTGTGCTTAAGGGTAAGTAGCTTAGCCTTAGTAGTTAACGTGGTTACTGTAGTCTACTAAGCTACCTTCTAAAATATTAGACCACTATATAGGATAGCTATGTATCTATAGGATAATTTACAAGTTTCCTAATTATTTGTAAAGGAAGCATCGCCTGCAATTATTAGGTCTAGGCTATTATAGTTCCTATATTAAACCGCATCCTATTTTATTTAATAGAGGTACATAATTACCCGTTTAACAGCTTTTATATGCTAATTGCTAGAGTTTATAAGGAAGTGTAAGAGCTTTAAGATTAAGTAGGCAATATCTAGTTGTAGCATAATAGCTGTGTATAGCACTAACTTAACCTTTTTTAGTAGGCCTTAATCTCTTGCTTAGTTGCTTCGCCAGTGTTTTTAATTAGCTCCTCTAACGGCAATAGAGTCTTTAGAAAGCTGCTATCTTCTAGCTTAAACTTCTTTATAATCTTGTTAATGTACGTATTATGTACAAGCGTAATTGTTTGCTTTTCACAATCTTTAATTATTTAGATACTAAGGAACTATTTAACTAATTTTTGTTTCTTTACCTTGTACTTGTTTATAATCTTTAACTAAAGATCTATTGCCCTCTGCTTATAACCTTTTACGAAGAGCAGTAGGATATTATTTACATAAAATAATACTAGGATCTTCCTTTCTTAATTAAAGAATGGGCAGGGTTTCTCTAGTAAGGCGATTAGTCTAATCTCTCTTAGTAATCCTAAGAACTCCTTATACTACAACAGTGGCGAGTCTTATAATCTATATAGTGCGCAGTTAAGCTGTACGCACATCCCTAGCTTCTTAAAGCTATCTAGCATCTTATAGATTACTAGGTTATCTGCTGTAATTAACGCATTAAGGAATGCTCCTACAACATTATATTGTTTAATCTCTAGATTATTCTTAGCGGCAATAGCTATTGCTGCTTAGAAAGACTTAGCTGCTAAGGTAGCAGCATAAGTTAAATTAATTAAATCCTTTTCCTAGAGATTACCTCTTACAACAATCTGCGCCTTGCATTTAAGGAAAAAGCTATCCTAATTAAACTTATAGGTCTAAACCTACTTTATAGATATTAGGCAATTAATTGCTTCTTCCCTTAATATCTTAGTCTAAGTCTTTATCTTACTTAACTAATTAATTTCCCTCCTACAGGCATCTTTAAACAAGGCCCTTATAAGATACTAGAGTAACTACTTCTATAATCCTAGTAGTTTAGGTAGATTGTCGCAATGCAGTTAAGTATTTCCTATACTTAGTTTATACTTAGTAAGCAAAGCTGCTATAACTACGTAATTAAGAGTCTTGTAGCTTGCTTACTCTTCCTAGGTTACTTGCAAACCTAGCAGGTAGGTATTATAAAAATTATTCTATAATAGATCCTTATAATCCGCAATTAATGCATTGACACTACCTATACTTCTACTTTCTAGTTAATTGTTAGGATTTTAGGTTGCGTCCTTACGCTTACGCCTGCTACCTAGCTTGCGTAGTAGAAGATAACAATTTGTAGGCTAATCTAGACTTTTGCCTATAATTCTAGTACTACGTCTTGTAAGTAGAGGTTAAGCTTATAATTACTTACCCTGTCTACTGTTTAAGGCCTAAGATCTTAAATCTTAAGATAATTTACGCCCTACTATCCTGCTTACCTAAGTAGGTGTTCTATTACGACGAGCTAGCGCGTTAGAGTCTTTAGGCACAGACTGTTAGACTAGTAATAAGTTGTTAGGCTTATTTAAAAGAGGCTTCCTACTTTTAAGTATTAATAGATTAGTTTCTTTTAGTATGCGCAATGCTGTTTAACTGTTAATAACTCTACAATTAATTGCGTCGTCGCTCCTTAAGGTCTCTAGTTTAGGAGTTAGTTCTAAGGTAGCAAGACTAGTATTTTGCTGCTAATCTAAGTAAGTTCCTAATAGTGTACTAGCCTTGTGCTCTATTTACTTAACGTCTTCTAATCTACTCTTGTTTTTAGTAGGTAGGCCTTCCTTACTACTTAAGATAGTAAATAGATTACTCTTAAGGTCTTTAGTAGTTAGCTGCGTATCTTAATCTGCCCTTCCTTAAACAGGCGAGAGGTCCAAATCCTCTTCTAGATTAACTAGCTCGCTATTGTAAAGGATTTCTACAATCTTAATTGCTTAATCCCTTAGTACCTCTTCCTCGCAATCTCTTTTATAAAATTAACATTTATTAAAGGTTATATTACGGGTAGTGATTACCTAATTAAGTGTTAGTACCTATATGTAGTATATGTTAGAGGCTTAATAACTAACTAAATAACTAATATAGCCGCGAGGATTAACCTTAAATCCTTAATAATTACGCCTAGCTGCCTTCTCCTTGTTTAAAGGATAAGCTTAGCAGCTATAGGCATAGATTTTACTCTAGTCTAGGCGTAGATTAGCAGTCTAGTGTCTAATCTTAGGTAGTTAATAATATTAGAAATATTTCCTAAACTATTCTTTAAGCACCTAGTTAGGGGATTAGTAGCTATAGATCTTAGTAGGGCTTATTCTATGTAGGTAAGCCGCTGCATCTATAATTACTAGCTAAAGCTTAGCTAGTAGATTAGCGCTCGTGCGTATCTTAATAGCTTTTATAATTAGCTCTTAACTAGCTCTCTCTGCTGAGCTATTAGGCTTATAAGTATATAGCAGTAGCGTCTTAATTACAATCCCTTTCTCTATAGCCTATTCCTTATATCTTAATTGCCCTCTCTAAGGCAGTGTAGCAGTATTGTTATCTTAATAGATCTCTATAATCTTCTGCTAATATTTCCTCTTAATCCTCACGGCAAAGCCTTTAATTACAGGCATAATATTATTTAGTGTCTTTAACTAGATATTGTAATTATACAGCTTGCCTAAGTAGTCTTCCTTAATAATTAGTGCCTCTTTCTTAAGCAGCTAACTAGTTAGGAAATTAAATAGATCTTATAAGATCTTATAAAAAGGTTGTAGTAATCTCTTTCTTAGTTGCCGCAAGATTACTTGCAAGGCATAAGCTGTTGCGCAGTGTTTACATTCTAATAGCTTCTTACTAGTAATCTTAATGTTCTGCGCTAAGCAGACTAAGGCTTTAATAGCTTATTATCTTAGGTGTCCTAATTGTTAATACTATAGGTCCTTATTACTAGTACACAACTAAGGTTTCCTTAATCGCGATACAGCGTTCACAAGTAGTAGTTAAGTAGGGTAACAAGTAAGTTGCTTGTATTTAACAAACAAGAAATTAAAGTAACACTTAAGGTTAATTAAGACAACATTCTTCTTAATTGTTCTAAATTGCAAGGTATAATTATATCCTAAATACTAAATGCCTGCCTGCTTAAGCCGTGCTTCTAATACAATATTAACATAGAAACCTAGTACAACCTTAACGTTGGTAAGCAGAAGATTAGCTGTCTTAGGGCCAGCCTTGCTGTGCAGGACGTTCTTAAGCAGCCTGTTTTCTATACTAGCAACTAGTATAATTTAAGTGCCTGCCTTAATAGTTTTGTCCTTAGCGTATTTACTAAAGGTGCCTAGTACTATATAATCTATAGTATTAACTAGGTGGACTGCTAACCTACTATCTATAATCGTGCAGAGGGACAGGGCATAAGGGGTAAAGGCTGCGCTAAACACATTTAGTCTAATTTCTTTAATAAGGTCCTTTAGGTTAATTAATGCTAAAACTAATAAGCTAGGGTAGGATCTACTTAACTTATTAATAGCTAATCTACTAGTGCTAGCCTTCTAGCCTTCCTTCTTAATCTAGGTGCGTAAAGTTGCCTATTTGTTGCTATTCTATTGCTTAAGGATCTTCTTTTTGTTATTGTCTAACAGTTTAATTAGTATACTGCTAGGAGGGCTTAATCTAGTAACTGTAGTTTAAAGTTAATAGCAGTTGCGCAGTGTCTAGAAATACTTACTTATAGGCCCTTTACTAGCCTTGCAGAGGCAAAGGTGCGATTGCTTACTACCCTTATTTAACTTTAAGTTGTTAGCGCTAGTAGACTATTAAGCTGCTCCTAATCTAGATCTAGTTTAGAACACTGCGTGTCCTTTTCTTTTTAAGGAAGTAATTAACTAATCCTGCAACAAAATACTAAAGATCTTTTCTAAATTATTAAGGGTTAACTAAGCTTTCCTAAGCGCTATTGCTTATGCTAGCTTATTTCGCTTCTTGCGCGACTAGTCTAGTGCGATCTTAGTGCCTAAGGCGTCTAAAAAATTAGTAATTGCTAATAGCCTAACAACCTTAGGGAGCGAGTAGATTGTTACTTGTTAATACAGTAGCTGCCACTTAGTAAACTATTGCTTAGGACCTATTTGTCCCTAGCAAGCCTTATTAAGGTGTAATCTATACTGCGCTCTAATTAAATATTAAGTATTCTAATCTATAGGTGCGAGATCCTCCTTTAGGATCTTTACTAAGGCTTAAAGGCTAGTAAGGTTTTAAGTAATTATGCTTATTAAGGCGTTTAAAAGCAGGTCTAGATAGACAGTCTTGCTAATCTAGTTCTTAACATTAGTAATCTTAGTAACTTTTCTTGTCTATTAAGCAGCTTGTACCTTGTACCTATTAACTAGCTTGTTGTAATTATCCTTCTTATACTTAGTATTAAGTAATTAAGCCTCGTATTTGTGTTAAGCAATCTTATAGTCCTCTTGTATTTAAGCGCTAGTGCTAGGTAATAGAGCAACTAGCTGCTTAACATCCTTAGGCAGTTCTAGATACTGTAGCTCCTAGTGATCTATTAAGGATACGTCTAGGAGATTAGGATTAACCTAATCCTAGATACCTTTCTCTAAGTAGTGTAGCCTTAATAGAGCAAACTAGGTTAGCTAGTCTAATTAAGCCTTAAGGATCACCCCCAAGGCGACAAGCGGTGTATTAGTGAGGTCTATCTTAAGATAAGATGCTACGTGTAGGATCGCGACGTAGGTTATTGTTAAGGTAACAACAAATTAATTAGTTAGTTAGTAGGTAGCTAGGTAGCTTGTATTGGAAAGAGGTTAATCGTATAATTAATAAGAGAGGTACAGCAGCAGCAGCAATCTGCTAGCTGTGCTGTAGGAGAATAGAGGAGAGTAGAATACTAATTACGCAGTAGGAATTAAAACTATAATTAAGCAGCCAGGCTTATAACTGTAGGAGCTGAAAAGGAGCAATTGCTTGATTAGGAGGAGTGGAATAAGTGTATTAAACAACTAAGTGCTACAACAAAGTGGTCAATAACTACTTAAGAGAAATAAGACAATCTAGCCTGTATATATAGGCGCTAGCGCGATCGTCACGTGTTCAGCTTACCAGGATCACCTGCTCAACAGGGTGACCCGCCTGTTGCGCATGTCAATACTCCAACACCTATATACGAAAAGATTGTCAAGCCCCGATTCAGCTGGTTGTGCAAGGAATACACGGTCTCCAACTAGCTTTGTATAAGGCTTTTTATTTAGCCTTTTTGCCTATATTATAAGATTTTTATAAAGTTACAGCGTTACGTTCTTACTTTTTAAGCGCCTAGCGCGTAGCTAGTTCCTTAGCCCTTGCTTTTCGCTCGTAATTACGCCCCTCTTTAGCACGTTATTAAGCTACTATAGTCTTCTCTACCTACTACTTTTTATATAAGGTTACGGCTGCTTTTAGGTCTTTATTATAAGTTTTTTAGAGTTATAGCTACTTAGCTTTATCTTATTTTATTGCCTCGCGCGCGTAGGCTACGTAAAGCTTCTTAGGACTCTAAAAAACTACGCCGCTGTAGTACTTATTACTATCTTCTATTGCTAGTATTATACGCTTTGTCTAGCGCTTCTGTTTAGTGTTAAGCTCGTGCTAAAGGCTCTTATTTTAGTTATAAAGTAGCTTATTATTTACTTATAGCAAGTGTATACTCTATAATAGCTATTTAGCTTTAACTTTTGCTTTATTAGTAACTGCAGCGTTAAAAAAAATTTGTAGCTAAATCTAGCTATTACTATTACTACACTACTTAAGTTCTAAAGCTTTATCTTGCTCTAAAGTAGTAGTGTTAAAGCGTTTTAGTATAACTTCTATATTTACTAGCTATACGCCTGTAGCTTAAAAACTCTTTAAAATAGTATCGTACTTTATTATAAAGCTCTAGGCTGCCTAAAAGTTTATAAAAAAGTTGTGTTTTATAACTTTTATAATATTCTATAATTACTATGTATAGTAGTTAAGCTATGTTATATAGTTTCGCGAGAGTAGTAAGAATAGTACTATATTAAGTAACTAAAAACTTTAAGTTAAGTAAAGTAGAAAGAGAGCTAATAAGATTTAATTAGCGTTACAAAAATTAATAAAATTAGTAGTAAGGTAGCTACTATAGCTATTAAAAATTAGAAGTTACTATCTATATTGCGCTTTTGCCTTTATATAGTAATTAAACACCTATTTAAGCTAGGCAAAGCTAAGATTATTATTTATTTATTTTAAAGGTAAGTAGGAGACAAGAACCTAGTGTTATTTAGCTATAATACTATTAACTTAGCTAAATTAAATCTTAGTAGTGCCCTAGTAAATAAGAGTAGGTAGTAATACCTCGCTAGAAGCATATACATAAGCTAGTAGTGTTACTTATTTTTTATTACTATCTTATACTGCTGCGGTGTGCTCTTTTTAAGTTAAAAAAGCCTTACTAAAGACTCTTTTTAAGTAAGTTGTACAGCTAATAAAGAAGCCTTTCTTATTTATATTATATATATTTTACTTATTAATACTATACTCTTGTATCTTCGCGTAAAGAAAGTTAAAGTAGAGCTTATATTTAATACTATTATTAGCTTTATACTAGTTGTAATTAATATCTACGCTCTATTTAGTAGTAAGTTTGTTAGAATAGTAATATAGAAACTAAGTTACTTAGCTTTTAGACACCTTTTATTTTGTAACTACACTGCTAAAATTTTATACTATCTCTTATATAAGTAGTAAGCCTTGCTTTATACATCTTTCTATATAATTTACTAGTTCTATTTTTTATTATAAGCTAAGTAACTACTGCGCTTGTCCCTAGAATGCATTTAAGCGTGTTGTACTTTAGTAGCAGCGTAATAACGTTGTTTTATTAACTTTAAATTTTTTTGTAACTTTATAGTATAAAAAAATGCGCCGTCTTTATGTAATTTAATATCTTTAATTGCTTCCTAAATTAGGTTTATAGTGGTGGAGTTATAACGCGTTGAAGTTGGGATGATTTTGATGTTGTGATGTTCAGGTGGCTCACATGCTGACCTGGCTCACATGGCGCACGGGCACTGTAGCAGCAGCCGCAACGTCAGGAAACTAGCCAAATATAAATAGCACAATTGACGCGCAAGGCTCTATATAGCAATACACCAGCTTTTCTCGCGATAATAACTATTTGGGGTGGCTCTACAGCCTCATTTTCCTATCGTCAACAAATCGTTGGGGTGGCTCGGATGCCGGAATGGCTCGGATGCTGCGCAATTACGGTAGCAGCGCGAATCCCGGATCCTTGGCAGCGATATCCTTAGGCCAACAATCATTGACTTCAAGACCATCGTTTGTAGGCGGCGACGCGGAATGGCCCCAGCTGTCGATGGTGAACTCGGGATGATGAGGTACCGTAAACGTCGCGTAAGTGGTTACCTACTGCATTCGCTCGCTTGACCTGGTTCTTGTTCGCCGCGGCTATGACTTTGTCGGAAAACTCCTTGTCCGTAAGCTTGAAAAGTGGTGAATTAAAGCAAATCCCTGCTCACATGGTGTTGGCGGCTCCACTATTCTCATTTCTAGGAATAAATCGCACTAGTTGGCCTGTGGAGTCTATGCCACCTTGTGCCCATGCTACGTCCGTCTTGACCAAGAGATATGCCGGCGGGTATTCGTCTCGTTGGCAATTTTTTATTGGGACCCTGGCGTTTCGCGGGGTTCATCCAATCTTTGCCTTTGCGTTCTTCTTTCCATATTCTGGTTGCTGGAGCACTGTCGGCCTTGTTATTCTTGCGAATCTTACTAGTTGTGGCAGCGGCCTAGGGGCAGGTAAGTGTTGCCCAGTGCTTAGGTATTTACACGGATCGCCGAGCTATAATGGAAACAAGCCTGGGAATACTCCTTTGAGCACTGCTTCTTTACCAACAAGGGCTTTGCGCCTGCGCCATAGGCAAGAGAAGTGACAATCATCTCGGTCGTTTCTGTTTCGTCCTTTTTGTTGCAAGACAACATTCGTAATGTGTTGGCGCCTTTGCCTTTCCGTTCCGTCTTCACACCCTGGATGTTGCATTTATTCTTCGTTCCCGAATCGCCGCTGTTATTGTTGTTGTTGGTCGACCGAGATTTCGACTGATCATGCGGATTGCCGTCGTCGCCCTTCTTGCTACCACCCTTCTTGAGATTTTTCGGTGCTTTGAAACTGGAGACTCCGTCGGCCACTTGACTCAAGATACCAAAAGCCTTTTTAATGTCCTCAGGAATAAGATCTGTACCACCGCAGGGGCTCAACCACCAGTTGAAAGCGCCCTCAGGATCCTCTTCTTCGGGATAGAGGTATGCGGCCATTTGAGCGGCTGTGGTAGCCATGTCTGTAGAGAAGTGTAAGCATTGTCGGGTAAAACACAAATACTAGGGTAAGATACGTACCCAGACCAGCGTCAAGAATCTTTCCTACACCTGGAACGAATTGCAGTCCTACATCAAGAACAAGCTTGAGGGATTGCATGATTATGTAACAGCAAATCTGTGAAGAGTTTTTGTTAGCGCAAGAACTGTGGAAAATCTGCATATTGGACATTGACATACCTGAGCAATCATTGGCAGTGCCTCGAAAACCGTATCGGCAAGCTCATTAAGCAGCCAATATCACACATGCACCGTCCTGGAGCGGCGGCAACGGCGCGGGGGGCTGCTCCCACGGGATTGTTTTTTCTCCAGTGAAGAAGCCGATACAGCCATAGTTTGTGGTTCTCCCCTCTGCCTCTGCAGCTTCAACTTTATCGTGACAGACCTTTTTGCAATCCCTCACCGAGACGTCTCGATACGCTGGGTCTTTGAAAAGGACGCATTTCTGCGCATTTTGAAGCCTGACTTCTGTCGTGTTGTAATAGTTCTCCACTTCTCCAACCTCCAGGACGCTCGTGTCAATTTCCGGCTCTGACTTGTGGCAAATATCGTCCGGGCAATAGCCGTACTGGCAAGCCCATTTGCAAAGACGGTTCAGTTCGACGTTGTTTTAATTGTAGGCTCCCACATCGCCAACATCGGCTTGTTTAGGGGGCAGTCCCTCCATCTCGCCTTCATCAAGGCACCCGCAAAGACTTTCTGGACAAAATCCATACTTACAAGAGAATGCGCAGAGCGAGCCTGTGTCGAGCGTCACATCTTCTCCCATGACGCAACCAGTACTACCTGTTGGCCTTTCTAAGGAGTCATCGCTGTTATCATCCGCTGTAAATGATTGTAGATCGACGGTCCAATCAATGCTGCCTGCAAAGTTTCGTTTTTGCCACTCGTTGCGCCGTGTGTTCCTGGTCTCTGTACTCATATAGCTTATATAATCACCTGTGTAACATTAATACTTCTAGTATCTGGAAGATACCTTGATGGTTGATGGAATTAACGAACCTTTGTAAACTACGATGTCCGAATTGGACTTCGCATCATAAAACATCCTCAGCCCATCAGCAGTGCCAATGAGCTCAGCAATCTCAGCATAGGCGAGATAGCCACCTGTATTTGTGCATCGTCCTGGTGCTGCATCTGATTGCGTCCTGGATCCAGTGAAGTCGCATGTCGGGCCCCAGCAGCCATCCTTTGCCATGTGGTACGACCTTCCGTAGCTAGCCTCGCCAACAAATATCTTGTTGTTGGCCGCACCTGCTTTGTTGACTACATGTTGTGTACGCTTTGACATTAAGTCGGACGGTAGCATTGTGGAAGAACGACTTACTCATGGATAAAGAGTTCATTGTTTCCGTTAAATTAACTAGTGGTAGCACGTATCAGCCGAAGAACATGAAGGAATAGGATACAAGGCTTACCATGACTGCGAATACATTTACCCGAGGGGCACATGTCGTAAGCATTAGGGTTGCCATAGTCCCACTGGCCATGGAGATCGTACGTCATGTACACGATGTAATGAATAGCAGCAGCGATTCGATAAATAGGAAATGCTTTAAGGTACCAATAAGATGCTGGGGCTGCAATCGATACAGACTTGTCTTTGCCGAGAGCCTTCTTCAGCACGATCAGGAACTTCAGGTAATCGAGACCATCTGTAGTCTTGCCAATAGGCTGACCACCGACCATGATATCCGGAGCTCCTGGATACTCCCAATCAATATCGATGCCATCAATCTTCTCATCTTGGACAAACTTCGCAAGATTCGCGGCGAAGGTGTCTCGGTTGTTGATGATGGCCTGTCGGATGATATTGTATGTTGCAGGCTCTGGTGAATACGCCCAGCCACCCAACGAGACGATGCGCTTCATGTTAGGCAGTATCTTGAAGTCTTCCCACTGCTTCGCAGAGTCGTTGATGACGGGCTTCCAGGTGTTAGGGTCAATGTCTGCGAATGCCCAATGCATGTGTGTATAAGAGCCGTCAGTATTGACGTTCTTGGCTTTCATATGCAAGCATTCGCGTCCAAAGTTATACGATTTGTAATAACCTATGCGCTGGAACGCTGCCGGTGGACCAGAGCTTTGCTTGATTTCGTTTCCGCAATTGGCAACACAGGTATTCTGGAAGTCCTTCAATTTGGTGCCTGGGCCACCACCTTCAGGTGCGTGGATGTCGTAATGAGCAGGGAAAACACCACAGAAACTCCAGTTACCGCAACAAGCCTTCAATGGACAAGGGTTTAAAGAAGCAATAGAGACAGACTTGTCAGTGGGTGCCTTGGTACCGGGGACCAAAGGACCACATTCAGCACCCTGCTGTGGAGGTGGTAGTGGAGCAAAACCGTCGCTAACGCACATGTTGTAGCCGATAAGTGCTTCCTTGCACTCGGTCCAGGCCCATGTTTTCCCTTTGTTCCACTTCTCTAAGTCGTCGATGCTGACGCCATACTGTTTGGACAGCTTATCGCATGTGTCGCCGCTGCCGATCAGATGAGTAGCACAAGTGCCGTCGGCCGATAGCTTTGGTCCAGCACGCTTCTGCCGGTGTATGTGACCAGTGTGTCGGCCATGGAAGCCATGCCCTCGTTTTAATGGTAAGGCCGTTGAAGTCTGGCTGTCGGTAGTGCTGTTCGTGGCGCTCGTGCCATTGTGCCCAGTGGCAATCTCCCTCACTGTTACCTCTGTCAAAGTGCTGGCGCCTTCCTGCGCCAAACATTTGCCTTGACTCCACTCATGCGCCAACTTCTGCACCCCGGCCTGATTGCCTGTTGTATTGATTGCTACACCAAAACTACGCTCGCCTGAACGACCGTTGCCGCAGAGCTCGGCTACCGTGCGGGAAGCGACTGCAGTGTTGGACGAGATGCTTTGCTTTAGAGCCTGCAGAGCTGAGTTTACAGTACCCTTTCCAATCGCGTCTCCAACATACACTGCTCGCACCGTTTGCTGATGGTAGGCAAATATGAAGGACTCGTCGCAGTTGTCTTTCGCGGAGAAATGTTTGTTCATTCCGTCCAATACGCCTCCAATATCGCCCGATTGCTCGATTGAGACATTATCAGGCCTACTGCTAGTAGAAAGCTGGGTGTGGTCCTGGCTCTCAATGCCCTCGGAAGAGCAAGCTGGGGCAGACTCAAGGCTTGGTAGAAAGAGTTTGTCATCTTTTTTCGGGTTGTCTACCGTTTAAAGGCTGGGATACGGAGAATTGCAAGAGCATTGTCTCATTGCAGCGACGAAGCCTGTCGATTGAGAAATATGTTATCCAGCTATGCGTATTTGTAAAGTCCTTGCACCCAAGTGGACAGTCGTGCTGATCAGGGTAGTACGTTGTCAGATCACCGATAGGTGAATTATCGTCTGCTGTCACAGGCTCGACAGCTTGGGTGCCGTCGGGGTTTATAGCGGAGCGCACAACACCTCTCCCCCCCCCCCCACAAAAGAGACAAGAAGATTGATCTCATACTGGTCGGGACTCAGTAACAAAATGATCAGTAACAAGATAAACAAACGAACTGGTCTTGTGCTCCCATCTTAGGGGACCATATCTCTCTTTTAATGTTCGCGTCCCAGCACTCTTCTAGAACATCCCCATACAGGATGGACATTGTAATTAGAACTGTCAGCCCGTCTACTTCATGGCTCATACCTGCAGGGGTCGAGTCTCTGTAGTGTGTTGCGGCACGGTGGTGGGGTTCGCTACGCTAGGCAGAGCGCGCTCTCCGGACAACGATCGCTATGGCTACCTCGACACCACCCATGTTTTATCCCGCGGACCGAGGCCCGCTTATAACGAAGCGGTTGTGGCCCCCAGTGTCAGGCGTCCCTATATCAGAGCATGCAGAAGTTGTGCAAATCAATTATACTTCATCATCCTTTCGTAGATTCTGCCTTCGATCGCCCCGCACGGCATCAACAATATGCCAGAACCCAATGAGGTTCGCTACACGGAGAGTGCATCGATCGGTGTCATCAAGGAATTCTCCCAATTTCTCACAAAAATGTATCTCGACGAAGCGTCTGTGGAATGGCCACCTGAAGGGGGGCTGGCCTATGATAACTGAGGGTGCTTTTGGAAGCCTGGGAAAATCAGATATAGTGATCTCTCTGCTACGCCAAATTCCATATCTTCGAGACTTGGACCTTCCAGAATGGGAGCGACCTCAGGGTGCTCCCGGAGCAAATTTCTGTAACTGGACAAAGTACGCCAAGGGCAACGAAAGTGTGGATCCTGCGAAGGCATATGGCCTCACAATGCTTACTGAGGGCTCTGTATCGTTCGCAACTACTCCTTTCATTATTGGTCTAATGGAGGGTGGCCGAGACTCTCCCCTTGTCGTACTTGACACCAAGTATGGGATTGCCTACTGGCCGGAATGCCCCGACGATATCAGACACAAGACCAGCTAGGAGCAAGTTCAGGACGATTGCGACGCATGGGCTTCTCAAGAAGAGGCTAATTGGCGTTGCGATGCCCCAACTTGGACGATTCCCGACTTCTTTGCAATGCTCCGGGAGCATTTCGAGCAGCTTCGCTTCATACCAGTCAATTCCAGGCAGGTGATTGACTCGTACTCCGGGTACTCAGACGATGGCGAGATGGAGTCTATGCTGCAGAGAATTTATCAAGAGCATGGATGGCCGGATCTCGAAGCATTAGAGGAAAGAAGAATGCATCAAGGCCGTGGAGCAGGCCTTGGCAGAGCAATATCCTGACTTTGAACCGTCTTAGAGATTAGGTTACAGCTGCATACTGATCCTTGTCTTGTTTACCAGCTAGGAACTATTATGTAAAGGCGCAGGACAATGCCAGTTTAATTTTAAGACTATCCTCGCTCGCGTTGTGAAAATGTTTGTCGCAAGACATTACCCAAGGTACCTTAGTGTCGTAAGGCACCCAGGAGCTCGATGCAGCAGGGATTAATTTTTTCTAGGGTGGCTCAGACCTGTATCTCTAAGCTAGTCATAATACCTTGATCTAGAATCGCGGCACAGCATCTTTTAACGTGTACTACTATTAAGCTAGCCTCTTGTGTTAGAACACTATAAACTAAAAAGATCATCGATATCCATCGTGCCACAGCAACAGTGTCTCTGATACCGCCATTCTCTTTTACTCCTCTTCTCTCCAATAGCTCACAATGCACGTTGTTCAGACTACAGCTGTCATATTGTAAGCCACTGCATCTGTGGCTCCGGCTCACAAAACACTCCTACCTCGAGATGTTCCGACTATCACCAGCGATTCCGTAGCAGTGCGCTACAGTGAACGCTACACAATACTTTCGACCCTCCGAAGCCCACTGGAACGCTATTGACGGCTCTGCTTTCTTACGCTGACAAGCTGTATAAAGGTTGCACCCCCATCGAAGATCCTACCGGCAACAGAATCCCAGCATGCCCGTTCCCTGACGCCTCGAGATGGTGTGCCTCCACGAGCACTGTAGCGCCAACCATGACTCCGGCATACTGGTCTTATGCCAGCTCGGCCTCATCTTGGTGGTTGTAAGGACATAGCTCTAGACCACTACGCTACTACACCCCAAAAGAGGATTAATAACTAAGATAGTTATTCTTAGTCTAGAATAGTATATATACTAGCACGGATCTCTGTAACCTCTAGCACGGATCTCTGTAACCTCTAGCTTAGAGCTAGGGACTAGCTAATAGCTTAGTCCTAGTTAAGCCTAGTCCTTACAGTGGTCAGCAAAGAGCTCCGGTGCCTCTTCCGTTGCTTCCAGATGCCCCTAATACGTAGTACAAGATCATGAGAAAGACACCCGGTGGCGAAACATGGTTGAACGACACTATGATCTTCGCCGAATGTTATGAACTCGGTCACCCTCCCCCCCAACAGCACTACCCTCACCATCTAAGACTGGAGTTATAAATAGCGAAACCGGATGTCAATCTCGCAGCTAGTTCTACAGTCAAGACTATCAAAGACAAAGTGGTACATGCAAACAATAGCGCATTGTTAGAAGGGGCAGAACATCATCACTTTTCCTTGCGGTCTTTTGGGAGGAAGTACAGAGTGACATGGAGAAACATAACACAGAACTTGGCGTAATGCGCAATCTTCTATTATTACAACAAGCCAAAACCTTCGACCGTACAGCTTCCCTCTCTATACATTGTGATTCTACCCATCCCAGGAAATATAACTTGAAAGCTTGTAGGTGTTTCCAAACACACCTACAAAGCGCGTCGCTCTGAAAATTATTATCAACTTGGCTCAATTTGTAGCCAATTAAATCAGTCTCAACAGTAAGTAAATAACAGCTTTAGCTACCATCACACACAGGAGATTAGTTCAACACCTTTGTACTTATCACCAGAATCAGCAGCGTAGCGTTTACAACAGTCCATAAAAGTGCTCCACTAGGATATGAGCTTGTCTTCGTGTCGGTGGGAGAAAGTGAGCAACCCAGCTTTTCGGAGACGGGGGGGGGGTGTGCAGCGATATCAGACGCGCAGTTCTGCACCATTTCTCTTGCAAGAGGTACCTAGCTTACGCTCAGTTAGCCCTCTCTATATATACTTTCACCCAAGCTTTGCCTCCTGTGGTACCGTGCAGCACCAGCGACATCTAGCGACAGAGCAGTCACGCTTCAGGGCTAAAAAAAATAGCCCCTTTGTCTATGGATGCTTTGAGAAGAGGCGCCGTGTGTGGTGCAGCATTAGGGCTAGCGTAACCTACAAGTACCGCAGCAAGTGAGTGTGCTAGGCTGGCGTGATTTGTCCCTGTAGGTAAGGACGAAGCTCGTAGATTACTACGCCAAACACCTCTTTAAAAGAGTAGTAGTTTTAGATAAAACAATCCTTGTAAATAACTCAGAAGATAAAAAACTACATAGATACGTGCAGGCCTCGGCCTGCACGTCTTATATAGCCCTTTAGGCTTAGAAAGGACGTTAAACTACAATAAAAAAAAGAGTAGTAATAACTAACCTAGTTATTGCTTGTCTAGAATAGTATATATAGATTACTAAGCTACTTATCTCTTTTTTCATGATTTAGTCCTTATACTATACAATCTTTTTTTTGACTTTTGCGATTGATTAGTAGAGGGTAGCTGCTTTTCACTTTTTTGGAACCCTATTTTGACTACAACAACCACCACCCTTGACACCTTAAAAAATAAATAAATAGCCTATGCAGAGCGAGCAAATATTACTTTAAACCTAGTGCTATATTAACAAACAAGGCAAAACTTCAACACATTTGTAAAAAACGTGCAGAACAAGTTGTGAAAGACATGCAACGGTCACAATGGCATTATTCACATACACACACATTCAAGATAGCAAGATAGAGAAAAGCACATGTTTCTAAAGCGCGCAAGCCAGCAAAACTAAAAAAAACCACTACTACCATCACTCATCTCATCCGTCCCCTTTTCCCGTCTCCAAGCGCAATGGGTAGGAACAAACTGGACATTTCTTGTCTCTTTCGTCTCCAGAAGCGGCCTCCTTGATGGAGAAATATCCGTCACTCACGCGGAACCCAGAATAACCACACACCCATTGCTAACCCTTCGAGTCTAACCAGCCAAGCTTCAGCCCACATGCACTCCTTCTCCAGATTACAATTTGAAAATCGTCCCCTTGTCAAGCTCTTTACCTCCCCACAAGCTGGCAGACATATCCGAAGGGGGGGAAACTCAATGAAATAAACCAAACACCGCACAAAAGCACAAGAGAGGGGCAGGGGGGTTAATTAATGCGAGGTGAATGTCGTAAAAGTCAAACAAAGATCAGTCATGAGCTGGAAAGCTGTCCAGTAAACGCTAGCGGTGCAAGACGTCCAAGATGACCTGTTTGGCTTTGATCCGGGAAGAGTTGAGATGTGTTGCTTGCAAGCCGAACTGTTATGCCAATTTGAGATACCGTGTGGGTCGAGCTTCCAGAGATATGAGATAGTCGTCAGAGACCGATGGCCAGAGTAAATGCAAGACAGTGGAATGTCCTTCTAGGTCCGTACGAGGTGCCTGACGAGTAGATCCCATGAACTGATCAAGGAACGACGCCGTCCAAAATGTTGCTAGGACGGCTATGCCGCATTTCCCATTCGTTTTGTGTGCGGGGCCGAGTCACAAGAAGCGGTCACGCAAGAGTTGAGATGACGAATCGAAAGCCGCATCAAATCAGTAACCAGATGCATACTGGTCCCCGCCACGCTTGTTGGCCGAACGAAGCTGCCTGAAACAAGGAAGAAGGTTAGCAAGATCTGTATCTGGCGTCCCCCGCGCTAAGCGTTCACAAGACCAAACGCAAAGGAGAGGGTCCCTTACGAGGATCAGATATATCGAACTCACATTCCGGTGCCCTCCTGGCGTGCGTTGACCGGACCGCGCTTGGTGCCAGCTGCCGTGCCAGCGTTGGCAGCGGCAGTGGTGGTGACGTGGCGTCCACGGCCCTTGTTGTCTTCCTCGCCCTGGCCCTGGTTGGCAGCCTGGGCGATGGCCTGGGCGTTCTTCTGGTACTTGTAGACGGTCCAGTCGAAGACGTAGTCGTACTGGAAGCCTTCACGGACGAAGAGATCGCGGAAGATCTTGCGGAGGTACGAGTAGTCGGGCTTGTCATCGAAGCGGAGGGACCGCGTGTAGTTGAGGTAGATGGCGAACTCGTTGGGGAAGCCGCGGCAGAGGACCTCGGTGGGGGTCGTCATCTTCTTCTCCATGATGCGGTCGTATTTCTGCTTCTTAGTGGCCGCCTTAAGACCCTGCCAGGGAAGGGATCCACGGCAGAAGTACAGCATGACATAGCCGAGAGACTCCATGTCGTCGCGGCGGGATTGTTCTGTAGAGGTTAGTTTGGAGGGGTCCAATGGACTGGTGGGCAGAGTACGTACCGACACCCAAGTGAGTGTTGATGCTGGCGTAACGGGCGGTACCAGTCAAGTTCTTGTTCTCTCTGTAAGGGATGTGGAAGTGAGTCTTGGGGTCGCGGTACTTCTTGGCCAGACCAAAGTCGATGACGTTGACCTGGTTGCCGCGCTTGCCAATACCCATGAGGAAGTTGTCAGGCTTGATGTCGCGGTGGATGAAGGACTTGGCGTGGATGTACTCGATGCGGGAGATGAGCTGGTCGGCAAGGAGCAGGACAGTCTTCAGGGAGAACTTGCGGTTGCAGAAGTTGAAGAGGTCCTCGAGAGAAGGGCCGAGCAGGTCCAAGACCATGGCGTTGTAGTCGCACTCGGTTCCGAACCAGCGGACAAAGGGAATGCCGACGCCGCCGGCGAGGGACTTGTAGACGCGGGCCTCATATTCGAGCTGGGGGTGCTTGGCCTTGACGCTCTCGAGCTTGATGGCGATCTCCTCGCCGGAGATGATGTTGGTACCTGTGGACGTTAGCTGTGATGGTGGGCGACGACGACGACGACGACGACGTACCGAGATAGATGTCACCGAAACTGCCGCTACCAATCTTGCGGCCGATTCTGTACTTGTTGCCGACGCGGAGGTCCTGCCGACTGTCAGCCCAAGGTCCTGCAGAGACGAGCTTGTCCGCCATGGTGACGGCAAGCGGGGTCGGAGCGTACCATTGTCGTCATGCTTGCGAGAGGTTCAACCTGGAGGAGGAGGTTGGCCTGTGGTGGAGGATGAGGAGGAGGTGGTGGTGGTGGTGGTGGTGGTGGTGATGTTGGGGGGTGGGTCGAGTGTGTTGTGACGATGGGGGGTGTGGTGTTTTGAGGATCAGCCTGCTGCGATGGACCGGTCAGTATGAGGCTTTAGCCAACAAGGCGGTGAGTAAGCGGAGCGGGCAGCCGAGAAACGCTAAGAGGGACGGTAGTAGAGCGTGTTGACCGACAGGCAAAGGAAGTGCCGGCGACACAGGTGCGTTGTGGGTGGCGAGAGAGGCAGAGGGCACGGGGTGCAGAGGGCGGAGCCAACTGACGAGCTGGGCTGGACTTACTGTATGTAGGGCGTGAATGATGAGCCCAACGGAACAACAACGACGCCGACGGGCTTTGTGCGGGCTGGAGGGAGCGGGCGACGTTAGCTCTGGAGGCACAAAGGTGCAACAAGGTGCAACAGGGTGCAAAGAAGCAGCTGCAGGGGACAGAACAGGCAGAGAAGCCTCGTCGAACAAGCACACTGCGGTCGTGGTGCTGTATCAAAGGAGCGCGGACGGAGAGGGTGCAGAAGGGACCATGCCTTGTATTCGGCATTCGGCGACTTTGCTTGGCGCGCTAGACTGGCTCTTTCACTGCTGCACGCCGGTGTCTCAGGCCTGCGCCGTTGACTGTCAAAATGCCACTGCCCGTTTCATATGCCGTCGCCTGAGCCACGCATCTGCCCCCTTTTCTGCAACATGCTCAAAATCCCTTCCAAGCACTTCTCGCCTCGCTTACGCCAGATTCGACGTTCCACCGAGAATGTCCTGCAGACGCCGTCCCGCTGCTACAAGGAAAACTCCATGTTCTAGAAAGACTACGGTCCGAATGTGCCTCGTTACCATGTCTACGATCCAGGCAATCTGGACATGGGCGAGGGATGCCATCACTTGTGTATACTGCTTTCAACACTCTAATCTGAACAATACCACATGGTCCTACAAGACTATTCAATGGCCTGCTTTCCACACTCAAAGGTGCTTTTGGGTACGATACAAAGGAACTCTCACATCACCAGAGCCATAGAGCAAGCGCAACGCTATGTTCGTCATGGGGTTGCTTTGCCAAAGTCTATACAGCCGTCTCAGTAAGACATCTCGATTGATCTTCCGTCCCCGCAGCTATTGTACACTGCCTGTCATGGCACTCGTATGTCCAAGACCGTTCCCCGTACCTATCGCCAAGTATCAGACTTAGTGCTTCGCCGCCTGGTTCTTGAGGGCTGGGTTGCGCGGGTCGTTCTTGTACTCATCGGCTGTGCTAGTCAGCTTGCGAACATGGATCGAGCTGGTTGGCTGAGTCTTTCAGGTGGAGATTACGCACCCTGGCTCATGGCGTTGGCGGCAGCGTTGACACCGTAGAGGATGACGAGACCTGGTAATTTGTGTTAATCCCATGCCCGCAAAACGAGCCTTCAATTCCCCATGTTCTCCCACTCTTTCCAAATGCATCAATTGTGATTCTCCCCAGCAGCATTGGGTCCCAGGAAGTCGCGCAACGTACCAGAGACGTAGAAAGGCCACATGGGCTTGGCTGTAGGTCCTCCGTTAGCCATCTTTTCAAGCTTCGCCCTCTCCGCTCTCTGCGTGGTGCAGGGTAACATACCGATCTGCGCCGGGAACTTCCTTCCGAGAAAAGGCATTGTGATGTGTGTTGGAGGGGCAATGGGTGGATTGACTGTTGCGGCGAGAGATAGACGGTGTTGGTGAGCTCCGGTCCGGCTCGCAGACATGACTTGATATGCTTGGCGTTGGCGCACCGACCACTAAAACAACCCCGCGCCATCATCACACCCCGACCTCCTCCTTGTTGTATCCAAGGCTCGCCTACAGCCATGGCGTTGGAAGGGTGCGTAGGCTCGCTGCGCAGTAGCATGCAATTGCTCGATTCATCTATCAACATACTGGACCAAGGTGTGAGCGACTTCCCTCGACTGGCCAAAGTACTGCAGACGACACGGGTGCGTATAAGTTAGGAACACCGTCCTGCCTCCACCCGGTTGACTTGATGACAGCACTTCGAACTCATCGCCGAATCCGACCTCCAAACCGCGCAATCAGCACTCCTCTCGGAGATGCGCCCTGAAGTCGACAACCTCCTCAAGCGCGTAGAAAACTACCTAGACAGGCTGGGGCGTCGCGAACAGTCCCTCATAGCGAAATGTGACCTGAACCATGGCAGACTGGGACGCGACAACAATGGCGGGTCAGGCTCTAGACCAGCCAGCAAGTCTTTACAGAGAAGCGGAGGCAAGACGATTAGCGCACAGCAAGAACTGAGGATGAAGTCACTGAAGGCGAAGAAGGATAGGCTGAGTTATGCCGTTGAGACGCTGGAGTTGCAAGCAAAGCAGAGGGAGAGGCAGTTGAGGATGAGCATGGCCGCACCGCAGCAGCTTTATGACGACTGAACTTTGGCGAGCCTAAGACATGAATTCAAAATCTGTCCCTTGTCAAGTGTCACCAAGGACCACACAACCTACCTTAATGGTGTTTGCGGTAACTTGTTTTTACAAGCTTGTAGATGACAAGATAATGTATACTTGTATTACATGTGACGTCTTCAATACCACTTACAAAAAAAACACACATGGTTTTAGTGGTGCAGCAGTTGGTGTTCAGTTCATATGCTCAAGATGGTCTAGCCGCTTTGGCGGAACCCTGCTTGGCGTTCGCCAAAGCCTTCGACAGCAGCAGCCCGAACAACTTCCGGCAGCAATTGCATTTCCCCACCACTCCGTCCATCATGAGCTCTCTCCGCATCGCCCGAGCCGCCCTCCGCGCGAGGCCCGCTGCCATTGCCCGCCCCGTCCAGCGCAGAGGGTACGCCGAAGTCGCCAACGACAAGATCAAGCTCTCCCTAGCTCTCCCCCATCAGGTACGCCATACCAGCCCGTCGCAACATGTGGGGGATATATTTGGCTGCATACAACTTTGGAGACGACAAGCTAACCAATTCTCAACAGTCCATCTACAAGTCCCAGGATGTGTATGTCTCCCGACACCCCGGCCGATGCCGCAAAGCGAAAACGCGAATACTTACATGAGACTTTTTGTAGTGTCCAGGTCAACCTCCCTGCGGAAACGGGTGACATGGGTGTTCTGGCCAACCACGTTGCCTCGATTGAGCAGCTGAAGCCCGGCCTTGTCGAGATCATCGAGGAGCAAGGCGGCAGCAAGCAGTTCTTCCTGTCTGGTGGATTTGCTGTCGTGCAGCCAAACTCCGTCCTCAGCATCAACGCTGTCGAGGGCTACCCATTGGAGGACTTCAGCGCTGAGGTATGGGCGAATGAATATGTGGGATTGGGGAAATAACGACTGACGTGGGAACAGGCTGTCAGGAACCAGATCGGCGAGGCACAGAAGATCGCCAGCGGAAGCGGCAGCGAGGCTGACATTGCTGAGGCCAAGATCGAGCTTGAGGTGCGTAAGGCGGGCACGGCTAAGCAACAAGTACTGACAAGCCACAGGTCCTTGAGAGCCTCCAGGCTGCATTGAAGTAGATATGTAAATAGCCTTCCTTGAGTACGGTATGCGTGCTTTCCGTGCCCAAAGAATAGAAGGAGCTAGGAGCTCCATGAGGTGACCAAAAAAACACCTCAGCCCTCTTGCAGTCCCGCCTCTCTTAACCATCTTCCTCTACAACCTGGACCGAGTACACTTGGATCCACCAGCAACCCTACGAACAACACATCACCTTTATTGTTATCTTTCTATTAGTTGGTCTTACTTTTGCATCCCTGTCTTCCTTCGTCTTGCTTCGTTGTAACGTGTCTTACCTCACCACAGCAACCTCACTTCTTTTTACACACAACCACTAGTCAACCCCCAATCCACAACAGTACCCTTCTCAAGTTGGCAAGGTATCATCTGATAGCTTAGCGTCCCATGCCCCGAGGCTTCGACCAACCCGCGTCAAGTTCTGCGTCCCTAGCTACCACCAATACGGGACCACGCGAGCAGAGCCAACAACCATCAAGCATAAGGACTAGACAGGGTAGATTTGAAGCTCCTGCCACGATACCGGGAGCCGAGGAAGCGAAGCAACCACACCTCACAACATCCGGGCGCAAGTCTAGTAACCCATCAGCTTTTCAGCCGTCTCCAGCTGGCCGCAAATCCCCTGCCTATCTACAGGGCAGGAACCCCTATGGACAAGTCTTGGACAGGGTCGAACACCCTTATCGGGAGCCAAAACCAGTGACAACGGCTGCACCGCCTCCCCAAGGCGACTCCGATATCGATGCGCAATCACGAATGCCAGGTGCTTCTGACTCCAAGACGCCATCTCTAGCCCAAGAGCCGGAACGGTGCGACCCTCAGACAGCCTCTCCGTCATCGAGACAACCACAAGTTCCAAGTTCGGTTCGTTCTGCCAAGAACTTCTTCGAGGCGAGAGCCTCTCACTACTCGTCAACACCTCTTCGTCCACCTTTAACCGGCGCCAGCACGAGGAGCGAAGCAACCAAACATCAGCCTCCGAGTGTTCCGCACGAACCACCTGCCCGTGTTCCAAGTCCAAACGTGTCCTACACCCCGGAAGAGAAACCTCTTGAACTTGGATTACTTTTGCCTTCTTTGACGGAGTTTCACGACACCAGCGAATCTGTGCAGTCTGTGATTCCTTTCAAACAAGGTGTGGCTGACAAATGTGCTCCTACTATCACGACAAGAAAAGCGACAACTCCTACAGACACACCCCGGGATGCCAGGCCTTTCGGCATAGATCTACAAACTGCAGGTGGTAGCTCTGCGCAAGAGAGCAAACTTGAAGGGCCACTCGCCGCCATTGGTGAGCCGAGATCAGTTGGTGAAACAAGTATATCCGACGAAGTTGTGAGATGTCTATCTACCCAAAGTTCAGTACCAGCTGCTGAGACCAGAGAAGCCAAGAGCTCGGATCTTCAGTCGCAACAAGAAGGTAGACGTGCGAAATCTGGTCGCAATATTCGAAGAACTTTCGAGGATGACCAAGGAACTTCCCCCAAACGGCTCAGGCGCAGTGGATCCCACACTGCTTCTTTGACTGAGAGTGGTAGTTCTTCGAAGGAACCCGTCGATCGTATCGTTGAGTGGACTCCGAGCACGAATGCTAGAGTCTCCCGCAATAAGTTCGGGAAATCTGTCAATGTTCGCAGACGAGCCGAGGAGATCGTATCAGGGGGCTTTGGCCACGATGGAGCAAGTGACCTCAGTCTCTCTCGCCGAAGCACCATCTCTGGTCCAATCCCGACTGCCAACATCGGCGTTGAAGACAGGTATCACGAGATTGAAGTTCCAGACGATGTAGACAATCGGCAAGGGTATGGACGTCGCGTCACGCAAGACTTTGGTTTTCCTGGTGCAAGAATCAAGTTTCACGGCCCGAACAGATCCAGCAAGCTACTGCGAGATCCTGGCAACTGGACCAAGCGGGCGTGTGGTCACTTCTCGTACATGGGCAAGAGCGAGCAACGCGATCATGCACAGAAGAAAATATGTCGGCAATGCTCAACTCGAGTACCACCGCCTGAAGGACTACTACCAACTATCCGACGGCGGACACGCAGACGAGTTGTATCTGAATCCTCGACCTCCACAGTCTCATCTTCAAAGCCCTCCAGTGACGACGTCTGTCGTAGGCAGAGACGTTGTAGCCATCACCCAAAATGTATATCATATGACAAGTGCAGGAATACATTTGCTGATGAGTTGGGTCATATCATTGACAACATTCTAGAAGAGCATACGAATACCTTACAATCTGTCATCAGCAACATCAAGAACAGCCATCCCGGTCTTGATCAGCTTCGACGAGTGTCTGGGGATCTTGTTCAGCGACACCAGGCCAACAATACATGTAGCCCAGAACAACCATCTTGCCGATTAGATGACGATTGGCTTCCTCCCCGTCTATACATCCCGCCTAAAGCGGCAGAAAAGCTCAACGTGGGATCTACCGGACAGCTCAAGCCGAACCTCAACGACCCTCGTTCCAGCTTGCGCGAAGCATTGCAGTCAATACCTGATCTCGTCGACCTGGTCTACTCCGCAGCTGATGATTTCGGCGTCGATCTCGAACAAAGACCTACTGCAACCGATGACGACATGTTTCGCGACGCCCCCTACGAACTTGCCCCTAGAGATCCTGTCTCGTACCATCCAGACGTCTCTTTAGAAACCATGTAAGGCAAGGTCACTGATGAAGAGCCGCTCACAGAGGATGGTTGGCTGAAGCAAACACGAAGACACTTCACCGAGCTTTCGGAGGCGCAGGATCAGCTTATGGACGAACTGGATTTCATCGCTGGAAGTCATGATGTCCGGCTCCAAGTCCGAGAGAGGCCGAGTCTGGGAATGAGCCAGCCGCTCCCCCTGTATAACGTGTACTTAGTAAAGCTTACACAGGCGTCTCGCACAAATTCACATGGCATGAGGATACGTCCGCCGGCTCCAAAACTGCTCAGGACTACTAAAGGACGAGTCGTCTGCCGAAACTACGCAGCCTATGCTTAAGAAAATTCTCCTTGGTTTCTCACGTATATCCACATGGCACTGGAACAATTCTATCGATGCTGCCCATCGAAGATATTGAAGTGGACCGCCCATGTGATAATGAGGAAGAGGTAGTCACCAATCTTGTACAACGCGTATCCAGTCGAGAATCCACCGGTGTTCCCAGTAAGCTCACAAGATCATGGTCCGAGCTAGTCAACCCCGCCGACGAAGAAATTCTCAGCACGGCTGATAATAGTAGTGATCAAAGACGGCCTAGCCACGCACTCACTCGTCTCTTTAGCCAGTCGAAAAAAACAACCTCCATCTGCCACTCAAGAGCCGTACAAAGCTGAAGACATGTCGCCAGAGGAAGATCTAGGATGGGCTTCGAGTGGTGAGACACGAGCTTTCAGATGCTGTTGGCTACATCCCCGCCGTCCTGCAGACATCACCAAGTACTGACTACGAACCTGCTGATGAGACTAGGCATGTTCCGGATTTGGATTCAGCATGTCGAGTCGATACACGGAGCGTGATATAGCCCCCAGTATGAGACAAGTGACGGCTCTCAGATCGAGCAGCAGCAACACAAGACTCAGCTGGATCAACAATACCCTGAAGCTGCGCGTTGCACTTACAACAACAATTATGATACGATGTCATCGTTGTCCGGGTTTAGTGAGCCGATCGAAGACCTGCATGATCGAGTCCCTAACCCTGAACGTCGCTAGAGTCCAGAATCTGAGGCCGATACCTCCCCACTACTTACCAGGGAGATACTTCCTTTGTGCTAGTGGAAACGTGCAGCTGTTCCAGATAGGGCTGATACCGCGCTACCTAGGCGTAGAATGGTCACCTGGCACTTTGAAGTCAAAGTAGAGCGCCGCTTGCGTCTAGGGCTGCAGCAGGATACCTACGCTAAGGACGAATTGGACACTCGGGTTATAGAAGTGCGTCGTGTAGCTTCCATGCCACCCACCCGTACGGAGAGTGACCGCAGAGGAATTGGCAGCAGAGTCAGATCGGACTGGTGATGAAGAGGCTGCGATTAGGCGCTTTACGATAATGCTATCGAAACAGTCAACGCTCCGGCGAGAAAGTTCTCTCTCTCGTCTTCTGATGCCAGTCCTCCTGACGAGCTTGTGCCTCAAGAGCAGCCACGTCAGGTTTAGCGCACTGCTACCCGCTGTCGATCTTCAATCGTACCTGTCAGTCCTAAACCCGTGGAGAAAGCTGCAAGGACATGTTCTTTCGTGGCGCTTGAGGATTCCGCACGGGATGAGCTTGCCTCTCAAGTGCGACGAAGACTTTCAGACATTGAGATTGCTATGTTGTCGAGCAAATCTACAAGTCGAACAGTATCTTCAGAGGAGATGCGCACGCGGCAGGCGACCGTAAGAGAACCAGCGCGTGAGCCTACACCTCTTACACAGCACTTATCACCAGTCACTTCAATTTCGATTTCATCAGAGCAAGTTTGCTTTTCATCTCTGCATGGGGCTAACAATGACGTCTTTGAGAAGACCGATCAAAAGAGAGCCTATTCGCACTGCGACCCCACCAGAACCGCAGTCCTACAACCAATCCTTCGCTGGATATTGAAGATCAAGAGTCCGAGTTCCTTCCTCCGATGTAACGTATCCGAGGAGCTACTTATGCTTTGCCAGCCAGAAAACGGTGCGCAAGTACAACGATAGATGGTACGACGTCTCTTGAACAGTTGCTATTTTTGGATAGACAAGAGTCAGATTTCCTACCTCTTAGTGCAGCAAATGCGCACGACTACCACAGTCTCACTTGCTGCACAGCGGCGAGCAAGCACAGTTTCAGAACGTGAACCGGGCTGGCCAGTCATCACCGGTTGCCAATGAGGATATGAGAAAGAGGAATAAATTCGACTTTCAGTAGAAACGAAAATCCACAGGGCGACTACTGTAGCACCATCTGAGCAGCCGATAGATAGATAGAGAAGAGCTTGAAACACGATGCAAGTCCCTTTGATTATCAAGACTCTAGACAGATACTGTTTTGTTGAAAGGGTTGGAACCTGGATTTGAATCTCTCTGGTAGGAAGGATTGGTTAAAACTACTACTGTATCGCCAGCCTAAAAAGATGAGCTTGAATCCCTACACCAGTTGAACTATTACTGTTTCCATTAGCGGAAAGAAAAATGAACCGGTATTTCGCAAACAGTCGCTGCTTGCTGAGGAGCACACAGTTTTGACGTTACGCCTGCCTCCCCTTTACAACGTATTCGTGGGGCTCCTAGTAGTATTAGATTTTTGTGAAGCGCAGTGCAGTAGTTACCGAGGTGGACGGTTACCGAGGTGGACGGCGTAACGCGCATAACGGCGTAACGCGCGGTTTGAACACCAAAACCACCACTAAACTTGAGGCCGTAGAGCCTCACACAATAGCTACTATCGCGAGATTTTTTAGTGGTGAGATCTATAGGGCTCAAATAATATATATAGCTATAGAAATTGAGTTGGAGTTCTAATCGCGCGCCCTGTGCGCGAGGTAGACGCTAGTTAAGCTGTAACACCACCTTAAGGCTCTCTACTACTTGTAGGCCTCGCGATAGGCTTCTTTTTTTAAGTAGCCTTTTTAAGAGCTTTAAGGCTGCTCTTCTTACTTTTTTAAGAAGTTTTTATAGATTGTTAGAGTTGTTTTGTAGCCCTGCAAGCAGCTGCCCTAGAGGCCTATTTAGCAGCCCTCTTAGCCTTCTCCTTCTCCTTTACTAATTAAGCTGCAGCCTTTACCTATTACCTTATTCTCTTCTCCTTTACCTTTGCCTGCCTTGTCTCCTTATAATACCTATTTATTTGCGCTTTTTAGTGTTGTACCTGCTCCTTTTTGCGCTTCTAGAGCTGCTAGCAATTACGTACCTCCTTTACCTTCCTTAGAGACTAAACTATAGCTCTACTTTAGTACTCCTTAGGCTTCTAGAGTAGACAAGGCCTACCTTATTTCTTGCGTGTTTTTTTATTAACTAAAGCCTTGCGTAGGCCCTTAACCTTATACTTAAAAAGGGTCTTTTAAGTTAAGATTTAGTAATAAATCTAGCTTAGCCTTTAAGCTTATTTATTACTTTAATCTTTTACTACCGTGCGTAGTAGGTGTTTAACTTTCCTTGAGTTTAAAGCACTTAAGCCTAAAAATTTATTACTACTACTTAGAAGGCTCTTAATACTAAATCTTTTTAATATAACTTTAGAATTAAAGAGTATAAGGCCTATAGCCTTAAAGGCCTTTAGAATTGTAATTTCCTTAAAGAAGGCCTACTAGGCTTAGTAAAAGAGGTAAACGAAATCCCTCTTACTTATTAAGGTAAGGCCCTAGTTCCTCTCTAGAAATTAAAATATTTTAGCCTAGTAAGCTAATAAGAGAGGCTTAAATAAAGTAATATTAAGAGGCTACAGCGTGTAGATTAAATAAAGAAAATAAACTGCAAAGAGAATCCTGTTTTAATTATAGTACTTAATAAAATCTATTATAAGGTAAGATCTATAGCTGTCTAGAATAAGTAATTAATAAGAGAATTAAGCCTGTACCTTAGTATTACAAATAAACACCTATTTAAGCTACATAAGACTAATATTATTATTTGTCTAGCTAGAAAGCAATAAAGTAATTGAAACCTAATAAGTTTTAGAATTAAGAGCTTATAACTAAATGTTCTATATTAATCTTAAGGTCAATTAATATATAAGGGTAGGCGCTAGGTAAGATCTATTAGCATAGATATAGGCTAGAAGTGTTATCTACTCTCGCGAGCTATCTTGAATAGTACTCTTTCTTCTTCTTTGCTTGTATATGGGCCTACTAAAAATTCTTTTTAATCTTTCTAAGATACTAAGGAGGAAGCCATTCTTATCTATATTGTATATATAACGCGCTTTAACGTAGGACTGCTTCATTTTCTCGCGTAGAATATTAAAGTATAAGCTATACTTCTTTTTAGAATTAGCCTTGTGGCAATTATTATTTATGCCTATTATCTATCTTAAAATAAGCTTATTAAGGTACTAGTAGACAAAGCAATTAACTTAGTGTACTCTAACCTCTCTCTGCGCAATTTGTAAGGCGAAATTTTGTATTATAGCTTATATAGGTGCAAGGCCTTGCGTAGTAAGCTACTTGTCGCATATATGACGTACCATCCTCAAGGCCTAAGGCGCCCTTAGGCATTAGACCTAGGCGCCTGTCAGCTTACGCGCTAGGCTCGCGCTAGTTGACCGCATATTAGAGTTTTCACGCCGAGCTCAGGAGCTTACTCCCGAGCTCTACAGGATACGCAGCAAACTTAGAAGTAATCCTTCTAAGTTCTACAGCAGCCTTTCTAAGTTAGGACTATTTCCTTTGTATATAGTATATATAGCGCGTCTTAGACGCAGGTAGAAAGGTAGAATTAACTATCTAGTTCTCTTAAACTACTATTACTAGCTCCTTGTTCTCTATAGTTATAAGCCTAGCGCTTTAAATCACATTTTAGATTCTCCCTACGCAACCTAGAGTACGCTAGTAGTAGTTTAGACCCTCTAATTTGTTTAAAACATACCTCTTAACCTACTAACTAATTGCACGTAAAATAATAGTAAGCAACTCTTTATAAATTACTAACTTAGCGCGCCTTACAGGCTACGCAAGCTAAACTTACTAGTACACTTAGCTAAAGTTTAACGCTAAATTTAAAGGAGTCTAAGAATATATAAACCTAGAGGCTATTGTAACTATTAATATATTAACAGGGCTGCCTCTAAAGCTCTTAGCGCCTATAGAAGACTCTTCTAAGGAAAAACTTAACGCCTATAACAAAAAGCTTAACAAATATTACGCAAGGCACGTAAACTAAGTAGTAAACACGCGCGCTCTTTAGCATATTTAAGATTAAGTCTACGCAACTATTAATAAACAGTTACTAGCTCTAATTATAATTAGACTTATAGATAGAACTAGTTAAACTCTAAACAAGCTTATTAAATAATTAAAGATTAAACTAGCTCTAATAGACGCTGTTAACTAAATAGTAATATGCTAGGATTACTATGCAAGCCTTAAAAAGGCAAAGCTTAGTACTATAGAACTACAAGCTTAGTACAACAAGTAGTAAATAAGCTAACTAAAAGCTAAGAGGCTAAAGATCCCTAAAGTAGACAGTGTACTCGCTGTATTGAACTTTCTAGACGTAGTAGGAGCTAAATACGCTCCTAACTAGGCAAGCACTATAAAGACTCTTTACTAGTAGCACTAAACACTTAGCATAGATTATCTAAACTTATACTAAGCTAGTTAAGTATTTTTAAAAATGCTCTACTAACGCTTAAATAACTTACTAAGCTTAGAAGTAAGCTTTTTAAGAGCTTACGCTACTTTAAGAAACTTAAAACTTTATAAACTAAAAGGTACTAAAAGCGTAGGCTAGAAACGCAGCTACAAGTGCCTATATTAAGAAAACAAAGATAGTAAGCATTTCTAAGATCTTATAGAATACTACACGCTTCTAGCAGTAATTAAAGCTTATACAAAAGTTAACTATAGTGTTAGTAAAGAGAAAGTTAAAAAGATTTAGAAACGCCTGTGCACTAACTAGTACAAAGAACTCTAAGACGAGCTAGTTAAAGCAAGATATAAGCTCTTTTAGAAGAAAAAGAGCAAGTTAAAGCTTTTCTTAAGTAGTATAGTTATATCTTTAATTAATCTAGCGCTTCTTAAAGAAAACAACAGCCTAAGTATATACTACATAAGGGACTTTAACGCTTATATACTATTAGAGAGCACTATACTAGACAGTAAGGCCGCGTTATACTTAGTAAACAGTAGAGAACTACTTGTACTAGGCTCCTTTATACCCGCAAGGGAGGTAGAGATAGTAGAGGCAGGCACTTAGGCTTTCTTTATTAGTAGCTAAGGCACTTATATTCTTCGCTAAATTCTAAATAAAACACGTAGTAAGAAGACTAAGGACTTTATACTTATAGACGTAGTAGTTATTAAAAGTTTTTATCTAAATATAGTCTTAGAAGCTCGCCTACATAGAAAAGGAGTCTAGTACCTAGGCCTAGACAATACTCTCTACTAAGGTATACTAGGCAAAAATGTTGTACTAGTACAGCTTAAACGTTGTTTTAACCTCTTATTTCTTAAATATAAGCCTTTATCTTCTTATCTTAACCTTGTTCTAAACGTAATGCCTTTAGTTAGAAGCTTATAAGTAACCTATCTAAGGAGCGACTTAGAGGACCTTTAGCATACCTGCGCAAGGCACCTAAGTTCTAAAGCACTAGAAGCACTTATTAATATAGCTTAAGGAGTTAGAATTAAGAGACTAGTACTTGTTAAGTGTAAGCACTGCGCTCTAACTTATACAAAACAGGTTATCTTATAAAGACTAAAGGAGCTCTCTCCTTAACTATATTAGAAGATCTCGTAGGACCTATTCGACATGCCTTAAGGTCATTTAGGAGAGCAATAGATACAAGTAATAAAAGACGTATTTAGTAGAAAGCTCTATGTGTATATCTTATAAACAAAATCTATCTTAGAGATTATAACTTAGAGATTATAAAAGCTTTTTACAACTTTAAGGCACTTATTAAAGCTTGTTATAAGCTCTAGATAGTTAGAATTACATAAGATAACAACCCTTTAACACTCTCTTAGTAAGGGACGTTACAGTACTAAACATAGTGTAAAGAACGCAGTATTACTATTAAGCTTTCTCTACTATATATATATAAACTAAATAGAGCTGCTAAACGAGCAGACTAAGAGCTAATAACTAAATTAATTAAGACAAGAGCAAGCGCAAACCTGCCTAAGAAACTCTAGCTAGAGATTATTAAAGCGGCAGCCTAGCTTTATAATATAAGTCTTTCTTATACACACAGCTTGCGCTTACTAAATAAGCTCTTTAAGAAATAAAGCAGGAGGTACTTTAAGTACTATAAGCCTAAGCCTCTTAAGAGCTTTACAGCTAATATAAAACTAAATTAGAGTAGTATATACGTCTACAGCTACTGCGACTATCCCTTAAATAAGGATAGAGTAGCTAGGCAATATAAGAAGAGCTTTAAGACTCTTCCTAAGAGCTATATTAGTTACTTAGTAAGTTATAGAGCCTCTAACATATACTATATATAGGTCTTAGCGCTTAACTAAGTTATTATAACATATAACGTTATATTTAATAAAACACTATACTACTAAAGAACAGCTTATAAGCTGCCTAGGCAGGACATAGTCCTTATAGTAAACACTCTTAATAAGAATAAAATTAGTAAGGCTAGAGAAGTACTTAAATAGCTTACTAGTATTAGTTAAGTCGTAGTAACAATACAGGAGAACTTATAGCTAATAAGTAATTAGCTAGTAATAAAGACTGTAGAAGGCTTATTACAATCTCTAATAAGTAGTATACTAACAACACGTAAAGAGCGTTAGGCTAACGCTTTTTAAGGAATTCGTGTAGAGTAGAAAGGTCCTTTAGGACAGCTACTAACGCCTAAGGCAACGCTAGCGCCTCTTTTACTAAGTGCGTAAATGCTAGAGCAAGGCACCCTAGCTTAAAGAGCTACAAGTAGTAGCAATAAGCTACTTAGCTCTTAAGAATTATAAACTACTAGTAGATTAAGCTTAATAGACGTACTAAGACTCTTATAATCTTAAGAGAGAGCAAAGATTACTTCTAAAGACGCCTAGCGCAGTACTAAGAATCTTATAATACTAACTAGAGTCTCTTAGAATCTTCTAGTAAGAAGACTTTATAAAAAGAAAGTATAGAGACCTCCTACAAAGAGCTCTTTAAAGCTAAAAGATAAGAACTAATATAGTCTTAACGTAGAAAGTGTAGGCGTATATTACCTGTTATATAATCTCTTAAAGGCTCTTAAGCTTAAGGCACTACTCTCCTAGCCTTAAGATAATAGAGAGCTAATTACAGTTTATGCTATAATAGTAGTAGCTCTTAGAAAGGCTAATTAACTTTAAACATATTTTAACGATCTCTTAAAGCTTCTAAATAAATAGAAAAACCTCTACAACTACTAATATAGGACTCTATTTAGACAGGCTAGCTAAAAGAAGATTAATACTCTACTTTTAAAAGGTATCTAGATAGAAGAAGAGATTCTAGAGGACTCTAAGCCTCTCTCTCTTAAATTAGTATTTACCTATAAGCTTAATAAGAATAGCTACTTTCTTAGATACTAAGCACGTCTTGTAGTAAGAAGAGACTTTTAAGTAAAGAACTTACTATACTTAATATACGTAGCAACACTAGCTGCGTAATCTTTTAGGCTTATAATTACAATTATAGCTAAGTTTAATATAAAGATATAGTAGCTTAACGTAGTAAGTACGTTCCTTAACGCTAATATTAGTAATAAAACAACAGTCCTGTGCGACTTACTAGATAGTTATAAGTACTTAAGCAAGTGCGTTAAGCTTAAGAGAGCCTTATATAGCCTATATGACTTACTATTAATCTAGTATAATAAGTTCTTAAGCACACTAAAGAAGCTTAGCTTATAAGCCTTAGCTAAAAAGCTGTGCTTTTTCTTTACTAAGAATCGCGCGCTCTTCCTAATATTTTATATAAACAATATAATCTTTATGTATTATTAAACTTACTAAACTAGAGCTTATAAGCTCTTTAAATTTATTAAAGACATCTACAAAGTTAAGGATAAAGAAAAGGCAAGCTAGTTTTTAGAGATAAGGATTATAAGAGATTATAAGAAGCATATAATATTACTACTATATAACACCTATATTAACAAAGTTTTTAAAAAGTTTAATTTAGACGCTCTTAGTAAGTTCTCTTAAACTCCTTTACCTTTAGAGAAGCTAGTTAAAAATCTAAAAAAGGCTTTAAAGCCTTAAATTAAGGCCTACTAAGAACGTATTAGTAGCGCGCTGTATACAGCTATTATACTATATCCTAACGCTGCTTACACAGTTTCTAAGCTCTCTTACTTTTTTACTAACTCTTTAGAAGCTTACATAAAGGCTGTAGATTATCTTATATAATACTTTTACTATACAAGGCATAAGAGGATTATATACAGCAAAAATAATAGTAAAGAGCTTACTATATATAGAGACGCGTCTTTTATAGATAATTTAGAAACGCGTTAATCTTCTTAAGGCTATATTATTATACTCTTTAGAGGTCTAATTGTTTAGAAAGCAGCTTATTAAGCTATAGTAATAACTTTAACTATAGAAACTAAGCTCCTTACGTTAGAGCATGTAGTAAAAGAATCTATAGCGCTTAAGAGACTATTTAATAAGCTTAAACTTATAGTCTTAAGAGCTTAGAAAATCTTCTATAACAACTAGTAAACTATACGCCTAGTAGTTAGAGAGTAAGAAAGGATTACTACTAAGCTCTATTATGTAGATATATAGAACATGTAGCTCTACTAGAAGTACGCTAAAGGCTCGTTTTAGATTAAGTATTTACTAATAGCTAAGATGCTAGCTAATAGACTTACTAAATACTTATTAAAGTAAAAGCTTAAGCACTTTAAGAAGCTTATTAATATAAGTCACATAGCTTACGAAGATTTATAAAAGAGCATAAAAAAAAGAGATAAGTATTTAATTATTAAAGTAGATTAGCCTCTTACCTCTAAGGAACTTATAAGATTCTAGGAGAATAACTCTCTCCTATTAAGTTTTTAAGTAACTAGGAGGTCTACTAGCTTACTTAACAGCTCTTTAACGCGTAGACGACGCGTAAGGAGACTATTAGAAGAGCTAGTAAGCTTATCTTAGTTATCTTAACTCTCTTCTTTACTACTAAGGTCCTCTTTAGACTTCTCCTCTTTAGCTACTTTCTTTAGAAAGATGCAGATAGTAGCTTACAGGCTTTTTAGTTTACTTGCTCTATAATATGTTAGTATAAAGAACTTAAGAAAAGATAAGAGAAAAGCTTACGATAGCAAATCTTTCTAGAGCTTAGCAAGAAGCTTTTTAGCTAAAAAAATAGTAATTTAAAGGCTTTAATTATTAGTAAAAGCTTAAAATTTAAAAAGAAATTATATATAAGACCTTATAAGTCCTTCTATTAGAGCACTGCTAGTAGCATGTCTTAGAGCTAGAGGCCTTGTCCTAACAAGCTCTATTAGAGCTGCTAGATAAAGCGCTCTTAACGTACTTAAGACAAAGCACGTCGCGATGTGTACTAAGTGTACCCTAGTAACTAAGAGTTGCTACTAAAGTCTTACCCTTATAGGTAGTCTTAACTAAGGTTTTAACCTTGCTTATACGCCTCTTAAACGTGTAGGCTAGTGCTACACCTAAAATAGCACTAGTTAACTTAGCACGAGAAGCGCGTTCTAGTAGAGGCGGCCGCACCTCTAGCAAAGGCGACAGCGCGGGCGAGAGCAAGAGTAGCTTAGCGGCAGCACGCGCAGAGGCGCAGGCAGTAGCGTAAGCAGTAGTAGCTTTTTATAGTTTTAACTTCTGTATAGAGTTAGTAACTAAATAAAAAGAGTACTAAAATAAAGCTAGAAGCTGCGTAGAGGTAAGAAGTAGTACGTATAATAGCTTAAAAAACTATACAAAAGTATAGTTAAAACTATATAAGTAATTAGTATTACTTTTAAAAAATTTAGGCGAGTTATAAAGTAATACTTACAGCAGCTATAGTAGTGTTAGATACTAAGCCTAAGAGGCTTAAAATTTTATTATTATTATTGTGCTTTACGCTAAGCTACACGTGCGCAGCGTGTTGTACAGTGCGCTAGGACTATATAGAGCTCTATATAGGTAACTAAGGTCTTAGTTACTTAAGAGGTGTGTCGCATATATAACGTACTATCCTTAAGGCCTAAAGCGCCCTTAGGCATTAAACTTAGGCGCCTATTAGCTTACGCGCTAGGCTTGCGCTAGTTAACTGTATATTAGAGTTTTTATGCTAAGCTTAGGAGCTTACTCCTAAGCTCTATAGAATACGTAGCAAACTTAGAGGTAATCCCTCTAAGTTCTACAGCAGCCTTTCTAAGTTAGGACTATTTCCTTTGTATATAGTATATATAGCGCGTCTTAGACGCAGGTAGAAAGGCAGAATTAACTATCTAGTTCTCCTAAACCACTGTTACTAGCTCCTTGTTCTCTACACTACTTAATATACTATAAGGGCTCCTGCTCTTGTTATAGGTAAATAGCTCGCTAGTTCTTATAGTAGGTAGCGCGCGAGGTTAAGAGGCCTTAGTGTCTTTTTAATAGCGCTACGTGGCTACAACTATACTTATTTGCAATCTAGCAATAGCTAAATTGTTCTCTAGGTTTGCGTAATTTAATTACTGCAATCGCAGCCTTAATTAGAGTTATATTAGTGGAGTTATTGCGTGTTAAAGTTGAAGTGCTGTTTTGTTAAAGTGGCAGTGTATAATAGTAGTGGCCGCTACTAGGTATAGTTGTGCACTACAGTAGCGGGTCAATCAACGCCCCACCCCAACACCATAACAACAAAACCTCAACGCGGCACAACTCCACTAATATAGATCTAATTCAAGAAGCGATTAAATAAATTAAATCACGCGAGCTAGGAGATAATTTTTTATATAATAAAGTTGCTGCCTAGTTTAGTGTTAAGCGCAGTACGCTTGCTTAAAGGCACTAGAGTGTACACGACTAGCGCAAAGTCTCCTATTAATCTCTACACCTAGAACACAAAGCTAAGCTTGTACAATATATTAAAACACTTACTAAACAACGTTTGCTACCTACAAATGTAATAATACAGTAGTTTGCTAGCTAGTTAGCTAGCAAATAGGTCTGTAAAAGCTAAGTTACCTAGTTCCTCCGCTAGTATCCTAACTATCTCATCTCTCGCTGGGGCAAAGCTATAGCTAAGGAGCAGACTAAAGCTAATTTAGGAGCTAAGTACAGCTTGTATTTTAAGCTATTACATAAAAAGATAAAGGAGTACAACGTACAACTAATACATATATTTAATATAAACAAAAAGAGGTTTTAACTTAGCTAAGTTAGTAGAACAAATTGTGTATTTAATAAAAAGCTCTACAAGGCAAAAGAAGTAAAGCAAGCACTTAAAGATAGCTTTAGCAAGTAGATAAAAGTAATAGCTTGTATTTATTTAAATAGCAAAGCTTTAAGTCTAACTCTTATCTTCTAGAAAGCTAACAAAGCTATTTAATTAAGCTAGGTTAATGCTATACAAGTAAGAGAACATTTAGTGTTTACTACGTTATTACCCTCTAGCTAGAGCAACAACAATATTAGGTTAGCTTAGCTTAAGGGGGTGTTTAAGAGAGAAACTAGACAGTACGCTTTAACTAGGTATTAATTATTACTCCTTAATAGCTATAGATTACACGTAACTATAAAGTCTATTAAGTATTGCTATAACTACAAGATCTTCTTATTTGTATTTCCCCCTTACGCTACTTATACGCTTTAACTACTTAATATAGTAATTTTTAAACCTCTCTTAAACGCTTACTTAACTTAGTTAGCTAGATACTTTTAAGACAGCTAAAGGTTACTTAATTTAACTAAAGGAGACTTCTTTCTGCTCTTCTAGAGGTCCTAGACTTCTATATTTAAACCTCTACTTATCTAAAGGTTGTTTAAAGCTACTAGTATATACCTACCTAACCTAGACGCTGTACTTAAGAAGTTTGCTAAGGAAGCTTTAGATTCTAACAGCAGCTAGTTAGTTCTCTATAGTAAAGATTAGCATAAGCTTAAGTTAATTATACGCTGTAAGGTAAAAAATTAGGGTAGAGTAAATATTAAGAAGCTTTAATAAAGTTTGTGCTATGTTGCAGCTTAAAACAGTATACTTTATTAAAAAATTAAGGGCCTTAGGCAGTCTTTAGCTATGAAGAAAAGGCAAATAAAGCAGTTCTTTACCCTCTAGCTTAATAAGGACGAGGTTTACTACAAGGGAGCTAAACTATAGTTGCCTAGGAGTGTACAACAAGCTCACGATCGTTAGGCATTATTATAATAATAATAAGAGCTTAAGAAGCTTTAAAAAGCTAAGTAAGCTAAAATTAAGAAAGTAGCTTATAATTATAAGCTTTAACTTAAAGCTGTAAAGCGTGTTAAGCAGGAGAGACAGGCGGAGGAGAAGAAAAAAGAGAACGCTGCAAAACTAGCTAAGAAACAACACTAGGAGCTTATTAATAATACTAAAAAGCTTATATAATTGTTTTAAAAGAGTAAGCGCAAAGCTTTAACAGCTTATAAGCTAGCTGCAAAGGGTTAAAAACGTGTTAAGGGTAGTACAGCTTTTGTAGGAGCCTAGGTAGTTGCACAGCTAGTTCTACCTAAAACCACTAGAACGCAAACAATCTGCCGCCTTAAAAAAGATTTAGACTAGCGCAAAGTCTTTGCAGGCTATTATATAGTATATATATACTTTTGCATAATTTTATTACGTTTTGTTAAGGCGTTGGAGCTGCAATACTTATAAAGCTGTTGTGTTGTGGGTGGGGCGTTAACTAACCTGGGGCGTTAATTGACCCGCTACTGTAGTCGAGCTAGGTCGCTAGGCGAGCTACTCTAACATGATTGCATTGTGAATTGTCCCAACTTCAATGCGCTATAACTCTACCACCACTATGCCGATTTAAGAAGCGATTGAATATTTAGAATTGCGAGACCCAGGAGATAGATCTTTGTACCGCGAAGTCGCGAAAATGTTTAACGTTAACTAAACAACGCTGTTGCGGCAGCACTAAGAGAAACAGCTTAATAATGCAGCCTACTAAGTTAACAGACAACTACTTAACCTACAACAAGAGCACAAGCTTATACTATATATAGAAAGATGCGCAAGAAGAAGCTTACTACTAGCACGTAAGATAGTACAAAATTTCGCTTTAATAGTAGCAGACTAGGAGGTATCCTAAAGCTAGGTTACTTAGTTTCTCTATTGCTACGCTAATAAGCTTACTATTAAATAGAGCCTTAGAATTAATCGCAACTAGCACTAAGCTAACTTATAATATAAGTACAAGCTCTACTTTAACTTATTACATTTAAAGATGCAAGAACACAGCATTAACACACGCAATACATATAATATAAATAAGAAAGACTTTTTCGTTAGCATTGTAAAACGCAGTAGGAGAATCTTCTCTAAGGCCTCTACAAGCTTAAAATAAGCGCCTATAGCTATATAAGATAGAAACTGTAAATAAATAATACTACTAGCTTATATATGCGCTTTTAGTAAGCTATTACCGCCCGCTCTTATGTACTAAGGCTCCTCTAAGATTTAATTAGGCTAGGTCAACGCCGTAGAGGTTAGGAAACACAAGATTTTCTTTGTAAACTTACCTACTAGATAAAGCAATAATAATATAGGTTTAGTATTGCTTAAATCAGTATTTAAGCGCTATATAAAGTAGAAAGCGCGTTGCAATTATTAACTCCTTATCCTTAACAGCTACAGCAGCTATATAACGTCTAATTTTATTAATTTTTACAATAGCAATTATATACTTCTAGCTATCTTTCTACTCTACGCCACTTACAGCTTACAGCCTCTTAATATTATCCTCTTTAGGCCTCTTTTGCAGTACTACACCTAAGAACCTAATTACTACCTCTACTAATTACAAGGCCTTATAAGAATTACAAAACGCAACTTCTTTGTTAACTTTTAGCCTACATAGACCTCTATAATAACGCCTAAGCTTATTTTAAAAAGTTTTTAAGCTATAATTATATAGCTAATAAATACAGACGTTGTACTAAATTGCTTTAATAATAGCACTTCAGAGCAAAATAAGGCTTTAGAACTTAAGTAATATAGTAACAGCAATAGCTAAAGAAAGCTGTAAGTATTTCTAAACTTAGCAGTGCTGTCTATGCTAAAAGTTAACTAAAATTAAGTTAAGGCTTTATTCTATTCTCTACAAGTACAAACCGAGCTCATCTATTACAAGAACTAAAGCCTAAACTAAGCTTTTACTACTAATAAGAAGTGCCTAAAGAACAGCAATACTATAGACTTTTAATAGCGCAAAGAATACTATAGCAGCGCAGTTTTCTAGTCTTTGAAAAAGCTCCGTGAGGTACAAGCTTGTAATGCTATAAAATAGGACAAAGCTAAACAGCTACAACTTTAAAAAACTTACAATAAAGACTTTGAAGCTGCCGCAAGCTTATATAAAAAGAAACAGCAAGAAGCTATAAAGGTAGCTTAACAAGAAGCTGCTAAGGAGCGTTATAAAGCAAAAAAAGCGCGCGCTAAGAAACTTGCTACTGCCTAGGCGCTTAAAAAGCTGTAACGCGACGCTGCAACCGCTTAAAAATCTTATAATACACTTACAGAATCTAAGCAAAAAGCCTTACACAAAGCAGCAAAAAATCTAACAAAGCGTCGTCGTGTTAGTAGTATCTAAACTAGTGCTAACGCTAGTCTGCCAGCTGCGTCTCCCCTACCAAAAACTAGCGCGCGCGGGCGCCAAATTAAGACACTAGCAAAATTTAAGTACATAGAAAGTTTCGCATACATCTACATACAGTCCGTGCGCACCCAACAAGCCAGTTCAGTCAACGAGCTACCCGAAGCCCCGCAACCTGATGAACCATCCCAATTGCGACGCGTCATAACTTCACAACCATAGACCCCATTTAAGAAGCAATTAATTATATTAAATTGCGTAAGGCTAGAGATAATTTCTTATACTACTAAGTTGCAAAAATATTTAGAGTTAATTAAACGACGTTGTCGCAGAGGCACTAGAGCGCACAACAACCCTAGGGCACAAAGGCAGCTAAACATTAATAAAACCTTAACTTATAACAAGAGGAAAAGCTTATTAGCGTTATAAAAGAGTAAACAAGAGAAGGCGTACTACTTATAAAAAGTATTTTAAGAAATTTTAGCAGCGCGGTTGCGTAGTATAAGGTTTTAGATAGCTAAGTTACCTAGTTTTAACACTATTATCTTAATAAGCTTATCTTTAATTAGGACACTAGTATAGATTATAAGCGTTACTTAGCTAATAATAAGCATAAATATAGGCTGTACTTTAACTTACTGCGCTCTAAAATGCAAAAATATAAAATTAAAGAGCGCAACACATATAATATAAATAAAAAAGGCTTTTTTGTTAGCATTGCTAAGCATAGGAAGAAGATCTTCTCTAAAGTAGTTTATAAGTTAGAAGAGCGTACTGCAGTAAAAATAAATAGTAATAAAAAATAAGTAACGCTGCTAGCTTACGTATACGCTTCTAGAGAGGCATTTCTATCTACTCTTATTTACTAGAACATCTCTAAAGTTTAATTAAGCTAAGTTAATAACTTATCAGCTAAACAATACTAAGTTTTTGTATTTTACTTAGCGTTAAGATATTTAAATAATAATTTAAAACTTACTTAGCTTGAACAAGTCTTTAAATACTTTATAGTAGCTAAAGCTTACTAGTAATAGTACTTTCTAATTCTTAACAGCTACGCTAGCTACTTTACGCTTAATTTTTAAGAGTATTGTAAAGCTAAGCATATTATAGTTATAGTATACTTACTATATTTTATATATAGTTTGCAGCTGTTAAATATTGTATTTTTTTTTGCTACTTTTAAAGCACTAGACTAAAGAGCTTACTTAACACCTCTAGCGTACCTAAGGCCTCTTAAGAATTACTAAACGCAACTTCTATAGCAACTTTTAGCTAGCTTAGAGCTCTAAAATAACTTATAATTTTATATTAAAAAGTTTTTAAGCTACAGGCGTGTAGCTAATAAACGCTAACTTAGTACTTTAACGCTTTAAAAACTAACTATAATAATAAGATAACAAGCTAAGAATTAAAGAGTAAAGTAACAGCAATACTTAGCCTTAACTACATAAAAATTTTAACGCTGTAGCAGCTAATAAGGCTAAATTTAAAGCTAAATAGCTGTCTTAAGGCTTACACTTGCTGTAGGTTAATAATAAGCTTCTCTACCTTTAAAACACAGAGCTACGCGCTAAATTTAACCTTATAAAATCCTAACTGTCTAAATCAACAACACTAACTACTTAAGAGGGCAATAATTAGCACAGTAAAGCTATATTCTATACTTTTAAGAAGCTTGCTAGTCTCTACGCGCGCAAGGCTGCAAAACTAAATAAAGCTATAGAGCTACAACTTTGAAAAGCTTACAATAAAGAGAAAAAAGCAGCAAAAGTAGCTAAAAAAGCGCTTTTAGAAAGCTGCAAAAGTAGCTTAACAATAAGCTTAAATTACTAGAAATGTAGAGTAGTTACAGCAGCGTTAAAAGAAAGCTGCTAAACATGCACTTAAAAAGCAGCAACAATAAGCTGCAACGGCTTAAAAAAGTTGTAATACAGTAAATAAGTGTAAGCAAGAAGCCTTACACAAACTAGTAAAAAAACTAACAAAGTATTATTGTGTTGTTGCTTTATTAAGTTAGGTGGTTGCTAGTCCGCCTTAGGCGCCCTCTCTACCTAGATTTAGCCTGCGCGAGCGCTAACTTAAGACGCTAGCAAGATACAAGTAGTGTAAACGCTTTAGTAGCGTTAATATATTAATACACTAAAAATCCTTACAATAATAGCTATTGTAGGTAGCTCAATAACCTTATCATTTTTGTCGTCTGATCTTGTTGGGGTGGCTCGTTGACTAAATTAGCTCGTTGGGTGCGCACGGACTATATTAAGACACCAACTTTTCTCGCGATAATCGCTTTTGTGTAGGCGTCTACAGCCTTATTTTTACTATCGTTAATATACTAGTAAGGTAGCTCGACTAGCGACCTAGCTCAACTAGCGCACAACTATAGTACCGTGTCCGTGCGCATAAAGATTTTAGGATTAATTTGTACTACTTAACAACATAAAGATTTTAGAAAAATAAGGCTGTAGAGCTACTACTAATAGCTAGTATCGCGAGATTTTGTAGAGTTGTAGTATATATAGTATTAGGATTAATTTGTACTACTTATATTTGCTTGGTAAGGTGACGTTGCGCCCGCGGCGGGTAGTGCGCGCTAGGGCAGCTAGTGCAGCTACCTTAGTTACAACATAAGATAAATCAATAATAATATAGTTTTAATACTTCTACTATTAAATAGAGGCTTATAAGGCCTTGCGCTTACCTTTTTAAGACAGTTGTATAGCTTTTTAAGCGTTATAAGCTAATTTCTAACGCTTCTTTTTAGCTACCTTTTTAGCCTTCTCTTTCTACCTTACCTCTTCAAGCCTTTTTCTCTTAACATACCTCTCTTTAGCTTATTAAGCCTTATATAATTAAGCTTGCTCTTTTAAGTAGGACCTCTTAGCTTTTTAGAGTTATAGTAGTTATTATTTATATTATTAAACTACTTTGTTGTCCTAAGCCTAATAGACCTTTCTAGGCAACTAGAAAATAGCACTACTATAGTACTCTTAAGAATTATTAAGTTAGAAAGTATAGCTTTTCTTTTAGAATCTTTTTTTAACTAAAAGAACCTCTTTTAAGCCTTAAATCTCTCTATAAAAGATACTATTTTAAGCTAAAATATAGTAAAAGTATTAATAAATCTTTTTTACTTCTTAAGTGCCCTAATCTTGCACTAAGCAGCGTATAAGAGTCTTTATTTTAAGCTAATTATCTCTAATAAGTATAGAAGCTAAGTATTTATTTAAACTAGAGGCCTCCTTGCAGAATCTTTAAAGGATAACTTTAGAATTAAGTAGATAGACTCTAGTTACCTAGAAAGACTTTCTAATAGTCTCTTCCTTAAAAGCAGTACTTTAGGCCCTCTAAAAGAGAAGAAAGAAGTCTCCTTTTACTATTAGTAGGAGCCCTTAGCTTTTATAAAAGTAGAATAAAAGCTTAGTTAAGTAGGCAGTTTAAAGAAGCTTAAATAATCCAATATTAAGTAGTTAAAGCGTATAAGTTAAATAAAAAAAATATAGCTAATAAGATCTTGTAGTTATTATAGTAATTAATAAAATCTATAGTTAGGTAAGATCTATAGCTATTAAAGAGGCGTAATTAGTATCTTAAATAAGCTTTCTGTCTAGTCTCTTTCTTAAAAATTTCTTAAGCTAGGCTAGACTTATATTATTATTAGTCTAGCTTGAAAGAGACATACTAATAAATACTAAGTGCTTTTTATTATTAATATCCTTAGCCTAGCTTAATATTAGAGCTCTAACAGCTAACTAAAAGATAAGAGCTAGAGATAGAGCTGTACTGTCTAAACAAACGTAGGCTAAGATAGTTACTTACTCTCTAGAACTGTCCTAAGTTACAGCTATTACTTCTTTTTAATTATATATCTTATTGTTAAATACTCTTTTTAACCTTCTAGTTACTATAATTATAAAGCTTTTCTTATCTATATTAAAGATTTAAGAAGGCTCTATATTAAATTCCTTTATCTTCTTATGTAGTAGCTAAAAGTAGAAGCTATATTTAGCCTTTAAATTAGCTTTGTAGTAATTGCGATCTATTTCTACCTACTAGCGTAAGATAAGATAGGTAGGATTCCTGTTAATAAAGTAAGTAACCTAGCTTTCTAAAACCTCTCTACTAGCTAAAGATAAAGTAAAGTTACGTATTAATACTTGTGTAAGTAGTGTATATTGTTTAGTAAGCGTAGTAATATACTATAGGAGCTTAGTTTCTTAGTGTAGGTAAAGGAGTTAGTAGGCGAGTTAGTATAGTTAGTTTTGCTATTAGTGCCTTCGCATTAAAGTTAAGCGTACCACACTATACTTCTTTGCGAATTAAGAATACAAGAAAGATACGCCTAGTACGCACGAATTAATTTTATTAATTGTTTCCTAAATTGGATTAATATTAGTAGAGTTATAGCTAGTTGGGTATAGGTAATTGTTTTAGTAGAGTGCGCAAAACTCGACTATACGCAAAACGCGCACGGACACGGTACCGTGTCCGTGCGCGTTTTGGCTATGTTCGAGTTTTAGCCACCCTAACACAACAACCACCTACACAAATCGCGTCATAACTCTACTAATATAGATCTAATTTAGGAAACGATTGAAGAAATAGAATCGCGCGCACTAGGCGCATCTTTCTCGTATACAAAGTTTGCAGAAAAGTATAGTATAAGTCGTTATACGCTCGCTTAAAGACACTAGGGCCTAAACTAGCTACACAAACTCGCCTATTAACTCCTTTACCTACACTAAGAAACTAAGCTTCTACAGTATATTACTACGCTTACTAAACAACGTATACTACCTATATAAGTAATAATACGCAACTTTGCCTTATCTTTAGCTAGTAAAGAGGTTTTAGAAAGCTAAGTTACTTGCTTTATTAATAAGAATCCTACCTATCTTATCTTACGCTAGTAGGTAGGAATAGATCGCAATTACTATAAAGCTAATTTAGAAGCTAAATATAGCTTCTACTTTAAGCTACTACATAAGAAGATAAGAGAAAATTATATAAAGCCTTAAATCTTTAATATAAATAAGAAAGGCTTTATAATTAGAGTAACTAAAAAGTTAAAAAAGGTGTTTAATAAGAAGATATACGACTAAAAAGGAGTTAAGGCTATAACTTAAGATAGAAATAGAGAGTAGGTAACTATCTTAGCCTACGTTTGTTTAGACAGTATAGCTCTATCTCTAGCTCTTATTTTTAAGTTAGCTATTAGAGCTCTAAAATTAAGCTAAGTTAAAGATATTAATAACAAAAAGTACTTAGTATTTATTAGCTTATCTTCTTCTAGCTAGACTAATAATAATATAAGTCTAGCCTAGCTTAAAGAGGTTTTTAAGAGAGAGACTAGATAGAAAGCTTATTTAGAATACTAATTACTCTTTCTTAACAGCTATAGGTCTTACCTAACTATAGATTTTATTAATTAATATAATAACTATTAGATCTTATTAGCTATATTTCTTCTGTATTTAACTTATACGCTTTAACTACTTAATATTAGATTATTTAAGTCTCTCTTAACTACTTACTTAACTAAGCTTTTATCTTACTTTTATAAAAGCTAGGGGCTTTTACTGATAGTAAAAAGAGACTTCTTTTTTCTCTTTTAGAGGGCCTAAAGTACTGCTTTTAAGGAGGAGACTATTAGAAAGTCTTTCTAGGTAACTAGAGTCTATCTACTTAATTCTAAAGTTATCCTTTAAAGATTCTGCAAGGAGGCCTCTAGTTTAGATAAATCTTTAGCTTCTATACTTAGTAGAGATAATTAGCTTAAAGTAGAGACTCTTATACGCTGTTTAGTACAAGATTAGAGTACTAAAAAAGTAAAAAAGCTTTATTAAAGTCTTTACTACATCTTAGCTTAAAATAGTATTTTCTGTAAAGAGATACAAAGCTTAAAAGAAGCACTTTTAGTTAAAAAGAGATACTAAAAGAAAAGCTATACTCTCTAACTTAATAACTCTTAGGAGTACTACAGTAGTGCTATTTTCTAGTTGCCTAAGAAAGACTGTTAGGCTCAGGACGATAAGGTAGTTTAATAATATAAATAATAACTACTATAACTCTAAAAAGCTAAGAGGTCCTACTTAAAAGAGCAAGCTTAATTATATAAGGCTTAACAAGCTAAGGAGAGGCGTGGTAAGAGAGAGAGGCTTAAAGAGGTAAGAGAGAAAGAGAAGGCTAAAAAGGTAGCTAAAAAGAAGCGTTAGAAATTAGCTTACAACGCTTAAAAAGCTATACAACTGTCTTAAAAAGGTAAGCGTAAGGCCTTATAAGCCTCTACTTAAAAGTAGAAGCGTTAAAAACGTGTGATTGTTAATTTATCTCATGTTAAAGCTAAGGTAGCTGCACTAGCTGCCCTAGCGCGCACCACCTGCCGCGGGCGTAGCGTCAACTTACTAAGTAAATATAAGTAGCACAAATTAATTGTAATGATATATATACTACAACTCTACAAAATCTCGCGATACTAGCTATTAGTGGTTGCTGTATAGCCTCATTTTTCTAAAATCTCTGTTTGTTGGGGTGGCCAAAACTCGAACATAGCCAAAACGCGCACAGACACGGTATGACCGTCCACCTCGATATAACTCGTGTGGAATATTCCTAACAGACAAACCACAATCTTGGATAGAGCTAGTAGACAACTATGTAGTAGAGAGGTTTATAACAAGGGACAAGTATTAGAATTTAAAAAGAAGTGTTTAAAGTTTTAACAAAGTTATTACTTATTTAATAAAAACTATTATGTAAGAGTTAGTATAACTACTAGCTTATAATACTGTTCTATAGTACGTGCAAGGACATAGCCTCTATCTACTTGCTACTATATACTTTGGAGTTAGTTCTATACACTTTAAAGTATGTAGCTAGAGATAGAGGCTTGCCTTGTTACTTAGCAAGCACTAGTACCGAGGTAGACGGTGGTACGATTGGGACGGTGGTACGATCGCTCTGAACACCAAAACAGCCCTACAACTTGAGGCTGTAGAGCCTCACACAATAGCTACTATCGCGAGATTTTTTAGTAGTGAGATCTAGAGGGCTTAAATAATATATATAGCTATAGAAATTGAGTTGGAGTTCTAATCGCGCGCCCTGTGCGTGAGGTAGACGCTGGTTGAGCTGTAACCCTACCTTAAGGCTCTTTACTACCTATAGGGCTCGCGATAGGCCTCTTTTTTAAATAGCCTTTTTGAGAGCCTTGAGGCTGCTTCTCTTATCCTTTTAAGAAGTTTTTATAGATTGTTAGAGTTGTTTTATAGTCCTACAAGCAGCTGCCTTAAAAGCCTGTTTAGCAGCCCTTTTAGCCTTCTCCTTCTCTCTTACTAATCAAGCTGCAGCCTTTACTTATTACTTTCTTTTTGCCTTCACCTACTTTGTCTTCTTATAATACCTATTTATTTTAGCTTTTTAGTGTTGTACCTGCTCCTCTTTGCGCTTTTAGAGCTGCTAGCAATTACGTGCCTTTTTTACCTTCCTTAAAAACTAGACTATAGCTTTACCTTAGTACTTCTTAAGCTTCTAAAGTAAGAGAGGCTTTTTTGATTTTATACGTTTTTTTATCAATTAGAGACTTGCGTAGGCATTTAACTTTATGCTTAAAGAAAGCCTTTTAATTTAAGATTTAGGAATAAACTTAGCTTAGCCTTTAAGCTTATTTTTTACCTTAACTTTTAACTACTTTACATAGTAGGCGCTTAATTTTCTTTTAGTTTAAGGCAATTAAGTGTAAAGACTTACTATTACCTAAAGGGCTCTTAATACAAACCTTTTTAATATAACTTTAGAATTAAAAGATAAAAGGACTATAGCTTTAAAAGCTTTTAAGATTATTATTTCTATGAAAAAAGCCTACTAGGCTTAGTAAAAGAAAACAAAAGAAATCTCTGTCGCTTATTAAAGTAAAGCCCTAGTTCCTCTCTAGAAATCTAAATATCTTAGCCTAGTAAGCTAATAAAAGAGGATTACTTAAAGTAACCCTAAAAGGCTATAGCGTGTAGGTTAAATAAGGAGGATAAACTGCAAGGAGAGTCTTGTTATAATCACAGTACTTAATAAAATTTATAGTTATATAAGATTTATAGCTGTCTAAAATAAGTAATTCATAAGAGGATTAAGCCTTCACCTTAGTATTACAGTTAAACGCTTGTTTAAGCTACGCAAGACTAATATTATTATTTATTTAGCTAAAGGGCAATAAGTAGATTTGAACTTAATAAGTCTTAAAATTAAAGGCTTATAACTAGGTGTCCTGTGTCAATTCTAAGGTAAATTAATATATAGAAGTAAGCGCTAGATAAGATCTATTAGTGTAGATACAGGCTAGGAGTGTTATCTACTCTCGCAAGCTATTTTAAACAATACTCTTTCCTTTTTCCTTCTTATATAAGGATTTATTAAAAATTCTCTTTAATCTTCCTAAGATGCTAAGAAAAAAGCCTTTCTTATCTATATCATATATATAACGTGCTTTAACGTAATACTGCTCTATATTCTGGCGTAGAAAATTCAAATAGAGACTATACTTCTTCCTTAAATTAGCTTTATAGTAATTATTATTAATGCCTGTTGTCTATTTTCAAATAAGCTTATTAGGGTACTAGTGGACAAAGCAATTAACCTAGTTTACTCTAATCTCTCTCTCTGCGATCTATGAGGCGAAATTTTGTATTATAGCTTAGGTAGGTGGAAGGCCTCGCCTAGTGAGCTGCTTAATATACTATAGGAGCTCTAGCTCCTGTAGTGGGTGGAGAGCCTGCAGATTTTGCGCTATAGTACAGTGCCCGTGCGCGGGTCGAGCTAGTTCGCGGATCGAGTCACTCCACCAATGTTGCATCCCAACTTCAACACAACGTAACTTCACTAATATAAACCTAATTTAAGAAGCAATTGAATGTTTAAATTTAGATAAACTTAGAGATAATTTTTTCTACTACAAGGTTATAGAAAAGTTTAAAGTTAATTAAACAACGCTGTTGCGAAGACACAGAGGTGCACAGCAATCCTAACGCGACTAGGCGCGCTACTAGCTCTCCTTTAACCCACAACAAGAGGATAAGCTTATTAGATATATAGAAGAAACAACAAAAGATATGTAGCATACTACTTATATAAAGTATCTTAAAAATTTTTAGCAGCGCACGATGCGTAGTATAAAGTTTCTAAGAGCTAGGTTACTTAGTTTTAATACTGTTATCCTATGTAATAAGCTTATTACTAAATAGGACACTAGTATAAATTGTAAGCGTTACCTAGCTAATAATAAGTATAAATTTAAGTTGTACCATAACTTGTTGCACTCTAAAATACAAGAATATGAAATCAAAAAGCGTAACACGTATAATATAATTAAAAAAAAGCTTTTTTGTTAGTAATACTTACTACAGTAAGAAAATCTTCTTTAAAGTAGTCTATAAGTTAAAAGAGCGTATAGTAGTAATAAGAGATAGTAATAAAGAATTAATAATGCTACTAGCTTGCGTATACGCTTCTAAAAAGGCATTACTGCCTACTTTTATTTACTAGAGCACTTCTAAGGTTTAATTAAGCTAAGTTAACAACTTATTAGCTAAACAACACTAAGTTTTTATATTTTACTTAGCTTTAGGATGGAAAAATAAGGTTTGAGAACTTACTTAGCTTTAATAGGTTTTTAAACACTATACAGCAGCTAAAGCTCACTAGTAATAGCGCTTTTTAATTCTTAATAGCTACGCTAGCTACATTACGCTTAATTTATTATAGTTTTGTAAAGCTAAACATATTATCGTTATACTATATTTACTTTATTTAACTTATAGTTTGCAGCTATTAGATGTTGTATTTTTTTAACTACTTTCAAAGCACTACACTAAAAGGCTTACTTAACGCCTCTAGCAAACATAAGGCTTCTTAAAAATTACTAAATGCTACTTCTTTAGTAACTTTTAGCTAGCTTAAAGCTTTATAATAAGTTATAATTTTATATTAAACACTTTTTAAGCTACAAGCATGTAGCTAATAAAGGTAGACTAGGTACTTTAACGCTTTAATAATAACCTCTAACAACAAGATAATAACTTAGGAATTAGAAAGTAAAGTAATAGTAATACTTAGCCTTAGTTGCGCAAATTTTTTTAATGCTATAGTAGTAGACAAGGCTAAAGCTAAAGCTAAATAGCTATCTTAAGGCTTATACTTGCTATTGGTTAATAATAAGCGTTTCTGCCTTTACAACATAAAGGTATATACTAGGCTTACCTATATTCAAAAGCGCCTAATTAAGTAAACAACACTAAACATATAAGAAGGCAACAACTAATACAGCAGCACTATATTTTATAATCTTAAGAAACTTGCTAGCGTCTACACACATAAGGCTGCAGAACTAGACAAAGCTATAAAGCTATAACTTTAAAATTTTTATAATAAAGAGGTAAAAGCAATAGTGATAGCTTATAGAAAGCAGGTTTAAAAAGCTGTAAAAGTAGCTTAATAGTAAGCTAAAATTAAGTAAAATTACAACCGTTAAAATCGCGCTAAAGAACTAGCTACTTTGCAGGCACTTAAAAAGCAATAATAACAAGCTATAACTAACGTTATTTACAAGCGAGCGAGCGTACTAAGCAAGCGAGCGTATCCTCACCAGTGCGTCGACGTCAACACGATATTACGCACATTTATTTCAGTTAATAAACTATTGCAATATACTAAATTAATTATTAGAATTGCTACTATTAGTTGCACTATTTATCTCCACTACACAGGTACAAGCGTTGTGTCTAGTCTGTTTGCAACGCCCGCACCGCCTCTCTCCTTAGACTCTCTTCAACGCGCTCTTACTATCGCTATAACTACTACCTGCGTATTTAGCTAATACTTTATGTGCTTTACCTATAGTAAGAGTTTTTTCTACTTATATACATTGCTACTTGTAGCTTTTACGCTTATTTAATTTATTTAAAAGCTTCTTAAAAAGTAGTAATATTTATTATTTAAAGCACTATCTTATATGCTATTTGCTAAGCCTCTTTACTTTACTACGTAATCTACTTAGTAAGTAAATTAGTAAAAGACTTATAGTGCTTTCTTATGCTTTATTAAATAGAACTAATTTAAGCTTTAACTTTACGCGCGTTGCGTAGTGCCTACTCCTTTTAGGCAGCTACTTATTGCAGTAATTATTTTAGTGTTTATACTACTATATTAAGCTTTATTAGCACTGCCTATAAGTTATATAGAACTAAACTAGCGCCTTTAAAGCTAGCCTAGATATTCTCTTTTATAATAGACTGCTTAAAAGTAGCTTTAAAGGCTAGCAGGAAAGTCTCCTTGCTAATATAGTTGGTATAGTTACGTACTAAGCTTAAAATAGCGTTGCTATACTTACGCTTTAATAGTAAGAAGCATGTAATATTAAAAAGCTATAATAAGTAAAATAAGTGCGCAGGCATGTAAAAAAGAATAATATTCTTTTTTTTACAAAATTTACAAAAATTTATAAAGTAGTAGCTTTTGTAGCTATTAATAATAAGTAGTTAATACTTACCTATAGTGCAGCTTTTTGTATAAGTATTAAAGTGCTCTTACTAGGCAAGAGATAAGCTAATTATCTATCTAGCTATTAAAACCAACTTAAAGAACTTAGTTAGTAAGCAATTTTTTAAACTAGATATTAATAAACACCTTGCCTATAAAAATAATGGAAGGTAGTATCTAGTAACTTAACGCGCCTACGCCTTAGATTATAGTAACCTACTTATAGTGACCTAGATGTATCTGCTTTTTCTTGCTATATTCTTCTAAGCTTATATTAACTAACTGTAATAAAATCTTGCTTATTATGAAGCTAGTTTCATTAAAGTTATAGATATTATTATTTATAGTACCCTAATTTTACTTTATTGCCTAGACTAAGTTAAACTAGCGCTAGATAGCTACTAAGTCCTTGCAGGTAGCTTACTAGTAATTATAAAAACGGCTCTAGCGCGTATAGAGCTTAGAAGTCTACTTAATAAAGTTATTAACTTAGTTCTTACTAATAGAGTTGCTAGCGCGCTTATCTAACAGTTTATTAGCTATTACTTAAATGTTAAGCTTTATAAGCGCAAATTCTTGCGCAGACTTTTTAACAATACGCTTAACTATAGCCTTTTTTTCTAGCTTATTTAGGCACTTTAGGTTTAGTTTACAGTTGCGTTAAAGGCATCTCCTAGCGCGTTAATGCTTAAGAGTAGATTTAGGAAGATTCTAGATTCTAGTAGTATAATAACTACTTTGAACGCGTTAAGAATTAGAATTAAAAAGAGCAGGCCATGGATCTACTTAAGTATAAGTAGATTAGGCGTTATGTTATTAAGGCATCTCGCGTTTTTGTGTCGACGTTAACGCGCTAGTAAGGATACGCTCGCTCGCTTAGTACGCTCGCTCGCTTGTGAACCACGTTACTTAAGAAAGTTATAATATAGTAAATAAGCGTAAGCAAAAAGCTTTACATAAAGTAGCAAAAAATTTAATAAAGTGTTATTGTATTGCTGCTGCATTAAGTTAGGTTAACGCTAGTCTACCTAAGGCGTCTCCCCCACCTGAAAACAGCGCGCGCGGCCGCTAAATTAAGACGCTAGCAAGATACAAGTAGTGCAAACACTCTAGAAGCTTCTATATGGTAATACTCTAAATAATCTCACAATAATAGCTATTTGGTGTGGCTCTACAACCTTATATTGTCAATCGTCTAATACCCTGTCCGTGCACTTAATGTACGCCGTCAGTTAATGCACGCGCATTACTAAAACGGGCTACACAAAATTAAGGCTGTAGAGCTACACAGACAAGTAGTTATTATAAGGCAACTTAGCAGAGTACTCTATAGACCTATGCAACAATCTTTCTCACTAAAATTTTCTTATCTAGAGAATCTTACGGCCACGAGTGTTAGTTTAGTGTAGCGGTGTTAGGGTACACGCTGTGCGCGAGGCACTACCTACATTATTTCTAGCACTACATTTCTACTTCTTTCTTAGTGCTACTTGTTGTAAAGCCTTGCGCTTGCCTATAAGCAGCTTTTAGGTAGCTTTCTAATAGTTGCGAGCTTGCCTTTAGCGCTCTCTCTCTCTTTTGCGTTTAGCAACTTCTTTAGCCTTTTTAGCCTTTAGCCAGTTGCGCTCTTCCTTCTTCTTTATACGCGCATTACGCTTTTCTTACGTAATCTTTTTATTGTATAGCTTGTTAGCCTTAGCAAGCTCCTTTATATTAGCCTTTTCTTTTTAATTTACCTCTTTTTCCTCTCTTGTAACCTATATGCAAGTTTTAGCTTCTCTAAATAACTAAGAAGTCTACATTATTAAAGGTCTCTAGTACTTATAGTGTTGTAGTAGGTCTAGAGGCTTGCTCTTTATCTCTCTCTTTTTCTTAATAGTAAGAGCGTTAAGTAAACCTTTATTTTTACTCTACAGGAGGGTATTCTGTATAGCTATATAGTAAAGTAATTACTAGATAGTAGATACGTTTTTCTCTAAAGTACTACTTAACGCGCGTTTTAGAACTGTATTTAGTTTCTGCTATGCCTTACTACTATATATAGGCGCATTCTTTAACGTGTTGCTAGAGGTGTCTAAGTTATTATTAGTGAAGTAATTAAGTATAATAGTAGAGTTAAAGAGATGTACACCTGTTACTTTAAATAAGCTAAAAATGTCCTTCGCAGTAAAGCTGCTTACCTAAGCATCCTAAAACAGGCTAAAGAAGTTAGCCTTGATTATAGGCACTAAGCCTTAATACTTATAAAGGTATGTTGCTAGCTTCTTTAAGTATACTGTGCTAAAGGGCTTAAACATTACTATATTAAGCAGCTACAGCGTGTAGGTGCTGTAAAGTAAATAGATACCTAATTGTATGTTATACTTATAGTAGTATTCTAGAAACTCTTTTGTTAAGTAGCTTCTATTTATTTTTTTAAGGTGTCAAAGGTGGTAGTTGTGTAAGGGTGCGTTGGATTAACTAAAGATGCAAGGTAAACGGTGAATGAATTAGATACAGAACTATAGAGAGACTACGTAGGTTTTTATATCTAATCTGGATAGTTAGGACTAACTAAGGTTATCGGAGGTCGCCGGGTTAGCTGACAGTTAGCGTAACTAGTGCGGCTGATAGTTAGCAGCTAGTGCTGAGGTAAGAAAAGCCAACGAAGGCCACAGGCTGAGTATTAGAGAATATTAAGGCTTTAGCTCTTTACAATACCCCCCTCCTAAAAAATAGTAGGGGTAGTAATCTTGTTACCTAGTGTTCTACTCTTCTAGGGCTTCCGTATCCTTTAGATTAACAGCTAGTTCCTAGGTTAGATCTAGATATCCTAACTATTTAACTAAGTACTGCTTTTTTCTTCCTTTTCCTCTTTCCTCTAATAGGGTCTCTACTAGGTATTCTTCTCTGTCCTCTGTCTTAATTGGTAGAGGTTTATTGTCGTCTATTAGCTGGCTTAGTAGAGGGTCTAAGGACGCTAGTCTAAGGTTATTAACATTAAATACTAGGTAAATCTAGCTAGGAGTATTTAATTTAACTGCGTTTAGTCTAATAACCTCAAGTACCGTGTACTTAAGATTCTTCTAGTCAAGTTTTCTGCTAGGCCTTTTTATTTTGTAGTCGTCGCCTAGTTTTAACTATACTTTATCGCCTATTTTAAGCTAAGGTGATTAGTACCTTCTCCTATTTGCCTGCCTTTCTTGTTCTTATTAGCTTTCTCCTATTGTAGCTTGTGCAAGCTTAATACTTTGTTATAGCTTATTAACAATATTTTCTGCCTTTTAATAATCTTCCTGTATTCTCCTTAGAAGTTGTTGTTGAGGACCGTGCTTAGTTGCAATTTATAGGGGATCTACCTCATAGCCGTGTTGTAGGAAGAAAGGAGACATTTTAGTAGACTAAGCTTGCCTTGCTATAACTGCAATCTTAGCTATCTCTAGGTTGCTTTTCTAATTTGTTTAATCCCAATTATAGAAGGCTTATAAATAAGCCTATACTGTAGAGTTTATTCTCTCTGTAGAACTGTTAGTTTTAATATAGTATCTAGAAGATAAGTGTTGCTTAATTTCTAATAACTTACAAAGCTTAATCTAAAAATAGTTAACAAACTGTATACCTCTGTCTAAAGTAATATAGTTTAGTAACTAATAGTAAGCTATAACAGAGTTAATAAAAGTTTTAGTAATACTTTCTATAGTAATGTCCTTAAAGCTTATTAGGACAACGTCCTTACTAAGCCTATCTGTAACTACTATAAAGTTTGTATAGCCTTCGCTTTCTAGTAACCCTGTAATCAATCTATAAAAATTTCTTTCTATATTTACTCTAGTATAGGCAAGAGTTTTAGTAAGCCTTATAGGCCGTCTCTCTAGGGTTTTGTTCTTCTACACACTAAGTAGTTCCTTATGTACTTTTTAATACTTTTACTAATAGAGGGCTAAAAGTATTCTCTTGCAATAGCTTAATAGGTAATATTCCTTCCTAGATAGCCTAAAGCTCTAGAACTATAGATTTTGTAGATAATTCTAGTTCTTAGAGGTTTATTATTAGGTACCTATTTTTAATTTTAGTATAGGAGGTTTCTAGAATTGTCTAGTTAGCATTTAGAAATAGAAAGTTTGAGATCTAAAGCTGTAGGAAATCATCGTTCACTATCCCTTACAGCTTTCGAGGCTATTTAGTAAGTTTTGTCCTCTTTTTTAGCTTTATCCTATAGATCTTCTAGATCTAATTGCTTCTAGAGTAATTCTAGTACTGCTGCTAGATAGCTGTTGCAGCTAAAGGTTCTAGGTACCTCTTCTTCTTCTAGTTCTTTGTTAGTAGCTGCAGTTGTAGGTTTAAATACTTGTAGAAACTTCCTAGAAATCCTAGTATCCTAGTCGTTTGCTAGCATATGTTGTTGTCTCCTAAATAAGGCATTAGCTCTAGAGTTATTAACTCTAGGCCTGTAGGATATTTTTATGTTAGGAAACCTTCCTAGAAATTAAGCCTATCTTATTTGTCTCTCGCTAAGCTGTCTAGGCCTACTAAAATATTTAAGGTTTTTATAGTCTATAATAATTATAAACTTCTTTAAAGATCGTAGCATAGCATCTTACTTAGATAAGTAGAAGATAACTACTAGTAATTCTTTATTATGTATCTCGTAATTGCTTTACGTGCTAATTATCTTTTCTAAATAATAAGCTACTAGGCATAAGCTTCCTTTATTATTGTATTATAAGAGGACTCCTGCTACTATATATCTAGAAGAGTCTGTTTCTAGGATTGTTTCTCTGTCAGGATCCTATTAAGCTAGTACTAGCTTAGTAATAAATAACTCTTTAAGCTTATTTAAAGCCTTTTGCTTAATTTTTCCTTATTAAAAAGAGATGTTACTAGTAAGCCTTAAAAGAGGAGCTACTATCTCTAAGTAGTTCTTAATAAATTGTTAATAGAAGTTTACAAAACTAAGAAAACTGCGTACTCCTTTAACGTTTGTAGGCGCCTGCTAATCTCAAATTGCTTTTACTTTCTTAAGGTCTATTCGAAGTCCTCTTCTAGCCTTAATAATAAATCTAAAGTATTTTGTACTCAATACGTTAAATTTGCATTTCTAGATGTCTAAAAGTAATCTAGCCTTACTTATAGCTTCTAAAACCTTATTTGTATTGTATTAGTATTCTTTAAGCATGCTATTAGTGTAAATTAATACGTCGTCTAGGTAGGCTAAGCAAAAATCGTCAATATACTCGCGGAGGGTCTAATTAATATAGCGTTTAAAGGTACTAGGAGCGTTTGCTATACTAAATAGAGTAACTAGCTACTTATATAACCTAAATCTAGTATAAAAAGCTGTTTTCTACTTATCTCTTATATTAATCCTAATCTTGTAGAAAGCTGCAGAAACGTTAATCTTTGTAAACTATTTAGCTTTTGCAATATTATTAAGGGTTTCCTAAATTAAAAGTAAAGGATAACAATCTTTCTTTGTATTAGCGTTTAGGGCTTAGTAATTAATACAGAAACGTAATCCTCCTCTAGGTTTCTTAGCAAAAAGGATAGGGGAGGAGGCAGTAGAGTTACTAGCTCTAATCTATCCTTTATTAAGTAGAGAAATAAGCTCCTTTTGTAATACTAGGAGTTCTAGGCAGCTTATACTATATAGGGGTCCCTAGGGAGCCTCTTTTTCTTTGCCTTTATCGTCCTTCTCTAGTTTAATTTAGTGATCTACTTTAGATCTGCGTAAAGGAAGTAGTACAGTAGCAGTTTTTAGATTAAAAATCTAAGCTAGGTGTTAATAAGCCTTAGGGAGTAAGGGTAGGACCTCTACTTTCTTCTTAGGAGCTAAGGCTTTTTTAATATCCTTTAAGAGAAGCAGCAAAAGTCTAAATAAACTTATCTTTTTTCGCCCGCCTAATATAGGAGTGATAAGCTGTTACGCTTATTTGTTTTAATCTCTAGTCTCCTTTAATAAGGCGATCCTTAGTGCTAAGTAACTTAATCTTTTAGCTAGAAGAATAGATGTAAATTGTGTTTCTAGAAAGAGCAATAGTAACCTATCTTCTATTTATCTAGGGCTGTCTAAGTATTAAATTATAACTAGGGTGTGTAGGGGCTACATAACCCTAAATAGTATCCTTATAGCCTTTAATATTAATGTCTAACCTAGTAACTTTATTAATAGTTCTAGGTTTATCTGTAACTCCTTCTAATCTCTTAGGAGAAATAGAAATGCACTGTAAGTTAGCGTTCTTAATAAGTTAAAGGCTAATAAGCGAGTATGCAAGGTTTCCTATATTAATTAAAGTAGAGGCGAAAGTGTAACGACTTACTAGCGCCTCTAAAGTAATTCTATTGGTGCATATATTCTTTTTAAAGTTTGCCTACTTCTTAACTAAGTTATTCTGAACTTATTAGAGGCTCCTGCTAGTGACTTTAAACAGGAGCTACTCTTTTTCTAAATCTACGTCCTTATTTAAGCTTCTCTTGCTAAGCTTATTATCTTTCTTAGAGTTAGAAGACTTAACTAAAGTCTTTTTCTCCTTTTTAGAAGATCTCTTATTCTCTATATAATATGTAGATAGATAGCCTTTTTGTTTATAGTTAAAACAGCGTCTTTCTCTATATAACTGTTCTAACTCTTCGTTACTAAACTGTTAAGGTTTAGCAGTTCTTCTTGTGTATTCTATCCTTTCTATCTAGTCTCCTTTTGAAGGAGAAGGAGGAGGAGAAGTTCTCCTAGATTTATACTCCTTAGGCTTGTTGTCTCTGCCTTTAGAGTACTCCTCTATTCTGTAGAGGTAATTAGCAATCTCTATTGCTTTATTTTGCAGGCTATCTAAATCCTTATAAGTAATACCTACAAGTTTGTCTTAAAGTTTCTAAATAAGACTTTTTTAGAAAAGCATTATCCTTGTATCCTCGTCTAAACTACTATTAGATAATAGTAGTTGTTCTTAGAATTCTATAATATATTTGCGTATGCTTTTCTTGCCTTAGCTCATAGACTAGAGCTTGTTCTTAGCTCTCTCTGCACTATAGGGATCTCTAAACATTTAGTCAAAGAAGTTTCATAGCTTATTAAAGTTCTATAAATTAGAAATCCCTATTTAGTTAAGGAAAGGCAGAGTAAGGGTTACAGCTGAGCCTTTTAATTAACTAAAGGCGTAGTCACAAGTCCTTTTATCTGTGTTAAAATCTTTCTTATTGTTCTCTACCTTAGCAGTAAGCTATTATTAAAAGATTTAGTATATCTTTCTGTTTCTGTTAAAGGTATTAGGATCTAGTTGTTTAAAACGCCTAGGCGTTTGTTGATTTCCTAGGGCAGCTAATAGGGTAGGTAACTAAGGTAGAGGTTGTTCTACCTTAGGCTCCCTTTGTTGTAGCGTGCTTATAGCCTCCTAAGCTTAGAAGGCTTCCTGTATCCTCGTAGAAGCAGCTATCTTATCTAAGCTACCTGCTCTACAAAGACCTTCTAAAGTAGTTTCTACTTTAGGTCTACTAACACTATCTTAGTACAGTTCTGCTATCCTTACAGCTAAAAAAGCTACTAAGAGTTCTGCTATTGTATTTGTAGGTACTCGCTAGTACTCTATATTGTTAACAGAAATTGTTATAGGTGCTACTACGCTTAGTAGGCTTATCCTTCTCGTGTAGGGGCTACTACGCTTAGTAGGCTTATCCTTCGTCTGTTTTCTAGGGCTACTACGCTTAGTAGGCTTACCCAACGAGTTTAAACGCCTAAAAGACTTATACAATTAAGTATCCTTTAGCACTTTCAATCTAGTGCTTCTTCTGTTAATCCTTTAGTAGATTTAAACAGTTAACTAATTAACTAGAAGTCTAATTACTTAGATTCTCGCGCGTAGATATAGCTCTAGCTTGCTCTTAAGTACGACGTAGCTACGCGAGTAGCTAAAGAAGGATCTAATTTAATTGTAAGGGTGCGTTGGGTTAACTAAAGATGCAAGGTAAAAGGTGAATGAATTAGATACAGAACTATAAAGAGACTACGTAGGTTTTTATATCCGATCCGGATAGTTAGGACTAACCAAGGTTAGGACTAACTAAGGTTATCAGAGGTCGCCGGGTCAGCTAACAGTTAGCGTAACTAGTGCGGCCGATAGTCAGCAGCTAGTGCTGAGGTAAGAAAAGCCAACGAAGGCCACAGGCCGAGTATTAGAGAACATCAAGGCTTCAGCCCTTCACAGGTTGTCATTGTAGTCAAAATAGGGTTCTAAGAAAGTAAAAAGCAGCTACCCTCTACTAATTAATTATAAAAGTTGAAAAAAAAAAGATTATGTGTAGTTAACGAGATTTAAACAGTAGGTAGATAAGTTCTAAGAGGAAAGCTTAGACTACAAAGTAATAATGAGAGTTAAAAAATTTGCTTAGGTACTAAAAAACGACACTAGTTAAAACGTGTCCAACAGCGATTGCCAGCCTATAGCTAACAATAGGATTATAGTAGAATTGCAATAAGATTGCAATATAATGCAATAGAGGAAAGAAAGAACACGTATGTACTACAGCGGGAGCCTGCAATACTTTATAAAGCTAAAGCTACTACTTTTTACCTACTACTTCTTACCTTTTAAACAGCACTGCAGATAAACAATTTGCATATAATACACTATAATAGCGTACAACCTCTATAATAAGCTTCTTCTTAACTTTAACTTTTATTTAAAGACAGGAAGCTTTCTTATTATACGCCTAGCCCTTAAACTAGTCTAGCTTAAGCTAATTATATAGATACTTAAGTTTATTAAGCACTTATAAACTTAGCCTCTTTAAGACTTTATAATTATATTTTTTATAAATAACTCTTAAATCTACAATATCTTTATATATAAAAAGAATATTAAGCCTTAACTTAGCTAGTTGTAGAAGGAATACAAGATCTTTAGAGTGTTTACTAATACTAGCAAAGTACTTAAAATGCTCTACTTTAGTATTCCTCTTTTCTTGTAAATTATGCATAAGCTAAGTAAAGAAACTATTAACTAGTTAAGCTAGCTGTTGCATAACGTTAAAATAGCAATAGAGAAAAAAAAAGCAAGAAAGAAAGAGTAGCCGTTCTATTGTCGCATATATGGGTTAGGAAGTAAAGTAATAATAGTGCTGCTTCTTTAATTTGTCTAAGAGTACCTAGAAGTAAAGCCTTAACATAAGTAGGTGGCATAGGCAGTATAGGCAAGATAAGAGCAGGATAGAGCGCGTTAAGTTAAGAGGCGATTCGCGTCTTTGTCTTGCTTTTCTTTGTTTCTATCTAAACATGCGACACACTAATTGCGTGCTAGCAATACTAAATTAGAGGGCATAAGCCTAAATACCTGTTGTTAGCAATAAATCTTTTTTTACTAAAAAGGTGTCTACAAAATGTGTAGTTACATTAAAAAGTTGTCTTAAAAGGCCGAAGCTAAGGTAGCTTCTATAGCTGTCTATAAGTAATAGGCAGTACTTTTTTTAAGCTTTAGCTACTGTAAAGCGCTTAAATACCTGCTATAGCTAGGCAAGACTAAGTCTATTACTTAACTAGCTATTACTTAATACTTTAAAGAAGGCTATGTGTTCTCTTACTTTTATATCTTCTATCTAGGTTAATTATATATTGTTAGAGTTAGCTGTATATATAAAAGCTAGCGGCAACACTGTAATATCAGCGCAAATACACGCTAACAAGCTTATTTACTCTTAGTTACTATATTATAGCATCTACTTAAACTACTTTTTTTTAAATAGCTTTTTGCTAAAGATCCTCTTCTATCTACTAAAAGCTCTAATTATAAAACTTTTCTTGTCTATATTGTATGTGTGCTCTAGCTCTACTTTATAGAAGTTAATCTTGCTACCTAAGTATTTAAAGTACACCTTATACTTTTTACTAGTATTAGTAGCGTGGCGTTTATAGTCTATAGAAGTGCTCTACTAGAATGTAAGCTTATTTTAGTGTTAGTAAAGGAAGCGAGCAACCTAGCTTTTAGAGACAGGGTGTCTAGTAATATTAAATACATAATTCTACACTATTTCTCTTATAAAAGGTAATTTTTGCTTAGTTAGCCTCTTTATGTACTTTATAAGCTCTACCTTTTGTTTTAGCTAAAAATTGCGCTGTGCTAAACTTGCCTCTGCTTGTAACCTGCTAACACCTTAGTGCTTGCGTAATAACTTTAAGCGCGCAACACTATGCTTCTTAGCTATTGTTGCATAGCAAAACTTTTTACTAGAGTTAAAAGCATTTAGCTCTGCAAGGGCTTCTTATATAGTTATTGTGGCGTTAAGTTGTGGGGGGGTGCGAAGTTGGGACGAAATCGCGATCGCGTGCACTGACTAACGGCGTGCATTGAGTGCACGGACAGGGTATTGGTGGGGTGGCTCGACCCGCGAACTGGCTCGACCCGCGCACGGGTACTGTACTACCGTGTCCGTGCGCGCAATGCCCGTGTTCGCGCAATGCCCACACCAACACAACCACCACCTACACACATCGCGTCATAACTCAACCACTATAGACCTAATTCAGAAAGCAATTAAAGAAATTAAATTACGCGCACTAGGCGCATCTTTTTTGTATATAAAACTTGCAGCAAAGTATAGTATTAATTATTAAACGCTCGCTTAAAGACACTAGGGCTAAACTCAACTACGCTAACTTGCCTACTAACTCTTTTACCTACACTAAGAAACTTAGCTCCTATAGTATATTACTACGCTTACTAAACGACGTACACTACCTTTACCAGTAATAATACGCAACTTTGCCTTATTTTTAGCTAGTAGAGAGGTTTTAGAAAGCTAGGTCACTTACTTTATTAACAAAAATCTTAATTATTTTATTTTGCGCTAGTAGGCAGAAATAGATTGCAATTGCCACAAAGCTAATCTAGAGGCTAAACATAGCTTCTACTTTAAGCTACTATATAAGAAAATAAAGGAATACAATATAGAGTCTTCTTAAGTCTTTAATATAGATAGAAAAGGCTCTATAACTAAAGTAACTAGAAGATTAAAAAAAGTAGTTAATAAGAAGATATACAACTAAAAAGGAGTTAAAGCTGCAACTTAGAATAGTAATAGAGAGTAGATAACTATCCTAGCCTGCGTTTATTTTGACGGTATAGCTCTATCCTTAGCTCTGATTTTTAGTCAGCTGTTAGAGCTTTAAAATTAAGCTAGGTTCAGGATATTAATTACGAAAAGCACTTATTATTTAATTTTTAAGGTGTCAAAGGTGGTGGTTGTTGTTGTAGTCAAAATAGGGTTCTAAAAAAGTGAAAAGCAGCTACCCTCTACTAATTAATCGCAAAAGTCAAAAAAAAAGATTATGTGTAGTTAACAAGATTCGAACAGTAAGTAGATAAGTTCTAGGAGGAAAGCTTAGACTACTAAGCAATAATTAGGGTCAAAAAATTTGCTAAGGTACTAAAAAACGACACTAGTTAAAACGTGTCTAACGGCGATTGCTAGCCTATAGCTGACAATAAGATTACAGTAGGATTGCAATAAGATTACAACATAATACAATAGAGGAGGGAAAGGACACGTACGTACTGCAGTAGGAGCCTGTAATACTTTATAAAGCTGCTGCTACTTACTTACTACTTCTTACTTTTTGAACAGCACCGCATACAAACGATTCGCATACAATATACTACACTATAATATAGCATGTAACTTCTACAGCAAGTATCTCTTTATTCTAGGCTCTCTTCTAAAAAAAAGTATCCTTTGCTACTATCTACTTAGTACCTAATTTAGTCTAACTTAAACTGCTTATGCAGACACCTAAATTTATTAAGTATCTTAAAACTTAATTACCTAGCTAGACTTTTAAGTTTATAAAAATCTGAAATAAGTCTTTTATCTACAATATCCTTATATACAAAATGATTATTAAGCCTTAATTTAGCTAGTTATGTAAGGAATACACGATCTCTAGAGTATTTGCTAATACTAGCGCGGTACTTAAGATCTATTGCTTTAGTATCCTTCTCTTTCTGTTTGTCGTGCAAGAGCTAAGTATAGAGACTAGAACTTAGCTTAAACAGCTATTGCAAGACGTTAAATTAGCTATAGAGAAGAAAGAGGTAGGAAAGGAGGAGTAGGCTTTCTATCGTCGCGTCTATAGGTTAGCAAGCAAGGTAATAATAGTGTTACTGCTTTACTTTATCTAGGAGCGCCTAGCAGTGAAACAACAAGAATAGGCAAGATAGAGCGCGTTAAGTTAAGAGGTGATTCGCGTCTTTGTCTTGCTTTTCTTCGTTTCTATCTAAACATGCTAGAGCGACACACTAATTGCGTGCTAGTAATGCTAAATAAGGGGGCGTGAGCCTAGATACCTGTTATTAGCAATAAATCTTTTTTTTCTTACTAAAAAGGTGTCTACAAAATGTGTAGTCACATCAAAAGGTTGTCTCAAAAGGCTGAAGCCAAAGCACTTAGTATTTATTAGTTTATCTCCTCCTAGCTAGACTAACAATAATATAGGTCTAGCCTAGCTTAAGAAAGTTTTTAAGAGAGAGACTAGACAGAAAGCTTATTTAGAATACTAATTACTCCTTCTTAACAGCTATAGATCTTACCTAACTATAAATTTTATTAATTACTATAACAACTATAAGATTCTATTAGCTATATTTCCTCTTTATATAAGCCTCTCTTAACTTCCTACTTAACTAAGCTTTTATTCTACCTGTATAAAAGCTCGAAGCTATTACTTGTAGTAAAAGAAGACTTTTTTTTCTTTTTAAAGGCTAGGGTACTGCTTTTAAAAAGAAAACTATTAGAATGTCTTTCTAAGGAATTAAAGTCTATCTATTTAATTTTAAAGTTATTCTTTAAAGATTCTGCAAGGAGGCTTCTAGTTTAAATAAATTCTTAGCTTTTATACTTAGTAAAAATACATAGCTTGAAATAAAAACTCTTATACGCTGTTTAGTGCAAAATTAAAGCACTAAAAAAGTAAAGAAGCTTTATCAAAGTCTTTACTATATCTTAGCTTAAAATTGTATCTTTTATAGAGAGATATAAGGCTTAAAAGAAGCTCTTTTTGTTAAAAAGAAATACTGAAAGAAAAACTCTACTTTCTAACTTAACAATCCTCAGAAGTACTACAGTAGTGCTATTTTCTAGTTGTCTAAGAAGGTCTGTTAGGCTTATGACAATATAGTAGTTTAATAATATAAATAACAACTACTACAACTCTAAAAAGCTAAAAAGTCTTACTTAAAACAGCAAGCTTAATTATCTAAGGCTTAATAAGCTAAAAAACGTTTTAAGAGGAAGAGGCTCAAGAAGGTAAAGCAGAAAGAGAAGGCTGAAAAGGCAGCTAAAAAGAAGCGTTAGAAATTAGCTTGTAACACTTAAAAACCTATATAACTATCTTAATTAAGTAAGTATAAGGCCTTATAAGCCTTTACTTAAAAGTAAAAGTATTAAAAACATAATATTATTAATTTATCTTATGTTAAAGCTAAAGTAGCTGCACCAGCTGCCCTAGCGCGTACTACCCGCCGCGGGCGTAACGTTAACTTACTAAGTAAATACAAGTAGCACAAATTAATTGCAATAATATATTTACTACAACTCTACAAAATCTCGCAATACTAGCTATTGGTGCTGGCTCTACAGCCTCATTTTTCTACAATCTTTTTTGGTTAGGGTAGGCATTGCGCGAACACGGGCATTGCGTGCACGGACACGGTACGCGAGGTTAAAACGCGTTAGTGTCTTCGTACGAGCGTTACGCGACTGCAACTATATTTTTCTACTATTTCTAAGTAAACAACTTTTTCTCCTAGTCCTAGCAACTCTATAGCTGCGAGTGCAGCTTCAATTAGAGTTATATTCGTAGAGTTATCGCGTGTTAAAGTTGAGGCCTTGTTGTCGCGGGGCGATCGTACCACCGTCCCGATCGTACTACCGTCCACCTCAGTACTAGCTAGGCGTAGCACTAGGCTTAGCGTCTACTAAGTTAGTACTAGCTTTCTTTTTACTATATAGTTGCCTATACGCTCTACTTCTTCTAGGCTCTGCGTCTGCTATTCTCTGTTGCAGATTAAGCTACTCAGCTGTTTCTCCACAGAATCCAGGTGCTCAAATCACACCCGGAATCTCTAATCAACCTACGATCAATTGGTAACTAGAAGCTATTACGCTACTAGTACTACTTATTATTGTTATCAATTGATTGTTGTGATCAATGACGTTCAGGATTACGCAATCTACTACGCAGGCTATTGCGTAAGTATCAATCTTTCCAGAATGTTATTTAGAAGTATAAATAGATTATGGTTTGGCTTGTAGTTAGAAACTAAGAGAGTTTGATTAAGAGAATTACAACATTCACTTGAGCAGTTGTATAATACAATAATATGACTCAAATTACTCTCTTCCCCTAGTCTCTATTATTTTATTCTCTTATCTTTATCGTTTACCCTGCGCACCTCCTTGATCTCCCACAGGTTATACACCTGGAGATTATATCTACAACATTCTCTACTCTAAATATAAGCTATCTTTTAACTAGCTGCTCTTTTGTAGGTAAAGTCTACCTTATAGTACGCGTATACATCGTTATGGATATATATTAGATGCTTTTATATTAGTTGACTTTAGTAAATAGCTATAAATAATAAAGAAAAGCTATTTATATAGATTAAATTAAGTTATCTTAAGTATAGAATATAGTATATACATAAGCTACTAAAGTACTGCGCCTTAAAAAGCACTTACCTATTAACATTCAGTTATTCTAATTTCTACGAAACTAAAATTTATTACTTAGTATTAACTTTTTTTACTTCTTTTGATATTAAATACTTTTGAAATTTTTGTCACATAGGGCTAGGTTATACTGCTCTATTCTTAGTCTACACTAAGGCAGGTGAGTCTAACGTTAAAGGCTCTGCGCGGCGTTGTCTAGCAATGAAGTAAGATGACAAATATCTAAGTAAAGACAATTTAATTCTATATATATATAATAAAATAATGTTACACTGAGTTAGGCTGTACTTCCCCAAGCTCGGTCCGTACTAAGGCAAGGTAGACTAAAGCGGTAGTCTGTAAGGTAGTTGTAGGAATGTTTAGGTAGAAAAGAGTTATTAATGTTAACTAAAAAGTAAACAATACTAATTCTATAAATAATAAAACAACCAGTTAACAATCTATGTAAGAGATAAACTATTTAAGTTAACTATAACAAATATAATAATAAGATCTAACACATTCTTATACCTATTGCTATAAGTCCTGTCTTCTCTAGCTTCCCTAGGAAGCATCCTTCCTTAAGATACTTAAAAGGGCCTAGCTTCTTATACTTTGCGTGGCATCCCTTTCTTAGCGGGATACTTTTTCTTAGCAGGGGGTTAGGTTACATAATTAGAGCGCCCCGCGTTAATTATTACTTTCTAATATAGTTGCTAGTTAGCCTTTAACCCTAACCTTTATATTAAGGGGAGAATTCTTTTTATTACTTATAATATTACCCCCCCTCTTAGGCGTATTATTCTAATACTTTAGATTATTGTTTTCCTGTGCTGTACGTTAAGGTGCTAGCTGCATATAAGGTGTAAGGGTGCGTTGGGTTGACTAAAGATGCAAGGTAAACAGTGAAGAAAAATGAATTAGATATCGAACTATAGAGAGAGACTACGTAGGTTTATATATCCAACCTAGGTGATTAGGACTTAACCCAGGTTAGGACTAACCGAGGTTATTAATGGTTGTCGGATCAGCTAATAGTTAGCGTGATTAGTGCGGCTGGTAGTTAGCTACTAGTGCTGAGGTGCTAGTGCTGAGGTGCTAGTACTAAGGTGCTAGTGCTGAGGTAAGAAAAGCCAACGAAGGCCACAGGCTGAGTACTAGAGAACATTAAGGCTTTAGCCCTTTATAATACCCCCCTCCTAAAAAAATATTAGAGGTAGTAATCTTGTTACCTAGAGTTCTACTCTTCTAGGGCTTCCGTATCTTTTAGATTAATAGCTAGTCCCTAGGTTAAATCTAGATATCCTGACTATTTAACTAAGTACTGCTTTTTTCTTCCTTTTCCTCTTTCTTCTAATAGGGTCTCTACTAGGTATTCTTCTCTATCCTCTGTCTTAATTAGTAGAGGTTCATTATTGCCTATTAGCTGGCTTAGTAGAGGGTCTAAGGACGCTAGTCTAAGGTTATTAACATTTAATACTAAATAAATCTAGCTAGGAGTATTTAATTTAACTACGTTTAGTCTAATAACTTCAAGTACTGTGTACTTAAGATTCTTCTAGTTAAATTTTCTGCTAGGCCTTTTTGTTTTGTAGTAGTTGCCTAGTTTTAACTATACTTTATTGCCTATTTTAAGCTAAAGTAATTAGTGCCTTCTCTTATTTGCCTATTTTTCTTGTTCTTGTTAGCTTTCTCCTATTATAGCTTGTGTAAGCTTAATACTTTATTATTGCTTATTAACAATATTTTCTACTTTTTAATAATCTTTTTCTATTCTCCTTAGAAGTTGTTGTTAAGGACTGTGCTTAGGTGCAATTTGTAGAGGATCTATCTCATAGCTGTGTTATAGGAAGAAAGGAGACATTTTAGTAGACTAAGCTTGCTTTGCTATAAATGTAATCTTAGCTATCCCTAGGTTGCTTTTCTAATTTATTTAATCCTAATTATAGAAGGCTCATAAATAAGCTTGTACTAGAGAGTTTATTCTTTCTATAGAACTATTAGTTTTAAGATAGTATCTCGAAGATAAGTATTACTTAATTTCTAATAACTTACAAAGCTTAATTTAAAAATAGTTAACAAACTATATACCTCTATCTAAGGTAATATAGTCTAGTAACTAATAGTAAGCTATAACAGAGTTAATAAAAGCTTTAGTAACACTTTCTATAGTAATGTCCTTAAGGCTTATTAAGATAATGTCCTTGCTAAGCCTATCTATAACTACTATAAGATTTGTACAGCCTTCGCTTTCTATTAACCTTATAATAATATCTATAGAAATTTCTTTCTATATTTGCTTAGGTATAGGCAAGAGTTTTAGTAAGCTTTATAAGCTGTCTCTCTAAGGTTTTGTTCTTCTACATACTAAGCAGTTCCTTATATACCTTTTAATACTTTTGCTAATAGAGGGCTAAAAGTATTCTCTTGTAATATCTTAATAAGTAATATTCCTTCCTAGATAGCCTAAAGCTCTAGAACTATAAATTTCGTAAATAATTCCAGTTCTTAGAGGTTTATTATTAGGTACCTATTTTCAATCTTAGTATAGGAGGTTTCTAGAATCATCTAGTTAGCATTTAGAAATAGAAAGTTTAAGATCTAAAGCTGTAGGAGATCATTGTTTACTATCCTTTATAGGTTTCTAGGCTATTTAATAAGTTTGCGTTTAGGGCTTAGTAATTAATGTAGAAATATAATCCTCCTCTAGGTTTCTTAGCAAAAAGGACAGAGGAGGAGGCAGGAGAGCTACTAGCTCTAATCTATCGTTTATTAAGTAGAGAAATAAGCTCCTTTCGTAATACTAGGAGTTCTAGGCAGCTTATACTGTATAGAGGTCCCTAGGGAGCCTCTTTTTCCTTGCCTTTATCATCTTTATCTAGTTTAATTTAGTAATCTACTTTAGATCTGCGTAAAGGAGGTAATACAGAAGCAGTTTTAAGATTAAAAATCTAAGCTAGGTGTTAATAAGCCTTAGAGAGTAAGGGTAAGACCTCTACTTTCTTCTTAGGAGCTAGAGCTTTTTTAATATCCTTAAGAGAAGTAGTAAAAGTCTAAATAGACTTATCCTTTTTCGCCTACCTAATGTAGGAGTAATAAGCTATTGCACTTATTTATTTTAATCTCTAGTCTCCTTTAATAAGGCAATCCTTAGTGCTAAGTAACTCAATCCTTTAGCTAGAAGAATAGATAAAAATTGTTTTTCTAGAAGGAATAATAGTAACCTATCTTCTATTTATCTAGAGCCGTCTAAGTATTAAATTGTAACTAGGGTGTGTAGAGGCTACATAACCCTAAATAGTATCCTTATAGCCTTTAATATTAATGTCTAATCTAGCAACTTTGTTAATAGTTCTAGGTTTATCTGTAACTCCTTCTAATCTCTTAGGAGAAATAGAAATGCACTATAAGTTAGCGTTCTTAATAAGTTAAGAGCTAATAAGCGAGTATGTAAGGTTTCTTATATTAATTAAAGTAGAGGTCAAAGTGTAACAATTTACTAGCGCCTCTAAAGTAATTCTATTGCTGCATATATTCTTTTTAAAGTTTGCCTACTCTTTAACTAAGCTATTCTAACTTATTGGAGGCTCCTGCTAGTAACTTTAAATAAGAGCTACTCTTTTTCTAATTTTAAGTCCTTATTTAAGCTTCTCTTAATAAGCTTATTATCTTTCTTTTTCTTAGAGTTAGAGGACTTAACTAAAGTCTTTTTCTTTATTTTGAGGAATCTCCTATTCTCTATATAGTATGTAGATAGATAGCCCTTCTATTTATAGTTAAAACAGCGTCTTTCTTTAAATAACTGTTCTAACTCCTAGTTACTAAACTGTTAAGGCTTAGCAGTTCTTCCTGTTTATTCTATCTTTTCTATCTAGTCTCCTTTTAAAAGAGAAGGAGGAGGAGAAGTTCTCTTAGATTTATACTCTTTAGGCTTGTTGTCTCTACCTTTAGAGTACTCCTCTATTCTGTAGAAGTAATTAGCAATCTCTATTACTTTGTTTTACAGGCTATCTAAATCCTTATAAGTAATACTTAAAAGTTTATCTTAAAGTTTCTAAATAAGACTTTTTTAGAAAAGCATTATCTTTATATCCTTGTCTAAACTACTATTAGAAAATAGTAGTTGTTCTTAGAATTTTATAATGTATTTGCGTATGCTTTTCTTGCCTTAGCTCATAGACTAGAGCTTGTTCTTAGCTCTCTCTGCACTATAGGGATCTCTAAACATTTAGTCAAAGAAGTTTAATAGCTTATTAAAGTTCTATAAATTAGAAATTCCTATTTAGTTAAGGAAAGGCAGAGTAAGGGTTACAACTAAGCCTTTTAGTTAACTAAAGGCGTAGTTACAAGTCTTTTTATCTGTATTAAAATCTTCCTTATCGTTTTCTACCTTAGTAGTAAGCTGTTATTAAAAGATTTAGTACATCTTTCTATTTCTATTAAAGGTATTAAGATCTAGTTGCTTCAATTGCCTAGGCGTTTAAGCTTATTAATTATCTAAGGCAGCTAATAGGGTAGGTAACTAAGGTAGAGGTTATTCTACCTTAGGCTTCCTTTATTATAGCGTGCTTATAGCCTCCTAAGCTTAGAAGGCTTCCTGTATCCTTATAGAAGCAGCTATCTTATCTAGGCTACCTGCTCTACAAAGACCTTCTAAAGTAGTTTCTACTTTAGGTCTACTAATACAATCTTAGTGTAGTTCTGCTATCTTTATAGCTAAAAGAGCTACTAAGAGTTCTGCTATTATATTTGTAGGTACTCGCTAGTACTCTATATTGTTAACAGAAATTGTTATAGGTGCTACTACGCTTAGTAGGCTTATCCTTCTCGTGTAGGGGCTACTACGCTTAGTAGGCTTATCCTTCGTCTGTTTTCTAGGGCTACTACGCTTAGTAGGCTTACCCAACGAGTTTAAACGCCTAAAAGACTTATACAATTAAGTATCCTTTAGCACTTTCAATCTAGTGCTTCTTCTGTTAATCCTTTAGTAGATTTAAACAGTTAACTAATTAACTAGTAGTCGAATTAATTGGATTCTCGCGCGTAGATATAGCTCTAGCTAGCTTCTCGTCTAAATATAGCTCTAGAGGGCTTCTAAGTACGACGTAGCTACGCGAGTAGCTAAAGAAGGATCTAATTTAATTATAAGGGTGCGTTAGGTTGACTAAAGATGCAAGGTAAACAGTGAAGGTAAATAAATTAGATAATAAACTATAGAGAGAGACTACGTAGGTTTATATATCTAACCCAGGTGATTAGGACTTAACCTAGGTTAGGATTAACCGAGGTTATTAGAGGTTGTCGGATTAGCTAACAGTTAGCGTGATTAGTGCGGCTAGTAGTTAGCTACTAGTGCTAAGGTGCTAGTGCTGAGGTGCTAGTACTGAGGTGCTAGTGCTGAGGTAAGAAAAGCCAACGAAGGCCACAGGCCGAGTACTAGAGAACATCAAGGCTTCAGCCCTTTACATAAGGTCTTAGTATGCCTGTTGTGTTATATACTTGTTTCCTTTCCTGCCTTCTTAACTATGCCTAAGGTGTAGTCTTCCTGCTGTATCTATTCTTAAAACTTAACGTTGTAGTGTTAGGCTTGTGCTAATTATATAAGAAAAAAAGGTTTAAAAATAACTTTCTATTGTAAGCGCTGTAAGGAGAAGAACCTTTACTACTTTATAAATACTACAACTAGCTATTGCGCTAGTTGTATTTGTATAAAGACAGAGTGTAGTTTTTTTGTTTCTAAGGAAGAGTAGGAAAGGGTAGAGTTAAAGAAGCAGTAGAAACGTCTTAAGATTACTTGTTTAAAGGCGCAGCGTGTGCAGTTAGACGCCTAGTTATTGCAGCAAGAGCTAGAGCTTCTAGAGGTTAAGGCGTAAGAGCGAGTATTTGCTAATTAAAATTATGCTATTTTAAGTCTTTAAGATCGTGCAAAAAAGTAAGCTAAGAGAAGCTTTGCCTCTAGTATAGACTTTCTAATAATCAAACTATCGCTACTTAGACTATTAGCTAACTTAGGCTAGTTACAAGCTAACGCTTTTTTTAATTTTTTTTAATTAATTTATTTTTTCTTAAAGACCTAGTCCTTGCTTTCTTAGGTATTTCTAATAGTACTTAAGTACCTGTAACTTGCAGTTTGTTAAATTTTTTTTTAGTTCCTAAGTGTTTTGGCTCTCTAGCTAACCTTACTATTTAACTAAGTATTTTTACTAATAACTAATTTATTGTAGGTCTTTAATCTAGCTAACTCTACTACTTAACTAAGTATTTTTACTAATAACTAGTTTTTTGTAGGTCCTTAATCTCTTTAACCTTATACTTGTTATCTTTAAGCTCTATGTTAGTAGCTAGCTTAGTATCTAAAGGTGCTAGTTCTAGAAGTTTCTTATAAAAGACAGAGTAAAAGTGTATTTTTAGTAGTAATTAGAGTTTATTGTTTACTGTGCCTATTTCTTTTTGAATCTCAAACAGTATTACTTAGAGGTAATTTAGTTTCTTACTTAGTTGCTTAGTTTTTAGGTTCTATTGTAATAAGAAGATTTTATTCTTTTTTTTTAAAAGTTAGTCTCTTAATCCTTTACTTATTAGCTGCTTAAGCTATTATAAAAATATTATAAGCTGTATTCTTGCTTAATTTTTTGTGTAGCTCTTGTATTAAGTAGGCTTTATTATATACTTTTACTGTAATACTTTCTATGTTCTTAAAATCTTAGTAAGTAGCTAGCTTATATCTATAGTTTGCGTAGTGCGGTAAGTACTTTATAGTTACTAACTTTGTGCTGTTGTAGGCTAACTATGCTATTAGTAAGAGTTTAACTTAGTTGTCTTGTAGCTTATTTGTGTATATTCTTAAACACTATTTTAGTGTCTAGTTTGTTTATTCTGTCTAGCTATCTGTCTTAGAGTAAAAGCTAGTTAATAGCTTCTTCTTTACACCTAATTTTGGTAGAAATATATTATAATACTTAGATATAAATAGTTTGTTACAATTAGTAATAAACTCTTTAGGTATTTTATACTTTAATACTAGTACTTTAGTAACTTTGTACGCGCAGCTTTCTATTGTAATAGTCTTTTTTATAGGCACAAACTTTGCTGCCTTAGTTAATTAATTAATAATTACTAAGATGGTGTTGTAAAGTTAAGCTAATCCTAGTTTTAATAATTTTAAAAGCTTTACTATAAAGTCTCTTATAATACTATTTTATAGTTTTGTTAGTAGCTGTAAAGATTGTAATAGGCTGTAGGGCTTATTTCTCTTAAGCTTATTCTAGTAATAAGATAAATAGTTGCTTAGGACATTTTGCATGTTTACTTGCAAGCGTAGTATTGTAAACACTTTAGCTAGTTGTCTAACTATTTTTTTAATTACTGCATGTCTATATTCTAAGAACTTATATAGTTCTTCAATAAGACTTAATCTTATTTATTTTTTAAGGTGTCAAAGATAGTGGTTGTTGTTGTAGTTAAAATAGGGTTCTAAAAAAGTGAAAAGCAGCTACCCTCTACTAATCAATCGCAAAAGTCAAAAAAAAAGATTGTATATAGTTAATGAGATTTGAACAGTAAGTAGATAAGTTCTAGGAAGAAAGCTTAGACTACTAAGCGATAATTAGGGTTAAAAAATTTGCTAAGGTACTAAAAAACGACACTAGTTAAAACGTGTCTAACAGCGATTGCCAGCCTATAGCTAACAATAGGATTATAGTAGGATTGTAATAAGATTGCAACATAATGCAATAGAGGAGAGAAAGGATACGTACGTACTACAGCAGGAGCCTGCAATACTTTATAAAGCTAAAGCTACTACTTCTTACCTACTACTTCTTACCTTTTAAACAGCACTGTATACAAACAATTTACATATAATACACTATAATAGCGTATAACCTCTATAATAAGTATCTCTTTAACCTTAGCTCTTATCTAAAGACAAGAAGCTTTTTTATTATACACCTAGCCCTTAAACTAGTCTAGCTTAAGCTAACTATGTAGACATCTAAGTTTATTAAGTATTTATAAACTTAGCCTCTTTAGGACTTTATAATTATATCCCTTATAAACAACTATAGAATCTATAATATCTCTATATACAAAAAGAATATTAAGCTTTAACTTAGCTAGTTGTAGAAAGAATATAAGATTTATAGAGTGTTTACTAATACTAGCAAAGTACTTAAAATGCTTTACTTTAGTATCCTTCTCTTCTTATTAATTATGTATAGGCTAAGTAAAGAAACTATTAACTAGTTAGGCTAGCTGTTGTATAACGTCAAAATAGCGATAGAAAAGAAAAAGGCAGGAAAGGAGGAGTAGGCGTTCTATTGTCGCATGTATAAGTTAGAAAGCAAGGCGATAATAGTGCTGCTTCTTTAATTCGTCTAAGAGTACCTAGAAGTAAAGCCTTAACATAAGTAGGCAGTATAGGTAAGATAGAGCGCGTTAAGTTAAGAGGTAATTCGCGTCTTTGTCTTGCTTTTCTTTGTTTCTGTCTAAACATGCGACACACTAATTCCGTGCTAGTAATACTAAACAAGGGGGCATGAGCCTAGATACCTGTTGTTAGCAATAAATCTTTTTTACTAAAATAGTGTCTACAAAATGTGTAGTTACATCAAAAGGTTGTCTCAAAAGGCCGAAGCCAAAGACTTGATCTTATATATAAAAGTTTATAAATTTAATATTTATAAATTATTTTTTAGTACTCTTGTTTGTCTTTAAGTAGTTTATTAGAGCTGTTTTTTTAGGCTTAAACTACTAGCTAGCTGCTCTCTACTACTACTACTGTTATAGTATTTCTACTTGCTTAGCCACCTTAGCTACCTTAGCTAGTTCTAGCTAGTTATAATGTAAACTACTATAAAGCGTTTTCTTAAATATAGCCTTATGTAGTTCCTTATTGTTGGAGATTAAGCTACTTAGCTGTTTCTCCACAGAATCCAGGTGCTCAAATCACACCTGGAATCTACAATCAACCTATAATCAATTGATTACTAGGAGCTATTACGCTACTAGTATTTCTTATCATTGCTATCAATTGATTGTTATCAATGACGTTTAGGATTACGCAATCTAATATAGATTACGCAATCTACTACGCAAGCTATTGCGTAATACAGAACTTTCTAGAATGCAAGTTACAAGTATATATAGACTGTAGTTTAGCAAGACAGAAAAATAAGACAACAAGACAATAAGACAATACAATTATCCTCTATAATACTGTCTTCCCCTACTCTCTATTCTCTTATCCTTATCCTTCACCCTTCGCACCTCCTCAATCTCCAATAGGTTATAAGCCTGGATTAGGCTGCCTCTGAGTCTATTACGAACAAGTAGAAGGCAGAGACCTCTACCTCTGAGTCGATAGTAGAACAAGCGACTACATATCCGCAACAGGTTATACACTTGGAGATTGAATCTACAACACTTATAACTTTTCTTACGTAGGTTAAATCTCTTACTTAGAGCATCTACTACTCTTTTAAGCGTTCTAGCGCGGTAAGTTAATTTAAAGTTAAACTAAGCTATTATTTTAGCTTATTAGACTTATTATTAGTTGAGTTTCTTTGTTGTTATAAACCTTACTAAGTTTTAGTAATTAGTAAAAACCTTAATCTAGTGTAGTAGTTTTAACAAATAAACCTCCTATTTTTTAAAGAAATTTACTACTTTTTGTAGCTCTTTATTGTAAACATTTTAATTTAGTTCTGCTCTAGAGAACTTCTTTAAATAGTAAAACATTATTTCTTTATTTTTTGTCTAGGCACTGCTATAATTTTACAGCTCTAAGTATATAATTTAACATATTAGTCTTAACTTGCGTCTCTTGCTTTTAGTTGTAAATCTCTAGTACAGGTGCTTTAAAGAACATTTATTTCATTTCATTAAACACTTTTTATTACTTTTTATTTTAGCTAAATCTTATTTTTTTCTTTATAATATTTAAGGGGGGTGTAAAAATCTTTAGGTAATCTTTAATAAACTTCTAATAGTAGTTAGCAAATTCTAGAAAAGATTGCATATTCTTAACTATTTTAGGTGTTGGCTATCCTTATATAGCTGTAATTTTCTTTAGATTTATCTTAACTCCCTTGATAGATCTTATAAAGCATAGGAATTTTGTCTTCTTAACATAGAATTTGCACTTCTTTAGCTATAGGTACAGCTTATATTCTTTAAGCCTTTTAAGCTCTTTTTTAATATGTTTTATATATTCTTTAAGCGTTCTGCTAGATTATACTAGTACATTATTTAGGTACGCTGTAACAAAGATTCTCAGGTCTTATAAATGGCGTTAATAACAAATTATTAAAAAGTTGCTAGTGCGTTTATTAATTTAAAAAAGTATAACTGTATATTTGAATAGTTTATATTTTATTTTAAACGCTGTTATTTATGTATAACTTTCTTTAATCTCAACTTAGTAAAATTCTTTCTAAACATTAAATTTTATAAATTACTTAGCTTTTTAGAGTTAATTCATAAGCTCTATAATTAGTAGTAAAAAATATTAGTTCTTTTAAGTAACGCTGTTTAACCTCTTAAAGTTAATATATAGTTACTACTTCCTGTTAGGCTTCTTTACAAACAATATAAGTAAGGCTATTAAGCCTAAATCTAGTTAAATAAATCCCTTCTTTAGATTCTTCTAGATATAATCCCTTAGCTTAGCATCGTGCTTAGGCGATATTAAGTATATTAGTCCTAGGCTTAGCTTCGCTTTATTATCTAGGATAATCTTGTAGTTTTAGTTCTAATAGTCTGCTAGCTTTATAGCCTTGTTTTCCTTAAAGAGTTTCTTAAACCCGTTAGTATAATTCTCTCTTAGTATCTTTAGTAGTAAAAGTCTTTCTTTTATAGTTGCAACTTATCTTATCTAGATAAATCTTATTTTCTACGGGTCTTTTACATACATTCTCTTGATTCTATATAGTAAGATTTTGCTAAATCTCTTATTCTAGAGTAAGCTTTAATTTGTTAGGCGTATCTCTTGACGTACTCTAGCAACATTGTGCATAAGTTCTTTTTAAAGTATTATCTTCCTTTGCTATTTAATAGCAGGGTTATAGGCATTTAGCTAAATATAACTAATTAACATATCTAGTCCATTTAGATCTTAAATGTTAATATTTATCCAGCACTTTATGCCTGCTATCTATAGCTTAGTTGATTTAGTCTTTAACTATATTATGCTGTCTCTAAATCCTATAATTTTTCTATTAGCAAGTATTATTAGAATTAGTTTAATTTTAACATAATATAGTGTTATATGTTTTTTTACTACTTATAGAGAGGTTATTATACATGCAGCCTTACTATTTATACGCGCCTATATATTCTGACCTTATGTAGCTACAGTTATAAGCAACTGCTTTATCTAACTATTAGTATTGTATACCTTTCTAAGAGTTGTTTTAAGTATGCCTTTGCTAGTGTAACTTTATCCTTAGCAGCATCCTAGTTTTCTGCCTACCTACCTTTTCTCTTCCTAGAAAAGTAGCCTATACTATACCTAGTGCTATCGTGTACTAAGCAGCTATTATTGTAATAGACGCTCTAATAAAGGTTTTAGTGAAGTATCTCTTGCCTTCATGCTTATTTTCTTAGTTTTAGCTTCTTTGCCTTGTAAGTTAGGCAGTCTGCTGCCTTACAGACGTTTAATAATAAGGTAACATAGTAGTAGTTATCTACTTATTATACTTTTTAAATTATTTTTAATAGAAGTTGCATCTATCCTTGCATTACGTCTATAGCAGTTAGTAGTAGGTTTCTACTTTTTCTAGCTTGTAGATGTAATACTTAGTTACTAGGCATTCATCTGCCTACAAGTTTAAGTAATAGCACTAGTTTTAGGCTATCCTACACTCTTCTTTATTCTTTTTATAGAACTCGCAATTAAGCTTATAGTTGTACTAGCATAACTTCTTGTATTCTTTAGTACCTTCTACTTTTTTAGCTTCCTAGTCTCTAACTTTAGCTACTAGATTATTAAAGTGGAGTTATTAGTGTATTGCCTAATATCTAACCTTCTTAGTGTTTTTGCTAGTAACTATAATTCTTGCTTAAATTATATATTTATTAGCGTAGTGCGTTGTTGTTCTATATACTTAACATTAGTTATAGGCTAATTATTCTAGTACAACTTTGTTCTTAACTTTCTTATCTATTAACTTAGGTTTACTTAAAGTAAAAACTTTATTGTCTAGTCTAAGTTGTAGTATAATCTTATAGCTATCTATTAAGCGTGCCTCCTTGTAGAGGTCTAGGTTGCTTAAGTTGTTGTTTAGTTTTGTCTAAGCTAAGTAGAGCGTTCTTTATCTAATTATCCTAATCTTAATAGCTATTAATTTAACTTATTCTTTCTTACAGTCTTTAGCAAAATGTCTAAGTTTGCTACAACAAAGACATGCTTTATTATTATAACACTTTTAGTAATTTTTTTAGAGAGACTATTATGCCTTCTCTTTTAGGTATTTCTATCTTTAGCCTTATTTTATACTTTGTTAATTATAATAGCGTTGCTATTTTTATTATATCTGCCGCGCTGTCTTTTTGTGTTAGCTAGATTAAGTTAAAAGTATTTTTTTAATTGTTTTGCTCTTAAAGCCTGTTGTTAATAAGCGTAGCTAGTTTAACTAGAGCGTATAATGTATTGGGTTTATTATAGTATATAAAGCTTTCTTTAATATTTTCTTTTAGGCCTACTCTAAATACTATTTAAAGTGCTTTATTATTTTTATTAATTTGTGCTTATAGTTACTTAAACTCTACTATATATACTAAAACTAACGTAGTCTACCTTAAGCAAGTTACTCTTTTCTTAGTGTAGTTCTCAGCGTCTACTTCTTTAAAAATGCATTTTATTTTTATTTAAATTCTATCTAGCTTGCAAAAAAGCCTAAGTTTTAGCCTTAATCCCTCTATATTCTGTATTAAGTAGGTAGTTATTTACACAAGGTTGCATCTAGTTAGAAGCTGTGTCTTTTATATATATACTTGCTATAAAGATCTTTTCTTAGTTAGTCAAGACCTTATTGTACTTGCAGTATAGATTAGTGTAGGTAAAAAAAATTTATAGTTTCTCCTAATCCCCTCTATAATTCTTAGGTAGCGCTATCTTAGGTTTTCTTGTAATTGGTTGTTTATTTAAGGTAGCTATTAGCTAACTTAAAAGCTAATTAATTATATTTATTATTAAGGCCACTTGCTGTGCCTAGACATAGGCCTATTGCCTAAGATTCTTAATCTCCTAGGCACTTAGGTTATCCTTAGTATTAGAGTTAGATACATTAAGCATCTTGTTATTTCTAGACATTAGTTAGCTTAGCGCAAAAAGTCCTAGACCCTAAGCTATATTATTCCAAGTAATTCCTTTAAATGCTATTTAAAATCTTAATTAAGCAACTTATTCGTTAAACTATTTACTAAAATTCTTAGTAGTGGAAGTATTATATAAGATTACGCTGTACTTCCTTAAGCTTAGTCTATACTAAGGCAAGGTAGACTAAAGTAGTAGTCTGTAAGGTATTGTAGAAAATGTTTAAGTAGAAAAGAATTATTAATGTTAACTAAAGGTAAGCAATCGCTCGGTGGTCTGAGCTTTCCTCCCAGAACTCATCCACCCACCGTTCGAATCTCGTTGACTACACAATCTTTTTTTTTGACTTTTTCGATTGATTAGTAGAGGGTAGCTGCTTTTCACTTTTTTGGAACCCCATTTTGACTACAACAACAACCACCATCTTTGACACCTTAAAAAATAAAGGTAAGCAATACTAATTTTATAGATAACAAAATAACTAGTTAACAATTTATATAAAAGATAAACTATTTAAGTTAACTATAATAAATGTAATAATAAAATTTAAGATATTCTTATACCTATTGCCTTTGTTCTATGCTATTACTATTATCTCTTAGGTACTGCCTTCCGTAGGATAGCTGTGATAGCGGCTATCCCTTATCCTCATAACATCTCTTCCTTGGCAGGATAGTCCTTCTTGGCGGGATGGTCGTCACGTGACCTGCGCCCCGCGCTGATTACTGCCTTCTGGCATGGTGGCTGGTTGACCCTCAACCCCTATCCGTACATCAAGGAGAGAATCCTTCCTGTTACTTGTAACACTAGTGAACAATTCAAGTAAAAAAAGTAACTATAAGAAAGTTAACTATAATAAGTATAATAATAAAACTTTTATATTCTTTTATTTTAGTTTCTTTATTTTGTGCTATTACTACTATCACTACTATTACTACTATTACCAACGCCTGTAAAATTTATAATAGTTGCTATTATCCTTAAGTTATGTTATTACTAAAAGTACTTTTTTAGCTGAATATTAATTATATAATCTTTATTTTTAAGGTGTTTAAGGTGGTAGTCGTTGTTGTAGTCAAAACAGGTTTTCTAAAAAAGTAAAAAGCAGCTACCCTCTACTAGTTAGTTGCAAAAGTCAAAAAAAAAGATTGTGTGTAGTTAACAAGATTTAAATCGTAAGTAGATAAGGTCTACACGCTAAGCGCTTAGAGCAGAAAAGCTTAAACTACTAAGCAACAATTAGGGTTAAAAAATTTGCTTTGTAAATTGATCAGACGGCAAATTAGCTGCCGTTTCCGGCAGACACTGAAGCAGGATTCAGATGCTGACTTGCCGCCAAACCTCTCTATTGTAATCGGTGGCTCAGCGGCGCACGCACTTGTCCGGATGACCACATAAAGATTAGCGCAGCTATTAGCGCTTTGTTAGGGGGACAGCCTTGTCTTTACGTACTAGCTGTAAGCATACAATCTTCTTACCCCCTATGGGCCTACAAGGGCAATCCCTGCATTACCATGCTGAGCTTATTTAGGTACACGAGCGTCTCTTAGGTGTATATAGCAACTCGATTGCGTACCTAAGACTAGTCGTTGCCACGCATCTAGTCTACAAGTCAGTACCCTTTTCTCTTCCTTTATCACTTATCACTTTTTATATTGGCGCCAATTCGCACGACAGCGAATTGACCGCTTGCGCATTCGCTGGTTTGCTACTAGATCGACTCTACTCCCTTATCAATCGCTGCTTCCTTTCACCGCCAACAAGTGCGCATGTAATTAGCTGCCATGGATTGCAGTCGCACGACGAGGCGGTCGACGTCCACCAAATTTTCAGACAACGACACGGAATACCAGACTGATAGCACAAGTGTCGAGGGCGACGCTCGAAACGAGTCACGGTCACAGCCAGATCTGCTCAGCGACGATGAAACCTCTGAAAATGAGCTTGGCCGTCCGCCAGAGTATCATCGAGCGCATGCGAGCCAGGTCAATAACACGAAGATCACCAAAATCTATGCAGACAGCACGATTCTGCAATTTAATAACCTGCACGGACGCGCAATGCACATGGACGCGCAATGCACACCCTACTAAAATTTCTATTGTTATAGATAAGGCTGTACAGCCACCCACAGTCGCTATTATCACGAGATTTTATAGTGTTGTAGTAACTATAGCATTCCGATCATAATAGGCTACTTATATTTACTTAGTAGCTTGGTGGTGCAGCCGTGGCGGGTGGTCTAAGTTAGGACGGCTAGTGCAGCCACCTTAGCTTGTACATAAGACAAATTAACAACAACACGTTTCTAACGCTTCTGCTTTTAAGAGGAGCCTTGTGAGGCTTTACGCTTACTCTTTTAGGATAATTGTATAGCTTTTTCAGCCTCACAGGCTGCCTTTTAAGCCTCCTTTTAAGCTACCTTAGCAGCTTTCTCCTTCTCTCTTACCTCCTTAAGCCTCTCTCTCTTAACATGCTTCTCCTAGGCTATTTAAAGCTTGTACAATTAAGCTTACCTCTTTGACTTAGATCTCTTAGCCTTCTAGAGTTGTAATTGCTATTGTTCTTATTATTATTCTATCTTATCCTCCTTAGCTTGGCGAACCTTCTTAGGAGACTAAAAGACAGCTCCTCTATAGTACTCTTTAGGCCTATTAAGTGAAAGCATGTAGCTCTTCTTTTAGTGTCTCTTTTTAATCTTTAGAGCCCCCTTTAAGCCCTAGTTTTCTCCTCTAAGTATACTATTTTGAGCTAAGAGGTGATAGAGGCTTTAGCAAAGCTTTTTCACCTCCTTATTATTAAAATCTTTTACCTCCTAGCGTATAATAGACTTAATTTTAAGCTAATCATCTCTACTAAAGACAGAAGAAGAGCTTTTATCTAAACTAGAGGCCTCTTGTTAGAACTTTTAGAGAATAACTTTAGTATTTAGTAGATTAATGCTAGTTGCCTTAAAGGAGCTTATATAAGTCTCTTTTCTAATAGCTATACCCTAAGCCCTCTAAAAGAGCTTAAAGAAGTCTCTTTATACTAAAAGAAAGATTCTATAGCTCTAATAGAGGAAGTTTAACAACTCTTTTAAGTAAGCTAACGCTAGAGGCCTAAACATTTTAACGTTAAGAGGCTAAAGCTTATAAGTTAAATAAGGAGGATATATAGTAACTAGAATCTTATAGCTGTTGTAATAATCTAAAAAATCTATAGTTACATAAGATAAGTAGCTATTAATAATAAGTAACTAGTACCTAGTTTAAGCGTAGCGTATAGTCTCTCTTTTAAAGACCTCTTTAAGCTAAGCTAGGCCTATATTATTATTAGTCTATCTAGAGGGTGATAAAGTAACAAAGACTAAGTGCTTGTTTAGATTAATTGCCTCTACCTAGGCTAATTTTAGAGCTCTAGCGTTTAACTAAAAGATAAGAGATAGAGAAAGAAGTGTACTATCTAAATAGATGCAGGCTAGAGCTGTAACCTACTCTCTAGAGCTATCCTGTAGGCTAGAAATAACTCTTTCTCTTTTATATTGCCTCTTACTAAATATCCTTTTTAACCTTCTAAGGATTCTAAGTAAGAAGCCCTTTTTATCTATATTAAAGATGTACGAGAGCTGTATATTGTACTCCTTTATTTTATTATGTAACAGCTTAAAGTACAACTTATACTTAGTTACTAAATTAGCTTTATAACGCTTCTAGTCTATAGGCCTCTACTAGTAAGAGATAAGATAAGAGGAGTTCCTGCAGAGGAACCTAGAAACCTAGTATTCTAAAACGTCTCTACTAAGCAAGGATAACGTAAGATAGCGTATTATTAAACGCGAAGGTAGTGTACGCCTCTTAGTAAGGGATTTAATATATTATATAAGCTCTTTTTCGCGTTGTAGGTGGAGAGAAAGGTAGGCGACATTGCGTGGCTAGCATTTAGCCTAGTACCTCTTTATAAGCGTTGTGCGTACAACACTATGCTTTTTTGCAATTTAAGAATACGAGAAAGATGCGCCTAGCTTGCGCGATTTGATTTCTGCGATTGCTTCCTGAATCGGGTCCATATTGGTGGAGTTATGGCGCGTCGAAGTTGGGGTGTTGATGTTGGTGGGGTGTGCATTGCGCGTCCATGTGCATTGCGCGTCCGTGCAGGTTAATGTTGAGTCGCAATGGCGGCGGTAAGTCTTCATTCACCCTCTTTCCTCTCTCATGTCTCTCTGTTACGGCACAGTTTTGAAACGCGTGGCGCTAAATACTGCACAGGTACTGTGCCCATATTGGAGAAGACCCGGAAGAGTTGATGAATCCCCTCTCACTTGGTGATGTTTCAAGCTTTTTTACGTGGAAGCTGGATTAAAGGCGCGGTGCAGCTGGACGAAGGCTTCGTGGGATCAAGGAAGCATCATCTCTTGGTACGTTCTGAAAGATATTTCTCCGAGTGTACAGAAACTTGGTAGGGAAGGACATGGATAGCAAGATGTCAAGAGGCACGCATAATGTCAGTTACATTCTCGTTCTGTTGAGCTAAGTATACTCCAGAAGAGGAGCTAACATAGGAACCAGGTGGCAGTGAAGTTGGCTCAGGATTATGACTTGAGCCACACACCGAGAGAGAAGCCTCCCATGGACGCACAAGACATGCTTGAGATCACACAAACGACCCTCACGACCGTCGAGAAAATGTTCAAGGTAGGAAGGTACCGCATACAGACATGCTTCTTCATTCTAGGGGGTTTCATCACCGCAAATCGACCACAGGCGCTCCTCGGGTTGCGGTATAGAGATATTAAGGTCACCATACTTCGAAATCCAAACGGCGGTCCACATAACATCCTGTTAGAATGGACATATAAGTTCACTAAATCGTTCCTAGGGCCTAAAGCACCGTACGTATACCGATTTTCAATCAGCTTCAACGACCACACAGAGTCTGCTAACGTAGCAGGAACACTTTTCCAATCCCTGAAATTATTTTCGATCCCTCTCTTGTCCTGAGGCCCCATGTCTTCTTGTTGGGCTTGATGTTTGCCGACAAAGCCTTCTCGATCAGTGAACTGACCCCGGAGAACCTATATACGCTTGACATTCGACCCGGTTGCAATCAACTTAATGTGCCTATCAGAGAAGACGTAGCTGACCTCTGCGTTTTCCGTCGGTACACGCAAACCGCAACGAAACTAACAATTAGTGACAAACAATTGTCGTATGCTACTGTCAAAACACACATGCAGGATGTGGGTGAAATCACATGGTTCATAGCTGTGGCGAAACTGTATTGTCCCTGATATGGAGCAGCCAATGCCTTTGATAAGGATGGTACGTGATGAGCAAAGTCAAACGACGGGAACAGAAAAAAACTGACCTAACTGTGCTTACAGGCAACATTAGCGACGCCTTGCGAAATTTGATCATGAAGCACCACAGTCAGATGTCTTTCTGAACCATTACCTCAACCTAGTAGTTGGCGCAGACACACAAGCTGTTGCACGAGGCTTAGCGCCTCAAGAAGAGCTTATGCAGGCGGCATGCAGAATGAGCCGATGGATCGATCCTGAGCGACCTCGATTCCTTACGCCAGAGCAATCCCAGTCTGTTGACCAACACCCGCGAATCCGAAAGTTGCCTCGGCAGCAAAAAAATCTCGATAACAAGCTTTCGCTAGAGTACAAGGAGCTCAAGAGAAAGATCCGTAACGAAAAGCAGCGGTTAAGGCACGCACTCATAAAGAGCATCAGACACGACTACGACAGAACGCGAGCAGAGAAGGATATACGGCAACAACTTTCGGGTGGAACATTCGGGGAAAAGATCAAGACCGATCTAAGGCGGTGTTCTGAACGGAAACTGCCGCATAGGGAGTTGATTGAGTCAATCATATCGGTGCCTGGATCATGTCTTAAGGAAGAGACTCAACGACGAAGTACAGCCATCAGGAGAGTTGCAGCATACTGCCATTTTGAGGAAGGTGAAACGTCGAGAAACCATGGACCTCGAGAGACTGTTGACATGGATGAAGTGACTCTCAAACGGGCGAAAGATGTTTTCGAAAAGGAGAAAAGACCCAGGGTGTGCTTCATATGTCTGGGTAATGAAGCTCTCACTGTGAAGAAACGTGTTTATGAATTCTCATCGCCAGGCAATCTCACCCAACACTTCAAACGACATCTGAGGGGGTTCAATAAGAGGACGGGCGAGCAGTATAATTTGTGTGAGACGCATCTGGAGAAAGCGATGGACATGCAGCTCCATGCTTATGATCGGCATGGCACTTGTTCGTAACTTAGACTGCATCCTGAGATTTCTTTCCTGAGGCGCACTGTTCAATGTCATGCCATAACGACCTTTCCATGTGACTCAAAATTCTGCTCTGAGGTCTTGGCGCAGTTCATAGCAACGGCATTTAGCCTGACCTTTGACGAAATAGTGAGCCAAGCTGTCGTGACAGAAATTTGGCACCACTGCATCTATTCCGTCCACAGGCTGACCATACATCCCGCTCGTGATTTTGTAACACTCAATTTAGATCATAGTGACCCTTAGAGAGATGAGCGTAAAAGAGCTGTAAAGCTCAGAGCCTAATAGAGTACGAGCAGATATGCGGCTGGTTCACGAACCTGGGTTGGGCACAGCGTGGAAATCATCGAGGTTGGTTGATGGGAGATAGAATCAAATGAGACTGGGGTTTGTACAGTAATACGGAGGAATTCTGAGTCTATGGTCGCGTCTCGATTGTACATCGCTTTGTTGTAGCCTCTCTCTAAGCCTTTCGCTAGAGATCTTACGTTAGCGCACCACAAGCCACTTCGGTTCAGCAACACCACTTGGATTTAGTTTCAGTGCAACGAGATTACAGTACTAATCCACTTGGATTGGACAAAGCTACTTGGCTCATCCTAATGCCAAGGCGCCCTGCCCTAACTTTGTACAGCTCGAGCCTTTTCCAAACACACAGGAGCTCGTTCTTGGCTACATCGTGCTTCTCAAATAACCATAGGGGATTTAGTTCACGGTCTGTTGATAAAGTGCGTTAAATGCGTTCTGAGATATTACCGAACAGGTGGCCTCAGGCCTGTTGTAACAGTGCATGATGTAGTTTTCACTTCGTTTCTGACTGAAGGCTTGGTGCATTGCGCGATCGGATTCGAAATTGTTAACCCTCGTTATTCAACAGAAAGATGTACCCAAGGTGTCTCAGCTCAGTGGTAAGTCCAACTATGCCTGTTACACAATTTGTTTTCCATTATATTTGTCTTGATTTCTTGCTCTTCCTAGCATGATAGTTCGCTCTTAACGGGTAAAATGTCCAGTTTTAAAGCCAATAAGACACTTCGATGTTTCCTACCGTACGTATGCGACGCTCCAGCTGTAGGCGTACCTAGATGATCTAGAAGAAACTGGAAGACAATTTGATATAGCAGCAGATGCGCTAGCTGGACAAAGGCGCGGCACATAATGGCCGAAGGCTGCACTTGATCGTCGTTGCTGCGATGATGTGAGACACAGATGAACTACAGGAGCATTTGCAGGTGCACAAAAAGATCGAGATAGGTCCTTGGCGTCGAAGCAACTAGCATAGTACCATCCACAGGGATGGGTGCCCTTCACTGGATCCGCTAGTATCTGCAGCTCACGCACGATGTGTTGCCAAGGTGGCACAGCAACGTGGGTCGCATCCATGGTTGAAGCCGTCGCTTGCCGTGCACTTGCACGTAGATTGAAGCAAAACATGTAACGGGTCGACGTACGCTCATGACTCGTCATTGCGATCCTGTGAAGCAGTGATCGTGACGGCGCTCGCCGTTTGATCCAGCCGGAACGGTTCCTCCTTGGACATGAGCTGAGACACACAGTGCCACCTGTTCAGAAATAGCATCGGCCCGCACTACCGTCAGAAGAACACGGGTTAACTTAACTTAAGGAGGTAAGCGCGCGTGCACTAATCTGCCTCTATAATAATGTACCTAGCTATCCGCTATTAACAGCAGGCAGTAGCCCTACCCATTCAGTTAAAGCAAAGACGCACTACAATCCATTAAGGACGTCTAGTCCAGTCAGCGCGCGTACGCCATGCCATAGTATTACGTGTATCTGCCATGCCACCGCTGAAGCTTGCATCTAACGTCATGTACTAAAGATACCACTTGTAGTGCAGGGCAAAGGATCTAGTCTTACTTACAAGTAGACCCAGCATCCCAAGTGGTTTGTAGCTGCCAGTCCACTCAGCATCCGCACCTAGTTAGTCTTAGTCAATTAGCTTGACGCCTATCCTGGTATTTTGTTATCTTTGACTAGGACACATGAGAGTTTGTATGGGATGTGGGGCGGGTAACAACTAGGCCATGAGAAACGCGGAATCAGTTCGTGCAAGCCGGGCAAGCGCGACGAAAATAGCGCGGGTAATGTACTGTACAGTGTCTGCAGCCATCATCTGCAAGAACTAAGCCCTATACTAAGACACCAATAGCTCTGTAAGACGCATAGATGTTGTCTGCTATCAATAGCAGCTTTATGCCAAGGGGTGTAATATAGAAGCTGGCGTGATGGACACCACTTGGGATTAGTTCATCTGCTCTTCGACCTTCCCGTGCCGCTTACAGATGTACAGCAACTTAGTACAGTAAAGCGTGTGCTGCAATAGTCTACAACTCATTGCACGGAGTGGTTAAATACAGCGCAGCAATGCGACATCCTTTCTTGACTAGTTAGAAGCACTCTCTTTCTCTCAAGGTAACATATGCTCACGATCTGCTGTCTGTACCCTTAAATTACCCTGTTCCGCGTTACCGCTACCACATACCATCCTCATCTCTTAATACGCGCACGAGGAAGTACATTGCGTCTGTGCCTGTAGATAGTCAGGATGACAGGTGTCATAAGCAGAGAACATTGCATGGTAAGCAACCAACGAAACTTTGTTTTCTCCAGTCAAAGAAAGACAACAAGAAATAACTAGAAGTAAGACAGATTTCAGAATGGATCCTTCTCATCGTCATCTATGCAGCCGTCGCCGTTCGTATCTACAATCGTCTATCTCGCCTCCGTAAGAAACTGAATCTAGCCGACTGTTTGTTGATCGTCTCTGCCGTCAATGCTCTGGCTCTGGTCATCTGCGACACACTTACATACCAAACAGGCGCGTTAGACGGCTACGTAAGATCGCGGAAACTGTCCAAGGTAAGTTTTCGTTCCAGCATTCGTTATCCCAAGATCTATATCCCTCTTATGACCTAGACCGAGTCTGAGTTCTGGCTGCTTAGAAGCGCAGATACTGTTTGCTTCAAATTATTTTTACGACTTCGGCATAGTTACCGTGTCTGTGCGCGTTTTGCGCATGGTCGAGTTTTGCGCACCCCAACAACATGAAGATTTTAGAAAAATGAGGCTGTAGAGCCACCACTAATAGCTAGTATCGCGAGATCTTGTAGAGTTGTAGTATATATAGTATTGCGATCAATTTATACTACTTATATTTGCTTAGTAAGGTGACGTTGCGCCCGCGGCGGGTGGTGCGCGCTAGGGCAGCTGGTGCAGCTACCTCAGTTTCAACATAAGATAAATTAACAACAACACGTTTTTAACGCTTCTACTTTTAAGTAAAGGCTTATAAGGCCTTGCGCTTACCCTTTTAGGACAGTTATATAGCTTTTTAAGCGTTACGAGCTAATTTCTAACGCTCCTTTTTAGCTGCCTTTTTAGCCTTCTCTTTCTGCCTTACCTCCTTAAGCCTCTCCCTCTTAACACGCCTCTCCTTAGCTTATTAAGCCTTATATAATTAAGCTTGCTCTTTTAAGTAAGTCTTTTTAGCTTTATAAAGTTATAGTAGTTGTTATTTGTGTTATTAAACTACCTCGTCGTCCTAAGCCTAACAGACCTTCCTAGGCGACTAGAAAATAGCACTACTATAGTACTCCTGAGGATTGTTAAGTTAGAGAGTATAGCTCTTCTTTTAGTGTCTCTTTTTAACTAAAAGAGCCTCCTTTAAGTCTTAAATTTCTCTATAGAGGATACTATTTTAAGCTAAGATGTAGTAGAGGCTTTAACAAATCTTTTTTACCTCTTTAGTGCTCTAATCTCGCACTAAACGGCGTATAAGAGTCTCTATTTTAAGCTAATTATCTCTACTAAGTATAGAAGCTAAAGATTTATTTAAACTAGAGGCCTCCTTGCAGAATCTTTAAAAGATAACCTTAGGATTAGGTGAGTAGACCTTAGTTACCTAGAAAGACTTTCTAATAGTCTCTTCCTTGAAAGCAGTACCCTAGGCCCTCTAAAGGAGGAGAAAGAAGTCTCCTTTTACTATTAGTAGGAGCCTCTAGCTTTTATAAAGATAAGATAAAAGCTTAGTTAAGTAGGCAGTTAAGAGAGGCTTAAATAATCTAATATTAAGCGGTTAAAGCGTATAGGTTAAATAAGGAAGAAATACAGCTAATAAGATCTTATAGTTATTATAGTAATTAATAAAATCTATAGTTAGGTAAGATCTATAGCTGTTAAGGAGGAGTAATTAGTATCTTAAATAAGCTTTCTGTCTAGTCTCTCTCTTAAAAACCTCCTTAAGCTAGGCTAGACCTATATTATTATTAGTCTAGCTAGAAGGAGATGAGCTGACAAATACTATATGCTTTTTGTTATTAATATCCTTAACCTAGCTTGATTTTAGAGCTCTAACAGCTAACTAAAAGATAAGAGCTAGAGATAGAGCTGTACTATCTAAATAAACGCAGGCTAAGATAGTTACCTACTTTCTAGAACTATCCTAAGTTGCAGCTATTACTCCTTTTTAATTATATATCTTCTTGTCAAACACCCTTTTTAACCTTCTAGTTACTCTAATTATAAAACCTTTCTTATCTATATTAAAGATTTAAGAAGGCCCTATATTGTATTCCTTTATCTTCTTATGTAGTAGCTTAAAGTAGAGGCTATATTTAGCCTCTAAATTAGCTTTGTAGCAATTGCGATCTATTCCTGCCTGCTAGCGTAAGATAAGATAGGTAGGATTCCTATTAATAAAGCAAGTAACCTAGCTTTCTAAAACCTCTCTACTAGCTAAAGATAAGGCAAAGTTGTGTATTATTACGCGTGTAGGTAGTGTACGTCGTTTAGTAAGCGTAGTAATATACTGTAGGAGCTTAGTTTCTTAGTGTAGGTGAAGGAGTTAGTAGGCGAGTTAGTGTGGTTAGTTTTGCCCTTAGTGCCTTCGCGTCAAGGTTGAGCGTACTACACTATACTTTTCTGCAAACTTTGTATATGAGAAAGATGCGCCTAGTGCGCGCGAATTAATTTCATTAATTGCTTCCTAGATTGGATCCAAATTGGTGGAGTTATCAGGTGTTAAAAAGGTAGTGTTGTTTTGGTGGGGTGCGCAAAACTCGACCATGCGCAAAACGCGCACAGACACGGTAACTAGGCTTCCCAAAGGCCAGCATGCTCGCCTTTGACTAGAACTTTTTCGTTCTCAAAGGTCGACGAACCATACGCAATTCGCTATTCGCCATCAGTCTCTTCGTGGCTGCTTGCTACTTAGCGATACTGTTTGACAACACATTCTACTATAGCAAGGACGTTTCAGTGCAGTAGTCCCAGGAAGATAGTGCATGCTCTGTGTTTTATGCCCAGACGCCTTTCCTCCTTAACTTTGCACTCGGCCTGGCGTACTATCTCATCATCTACGTATGGCCTTTGCTCCCGCTATCGCAGCACGCACTTCAAGAATCTACTAGAGTTCTCTTTATCTTCGTCCTAGGTGCTCTCGCGATAGCTTCTAGGGTCTTTTGCTTTATATGCCTAAAGATAGGAGCTCATCAAGAAAACCTAATCTGTAAGCTTTTCCTTCAAGGAAGAAGCGGGGCCCGGCTGACATGCTTTTTGCACAGATATCCTTAGCATGCTCGAGATGACTCTGTCAATCGTCGTTGTTTCTGCCTCTGGACTGCAGCCAAACCAGCCACCGTAGGGAATCGAGCCTGTTCTTTAGCTAGGTAGACAAAACAGCGCCAAGGCGGTATACGTAATGGGAATCTGCGTTGCGAACCACTCTCGAATAAGTCTGCAACTGAAAACTGTTTCACTTCCCATTAGCACTGACCAATGGGTCGAAAACAGCAGCAGAAATCATGCGCCACGTTTCAAGGGCGCCAAGTGGCTGAGGTTGTCCACGCGCGCTCGTCGCCTGCGCAAGCATAAGCAGGTTTGCGATTGCAAGACGGATAAGGCTGATGACGAACAGGAACTGGAGCAAATCGTCGAGGCCCACTAGCCTCGTAAGTAGCCTGTCAGATGACTTTGCGCTGATGAGAGACTATGTGCAAGAACCGGAACCCAATTTCGGTCATCACTGTAAGTGGATGTGCGGTTTTGTTACTCTTGCATGGCTATTGACATGGCCGAACACCTCACGCAGCCGCACATTGTGGATGCTGAAGGAGTGGAGCTTACGAAACTAGTCACGCAGGATGAGGCATGGAATCATTTTTGGCTGAGCAGGGCCCGCGCAGCGTAGGCAGGATGTGTTGAAGTCGTGCTCTTGCTGACGGAGGCATACGGCAGTAAGTCTCTACGATCCCCCAGCGATCCACGGCGAGTTCGCATCGAGTCGTTCCTCCACTTTCTCGACATATGTAACCGTGTCGTCGCACTCTCCCCCTCCTGCAGGGCCAATGTGGCTGCAATGGACATCAGGCCGATACTTGACCATGAGCTCGTGTACACTGCGGCACATGAGCGTGTTCATGCCCAGCTCAAAGCTCTGTCCCACGCGTAACTCTTTCGTTAGAAAACTATAGCAATCCTCCCAGGAGCCGTATTAGGCGATCGTGCTGTCACAATGCCTTGCATGCGAGTTGCATATCAATGTCGCGACCTTGTCTACTGTCTTGCCGCTGGCCTCCTCAGCAGAGCCGCCTAGGCTCAGGACGAGAGTCTGGAAGAGGTTTCAGACCACTTGAACACAACCTTATACTGTGTTATCTGACAAGTAGAGTTCTACGTTATTTATGTGTTGATCACAACTAGAAGAGAGATACTGCTAAACGCTAGAAAGGTAAAGTTAACGCGCGTAGTGGCTGATGCAATGTTCTAGACCGCCGCAAACTAGATAACTTCGTATCTTGTAAGATTTCTAACAATAGACACAGAGTCTGAGGGTATAAACAGCCTAAAGATGTACTCAGTGTTAAGCTCACAACCTATAAAGGTGCGCGTGTTAGAAACGCGTCCTTAGATCTGCTTATAGTTAGTGCAAGCGACTCTATGCAAGAGCCATTATCTTACGCTGTTAGAGAATACAGTTAAGTTAATAGACTCTGCTTCTTTTACATTATTGGGCGTTATCTATCGCTCGTAGAACTCGTGCTAGAGGCGCTAGAGTTCGTTGTACCCTAACTCTGGAGTGGGATCTGTTTGCGCGCATGAATCCAGAAGATGTCAGCGCCTGGCGATCTTAGCTGCGGGGGCTCATTTACCAGCGATGACTCTAAGAAAGCCGGGAAGAGCCAGCAAGCATGCAAAGATCCTTATGTTCATACGCTCCGGAACGGTGTCTTGTGGAGAGTGTTTCGGCCGGTTTGTGAATGGTCGCGGTTTTGAACGTAAACGTAAACTCGAACTCTTATGATCTACCTGATAGATTACAGTCCCGAAACCGACATTGATATCTATAGCTGCACATGCTGGCGGCTCTGCATGTTGTCGCTGGTTCGAGCTCCATAACGACGCAAGATTCGCCCAATGCGCATCGGCTTGACCACATGGGGAACCACTTGGGGAACTACACGGGCAACCACGTGCAGACCTAATGATGCTTGGTCACGACTAATACGGTCGCAGATCTTGCCGAGTCCTTCTTCATCCAAGGTATCGCCAGCGCCAGCTGGATCGCGGCAGGACCGCTTTTCAACGTGCCAAGGTGTGAACGCATCTTCTTGGTCGTTGCCTACGCTTTCGTTGCTATGCGTATAGAGCGTCTTTTCCGCCTTCGCGAGAAACTAACCTGTTCTAAGATCTTGTTGTTCGCCTCTGCTCTTGACGCCTTGAGTTTGATTATCTGCGACATCCTCGCTTTCCAGATGGCGTACGTACCGTCCATCCTCATCAAGCTTAGAGTAGACTTTAAGATCTCTACAGATCTATAGAATGCTTTAGAAAAGCAGACTTTCAATAAGAGTGTACTGTTTTAGAGTCGTTACGTCAACGCAAAGTTTTCCATGTTAAGCTTACTGTTGTCGTCCCAGCGGGACCAAAAGAACTCAGCTGAACGTGTACGTAGAATGACAGTGCACGACAGAGGCGAGAATCGTTCGGATACAGCATACCGTACGTGTCTGGTTTCTCTCCGACGCTGTCTTGCGGAAGCCTCACCTCAACTGGTCGACTACCAAGAGATGTTGCTGGAGTAATCACGAGTGCCGTTCGCGAAAGCGCCCCACCCCCAGTAGTCACATTTTAACAAATCATTGGCTTTCGCACGGACCTGCCCCACGCGTGCTAGCGTCCGAGCTGGGCGACTACTTAAAGCATTGTTTCAGCACTTCCACTCATGTAAAACTACTTGGGTAGATCTGCACATCATGTGCGGGCAGATGTATTCGTAGAATGCCGCGTCATGCTACATCCTTGTGGCAATGTCACACAGGCTACTGTCGCATGGTCTGGCGCTGACTTTGTGGATGTAGAGAGATAGGAAGACACAGGACTCCTATGTTCTGTCTTAGCTGAGGTCTAAGTTATTGTACTGTGTGGTCAGCAGCGTTATTTCTATGTAACCTTAAAGCCCTGCCTAAAATAGCTAGAATTAAATACTTATTATTAATAAAGTTATTTATACAAAATGCTTTAGCAAACATTACAAAGCGTAACATAAAAATATATAATATAGTAAAGTAATATTAGCTTGCTATATAAATATTAAAATTTTAAATAGCAAAATAGGTACACTTACACTATAAATATATTAAAAGGGCTAATACTAAAGAAAGTAAGTTATGCCCTTATTATGGAAAAAAGTAATTTATAAGCAATTGTAAAGCGCAGTTAAAAAGTCTTGATATAATGGTATTTTACTATATTTCTAAGCAAATAGCTTGGGGTATGTTATTATAAGTAATAACTAAGCATTAAGTAAGCAAGGGTAAGCGAGGGTAAGCAAAGGTGAGCAAGGGTAAGCAGCGGGTAAGTAAAGGTAAGTGAAGGTGAGCGAAGGTAAGCAAAGGTGAGCTGAGGGTAAGCTGAGGGTAAGCAGCGGGTGAGCGAGGTTAAGCAGTGTATCGGGTGGGCAGCCTATTACGACAATGAAAGAACTATTATAAACCTTAGTTTAGACATATCTATGCATAATCTACTTGCGCTTTTCTTTATGATCAGGCACACAACCTACTGGAGCAACTGTGTGATGCAGTTAGTCACTAGAGATCGCGAGGCTATCAACACAGATCGTTATGAACAAGACGTCTAAAAGGCTAGAAGGAAACGACTGTGAGCCTGAGCATCGCATAGCAAGTTACCCTCAGAAAATCCGGGGCATGCGCATTCTTCGGAGCTCTGCAGTGAGCCCGTTCTATAGGCAGAGTTCTGGGACCCAGCTATTACTAAGGACTTACTAACATTGATTTCACCCTTTCTGTTAAGAGTCTTCCTCTCTTTGAACAAAATCGTACTGCAGACACAATCTTACAGAATAAAGATTACAATGCTTTTCCTATTGCTTCTACTCGCAGTTAATAGTTAAAAAGAGTACAGCTACGTGCTTAATAGCCTTTTAACCGTCGCAATTACTGAGGATGACGGTGGTACGATCAGGACGGTGGTACGATCGCTTATGAACACCAAAACTACTCCAAAACTTAAGTATATTAAGGCTATTAACTTTTTAACTACGTTAAGTTGGGGTCGCACAGACCAGTGGTTGTGGTTAGGTTAAGGTTACACAGACTAGTAGTTGTAGTTAGGCTACGCGTATAAACTGTAGGTATAGGTTAGGTTGTAGTTAGGTTATCAAAGGAAGTGGTTAGGTTGTAGTTGTTAACACAGTTAGTTATTACAGGCTTACAGCATATAAGATAATTAAAAAAGAATATTTTTATTATTATATATATAAAAAACCCTAACTTCTATTTATGCAATTTTTCTTAGCAGAACAAATAGTTACTGTAGCACTAAGCTTTTTATATTATCTAATAGCTATTCTTAAATCTTTAGCTTAAATAGTAACTCTTTTAGCATAAATAGCATTAAAGTTAGAGTCTATATTTATTAGTAAGTATATACTTTAGAAATAACAAGAGTAGTTACAATACCTTTAAAGTAGCCAACTAAGAACGCTTTAGCTAACTCTTAAAGAGTATATATTGCCTCTGCCTGAAAGCGTAGACTAAAGTAATAAGTGTATATAATTATATAAACAAGACAGCTAGATAGAAGTTTACACAATAATAGTTTAGTTAACTTTTACTACTTTTCAATCTTTTTTTAACGTAATAGCTATACGCTATTAGTGTTTAACTATAATAATAGACTGTAATAACTTACTGTCAGAGAAGGCTTAGGCAACCTTGACGATATATACTATCCTGCACAATGATCAGTAGTTCACTGATCATATCTACCCTTTTGGTTGTTTGGCGTAGTGGTACAGGGCTGCGTTCTGACACTTACTACTTAGCTTAAATCCTTATTTTCTTTTTAGAGCCCTTGAGTTTATAAGTCTTACAGGCGCCTTTTAACTAGCTTTCATATGCAAACTCTTTATAGGCGCATTACTACTAGTTAAAGCTTACGCAGTTTACTTAGTGCGCGCTATTATTATAGTTATAAAGTTGTTAAAGTTTGTAGTAAGCATATAAAATTATTATTGTTTTTTTTGCAGTAACAGAGTACGCAAGTAGACAGAATAAATAGCTGTTATAATGCAACGTGCTAGGGTATATTGTTAATAGCTAGTTGGTTAGTTAGATGTGTCTAAATATAGAAAAAATTTAATTTTTAGTTAGCTTTAGTAGGGGCGCTCAGACTACACTAGCTATAGTATAGTAATATATCTAAATTTCTACCTAATATTTAACTCCTTTAACTAAAATTGATTAATTATGGTGAATTATTACGTCTATTGCAATAACAATAATTCAAAAAGAGCTAAGTAAGAGTCTTAAAGGACTAGTTCTACGCATTCTAATTTTAGTGCTATTAGGTCTTAAATGTAATAAGTAGAAGAAGCTTATAAAGGTATTTCATACAGCTATAAAATATAGTGTATGTTTATTTAGAAAACGTTTTAAATATAAAGAAGACAAAATTAATAATATACTTATGTAACGTAGCTGAGGTAGTTTAAAGAAAAGTTACTCTACAAATTGAAAAGTCATATTTAAGAAATTATTAAGCTTTAGTTCTTAAGCAATTGCGTAAAGAAGTTAAGTAGCATAACTTAATATTAACACAAAGGCTTTACAGAATGTATATATAGCTAATTACGCTACTATATACTAATTAAAGAAAAAATTAAAACGCAAAAATTAATGCAAGAATACAAGTATTAAAGAGTATAAAAAAATAATTAAAGCAGCGTAAGAAGTGCTGAACTAAAGTTAATATAATGCCTAGAAGAGTAGTAAATTAATAGAGTTATTTATTATAAAGTAGTGCTTACACATATACTGTTAAGTAGCTATAAATAACTCTTGATTAAATTAATAAAAAAATGAAAGACGCATACCACAAAGTTAAAAAAAAGTAGTATAAAGAATTCTAGATAAGGCGGCGTAGGTAGTAGAAAGCTTAAACAACAGCAGCTAGAGTTATATATATACTTAGATTTCTAGCTCTAGTAGTGTTCTTAAAAACATCATGCGTTATACTTATGATAATATATATGGTAAAAATTTGCACTAATATCTTTAAAAGTAAATAAGCTAAAAGGATATAGCAAGACTTTGTTAAAGGTATAAGTCTAGAGAAGTTAGCTATTACTACTAATAAGGATTAGAAGTAAATTTTAACACATATTTTTATTACATATACTTACTAACTAGTATAGACTACTTAAACCTCTGCTAGTGTATAAGTTTTCAGAATTTAGCAATAATACTATCTTCTGTAGCAACAAGCTATATATTAAAAAACATAATAGTAATAAATGTAAAGAAGAAATTAACAATGACTCTAATATTAATGCGTACTATAGTCAATGTAAAAATAAGTATAAGACTAAAAAGTAGTTGCAGGAACTACAGGCTAAAGTTAAGAATAAAAACAAAGACGAAGATATAAATTCTACCACTTATATAGACTTTAAAGTCTTTTTAAATCAATCATAGTAGTATTCTTGCGCTAAGCTATTAGCATTGGTTAGCGCTTATTACATCTAATTAACACAATTTATATAACGTAATAAATATTACATAACTTAATAACTATACTACTTTTATTTCAAAGACATTGAAACCAAAAGAGTTTATCAAAAAGCGTCTAACATAGTACGTAAATAAAGAAATAAGTTAATTTTGACTTAGCTATATACGCGTCTACTAAAGGCCTATAGCCTGTATACTAGTAAAGTTGTAAAGTAGATAGCAATTGCAACAATTTATTACAGCTTTCTTTTATATTCTTAAACTAAACGCTATTTATATATATTCATTATAGCTCAGTATGTTTATAATTTTCTACAAAACCTCTACTAATTTAAAATAAGCAGAAACTAAGTTATCTAAGAAGAAGAGCATAAAGAATTAGATCTATTAAAATACTTACCTTAGGAAGCTATATAGAAGGAAGGAGAAAATAAGATTAAAACTAATTAGAATAAGTAATAGAGTACAACTAGCTAGGCTTAAAATTTAGATAGCAAATCTCCCTGCTAGAACTATGCTACCCGCACTAGTAGTGTTTAGCTAAAGCTTAGAGAAGCTGCCTATATCACAGCTAGCTACTCTTATATATTCTGTTTTTAGTGCAGCATAATTCTATAACACCTAAAACTCATTAGAATAAGAACTAAATACTTTGTAAATTATATAAATACAGGTAATTGTAAAGGTACTTTAACTGCTATTTATAATAGTCTACGTATAACGAACTCAATATATACTTAACTTTGAAAAAGTAGTATACCTGCTTTTATACCTAAATATACCTAGAATGTTTTTAAAAAAGAGCTTACACAAGCAGCTATTAATAGTAATTAGCTATTCTAATCTATTAAGCAGCTATATTTGATGTGGTTCTTATGAATTCTAAGTCCTTAGACTACAATAATTATCTATTATAAATTTATGTTAATGTTTTAGAAGTAGTTTAATAAAGCAAAAGCCTCTACTTTTAATAACCTAGGCCTTATAACTAAAATTTTAATTACACTAAATGTATAGATTACAGCTGATTAATTTAACTTTCTTGCATTTAAGAAGTACTAGGTGTTGGAGTATTGACATGCGTAACATGCGGGTCACCCTGTTGAGCAGGTGATCCTGGTAAGCTAAACACGTGACGATCGCGCTAGCGCCTATATATACGGGCTAGATCGTCTTATTCCTCTTAAGTAGTTATTGACCACTTTGTTGTGGCACTTAGTTGTTCAATACACTTATTCCACTCCTCCTAATTAAGCAATTGCTCCTTTTTAGCACCTACAGTTATGAGCCCGGCCGCTTAATTATAGTTTCGATTCCTACTGCGCAATTAGCAAGCTGTAAGGTTAACTGTTTAATTAGATTTTTACTCTCCTCTTTTTAATCTCCTACAGCACTAGCTAGCAGATCGCTGCTGCTGCTGTACCTCTCTCACTCATTAATCATACGATCAACCTCCACTAACCTACAGGCTACTATTATCGTTCACACAGCTACCTACCGACCGACTAATCAATCTATCGCACTCTAACGATAACCTACGTTGTAATCCTACAATAGCGTCTCACTAATATAGACTTTACTAACACACTGCTTGTTGCCTTAGAGGTGATCCTAAAGGCCTAATTAGACTAGCTAACCTAGTTTGCTCTGTTAAGACTGCACTGCTTAGAGAAGGGCATCTAAGATTAGGTCGATCTTAATCTCCTAGACGTGCCCTTAATAGACTACTAGGAGCTACAGTATCCTAAATTGCCTAAGGATATTAAGAAGCTAATCTCTCTACTAACTAACGCAAGCATGTAAGAACAAGAGGACTATAAGATTACTTAACGCAAATATAAAGCTTAAGTCTTTAATACTAAGTACAAGAAGGATAATTACAGTAAGCTAGTTAATAAGTATAAAGTATAGGCCTCTTAATAGATGAGGAAGGTCGCTAAGATTACTAATGTCAAGGACTAGATTAGCAAGACTGTCTATCTAGACCTGCTCTTAAACACCTTAATAAGCATAATCACTTAAAACCTTACTAGCCTTTAAGCCTTAGTAAAGATCTTAAAGGAGGATCTTGCACCTACTAATTGGAATACTTAGTATTTAATTAGAGCGCAGTACTAATCCTACCTAGATAAGGCTCGCTAGAGACAAATAGGTCCTAAGCAATAGTTTACTAAGTAGCAGCACTTATATTAATAAGCAACTATCTACTTACTCTCTAAAGTTATTAGGCTGTTAGTGATTACTAATTTTTTAGACGCCTTAGGCACTAAAATTGCACTAGACTAGTTACGTGTGAAGCATAATAAGCTAGCATAAGTAATAGCGCTTAATAAAACTTAATTAACTCTTAAGAATCTAGAAAAGATCTTCAGTCTTCTATTATAAGATTATTTAATTACTTCCTTAAAAGGAAAAGGACACGTAGTGTTTTAAACTAGATCTAAATTAGTGTTAACTTAATAATTTCCCAGTGCTAACAACTTAAAGTTAAATAAAGGTAGTAAGTAACCTTACTTTTGTCCCTGCAAGGCTAGTAAAAGACTTATTAGTAAGTATACCTAGATACTGCGCAACTACTGTCAACTTTAAACTATAGTTACTAGATTAAGCCTTCTTAGCAGTATACTAATTAAACTCTTAGACAACGACAAAAAGAAGATCCTAAAGCAATAAAACAGCGAAAAATAGGCAACTTTATACACTTAGATTAAGAAGGAAGGCTAGAAAGCTAGCACTAGCAGATTAGCTACTAATAAGTTAAGTAGATTCTACCCTAGCTTATTAGTTTTAGCATTAATTGACTTAAAGGACTTTATTAAGGAAATTAGACTAAATGTGTTTAGCGTAGCCTTTACCTCTTATGCCCTATCCCTCTACACGATTTTAGATAGTAGGTTAGTAGTCTACCTAGTTAATACTATAGATTACATAGTACTAGGCACTTTTAGCAAATACGCTAAGGACAAAACTGTTAAGGTAGGTACTTAAATTATACTAGTTGCTAGTATAAGAAATAGGCTGCTTAAGAACGTCCTACACAGCAAGGCTAGCCTTAAGATAACTAATCTTCTACTTACTAATGTTAAGGTTGTACTAGGTTTCTATGTTAATATTATATTAGAAGCACAGCTTAAGCAGGCAGGCATTTAGTATTTAGAATATAGTTATACTTTACAATTTAGAATAATTAAGAAGAATATTGTCTTAATTAACCTTAAGTGTTACTTAAATCTCTTGTTTATTAAATATAAGTAACTTACTTGTTACCCTACTTAACTATTGCTTATAAACGCTGTAGCGTGATTAAGGAAACCTTAGTTGCGTACTAGTAATGAGGACTTATAGTATTAACAATTAGGTCACCTAGGACAACAAGCTATTAAAGCCTTAGTCTACTTAGCGCAGAATATTAAGATTACTAGTAAGAAGCTATTAGAATACGAACACTACGCATTAGCTTATGCCTTACAAGTAATCTTGTAGCGACTAAAAGAGAGATTACTACAACCTTTTTATAGGATCTTATAAGATCTGTTTAATTTCTTAACTAGTTAGCTTCTTAAGAAATAGGCACTAATTATTAAAGAAGACTACTTAGGTAAGCTGTATAATTATAATATCTAGTTAAAGACACTAAATGATATTATGCTTATAATTAAAGGCTTTGCTGTAAAGATTAAGAAGAAATATTAGCAGAAGATTGTAGAGATCTATTAAGATAACAATACTGCTACACTGCTTTAGAGAGGGCAATTTAGATATAAAGAATAGGCTATAGAGAAAGGGATTATAATTAAAAAGCTACTGCTATATACTTATAAGCCTAATAGCTTAGTAGAGAGAGCTAGTTAAGAGCTAATTATAAAGGCTATTAAGATGCGCACAAGCGCTAATCTACTAGCTAAGCTTTAGCTAGTAATTATAAATACAGCGGCTTACCTACATAGAATAAGCCTTACTAAGATCTATAGCTACTAATCTCCTAACTAGGTGCTTAAAGAATAGTTTAAGAAATATTTCTAATATTATTAACTACCTAAGATTAGACACTAGACTGCTAATCTACGCCTAGACTAGAGTAGAATCTATACCTATAGCTACTAAGCTTATCCTTTAAACAAGGAGAATGCAGCTAGGCGTAATTATTAAGGATTTAAGGTTAATCCTCGCAGCTATATTAGTTTTTTAGTTAGTTATTAAGCCTCTAACATATACTACATATAAGTACTAATACTTAATTAGGTAATTACTACCTATAATATAACTTTTAATAAGCGTTAATTCTACAAAAAAGATTGTGAGGAAGAGCTACTAAGAGATTAAGTAATTAAGATTATAAAGAATCTTTATAATAGCAAGCTATCTAATCTAGGAGAGGATTTAGACCTCTCGCCTGTTTAAGGAAGAGTAGATTAGGTTACGCAGCTAACTACTAAAGACCTTAGAGATAATCTATCTACTATCTTAAGTAGTAAGGAAGGCCTACCTACTAAAGACGAGAGTAGATTAGAAAACGCTAAGTAAATAGAGCATAAGGCTAGTGCACTATTAAAAACTTACTTAAATTAGCAGCAAAATACTAGTCTTGCTACTTTAGAACTAACTCTTAAACTAGAGACTCTAAGGAGCAATAACGCGATTAATTGTAAGGTTATTAACAGTTAAACAGTATTACGTATGCTAAAAGGAGCTAATCTATTAATACTTAGAGGTAGGGAGCCTCTTTTAAATAAGCCTAACAACTTATTACTAGTCTAATAGTCTATGCCTGAAGACTCTAACGCGCTAGCTCGTCGTAATAGAACACCTACTTAGGTAAGCAGGATAGCAGGTCGTAAATTATCTTAAAATTTAAGATCTTAGGCTTTAAATAGTAGATAAAGTAAGTAATCATAAGCTTAACCTCTACTTATAAGACGTAGTACTAAGATTATAGGTAAAAGTCTAGATTAGCCTACAAATTGTTATCTTCTACTGCGCAAGCTAGATAGCGGGCGTAAGCATAAGGACGTAACTTAAGATCTTAATAATCAACTAAGAAGTAGAAGCATAGGTAGTCTTAATGCATTAATTGTAGATTATAAGGATCTATTATAGAATAATTTTTGTAATACCTACCTACTAAGTTTACAAGTAACTTAAAAAGACTAAGTAAGCTATAAGACTCTTAATTACGTTATTATAGTAGCTTTGCTTACTAAGCATAAGCTAAGTAGAAATGCTTTACAATATTATAACGATCTACCTAAACTACTAGGATTATAGAAGTAGTTGCTTTAGTATCTTATAAGGGCCCTATTTAAGGATACCTGTAGGAAGGAGATTAATTAGTTAAGTAAGAATAGAACTTAGACTAAGTTATTAAGAGAAGAAGTAAATAATTACTTAATACTTATAAAGTAAGTTTAGACTTACAAGTTTAATTAAAATAGCTTCTTTCTTAAATATAAGGCGTAGATTGTTGTAGGAAGTAATCTCTAAGAGAAGGACTTAATTAACTTAACATACACTGCTACATTAGTAGCTAAGTCCTTCTAAGCAGTAATAGCTATCGCTGCTAAAAATAATCTAGAGATTAAGTAATATAATGTTGTAAGAGCATTTCTTAATACGTTAATTATAGCAGATAACTTAGTAATCTGTAAGATGCTAGATAGCTGTAAGAAGCTAGGTAAGTGCGTACAGCTTAACTGCATACTATATAGATTATAAGACTTACTACTATTATAGTATAAGGAGTTCTTAGGGTTACTAAGAGAGATTAGACTAATTACTTTACTAGAGGAGCCCTGCCTTTTCTTTAATTAAGAAAGGAGGATCTTAGTATTATTTTATGTAGATAATATCCTACTGCTCTTCGTAAAAGATTATAAGTAGAAAGCAATAAATCTTTAGTTAAAGATTATAGACAAGTACGAGATAAAGGAATAAAGATTAGTTAAATAGTTCTTAGGTTTCTAGATAATTAGAGATTATAAGAAGCAGATAATTACGCTTGTTTATAATACGTATATTATTAAGATCGCAAAGAAGTTTAAGGTAGAGAATAATAGCTTTCTAAAGACTCTATTACTGTTAGAAGAGCTAATTAAGAACACTAGCGAAGCAACTAAGTAGGAGATTTAGGCCTACTAAGAAAAGGTTAGATTAGTGCTATACATAGCTATTATACTGTAACTAGATGTTACTTACTTAATCTTAAAGCTCTTACACTTTTTTATAAACTCTAGTAATTAGTATATAAAAGCTGTTAAATAGGTAATTATGTACCTCTATTAAACAAGATAAGATGCAATTTAATATAAGAACTATAATAGCTTAGACTTAATAATTGTAGGCGATGCTTCCTTTGTAGATAATTAGGAAACTCGTTAATTATCCTATAGATATATAGCTATCCTATATAGTAGTCTAATATTTTAGAAGGTAACTCGGCAGACTACAGTAACTACGTTAACTACTAAGGCTAAGCTGCTTACCTTTAAGCACACTACTAAAGAGGCTATAGCCTTTAAGCGCTTTTTTTGTAAGCTGTCTCTTAATCTAAAAGATATTTAGATAGTTTAGTGTAATAATTAACAAACAATTAGGCTTATAGTTAAAAAAAAACAAGCAGATTAATACTTAATTAAGGCATATGGATATATAAAACATGTAGCTGCAGCAGGAATTTACTAAAAGATTATTTTAGGTTAAATACCTAGAAACAGTAATTATGCTAGCTAATAGACTAACTAAGTTGCTTACTTAACAATAGTTTGAGAAGTTTAAGTAGTTACTTAACTTTTAGTAAGTTAAGTATTTAATTAAAGTAAGTAATAATAAATAAGTAAAGGATTTATATTAAGTAGCGACATCTATATACTAGGTTAAGTCTCCTCTTAATTGCTTATAGTAAGCAGGAGAACGTAAGCTAGACTATTAAATTAAGACTAGGAACTTTATTACTAATTAGTATTAGACTTATTATACTCGCTAGACTCTATTATTGCATTACGCTTAGCTTACTTAGCTTTAGCTAGCTTAAAGGCAATTTAAGCTATCTAAGCCTAAACAGCAAGAGTCTAGAAGTAAGTAGTATTGCGGCGTAATTCTAACCTATTACTTCTATATATAGAGTTGTTAGATAATCGCCTTTTTATTCTAGCGTAATAATCACGCTTATATAAATAAGTTGTGTAGTAATTAGGACGATAAATAGAAGGACGATTATATAAAGTAGTAAAGGGCAACATTCTATAGGCAGCCTGCTTATAAAGCGGCAACTTTTAAGTAAGTTACTGCTAAGGCTACTTATGTTACTGCTGTTGCTGCTAAAGATAATAAGCTAACTGTTGCGGCTAGTGTGCGGGTTGCTACGCAGGAGCAGGAGCGAACGCAGGTATAGGAGCAGGAGTAGGAGCAGGAGGTTAAGCGGCAAAACTGCGATACAACATTTCTTAAGCGCGATAATTATAGACAGGAGGCTTCTATAAAGAAGGCTTTCTAGTAGACGTAACGCTGCTCTTAATCTCTTTGCAGCGAGTAATAATATCTTTAAGTAGTTAAGTTTTTAAAGCTTAGTACATCTTATTATTATTCTAACTCTAAAAACTAGTAAGTAAGCTAAGTAAGAAAGTTAATAGGTTAGAGACTTACCTCTTTATCTCTATATATAGCTATAAATTAATTAGCGAGATTGATATTAACTGTATAATAAGTATAAGACAAGCAACTACTATAGCGTAAGCTACTCTAACTACTAGTCTAAATGTAATTAAAGTAGTGTTTAGCGTATAAACTGTCTAGTATCTTTTTTATATAGCGCTTACACAGTAGAACGTAAGGGCGTAATAGATTAGTAATAATCTTTAAAGAGCTAGTAGGCGCCTTCTTCTAAGTAGAGAGAGGCGCGGTGCGCCTAGTAGACAGATTAGTTAGCGTTTTAAGCCTATTACTGTTGCTATATTACTATTCACGCGTTGCTGCTTTAGTAGTTATCTACTATAACTTTTGCTTTAGCTCTTAAAAAGCTTTACTTCTACGCTAGCTTAATTACTTAGTTAGGCTCTTATGTAGATTAAAATTTAAATAAGAACTTAACAGTAGGCTTAATTTAGTAGATAAGGTAATTAGCCTTTAAGTAGAGCTACTAGATGTCTTATAGTAAGTAAAAGGATTAACAAGTAGAGGTAACTAACTCTTATTATCTTAGAGATTAGCTGCTTGCTAAATCTTATTGTTAAATAAAGTTTAGCACGCGTGACGCTTATGCTTAGCACTATTCTTACGTTGTTAGCGAAGGCTTTCTAAGCAATAATTACGTTAACGGCTGCTCTCTAAGCTGCGCTTAGTGTTGCTTAGAACAGACTATACTAAAAAGATTAGCAGCTAATTAGTTAGAGTACAATAAGGTAACACTTACTATATTAGTAACAGTAGTTAAGACAGTCCTAAAAAGCTTAGTAATTAATATTAGAGTAGGGTTAAGGACAAAAGTTTTTAGAGGGGTAGTAGACGCAATTAATATTGTTGTAGAGGCTGCGCACTAACTAATTACGCGATATTTAAGGTCTATTAAATGTTTTAATATTAAGACTGCTGAGATTAATTAAAATATTAACAAGCAGCATTACTATGACAACAGATGATTAGGCAGGAAAAGCTATAATTACAGAGGGACCTCTTAATTAACGACCTTGATTTATTACAATTGCCTAGTTGCTCACAGCTTAGATTGATAGTATCTCACTAACCTAGAGGGTGTGTTAGAGTATTAATATGCGCAACATGCGGGTCACCCTGTTGAGCAGGTGATCCTAGTAAGCTGAACACGTGACGATCGCGCTAGCGCCTATATATACGGGCTAGATCGTCTTATTCCTCTTAAGTAGTTATTGACTACTTTGTTGTGGCACTTAGTTGTTCAATACACTTATTCCACTCCTCCTGATCAAGCAATTGCTCCTTTTCAGCACCTACACTAAGTTACACAAAACTAGTGTAGCGGTGCACAGGGTGATACTCTACTGCACGCTAGGTCAGTGCTCAACCACCTAATCTTGAGGTATATAACCTTTTCCGTGTATCGCGGAAAGGGGCACTACTTATCAATCACTTACTCCACAACTTAACTCCTGCACTGTATTATTAAATTGGCGTCTCCTTCTACTAATAGTCTTTTATACTCAACCTACAATAGAATTATTATCTTACTAACTCTGTTCTTCCGCGGTCTAATTACCTGTAATCTCCTGCCCTCGTAGCAGTATGTATTTATATACTCCAACATCCGTATTAATAGCAAAGCCTATAGGAACATACTCTACTACTTAGCGCACAAAAGAACTAGTACACAATTATTACAAGAATAGTACAACAACTTTATATAAGCACAGGATCTAGGAGAACACTGTAAAAGCTAGAATTCTAGAGATTACTACTAGATATACTTTTAAAGGGTTAGCACTATCCCCTGCTATAAACTATGTTCAAGACTATACTACCTAAGTTAGCGCTAACAACAAAGAAAAGAAAACAAAAAAATTACTAATAAAATAAACATGGATTAATAAATGCTAAGTTAAAGTCTATCTAGCAAAATAGAGGCAGTAAACTATTTAGCAAAATAAAGGCAGTCTTACATATATTTAAAGGCTAATTTAAAGTCTCTTTAGCAAAATAGAAGTAGTAAACCTATCTAGTGTAAAGGGCTGAAGCCTTAATGTTCTCTCGTACTCGGCCTGTGGCCTTCGTTGGCTTTTCTTACCTCAGCACTAGCACCTTAGTACTAGCACCTCAGCACTAGTAGCTGACTATCGGCCGCACTATTTACGCTAACTGTTAGCTGATCCGACAACCTCTGATAACCTCGGTTAGTCCTAACCTAGGTTAAGTCCTAATCACCTAGGTTAGATATATAAACTTACGTAGTCTCTCTCTATAGTGTGATATCTAATTCATTTACTGTTTCCTTTGCACCTTTAGTCAATCCAACGTACCCTTACAATTAAATTAGATCCTTCTTTAGCTACTTGCGTAGCTACGTCGTACTTAGAAGCCCTCTAGAGCTATATCTAGACTAGAAGCTAGCTAGAGCTATATCTACGCGCGAGAATCTAATAAATTAGACTACTAGTTAATTAGTTGACTGTTTAAATTCACTAAAGGATTAACAGGAGAAGCACTAGATTAAAAGTGCGAAAAGATACTTAGTTGTATAAGTCTCTAAGGCGTTTAAATTCGTTAGATAAGCCTACTAAGCGTAGTAGCACCTATAACAATTTCTGTTAATAATATAGAGTACTAGCGAGTACCTACGAATATGTTAGCAGAACCTTTAGCAGCTCTTTTAGCTATAAGGATAGCAGAACTATACTAAGATAGTGTTAGTAGACCTAAAGTAGAAACTACTTTAGAAGGTCTTTGTAGAGCAAGTAGCCTAGATAAGATAGCTGCTTCTACAAGGATACAGGAAGCCTTCTAAGCTTAAGAGGCTATAGGCACGCTACAACAAAGAGAACCTAAGGTAGAACAACAACCTCTACCTTAGTTACCTACCTTATTAGCTGCCTTAGGAAATTAATAAGCTTAAACGCCTAGGCGTTTTAAACAACTAGATTCTAATACCTTTAATAGAAATAGAAAGATGTACTAAATCTTTTAACAACAGGTTACTGCTAAAGTAGAAAATAATAAAGAAGATTTTAATAAAGATAAAAAGACTTATAACTACGCCTTTAGTTAATTAAAAGGCTTAGCTGTAACCCTTACTCTGCCTTTCCTTAACTAAATAAAGATTTCCAATTTATAGAACTTTAATAAGCTATTGAACTTCTTTAATTAAATGTTTAGAGATCTTTATAGTGCAGAGAGAGCTAAGGACAAGCTCTTGTTTATAAGCTAAGGCAAGAAAAGCATACGTAAATACATTATAGAATCCTAAGAACAACTACTATTTTCTAATAGTAGTTTAGATGAGGATATAAGGATAATACTTTTCTAAAAAGTCTTATTTAGAAACTTTAAGATAAACTTGTAAGTATTACCTATAAGGATTTAGATAGCCTGCAAAATAAAGCAATAGAGATTACTAATTACTTCTACAGAATAGAAGAGTAGTCTAAAAGCAGAGACTACAAGCCTAAAGAGTACAAATCTAAGAGAATTTCTCCTCCTTCTTCTCCTTTAAAAGAAGACTAGATAGAAAAGATAGAATACATAGAAAAAACTGCTAAACCTTAATAGCTTAGTAACTAGGAGTTAGAATAGTTGTATAGAGAAAGACGCTGTTTGAACTGTAAATAAAAAGGTTATCTGTCTACAAATTATATAGAGAATGAAAAATCTTCGAAAAAAGAGAAAAAGACTTTAGTTAAGTCCTCTAACTCTAAGAAAAAAGATAATAAGCTTAGCAAGGGAAGCTTAAATAAGGACTTAGATTTAGAGAAAGAGTAGCTCCTATTTAAAGTTACTAGCAGGAGCCTCTAATAAGTTAAGATAACTTAGTTAAGGAGTAGGCAAACTTTAAAAAGAATATAAGCAGTAAAAGAATTACTTTAGAGGCACTAGTAAATTGTTAAACTTTCGCCTCTACCTTAATTAATACAGGAAACCTTGTATACTCGCTTATTAGCTGTTAACTTATTAAGAACGCTAACTTATAGTGCATTTCTATTTCTCTTAGGAGATTAGAAGGAGTTATAGATAAACTTAGAACTATTAATAAAGTTGCTAGATTAGATATTAATATTAAAGGCTATAAAGATACTATTTAAGGTTATGTAGCCTCTACACACCTTAGTTATAATTTAATACTTAGACAGCCTTAGATAAATAGAAGAGAGGTTACTATTGCTCTTTCTAGAAAAACAATTTACATCTATTCTTCTAGCTAAAGGATTAAGTTACTTAGCACTAAGGGTTGCCTTATTAAAGGAGACTAGAGATTAAAATAAATAAGCGTAATAGCTTATTACTCCTATATTAGGCAGGCGAAAAAAGATAAGTCTATTTAGACTTTCGCTGCTTCTCTTAAGAATATTAAAAAAGCTCTAGCTCCTAAGAAGAAAGTAGAGATTCTACCTTTACTCCCTAAGGCTTATTAACACTTAGCTTAGATTTTTAATCTAAAAACTGCTTCTGTACTACCTCCTTTACGCGGACCTAAGGTAGATTGCTGAATTGAACTAGAAAAAGACGATAAAGGCAAGGAGAAAGAGGCTCCCTAAGGACCTCTATATAGTATAAGCTGCCTAGAACTCTTAGTATTACAAAAGGAGCTTATATCTCTACTTAACAAAGGATAGATTAGAGCTAGTAGTTTTTCTATCTCATCCTCTGTCTTTTTTGCTAAGAAACTTAGAGGAGGATTACGTTTCTGCATTAATTACTAAGCCTTAATCGCTATTACTAAGAAAGATTATTATTCTTTACCTTTAATTTAAAAACCCTTAATAATATTGTAAAAGCTAAATAGTTTATAAAGATTAACGTTTCTGCAGCTTTCTACAAGATTAGGATTAATGCAGGAGATAAGTAGAAAACAGCTTTTCGTACTAGATTTAGGTTATATAAGTAGCTAGTTACTCTATCTAGTATAGCAAAAGCTCCTAGTACCTTTTAACACTATATTAATTAGACTCTCTACGAGTATATTAACAATTTTTACTTAGCTTACCTAGACGACGTATTAGTTTACACTAATAGCACGCTTAAAGAACACTAACGCAATTGAAATAAGGTTTTAGAAACTATAGGCAAGGCTAGATTACCTTTAGATATCTAGAAATGTAAATTTAATGTATAGAGTACAAAATACCATAGATTTATTATTCAGGCTAGAAAATGACTTTAAATAGACTTTAAGAAAGTAAAAGTATTTAGAGATTAGTAGGCGCTTACTAACGTTAAAGGAGTACGCAGTTTTCTTAGTTCTGTAAACTTCTATTAATAATTTATTAAGAACTACTTAGAGATAGTAGCTCTTCTTTTAAGGCTTACTAGTAACATCTCCTTTTAATGGAGAAAATCTAAGCAAAAAGCTTTTAATAAGCTTAAGGAGTTATTTATTACTAAGCTAGTACTAGCTTAATAGGATCCTAACAGAGAAAAAATCCTAGAAACAGACTTTTCTAGAAATATAGTAGCAGGAGTCCTCTTATAGTACGACGATAAAAGAAGCTTACGCCTAGTAGCTTATTATTTAAAAAAGATAACTAGCACGCAAAGCAATTATAAGATATATAATAAGAAATTACTAGCAGTTATCTTTTACTTATCTAAGTAAGATGCTATGCTATAATCTTTAAAGAAGTATAAAGTTATTATAAACTATAAAAACCTTAAATATCTAAGCAAGCCTAGACAGCTTAGTAAGAGACAAATAAGGTAAGCTTAATTTCTAAGAAAGTTTCCTAATATAGAAATTTCCTACAAGCCTAGAGTTAATAACTCTAGAGCTAATACCTTATCTAGGAGACAACAAGATATGCTAGCAAACGACTAAGATACTAAGATTTCTAGGAAGTTTCTACAAGTATTTAAACCTACAACTGCAGCTACTAACAAAGAACAAGAGAAAGAAGAAGTACTTAAGACCTTTAACTACAACAGCTATCTAGTAGTAGTACAAGTGTAGTTAGATCTAGAAGATCTAGAAGATAAAGCTAAAAAAGAAGATAAAACTTACTAAATAGCCTAGAAAGCTGTAAAGGATAGTAAACAATAATTTCCTACAGCTTTAGATCTTAAACTTTCTATTTCTAAATACTAACTAGACGATTCTAGAAACCTCCTATACTAAGATCAAAAATAGGTACCTAATAATAAACTTCTAAGAACTAGAATTATCTACGAAATCTATAGTTGTAGAGCTTTAGGCTATCTAGGAAGGGATATTACCTATTAAGCTATTACAAGAGAATACTTTTAGCTCTCTATTAGTAAAAGTATTAGAAGGTACATAAGGAACTACTTAGTATGTAGAAGAATAAAACTCTAGAGAGACAGCCTATAAGGTTTACTAAAACTCTTGCCTATACTTAAGTAAATATAGAAAGAAAATTCTATAGATTTTATTATAAGGTTACTAGAAAGCAAAGACTGTATAAACCTTATAGTAGTTATATATAGGCTTAGCAAGGACGTTGTCTTAATAGGCCTTAAAGACATTACTATAAAAAGTTTTACTAAAGCTTTTATTAACTCTATCGTGGCTTACTATTAGTTACTAAACTATATTACTTTAGACAAAGGTATATAGTTTATTAACTATTTTTAGATTAAGCTTTGTAAGTTATTAGAAATTAAATAACGCTTATCTTCTAGATACTATCCTAAAACTAACGGTTCTACAGAGAGAATAAACTCTATAGTATAAGCTTATTTATAAGCTTTCTGTAATTAAGATTAAACAAATTAGAAAAGTAACTTAGAGATAGCTAAGATTATAGTTATAGCAAGGTAAGCTTAGTCTACTAAAATGTCTTCTTTCTTTATACAACACAGCTATAAGGTAGATCCTCTATAAATTGCACCTAAGCACAGTCCTTAATAACAACTTCTTAGGAGAATACAGGAGGATTAATAATAGGTAAAGAATATTATTAATAAGCTACAACAAAGTATTAAGCTTACACAAGCTATAATAAGAGAAAGCTAATAAGAATAAGAAAAGTAGGCAAATAAAAGAAAGCACTAATTACTTTAGCTTAAAATAGGCGATAAGGTATAGTTAAAACTAGGCAACTACTACAAAATAATAAGGCCTAGCAGAAAACTTAACTAAAAGAATCTTAAGTACACAGTACTTAAGGTTATTAGACTAAACGCAGTTAAATTAAATACTCCTAGCTAGATTTATTTAGTATTTAATGTTAATAACCTTAGACTAGCGTCCTTAGACCCTCTACTAAGCTAGCTAATAGACGACAATGAACCTCTACTAATTAAGACAGAGGATAGAGAAGAATACCTAGTAGAGACCCTATTAGAGGAGAGAGGAGAAGGAAGAAAAAAGCAGTACTTAGTTAAATAGTTAGGATATCTAGATCTAACTTAAGAACTAGCTATTAATCTAAAAGATACAGAAGCCCTAGAAGAGTAGAACTCTAGGTAACAAGATTACTACCCCTACTATTTTTTTTAGGAGGTGGGTATTGTAAAGGGCTAAAGCCTTAATGTTCTCTAGTACTCGGCCTGTGGCCTTCGTTAGCTTTTCTTACCTTAGCACTAGCACCTTAGTACTAGCACCTCAGCACTAGCACCTCAGCACTAGTAGCTAACTATTAGCCGCACTAATCACGCTAACTGTTAGCTAATCTGACAACCTCTAATAACCTCAGTTAGTCCTAACCTAGGTTAAGTCCTAATCACCTAGGTTGGATATATAAACCTACGTAGTCTCTCTCTATAGTTTGATATCTAATTCATTCACTGTTTACCTTACATCTTTGGTCAACCCAACGCACCCTTACAGTTAGCTTTTCTTACCTCAGCACTAGCAGCTGACTAGTTACGCTGACCCGGCATACCTCCGATAACCTTGGTTAGTCCTAACCATCCAGGTTGGATATAAAAACCTTTACGTAGTCTCTCTATAGTTCTTTATCTAATTCATTCACCGTTTACCTTGCATCTTTAGTCAACCTAAGGTACCCTTACATAGGCAAGGTTCTAATTTCTACTTAGTTTACAGAGGATCTGCTATACAGCTAAGTAATTTAGGTTAATCCTACTAGCTAGATAAATAATTATTTAGCGCTTAACTAGCTTTATTATTTAATTCTTATGCGCGACCTGTAGGGACGCATAAGCTACTTATGAATTACAGCTATAAAAGCTACTGCTTAGTAAATTTCTAAGATCTTAATAAAAAAAAAGAGCTTCAGCCTTTTAAGACAACCTTTTAATGCAACTACACATTTTGTAGCCACCTTTTTAGTAAAAAAAAAGATTTATTGCTAACAACAAGTATCTAGGCTTACACCTCCTTATTTAGCATTACTAGCACGCAATAAGTGTGTCGCATGTTTAGACAGAAATAAAGAAAAGTAAGACAAAGACGCAAATTGCCTTCTAACTTAACGCGCTTTATCTTGCCTATTCTTATTACTTTACTGCTAGGCGCTCCTAGATAAAGTAAAGTAGTAATATTATTATTACCTTGCTTGCTAACTTATAAACGCGACAATAGAAAGCCTACTCCTCTTTTCCTACCTCTTTCTTCTCTATAGCTAATTTGACGTCTTGCAATAGCTGTTTAAGCTAAGTTCTAGTCTCTATACTTAGCTCTTACACAACAAATAGGAAGAAGAAGATACTAAAGCAATAAATCTTAAGTACTGCGCTAGTATTAGTAAATACTCTAGAGATTATGTATTCTTTGTATAACTAGCTAAATTAGGGCTTAACAATCTTTTTGTATATAGAGATATTATAGATAAAAGACTTATTTAAGATTTTTCTAAACTTAGAAGTCTAGCTAAGTAGTTAAGTTTTAAGATACTTAATAAATTTAGGTGTCTACATAAGTAGTTTAAGTTAGACTAAATTAAGTGCTAAGTAGATAGTAGCAAAGGATGCTTTTTTAGAAGAGAGCTTAGAATAAGAAGATACTTACTATAGAGGTTGTACGCTATATTATAGTGTAGTGTATTATATGCAAATTATTTGTATACAGTGCTATTTAAAAGGTAAGAAGTAGTAGGTAAGTAGTAGTAGCTTTAGCTTTATAAAGTATTGTAGGCTCCTGCTGCAGTACGTATGTGTCTTTTCCCTCCTCTATTACATTATGTTGTAATCTTATTACAATCCTACTGTAATCCTGTTGTTAGCTATAGGCTAGCAATCGCTGTTAGACATGTTTTAACTAGTGTCGTTTTTTAGTACCTTAGCAAATTTTTTTGACCCTAATTATTGCTCAGTAGTCTGAGCTTTCCTCTTAGAACTTATCTCCCTACCGTTCGAATCTCGTTAAGTACACACAATTTTTTTTTGTACTTTTACAATTAATTAGTAGAGGGTAGCTGCTTTTCACTTTTTTAGAACTCTATTTTAACTACAACAACAACCACTACCTTTGACACCTTAAAAATTAAATCCTGCCTATTCTTGTTACTTTACTACTAGGCGTTCCTAGATAAAGTAAAGTAGTAACACTATTATTACCTTGCTTGCTAACTTATAGACGCAATAATAGAAAGTTTACTCTTTTTTTCCTGCCTCTTTCTTCTTAATCGCTAATTTAACGTCTTGTAGTAGCTGTTTAAGCTAAGTTTTAGTCTCTATACTTAGCTCTTTTACAACAAATAAGAATAGAGAGATACTAAAGTAATAGATCTTAAGTACTATACTAGTATTAGTAAATACTTTAGAGATTATGTATTCCTGGTATAACTTGCTAAATTAAGGCTTAACAATCTTTTTGTATATGAAGATATTACAGATAAGAGACTTATTTAAGATTTTTATAAACTTAGAAGTCTAGCTAGGTAGTTAAGTCTTAAGATACTTGATAAATTTAAGTGTTACATAAGTAGTTCAAGTTAGACTAAATTAGGTGCTAAGTAGATAGTAGCAATAGATGCTTTTTTTTTAGAAAAGAGCTTAGATTAAGGAGATGCTCGCTGTAGAGATTACACGCTATTATAGTGTATTATATGCAAATTGTTTGTATACAGTACTATTCAAAAAGTAAGAAGTAGTAGGTGAGCAGTAGTAGTTCTAGCTTTATAAAGTATTATAGGCTCCTGCTGCAGTACATACGTAACTTTTCCCTTCTCTATCGCATTATGTTGCAATCTTATTGCAATCCTACTGTAATCTTATTATTAGCTATAGGCTAGCAATGGCCGTTGGACACGTTTTAACTAGTGTCGTTTTTTAGTACTTAAGCAATTTCTTTTAACCCTAATTACCGCTCAGTAGTCTAAGCTTTCCTCTTAGAACTTATTTACCTACTGTTCAAATCTTGTTAACTATACACAATCTTTTTTTAGACTTTTGCGATTGATTAGTAGAGGGTAGCTGCTTTTTACTTTTTTAGAACCCTATTATAACTACAACAACAACCACCACCTTTAACACCTTAAAAAACAAAATAAAAACAAGAAGATAATTCTTTTTTATATACCTTTACACTCCTTCCACCTTTTACAGCTAATTAATATAGGCTGCTTCTTGCTGTTTAAGCGCGTGTATAGTAATGCTATTTTAGTTTCAGCATGTAATTGCATTTACTATATTAGCAAAGATAGTTTTATACTAGCTGTCAGAAACAAAATACCGACTGATCGATAAATCGCGCTCTGGCTAGAGGATACATATACACACTTTTTGCGACACTAGCATTTAAAAAGGCTTATCATAAAGCTATTACAATAAAAAATATTTACAGAAGATTTCAAGGTGCTAAGCTTATGCTACATAATTATTATGTTATTTTATGAAAGCTTGACATTGTACTGCGTACGCTAACTCTACTAGCGCAAGATAGCAGCACTTAGGAGCTAAATCGCCGCGCAACACACTTAAGATAAAAGCGTAAGCTATGCTTATTTAAAACTATATACAAATCTAGCAAGGGCCATTGACAACCTTTTTAAGAAGTAAATGCAGCAGTTAAGTAAAAACGCTTAGCAGATTACTTATTATATGGTATTAATGCAGGAGGAAATAAATTGCTTACAAGATACTGTTAAAGTGTTAATAAAGCAAAAAACTCGTTAGCGGCGCTACGTATAAGTAAAGAGATTATACATAGTTAGCTCAATAGCTTATTAGATTGCTAAGGTAGAGGGTAGTAGCTGTAATAATAGTGCAACGCCTGCAAAGAGAGTGCGCAGTAAACAGCGCTGCAGGCATTGCAGCTAAAATAGACACAACTTCTGCACGTGCTAAGTAGAATCAAAGGATATAGAGGATAGCGACGCGTCTAAAGAATAATATCTTCTTTTACTAAATTAGAAAAATTATAGTGGTGTTGCGAAATATTGTGATAAAGGTAGGATAGTGCGGGAAGTAGCCCGCTTACTAGGGTGGCCTACTTATTAGTGAAACACGTTAACTTTTTTAAAAATGTATAAAAAATCGCTAAGAAGAAACTCAGTTTAATAAGCTTACAAAAGTATAACATAAGCAAATTTTAGAGGCTTATCTCTTATTTCCTTAGAGTTTAATCAAAGGGTGAAAAGAATAGGGGTTGCTTACGTAAGCGCTAATCACGTAATAGCTTAGTAGGCTTTTAGTATATTAACTCCTCTTGTTTATCCTAACTTGCTTTTTTCGTAAAACCTTTTCTATGTCTCGCAACCTTTCTTAATTTGAGCAAGAAGTTTATATTTTATATTTACAAACAATCCTATTTTTTTGATCAGTAATATACTAGAGAAGTCTTCTAGAAGTATTACCAATACTCTTTATCGAATAAAACCAAAAAAAGGCTTCTTTATCTACTTTTAGGCCTCAAAAAGGTCGTTCTACGAAGATCTTGAATAAGGCAAAAAGAGTACTTAATATAGACCTTACTAAAAGCTCTAACAAGACAAATCGATGTCTTTTAGAAGAAAATAGTCTAGATCTTTCTATAAGAAGCTTACAACGCTTTCTAAGGGAGTAGAACTATTCTGTTGATATTTTTAAGAAAAAAACGCGTTCAGACGCTGAAAAGGCTAATAATCGTTATATATACGCCAAGCAATTACTTAAAAACCTCAAAAGGGTCAAGTTTATTAAAGTTATATTTTCAGACAAGTTTGCTATTAAGCGAGGGCACGGTGCTAGGACAGAATACTATTGAACACGGCAAAATAATAGGGTTAGAAAAAAAATAGTTTTGCCAACTAACACAAGTAAGTTTAAAAAACCCTATTTAACTGAGAAAAGATTTTATTATTTCCCTAATTTTTCTATTATTATAATCTTTTTTTACCATACTTACTAATCTAATTATAAGTCAAGATATTTCTATCGAAGTTTGGGGAGCGATTTGGATAGGTGGTAGATCTAAATTTGTAGTTATTAAAAGCCTTTTAATTACTACTCCTTTTAGAAATATAGACTAGAATAAAATAATCCTTATTTCTATAGTAAAACCTGCGATAAAAAACAGTAAGTTACATATACTCCTTTTTGCTACTAAGAGACTGTTTACTCTATATTAAAATTTCAAAGTGGAATTTTTTTTCATATAATGCAAAGACTTACTAATCTCTTTATAAGCTGAAAGTTTTTGCAGTATAAAGCTAAGATTCATAAAACTTTAGAAGTTTTTTCTTAGTTTTCTAGGAATAGGATGTCGCTTTGAAGCATTCTGCATATAGTTCTAATCTAAATCCTATAGAAAATGTGTAAGCTTTAATAAAAAACGCGTTAGCTAAAAGACCTATTACTTCTTTAAGTATAGGAAAGAGTAAGGAAAGTATAGCAGCCTCAAAGGCTGCTATAACGGAGGTGTCGGAAACAAAATACCGACCGATCGATAAATCGCGCTCCGGCTAGAGGATACATATACACGTTGCGACAGGAGGTATAAGATCAATTACCTCAAATGGCGATTGATAATTGTATTCTATCTTTACTAAGCCGTTTTTTAGACGTTATAGAAGCTGAAGGCTGGTACACTAAGTATTAGTAAGCTTTTTTCCTTATATATTTAGAGAAAACCTTAAAAACAAGCTCTTTATTACTTCTTAATAGTTTTTTTTACGATTACCTTTTAACTTACAAACGAAAGATTTTAAAGAGTATTAATTAATATATATACTTTATAGCAGTTCTCACATGCTGTCAAAAGTTATTTTATTATTTATTCTTAAGTTTTTTGTATTTATTTTTACTGCAGAAGTTGAGCGCAAAAATCCTTACTAAGCAGCTTACTAAGTATCTTAACATCAAAAAGAAGATCTTAGCTTTCTGAATTACTAACTGTTTTAGGTATAGCTCTTCTAGTTGTAGAAATAAAGAGCTTTAAAAACCACAACTTTTTTAACGTCTTTTTTTTGTTACTCTTCTTTAAATTAAGTCTGTATCAAAATTACAAAGAACTCTATGAACTTGGTGATTATCTGCGCTATTTAATCATCCCTAAAGTAGTAGTCCTACATAGATTTAGTAACTCTCTCTATAATCGGCATTAAGCTTCTTTATTTAGTTAAGCTATTAACCTTACAATTGTAAAAGTTAAGTAAGATGTATTCGCTTAGAGCCTTATCAATCCTGCGCAGTATATAGCAAATTAGCTGTTTAGCTGTTGCTCTTCTACAGGCGTCGCATTCTACTATAAGCACTCTAGTAATCTTTACTCTCTTACATTGTTATACAAGGTGCTTAAGCGCACTTAGTTATAAGTAGCATATTTTTTATACTATATAAGCGCTTGTGCGCGTTGTCCTTAATTATTTTGCAGCTTAACTGCTCTAAAGGCTATTATTACGTAGTTGTTAATTAAGTTTGCTTAAAGCACCTACTGTCTATATAACTTAGTAAAGTTAGCAATTGAATTTTTAGTAAGCAATCTTTAAAGCACTATTAGATCTTATTTCATGTCTTACTACAAGCCTTGTAAGCAGATTATCCTAAACAAGACACAATTGCGAAAGAGATTAGGATAGTACTCTATATCTTTTAAGTGTAGTTAGCTTTATGTTCTTTTACTTGCTACTATTAAAGTAACTAATACATATGCCTTAATTTTACTTATAAGTTACCTGCCTATAAGCAGTCTTCTTAGAGTGCTAATTATGTTTTAGTAAATTATCTTATATTGTTAAAGACGTAACATGTTATTCTAGATTTAAAAATCTATAATCATTGTAAAGAATACGTGACCTAGCTTATTCTAAGCAAGGCCTTATTAAGCATGTAGTTAATCTCTCTAATCTTTTAACTATAAAGTTATTTATTTTACGTTATTGTAAGTATTGCTTTTTGCAATTTCTTAATTGCAAGTATTTAAAATTATAATCGCAACTTAGTGTTGTGAATTATTTCTTGCATAGCTAGGCTGTTTTTTATACGCAATTAGACATAATATATTTTGTAGTCTTGAAGATGCTACTCAGCTAGTGCTTTGCTAGGGTACGTATACTAGTAATCCTTAAGCACGTGTCTTATATTATATGCTTTACATTTGCTCGTAGTGTGTAAGATATGAGTTTATTAAGTATCTTTAGTAAGCTTTTAATTACAGCGCAGTTTACGCTTTTGCCTAAAGTTATCTAATTTATCCTTATTAAGCGTTAGTGATCTAGCTCTTGCAGCTGCTCTAAAGGATGTCTTAGTTAACTTTGCTTTAGATAGGTAAAACAGCTGCTTGTAATCTTAATATTCGCAAATTATATTTTAACTGTAATTAACAGTTTCTTGAATCTATAAAATTGTCAAATATAGGGGCATCAGCGCAGGTTGATCATGAGGCTGGGGAGGCTGGCGAAGGGTCCTGCAAGGGTTATCAGGGGGTGGCACTAAAAGTCGTTAGCGCCGCCAAGGCCTACAAAGAATCCCGGTTATAAAAAGGGCACTTAGGATCTGCACAATCAACAACAGAACACACTAGATTAATTATCAATAAAATTAACTTATCATCACTTATATTATCATTATCTTATCAGTATTACTTAACCTATAAAATCTAACAATTAAGAGTCTCACTGCCTCAACTAAACAAGGATTAATAACTAACAAGTTACTAAACTATACAAGTTATCAAAAGGATGTCTACCGTATCTCTACAAGACTCATCTGTGATCCTCACTAATCACACAAACTAGATCAAATAGATTTACTAAATTAAAACGCACGCTGACTCTCTACGCGTGCAAGAGAAGATTAATCTAAACCTTACAATTAAACCTATTACTAAACTAGAGGTACTTTAAATACCTTTTCTAAGTGAGTATTAAGCGTTGTAACAAGCGATTAATGCGCACGCTATATTGCACTAAGGTGATCACAGCAATAGCGCACTTATATCACCTTTTATACTTACACAGCCTACGGACTTATTAACAAACACGAAAGCCTTATATAAAGAGGATCTAGAGATCTATAAGTAAGTGCTAGATTAATACAAGACAGAAGATCAGAAGTACACATAAGAGTAAGCGGCGTTAGATAAGATTACGCAGGAGATACAGCATATAGTTAACAACTACTCTTATATAAACTACTGTTAAGTAAGGCTATTACATTTTAGTAGATCGCTGATCTAATAGCTACTATAGGCATTAATGCTAAAGATAAGATTAAGGAAGCCTAAAAGCAGTACCAAACCACGATCAAGCCGCGTAAGGTAATTAGCTTATAGGAGACATAGCTTACTAAAGTTAATCACGCTACAACTAAAGGTAAAGCTGTTAGAATACTTAAGTGCTAAATAGACACGTACGTTAAAGAAGACTTTACTTAAGTAACAGCTAAGCACTTAGAACAATAGGTACTCTTATTTATATCTTATAAATTAAAGAATCTTTTAATCATAGTTAAGGATGTAATTTGCGATTATTAAGATTACATACAGCTTTTCTACCTATCTTAAGCGAAGTCAACTAAGGCGTCCTTTAGAGCAGCCGCAGGAGCTAGATCACTAACGCTTAATGAGGACAAATTAGATAATCTAGGGTAGAAGCGCAATCAACACTGAAATTAAAAGTGTCGCATATATGACGTACCATCCTCAAGGCCCAAGGCGCCTTTAGGCATTAGACCTAGGCGCCTGTCAGCTTACGCGCTAGGCTCGCGCTAGTTGACCACATATCAGAGTTTTCACGCCGAGCTTAGGAGCTTACTCCCAAGCTCTACAGGATATGTGGCAAACTTAGAGGTAATCTCTCTAAGTTCTACAGCAGCTTTTCTAAGTTAGCACTATTTCCTTTGTATATAGTATATATAGCGCGTCTTAGACGCAGGTAGAAAGGCAGAATTAACTATCTAGTTCTCTTAAACTACTGTTACTAGCTCTTTATTCTCTATAGTTATAAGCCTAGCGCTTTAAATTGCAGTTTAGATTCTCCCTGCGTAACTCAGAGTACGCTAGCAGTAGTTTAGACCCTCTAATTTATTTAAATACACCCCTAACCTACTAACTAATCGCACGTACAACAATAGCGAGCGACTCCTTATAAATTACTAACTTAGCGCGCCTTACAGGCTACGTAAGCTAGACTTATTAGTACACTTAGCTAAAGATTAACACTAAATCTAAAGGAGTCTAAGAATATGTAAACCTAGAAGCTATTATAACTATTAATATATTAACAGGGCTGCCTCTAAGGCCCTTAGTGCCTGTAGAGGACTCCTCTAAGGAAAAACTTAACGCCTATAATAGAAAGCTTAACAAATATTGCGTAAGGTACGCAGACTAGGTAGTAAACGCGTACACTCTTTAGCACATTTAGAATTAGGTCTACGTAACTATTAACAAACAGTTACTAGCTCTAATCATAATTAGACTTGTAGATAGTGCTAGTTAAACTCTAAACAAGCTTATTAAATAATTAAAGATTAAGCTAGCTCTAATAGACGCTGTTAACTAAATAATAACACGCTAGGATTACTATACGAGCCTTAAAAAGGTAAAGCTTAGTACTATAGAACTACAAGCTTAGTATAACAAGTAGTAGACAAGCTAACTAAAAGCTAAGAGGCTAAAGATCTCTAAGGTAGACGGCGCGCTCGCTGTATTTAACTTTCTAGACGCAGTAAGAGCTAAATACGCTCTTAACTAAGCAAGTACTACAAAGACCCCTTACTAGTAGCACTAAATACTTAGCATAGATTATCTAAACTTAGACTAAACTAGTTAAGTATTTTTAGAGATGCTCTACTAACGCTTAAATAACTTACTAAGCTTAGAGGTAAGCTCCTTAAGAGCTTATGCTACTTTAAGAAACTTAAAACTTTGCAAACTAAAAGGCGCTAAAGGTATAGGCTATAAATAAGGCCTTAAGTGCCTATATTAAGATAGTAATAATAGTAAGTATTACTAAGATCTTATAAAGTGCTGCATGCTTCTAGTAGTAATTAAGGCCTACGTAAAAGTTAATTATAGTATTAGTAAAGAGAAAGCTAAAAAGATTTAAAAACGCTTATACACTAACTAGTACAAAGATCTCTAAGACGAGCTAGTTAAAGCAGAACACAAGCTCTCTTAGAAGGAAAAGAGCGAGTTAAAGCCTTTCTTAGGTAGTACAGTTGTATTCTTAATTAATCTAACGCTTCTTAAAGAAAACAACAGCCTAGGTGTATACTACATAAGCGACTTTAACGCTTATGTACTATTAGAGAGTACTATACTAGATAGTAGGGCTGCGTTGTACCTAGTAAACAGCAGGGAACTACTTATACTAGGCTTCTTTATACCTGCAAGGGAGGTAGAGATAGTAGAGGTAGGTACTTAGGCTTTCTCTATTAGTAGTTAAGGCACTTATATCCTTTGCTAAGTTCTAAATAGAACACGTAGTAAGAAGACTAAAGACCTTACGCTTATAGACGTAGTAGTTGTTAAAAGTTCTTATCTAAATATAGTCTTAGAAGCTCGCCTATATAGAAAAGGAGTCTAGTACTTAGGCCTAGATAATACTCTCTGCTAAAGTATACTAGGTAGAAACGTTATACTAGCACGGCTTAAACGTCGTTTTAACCTCTTATTCCTTAAATACAAGCCTCTATCTTCTTATCTTAACTTTATTCTAAACGTAATGCCTTTAGTTAGAAGCTTATGGGTAACCTATCTAAGGAGCAACTTAGAGGACTTTTAGTATACCTACGCAAGGTACTTAAGTCTTAAAGCACTAGAAGCACTTATTAATGCAGCTTAAAGAGTTAAGATTCAGGAGATAGCACGTGTTAAGTGTGAGCACTGCGCTCTAACTTATACAAAATAGGTTATCTTATAAAGACTAAAGGAGCCCTCTTCTTGATTATACTAGAGGATCTCGTAGGACCTATTTAACATGCCTTAAGGTCGTTTAGGAGAGCAATAGATATAAGTAATAAAAGACGTATTTAGTAGAAAGCTCTGTGTGTATATCCTGCAAATAAAATCTATCCTAGAGATTATAAGAGCTTTTTACAACCTTAAGGCACTTATTAAAGCTTATTACAAGCTCTAGATAGTTAAAATTACACAAGATAACAACCCTTTAACACTCTCTTAGCAAGGGACGTTACAGTACTAAATACAGTGTAAAGAACGCAGTATTACTATTAAGCCTTCTCTACTACATACACATAAACTAAATAGAGCTACTAAATAAGCAGGCTAGGAGCTAATAACTAAATTAATTAAGATAAAGGCAAGCGCAAACTTACTTAAGAAACTCTAGCTAGAGATTATTAAAGCAGCAGCCTCGCTTTATAATATAAGTCTCTCTTATGCACACGGCTTACGCTTACTAAATAAGCTCTTTAAGCAATAAAGCAAGGAGTACTTTAAGTACTATAAGCTTAAGCCTCTTAAGAGCCTTAAAGCTAATATAAAACTAAATTAGAGTAGTATATACGCCTACAGCTACTGCGCCTATCCCTTAAACAAGGATAGAGCGGCTAGGCAATATAAGAAGAGCTTTAAGACTCTTCCTAGGGGCTATATTAGTTACTTAGTAGGTTATAGAGCCTCTAATACATACTATATATAGGTCCTAGCGCTTGACTAAGTTTTTACGACACGTAATGTTACATTTAACGAGACACTATACTACTAGGGACTAGCTTATAAGCTGCCTAGGCAGGACGCAGTCCTTATAGTAAACACCCTTGATAAGGACGAAATTAGTAAAGCTAGAGAAGTACTTAAATAGCTTACTAGTATTAGTAAAGCAGTAAAAACAACACAGGAAGACTTATAGCTAATAAGTAATTAGCTAGTAATAGAGACTGTAGAAAGCCTGTTATAGTCTCTAACAGGTAGTACGCTAACAGCACGTAAAGAGCGTTAGGCTGACGCTTCTTAGAGAATTTATGCAGGGTAGAAAGGTCTTTTAGGACAGCTACTAATACCTAAGGCAACGCTAGCGCCTCCTTTACTAAGAGCGCAAATGCTAGGGCAAGGCACCCTAGCTTAAAAGGCTGCAGGTAGCAGCGATAAGCTGCTCAGCTCTTAGGAATTGTAAACTACTAGTAGATTAAGCTTAACAGACGCGCTAAGACTCTTATAGTCTTAAGAGTAGCTTCGGCCTTTTAAGACAACTTTTTAATGTAACTACACATTTTATAGACACCTTTTTAGTAAAAAAAATTTTTATTACTAACAACAGGTATCCGGGCTCACGCCCTCTTGTTTAGCATTGCTAGCACGCAATTAGTGTGTCGCATGTTTAGATAGAAATAAAGAAAAGTAAGACAAAGACGTAAATCGCCTCCTAACTTAACGCGCCTTATCCTGCCTATTCTTGTTATTTTACTGCTAGGCGCTCCTAGATAAAGTAAAGCAGCAACACTATTATCGCCTTACTTACTAACTTATAGACGCGACGATAGAAAGCCTACTCTTTTTTTTCTACTTTTTTCTTCTTTATAGCTAATTTAACGTCTTGCAATAGCTGTTTAAGCTAAGTTCTAGTCTCTATACTTAGCTCTTATACGACGAATAAGAAGAAGAAGATGCTAAAGTAATAGATCTTAAGTCCTGCGCTAGTATTAGTAAATACTCTAGAGATTATGTATTCTTTGTATAACTAGCTAAATTAGGGCTTAACAATCTTTTTATATATAGAGATATTACAGATACAGGACTTATTTAAGATTTTTATAAACTTAGCAGTCTAGCTAAGTAGTTAAGTTTTAAGATACTTAATAAATTTAAGTATCTATATAAGTAGTTTAAGTTAGACTAAATTAGGTGCTAAGTAGATAGTAGCAAAAGATGCTTTTTTTTTAGAAAAGAGCCTAGAATAAAGAGATGCTCGCCGCAGAGGTTACACGCTATGTTATAGTATAGTATATTATATGCGAATTATTTGTATACGGTGCTGTTTAAAAGGTAAGAAGCAGTAGGTAAGTAGCAGCAGCTTTAGCTTTATAAAGTATTATAGGCTCCTGCTACAGTACGTACGTGTTCTTTCCCTCCTCTATTACATTATGTTGCAATCCTATTGCAATTCTACTATAATCCTGTTGTTAGCTATAGGCTAGTAATCGCTGTTAGACACGTTTTAACTAGTGTCGTTTTTTAGTACTTTAGCAATTTTTTTTAACCCTAATTATTGCTTAGTAGTCTAAGATTTCCTCTTAGAACTTATCTACCTACTGTTTAAATCTCGTTAACTACATATAATCTTTTTTTTGACTTTTGCGATTGATTAGTAGAGGGTAGCTGCTTTTCACTTTTTTAGAACCCTATTTTGACTACAACAACAACTACTACCTTTGACACCTTAAAAATTAAATAGTCTTAAGAGAGAGCAGGGATCGCTTCTAAGGGCGCCTAGCGTAGTGCTAAGAATCCTACAACACTGACTAGAGCCCCTTAAAATCCTCTAGCAAAAAGACTTTACAAAAAGAAGGTATAGGGACCTCCTTTAAGGAGCTCCTTAAGGCTAAAAGATAAGGACTAACGCGGTCCTAATGTAGGGGGTGCAGGCGTATATTGCCTGTTATATAACCCCTTAAAGGCTCCTAAGCTTAAGGCACTACTCCCTTAGCCTTAAGATAATAGAGAGCTAATTACAGTTCACGCTGTAATAGCAGCAGCTTTTAGAAAAGCTAATTAACCTCAAATACATTTTAACAATCTCCTAAAGCTTCTAAAAAAATAGAAGGACCTCTACAACTACTAATATAGGACTCTATTTAGACAGGCTAGCTAAAAAGAGATTAATACTCTACTTTTAAAAGGTACCTAGATAGAAGAAGAGATCCTAGTAGACTCTAAGCCTCTCCCTCTTAAATAGGTATCTACCTATAAACTTAATAAGAACAGCTACTTTCTTAAATGCAAAGCACGTCTTGTAGTAATAGAAGACCTTTAAGTAAAAGACTTACTATACTTAATATATGCAGCAACACTAGCTGCGTGATCTTTTAGACTCGCAATTGCAATTGTAGCTAAGTTTAACATAGAGATACAGCAGCTTAACATAGTAGGCGCGTTCTTTAACACTAACATTAGTAATAAAACAATGGTCCTGTGCGACCTACTAGACAGTTATTTCGTTTTTAAGGTGTCAAAGGTGGTGGTTGTTGTTGTAGTCAAAATGGGGTTCCAAAAAAGTGAAAAGCAGCTACCCTCTACTAATCAATCGCAAAAGTCAAAAAAGAAGATTGTGTGTAGTCAACGAGATTCGAACGGTGGGTGGATGAGTTCTGGGAGGAAAGCTCAGACCACCGAGCGATAATCAGGGTCAAAAAATTTGCTAAGGTACCAAAAAACGACACCAGTTGAAACGTGTCCAACGGCGATTGCCAGCCTATGGCTGACAACCTAGACAGTTATAAGTACCTAGGCAAGTGCGTTAAGCTTAAGAGAGCCTAATACGGCCTATAAGACTTACTATTATTATAGTATAATAAGTTCTTAAGTACACTAAAGAAGCTTAGCCTGCAGGCCTTAGCTAAGGAGCTGTGCTTTTTCTTTACTAAGGATTGCGCGCTCCTCCTAGTATTCTATGTAGACGATATACTCTCTATGTATTATTAAACTTACTAAACCAGAGCCTACGAGCTCCTTAAATCTATTAAAGACACCTACGAGGTTAAGGATAAAGGAGAGGCAAGCTAGTTTCTAGAGATAAGGATTGTAAGAGATTATAAGAAACGCATGATATTACTACTACACAACACCTATATTAATAAAGTCGCTAAAAGGTTTAATTTAGACGCCCTTAGCAGGTTCTCTTAAACTCTTTTGCCCTTAGAGGAGCTAGTTAAAAATCTAAAAGAGGCCTTAAAGCCTTAAATTAAGGCCTACTAAGAGCGTGTTAGTAGCGCGCTGTACACAGCTGTTATACTGCGTCCTAACACTACCTACGCAGTTTCTAAGCTCTCTTACTTTCTTACTAACCTTTTAGAAGCTTACATAAAGGCTGTAAATTATCTTATATAATACTTCTACTATACAAGGCATAAGGGGATTATATACAGCAAAAATAACAGTAAGGAGCTTACTATATATAGAGACGTGTCTTTTGTAGATAATTTAAGAACGCGTTAATCTTCTTAAGGCTATATTATTATACCCTTTAGAGGTCTAATTGTTTAGAAAGTAGCTCGTTAAGCTATAGTAATAACCTTAACTATAGAAGCTAAGCTCCTTGCGTTAGAATATGTAGCAAAAGAATCTATAGCGCTTAAGAGACTCTTTAATGGGCTTAAACTTGTAGTCTTAGGAGCCTAGAAGATCTTCTATAACAACTAGCAAATAATACGCCTAGTTATTAAAGAGCAAGAAAGGATTACTACTAAGCTCTAACATGTTAATATACAGAACATGTAGCTCTGCTAAGAGCACGCTAAAGGCTCGTTTTAGATTAAGTATTTACTAACAGCTAAGATGCTAGCTAATAGACTTACTAAATACCTTTTAAAGCAAAAGCTTAAGCACTTTAAAGAGCTTATTAATATAAGTTACGTAGCTTACGAAGATTTACAAAAGAAAGAGAGCACGAAAAAGGAAGAGACAAGTATTTAATTATTAGAGTAAATTAGCCTCCTACCCTTAGAGAAATTATAAGATTCTAGGAGGACAACTCTCTCCTATTAAGTTTTTAGGTAACTAGGAGGTCTACTAGCTTACTAAACAGCTCCTTAACGCGCAGACGACGCGCAAGGAGACTGTTAGAAGAGCTAGCAGGCTTATCTTAGTTATCTTAACCTTCTTCCTTACTACTAAGGTCCTCTTTAGACTTCTCTTCCTTAGCCGCTTTCTCTAGAAAGATGCAGACAGCAGCTTGTAGGCTTTTCAGCCTACTTACCTTGCAATATATTAGTATAAAGAACTTAAGAAAGGACAGAAGAAGGGCTTACGCTAGCAAATCCTTCTAGAGCTTAGTAAGAAGCTTCTTAGCTAAAAAGACAGCAATCTAAGAGCTTTAATTGTTAGTAGAAGCTTAAAATTTAAAGAGGAATTATATATAAGAACTTGCAGGTCTTCTTATTAGAGCACTACTAGCAGCACGTCCTAGAGCTAGAGGCCCTGTCCTAACAAGCTCTATTAGAGCTACTAGACAAAGCGCTCTTAACGCACTTAAGACAGAGCACGTCGCGATGCGCACTAGGTGCGCCCTAGCGACTAAGAGTTGCTGCTAGGGTCTTACCCCTGCGGGTAGTCTTAACTAGGGTTTTAACCTTGCCTACACGCCCTCTAGACATGCAGGCTAGTGCTACACCTAAAGCAGTACCGAGGTAGACGGCGTAACGCGCATGACGGCGTAACGCGCACCCCCACCAAAACAACACCACCTTTCAACACCTGATAACTCCACCAATATAGATCCGATTCAGGAAGCAATTGATGAAATCAATTCGCGCGCACCAGGCGCATCTTTCTTGTATACAAAGTTTGCAGAAAAGTATAGTGTAGTACAATCTACGTTCTCTCGAAGACACTAAGGTGTTTCAACCTCGCGCAACCTTAAGGCTTAAAATCAACAGGCTCTCTATCCACAACAGGAGCTAGAGCTCTTATAGTATATTAAACAGCTCACTAGGCGAGGCCTTGCACCTACACGAGCTATAATACAAAATTTCGCCTTACAGATTGCGAGGAGAGAGGTTAGAGTACACTAGGTTGATCACTTCGTCTACTGGTACCCTAATAAGCTCATTTTGAGATAGACAACAGGCATAGATAACAATCGCCACAAGGCTAATTCTAGGAGAAAGTACAGCCTATACTTCGATCTCTTACGCGAGAAAATTAAGCAGTACTACGTTAAGGCGCGTCACATATATAATATAGATAAGAAGAGCTTCCTCCTTAGTATCCTAGGAAGATTAAAGAGGATCTTTAGTAAGCCTTAATACGAGCAGGGAAAAAGGAGGAGTACTATTTAGGATGGCTCACGAGAGTAGATAACACTCCTAGCCTGTATCTATGCTAATAGATCTCGCTTGGGGCGCCTACCCTCATATAATAATCGACCTTAGGATTGATATAGGACACCTAGTTACAAGCTCTTAATCCTAAGACTTATTAGGTTTAAATCTGCTTATCGCTCTCTAGCTAGACAAACAACAATATTAGTCTTGCGTAGCTCAAACAGGTGTTTAATCGCAATACTAAGGTAAAAGATTAAGCCTCCTATTAATTACTTATCTTAGACAGCTATAGATCTTACCTTACTATAGATTTTATTAAGTACTGTAATTAGAACAAGATTCTCCTCGCAGTTTATCCTCTTTATTTAACTTACACGCTGCAGCCTCTTAATGTTGCCTTGTTTAAGCCTCTCTTATTAGCTTACTAGGCTGAGATATCTAGATTTCTAGAGAGGAACTAGGGCCTCACCTTAATGAGCAAGAGGGATTTCTTCCCCCTCTTCTACTAAGCCTAGCAGGCCTCCTTTAAGGAAATAACAATCCTAAAGGCCTTTAAAGCTACAGGCCTCTCACCCTTTAATCCTAAGGTTATATTAAAAAGATTTAGTATTAAGAGCCTTTTAAGTAGTAGTAGTAAGTCCTTAGGCTTAAGTGCCTTAAACTAGAGGAAAGTCAAACGCCTACTACGCAAGGTAGTAAAAGATTAAGGTAATAAACAAGCTTAAACACTGAGCTAGGTTTATTACTAAATCTTAACTTAAAAGACCCTCCTTAAGCATGAAGTTAAGGGCCTACGCAAGGCTCTAATTAATAAAAAGACGCGCAGGAAACGAGGTAAGCCTCTCCTACTCTAGGAGCCTAAGGAGTACTAAGGTAGAGCTATAGTCTAGTCTCTAAGGAAGGTGAAGGAGGCACGTAATCGCCAACAACTCTAGGAGCGCGAGGAGGAGCAGGTACAACACCAAAAAGCTAGGATAAATAGGCATTGTGAGGAGACAAGGCAGGCAAAGGCGAAGGAGAAAGAAATAAGGCAACAGGCGAGGGCTGCAGCTCAATTAGTAAGGGAGAAAGAGAAGGCTAAGAGGGCTGCTGAACAGGCCTCTAGGGCAGCTGCTCACAGGGCAGCAAAACAACTCTAATAATCTATAAAAACTTCTTAAAAGGGTAAGAGAAGCAGCCTTAAGGCTCTTAAAAAGGTTACTTAAAAAAAGAGGCCTATCGCGAGCCCTACAAGTAGTGGAGAGCCTCAAGGTAGTGTTACAGCTCAACTAGCGTCTACCTCGCGCACAAGGCGCACGATTAAAACTCTAACTCAATTTCTATAGCTATATATATTATTTGAGCCCTGTAGATCTCACCACTATAAAATCTCGCGATAGTAGCTATTGTGTGAGGCTCTACAGCCTCAAGTTTGGTGGTGGTTTTGGTGTTCAAACCGCGCGTTACGCCGTCATGCGCGTTACGCCGTCCACCTCGGTACTAGTCGACCTTGCGCGAGAAGCGCGAGGCGAGGGCAGCAGCGCGGTAGCGTGCGCAGAGGCGCAGGCAGTAGCGCAGGTAGCAGCAGCTTTTTGTAGTTTTAACTTCTGTATAGAGTTAGTAACTAAACAGAAGGAGTGCTAAAATAGAGCTAGAAGCTGCGTAGGAGTAAGAAGTAGCGCGCGCAATAGCCTAAAAAACTACATAAGAGTATAGTTAAAACTACGTAAGCAATTAGTATTACGTTTAAAAGATTTAGGCGAGTTGCAGAGTAATACTTACAGCAGCTATAGTAGTATTAGATACTAAGCCTAAGAGGCTTAAAAATTTGTTATTAATTGTTGTGCCTTATACTAAGCTGCACGTGCACAGCGCGTTGCGTAGTGCGCTAGGACTATATAGAGCTCTGTACAGGTAACTAAGGTCTTAGTTACCTAGGGGGTGTGTCGCATATATAACGTACTATCCTTAAGGCCTAAGGCGCCCTTAGGCATTAGACCTAGGCGCCTGTTAGCTTACGCGCTAGGCTCGCGCTAGTTAACCGCATATTAGAGTTTTCACGCTAAGCTTAGGAGCTTACTTCTAAGCTCTATAAGATACGTAGCAAACTTAGAGGTAATCCCTCTAAGTTCTACAGCAGCCTTTCTAGGTTAGAACTATTTCCTTTGTATATAGTATATATAGCGCGTCTCAGACGCAGGTAGAAAGGCAGAATCAACTATCCAGTTCTCCTAAACTACTGTTACTAGCTCCTTGTTCTCCACAAAAAGCCTATTAAAGATACTTAACTAAACAATATTTAATACACTATAAGCAAATGCAGAGCGTGTAATATAAGATATACACTTAAAGATTATTAGTACGTACACCTAAGCAACGCGCTAGCTTAGTAGCAACCTTAACAAGACAGGATAGATTAAGTCTAATTACGTATTAACAACAGCCTAGCTATACAAGAAATATTTTTTGTAAGGGTGCGTTGGGTTAACTAAAGATGCAAGGTAAACGGTGAAGGTAAATAAATTAGATATCGAACTACAGAGAGAGACTACGTAGGTTTATATATCTAACCTAGATGATTAGAACTTAACCTAGGTTAGGACTAACCGAGGTTATTAGAGGTTGTCAGATTAGCTAACAGTTAGCGTGATTAGTGCGGCTGGTAGTGTAGTTACTAGCAGGAGCTACTAGATCAGCTAGAAACTAGCGCGAATAGTGCGGCCGATAGTCAGCTACTAGTGCTAAGGTGCTAGTGCTGAGGTGCTAGTACTGAGGTGCTAGTGCTGAGGTAAGAAAAGCCAACGAAGGCCATAGGCCGAGTACTAGAGAACATTAAGGCTTCAGCTCTTTACAATACCCCCCTCCTAAAAAAAATAGTAGGGGTAGTAATCATGTTACCTAGAGTTCTACTCTTCTAGGGCTTCTGTATCTTTTAGATTAAAAGCTAGTTCCTAAGTTAGATCTAGATATCCTAACTATTTAACTAAGTACTGCTTTTTTCATCCTTTTCCTATTTCCTCTAATAGGGTCTCTACTAGGTATTCTTCTCTATCCTCTGTCTTAATTAGTAGAGTTTCATTGTCGTCTATTGGCTAGCTTAGTAGAGGGTCTAAGGACGCTAGTCTAAGGTTATTAACATTAAATACTAGGTAAATCTAGCTAGGAGTATTGAATTTAACTGCGTTTAGTCTAATAACCTTAAGTACTGTGTACTTAAGATTCTTCTAGTTAAGTTTTCTGCTAGGCCTTTTTGTTTTGTAGTAGTTGCCTAGTTTTAACTATACCTTATCGCCTATTTTAAGCTAAGGTAATTAGTGCCTTCTTTTATTTGCCTATTTTTCTTATTCTTGTTAGCTTTCTCCTATTATAGCTTGTGCAAGCTTAATACTTTGTCGTAGCTTATTAACAATATTTTCTAACTTTTAACAATCCTCTTATAATCTCCTTAGAAGTTATTATTAAGGACTATGCTTAGGTGTAGTTTGTAGAGGATCTACCTTATAGCCGTGTTGTAGGAAGAAAAGAGACATCTTAGCTATCTCTAAGTTGCTTTTCTAATTTGTTTAATCCTAATTGCAGAAGGCTTATAAATACGCCTGTACTATAGAGTTTATTCTTTCTATAAACCTGTTAGTTTATAATAGTATTTAGAAGATAAGTGTTACTTAATTTCTAATAACTCGCAAAGCTTAATCTAAAAATAGTTAATAAACTATATATTTCTGTCTACAGTAATATAGTTCAGTAACTAATAGTAAGCTACAACAGAGTTAATAAAAGCTTTAGTAACACTTTCTATAGTAATATCTTTAAGGCTTATTAGGACAACGTCCTTACTAAGCCTATCTATAACTACTATAAGGTTTGTATAGTCTTCGCTTTCTAGTAACTCTATAATAAAATCTATAGAAATTTCTTTCTATATTTGCTTAAGTATAGGCAAGGGTTTTAGTAAACCTGATAAGCTGTCTCTCTAGAGTTTTGTTCTTCTATACACTAAGCAGTTCCTTATGTACTTTCTAATAGTTTCGCTAATAGAGGGCTAAAAGTATTCTCCTCAAATAGCTTAATAAGTAATATTCCTTACTAGATAGCCTAAAGCTCTAGCACTATAGATTTCGTAGATAATTCTAGTTCTTAGAGGTTTATTATTAGGTACTCATCTTTGATCTTAGTATAGGAGGTTTCTAAAATCATCTAGTTAGTATTTAGAAATAGAAAGTTTAAGATCTAAAGCTATAGGAAATTACTTTTTACTATCTTTTACAGCTTTCTAGGCTATTTAGTAAGTTTTGTCCTCTTTTTTAGCTTTATTCTATAGATTTTCTAGATCTAACTGCTCTTGTACTGCTGCTAGATAGCTATTGTAGTTAAAAGTTCTAAGCACTTCTTCTTCCTTTAGTTCTTTGTTAGTAGCTGCAGTTGTAGGTTTAAATCCTTATAAAAACCTCCTAGATATTCTAGTATCCTAGTCGTTTGCTAGCATATCTTGTTATCTCCTAGATTAGGCATTAGCCTTAGAGTTATTAACTCTAGGCTTATAGGAAATTTCTATGTTAGGAAACTTTCTGAGAAATTAAGCTTACTTTATTTGTCTCTCGCTAAGCTATCTAGACGTACTAAAATATTTAAGGTTTTTATAGTCTATAATAACTATAAACTTCTTTAAAGATTGTAGCATAGCATTCAACATAGATAAGTAGGAGATAACTACTAGTAATTCTTTGTTGTGTATCTTGTAATTGCTTTACGTGCTAGACATCTTTTTTAAATAATAAGCTATTAGGCGTAAGCTTCTTTTATTATCGTATTATAAGAGGACTCCTGCTACTACATATCTAAAAGAGTCTATTTCTAGGATTGTTTCTCTATTAAGATCCTATTAAGCTAGTACTAGCTTAGTAATAAATAACTCCTTAAGCTTATTTAAAGCTTTTTGCTTAATTTTTCCCTGTTTAAAGGAGATGTTACTAGTAAGCCTTAAAAGAGGATCTACTATTTCTAAGTAGTTCTTAATAAATTATGAATAGAAGTTTGTAAAACTAAGAAAACTGCGTACTCTTTTAATATTTATAAGCGCCTACTAATCTCTAATTACTTTTACTTTCTTAAAGTCTATTCAATGTCCTCTTTTAGCTTTAATAATAAATTTAAGGTATTTTTGTACTCTATACGTTAAATTCGCATTTCTAGAGGTCTAAAAGTAATCTAGCCTTACTTATAGCTTTTAAAACCTTATTTGTATTGTGTTAGTGTTCTTTAAGCGTGCTATTAGTGTAAATTAATACGTCGTCTAGGTAGGCTAAGCAAAAATCGTTAATATACTTATAGAGGGTCTAATTAATATAGCGTTGAAAGGTACTAAGAGCGTTTGCTATACTAAATAGAATAACTAGCTACTTATATAACCTAAAACTAATACAAAAAGCTATTTTCTACTTATCTCTTAAATTAATCTTAATCTTGTAGAAAGCTGCAGAAACGTTAATCTTTGTAAAATATTTAGCTTTTATAATATTGTTAAGAGTTTCTTAAATTAAAGGTAAAAGATAACTATATTTCTTTGTAATAGCGTTTAGAGCTTAGTAATTAATGTAGAAATGTAATCTTCCTCTAGGTTTCTTAGCAAAAAGGATAGGGGAGGAGGCAGAAGAGCTACTAGCTCTAATCTATCCTTTATTAAATAGAGAAATAAGCTCCTTTTGTAATACTAGGAGTTCTAGGCAGCTTATACTATATAGAGGTCCCTAGGGAGCCTTTTTTTCCTTGCCTTTATCGTCTTTCCCTATTTTAATTTAGTAATCTACTTTAGATCCGCGTAAAAGAAGTAATATAGAAATAGTTTTTAGATTAAAAATCTAAGCTAGGTCTTAATAAGCCTTAGGGAGTAAAAGTAGGACCTCTACTTTCTTCTTAAGAGCTAGGGCTTTTTTAATATCCTTAAGAGAAGCAGCGAAAGTCTAAATAAACTTATCCTTTTTTACCTACCTAATATAGGAGCGATAAGCTGTTGCGCTTATTTATTTTAATCTCTAGTCTCTTTTAATAGGACAATCCTTAGTGCTAAGTAACTTAATCTTTTAGCTAGAAGAATAGATGTAAATTGTTTTTCTAGAAGGAGCAATAGTAATCTCTCTTCTATTTATCTAGGGCTGTCTTAGTATTAAATTGTAACTAGAGTGTGTAGGGGCTACATAACTCTAAATAGTATCCTTATAGCCTTTAATATTAATGTCTAACCTGGTAACTTTTTTAATAGTTCTAGGTTTATCTGTAACTCCTTCTAATCTCTTAGGAGAAATAGAAATGCACTGTAAGTTAGCGTTCTAAATAATTTAAGGGTTAATAAGCGAGTATACAAGGTTTCCTTTATTAATTAAAGTAGAGGCGAAAGTGTAACAATTTACTAGTGCCTCTAAAGTAATTCTATTGCTGCTTATATTCTTTTTAAAGTTTACCTACTCTTTGACTAAGTGATCTTAACTTATTAGAGGCTCCTGCTAGTGACTTTTAATAAGAGCTATACTTTTTTTATAAATCTAAGTCCTTATTTAAGCTTCTATTGCTAAGCTTCTAATCTTTCTTTTTCTTAGAGTTAGATGACTTAACTAAAGTATTTTTCTCTTTTTTAGAGGATCTCTTTTTCTCTATATAATATGCAGACAGATAGCCCTTCTATTTATACTTAAAATAGCGTCTTTTTTCATATAACTGTTATAACTCCTAGTTACTAAACTATTAAGGCTTAGCAATTCTTCCTGTGTATTCTATCTTTCTTATCTAGTCTCCTTTTAAAGGAGAAGGAGGAGGAGAAGTTCTCTTAGATTTATACTCTTTAGGCTTGTTGTCTCTACCTTTAGAGTACTTTTCTATTCTATAGAAGTGATTAGCAATCTCTATTACTTTGTTTTGCAAGCTATCGAAATCTTAATAAGTAATACTTATAAGTTTGTCTTAAAGTTTCTAAATAAGACTTTTTTAGAAAAGTATTATCCTTGTATCCTCGTCTAAACTACTATTAGATAATAGTAGTTGTTTTTAGAATTCTATAATATATTTACTTATGCTTTTCTTGCCTTAGCTTATAGACTAGAGCTTGTTCTTAGCTCTCTCTGTACTATAGAGATTTCTAAACATTTAATTAAAGAAGTTTAATAGTTTATTAAAGTTCTATAAATTAGAAATCCTTATCTAGTTGAGGAAAGGCAGAGTAAAAGTTGTAGCTAAGCCTTTTAATTAACTAAAGGCGTAGTTACAAGTCCTTCTATCTATATCAAACTCTTCTTTATTTTTTTCTACTTTAGCAGTAAGCTATTATTAAAAGATTTAGTACATCTTTCTGTTTCTGTTAAAGTCATCAAAATTTATTTATTTAAAACGCCTAGGCGTTTGAGCTTATTAATTTCCTAAGGCAGCTAATAGGGTAGGTAACTAAGGTAGAAGTTATTCTACCTTAGGCTCTCTTTGTTGTAGCGTGCCTAAAGCCTTCTAAGCTTAGAAGGCTTCCTATATCCTCGTAGAAGCAGCTATCTTATCTAGGCTACCTGCTCTACAAAGACCTTAAAGTAGTTTCTACTTTAAGTCTACTAACACTATCTTAGTATAGTTCTGCTATCCTTACAGCTAAAAGAGCTGCTAAAGGTTCTGCTATTATATTTGTAGGTACTTGCTAGTACTCTATATTATTGGCAGAAATCGTTATAAGTGCTACTACGCTTAGTAGGCTTATTTTTCGTCAGTTTTCTAGGGCTACTACGCTTAGTAGGCTTATCTAACGAATTTAAACGTTCTAGGTAGAGTCTTGTTTAGCTAGGTATCCCTTAGCACTTTTAATCTAGTGCTTCTATTGTTAATCCTTTAGTAGATTTAAACAGTTAACTGATTAACTAGTAGTCTAATTAATTAGATTCTCGCGCGTAGATATATCTCTAGCTAGCTTCTCGTCTAGATATAGCTCTAGAGGGCTTCTAAGTACGACGTAGCTACGCGAGTAGATAAAGAAGGATCTAATTCAATTGTAAGGGTGCGTTGAGTTGACTAAAGATGCAAGGTAAACAGTAAATAAATTAGATATTAAACTATAGAGAGAGACTACGTAGGTTTGTATATCTAACCTAGGTGATTAGGACTTAACCTAGGTTAGGACTAACTGAGGTTATCGGAGGTTATCGGATCAGCTAACAGTTAGCGTGATTAGTGCGGCTAGTAGTGTAGTTACTAGCAGGAGTTACTAGATCAGCTAGAAACTAGCGCAAATAGTGCGGCCGATAGTTAGCTACTAGTGCTGAGGTGCTAGTGCTGAGATATGAAAAGCCAACGAAGGCCACAGGCCGAGTACTAGAGAACATTAAGGCTTCAGCCCTTTACAAGCTCTATTTCTAATAACTAGGAAATAAGTCTAAAGGGTAGATTCTTCCTTTCTTCTAAGACAATCTAATAGTCCTAGGGTTAGTGTCTTAGTAAAGCTTTACTATCTACTACTTCTATAAAGAGGTGCTAAATTTCTTTATACTCTTTTAAGAAATTTAGAGTTACGTATTTCTTTAAAACTCTAACTTTATAACTTAGATCTCTATTACTAATGTCTGTTAAGTTAAACCCTCATATCTTAAGGCTGTTCTTAGTTGAGGTTCACTATCCTTTAGCAATATTATTAATCTTCTTTCTATTTACTATCTTAGTTGTTAGATGCGTAGGCTGGCTTGTAGTTACGCTACTTCTCCAGCACTTAAATAAGAACTTCTTTGATTTCTAGTTAATCTACAGGTTGTATTCTTATAAGTAAAGAAGTCTTAATATAATGTTGTAAGTAGCTAGTCTAAAGACGTTTAGGTCTATCTCTTCCTAGTGTTCCTAGATGCAGAGCGTTACTCTAGTAACCTTGTAAGTAATTATTGTCTCGCCTAGCATAAGCTAACTACTAGCTACGTGTAGTAGAAAGAGTTCTTGTTTCTCTAGTAGTTATAGGCCTGCTACTAACACTACTTAAGTAGAAACATAATTAGCCTATATGCTAAAATCTACTAGTACCTACATCTAATGTCTGTTAAGCTTTACTGTAAGCTTAAGGAGGCTTAGGAGATTAATTTTATTAATCTTTCTAGTAGTTTCTAGGTGTCTTAGCTGTTTGTCTAAAAAAGACTATATGCTAAACCTGTAGAACTTCTTCGCGACAATGTCTTAGTTATATTTAAATTAAGGCACGTGTACTATAAGAGTTATTTATACTCTTCTACACTAGTTCTGTTCTTGTAATCCTTCTACTGCGTTATATGTATCTGTAGAGTCTCTTCTAGATTGTTATATCTTTTTATTAATTTTTTAAGGTGTCAAAGGTAGTGATTGTTGTTGTAGTTAAAATAGGGTTCTAAAAAAGTAAAAAGCAGCTACCCTCTACTAATTAATTGCAAAAGTAAAAAAAAAATAAAGATTGTGTGTAGTCAACGAGATTCGAACAGTGGGTAGAAAATTTCTAGGAGGAAAGCTTAGACTACTAAGCGATAATTAGAGTTAAAAAATTTGCTAAGGTACTAAGAAACAACACTAGTTGAAACGTGTCCAACTGTCAAATTTAGGGCATCAGCGCAGGTTGATTATAAGGCTAGGGAGACTGGCGAAGGGTTCTGCAAGGGTCATCAGGGGGTAGCACTAAAAGTCGTTAACGCCGCCAAGGCCCACACAGAATCTAGGTTATAAAAAGGCACTCGGGATCTGCACAATAAAAAAAACAGAACATAATTAGATTAATCATCAATACAATTAACTTATCATCACTTATATTATCATTATCTTATTTGTGTTACTTAACCTATAATTTCTAACACTTACAGCGATTGCCAACCTATAGCTAACAATAGAATTACAGTAGGATTGCAATAAGATTGTAACATAATGTAATAGAGGAGGGAAAAGACACGTACGTACTGCAGCGGGAGCCTATAATACTTTATACAGCTAAAGCTGCTACTCCTTACTTACTACTTCTTACCTTTTAAATAGCACAGTATACAAGCAATTTGTATATAATATACTATAATAGCGTGTAACCTCTACAATAAATATCTCCTTAACCTTAACTCTTATCTACAAACAAGAAGCTTACTTGTTATAAACCTAGCCTCTAAACTAGTCTAGCTTAAGCTGACTATGTAGATACCTAAGTTTATTAAGCATCTATAAACTTAGCCTCTTTAGGACTTTATAATTATATCTCTTATAAATAACTCTAGAATCTGCAATATCTCTATATATAAAAAGAATATTAAGCCTTAACTTAGCTAGTTGTAGAAGGAATACAAGATCTACAGAGTATCCGCTAATACTAGCAAAGTATTTAAGATACTCTACTTTAGTATTCTTCTCTTCTTATTAATTATATATAGGCTAAGTAAAGAAACTATTAACTAGTTAGGCTAGCTATTGCATAACGTTAAAATAGCGATAGAGAAGAAAGAGGTAGAAAAAGAAGAGTAGGCGTTCTATTATCGCATGTATAAGTAAGAAAGCAAGGCAATAATAGTACTACTTCTTTAATTTATCTAAGAGTACTTAGAAGTAAAGCCTTAACATAAGTAAGCAGTATAGGCAAGATACAGCGCGTTAAGTTAGAAGGTAATTCGCGTCTTTGTCTTGCTTTTCTTCGTTTCTGTCTAAATATGCTAGAGCGACACACTATTTACGTGCTAGTAATACTAAATAAAGAGGCGTAAGCCTAGATACCTGTTGTTAGCAATAAATCTTTTTTTTTACTAAAAAGGTGTCTATAAAATGTGTAGTTACATTAAAAGCTTGTCTTACAAGGCTGAAGCTTAGAATATATATAAATTAAAAGGGATCTACTTCTATGTTAAATCCTACTACATGAAGATAACTAGCCCAAATAAGATTTATTAGCTAGATCGAGGAGGCGCTAATTCTAAGATGCGCTAGATTATGCTATCTAACTAGCGCGTAACCTTCACCTTAGAGGAAGTAAAAAAAGTAAGAATTAAGATTAGCAAAGCATACAAAAAGATAAGCATACTAGTAGATGTTAACCTACATGTAGAAGACCTTATTAAGTCCCTAGGCAATCTAAAGCTTAGACTATTAATTTTCAACATGCTTATAGCTTATTCTATAACTGATAAACTTTTAGAAAAACTTAATAATTATGCATACTTTATTGCACAAGCAACTAATACAGAATATCTTAGTATAAAAAAATAGTTTCTTTATTTCTAATGCCTTCAAAGGACTATCTAATAAGACAAGTGCAGTATATATAAGTAACACAGAGACACACCCTCTTTATTGTATATATAGTATAGTAGGGCACATGCTTAAAGAGTGCAAACTATACTACGCCCTAAAGTAAATAGAATAAGTTGGTTTTAGCTAAAATATTTCTAGTAAGAAAAGAACTTACTACTTTGAGCTACTACATAAGCGTCTAGGAGAAATCCTAAAATATATACTATTAAACTAGGTTTTGTTATAGTTAAAGGTGAAGTTCTAAGAGTTCTACAACATTATTAATAATATGCTTAATTGGCTAGCCTCTAGTGTAGTACCTAAAAAGTTTACTAGAAGAGTCTCTTAGCTAAGTTTAAGGTTTAAGGGAAAAAATTTTAATTCTGTAAATGTAGTAACTAGTTTAAAAAGCTAAGGCTACTATAATAATGTTCTTAAGTAGTTCTAGCAATTCTAGAAGTAATTATACAATTCTTCTGCTAACAAATACATTAAGAAGATTAATAATATTAATGCTGCTAATATCATACTAGAAGATAGAGGAAACACTTTGCATAGCATCTCTAAGTTAAATACTACAGCGCGTTTAAAAGGTAAAAGCTCTACTCTCTACTAGAATATTTTATGTGTCCGTGATGAAGGAATAAAGAAACAAGGAAAACTAAGCAAGAATATGAGCACCTAAGAAAGTGATTGAACAATATAAGGTAACGCACTTATCTCTAACTCGCAGCCTATAGATATGTAGTATCTGCAGGAAAAAATATAGAGTAATAAACTTTTTGCAATTTAGCCTTATAATATACTATTTTAGATTATTAGACTACTGCAATTAGCTTAGCAAGATAATAATATATTAGCGGATTTAAAGTATTAACAGAAAGAAAGAAGGAAAAAGCTAGAAAGTTTACAAATGCTTTTCCTAATCTAGAGCTTAGAGAGATAGTGCAAGAATAGCTAAACTGTATTACAACTGCCTTGCTTAGACAAGAAGTACAAGAGGTTATAGATTTAGATTTTATAAAGTAAATTAATATTTCAAGACAGCTGCGTTATATTCTTAATAACAGTATAATATTATAAATAGTTCAGATACGCTTAACGCTATAACATGTAGGAGAAACGCTAAGCCTACAAATTCTAGGTATAATCTAGCGCACCTAGAATCTGTTCTAGCCGCTAATTAGCTAAACTGGCGCAAGGACTCTACTTAGAGTACCTTACTAAATACACTACTTACTTAGATCTTGTATTATAATGTAATAATGGTGTATTAATTCAGTATGTAAACTTGTTACAAGGTCCATAAAATAGGAGACTTTTAGATAAATAAGTTGAATAATATACTTACTAATTATGTTTATGAGGTTCAGCAAAGAAATAAAAGAGCTTTTGCTTAAATTAACCTACTAAAATGCTAGGTTACTGTAAATAATAGCTTTTTGAAGTGCTTAATTAACACTAGAGCATAAATAAATATCATAAAACTTAGTGCTTCGCGAGCATTACAGATACTGTACAGAATAATAGAACATAGACTAGGGTAGCTATCTTCTAGTGTTACATTAGCTAATAGCACACATAATCTGTTTGTTAAAACTGCGTCTAATATACTTATACAAATAAAGACTAGCTTCAGCCTTTTAAGACAACTTTTTAATGTGACTACATATTTTATAGACACCTTTTGAGTTGAAAAAAAGATTTATTGCTAACAATAGGTATCCGGGCTCACGCCCTCTTGTTTAGCATTACTAGCACGCAATTAATGTGTCGCATGTTTAGACAGAGATAAAGAAAAGTAAGACAAAGATACAAATCGCCTACTAACTTAACGCGCTCTATCCTACTTATACTACCTACTTATATTAAGGATTCACTTCTAGGTACTCTTAGACAAAATAAAAAAGCAGCATTATTATTGCTTTGCTTTCTGACCTATACATACTATAATAGAACGCCTACTCCTCTTTTCTTGCCTCTTTTTTCTCTATCGCTATTTCAACGTTATGCAATAGCTAGCCTAACTACTTAATAGTTTCTTTACCTAGCTTATGCATAATTAATAAGAAGAGAAGAATACTAAAGTAGGGTATTTTAAGTACTTTGCTAGTATTAGCAAACATTCTGTAGATCTTGTACTCCTTCTATAACTAGCTAAGTTAAGGCTTAATATTCTTTTTATATATAGAGATATTGTAGATTTTAGAGTAATTTATAAAGGATATAATTATAAAGTCCTAAAGAGGCTATGTTTATAGATGCTTAATAAACTTAGGTGTCTGCATAATTAGCTTAAGCTAGACTAGTTTAGAGGCTGAATATTTAATAAGGAAGCTTCCTATCTTTAGATAAGAGTTAAAAGTAAAGAGATACTTATTACAGAGGTTACACGCTATGTTATAGTGTAGTATATTATATGCAAATCGTTTATATGCGATGTTGTTTGAAAGGTAAGAAGTAGTAGGTAAGAAGTAGTAGCTCTAGCTTTAAAAAGTATTATAGGCTCCTGCTGCGGTACGTACGTGTCCTTTCCCTCCTCTATTATATTATATTACAATCCTATTACAATCCTACTGTAATCCTATTATTAGCTATAGGCTGGCAATCGCTGTTAGACCTATTTCAACTAGTATCGTTTTTTAGTACCTTAGCGAATTTTTTTGACCCTAATTATCGCTCAGTAGTCTAAGCTTTTCTTCTAGAACTTATCTATTTACTGTTCGAATCTCGTTAACTACATACAATCTTTTTCTTTTAACTTTTGCGATTAATTAGTAGAGAGTAGCTACTTTTCACTTTTTTAGAAACCTATTTTAATTACGACAACAAGCACCATCTTTGATACCTTAAAAAATAAATACAAATAAAGACAGTTACTATTAGAACTACGTTTAAGATTATAGCTAATGTTACAAGATCTGCAATTCTAGGAGGACCTTAGTGTATAAGCGCTAGGATATTAATTTAGTATAATAGGTTTAGCTAACTTACGTACTAAGTCCTATCTAAAGATAGTACAAGGAACGCAGTCTTTATTGCGTCTAACCTATCTCTAAATCTTTCTATACAGACAATTAGGAAGAAAGCTTCTAAGAACAATTTAAATAGAGAAACTGCAGGTAACGTATAGTTGCATGTAAATACTAACTGAATAGGCAATAGATTACGTGTAGCTGCGGTGAAATACTTACAGGAAGCTGCATAGTTAGATCTAACAGCTAGATTTAGGAATTTTGACATATTGTTTACAGAAGACAGTAGAGAGGATTAGATAGTTTAAATAAACTAAGTGTTTACGCACGCGATTAGGCAGTAAAAATTTAAGGGTGCGTTAGGTTAACTAAAGATGCAAGGAGAACAGTAATAAATTAAATAAAGAACTACAAAGGTTGCGCAGCAAGTTTATCTACCTCCCTATAAGGCCTAAGCTTAACGCTAGTTAGTACGTACATGTAACTACGCAGCGACTGCTAACGTAGCAAGAGAAAATTGCGCAAAGTTAAAAAGAAAGGCTGAGCAGGCTAGTAGGGGCTAGAAGGGCCGAGCAGGATAGAAGGGCCGAGCAGGGTTGAAGGGCTGACACGCCAAGCCTACAGAATCTAGGTGCGCACGGACACCTAGAATCTATAATATAGTAAAACAAGGCATCTTGCTAAGTACTAAAGATATCAAAGCTTCAGCCCTTTAGCTTACCCCCTTCCTTAATAGAGGTTCTAGAGTCTTTCTAGTCCTATAATGCCTTTGTATCCTCTAGGTTTAAAGCTAGTTCCTAAATGAATTCTAAGTATTCTACCTATTTGACTAGGTATTCTTTTCTTCTTCCTATGCTTTTTCCCCTAATAGGCGTTCTACTAGGTACCCTTCTTCGCTGTCTACTTTAATTAGTAAAGGTTCGCTGTCGCCTTGTAGTTAGCTGAGTAATGGACTTAAGGAAGCTAGTTAGAGGTTGTTAATATTAAATACTAGATGTATCCTTCTAGGAGTATTTAACTTTATAGTATTTAGTCTAACAATTGTAAGTACTGTGTACTTTAGATCCTTTTAGTTAAGTTTTTAGCTAGGTCTCTTTATCTTATAGTAGTCTCCTAGCTTTAACTAAACCTTGTTGTTTATTTAAAGCTAAAGTGATTGTTTTCTTTTCTTATTTGCTTATTGTTTTTATTTCTATTAAGATTCTGCTATTGTAGCTTAAGCTAACTTAATACTTTGCTAGAGTTTGCTAGCTATATTTTCAACTTTCTAATAGTTTTCTCATATTATTCTTTCTTAAGGTTAATTCTAAAGTCTATACTTTACTACTATTTAGAGAGGATCTACCTTGTATCTATGTTGCAGAAAGAAAGGGAATATATTAGTAGATTGTGCTTACCTTGCCATAATCGCAATTTCAGCTATCTCTAGGTTGCCATTTTAGTTTGTTTGATCCTAATCGCAGAAGGCTTGTAGGTAGGCCTGTACTGTAGAGTTTTTTCGTTCCGTAAAGCTATTAGTTTTAGGATAATATCTAGAAGATAAATAATGCATAATCTCTAGTAGCTTGCAAAGCTAAGTCTAAAAGTAGCTTACAAACTGTATACCTTAATTCGAAGTAATATAGTCTAGTAGCTAGTGGTAAGCTACTACCGAGTTGATGAATGCTTTAGCAGCGCTTTCTATAGTTATATCCTTAAGGCTTATTAAAATTATACCTTTACTTAATCTATTAGTTACTACTATTAGGTTTTTACAACTTTCGCTATCTAGTAATCTTGTAATAAAGTTAATTGATATTCCCTTCTAGATACGCTTAGGGATAAGTAGAGATTTTTATAATTCTTGCAGGCTATCTCTCTATAGTTTTGTTTTTCTACACACTGTTGTAGTTTCTAATGCATTGCTTTACTGTTTAGCTGATAGAGAGCTAAAAGTATTCTCTTGCGACTGCTTAGTAAGTAAGGTTCCTTCCTAAGTGCCCTAAAGCCTTAGAACAGTAGATCTTATAGATAATACTCGTAGCTTCGGCCTTTTGAGACAACCTTTTGATGTGACTACACATTTTGTAGACACCTTTTTAGTAAAGAAAAAGATTTATTGCTAATAACAGGTATCTAGGCTTCCGCCCTCTAGTTTAGCATTGCTAGCACGCAATTAGTGTGTCGCATGTTTAAATAGAAATAAAGCAAAGCAAGACAAAGACGCAAATTGCCTCCTAACTTAACGCGCTCTATTCTGCCTATTCTTGTTACTTTACTGCTAGGCGCTCCTAGATAAAGTAAAGTAGTAACACAATTATCGCCTTGCTTACTAACTTATAAACGCGACGATATAAAGCCTACTCTTTCTTTCCTGCCTCTTTCTTCTCTATCGCTAATTTAACATCTTATAATAGCTATTTAAACTAAGTTCTTGTCTCTGTACTTAGCCCTTCTATAATAAACAAGAAGAGGAGGATACTAAAGTAATATATCTTAAGTACTGCGCTAGTATTAGCAAATACCCTAGAGATCGTGTATTCCTTGCACTACTAGCTTAATTAGGGCTTAATAACCTTTTTATATATAAAGATATCGCAGATAAAAGACTTATTTAAGATTTATATAAACTTAAAGTCTAGCTAAGTAGTTAAGTTTTGAAATACTTAATAAATTTAAGTATCTACATAAGAAGTTGGGGTTAGACTAAATTAGGTACTAAGTAGACAGTAACAAAGGATGCTTTTTTTAGAAGAGAGCCTAGAATAAGGAGATACTTACTATAGAGGTTGTACGAGCTTTAGCTTTTTGAGATAACCATTTAATGTAACTATACATTTTGTAGACACATTTTTAGTAAAAAAAAAGAATTATTGCTAACAATAGGTATTAGGGCTTATACTCCTTTGTTCAGCATTACTAGCACGTAATTAGTGTGTCGCTCTGGTATATTTAGATAGAAACAAAGAAAAGCAAGATAAAGACGCAAATTACCTCTTGACTTAACACGCTCTATCTTGCTTATACTGCCTACTTATATTAAGGCTTTACTTCTAGGTCCTCTTAGACGAATTAAAGAAGTAGTACTATTATTACCTTGCTTTCTAACCTATATATGCTACGATAGAACGCCTACTCCTCCTTTTCTACCTCTTTCTTCTCTATCACTATTTTGACGTCATACAATAGCTAGCTTAACTAGTTAATAGTTTCTTTACTTAGCTTATGCATAATTAACAAGAAGAGAAAAATGCTAAAGTAGAGTATTCTAAGTACTTTACTAGTATTATTGAATACTCTATAGATCTTATATTCCTTCTATAACTAGCTAAGTTAAGGCTTAATATTCTTTTCATATATAGAGATATTACAGATTCTAGAGTTATTTATAAAGAATATAATTATAAAGTCTTAAAGAGGCTAAGTTTGTAAATGCTTAATAAACTTCAGTGTCCGCATAGTTAGCTTAAGCTAGACAAGTTAAGAGGCTAAGTGTACAACAAGAAAGCTTCTTATCTTTAGATAAGAGTTAAGGTTAAGGAGATGCTTATTGTAGAGGTTATACGCTATTATAGTGTATTATATGCAAATTATTTGTATGCAGTGCTGTTTAAAAAGTAAAACGTAGTAGGTAAGAAGCGGTAGCTTTATAAAGTATTATAGGCTCCTACTACAGTACGTACGTTTCTTTTCCCTCCTCTATTGTATTATGTTGCAATCCTATTGCAATCCTACTGTAATCCTGTTGTTAGCTATAGGCTAGCAATCACTGTTAGACCTATTTCAACTAGTATCGTTTTTTAGTACCTTAGCAAATTTTTTTGACCCTAATTATCGCTTAGCAGTCTAAGCTTTCCTCCTAGAACTTATCTACCTACCGTTCGAATCTCGTTGACTATAAACAATCTTTTTTTATACTTTTGCGATTGATTAGTAGAGGGTAGCTGCTTTTCACTTTTTTAGAACCCTATTTTGACTACAACAACAACTACCACCTTTGACACCTTAAAAAATAAAGTAAGTAGTTTAGCTATAGTTAATAAGGTTGTACTGTATCTTGTTTGTTCGCCCTCTAAGCTATTAGTCCGCTAAACAGTTTAAATAGGTATTCTTAGTAACTCTTACAATTAAGTATATTGTCAGCAAACAAGGCGTTACTTACAACAACTAAGTAATTATGTCTCCTAAATTATAGTGCGAGCGTTAGTGTATAGTTAAGGTATAGGAATACGCGATTAGCTGCTAACTAATAATTAGGTCCTACATTAGTGAGAAATTGTGCTAGGCGTAATGATTTAAAGGCTGTGTTAGGTCTTGTGTTAACTGCTGCGAATAGAAGTAATATAATCTTTCTTTAGTAGAGGTTAATCTTCCTAGGAGTCGCGTTGCCTTCTTAGAGCAGTAGTTTAGCCTTATTTATTAGGGTATTACTCTTGATTATGTAATCACTTACTAGTTTGTTAATCTTCTTTATATATGCTAATTAGGAGATCTACATTTTATATTGTAAATAATCCTTAATTAACTCTATGCCCAAAAACTAATACAGATCATCTCCTATAGTTATACAGTACTTATTTCTTATATCCTCAATAGCTGCTTGTGCATCTAATCTATAGTCCTTGCTATATATTACAATAGAATTGTTAACGTAGGAGAACACGAAGAACCCTGAACAGATTATGTAATATAGCTTATATAAGATAGCAGTAAATCTACATCTTTAAAGATAAGTAGTAAAGTCCCTTTGCTAGAGCAATAACAATATCTAAAGGCTATACAAGGCTTTGTTAAGCTTTTAGATTACTTCTTTCTTTGCGTATCTACGCAGCATTTTTATATATATTACTTAATTAATTTGTACGTGTGCAAAAGCGTTAGTAACGTTATACTGCTTAAGCTCAACGTTAAATTAGGCAGCAATTGCAAGAGCGATTAAAAAAGATTAACCTACTAACGTAGCAGCGTAGGTCTCTTAAGCAGTAACGTTAAATTATTAATTACCTTATACAACTAAGCGCACTTTGCATTTAATAAACTAATAATCCTTGTTTATCTTGTAAGCATATACTTACATAAACTTAAGTATTTAAGTGTTAATTAGTCGTGCTTCTTGCGTTTAGACTTCTAACTATAAATTTAGTTGCTTATAGCTTAAGAAGTAAACTTCTTTAGCTTTCTTAATTAACTAGTAGAAAATGTAATTCTCTTTTAGTTAATTTAGACTTAGCGCTAGCAGGAGCTTGCTTTAGAAAAGGCATTTAGTTATAACTTTAACTCTTAAGCAATTAATTACCCGCCGCGCTAATAAGTTTCTTATTGTTTAGTTGTTAAACTTCTCTTGCTCTTACACCTACTGTACACGCTAAAGCCTATAAGTTTATCTAAATTTTTTAGAACGTCTTACTAATAGATTTTAATCTTATATTAGCACTGCGTGGATTAGGACACTTGCCGCGGCTAGTACTTAAGAGGTAATCATGCCTAGGATTTAATAGCTGCGCAAGGGCAACGTTCTAAGTCTTAATTTTAAAAGGATTATCTACACGCCTAATGCTCTCTATTATTATAAGATTTGTTAAGAGAGCTACTAGTAGAGGCGTTAGCAGAGGTAAGAGATATACTTATTAAATCTTTCTTCTACGCTAATTATATTAATTAGGTAATTCTTTATGTATTAGTCCTTTAGAAACGAAGAAAAGCAAGACAAGGACGCCAATCGCCTCCTAACTTAACGCGCTCTATTCCGCCTATTCTTGTTGCTTTACTGCTAGTCGCTCCTAGATAAAGTAAAGCAGTAATACTATTATTACCTTGCTTGCTAACCTATAGACGCGACAATAGAAAGCCTACTCCTCCTTTTCTGCCTCTTTCTTCTTTATCACTAATTTAACGTCTTGCAATAGCTATTTAAGCTAAGTTCTAGTCTCTGTACTTAGCTCTTGCATAATAAATAGGAAGAAGGAGATACCTAAGCAACAGATCTTAAGTACTGCGCTAGTATTAGCAAATACTCTAGAGATTGTATATTCCTTACACAACTAGCTAAATTAGGGCTTAATAATCTTTTTATATATAGAGATATTATAGATAAAAGACTTATTTAAGATGTTTATAAGATTTGAAGTCTAGCTAAGTAGTTAAGTTTTAAGATACTTAATAAATTTAGGTGTCTACATAAGCAGTTTAAGTTAGACTAAATTAAGTGCGAGGTAGATAGTATTAAAAGATGCTTTTTTTAGAAGAGAGCTTAGAATAAGGAGATGCTTACTACAGAGGTTGTACGCTATATTATAGTGTAGTGTATTATATGCGACTCGTCTGTATGCAGTGCTGTTCAAAAGGTAAAAAGCAGTAAGTAAGCAGTAGCAGCTTTAGCTTTATAAAGTATTGCAGGCTCCTGCTGCAGTGCGTATGTATTCTTTCTCTCCTCTATCGCATTATATTGCAATTCTATTGCAATCCTACTATAATCCTGTTGTTAGCTAAAGGCTAGCAATCGCCGTTAGACACGTTTCAACTAGTGTCGTTTTTTAGTACCTTAGCAAATTTTTTGACCCTTATTATCGCTCGGTAGTCTAAGCTTTCCTCTTAGAACTTATCTACCTACTGTTCGAATCTCGTTAACTATATATAATCTTTTTTTGACTTTTGAGATTGATTAGTAGAGAGTAGCTACTTTTCACTTTTTTAGAACCCTATTTTGACTATAACAACAACCACTACCTTTGACACCTTAAAAAAAAAGTAAGTAATTTTACGTACGTACGTGTCCTTTCCCTCCTCTATTACATTATGTGGCAATCCTATTGCAATCCTACTATAATCCTGTTGTCAGCCATAGGCTGGCAATCGCCATTGGACACGTTTCAACTGATGTCGTTTTTTAGTACCTTAGCAAATTTTTTAACTCTAATTATCGCTCGGTAGTCTAAGCTTTCCTCCTAGAACTCATCTACCTACCGTTCGAATTTCGTTGACTACACACAATCTTTTTTTTTGACTTTTGCGATTAATTAGTAGAGGGTAGCTGCTTTTCACTGTTTTGTAACCCTATTTTAACTACAACAACAACTACCATCTTTAACACCTTAAAAAATAAATAAAGTAAAGAATTTTACAGCAACAAAGAGAGAAATTACTATAACTTTTTTATAAAATCTAATAAGATCTCTTTGATTTCTTAACTAGTTAGCTATTTAAGAAATAGGCGTTAATTATTAAAGAGGATTACTTAGGCAAGCTGTATAATTATAATATCTAGTTAAAGACACTAAATAGTATTATACATATAATCAAAGGGTTTGTTATAAAGATTAAGAAGAAATATTAGTAAAAGATTGTAGAGATTTATCAAGATAATAATACTGCTACAATACTTTAAAGAAGGTAATAAAGAAATAAGGAACAGGTAATAGAGACAGAGATTATTTATTTTTAGGGTATTAAAGGTGGTGGTTGTTGTTGTAGTCAAAATGGGTTTTCTAAAAAAGTGAAAAGCAGCTGCCCTCTACTAATTAGTCGCAAAAGTCAAAAAAAGATTGTGTGTAGTTGACGAAATTTGAACGGTGAGTGGATGAGGTCCACGCGCTAAGCGCTCGGAGTAGAAAAGCTTAGACTACTGAGCGAAATTAGGGTCAAAAAATTTGCTGAAGGTACTAAAAAACGACACTAGTTGAAACGTGTCTAACGGCGATTGCTAGCCTTTAGCTAACAACAGGATTATAGTAGGATTGCAATAGGATTGCGACATAATATAATAGAGGAGGGAAAGGACACGTACGTACCGCAGCGGGAGCCTGCAATACTTTATAAAGCTGCTGCTTCTTATATACTACTTCTTACTTTTTAAACAGCACTGCATACGAATAATTCGTATACAATACACCGCAATAGCGTGTAACCTCTATAGCAAGTATCTCCTTATTCTAGGCTCTCTTCTAAAAAAAGCATACTTTGCTACTGTCTACTTAGCACCTAATTTAGTCTAACTTAAACTGCTTATGTAGACACTTAAATTTATCAAGTATCTTAAAACTTAACTACATAGCTAGACTTCTCAGTTTAAAATTTTTTTAAATAATTCCTTTATCTATAATATCTCTATATACAAAAAGATTGTTAAGCCCTAATTTAGCTTGTTATAGAAGGAATACATAATCTCTAGGGTATTTACTAATACTAGCGCAGTACTTAAGATCTATTGCTTTAGCATCCTCCTCTTCTTGTTTGTTGTGTAAGTGCTAAGTATAGAGACTAGAACCTAGCTTAAATAGCTATTATAAGACGTTAAATTAGCAAGAAAGAAGAAAGAGGCAGGAAAGGAGGAGTAGGCTTTCTATTGTCGCGTCTATAGGTTAGTAAGTAAGGTGATAATAGTGTTACTGCTTTACTTTATCTAGGAGCGCCTAGCAGTAAAGTAACAAGAATAGGCAAGATAAGGCGCGTTAAGTTAGGAGGCGATTCACGTCTTTATCTTACTTTTCTTCGTTTCTATCTAAACATGCTAGAGCGATACACTAATTATGTGCCTGTAATGCCGAACACAAGGGCGTAAGCCTAGAGACCTATTATTAGCAATAAATCTTTTTTTTACTAAAAAATTGTCTACAAAATGTGTAGTTACTTTAAAAGGTTATCTTAAAAGGGCGAAGCTATACACCTGCTATTTAGTTAATCCTGATCTTGCTAATCAATTTATAGCTATATATAGAAATTAAGAGATAAGTTTTTATTTTATTAAGCTCCTTGCTTAGGCTGTTAACTTGTTATTCAAGACAAAACAATAATAGGCTATACTAAGCATTAAAGACTTAACTGTATAAAGATATTATTGCTTGCTGTGAAAAAACTAATAGTAGCGTTCTGTCTATTAGGAAGTTTTTTTGCGTAGAAGCCTCCTGCTAATGATTGCTGCGCTTAAGACATGTTGTCTCGCGGTCTTGCTACTTAGCCTCTGCTGTCCGCTTCCGCTCCTGTGAGCGCCATTAAACTAGAGCTATAGGTTTAAATTAAAGTTTTCTTTATAGAAAAGAGATTTACAATACGCTGTAAAATGCTGCTTATACTTCTAGTTATCCTGCGTGGCAGCCCGCTTAACAGCCCGCTTATAATTAAGAATAGCTACAGTAACAGCAGCTTTAGCCAACACCTTTAATAATAATAGCCTCTGCAATAATCAAATATTTAAGAATAGTATGCTTGTAAAATGCTGTCTCTGGCTTGTCTATACATTGCCTTTGTGTTTGTTGTCCTAATTGCTATACAACCTATTGATATGGGCGTGATTATTACGCTAGAGTGAGCAGGCGGTTATCTTATGACTTTATGTATAAAAGTAATGGATTAAATTTGCGCTACTATGCTGCTTACTTCTAGACTTTTGCTGCTTAAGTTGAGTTAGCTTAAGATGCTCTTAAGCTGGCTAAAGCTAAGAAAGCTAAATATAATCTAACCATAGGGTCTAGCAAGTATGAAGACTCTAATGCTTATTAGTAATCTTATTTTTAGTTTTAGTTTTCTGCTTATTTAGCTTACGTTCTTCCGCTTATCCTAAGCTATTTGGAGGAGACTTAGCCTAGTATATAGATGTTACTGCTTAATAAAATCCTTTGCCTGTTTATTATTGTTAACTTTAATCAAGTGTTTAACTTGCTAAAGTTTTAGCAACTACTTAAACTTCTTAAACTGTTGTTAGATAAGCCACTTAGTTAGTCTATTCGCTGGTATAATTGCTGTTTCTAGGTACTTAACTTAAAATCATTTTTTAGCATACCTTTGCTGCAGCTACATGTCTTATATATTTATATATCTTAATCAAGTGCTAATCCTCTTATTCTTTCTAACTAAAAGCTTAATTGTTTGTTAGTTGTTGCACTAGACTGTCTAGACGTCTTTGAGATAAAGCTACAGCTTATAAAAAAAGCGCTTAAGGGCTATAGCCTCTTTTGTAGTGTGCTTAAGAGCAAACAGCTTAGCTTTAGTAGTTAACGTGGTTACTGTGATCTGCTTAGCTACCTTCTAAAATATTAGACTACCATATAGGATAGCTATGTAACTATAGAATGATTAACGAGTTTCCGAAATATTTGTAAAGGAAGCATTGCCTGTAAATGTTAGGTTTAGGCTATCATAATTCTTATACTAGATCGCATTTTATCTTGTTTAATAGAGGTATATAATTACCTATTTGACAGCTTTTATATGCTAATTACTAAGATTTGTAAGGAAGTGAAAAAGCTTGAAAATTAAGTAAGCAACGTTTAGTAGTAGCATAATAGCTGTGTGAAGCACTAATCTAACTTTTTCTTAGTAGGCCTTATTCTCTTGCTTAGGTGCTTCAGTAGTGTACTTAATTAGCTCCTATAACAGCAGTAGAGTCTCAAAAAAGCTGCTATCTTTTAGCGTAAACTTCTTCGCGATCTTGTTAATATACGTATTATACATAAGCGTAATTGCTTGCTTTTCGCAATCTCTAATTACGGAGATACTAAGGAACTATTTAACTTATCCTTGTTTCTATATCTTGTACTTGTCTAAAAATTTCGATTAAAGTTCTATTATTCTCTGCTTTTAATCTTTTGCGAAAAGCAGTAGGTTATTATCTATATAAAATAAAACTAAGATCTTCCTTTCTTAATCAAAGAATAAGCAAGGCTCCTCTAGTAAGGAAATTAGTCTAATCTCTCTTAGTAATCCTAAGAACTCCCTATACTACAACAGTAGCGAGTCTTGCAATCTATACAGTGCGTAGTTAAGCTATACACACTTACCTAGCTTCACAAAGCTATCTAGCATCCCACAAATTACGAGATTGTCTGCTGTAATTAACGCATTAAGGAATACTCCTAGAACATTATATTGCTTGATCTCTAAACTACAGAGGGGAGACAAAAAAAAGATATCAAAAAAGCTGTTATATTTAAAGCTTCATATTTCTATAATTAAAAGGGCGAAATCAAAAAGGGTTAGTGATTTGAAAAGCCAAGAACTTCCTCTTTAAGAAGACTGCTTAGTAAGCTGCTTAGTCGGCACGATCGCGCCTGCAAATTTTGCTTGAAGTAAGATGAAAAACAATCAAAAAATTATACATAAAATGACTTTCTTTTGAACGTGTATAAATTGCTAAATATTACATATATTATGAAAAACACTACTAACACCATTTTGTGTTCAAGTTTTTATGTAATAGCTTTATAAATTTTAAAGTAATAGTAAATAGCTTGTTTTTGAGTATTGATGAAATAATTAATTGAAATAGCGTACTCATACTTAGTAGACTGGCCCTTAGCTTCTTTATTAGCTTAATAACGGTTTTACTACAAAGAGTTATAACTATTAACTGCTTTCTTGTAGGACTAACATTTGAGTAATACTGCTATTTTGTTATATTAAACTGTTTATTATTAATACTATAAAACTACTTTATAATAAATCTATTTCAAAATAAAACTTAATTCAATTTATTTTTGAAATTATAACAAGTTTATGCTTAATAAAAATATAATAATAATAGACTTCTCTTAGAGTTTTAAGGCAACGTTCTCTAAAAAAGCATGATAAAATAGATAACCGTTTCTAAGAAGATTTGTAAGCTTTTAATACAGAAAAAAAACTTTTTTATTTTATAAGCAAGAATTTTTTTTTAAAGTTCTGTTAGTGAGGTTTCTATAAAGTATTTTTGAAACTTTTAAAAAGATCTTAGTAAGACGGCCTAGTTGAGGCCTGAAAGTAGTTAAAAACGCTATTTTTCGAATTTTATCTAATAAGGAGTATTAGTAATACTTTTAGGAAACATTTTTAGGTTATTACTTGTTGTAGTATTAACATGCTGCAGGACATGCGGATCACCTTGTTAATCAGGTGATCCTGGTAAGCTGATTATATGACGATAGCGCTAGCGCCTATATATACGGGCTAGATCGTCTTATTCCACTTTAGTAGTTATTGACACTTTGTTGTGGCACTTAGTTGATCAATTCACTTATTCCACTCCTCTTGATCAATTAATTGAACCTTCTTAGCTCGCACAGTTTTAAGCCCGGACGGTGAAGCTGCGCTAGCGCTTTTGATGTGGTTGCCTAGTTGGGTAGGTGACCACAAGCGAGAAAGCGGCAAAAAGATAAGCCTAGAGGATATTACTACACAGACACGTGTTGTAAAGAACTGTTCACTCTGTACATGTAGGCTATAGTGCCTTATTCTAGGCCGTTGTGCCTTCTTCTTTCCCCCCCGCTGTTGAGCGCCAAGAGAAGAGCTGGTTGCTCTTAGGTAGATTGATTAGCAGCATGCTAGTAATCTAGGGAGTGAGTCGCAACGTCTATATGTATCCCCTAGCTGGAGTGCGATTTATCGATCGGTCAGTATTTTGTTTCCGACAGTTATAAGCCCGGCCGCTTAATTGTAGTTCAGTTAGCTAGAAAGTCAACTGTTTATTTATTAATTATACTTTACCTTACTCTATTCTCCTACAGCACAGCCAGCAGATCGCTGCGGCTGCTGTACCTCTCATTAATTATACAATTGAATTCCTACTAATCTAACCTACAGGCTACTGTTATCGCTTTTAGCTACCTACCAACTAACTAACTAATCAATCTGTTGTTACCTTAACAATAACCCACGTCGTGATCCTACACGAAGCATCTTACTAAAATAGACTCTACTAATACACCGTTTGTCGCCTTAGAGGAAATCCTTAAGTCTTCATTAGACTAGCTAACCTAGTTCGCTTTTTTAAGGCTACACTGCTTAGAGAAAGGCATCTAGGATTAGGTTAACTCTGATCTCCTAGACGTACCCTTATTAGATTACCGGGAGCTACAGTATCTAGAACTACTTAAAGATATTAAGCAGCTAGTTGCTCTGTTACTAAGCGCTAGCGCTTAAATACAAAAGGATTATAAGATTGCTTCATACAAATACAAGGCTTGAGCTCTTAATACTGAATACAAAAAAGATAACTACAACAAGCTAGTTAATAGGTACAAAGTACAAGCTGCTTAATAAACAAGGAAAGTTGCTAAGATTACTAATATTATAGACTAGATTAGCAAGATTGTTTATCTAGACTTTCTCTTAAACACTGAAATAAGTATAATTACTTGAAACCTTACTAGCCTTTAAGCTTTAGTAAAGATCCTTAAGAAAGATCTTATACCTACTAATCAGAATACTTAGTATTTAATCAGGGCATAGTACAGATCATACCGTAAAAAGGCCCGCTAGAGACAAAGAGGCCCTAAGCAATAGTTTACTAAGTAGCAGCTCCTGTATTGGTAAGCAATAAACTACTCGCTTCTTAAAGTTGTTAGGCTATTATTAGTTACTAATTTTCAGACGCCTTAGGCACTAAGATAGCACTAGACTAGTCGCGCAAAAAGTGAAATAACCTAGCACAAGCAATAGCGCTTAGTAAAGCTTATATAACTCTTAATAATTTAGGAATTTTTTTTAGTATTTTGTTGCAAGATTAGTTAATTACATCTTTACAAAGAAAAGGACACGCAGTTGTCTAAACTACATCTAAGTCAAGGACAGCTTGACAATTTACAAGCGCTGACAAGTTAAACACAAGTAGTAGGCAATCGAACCCTTGCCTATGCAAGGCTAGTAAAGAGCCTGTAAGTAAGCACTTTTAGACACCGCGTAACTGCTATTAACTTTAAACTGTAGTTACTAAATTAAGCCCTCCTAGCAGTATACTGATTAAGCTGTTAGACAAAGACAAGAAGAAAATCCTTAATTAATAGAACAACAACAAATAGGCAACCTTACGTAGCTAAATTAAGAAGTGTGGGAGCTAAGAAGGTTCAACTAATTAATTAGGAGGAGTGGAATGAGTGTATTGATTAATTAAGTGCTACAACAAAGTTGCAATAACTACTGAAGAGGAATAAGACGATTTGACCTGTATATATAGGCGCTAGCGCTATCGTCATGTGATTAGCTTACCAGGATCACCTGATTAATAAGGTGATCCGCATGTCCTGCAGCATGTTAATACTCTAATACACCCCCTAGGTTAGTAAGATACTATTAATCTAAGCTGTAAGCAACTAGGCAATTGTAATAAATTAAAGTTGTTAATTAAGAGATCTTTGTGTAATTATAGCTCTTTTGCCTAAATATTTGCTGTTGTAGTAATGCTTGTTGTTGTTCTAATGAATCCAGCAGCCTTTAGTAATATTAAAACATTAGATTGACCCTAAAAATCGCGTGATCAGTTAGCGCGCAGCTCTAAAATAATATTAATTGCGTTTACTGCCTTTCCAAAACCTTTTATCCTTAACCTTACTTTAATACTGATTACTAAGTTTTTTAGGACTGTCTTAACCACTATTACTAATATAGTAAACAGCGTTCCCTTATCGTTCTCTTACTAATCAATCTGCTAATTTAGTGTAGTCTGCCCCTAGCAGCAATAAGCGCAAGCATTAATCAGCAAGCTGCTGTTATAAGTGTAAGAATTGCTTAGATAGCAGCTGTTAGCAACGTAAGAACAGCGCTAAGTATAAGCATTACGCGCGTTAAAGCAAGTTTAACAATAAAATTTAACAAGCAGCTAATCTCTGTAATAATAAGAATTAGTTGCTGCTGCTGTTTAATCTGTACGCTTTTTCTAGGACATTTAGTAGCTTTACTTAAAGGCTAATTGCCTTACCTGCTAGATTAAGTCTGCTGTTATGTTCTTAATTAAACTTTAATCTATATAAGAGTCTAGCTAAGAAATTAAGCCAGCGCAAGAGCAAGGCTTTTAAGAAGCTAATACAAATTTTTTAGCAGCTTAATACTTGAGCAGCGTCCTGTAAACAGCAACAGGACAACAGAAATAGCTTACAAACACTTATTAAGCTGTATACTAGGCGCAACGCGCCCCTCTCTACTTAGAAGAAGGCACTTAACAGCTTTTTCAAGTTTGCTGCTAATCTATTGTGTCTCTGTATTCTGCTGTGTAAGCGCTATATAAAAAAGATGCTAAATAGTTTATACGCTAAACATTGCTTTAATCGCGTTTAAACTAGCAGTTAGAGTAGCTTATGCTGTAGCAGTCACTTGTTGCATACCTCTTGCACAGTTAATACTAATCTTTTTAATTAATTTGTAGCTATGTACAGGGATAAAGAGGTAAGTCTCTAATTCTTTAAGCTCCTTGCTTAGGATGCTAACTAGTTTTGTTAAAGATAACATATTAATAAGAAGTACGAAGCCTTTAAAGCTTAACTGCTTGAAAAGATTATTGCTCGCTGCAAAGAGATTAATAACAGCGTTACGTTAACTAGAAGGCTTTCTGCGCAGAAGCCCTCCTATAATAATCGCTACGCTCAAGAGATATTTTGTAGTTTTGCTGCTTAGCCTTTGCTGCCTACTTTTGCTCCTGCTTCTGCTCCTGCTCCTGCTCTCTTCTTTAATCTAAGGTATACTGTTAATAATTAACTGCGCTGTACACAACCTGCTAAGCAGGCTATAGGTTAGAATCAAACTTGTCTATATAAACAAGTGCCTTATAATACACAACTTTATACTGTGTACGTCCTAAATTAACCTGCGTAGCCGCCAATTTAATGATGAGCGTATAATTAACAACAACAGCAACAGCAGCAACAGCAGTAGTAGCCTTAACAACAACAACCTCCCTAGCAAATGTCTCTTTAAGAACAGCATGCTTAAGAAATATTGCTTCTACTTTTCTTGCACATTTGCCTTTAAGTTTGTTGCCCTATTTACTATACAACCTGTCTATATAGGAGCGATTATTATGCTAGAGTAAGCTAGCGATTAGCTTACAATTTTATCTATGAAAGTAATAGATTCGATTTGCGCTGTTATGCTGCTTACCTCTAAACATTTGCTGCTTGGGCTAGGTTAACTTAAGATGATCTTAAGCTTGCTAAAGCTAAAAAAGCTAAGCAAGATTTAATAATGGAGTTAAGCAATTATACTAACTCTGATGCTTACTAGTAATTTTAGTTTTCTGTTCTATTGTTTTCCTGCTTGTCTAGCTAACGTTCTCCTGCTTATTTTTACAAGCTACTAAGCAGAGCTATAGCCTAGTATATAAATGTTGCTACTTAATATAAATTTTTTTAGTTGTTAATTATTATTGCTTTTAATTAAGTGCTTAACTTGTTAAAGGTTAAGTAACTACTAAAACTTCATAAACTGTTATTAGGTAAGTGACTTAGTTAGTTTATTAGCTAGCATAATTGCTGTTTCTTGATACTTAACCTAGAATAATCCTTTAGCATATTTTCGCCGCAGCTACATGTTCTGTATATCTATTTATTTATATTCTAAGGTGTTAAAGGTGGTGGTTGTTATTCTAGTCAAAATAGGGTTCTAAAAAAGTAAAAAGCAGCTACCCTCTGCTAATTAATTGCAAAATTCAAAATAAAAGATTCTGTGTAGTCAACGAGATTTGAACGGTAGGTGGATGAGTTCTAGGAGGAAAGCTCAGACCGCCAAGCGATAATCAGGGTTAAAAAATTTGCTAAGGTACTAAAAAACGACACTATTTAAAACGTGTCTAACAGTGATTGCTAGCCTATAGCTGACAACAGGATTACAGTAGGATTGTAATAGGATTGCAACATAATGCGATAGAGGAGGGAAAGGACACGTACGTACCGCAGCAGGAGCCTGCAATACTTTATAAAGCTAAAGCTACTACTTCTCACCTACTACTTCTTACCTACTACTTCTCACCTTTCGAACAGCACTGTATACGAACGATTCGCATACGATACGCTGCACTGTAACATAGCGTGCAACCTCCGCGATAAGTATCTCCTCAACCTCAACTCTTATCTAAAGACAATAAGCTTTCCTGTCGTATACCTAGCCTCTAAACTAGTCTAGCTTAAGCTAATTATGTAGACACCTGAGTTCATCAAGCACCTACAAACTTAGCCTCTTTAGGACTTTACAATTATATCCTTTATAAACAAATCTAGAATCCGCGATATCTCTATATACAAAAAGAATGTCAAGCCTCGACTTAGCTAGTTGTAGAAGGAATACAAGATCTACAAGGTGTTCGCTAATACTAGCAAAGTACTTTAAATGCTCTGCTTTAGCATCCCTCTCTTCTTGTTAATCATGCATGGGCTGAGTAAAGAAACTAGTCGAAGGAATATAAGATCTATAGGGTATTTGCTAATACTAGCAAAGTACTTAAAATACTCTACTTTAGTATCTTTTTCTTCTTGTTAATTGTGCATTAGCTAAGTAAAGAAACTATTAATTAGTTAGGCTAGCTGTTGCATAACGTCAAAATAGCAATAGAGAAGAAAGAGGTAGGAAAAGAGGAGTAGGCGTTTTATCGTCGCATGTATAGGTTAGAAAGCAACGCGTTAACAATACTGCTTCTTCAATTTGTCTAAGAGATCTTAGAAGTAAAGCCTTAATATCAGTAGGCAGCATAAGCAGGATAGGGCGTGTTAAGTTAAGAGGCAATTCGCGTCTTTGTCTTGCTTTTTTTTGTTTCTGTCTAAACATGCTAGAGCGACACACTAATTACGTGCCAGCAATACTAAATAAGGGGGCGTGAGCCTAGATACCTATTGTTAGCAATAAATCTTTTTTTTTACTAAAACGGTGTCTACAAAATTTATAGTTACATGAAAAGGTTCTCTTAAAAGGCCGAAGCTACTGTATATCTATATACTTTAATTAAGTGCTAATCTGCTTGTTCCTCTTAACTAAAAGCTTGATTATTTATTAGTTATTACACTAGACTGTCTGGATGTTTTTTAGATGAAGAGACAGCTTGCAGAAAAAGTACTCAAAGGCTATAGCCTCCTTTGTAGTATACTTAAGGGCGAGCAGCTTAGCTTTAGTAGTTATTGTAATAACTGTAGTCTGCTTAATGTATATATTATTTACAAGTGTACTTGTTTGCTTTTTGTAATCTTCAATTACTTTAATACTAAGAAACAATTTAACTAATTCTTGTTCTTGTATCTTGTATTTGTTTATAATCTTTAACTAAAGTCTATTGCTCTATACTTATGATCTTTTACAAAGAGCAGTGGGATATTATTTACATAAAATAAAACTAAAGTCCTCCTATCTTCATCAAAGAAAAGGCAGGGCTCTTCTAGAAAGGCAATTAGTTTAAACTCTTTCAGTAATCCTAAGAACTTTTTATACTACAACAGTAGCAAGTTTTGTAATTTATAAAGTGCGCGTAAGCTGTACGCACCTTCTAGGCTTCTTAAAGCTGACTAGCATTTTATAGATTACTAGGTTTTCTACTGTAATTAACGCATTATGGAATGCTCCTATAATATTATATTGCTTGATCTCTAGATTATTCTTAGCGGCGATAGCTATTGCTGCTTAGAAGAACTTAGCTGCTAATATAGTAGCGTATGTTAAGTTAATTAAGTCTTTTTTTTGAAATTACTTTTTACAACAATTCGCGCCTTGCATTTGAGAAAGAAGCTGTCTTAATTGATCTATAGGTCTAAACCTACTTTTTAAGTATTAGGCGATTATTTGCTTCTTCTACTATTATCTTAGTCTAAGTCTTATTTTTACTGAACTAATTAATTTTTTTCCTTTCAGGCATCTTTAAACAAGTCTCTTATAAGAAAATATAGTAATTGCTTTTATAATTTTAGCAGTTTAGGTAGATTGTTGCAATACTGTTAAGCATTTAGCCTCTACTTATACTTAGTAAGTAAAGCCGCTATAACTACTTAATTGAGAGTCTTGTAGCTTACTTGATCTTTCTAGGTTGCTTGCAAACCTAGCAAGTAGATATTACAAAAGTCGCATTATAATAAATTCTTATAATCTGGTATTAATGCATTGACACTACCTGTGCTTCTACTCTTTAGTTAATTGTTAGGACCTTAAGTTACGTTTTTATGCTTACGCCTGCTACTTAGCTTGCGTATTAGAAGATAACAATTTGTAGGCTAATCTAAACTTTTGCTTGTAATTTGCGCACTACGTCTTGTAAGCAAAGATTTATCTTATTATTACTTACTTTGTTTACTAGTTAATGCCTAAGATCTTAATTAAGATAGCATACGCTCTGCTATCCTGCTTACCTGAGCAGGTGTTTTATTATATCAAGCTAGTGCGTTAGAGTCTTTAGGCACAGACTATTAGACTAGTAATAAGTAATCAGGCTTATTTAAAAAAGGATCTCCACCTCTAAGTATTTATAGATTAGCCCTTTTTAGCAAGTGCACTGCTGTTTAACTATTAATAACTCTGCAATTAATCGCGTCGTTGCTCCCTAGAGTCTCTAGTTTAAGAGTTAGTTCTAAGGTAGCAAGACTAGTATTTTGCTGCTAATATAAGCAAGTTCTTAATAGTGCACTAGCCTCGTGCTCTATTCGCTTAGCGTCTTCTAATCTATTCTTGTCCTTAGTAGGCAGGTATTCCTTACTAATTAAGATTGTAGATAGATTACTCTTAAGGCCTTTAGTAGTCAGCTGCGTATTCTAATCTGCCCTCCCTTAAATAGCTAAGAGGTCTAAGTCCTCTTCTAGATTAACTAGCTTGCTATTATAAGAGATCTTTACAATCTTCATTACTTAATTTTTTAGTAGCTCTTTCTCGCAATCTCTTTTATAGAACTAATGTTTCCTAAAAGTTACATTACAGGTGGTAATTACTTATTTAAGTGTTAGTACTTATATATAGTATATGTTAGAGGCTTAATAACTAACTAAATAACTAATATAGCTGTAAAAATAAGCTATAAATTCTTAATAATTCCACTTAGCTGCCTTCTTCTTGTTTAAAGGATAGGCTCAGCAGCTATAGGTATAGATTCTACTCTAGTTTAGTCGTAGATTAGTAGTCTAGTGCCTAATCTCAGGTATCTAATAGTATTAGAAATATTTCTTAAACTATTCTTTAAGCACCTAGTTATGGGATTAGGAGCTATAAATTTTAGTAAAGCTTATTTTATATAAGTAAGCTGCTGCAATTATAATTACTAGTGTGCCGGTGCACAGGGTGATACCCTGCTGCTCACTAGGTCAGTGCTCAGTCATCTAATCTAGAGGTATATAGCTCGTTTCGGGGATTGAAACGAGCACATTGATCCATCAATCCTCTACCTCACAACTCAACTCTTGTACTTCTCTCCTAGATACAACCTAGAATAAGATCTTTATCTTACCACCCTCGTTCTCGCATGATCTGACCACTAGTAATCTTAGGCCCTCGTAGTAGTATGTCTTAATACACTCTAACACCCTTATAAATAGCGAAGTCTTTAAAGACATACTCTACTACTTAGTGCATAAAGGAACTAGTGCACGATTATTACGAGAACAATATAATAATCTTACTTAACAACAGAATCCTTAAAATTATTACTAGACATACTTTTAGGGGGTTAGCACTATCCCCTATTATAGACTACGTTAAGGACGATGTTACCTAAGTTAGCACTAACAACAATAATAAAGAAAAACAAAATCTACTAATAAAAAGATAGAATGCATTATTAAATGCTAGTTTAAAGTCTGTCTAGTAAAATAGAAGTAGTAAACGGTCTAGCAAAATAGAGGCAGTCTTACATATATTTTAAACGCTAATTTAAAGTCTACTTAGCGAAATAGAGGTAACAAGTTGTCTAGCGAAATAGAGATAGTAATACATGCGTAAAGAAATGCTAAGCTAATATACTATCTAGCGAAATAGAGATAGCACTAAAAGCTTATATATAAGTACTAGCTTTAAGTATTAATCTAAGCCTACCTAGTAAAATAAGAGTTACCTAAAAAGCAAGGATTAATACACTTATACTTAAATAAACATATACTATAAAGACTTAAAGAGAGATATTCTTTCTCCTAGAGACTATACCTTGTCTATTTCTTTACTAGTACTTGTTAACTATCTATATGAAGAACTTATATAAGTCCTACTATACTTTAGATGTTAAAAAGAGATTAGAAGACAAGTTAAGGGCAGGAAAGCGTAACGCTTCCTCCCTTTAGACCTACTACTACTAGCCCTGATCTACTATTAACCCTATTAAGCTCTATTATTAACAGTATAGTTACACCTACGTATAACTTAGTATTAACTATAATTTAACTAAGACATAGTATATTAGTTTTTACTAAGAAAGATGTTACAGAATTCCTAAAGGACTTTAACTAACAAGCTAATAATAGAGGCATCTATAATGCTATAAAGGTCTCTATTCTACTAGACTAGTTTTCTAATAAAGATCAATTTCTCTCTTATATCTTAAAGCGCTTACTTAAATATGCTAAAAAAGATTAGTCTAAGTTACAGACACACATAAAAGAAAAGTAGAAGGATAAAGATATAGCTATTAAGATAGGCAAATACTTATATCTTTAAGCTTATATCTATACATACGTATAAAACTAGCCTAGTCTAGTAGAGTACTACACGCACTTTACTTCTATTGCTAATACATGCATTAAGAACAGGCAAATCCTTTAAGAAGAGGAAAGTATTCTCTTCTTCTAAGGTCTACTATAAACTAACAAAGAGGCAGTTATATACTATATACTTTCTACTCTATATAGAAATGATTAAGATACGTATAAACTAGAAGGGATTTATTCTTTTCTAAAATCTTACTACAAGAAGATAACAAGCCTAGATAAGATATATTAGCTAGAGTGAGGAGGCGCTAATGCTAAGATGCGCTAGATTATGTTGTCTAACTAGCGAGCAACCTTCACCCTAGAGGAAGTAAGAGAAGCAGGGATTAAGATTAGCAAAGTATAAGAGAAGACGAGCTTACTAGTAGATATTAACCTAGAGGTTAAGGACCTTATTAAGTCTCTAGGAAACTTAAAGCTTAGACTATTAACTATTAACATGCTTATAGCTTATCTTACAATTAAGAGACTCTTAGAGAAACTCTCTAACTATACGTACTTTGTTGCAAGAGCAACTAATACGGAATTCCCTAGTCAGAAGAATAATAGTTCTTGTATTACTAAGACCCTAAAAGAGTTATCTAACAAGACAAGTACAGCATATATAAGTAATATAGAGACACATGTGATGGGCTAGAGCCTAGGGTAAATCCTCGGTGGTACCTCGGTGCGCCTCACTCTACTAGCCGCGGTGGCGGCAAACTATAAGTATCAACTACGTAAGATAATCAGACGCTCTATTGTCTTGTGCCAGTCTTTTGGCTGAGTGGTCGGCGTGTGTAGTTGCATGCAAGGTCTTTTCTTAGGCCCGCCTACTATAACACACCCTGTCTGCTATATATATAATATAGTAGGACACATGCTTAAGGAGTGTAAACAATACTACGCCCTAAAGTAGATACGATAGGTTAGTTTTAACTAAGATACTTCTAGCAAGAAGAAAACGTACTACTTTAGTCTACTATAAAAGCGTTTAAGAGAAATCCTAAGGCAACTACTATAAAACTAAGTCTTGCTATAGTTAAAGGCGAAGATCTAAGACTTCTACAACGTCACTAATAACGTGCTTAATTAACTAGCCTCTAGTATACTACTAGAGAAGTTTACTAGAAGAGACTCTTAACTAGATTTAAAGTTTAATGAGAAAAACTCTAATTCTGCAAATGTAGCAACTAGTTTAACAAGCTAAGGCTACTATAGTAACGTTCTTTAGCAGTTCTAGCAATTCTAAGAACAACTATACACTCTTTCTGTTAAAGAATACGTCAAGAAGCTTAATAATATAGATACAGCTAATATTATACTAAGAGGCAAAGAAAACACTTTATATAGTATCTCTAAGTTAAATGCTGCTATGAGCTTAAAAGGCAAAGGCCCTGCTCTCTACTAAGATATTAATCTTGTCTAAGAGAGAAGAGTAAAGAAGCAAGGAAGGCTAAGCAAAGATTTAAGTACACAAGAAAGCAATTAAATAGTATAAAGTAATTCTCTTATCTCTAACTTGCAGCCTATAGATATACAGTATCTACAAGAAGAAATATAGAGTAATATACTTTTTGCAAGCTAGCCTTATAATATGCTATTTTTAATTATTAAACTACTTTAATAAGCTTATTAAGACGACAACATGTTAGCAGATCTAAAATATTTACAGCAAGAAAGAAAGAAGAAGGCTATAAAGTTTATTAATACTCTTCTTAATCTAGAACTTAGAGAGATAGTGTAAGGACAGCTAAACTGTATAGTCACTACTCTACTTAGACAGGAAGTATAAGGACTCACAGTAGAAGACTTTATAAGATAAGCTAGCATTTAAAAACAGCTACACAATCTTCTTAATCATAGTATTAATATTATAGATAGATTAGGTATAGTCAATGTTATAACGTAGGTGAAAAACGCTAAGCTAATAGATACTAGGTACGCTAAATCACACCTAGGATCTATTCTAGCTTCTAACTAGCCAAACAAGCGTACAGGCCCTAACTATAGAATTTTAATAAATATACTACTTACTAAAAGCACGCATTGCAATGTAATGAATTTGTATTAAACTAATACGCAAACTTGCTACAAGGTAAGTAGAAAAAGATATTCCTAGATAGATAAATTAGACAATATACCTATAAAGGACATCTAAGAAGTTTAGTAAAAGAATAGGTAAGCTTTTGCTTAAACTACCTTACTAGAATACTAAGTTACTGCGAATAGTAGCTTTCTAAAGTGCTTAATTAATACTAGAGCACAGATAAATATCCTAAGACTAAGTGCTACGTGAGCATTAAAGATACAGTATAAAATAATAGAGTACTAGCTAGAGCAGCCTCCTCCTAGTGTTACTTTAGCTAATAGCATATATAACCTGTTTGTTAGGACTACATTTAATATACCTATTTATTTTTTAAGGTGTCAAAGATGGTAGTTGTTGTTGTAGTTAAAATAGGGTTCTAAAAAAGTGAAAAGCAGCTAACCTCTACTAATTAATCGCAAAAGTCAAAAAAAAAGATTGTGTGTAGTTAATGAGATTCGAACAGTAGGTAGATAAGTTCTAGGAGGAAAGCTTAGACTACTAAGCGATAATTAGGGTTATAAAATTTGCTAAGGTACTAAAAAACGACACTAGTTTAAACGTGTCTAACGGCAATTGCTAGCCTATAGCTAACAACAAGATTACAGTAGGATTGCAATAGGATTATAACATAATGTAATAGAGGAGGGAAAGGACACGTACGTACTGTAGCAAGAGCCTGTAATACTTTATAAAGCTGCTGCTTCTTACTTACTGCTTTTTACCTTTTAAACAGTACTACATATGAATAATTTATATATAATATACTACACTACAATATAGCGTGCAACCTCTGTGATAAGTATCTCTTTAACTTTAACTCTTATCTAAAGATAGAAAGCTTTTCTGTCGTACACCTAGCCCCTAAACTAGTCTAGCTTAAGCTAACTATGCAGACACCTAAGTTTATCAAGTATCTATAAACTTATCCTCTTTAGGACTTTATAATTATATTCTTTATAAACAACTCTAGAATCTACAATATCTCTATATACAAAAAGAATATTAAGCCTTAACTTAGCTAGTTATAGAAGGAATACAAGATCTACAGAGTATTTGCTAATACTAGCAAAGTACTTAAAATGCTCTGCTTTAGTATCTCTTTCTTCTTGTTAATCGTGCGTAAGCTAAGTAAAGAAACTATCAACTAGTTAGGCTAGCTATTGCATAACGTTAAAATAGCGATAGAGAAGAAAGAGGTAAGAAAGGAGGAGTAGGCGTTCTATCGTCGTATGTATAGGTTAGAAAGCAAAGTAATAATAGTGCTGCTTCTTTAATTTGTCTAAGAGTACCTAGAAGTAAAGCCTTAATATAAGTAGACAGCATAAGCAGGATAGAGTGCGTTAAGTTAGGAGGCGATTCGCGTTTTTGTCTTGCTTTTCTTTATTTCTGTCTAAACATGCGACACACTAATTGCGTGCTAGTAATGCTAAACAAGGGGGCGTAAGCTTAGATACCTGTTGTTAGCAATAAATCTTTTTTTAACTAAAAAGGTTTCTACAAAATGTGTAGTCACATTAAAAGGTTGTCTTAAAAGGCCGAAGCCATTAATATACCTATACAAATAAAGACAGTTACTATTAGGACTACGTTTAAGATTGTTGCTGATGTTACTAAATCTATAATTATAGGAGGACCTTAGTATGCAAGCACAAAGATATTAATTTAGTATAATATATTTAGGCAAATTACGTGCTAAGTCCTATCTAAAGATAGTACAAGAAACGCAGTCTTTATTACGTCTAATCTATCTCTAAATTACTCTGCGCAGACAGTTAGAAACGAAGCCTCTAATAATAACTTAGACAGAGAAATAGCAGGTAATGTATAGTTATATATAATTACTAATAGATTAAGTAATAAACTGCGAGTAGCTGCAGTAAAATACATATAGGAAGCTACATAGTCTAATCTAGTAGCTAGATTTAGTAACTTTAATATGCTATATACAAAAAGGTGTAAGAAAGATTAGATAGTCTAGATAAACTAAGTGCTTACGTATATAATTAGATAGTCTAAGGACCTTATAAAAAACTGCACACTTAGTAAATTTTTAATTATATATAAGCTTAATTGTAAGCAGATGTAAGAAAAGCTACTTAAATATGCTTAACAACATAATAATCTTTATATACTATACAAGAAAGTAGATAAGAAAGTTTAACTTGTTAATATCCTGCAGCAGGAGATGCCAATAGAGTTTAGATGAGAAGACTAGAAAAAAAAGGCAAATGAATAGTAACTCCTTAGAATAGGCATTTGCGATCGTAATCAAGGGCTGTATAATTATCTATTTAAATTAAGATATGCTGCTTTTTTATAAGAGACAAGGCTTACTAAAAAATAACTTATTAAGCTATATACTAGAGACTAGCTAGAGCTATTAGAAAAAGAGATATTTATATATATGCTTCTTTATAGAGAAGGAGTGCTCTCCTTGTAATTTAAGGAATTAGGAAATATTTACCCTAATATATATCTACTATACAAGATACAAATATTACTATATAAAGCTTAGTAAGTATAAAGTTTTAATATCCTAAAAGCTTTAGAGCTATATGAAGTAGATATAGTTAACGTCTGCCTAAATTAAGGAACATAAGAAAGATGTAATAGCTAATATTACAACTTATAGCACCTAGTACCTAAGAAGAACGAAGGCGTTTAATAAATTAGTAATACACAGCAAATAAATGCAGTTACTATATAAGATGTAAACTTACTACTAATAGCAGACAAGTTTTCTAAGAGGTTTATAAGATGCAAGATTATCTTGCTTAGAAACTTATTCTTAAGATATAACTAAATCACACTACATCTAGAAAGTAGAGACACTAGCCTAATACTATGCCCTTTATTAACAGCATTACATGTAGAGGGCTAAAAACTAATTATAGTAGAGAAGAATTAATGCTAGGAATTTAATATTATGTTCTTAAGCATATCTTATAACTAGACAGAGTGCTAGCTAATATTAAATAAGCTGAAAGCACTATATTAGGAAAGAAATATGATTTTCTTATAGAAAGGTTTAAGGTTGTAGGCTATAAGGTCAACTTGTAAGGACGTTATCTTAACTAGAAGAAAGTTAAGAAGATTATAAACTAGCTACTATATAAGAATAAAAGAGAGATATAATTATTTATAAGTATTTACGTCTACTACTATATATAGATATAAGACTTTACTAAGATTACTGAACCTCTATTTACACTATTATAAGATAATGACCTTATTAAATAAAGAGATACACAAGACGTAGTAATGTATAAGCTAAAATAAGCTATAAACAACGCACCTGCACTTGTAAACCTTAGCTACACTAATACTAAAGATTATAAGATATTCTTAATAACTAATGTAAGTAAAGACAGTGTAGGAGCATATATAAAATAAATTAAAGAAAATAATAAGCAATACCTAGTATAGTTTAAAAGTACACTATAGTTAACGCAAGAGAGGCAATAGCACTCTACTAAGTTAGAATTTAAGGCTATACTATAAGCTCTTAAGAAGTTTTGTACTTACCTCTATAGTATTCACTTTACTATAGAAACTAACGCAGCAACTCTTATTACTTAGCTAAATTACTTATCTACTAATAATTTAGGATCTATTATAATTAGGTAGATATTAACAATTTTTTTATAAGACTTTAACATTAAGCATATGCTAAGATAGAAGAATATAGTTGCAGATGCACTATTAAGGTATCTAAAACCTAACAATTAGGTACTACCTCTAGAACCTAAGGAGGATTTGGAAGAGTTTATTAATTATATAATTAGAAATGTAAATATACTAATACTAACAGGACAGGCAAGGATACTCTATTAAGAATTCTTAACAGAGTTAGAATAATACACTTAATTTTTAGTTAACTTTAAGACTCTTAAGAATATAGAACTACAAGAACTATAAGTATAGAAGAAGTAAGCTCTAAACCTCTTTATATAAGACAAGATACTCTTTAGGAAAACGTTTAAGAACATTATAATTTAGAGAGTTATAGATAATACTAACCTAAGAACAGCTATAGTATAGAACGTACACACTTAGATTAGACATAGAGGAGTTAACGCAGTATACTCTATACTTGCTTAGCAATATTAGTAGAAAGGAATGTATAAGTATATACAGTAAAAGCTAGTAACCTATCTAGACTATTAACTGTAATCCTCTAATAAGAAAGTTAATATGCTTACTAATACTATTAGTTTCGCTATTTAGGAGACTATTGTAATGAATAAAGTATACATGCCTTAGTGTTTTAGAAAGAAGTTTTTAGTTATTATAAGAGACTACTTTAGTAGCTAGCCTAAAGCAAAAGCCTTGTTAAATAACTAGTTAAAGATAATTGCAGAGTTGATATATAAAGATATTATATATTAATAGAGCACAGCGCGCAAACTTTTGTTAATAGAAGGCCTAATTTCACTAAGGTAGTATCACATCTATTAAATATGTATAAGATTAACTAAGTCTAGTCTTTAGGACATAACTCTTAAGCTATAGAAAAGATTAAAAGAGAGTATAAGCCTATTATAAACACCCTTACAAAGCTGCTAGGACTTTAAAAGAACTTGCTAATAGTTCTCCTTATAGACAGGATCTTAATATAGGAATAAAAAAGATACTTGCTATACTAGATAGTTATAAGGCAGAACCTAGTGTTTTCCATTAAACTCGCGCTACCTATATAGCAAACGCTTCTATTTAAGGAAGTAAAAGACTATACATAGCTGCTCACAATTTAAGTAATATAGCTAAATCTTAGAAATTAGTTTACAAAGGATGCTATTGCTTATACTAACTAGATAAGAGCTGCTAAAAATAAATACTAACATAACACTAAAGAAATACAAGATAAGAATATAAAGCTAAGGGACTTAGTTCTTCTCTAGAACTCTGTTTAAGAAATTAATATATCACGAGACTATAAGCTAGATACAAGATAGTTTAGCCTATACAATATTAATAAAGCTAGGCCTAATAGATAAACCTATTGTCTTAAGGACCTTAACACTACACGCTTCCCCTACACGACATCTAGATAGTGATTAAAGCTATTTAGACAAAGACTCGTTTAGGATAGTATTAAAGAAGATTAAAGAAACATAAAGTTATAAGATCCTAATAATTAGGAACGAACTAGCTCTATAGTAGACCTTCCTATCTTACTAGACTTATCTAAGGTAAATACAGAACTACAACTATCTTTACCTCTTATAATAGGTAATAAGCTTTATCCTTAAGTTATTATTACTAAACGTCTTATAGAAGAAGAGCGTTGTGTATATAAACAAGACTTTAAAAGCTTCGACTCTAACTTAGATACTACTACATTAGACAACTAATAGGCTATAAGATAGCCTATAATTTTAGGAAAGAGAGGAGATACTATGCTAGTAGTACTGGATTTTACCTTTAGCTACTTGTTTACTTATTTTCTATGTAAAATTTAAGTACAAGCTACCTATTCTACTAAATCCTAGTGCTTGCTACTATACTAATACTATACTTAATTTTATGCATTCTTAAGGCAACAGCTAATTATAATAACTATTTTAATTACAAAATCTACTTATTTTAGCGCGATTTAGACCCTATTTACCTCTACCTGCTAGCCGGTAGAATACCGCCACTACGAATAAACTAGAACTACAACTCTACTAACTATCTAACTCTTCTACTATACAAACTTTACTACCTTTTATTAAGGTATTTACTTTCTAAGATAATAATTATATTAATATCTTCTCTCTGTTTCAACTAGCAGTAGCTAAAGACAACATTTAAATTATATTAGCTAATCTACTTAAATAATACTTCTAGCGCTGTTAGACAAGGCCTAAGGTAAGCAGCTATAGCTGTAACTGCCGCAAATACTAAGACTAGTAGGAGTTTTTAACAACCTTAGAAATATTACTAAGAAAGAAGACTACGTTATAGACTAAATCCTTAAGGTTGTATAGTATTAAAACAGGGTACTAGAGCTTACAAAGCTTAGCAATAATATCAGAGTTATTAACATCTAGACTCTAGTAGATAAGATGTTTTTTAATGCTCTAAGATAATAACATATTATTATAGATTATTAGTTTAACAACGCCTCTTACTAATTAAACTTAATTCTTAAAGTTGTCTTAGGTATAGGTAACCTTTATGCTTAGCTCCCTAGACTTATAGACAAATATAGTAGTGCTAAGAGTTTCTAGGAACACTATCTTATTATCAGTGCAGTATCCTTAACGCGAGACAAGAGAGCTAAAAAAACTAAGTAAAGCTATTGCAACTGTAAAGAAGCTAGCTCTAAGATTTATCTAAGAATACGTTAGTATCTATATACTTTGTACACTACTTAGTTACTTAAGATTAACTAATATAGCCTTTATTTTAAGGCATATAGATCTTAAAGATACTGCTTAGTTCCTTAATACTATAGTAGCTTACTACATTAACTTTAAGAACTAAGGTAAAGAATAATATATATTAACAGCTAACTAAGTAAAAGTAAAACTGCTATATAAAGATATCTATGCTTTTATTAATTAGAACAACTCTTACAACGAAGCACCTTACTTAAATATTAATAAGCAAGAGGTAAAAGAGCTTTATAATATCTATGCTAAGCTGTAAGTCTAAAAAGAAGATATTAAGTTTAACTTATAGAAGCTATGGCCTAATACTAAAGCAAAGGATAAGCAAGGCAAGCCTAATCCTCTCTATACATTCTAGTAAAAGGTTTTTTTAACTTATAGCTAAAGCTAAAGACTCTAAAACTAGCCTAGTCTACTCTATACAAAACGTTTCAAGTAATAAGTAAAAGCTACTTAGTATAAAGACGCATCTAATATATAGTATAGTTATCTTTATAACTATATAGCTAAGAAAGACTCTAAATAAGGCTTAAGCTATTAATTGCTAAAGAGATCTTAGAACATCTAAGACTTGCTCTCTATAGACTTTTAGTCTATTAGCTATAACTAAGAATCTAAAGTAATCTACAAGAATATTAGCTAGTTAAAGACTTAACTAATACTTAGTAATTAAGTTGTATAAGTTTAAAAATAGAATAACTATAGTATAATAGAGGCGTAACGCTACTAACATCTAGGCAAGATAAGTTAGGACTAAGGCTAGTAGCTAATAAGTCTTTATACTACTACCTCTACTAAGCTCATGTGCTCTAAAGGCAACACTAGCCTATTAATAGGCAGCTACTTAATTAGATACTAACCTTAACAACGCTTTCTATGTAGATAAAGAGCTAGATACCTTTAATTAAGAATAGGAGATCCTTTAGGTAGAATATTATTACGAGAATCTTACTTTAGCTTTCTTTAAGCTACTTAAGCAAGCCTATGTAAAGAAACTAATTACTAATCCTAACTATATTAAAGTTATTAAAGAGTAGTACTATAAGGCTAATATTAAATAACAGCTTAGCTCTAATAACTTATTGTATAAGTAAGTATACTTTATTTATAAGAACACTGCTGTAAGCGTTATAAGTTTAATTAAGAGAGCTATACTATTAAATATACTTAATAAGTGTCTGCTCTTACTATACATAATACAGAGCTGCTAGCAAGAATTCTAATTAGACTTTATTATTTTAAAGCTTTTTACTAGTAAGTATTATCTAGCTAAGCAGGATAAAGACCTGCTAAGCTAACACTATTTACCTTCTAAACTTAATCTTTATCCTCTCTCTACTTAAGACAAGGTTATTAATACTATAGAGTTTTAACTATAAGCTAAGGAGTTCTAATGCACTAGAAGTATTGTTACTAACGCCTGTACCTAGCTATTTAAGGATAGTTAGGTTAAAGATATTATTATTAAAACTTTCAAGATGTACTACTTCTATCTATAACGCATAGATAGGAAGTTAAACTTTAGATAGCTATGTAACATATACAACTTACTTATCTAATAGGCTATACAAACTAACCTAGGATACTAATTATAATATTTAATGCTCTATAAAGAACACACATTAATTTCCTACTCTTACTACATTAAATATACTAAGAAGAGTAATTAAACTTACTTTAAGCATATTAACTTCAACCTTAAGTAAACAATAACCAAAGGCCCTAGTATAGATATAATCTAAGGCAGCGTTTTGTTGAATAATATAGATAAGAACAACTATATAGAGATACTTTTAGGCTTTTACAACTATGTGCTAGAGTATTTATAGTAGCATAAAGATGTAGGCGTTAAATTATTAAAGAGTCTTAATAAAGGATTAGGAGACAAGATAGACTAGCTGGAGGACATATAAAAACTAGCTCTTAATACTTACTAGGTAAAGCAAATTTGCAAAGAAGAGTAAGTTTAAATTTTATTACCTCTACTACTTTATAGATCTACTAGCCTGACTACTTACAACTGCCGCACTATCCTCTCTTAGTTTATTTTAGTCTATAATAGAGTAATAGAGGTGCCTACTATAAGAATATATAAAGAACTTTAAAAGACTTATTACAACTTTACTACTACTTTTTATACTTCTCTAAGCAATCTTAACAAGTTTAGAGGAATTAATTAGCTGTTCTCTACTAATATTTATATTAAATATAAGTTTTAGATCTAGAAAGCCCTTATTAAATAGGTTAAGTAAAATAATCCTCTTGTCTATAAGAAGCTAAACGACATGCTATAGAATGCTAATAAGGAGTAGATTAACAACTATAATAAGGAACACTACAACTATATACTATAACAAATTAATAGCTTATAGCTTATAGTATAAGAGTTAGAGAAGGATGCTTTTTATGCTAATTAAGTTTAAGAATTCCTAGACTATTTATACTTTATTCACTTTAGATAGAACTCTTCTTATATAAAAAAAGACTAAGATAAGTAGGATACGAATTTCTCTTAAGCTAATTCTCTACAATGTCTCTAAGAGGAACTTAGCCTAGAGGCTAACAAGCGCTAAGTTTTCTAGAAGAGCAAAGATCTTATAATGCTCTCTTTTACGTAACGCCTTCTTAGCGTTTGTTCTTAATTAAGTACTATTATCTTAGATAATATCTTAATGCTAACTACTCTAACTAGGTAGCCTTGTTATAGTTGCTTTTAATTAATATTAGAATCTTAAGCGCCTGCTACTCCTATCCCTGCTCCTACTACTGCACCTACGCCTAGACTACGTGCTGTAACTACTACTTAAGAACCTCGCTAAAGTAAGCGTTTAAAGAAGTAAGAGAGAGTGTCTAAGATAGATATAAGAAAATTAAGTTATATTTCTCTTGTTTTATTTCTTTTGTTTTGCTGTTTTTCCTTCTGCTAAGTAGGTCGCTTAATAGGGCTAAGCTCACAGGAAGGGGAGGTATGTGCTAGTGCACAGGGTGATACCCTGCTGCTCACTAGGTTAGTGCTCAACCACCTGATCTACAGGTGTATAGCTCGTTTCGGGGATCGAAACGAGCACATTAATCTATCAATCCTCTACCTCACAACTTAACTCTTGTACTTCTCTCCTAGATACAACCTAGAATAAGATCTTTATCTTACCACCCTCGTTCTCGCATGATCTGACCATTAGTGATCTCATGCCCTCGTAGTAGTATGTCTTCATACACTCTAACACCCTTACACTAGCTAAAGCTTAGTTAGTAGATTAGCGCTTGTGCGCATTTTAATAGCCTTTGTGATTAGCTTTTGTCTAGCTCTCTCTGCCAAGCCGTTTGGCTTATAAGTATATAGTAGTAGTGTTTTAATTACAATCTTTTTCTCTATAGCCTATTCCTTGAATCTTAATCGCCCTCTCTAAGGCAGTGTAGCAGTATTGTTATTTTAATGGATTTCTACAATTTTCTGCTAATATTTTCCCTTTTTTTTTAATTGTAGTTTAACGTCCTTTCTCAGCCTGAAGGGCTATATAAGACGTGCAGGCCGAGGCCTGCAGGTATCTATGTGGTTTTTCTATCTGCTGAGCAATTTACAAGGGGTGGTTTATCTAAATGAAGGTGAGGCTCTTGGCCTATTGTGTAAGGTCGAGAGGGGGGAGGAGGAGGAGGAGAAGGGGGTAAAGGGGAGGGGTGCTTAGAGCTTGGTCGCCTAGCCAGGCGATTGCATCTAGTTATCGGGGTTTTCTTTTTACTAGGCCTGTGTACTAACCCTAGTTTCTTGAATAAAGGCTAAAGTAGCCTTAATGCCTGCTTCCGTTTGAAAGAGATATTGTAGAGAGATTGGCTCTGTACATAAGTTCTGAAGTATAGCTCTACTATCCTTGTATAGTTAGCACCTAAGGATTATATAAGCTTTGTCTTGTGTAGCTCTAAAATTGCATAAGCAAGTTTTAGGTTCTACTTTTCCTCTCTTAAATAGATAGCTCTTTAGGTAGCTATAACCAAGTTTTAATTGAAAGAAAGAGCTAGATATATCTCTCCTAGTAGGAGGGATAGGTATCTGTTTTCTTATTCTCTATTTGAAGGTAGCTAAGTAGGTGCTAGTGTTCTTGCTAGTAGCTTTTCTCCTAAATTTTTTAAGGAGGTTTAACTAATTAACATTTGCTAGTTGTTTAATTTGAGAGCTAACAACTGTGTTAGATATTCGAGGTTAAGGAAAACTGATAAGATAATGATAATATAAGGGATGATAAGTGGATTGTATTAATGATAGATTTTTGGTGTTCTGTTCTTGATCGTATCTGCTCTAAGTACTCTTTTTTATAATCAGGATTCTGTGTAGGCCTTGGCGACGCTAACGACGGTTAGGGCCACCCCCTGATAACCCTTGCAGACCCCTTCTCCAATCTGACCGACCTCCTGATCAACCGCGCTGATGTCCCAAATTTGACAAACTGATAGGCTTCTATTGTTTGTCAAAGGGTTTAATTCTATAGCCTCTTATGCTAGGGAGTCTGCTTAACTGTTTCTGAGTATATTTTAGTGTCCTAGGACCTATTGTAGCGTAGGGGTAATGCCTCCCTCTTCTAGTTGAGTTGCTGCTCTAATACACCTAATTTGCTACTCTTAGCTAGGGTTGTTTAAGGTGTTTTTTAATTAAAATCAAGCAGCCTAATTATCTGCGTATATATTAACGTTTTGGCAGTTGTTTAATATGCTGACTGCGTTCTCTAGCCTTAGGGTAATACTTTCTAGTTTGATGTTGTAAACTAGCTAGTCATTTCCTATATTTACTTGTAGTTATTTGATAAGGGTAGCTCCTTTGTAGAAAGTAACGCCTACGCTAATTCCTTTGCTATCCTTTATAGCTGAGGCATCTAAGTATGTTGATAGCAGGTTGTTGTCTACTAGTAGTTTTATATAGCTTTCTGCTTTAATATCTTTTGGCTTGTTTGAAATATAGACCTTGTAGGGAGTCTTAGCGTTCTATAGCGTAAAGGCGTAGTGTTGTATTTCCTCTAAATTGTCTAAGAGGGCTAAGGTAATAGGTTCTTGAATTTAATCAAGTTGCTCTCCTCTATTGTTATTGATAGAAACTTTGAGAGGGTAGTTTGGATCTAGTAGGGTAGATTCAAAGGCGTATCTTCTTATAGTGTTGTCTAGCCTAACTCTAGGTAGAAATAGTGCGGCTTCTACCTTACTAGGCATTGTAGGGGAAGATCTAAAGGTTTCTAGGATTTTTCTATAGGCCTAGTTCTAAAGTTTTTGCCTGCTGTTAAAGATGTATTGTTAGCCTTTCTAATATAGCTAGTATCCGTAATTAGCTACGCTAGTGATGCACGCTAGGTATAATTGCCTCACTGCCCTTAGTGAGAGGCCTTTATTAATATTAGCTACCCTGCTTAGGCGGAAAAAGGCCTAGTTTGCTTGTTGTATCCTTATATAGTAGTAGTCTCTAAACTCAAGACTATTGTCAAAGAAGATACCTAGCCACCTAACTAATCCTTTTAGCTAGAAGGTCTCTTGAGTATTTAGCGTAAGGACTCTATTTGTATCTTTTCTAGATCTTGTCTAATTTGCTAATTCTATTTTTAAGCTATCAAACTTAATAGCTGGCTTTTCTGCTATAAAGAGGTTTGCTAACTCCTTTTTAAGTAGTTTAATGTTTTTCCTAATAGATGTTGTTGATATTGAGATCTGAAGGTCGTCTATGTAGGATAAGGAGTATATGTTGCCATTTAATGTAATTAACAAGAACAGCGGTTTCGTGTAGATTAGTATTAGGATAGGCGAGGCTAGGCTTCCTTAAGGTGTACTAGTATTAATTTTCTGTAGTTCTTCTGTTTGCCTATTAAAAGATAGCTCTAAGAGCCTCTCTGTAAGGAAGGAGATTTTCTACAATAAGAAGTATGTAGGTAGCTGTTGGTTGCTTATATTTTATAGAACTTGTTCTTATATAAATAGTTAAACGCGCCTCTAATGTCTAAAAAGGCTGCTAAGGTAACTTTATTCTTCTTTCTCTGTTGTTAAATATTATTGTAGAAGAGGAGTGTAGCGTTAGTAGCTAATTTCTTAAGCTTGCCTCCTGTTTGTGTAGGGTGTAGTAGGCTAGTTGTTTCTGCTAAAATACCTAATCTTTTTAAGTAGAGTCTTTCTAGTGCCTTCCCTAGAGAGCATAAGAGGGAGATAACTCTATATACTTTTAGAATTAAGTAGTCTAGCTTGTTTAGCTTTCTAAGGATGACACCCTTTGCTTTTTACTAGCATCTTAGTTAGTATCCTAAGTTGAACAAAGCTAAATAGACTTTAGAGAAGATGCTAAATTGATATCTATATGCCTTTAAAATAACTTCTTAGCTAATTCTATCTAGTCCTAGTAAGGTAGCTACTATTTTCTAGCAGGCTATGTTAAGCTCCTCTTTAGATAAAATTAGCTATTACTATTTGTAGTGTCTTTAGTAATTATTAAGTTATAAGGCACGTGTAGAAGGAGGTAGTAGGAATAACTCCTCTCTAAAGGTATAGCACTTCTCTCTGAATGATTCTGTTCCTCTAATAGTAGAGATTCTTGTTAAGAGGTTGTTTTTTATATAGGCCATTGCTTTAAATATCTCTTTAGGCGATTTATTTTAGAAGAACTATTCCTAATAGTTAAGCTTAGCTTCCCTACTTGCTCTAAGGTATTACTTCTTAGCAAGCAAGTAATCTCTTTTCTATAAGTATAGCGTTTTGTCTCTTCTTCTTGCTACTCGCTTGTATTCTCAAAAGGCTCTGTTTGGAGTAGCCTTAAGGAGATTTAGCTCGTTAGTCCACTAAAGTTTTAGTTTTAGTTTTAAGTTAAAAAGAGGGGTAGATCTTTGAAGTGCCTATTAAATTACTAATATAAAATCCTCTACTACTTTATTTAGGCACTCCTCTTAGGGTTTGTTAAGGCCTAGGAGAAGTCATCTTAAGCAGTAGTTCAATGCGCGTAGTAGAGCTGGTAATTAATCCTCTAACTCTACTTAAATCATTTACTCCTAAGAGGTATTGTTAAAAAAGCTCTAATTTAATTTTTTTGTATTGTATTTCTTTAGCTGCCTTAGTAGTTGTCCTTAGTTAACAATACTAAACAAGATAGCGTAGTAGTCTAATCTAACTTTAGGGATAGCTTGCTAGTCTAGAATACTAGAAGCTATATTATTTGTTTAAAAAAATAAGGTTAAGTACGCTCTCTTTCCGCATGTAAGCTCTAAAGAATATGCCAACTCCTATAAAATCTAATAGGGATGGGTTTTAGTTATCAACCCACTCTATTAACTCCTCTACTTGTTACTTTAAGTTGCACTCCTGTAGGCTCTATCTAGGGTAGTGGCAATTGAAATCCTCTAAGATAATAAAATGTGATTCTCTAGACTCTCCTAGGAGGCGTCTTTAGATTGTTGTTGTATTTAGACCTTGTGTAAAGAGCTAAAGCCCTGACGTCTTTAGTACTCGACAAAAAGCCTCGTTGTGCTATCTTAACAGATCCTAGGTGTCCGTGCGCACCCAGCATCTGTAGGCTTAGCGTATCGGCCTTTTTACTCAGCCCTTCCTAACTTGCTCAGCCCGCTCAGCCCTTCTACTTTTCTAGCTTAAATAAACTTTTTTCTTAAGCTCTGCGTTTTTTTTCTAAGCTACGCTAGCAACTGCTACGTAGCTACTTCTGCCCCTTTCGTGATACTAAGCACAGACCTTACGGAGGAGTAGATAAACCTGCTACATAGCTCTTGTAGTTCTTTATTTAATTTACTTTTGTTTCTCTTACACTTTTAGTTCACTTAACGCATCTTTACATTTAAATTAAATCCTTCTCCAGCGCTAACGCTGCTAGGTCAAATTAGACGCTAGCTAGAGCTATATCTACGCACAGAAGCCCTCTAGAGCAACATCTAGACAAGACTCTAATTGATTAGATTGCTGATCTTAGTTGAAGCTATTTTAAATCTACTAAGGATTAACAGTAGAAGAAGCGCAAAGAGTGCTAAGGGATCCCTAGCTGTACAAGACTCTACCTAGAACGTTTCGCGATATATACTGTTAGATAAGCCTACTATATTGCTAGTAGCCCTAGGAACTAATTCCCGCTGTTGAACGATATAGGTGCTATTTATTTAGTACTTTTACACAACAATAGCAGGGGCAGAGATTACACCTAGAGGCTTTGCTGTCTAGATAGCAAGACTACACTAAGATAGTGTTAGCAGGGCTGAAATAGAGAACACTCTAGAAGGCCTCTGCAGAGCAAACGAACTAGATAAGATAGCAACTTTAACAATATTTCATGAAGTCTTTCTTATCTAGGAGGCTATTAACTTAGCCTCTAAGGATATAAAACTAAAACAAGAACAGCTACCTGCTTAGCTACTAACATTATTTGCTGCATTAAAACTAACTTAACAGCTAGTAACAACACTAAAGCGTTTTAAGCAACTTAATCTAGACGCTTTTAGTAAAACAAGAAAGATGTACTAAATCTTTAAGAAGCAGCTTACTGCTAAGGTAGAAAACAACTAAGAAGACTTTAATACAGAAAGAAGGACGCGTGATTACGCCTTTAGCAGTCTTAAAGGCTTAGCAGCAACCTTAATACTGCTCTACCTTAACTAGACAGAATTATTCGATGCCTAGAACTTTAATTACTTAATAAACTTCTTTGATTAGATGTTTAGAGATCTATATAGTTCTAAGAGAGCTAGGAACAAACTCTAGTTAATGTCTTATAGTAAAAAGAGTATCTGTAATTATATTATAGAATTTTAGGAACAGTTGCTACTGTTAAATAGCAACTTAGATAAGGACCAAAAGATAATGCTCTTTAAAAAGAGCCTTACTTATAAGCTTAAGGATAAGCTTATAAGTATTACTTTAGCTTCGGCCTTTTAAGACAACCTTTTGATGTGACTATACATTTTGTAGACACCTTTTTAGTAAAAAAAAGATTTATTGCTAATAATAGGTATCCGGGCACACGCCCCTTGTTTAGTATTGCTAGCACGCAATTAGTGTGTCGCATGTTTAGACAGAAATAAAGAAAAGCAAGATAAAGACATAAATTGCTTTCTAACTTAACGTGCCCTATCCTGGCTATACTGCCTACTTATGTTAAGGCTTCACTGCTAGGTACTCTTAGACAAATTAAAGAAGTAGCACTATTATTACCTTGCTTTCTAACCTATACATGCAATAATAGAACGCCTACTCTTCTTTTTTTACCTCTTTCTTCTATATCGCTATTTTGACGTTATGCAACAGCTAGCCTAACTAGTTCATAGTTTCTTTACCTAGCCTATGTATAATTAACAAGAAGAGAAGGATAATAAAGTAGAGTATTTTAAGTACTTTGCTAGTATTAGCGAACACTCTATAGATTTTATATTCCTTCTACAAGTAGCTAAGTTAAGGCTTATTATTCTTTTTATATATAAAGATATTATAAATTCTAGTGTTGTTTATAAGAGATATAATTATAAAGTCCTAAAGAGGCTATGTTTATAGATACTTAATAAACTTAGGTATCTGTATAGTTACAGAGGGGTGACATCAAAACAGAGACTGATAAAAAGTACTACCTTTTAAAGCTTTTTATATAGTTAACTAGAGGTGCTAGGACTATAATTGTTAAAGTTTTGAAAAGCCAAGAACTACTATTTCAAGTAAGGCTATTAGTACGCCTGCTTAGTAAGCATAATAGAGGAGAAAAAAAGCAGTAAAAACAGGTGAAAAAATCAGCTAGATAAATCTTGCTACAACTTTTTAATGAGCGTATCAAAATCGCTAAAATTAAGACATGTGATACTAGATTTCAAAAGCATTACGTAAGCAAAGTCTTGGCACAAGTTCATATTATAATAAGTTTAGAAATAAAAATATAAAAAAAGTTCGCTAAAAAAGTACGCTAAAATTACGTAAGCTTTTTTTAGCGTTAGTCTATATAATAATCTCTTTCTAACCTAGGATTTTCTCTTCTTTATTATCTCTCTATGCCGGTCAAACTTTCTAAGTTTGAAAAACAAGTCTATACTTGATCTTTACAACAAAAATCTACTAGTACTATTAGTACTATATCAAAAAGATTTTTCAAATCTATTTATCTTTTTCTACTAGAAGCTTACAACGCTTATTAAAAGCAGAGAAATACTCTATTTCTACTGCTAAGAAAAAACAGCTTTTAAACGAGAAAAGAGCTTTGAATAGCAAAAAATACGCCAAGAAGACTATAATAATATTAAAAAATATTAACTTTAGAAAAGTTATGTTTTCTGACGAATCTTGTATTCAGCGTGGACACGGCGCTAGGCAAGTATACGTCCGAAAAAGGAGAAATAAGCGACTTAGCAAGGAACAGGTGTCTACTACAATAACAAGTAAGTTTAAAAATATTTCAATTAACCTTAGAATTTTACTAGAAAATCTAGTATTTTTCTAGTATTTTAAATTATTTATAGCTAGCCTGCTGACTAAGATATAGCTCGTGATATTTCTATCTCTGTTTGGGGAGCTATTTGGCTAGGTGGTAGATCTATGTTACAAATAACTACATCACTAAAAGATACTTCAACCTTTTTAAATACTCAATATTTCAATGAAGTTTTAAATCCTATTGTTTAACCTCTTTTTTAAAGAGGTAAGTACAATCTCTGTGATTTTTTATTTTAAAAGGCTATAACTTTGTTATTACTGTATATTTTTCAAATACTATTTTATATTTAAAAAGCTTTTAGGTAATTCTATTTAGGCTGGAAATTTTAGCAGGATAACGCCAAGATCCATCAAACGCCACAAGTTATCGCCTGGTTTTCTAGAAATAGGATTCCCCTTTTCAAGCACCCTGCCTATAGCCTGGATTTAAATCCTTTAGAAAACGTTTGGAGTTTACTTGAAAACGCGCTAGGAAAAAGGCTTATTGCCTCTTCAGGCATAGGTAAGAGCGTTAAAGCAGTAGAATTGTTTGAATAGCCAATTTTAGAAGAGTAGGACATTATACTACAACAGGCGATTGATAGTTGTATTAATTTTTTACCTAGGCGTTATTTAGCTGTCAAAGCTGCTAAAATTTGGTATACTAAATACTAGTTACTAGCTTTAGCTACTTCAATATAAAAACACCCTAAAAAATAACTCTCTTATCTATCTTTTCGAGTAATAATTAAAATAATTTTTTATATGAATATATTATAGATCTTACACTATTATATAACACTTATAACTTTTAGCTAAAAAGATACTGTGAATAAAAAGTTGTAGCTACATTTATTGAGGGTTTTTTTATAAGCTGTTTTTACTGCTTTTTATCTTTCCCATTCGGCTTTCTAAGCAGGCTTACTAATAGCCTTACTAAAAAAGGAAGTTCTTGGCTTTTTAAAACTCTAAAAATTATCGTCCTAGCACCTCTAGTTGATTATATATAAAGCTTTAAAAAGTATAACTTTTCAAAAGTCTCTTTTTCGATGTCACCCTACTGTAGCTTAAGCTAGACTAGTTTAAGGGCTAGGTGTATAATAAGAAAGCTTCCTATCTTTAAATAAGAGTTAAGTTTAAAGAGATACTCATTGTAGAAGTTACACGCTATAATGCAGTACAGTGTATTATATACAAATGATTTATATGCAGTGCTGTTTAAAAAGTAAGAAGCAGTAAATAAGACGCAGTAGCTTTATAAAGTATTATAGACTCTTGCTACAGTACGTACGTGTCCTTTCCCTCCTCTATTATATTATGTTGCAATTCTATTGCAATTCTACTGTAATCCTATTGTCAGCTATAGGCTGGCAATCGCTGTTAGACACGTTTTCACTAGTGTCGTTTTTTAGTAGCTTAGCAAATTTTTTGACCCTGATTATCGCTTAGTAGTCTGAGCTTTCCTCCTAGAACTCATCCACCCACTGTTTAAATCTCCCTCACTACACACAATCTTTTTTTTTAACTTTTGCAATTGATTAGTAGATGGTAGCTGCTGTTCACTTTTTTAAGACCACATTTTAACTACAACAACAACCACCATCTTTGACACCTTAAAAAATAAATTAAAGTGTTTAAAAGCAAAGGCAAGAAAGCCTAGTAAGAAAAGCTTAAGTAGCGAAGATAGTTTAAAGAACTAAGATTCTAATCTAGAATAAAAATAGCTCTTGCTTAAAGTTACTAGCAAGAGCTACACGTAAGCTAAGTAGACTTATTAAGAGAATATGCTAGTTTTAAAAAGGACATAAGCAGCAATAGAGTTACTGTAGAGACGTTAGTTAATTGTTTTACCTTTACTTTAACTCTTATTAATACAGGAAACTTTGTATACTCTGTTATCAGCTCTTGACTTTTTAAACACGTTAATTTATAGTGCATATCTATTTTCCGCGCAAATTAGAAGGAGTTATAAAGAAAACTAGAACTATTAATAGAGTTGGTAAGTTAGAAATTGATATTAAAAGATATAAGGATACTATCTAGGGTTATATTACTCTTACACACCCTAGCTATGATTTCATACTTAGACAGCCCTAGATAAATAAAAGAGAGGTTACTATTGCCTGTAGGGGTGCGTTGGATTGACTAAGGATGCAGGGAAAATAGTAGTAAATCAAAAAAAGAACTACAAAGGCTATCTAGTAAACTTATATACTCCTCTATAAGATCTGTGCTTAGTGCTAAGAAAGAGGCTAAAGTAGCTACGTAGCAGCTGCTAACGTAGCTTAGAAAAATAACGCAGAGCTAAAAGAAAAGTTAAATAGACTAAGAAAAATAGAAAGGCTAAGCAGGCTGAGCAAGCTGAGAAGGGCTGAGTAAAAAAGCTAATACGCTAAGCCTACAGATGCCGGGTGCGCACAGACACCTAGGATCTATAAGATAGCAAAACGAGGCTTTTTGTCAAGAACTAAAGACATTAGGGCTTCAGCCCTTTACAGTAACTCCTTCCTTAATAAAGTCCTTCTAGTCTTGTAGTACCTCTATATCTTCTAGGTTTAAAGCTAGTTCCTAAGTTAGTTTAAAGTATTCTACCCATTTAACTAGATATTCTTTTCTTTTTCCTGTGCTTCTTTTCTGTAGTAGGCACTCTACTAGGTACTCTTCTTCGCCGTCTACTTTAATTAGTAAAAGTTCAATGTCATCCCATAGTTAGCTTAGTAAAGGATTTAAGGAAGCTAGCTAGAGGTTATTAATATTAAATACTAGATGTATTCTTCTAAGAGTATTTAGCTTTACAGCATTTATTCTAATAATCTTAAGTACTGTGTACCTTAGATTTTTCTAATTAAATTTTTAGCTAAGTCTCTTTGTCATATAGTAGTCCTCTAGCTTTAACTAAACCTTATCACCTATTTAAAGCTAAGGTAATTGTTTTCTTCTCTTATTCGCTTGTTTTCTTGTTCCTGTTAAGATTCTGCTATTATAGCTTAAGCTAACTTAAAACTTTGCTATAGTTTGCTAGCTATATTCTCTGCTTTCTTATAGTCTTCCTGTATTCTTATTTCTTCATGATAATTCTAAAGTTTATGTTTTACTACAAGTTAAAAAGGATCTAACTTGAATCTATATTATAGAAAAAAAGGCGACATTCTTGTAAATTGCGCTTACCTTGCTATAATCGCAATCCTAGCTATTGTAAAGGGCTGAAGCCTTGATGTTCTCTAATACTCGGCCTGTGGCCTTCGTTGGCTTTTCTTACCTCAGCACTAGCTGCTGACTATCGGCCGCACTAGTCACGCTAACTGTCAGCTGACCCGGCGACCTCCGATAACCTTAGTTAGTCCTGACCTTGGTTAGTCCTAACTATCCGGATTGGATATAAAAACCTACGTAGTCTCTCTATAGTTCTGTATCTAATTCATTCACATTCACTGTTGCCTTGCATCTTTGGTCAACCCAACGCACCCTTACAATTAAATTAGATCCTTCTTTAGCTACTTGCGTAGCTACGTCGTATTTGGTAGCCTGCTAGAGCTATATCTTCGCGCGAGAATCTAATTAATCAGACCGCTGGTTAATTAGTTCACTGTTTAAATCTACCAAAGGATTAACAGAAGAAGCACTAGATTGAAAGTGCTAAGGGATACTTAGTTGTATAAGTCCCTAGGGCGTTTAAATTCGTTGGATAAGCCTACTAAGCGTAGTAGCCCCTACACGAAGGATAAGCCTACTAAGCATAGTAGCACCTATAACGATTTCTGTCAACAATATAGAGTACTAGCGAGTACCTACAAATACCATGGCAGAACCCTTAGCAGCTCTTTTAGCTGTAAGGATAGCAGAACTACACTGAGATGGTGTTAGCAGGCCTGAAGTAGAAACTACTTTAGAAGGTCTTTGTAGAGCGGGTGGCCTAGATGAGATAGCTGCTTCTACGAGGATACAGGAAGCCTTCTAAGCCTAGGAGGCTATAGGCACGCTACAACAAAGGGACCTTAAGGTAGAACAACAACCTCTACCTTGGTTACCTACCCTATTGGCTGCCTTAGGAAATTAACAAGCTCAAACGCCTAGGCGTTTTAACCAACTATATCCTAATACCTTCAACAGAAAAAGAAAGATGTACTAAATCTTTTAGCAACAGCTTACCGCTAAGGTAGAAAATAATAAGGAAGATTTTAACACGGATAAAAGGACTTGTAACTACGCCATTAGTCAATTAAAAGACTTAGCTGCAACCCTTATCCTGCCTTTCCTCAACTAAATAGGGATTTCTAATTTATAGAACTTTAATAAGCTATTAAACTTCTTTAATCAAATGTTTGGAGATCCCTATAGTGCAGAGAGAGCTAGGGACAAGCTCTAGTTTTTAAGCTAAGGCAAGAAAAGCATACGCAAATACATGATAGAATTCTAGGAACAACTACTATTATCTAATAATAGTTTAGACGAGGATACAAGGATGATACTTTTCTAAAAAAGTCTTATTTAGAAACTTTAAGACAAACTTGTAGATATCACTTATAAGGATTTAGACAGCCTGTAAAACAAAGTAATAGAGATTGCTAATTACCTCTACAGAATAGAGGAGTACTCTAAAGGCAGAGACAACAAGCCTAAGGAGTATACATCTAGGAGAACTTCTCCTCCTCTTTCTCTTTCAAAAGGAGACTAGATGGAAGGGATAGAATACACAGGAAGAACTGCTAAACCTTAACAGTTTAGTAACTAAGAGTTAGAACAGTTGTACAGAGAAAGACGCTGTTTTAACTATAAATAAAAAGGCTATCTATCTACATATTATACAGAGAATAAGAGATCTTCTAAGAAGGAGAAAAAGACTTTAGTTAAGTCTTCTAACTCTAAGAAAGATAATAAGCTTAGCGAGGGAAGCTCAAATGAGGACTTAGATTTAGAAAAAGAGTAGCTCCTGTTCAAAGTCACTAGCAGGAGCCTCTAATAAGTTAGGATAACTTAGTTAAGGAGTAGGCAAACTTTAAATAAAATATAAGCAGCAATAGAAATACTTTAGAGGCGCTAGTAAATTGTTACCCTTTCGCCTCTACTTTAATTCATACAGGAAACCTTGTATACTCGCTTATTAGCCCTTAACTTATTAAGAACGCTAACTTTTAGTGCATCTCTATTTCTCCTAGGAGATTAGAAGGAGTTATAGATAAACCTAGAACTATTAACAAAGTTGCTAAGTTAGATATTAATATTAAAGGCTATAGAGATACTATTTAGGGTTATGTAGCCTCTACACACCTTAGTTATAATTTAATACTTAGACAGCCCTAGATAAATAGAAGAGAGGTTCCTATTGCTCCTTCTAGAAAAACAATTTACATCTATTCTTCTAGCTAAAGAATTAAGTTACTTAGCACTAAGGATTACCCTATTAAAGGAGACTAGAGATTGAAATAAATAAGCGCAACAGCTTATCACTCCTATATTAGGCAGGCGAAAAAAGATAAGTCTATTTAGACTTTCGCTGCTTCTCTTAAGAATATTAAAAAAGCCCTAGCTCTTAAGAAGAAAGTAGAGGTCCTACCCTTACTCCCTAAGGCTTATTAACACCTAGCTTAGATTTTTAATCTAAAAACTGCTTCTGTACTACCTCCTTTACGCGGATCTAAAGTAGATTACTAAATTGAACTAGAGAAGGACGATAAAGGCAAAGAGAAAGAGGCTCCCTAGGGACTTCTATACAGTATGAGCCGCCTAGAACTCTTAGTATTATGAAAGGAGCTTATTTCTCTACTTAATAAAGGATAGATTAGAGCTAGTAGCTCTCCTGCCTCCTCCCTTGTCCTTTTTGCTAAGAAACCTAGAAGAGGATTATGTTTCTGCATTAATTATTAAGCCCTAAACGCTATTACAAAGAAAGATTGTTATCATTTACCTTTAATTTAGGAAACTCTTAACAATATTGTAAAAGCTAAATAGTTTACAAAGATTAACGTTTCTGCAGCTTTCTACAAGGTTAGGATTAATATAGGAGATAAGTAGAAAACAGCTTTTTGTACTAGATTTAGGTTATATAAGTAGCTAGTTACTCTATTTAGTATAGCAAACGCCCCTAGTACTTTTTAACGCTATATTAATTAGACCCTCTGCGAGTATATTGACGATTTTTGCTCAGCCTACCTAGACGACGTATTAATTTACAATAATAGCACGCTTAGAGAATACTAACACAATACAAAAAAGTTTTTAGAAGCTATAGGCAAGGCTAGATTACTTTTAGACATCTAGAAATACAAATTTAACGTATAGAGTACAAAATACCTTAAATTTATTATTAAGGCTAGAAGAGGACTTTGAATAGACTCTAAGAGAGTAAAAGCAATTAGAGATTAGTAGGGGCCTACAAACGTTAAAAGAGTACGCAGTTTTCTTAGTTTTGCAAACTTCTATCAACGATTTATTAAGAACTACTTAGAGATAGTAGCTCCTCTTTTAAGGCTTACTAGTAACATCTCTTTTTAATAGAGAAAAACTAAGCAAAAGGCTTTTAATAAGCTTAAAGGGTTATTTATTACTAAGCTAGTACTAGCTTAATAGGATCCTGATAGAGAAACAATCCTAGAAACAGACTCTTCTAGATATGTAGTAGCAGGAGTCCTCTTACAAAACGACGATAAAGGAAGCTTACGCCTAGTAGCTTATTTTTTAAAAAAGATAAATAGTACGCAAAGCAATTACGAAATACACGATAAGGAATTACTAGTAGTTATCTCCTGCTTATCTAAGTAGGATGCTATGCTACAATCTTTAAAGAAGTTTATAGTTATTATAGACTATAAAACCCTTAAATATTATAGCAGGCCTAGACAGCTTAACGAGAGACAGATAAGATAGGCTTAATTTCTAGGAAAGTTTTCTAACATAGAAATATCCTACAGGCCTAGAGTTAATAACTCTAGGGCTAATGCCTTATCTAGGAGACAACAAGATATGCTAGCAAATGACTAGGATACTAGGATTTCTAGGAGATTTCTATAAGTATTTAAACCTACAACTGTAGCTACTAATAAAGAACTAGAAGAAGAAGAGGTGCTTAGAACCTTTAGCTGCAACAGCTATCTAGCAGCAGTACTAGAATTACCCTAGGAGCAATTAGATCTAGAAGATTTATAGGATAAAGCTAGAAAAGAGGACAAAACCTACTAAATAGCCTAGAAAGCTGTAAGGGACGGTGAACGACGATTTCCTACAGCTTTAGATCTCAAACTTTCTATTTCTAAATGCTGACTAGACGATTCTAGAAACCTCCTATACTGAGATCGAAAATAGGTACCTAATAATAAACCTCTAAGAACTAGAATTATCTACAAAATCTACAGTTCTAGAGCTTTAGGCTATCTAGGAAGGAATATTACCTATGAAGCTATTGCAAGAGAATACTTTTAGCCTTCTATTAGCAAAAGTATTAAAAAGTATAAAAAGAACTGCTTAGTGTGTAGAAGAATAAAACCCTAGAGAGACAGCCTATAAGGCTTACTAAAACCCTTGCCTACACTAGAGCAAATATAGAAAGAAATTTCTATAGATTTTATTATAGGGTTACTAGAAAGCGAAGGCTGTACAAATCTTATAGTAGTTATAGATAGGCTTAGTAAGGATGTTGACCTAATAGGCCTTAAGGACATTACTATAGAAATTGTTACTAAAACTTTTATTAACTCTGTTGTAGCTTACTATTAGTTACTAAACTATATCACCTTAGACAGAGGTATACAGTTTGTTAACTATTTTTAGATTAGGCTTTGCGAGTTATTAGAAATTAAGTAACACTTATCTTCTAGATACTATCCTAAAACTGACAGTTCTACAGAGAGAATAAACTCTATAGTATAGGCTTATTTACGAGCCTTCTGTAATTAGGATTAAACAAATTAGAAAAGCAACTTAGGGATAGCTAAGATTGCAGTTATAGCAAGGCAAGCTTAGTCTACTAAAATGTCTCCTTTCTTCTTACAACACGGCTATGAGGTAGATCCTCTACAAATTGCACTTAAGTACAGTCCTTAACAACAACTTCTAAGGAGAATACAGGAGGATTATTAAAAGGTAGAAAATATTGTTAATAAGCTACGACAAAGTATTGAGCTTGCACAAGCTACAATAGGAGAAAGCTAACAAGAATAAGAAAGGTAGGCAAATAAGAGAAGGCACTAATCACCTTAGCTTAAAATAGGCGATAAGGTATAGTTAAAACTAGGCGACTACTACAAAATAAAAAGGCCTAGCAGAAAACTTAACTAGAAGAATCTTAAGTACACGGTACTTGAGGTTATTAGACTAAACGCAGTTAAATTAAATACTCCTGGCTAGATTTACCTAGTATTTAATGTTAATAACCTTAGACTAGCGTCCTTAGACCCTCTACCAAGCCAGCTAATAGACAACAATAAACCTCTACGAATTGAGACAGAGGATAGAGAAGAATACCTAGTAGAGACCCTATTAGAGGAAAGAAGAAAAGGAAGAAAAAAGCAGTACTTGGTTAAATGGTTAGGATATCTAGATCTAACCTAGGAACTAGCTGTTAATCTGAAAGATACGGAAGCCCTAGAAGAGTATAACACTAGGTAACAAGATTACTACCCCTACTATTTTTTAGAAGGGGGGTATTGTAAAGGGCTAAAGCCTTGATGTTCTCTAATACTCGACCTGTGGCCTTCGTTAGCTTTTCTTACCTCAGCACTAGCTGCTGACTATCGGCCGCACTAGTTACGCTAACTGTCAGCTGACCCGGCGACCTCTGATAACCTTAGTTAGTCCTAACCTTGGTTAGTCCTAACTATCCGGATTGGATTTAAAACCTACGTAGTCTCTCTATAGTTCTGTATCTAATTCATTCACCTTTACTGTTACCTTGCATCTTTGGTCAACCCAACGCACCCTTACAGCTATCCTTAAGTTACTATTCTAATTTGTTTAATCTTCATTGCTGAAGACTTATAAGTAAGCATGTACTAGGAAGTTTATTTGTTCTGCAAAGCTATTAGTTTCAGGGTAATATCTAGAAGATAGATATTGTTTTATCTCTAGTATTATACAAAGCCTAGTCTAAAAGTAGCTTACAAACTGTACATCTTGATAAGAAGTAATATAGTCTCGTAACTAGTAGTAAGCTACTACAGGGTTAATATACGTCTTAGTAACACTTTCTATAATAATGTCCTTAAGGCCTATTAAAACTACATGTTTACTTAGCTTTTTAGTAACTAGTATTAAATTTATTTAACCTTCGCTTTCTAGTAATTCTATAACAAAGTTAATAGATATTTCTTTTTAAATACGCTTAAGAAATAATAAAGGCTTTGATAATCTTTGTAAGCTATCTCTTTATAGTTTTCCTCTTTTACACACTAAGTATTTTCTAATATATTACTTTACTATTTAGCTAATTAAGGGCTAGAAGAATTCTCTTGCAACTACTTAGTAGGTAAGGTTTCTTGCTAAGTACTTGAAAGCCTTAGAGTAGTAGATCTTATAAATAATTCTAGTTCGTAAGAGTTTGTTGTTAATACCTACTTTTAATCTTAGTATAGCAGGTTTCTATAATTATCGAATTAGTATTTAGAAATAACAAGCTTAAGATAAAGCTTTGTTGGGAATTAGTGTTCTTCTTTATTGCTGCTTTCTAAGCTAGCTAGTAAGTGTTATTCTCTTTTTTAGCTTTATTTTATAGCTTCTCTAAATTTAATTATTTTTAAGGTCCTATTACTAGAAAGCTATTATAGCTAAAAGTCTTAAGAGTTTCTTCTTTTTCTTATTCTTCTATTTCTAGAGTTATTGCTGTTAATAGTTTAAAGACTTTCAAAAACTTTCTAGAAATTAAAATATCTAAACTGTTTACCGGCATGTTTTGTTGTCTTTAAGATAAAGTATTTATTTTTTAAGGTGTCTAAGATGGTGGTTGTTGTTGTAGTCAAATTGGGGTTCCAAAAAAGTGAAAAGCAGCTAACTTTGTGAAGATCGTCCGAAGATAATCTAGGTTGGTTCTCGGGGAATGAACGAGTACTAAGGACACGGGGTATACTAGCACGATTAGAAGATTGATGTAATAGTACGAGGTTGAGAAACAAGTCTTAATCCTTAGATTAATTACTAAGATAAAACTCTAAGTTAAACACAATAAGCTATAAGAGCATATTGCCTACTACTATATACTAATAAGGGTAGCGCTCGTGTATAAGCGTACGCTCGTGGATAATTGCGCTTGTTAATAAGCAGTCACGTAGTTGCGCTTGTAGATAAGCGCTCATTAGTGAGCAGTCACGTAACGGCGTTGTAGTTGCCTAGCTGTAATCATCTGTCTATGTTGCATAGTTCCTACGAGGTTGTCCCCTCGTCCCTTAGTCTAGATCGTAACACTATCCTCCTTCTCTAAAGATTCGTCCTTAAATTACGTAGTTATGTTTTTTGTAGTTTGTTGTTAAATAACTAAGCCTTGCTCCGCGTTATAAGTTAGGTAGTTGTTATGTCCTCCTCCTATTAACGTTGCTTACGTCTTAGTTTTAAAATCATTTGTGCTAACTGTCCTGCTAAAGCTCTTTATAATTATTGTTTCCTAGAAAGCCTTATTTATTTTGTTATGCCTAATTCTCGTCTAAAGTGTGCTAAGTGTATATAGCTAGGTTAAGCATATATAAACATATCTTAGGAGTCTCTAGATTATACTCGCAATAAGTGTTAAAAGAAAGTAGATAATAATAAAGAGTTGCTTACAACAGTAATTTCGCGTTTGCTGCAGAATAAGAAAATTCTAAAATAGGCTAAAGAGTATACTTGTAAGAAAGCGTTGTGCCTTGCTTTAGATATAGAGATTGCTAGTAAGCTCAAGATAGCGCAAGAAACTAATTATCCTTCAGCATCTACTAGTATAGCCCTTTCGCCTATAATGTAGGCTACTATAGATTTAATTAATACTTCTATTGCTGAGCTTAGTGTTACTATGTTAGAAGCTTAAAGTAGTTTATAAGATATGTTGTTTATTTTATCCTTACTACTTTATTGTTGCGACATAGTAGTCTAGTTGTAAGGCTTAGGTAAGTTATTTTTGTTTCTATGTGTGTGTGCTAACGTCTTTAGTTTAATTTATAGTATAGTTGTTGTATCTTTGTAATATTTGTTAGTAGTTAGTAAGGTTTATGTTAGGTTCCTATGTGTTGTTGCTGTCTAGGTATCTTAACTATTTAACTAGATATTCCTTGCTGTTGTTGTTGTCTTAGTATACGAGGATTCTTTTAACTTTAACGACATTGTCTTCTTCTATTTTGTAGTAGAATGTTCTCTGTACTAGCGTTCTTAGGTCTACTAGTTCTAACATGTTAATATAGAATCTTAGGTAGATTTTATTGTCTACTAGGAGGTTAAGTGTATATGTGACTAGTCCCTTCTAGTCTAGAATTAAGAATAGTCTAACTTTAACGTTGTTGAGCCCTTTGCTAGGTCGTTTAATGCGAAGATTCTTCGTAAGCAAGTATACTCTATCCCTCTTCTTTAGCTAAGGTGCTGTTTTTCATTTCTAGTTTATATATTAAAGGCTTTAGCGTTAAACCTTCTTAAGTGTTTTTTTAAGTAACATATGTACAAATTTTAGCTTATTAGCTATTGCAATAGCTGCTTCTGTTTTTAGACTTAAAATTGTTCGTATAAAGAGGTTTAGGTGTCTCTTATAATTTGTGTAGAATAGAGTTTGTCTTATAGACTCTAAAAGCTTGTTGTTGTATGCTATTTATGCTATAAGTAGTAATAATACCTAATTATTCTGCTGTTAATAAACATATATCTTTAAATATGTTTTTATTATGCAGTTTATTTGCTCTGTTTGTCTATCTATCTACAGATAATACGCTGTTAATAGCTTTCTCTTAGTTCTAATTACGGCGAGTAATGTCGTCTAAAATTTAAAGTGAAGAGCTTATCTCTATTATTGATAATCAACTTCAGTATGCTGTAGTATCTAATAATTTAGTTATTAATATTGTGCGTAAGCTATACTACTATAAAGTCTTTTTTAAAGGTAATATACTCTGCTTGTTTTGTAAATTAATTAACTACTATAAGAATTACGTTGTAAGATACTTTAGTAATAAGGTCTCTTAAGACTATTAGTCTTGTAACAAAGTCTATAGAAATGTCTAACTATAGTGCGTTAGGTAGTTCTATTGCTTGTATTTTTTTATAAAGTGCATGTGTGCTATGCTTATTTTTCTAACAGTCTGTGCATTTAGCAATAAAAGTAGTAACCTTATCTTTTATTCTTAAAAATTCGTAATTTCTCCTAATAAGTTCTATAGTTCTTATAATACCTAGGTAACTATGTTCAAGTTATTGCAGTATTATCTAATAATTACTTCTTATAACTCTTCTAGTACATTATGCCTAATATATATTAGTAGATTAAGCGTCTATGCTAGTCCTAATAATCCATTATTATTAACTTATAATATTAAAGTATTAGTTATTTCTTTTGTTCTTGCGATATTGTGTCTATAGCTAAGAGCATCTGCTCTACTATTATCTTTTCTTAGTATATACACAATCTTAAACTTGTATTGTCCTAGTTCCTCTAACTATTAAATCTAGCGTTAGTTAAGTCTTTTAGTAGTTGTAAAGTTAACTAAGTTCTTATAATCTATAAATATTGTAAGTTCTAAGCAGCTTTTAGCGTATACTCTCTAATGTTTTAGATAATTAATAATAGCTAATAGTTTCTTGTTGTAAATAAAATATTATTCTTCTAGTCTTAAAAACTTATAAAAATAATAAGCAATTAAGTACTATCTACCTTTGTATAGTTAGCTAGCGTAGCTTTTAAATGTGAAGTCTAATGCGTCTATTTTAAATTATAGTAGCTGTCTTGCTTAGAATATGTAAAAGCATAGTAGCTCTAGACTTGCATTCTTAAGCGTTTAGAAGGCGTTCTCTACTTCTCTACTCTACTTAAAGGGTATCTCCTTCCTTATATGTCCTGTTAATAGAATAGCAATCTTAGAGTAATTCTTAATAAACTATTAATTAAAGTTTAGAAATCCTAGATAAAATTATATTTCCTTAACTATTGTTAGCTATAGCTATTAGTTAATTACTTATATCTTTTCTTTACTTATCTATACTTCTTATACCCTATAATATTTCTTAAAAAGGCGACTTTATTTTTATAAAACTTATATTTCTTAGGTTTTAGTTATAGGTTAAACTAGTCTAGGCACCTTAGTACTATGTAGACATATTTAATATAATCCCTTAGGTTCTTAGAGTAGATAAGGATATTATCTAAGTATATAATAACAAAGATGTCTAGGTGTGCTCTTAACATATTATTAATAAGTTTATAAAATGTTGCTAGAGCGTTTGTTAACCTAAATATTATAATAGTGCATTTGTAGTATCTATATCTTGTTTAAAATGCTATCTTCTATTTTTTACCTTTTTTAATTATAATAAAGTAGTATCTATCTTATAAGTCTAGTGCTATAAAGACTTTAACGCGAGATAACTAATCCCTAAGTTCTATACTACTTAGTAGTAGATATTAATTCTTTACTGTAATATTGTTTAACTTTTAGTAGATAACGCATATCCTTAGTAGCTTATTCTTTTATAGTATAAAGAGTATAGAGAATTCCGCTAGTAATATTCAAAGTCTTATATAGCCTTTTGCTAGAACGTTGTCTAGCTTTTCTCTTAATATCTTGAGTTCTATTTCTAATAGTTAATAAATTAGTCTAAAGAGTAGAGTCTTCTCTTCTTCTAAGATAATTATATAATCTTAAGGTTAGTGTCTTAGTAAGGCTTTACTATATACTACTTCTATTTATTTTTTAAGGTGTCAAAGATTGTGGTTGTTGTTATAGTCAAAATAGGGTTCTAAAAAAGTAAAAAGCAGCTACCCTCTACTAATCAATCACAAAAGTCAAAAAAAAGATTGTGTATAGTTAACGAGATTTGAACAGTAGGTAGATAAGTTCTAAGAGGATAGCTTAGACCACTGAGCGATAATTAGGGTCAAAAAATTTGCTAAGGTACTAAAAAACGACACTAGTGAAAACGTGTCTAACAGCGATTGCTAGCCTATAGCTAACAACAAGATTATAGTAGGATTGCAATAGGATTACAACATAATACAATAGAGGAGGGAAAGAACACGTACGTACTGTAGCGGGAGCCTACAATACTTTATAAAGCTAAAGCTACTACTTCTTACTTACTACTTCTTACCTTTTAAACAGCACTGCATATAAATAATTTGCATATAATATACTACAATAGCGTGCAACGTCTATAATAAGTATCTTCTTAACCTTATCTCTTTTTTAAAGACAGGAAGCTTTCTTATTGTATACCTAGCCTCTAAACTAGTCTAGCTTAAGCTAACTATGCAGACACTTAAGTTTTTTAAGCATCTTTAAACTTAGCCTTTTTAAGACTTTATAATTATATCTCTTATAAACAACTTAAGAATCTAAAATATCTCTATATTATACAAAGAATGTTAAGCCTTAACTTAGCTAGTTGTAAAAGGAATATAAGATCTATAGAGTGTTTGCTAATACTAGCAAAGTACTTAAAATGCTCTACTTTAGTATCTCTCTCTTCTTGTTAATCGTGTATAGGCTAAGTAAAGAAACTATTAACTAGTTAGGCTAGCTATTATATAACGTCAAAATAGCAATAGAGAAGAAAGAGGCAAGAAAAGAGGAGTAGGCGTTCTATCGTCGCATGTATAGGTTAGAAAGCAAGGCAATAATAGTGCTGCTTCTTTAATTTGTCTGAGAGTACCTAGAAGTAAAGCCTTAACATAAGTAGGTAGTATAGGCAGGATAGAGCGCGTTAAGTTAGAAGGCGATTCGCGTCTTTGTCTTGCTTTTCTTCGTTTCCGTCCGAACATGCTAGAGCAAGAGAGGAGCTAGTAGATAATTCTAAGTCAAAAGTAAGAGGCCTAATACTTACCGACACACTAATTGCGTGCCGGCAATGCCGAACAAGGGGGCATGAGCCCGGATACCTGTTGTTAGCAATAAATCTTTTTTACTAAAATGGTGTCTACAAAATGTGTGGTCACATCAGAAGGTTGTCTCAAAAGGCCGAAGCTAATACTACTTCTATAAAGAGGTACTAAAATTCTTTATATTCTTTTAAGATATCTAGAGTTATACGTGTCTCTAAAACTCTAACTTTGTGGCCTAGAAGAGCCCTTCTAGTATCTGTTTAGTTAAACCCTCTTATCCTAAGGCTGTTCTTAGTTAAGGTTTGTTATCCTTTAGCAATATTATTAATCTTCCTCTTATCTAATATCTTAGTTATTAGATAAGTAGGCTAGCTTATAGTTGCGTTAAGTCTATAGCACTTAAATAAGAACTTCTTTAACTTCTAGTTAAGTTGTAGGTTGTGTTCTTGTAACTAAGGAAGTCCTAATATAATATTGTAGGTAGCTAGTCTAAAGACGTCTAGGTCTATCTCTTCCTAGTGTTCTTAGATGCAGAGCGTCACTTAGGTGACCTTATAAGTAATTATTATCTCGCCTAGCATAGGCTAACTATTAGCTACGTATAGTAGGTAGGGTTCTTATTTCCTTAGTAGTTGTAGGCCTGCTACTAGCACTACTTAAGTAGAAATAAAGTTAGCCTGTGCGCTAAAATGTAATAGTGCCTATATCTAGTCTCTGTTAAGCTTTACTGTGAGCTTAAGGAGGCTTAGGGGATTTATTATATTAATCTCTCTAGCAGTTTAAACTGTTTAGGGCGTCTATCAAAAAAACACTGTGCTAAATCTATAGAACTTCTTTACAATAAAGTGTTTATTATATTTAATATCAAGGCACGTGTGCTATAAGAGTTAGTTATACTCCTATGTACTAGTTCTATTCTTATTATCCTTCTGCTGTGTTATATTCATCTATAGGGTCTCTTCTAGATCGTTATGTCTATAAAAGTTTAGGCTGTGTCTCTTGTTCTATATATGTACTGCGCATTTGTTGTTAGAGTAATTATACTATTAGTATTTATATCTAGGCATTCCCTTAAACTTCTTGAGAACTTATCTTAATCTAGTTTTATTAGAATAATAGATTGTGTAGTTATTATGTGTATATACAGTCTATAAATACTTTTTATATTCTAGGTTACGTAGGTCTATCTAGTAGTATATATCCTTAGCGGAGCTATTATCTTAAGCTTTACACTGTTGTTGTGTTGCCTTAAGTTTATTATAAATCTCCTTCGTCTCTTCGTCTAAGAGCTAGCGTGTTAGCTTATTCTAGGAAGCCTTAGCTTCTTTAATTTATTTCTATACAAAATTGTTGTATATAGTCTTATTAATAGTTGCTATAAGAGTAAGTCCTTTCTTCTATAGTTCTTCTAGTAGATTGGCATACTAGCTATAGTCTAAGAATATTCTTCTGCAGAGTTCTGTAAAGACTTCTTTAGGTTATCTAAGTTGCCTAAGTAGGGCGTTAGTCTTCTCTACTAGATCTATAAAGTATCTAGTCTCTGTAAGTAGTAATACTTATATGTTAATATTATGTCTATCTTCTATAGTGTAGGTAAGGAGTTTCTATATACATATAGGAACTGTCTCCTTGTTGTGAACTACTAGCTCTTCCTATGTAATTAGTGTAGCTAGTTAATAGTGTGCCGGTGCACAGGGTGATACCCTGCTGCTCACCAGGTCAGTGCGCAACCTCCTGATCTAGAGGTATATAGCTCGTTTCGGGGATTGAAACGAGCACATCTATAGATTGATCCTCTACCTTACAACTCAACTCTTGTACTTCTCTTCTAGATACAACCTAGAATAAGATCTTTATCTTACTACTCTCGTTCTCGCATGATCTGACTACTAGTGATCTTATGCCCTTGTAGTAGTATGTCTTTATACACTCTAACACCTGTACAAAATAGCAACGCCTATAGAGACATACTCTACTACTTAGTGCACGAAGGAACTAGTGCATAACTATTGTGAGAATAATATAACAATCCTATATAAGCACAGAATCCTTAGGATTATTACAAGATATACTTTTAGGAGGTTAGCACTATCCCCTATTATAGACTACGTTAAGGACGATGTTACCTGAGTCAGCACTAACAGCAACAATAAAGAAGAACAAAACCTACTAATTAAAATAGAATACGTTATTAAATGCTAATATAAAGTCTGTTTGGCGAAATAGAGGCAGTAAACTGCCTAGTAAAATAGAAGCAGTTATACATGTGTTCTAAAAACTAATTTAAAGTCTACCTAGCGAAAGAGAGGTAGTAACCTGTCTAGTAATATAGAGACAGTAATATATGCGTAAAGAAATGCTAAGCTCAAGTACTATTTAGTAAAATAGAGATAGCACTAGGAGCTTATATATAAGTACTAGCTTTAAGTATATATCTAAGCCTACTTAGCGAAATAAGAGGTACCTAAAAGGCGAGAATTAATATACTTATACTTAAGAAAACACACACTACAAAGACTTAAAGAGAGATATTCTTTCTTCTAGAGACTATACTCTGTTTGTTTCTTTACTAACACTTGTTAACTATTAATATAAAAAACTTAAATAAGTCTTACTATACCCTAGATGTTAAAAAGGGATTAGAAGATAAGTTAAAGGCAGGAAGGCGCAACGCTTCCTCTATCTAGACCTACTACTACTAGCCCTAATCTACTATTACCCTTATTAAGCTCTGTTATTAACACTATAGCTACACCTACGCACAACTTAGCGTTAACTATAATTTAACTAAGACATAGTATATTAGTTTTTACTAGGAAAGATATTACAGAATTCCTAGAAGGCTTTAACTAATAAGCTAACAATAAAGGCATCTGTAATACTATAAGGGTCTCTATTCTACTAGACTACTTTTCTAATAAGGATTAATCTCTTTCTTTTATTCTAAAGCGCTTACCTAGATATGCTAAGAAAGATCTGTCTAAGTTACAGACATATATAAAGGAATAGTAGAAAGATAAAGATACAGCTATTAAGGTAAGTAAACGCTTATACCTGTAAGCCTACATCTATAAATAAGTATAAAACTAGCCTAGTCTAGTAGAGTACTACACGCACTTTACTACTATCGCTAATATATATATTAAGAATAGGCAAATCACTTAAGAAGAAGAAGGTATTTTCTTCTTCTAAGGCCTACTACGAATTAACAAAGAGGCAGTTATATACTATATACTTTCTACCGAAATAGAGATAATTAGGATACGTATAAACTAGAAGAGATCTATTCTTTTCTAAAATCCTACTACAAGGAGATAACTAGCCTAGATAAGATATATTAGCTAGAGTAAGAAGGCGCTAATGCTAAGATAAGCTTAATTATATTGTCTAACTAGCGAGTAACCTTTACTCTAGAGGAAGTAAGGGAAGTAGGGATTAAGATAAGTAAAGTAAATAAGAAGATAAGTACGCTAGTAGACGTTAACCTAGAAGTTAAGGACCTTATTAAGTCTCTAGGCAAACTAAAGCTTAGAATATTTACTATTAATATACTTATAGCTTATCCTACAACTAAGAGACTCTTAGAGAAACTTTTTAACTATACGTCCTTTGTTACATAAGCAACTAATGTGGAATTCTTTAGTAAGAAGAATAATAGTTTCTTTATTACTAAGGCTCTAAAGGTGTTATCTAACAAGACAAGAACAGCATATATAAGTAATATAGAGATATACCTTCTCTGCTATATTTGTAATATAGTAGGATACATGCTTAAGGAGTATAAATAATACTACGCCCTAAAGCAGATAGGATAAGTTAGTTTTAACTAGGATATTTCTAGCAAGAAAGGAACGTACTACTTTAGTCACTATATAAGCGTTTAAGAAAAGTTCTAGAGTAACTACTATTAAACTAAGTTTTGCTGTAGTTAAAGGCGAAGGTCTAAGAGTTCTATAACATTACTAATAATATACTTATTTAACTTGCTTCTAGTGTACTACTAGAGAAGTTTACTAGAGGAGACTCTTAACTAGGTTTAAGGTATAAGAGGGAAAACTCTAATTCTACAAATATAGTAACTAGTTTAATGAGCTAAGGCTACTACAGTGACGTCCTTTAGCAGTTCTAGCAATTCTAGGCATAACTATACACTCTTTCTGCTAAGGAATATATAAGAAGCTTAATAATATAGATGCGGCTAATATTATACTAAGAGGCAAAGAAAACGCTTTATATAGTATCTCTAAGTTGAATACTACTACGCGCTTAAAAGGCAAAGGCTCTGCTCTCTACTAGAATATTAATTATACCTAAGAGGGAGGAGTACAGAAACGAGGAAGGCTAGGCGAGGATTTAAGTACATAAGGAAGTAATTAAATAATATAGAGTAAGTCTCTTATCTTTAACTTGTAGCTTATAGATATATAGTCTCTACAAGAAGAAATATAGTGCAATATACTCTTTGTAAGTTAGCCTTATAATACGCTTTTTTTAATTATTAAACTACTTTAATTAGCTTATTAAGACGACAACATGTTAGCAGATCTAAAGCACTTACAGCAAGGAAAGAAGAAGAAAGCTGTAAAGTTTATTAATACTCTTCCTAATCTAGAACTTAAAGAGATAGTGCAAGGACAGCTAAACTGTATTATAACTACCTTACTTAAATAAGAATTATAAAGAGTTACAGTATTAAACTTTATAGTGTAAGCTAGCATTTAACAACAGCTACGTAATCTAATCAATAATAGTGTAGTTGTTGTAGATAGTTTAAGTACACTTAATGTTATAACGTGTGTAAAAAACGCTAAGCTAACAGATACTAGGTACGCTAAATTACACCTAGGATTTAATCTAGCCTCTAATTAGCTAAACAAGCGCACAGGCCCTACCTATAGAGTTTTACTCAATATACTACTTGCTAAGAGCGCGCATTATAATGCGATTAATTTTTATTAACTTAATAGATAAACTTACTATAAAGTAAGCAGAACAAGAGATTACTAGATAGATAAATTAGATAATATACCTATAAAGGATGTCTAAGGGGTTTAGTAAAGGAATAGGTAGGCTTTTGCTTAAACTAACTTACTAGAATGCTAGGTTACTACGAACAGCGGCTTTCTAAAGTGCTTAATTAATACTAGAGCATAAATATATATTTTACGACTAAGTGCTGCGCAAGTATTAAAGATACTGTATAAAATAATAGAGTACTAGCTAGGGCAGCCTCCTTCTAGTATTACTTTAGCTAATAGCATATATAACCTGTTTATTAAAACTACATTTAATATACTTATACAAATAGAGATAGTAACTATTAAGACAACGTTTAAAATTGTTACTAATATTACTAGATCTGTAATTCTAAGAGGACCTTAGTATACAAGCGCTAGGATATTAATTTAGTATAATGCGTTTAGGCAAATTACGTGCTTAGTTCTATTTGAAGATAGTATAAGAAAAGTAGTCTTTGTTGTATCTTATCTATCTTTAAATTACCTTGCGCAGACGATTAGAAACGAAGCCTTTAATAATAACTTAGATAGAGAAATAGTAAGTATTATACAGTTGTATATAATTACTAATAGATTAAGTAACAAACTGTAAGTAGCTATAGTAAAATACATACAAGAAGCTGTATAGTCTAATCTAGTAGCTAGATTTAGCAACTTTAACATGCTGTATATAGAAGGCAGTAGGTAAGATTAGATAGTCTAGATAAACTAAGTGTTCACGTACACATTTAGACAGTCTAAAGACTTTACAAGAAACTATAAACTTAGTAAATTTTCTATTATATGTAAGCTTAACTGTTAGTAGAGATAAGAAAGGCTACTTAAATATACTTAATAATATAATAATCTTTACACACTATATAAGATAGTAGATAAGAAGGTTTATCCTATTAATATCCTGCAGCAGAAGATGCCTATAGAATTTAGACAAGAAGACTAGAAGGAAAAGGCGAAAGAATACCAACTCTTTAGAATAAGTATTCGCGATCTTAATAAGAGGCTGTATAATTATCTATTTAAACTAAAATATGCTACTTTCTTATAAGGGACAAGGCTTACTAAAGAACAACTTAATAAGCTATATACTAGAGACTACCTATAACTATTAGAAAAGGAGATATTTATATATATGCTTCTTAATAGAGAAGGAGTGCTCTCCTAGTAATTTAAGGAATTAGGAGGGATTTACCCTAATATATATCTATTATATAAGATACAAACAATACTGCATAAAGCTTAGTAAGTATAAGATTCTGCTGTTTTAAAAGCTTTAGAGCTGCAAGTAGTAGATATAGTTAACGTCTGCCTAATTCTAAGGTATATAAGAAAGGTGTAATAGTTAATATTAAAACTTATAGCACCTAGTACCTAAGAAGGACAAAGGCGTTTAATAGATTAGCAATACGTAGCGAATAAATGCAGTTACTATACAAGGTGTAAACCTACTACTAATAGTAAACAAGTTTTCTAAGAGGTTTATAGGATGTAAACTTATCTTACTTATAGACTTATTTTTATAATATAACTAAATTACACTACATCTAGAAAGTAGAGACAAAATATCGTTTTAAACACTAGTTAGGCTTATGTAATTATACAATATAGTTATAGGCGCTACTAACTCTGTAGTAGTATTTCAACGTGTAATAATAAAGATTTTAAAAGACAACTAGCCTAATACTATGCTTTTTATTAACGACATTATATGTAGAAGGCTAAAAACTGATTATAGCAGAGAAAAATTAATGCTAGGAGTTTAATGTTATATTCTTAAGCATATCTTGTAACTAGACAAGGTGCTAGCTAATATTAAACAAGCGAGAGGCACTATGTTAGAAAAGAAGTGTTATTTTCTTACAGAAAAGTTTAAGGTTATAGGCTATAAAGTTACTCTACAAGGACATTATCCTAACTAGAAGAAAGTTAAGAAGATTATAAACTAGCTACTATATAATAATAAAAGAGAGATATAATCCTTCATAGGTATATGCGTCTACTACTACATATAAGTAAAGGACTTTACTAAGATTACTAAACCTTTGTTTACACTCTTGCAAGTTAATGTCTCTTTTAAATACAAAAATGCACAAGACGCAGTAATATATAAGCTAAAATAAGCTATATATAACGTACCTATACTTATAAACTTTAACTATACTAACACTAAAGATTATAAGATATTCTTAATAACTAATATAAGTTAAGACAGGGCGGGAGCATGTTTTGAATAACATAAAGAGGATAACAAGTAACACCTAGTGCAGTTTAAAAGCACACTATAGTTAGTATAAGAGAGGTAATAGCACTCTACTAAGTTAGAATACAAGGCTGTGCTGTAGGCTCTTAAGAAGTTTTATACCTACCTCTATAGTGTTTACTTTACTATAGAAACTAACGTAGCAACTCTTATTGCTTAACTAAATTACTTATCTACTAAAAATCTAGGATCTGTTATAATTAGAAAAATTTTCATAATTCTTTTATAGGACTTTAACATTAAGTATATACTAGCATAGAAGAATGTAGTTGCAGATGCACTATTAAAGTATCTAAAACCTTATAATTAAGAACTCCCTCTAGAATCTAAGGAGGATTTAGAAGACTTAATTAATTATATAATTAGAAATGTAAATGCACTAATACTAATAAGATAGGCAAAGATACTCTATTAGAAATTCTTAACAGAGTTAAAATAATACGCTTATTTTTAGTTAACTTTAAGACTACTAAAGATAAAGAACTATAAGAACTATAAGTATAGAAGAAGCAAGCTCTAAACTTCTTTATACAAGATAGGATACTCTTTAAGAAAACATCTAAGAATATTGTATTCTAGAAGGTTATAGATAATACTAACCTAAGAATAGCTGCAGTATAGAACTTACACACTTAGATTAGACATAGAGGAGTTAACGCGGTGTACTCTATACTTACTTAGTAATACTAGTAGAAAGGAATGTATAAGTACGTGTAGCAAAAGCTAGTAACCTATCTAGACTATTAACTGCGATCCTCTAAGAGGAAAGTTAATATGTTTACTAACACTTACAGTGTTGCTATTTAGGAGACTATTATAATTAATGTAATATACATGCCTTAGTGTTTTAGAAAGAAGTTTTTAGTTATTATAAAAGACTACCTTAGTAGCTGCTTAAAGTAAAAGCCCTGTTAAACAACTAATTAAAGACAATTGCAGAGTTTGTATATAAGGACATTATATATTAATAGAGCACAGTGCGCAAACTTACAGTTAATAAAGGGCCTAATTTTGCTAAGGTAGTATTATATTTATCAAATATATACAAGATTAACTAAGTCTAGTCTTTAGGACAAAACCCTTAAGCTATAAAAAAGATTAAAAGAGAGTACAAGCTTATTATAAACGCCCTTATAAAGCTGCTAGGACTTTAAGTTAAGAACTTGCTAATAGTTCTTCTTACAGACAGGATCTTAATACAGGAATAGACAGGTTACTTACTATACTAGTTAGTTATAAGGTAGAACCTTGTGCTTCTTATTAAACTTACGCTACTTATATAGCAAACACTTTTATTTCAATAAGTAAAGGACTGTGTATAGCTACTTACAATTTAAGCAATGTAACTAGATCTTAGAGACTAGTTTACAAAGGATACGATTGCCTATACTAACTAGATAAGAGCAGCTAAAAAGGAATACTAGGAAAACACTAAGGAAATACAACATAAGGATATAAAGCTAAAAGACTTAGTCCTTCTCTAGAACTCAATTTAGAAAATTAATATATTGCGAGACTACAAGCTAGATACAAGATAGTTAAGCTTATACTATATTTAAGAAGTTAGACCTAATAGAAGAACCTATTATCTTAAGGACCTTAATAGTACACGCTTCCCTTATATAACACCTAGATAGTGATAAAAGCTGTTTAGACAAAGACTTGTTTAAGATATTATTAGGAAAAATTAAAAAAACATAAAGTTATAAGATCCTAATTATTAGAAATAAACTAGCCCTGTAGTAGACATTCCTATCTCGCTAGACTTGCCTAAGCTATATACAGAACTACAACTACCTTTACCTCCTATAATAAATAATAAGCTTTATCCTTAAGTTGTTATTACTAAACGTCTTATAAGAGAAGAGTATTGTGTATATAGATAAGACTTTGAAAGCTTAGACTGTAACTTAGATACTACTATATTAGATAACTAATAGGCTATAGGACGGCCTATAATTTTAGGAAGAGGAGGAGATACTATGCTAGTAGTGCCTAATTTTACTTTTAGCTACTTATTTACTAATTTCCTTTATAAAATTTAGGTACAAGCCACCTATCTTACTAATTCCTAGTGCTTACTACTATACTAATACTATACTTAATTTCAGGTACTCTTAAGGCAATAGCTATTTACATTAACTATTTTAATTGTATAACCTGCTTATTTTAACCTAATTTAGTCCCTATTTACTTCTACCTGCTAGCTAGCAGGATACTGCCACTACGCATAAGCTAGAACTACAACCCTGCTAACTATCTAACTCTCCTACTACACAAACTTTACTACCTTTTATTAAAGTAGTTACTTTTTAAGATAATAATAATAATAATAATATCTCTCTCTCTTAAACTAGTAGCGGCTAAAGACAATATTTAACTTACATTAGCTAACTTGCTTAAATAATACTTCTAGCGCTGTTAGATAAGGCCTAAGGCAAGTAGCTACAGCTGTAACTGCCGCAAGCACTCAGACTACTAAGGGTTTTTAACAACCTCAGAGTTATTGCTAAGAAAGAAGACTACGTTGTAGACTAAATCCCTAAGGTTGTATAGTATTAAGACAGAGTACTAGTGCTCGCGAAGCTTAGCAACAACATTAGAGTTATTAATATCTAGACTCTAGTAGACAAGATCCTTTTAACTGCTTTAAGATAACAATATATTATTGTAAATTATTAGTTTAATAACGCCTCTTATTAATTTAACTTAATCCTTAAAGTTATCTTAGGAGTAAGTAACCTTTGTACTTAGCTCTCTAGACTTATAGACAAATATAGTAGTGTTAAAAGTTTCTAAGAACACTATCTTATTATTAGTACAGTATCCTTAACGCGAGATAAGAGGGCTAAAAAACTAAGTAAAGCTATTACAACTTTAAAGAAGTTAGCTCTAGAATTTGTCTAAGAATGCGTTAGTATCTACATGCCTTATACGCTACTTAGTCACTAAAGATTAACTAATATAGCTTTAATATTAACGCGTATAGATCTTAATAATGCTGCTTAGTTCCTTAACACTACAGTAGCGACTATCTTAACTCTAAGAACTAAAGTAAGGAACGATATATATTAATAGCTAACTAAGCAATAGTAAAACTACTATATAAGGACATCTGTGCTTTTATTAATTAGAATAACTCTCACAACTAAGCACCTTGCCTATATATTAATAAGCAAGAGGTAAAGGAGCTTCCTAATATCTACGCTAAGCTGCAAGTCTAAAAAGAAGATATTAAGTTTAACTTACAGAAGCTATAGCCTAATGCTAAAGCAAAAAATAAGTAAGGCAAGCCTAATCCTCTCTTTAAATTCTAGTAAAAGGTTTTTTAACTTATAGCTAAAGCTAAGAACTCTAAAACTAGCCTAGTTTACTCTACACGAATCGTTTTAAGGAATAAGTATAGGCTGCTTAGTATAGAGACGCATCTAATATATAGTATAGTAATCTCTATAACTGCAGAGCTAGGAAGGACTCTAAATAAGGCTTAAGCTATTAATTACTATAGAGATCTTATAACATCTAACACTCGCTCTCTAAAGACTTGTAGTCTGTTAGTTATAACTAAGAATCTAATGCAATCTTAAAGAATGTTAGCTAGTTAAAGACCTAACTAATACTTAGTATTTAAGTTGCATAAGTTTTAAAATAGAATAACTATAGTACAATAGAGGCGTAACGCTACTAACATCTTAGCAGGATAAGTTATGACTAAGGCTAGTAGCTAACAAGTCTCTATACTACTGCCTCTACTAAGCTCTCGTGCTCTAAAAGCAACACTAGCCTACTAACAAGTAGCTACCTAATTAGATACTAACCTTAATAATGCTTTCTATATAGATAAGGAGCTAAATACCCTTAATTAGGAACAGGAGATCTTTTAGACAAAGTGGTATTGCAAGAATTCTACCTTAGCCTTCTTTAAGCTACTTAAGCAAGCTTATATAAAAAAGCTAATTACAAATCCTAACTGTGTTAAGGTTGTTAAGGAATAGTACTATAAAGTTAATATTAAATAATAGCCTAGCTCTAATAACCTATTATATAAGTAAGTATACTTTATCTATAAGTACACTGCTGCGAGTGTTATAAGTTTGTTTAAGAGAGCTATGCTATCTAATATACTTAACAAATGTCTACTCTTACAATACATAAGATAGAGCTGCTAGTAAGAATTTTAATTAGTCTCTGTTATTTTAAAGCTTTTTACTAGTAAGTATTGTCTAGCTAAGCAAGATAAGGACCTGCTAAGCTACTACCATTAGCTTTTTAACTTAATCTCTACCCCCTCCCTACTTAGGACGAGGAAAATAATACTATAGAGTTTTAACTATAAGCTAAGGAGTTCTAATACACTAGAAGTATTATTACTACTACCTATACCTAGCTGTGTAAGGACAGTCAGGTTAAAAATAAAATTATTAAAACCTTTAAGATGTACTGCGTCTATCTATAATATATAGATAGGAAGCTAAACCTTAGATAGCTGCGTAATATGTACTACTTACTTATCTAACAGGTTGTATGTACTAACCTAGGATACTAATTGTAATATGCTATACTTTATAAGGAATACCGTTTAATTTCTTACTCTTACAATACTAAGTACGCTAAGAGAGGTAATTAAACTTACTTTAAGCACATTTACTTAAAATTTAAGTAAGTAATAACTAAAGGCCTTAGTATAGATATAATCTAAGGCAGCGTATTATTTAATAATAAGGATAAGAATAACTGTATAGAAATACTCTTAGGGATTTATAACTATATGCTAGAGTACTTAGGTTAGCGTAAAGACGTAGGTGTTAAATTATTAAATAGTTTTATTAAAAGATAGAAAGACAAAACAAACTACCTAGAGTATATATAGAAGCTAGCTCCTAACACTTACTAGGCGAAGTAAATCTATAAAGAAGGGTAAGTTTATATTTTATTGCCTCTACTACCTTATAGATCTACTAGCCTAACTACTTATAGCTGCTACACTATCCTCTTTTAGTTTATTATAGTCTGTAATAGCGAGCTGGACTGGTTTAGGGGCTAGGTGTACGACAGGAAAGCTTCCTGCCTTTAGATGAGAGTCGAGGTTGAGGAGATGCTCGTCGCGGAGGTTGCACGCCATGTTGCAGTGCAGCGTATCGTATGCGAATCGTTCGTATGCGGTGCTGTTCGAAAGGTAAGAAGCAGTAGGTGAGAAGCAGCAGCTTTATGAAGTATTGCAGGCTCCCGCTGCGGTACGTACGTGTCCTTTCCCTTCTCTATCGCATCATGTTGCAATCCTATTGCAATCCTACTGTAATCCTGTTGTTAGCTATAGGCTAGCAATCGCCTTTGGACACGTTTCAACTGGTGTCGTTTTTTAGTACCTTAGCAAATTTTTTGACCCTGATTATCGCTCAGTAGTCTAAGCTTTCCTCCTAGAACTCATCTACTCACTGTTCGAATTTCGTCAACTACACACAATCTTTTTTTGACTTTTGCGACTGATTAGTAGAGGGCAACTGCTTTTCACTTTTTTGGAAAACTCATTTTAACTACAACAACAACCACCACCTTTGATACCTTAAAAATAAATAGTCTGTAATAGAGTGATAGAAGTGCCTGCTATAGGAACTTATAAAGAAATTTATAATACTTATTATAACCTTACTACTACTCTTTATATCCCTTTAGGCTATGCTAACAAGTTTAGAAGAATTGATTAGCTATTCTCTACTAATTCTTATATTAAATATAAGTCTTAGATCTAGAAGGCCCTTGTTAGACAGGTTAAGTAGGATAGTCCTCTTATCTATAAAGAGCTAAACAACATGCTATAGAACGCTAAAAAGAGTAGATTAATAACTATATTAAAGAACACTGCAACTATATACTATAACAAATTATTATCTTATAGCCTATAGTACAAGAGTTAGAGAAAGATACTTTTTATACTAATCTAATTTAAAGATTTCTAGACTATTTGTACTTTACTAACTTTATACAGAACTATCTTTATATAACAAAGGACTAAGATGAGTAAGATATTAATTTCTCTTAAGCTAATTCTCTACAACATCTCTAGGAAGAACTTAGCCTAGAGGCTAATAAGCGCTAAGTTTTCTAAGAGAGCGAAGATCCTGTAATACTCTCCTCTACGCAACGCCTTCCTAGCGTTTATTCTTAATTAGGTACTGTTATCTTAGATAATGTCTTAGTGCTAACTAGTCTAACTAGGTAGCCTTATTATAGTTGCCTTTAATTAATATTAGAATCTTAAGCGCCTACTACTCCTGTCCCTACTCTTACTACTGCACCTACGCCTAGGCTACGTGCTTTGACTACTGCTTAAGAACCTAGTTAAAGTAAACATTTGAAAAAGTAAAGGAAGGTGTCTAGGATAGATATAGGGTGATTAAGTTATATTTCTTCTACTTTATTCTCTTTATTTTATTTCCTTTGTTTTGCTGTTTTTCCTTCTGCAAAGTAGGTCGCTTAATAGGGCCAAGCTCGCAGGAAGGGGAGGTATGTGCTGGTGCACAGGGTGATACCCTGCTGCTCACTAGGTTAGTGCACAACCTCCTGATCTAGAGGTATATAGCTCGTTTCGGGGATCGAAACGAGCACATCTATAGATTGATCCTCTACCTCACAACTCAACTCTTGTACTTCTCTTCTAGATACAACCCAGAATAAGATCTTTATCTTACCACTCTCGTTCTCGCATGATCTAACCACTGGTGATCTCATGCCCTCGTAGTAGTATGTCTTCATACACTCTAACACCCGTACAATAGCTTTCCTGAAACTTAGCTATTTTGCTGTGTTTAGTTTCTTCTACTAGGGTTACTTTTATATCTTTATCTAGCACTATCTTAGAAATATTATTGTCTAAGGTTTCCTCTAGCGTAATTATGACTATGTCATTTAGACTATTAATACTTACCTAGTTCTATCTTTAAACTGTAATAGTAGGTCGTGTAATAACATTCTATTTGTTGTCTAGATTATTATTAAGTTCTGCACATTAAATAACATTAAGTTGTTAAGTTCATGTACTTTAGCTTTAGCAGCCTTGTTTTATGTAACCTTCCTTGCTATATCTATAATAAGTAACCTTCTTATTACTCTTATTATGTATAAACTTCTTCTTTCTTAGTCCCTTATTAATGTTGTTAAGGTGGATTAGCTTATAGCTATTAATAGCATAATGCCTTAGGGTCCTAAGTACATAGTTCTGCTAACGTCCTTAGTTAGAGTATAGGCGTTAAAATGTTTAACGTATTTAAGCGTCTGTATTCCTAAGTAAGCGATTCTCTAGTGCGAATAACTATTCTTTTAATATAAGCTTATATAGTTTGTTGTTAACTCTAATAGCTTTAGCTATAAGTTTGTTAAGCGTGTTAAGGCTAGATCTGCTTTATATAAGTTATTGTTGTATAATAGGTTTAAGACTTTGTTTATATATCTATATTAAAGTGTTGTTGTTCTATTTTATAACTATTTTATACTATTAGAAACTAGTTATGTAGTTAGTAGTAGACTTAGTTTGTTGTAATTTCTAAATTTTCTACTCTGTAACTACAGATTCTTTAAGAGGTAAGAAAACTTCTTTTATCTTAGTTTTAAGGCATCCTAGTCTTTAACTAAGGCTGTGTTATTAGCATTTATAATAGCACTGTCTATATAGCGTTAAAGGATTAAGTTAGCCTACTTCTCTGTATCTCCTTAAAGATACGTAGAAGCTAAGACTACCTTGTTATTGTTGTTTATCCTGTCTGCTTTAATGTAGAAGTATCTATTAACTTAGAGGAGCTAAGCGTCGAGCTTGCAATAATATCTATAATAAGTCTTAGGCTTATTAGCGCGGCTCGTAGTCCTCCTAGTGAGGAAATTAGCAGGTGTGTCTATAGCGGTATTGCTTATCTTAAGGGTGTTTAAAGTGTGAAGATTATTTAAAGATAATCTAAGTTAGTTCTTAGAGAATAAACGAGTACTAAGGACACAAGGTGTACTAGCATAATTAGAAGATTAATGTAATAGTATAAGGTTAAGAAACAAGTCTTAATCCTTAGATTCATCACTAAGATAAAACTCTAAGTTGAATATAATAAGCTATAAGGGCATATTGCCTACTACTATATACTAATAAGGGTAGCGCTCGTGTACGAGCGTGCGCTCGTAGACAATCATGCTCGTTAATAAGCAGTTACGTAGTTGCGCTCGTAGATAAGCGCTCGTTAGTAGGCAGTTACGTGGTTGCGCTCGTAGATAAGCGCTTGTTAGTGAGCAGTCACGTAGTTGCGCTCGTGGATGAGCGCTCGTTAGTAAGCAGTCACGTGACGGCGTCGTAGTTGCCTAGCTGTGATCATCTGTCTATGTTGCATAGTTCCTGCGAGGTTGTCCTCTCGTCCCTTAGTCTAGATCGTAACAACCCTCTACTAATTAATCGCAAAAGTCAAAAAAAAAGATTGTGTGTAGTTAACAAGATTCGAACGGTAGGTGGATAAGTTCTGGGAGGAAAGCTTAGACCACCGAGCGATAATCAGGGTCAAAAAATTTGCTAAGGTACCAAAAAACAACACTAGTTGAAACGTGTCCAACGGCGATTGCCAGCCTATGGCTGACGACAGGATTACAGTAGGACTGCAATAAGATTGCAACATGATGATAAAGTATGAGCTCTAGAGTTATTAACTCTAGGCATATAGGCAATCTCTATATAAGGAAATTTACTAAGAAATTAGGCTTCACTAATCTATCTGTTACTAAGCTGTTGAAGCTTTCTAAAATACGCGAGGTTTTTTTAGTCTATGATAACTCAAAACTTCTTTAGTAAGCGTAGTATAGCGTCTTATTTGAATTAACAGTAGATAACTATAAGTAATTCTTTATTATGTATCTTATAATCACTCTAGACGCTAGTTATCTTCATTAAGTAGTATACTACTAGTTATAATCTTCCTTAGTTGTTGTATTATAAGAGGACTCCTGCTACAACATAGCTAGAAGAATTAGTCTCTAAGATTATTTCTTTGTTAGAGTCCTTTCAAGCTAGTATTAGTTTAGTAATAAAAAGCTTTTTAAGCTTATTAAAAGCTTCTTGTTCTGTTGTTCCTTATTAAAAGAACACGTTTCTAGTAAGCCTCGTAAGCAGGGCAACTATATTAATGTAGTTCTTAATAAAGCGTTAATAAAAGTTCGTATTTCTAAGAAAACTGCGTACTCCTTTAACATTCATTAATACCTCTTATTTTAAATTGCCTTTACTTTTTAAGGTCTATCCAAAATCCTTTTCTAGGCTTAATAATAAATCTAAAGTATTATGTACTTTGTATATCAAACTTACAATTCACAATATGAAAAAGTACCCTAGCCTTGCCTATAGCTTTTAGAACCTTATTTGTATTATATTAGTGTTCTTTAAGCGTGCTATTTGTGTAAATAAATATATTACCTAAGTAAGCTAAGTAGAAGTTGTTAATGTATTTGTAGAGTGTCTAGTTAATATATTATTAAAAGGTGCTAAAAGCGTTAGCTATGCTAAAAGGAGTGGATAGCTATTTATATAATCTAAATCTGTTCTAGAGCTTGTCTTCTATCTATCTCTTGTGTTAATTCTAATTTTGTAGAAGGCTGCAGAGACGTTAATCTTAGTAAACTATTTTGCTTTGGGAATATTGTTAAGCATCTCCTAGATTAATAGCAAGAGATAATAATTCTGTTTTGTAATAGTGTTAAGAGCTTAGTGATTGATATAGAACTATAGTCCTCCTCTTAGTTCCTTAGTAAATAGAACTAATAGCTTCAGCCTTTTAAGACAACTTTTTAATGTAATTACACATTTTGTAGACACCTTTTTAGTAAGAACAAAGATTTATTGCTAACAACTAGTATCTAGGCTTATGCCTTCTTGTTTAGTATTGCTAGGACGTAAGTAGTGTGTCGCATATTTAGATAGAAATAAAGAAAAGTAAGACAAAGACGCAAATTGCCTCTTAACTTAACGTACGCTATCTTGCCTATACTACTTACTTATATGAAGGCTTTATTTCTAAGTACTCTTAAAGAAATTAAAGAAGCAGCACTATTATTACTTTGCATTCTAACTTATTTATTTTTTAAGGTGTCAAAGGTGGTGGTTGTTGTTGTAGTCAAAATGGGGTTCCAAAAAAGTGAAAAGCAGCTACCCTCTACTAATCAATCGCAAAAGTCAAAAAAAAAGATTGTGTGTAGTTAACGAGATTTGAACGGTGGGTGGATGAGTTCTAGGAGGAAAGCTTAGACCACTGAGCGATAATTAGAGTCAAAAAATTTGCTAAGGTACTAAAAAACAACACTAGTTGAAACGTGTCCAACGGCGATTGCCAGCCTATGGCTGACAATAGGATTACAGTAGGATTGCAATAGGATTGCAACATAATGCGATAGAGGAGGGAAAGAACACGTACGTACTGCAGCGGGAGCCTGCAATACTTTATAAAGCTAAAGCTGCTGCTTCTCACCTACTACTTCTCACCTACTGCTTCTCACCTTTTAAACAGCACTGCATACGAACGATTCGCATACAATACACTACACTGCAATATAGCGTACAACCTCCGCGGCGAGTATCTCCTTATTCTAGGCTCTTTTCTAAAAAAAGCATCCTTTGCTACCGTCTACCTAGCACCTAATTTAGTCTAACTTAAACTACTTATACAGACACCTGAATTTATTAAGTATCTTAAAACTCAACTACCTAGCTAGACTTCTAAGTTTATAAAAATCTTAAATAAGTCTCTTATCCGCGATATCCCTATATACAAAAAGATCGTTAAGCCCTAATTTAGCTAGTTATGCAAGGAATACACGATCCCTAAGGTATTTACTAATACTAGCGCAGTACTCAAGATCTATTACTTTAGCATCCCCCTCTTCCTGTTCGTCGTGCAAGGGCTAAGTATAGAGACTAGAACCTAGCTTAAACAGCTATTGCAAGACGTTAAATTAGTAATAGAAAAGAAAAAGGCGGGAAAGAAGGAGTGGGCTTTCTATCGTCGCGTCTATAGGTCAGCAAGCAAGGCGATAATAGTGTTGCTACTTTACTTTATCTAGGAGCGCCTAGCAGTGAAGCAACAAGAATAGGCAGGATAGGGCGCGTTAAGTTAGGAGGCGATTCGCGTCTTTGTCTTGCTTTTCTTCGTTTCCCTCCAAACATACTAGAGCGACACACCAATTGCGTGCCGGCAATGCCGAACAAGGGGGCATGAGCCCCAATACCTGTTGTTAGCAATAAATCTTTTTTTTTTACCAAAAAGGTGTCTACAAAATGTGTGGTTACATCAAAAGGTTGTCTCAAAAGGCCGAAGCCAGCATTCTAACTTATATATGCAATAATAGAACGCCTACTTCTCTTTTCCTGCCTCTTTCTTCTCTATCGCTATTTCAACGTTTTGTAATAGCTAGCCTAACTAGTAAATAGTTTCTTTACTTAGCTTATGCACGATTAATAAGAAGAGAGAGATACTAAAGTAGAGTATTTTAAGTACTTTACTAGTATTAGTAAGTATTCTATAAATCTTATATTCTTTCTATAACTAGCTAAGTTAAGGCTTAATATTCTTTTTATATATGAAGATATTGTAGATTCTAGAGTTATTTATAAGAGTTATAATTGTAAAGTCTTAAAAAAGCTAAGTTTATAAATACTCTATAAACTTAAGTGTCTACATAGTTAGCTTAAGCTAGACTAGTCTAAAAGCTAAGTCTATAATAAGAAAGCTTCTTATTTTTAAATAAGAGTTAAGGTTAAAGAGATACTTATTATAGAGGTTATATACTATATGACAGTGCAGTATATTATATATAAATTGTTTATCTATAGTGCTGTTTAAAAGGTGAGAAGTAGTAAGTAAGAAGTAGTAGTTTTAGCTTTATAAAGTATTATAGGCTCCTACTGTAGTATATACGTATTTTTTCTCTCCTCTATTATATTATATTGTAATCTTATTTTAATCCTACTATAATCCTGTTGTTAGCTATAAGCTAGCAGTTGCTGTTAGACACGTTTAAACTAGTATTGTTTGTTAGTACCTTAGTAAATTTTTCAACCCTAATTATTGCTTAGTAGTTTAAGCTTTCCTCCTAGAACTTATCTACCTACTGTTCAAATCTTTTAACTATATACAATCTTTTTTTTTTGACTTTTACAATTAATTTGTAGAGGGTAGCTGCTTTTTACTTTTTTAGAACCTTATTTTGACTATAATAATAACTACTATCTTTAATACCTTAAAAAATATTAAAGTAAATAGAACTAGAGAAAAAGCTATAAAACTACTAGCTCTAATCTATCCTTTATCTAATAGAGATATAAATTCCTTGCGTAGAACTAAAAGCTCTAGTTTACTTATACTATATAGAGGGCTCTAGAGGGTTCTTTTTTCTTTTTAATTTTTCTTTTTGTAACTTAATTTAGCAATCAACCTTAAGTCTGCGTAGTAGTAGAAGTATAGAAACAATTTTTAACTTAAAATTTTAAGCTATATATTAGTAAGCTTTTTAGTAGTAGCAATAAAACATCTACTTTCTCTTTAGAGCTAGGGCCATTTTAATATTTTTAAGAGAAGTAGTAAAAGTCTAGATTAACTTGTCTTTCTTTACTTATTTAATATAAGAGTAATAAGTTACTATACTTATTTATCTTAACTTTTTGTTCTTTAAAACAAAGCAATCTTTAGTACTTTATAGCTTAATTCTTTTTCTAGAAGAGTAAAGTATATTGTTATTCTAGAGTTGGCAATAGTAACCTTTCTCTTATTTAACTAGGGCTATCTAAGTATTAAGTTGTATCTAGAGTATATAAGAGCAATATAACCTTAGATAGTATCTTTATATCCTTTAAGATCAATTTCTAACCTAGCAACTTTATAAATAGTTTTAAGTTTTTCTATAACTCCTTCTAATCTGCGTCAAGAAATAGAAATATGCTATATATTAGCGTTCTTAACAAGTTCAGAGCTAATAAGATTTTTTTTTTAAAGAGTTAAAGATAGTAGCTGTTATTATAGTTAGAATAGAGTTCTAAAAAAGTAAAAAAGTAGCTACTTTCTACTAATTAATCATAAAAGTAAAAAAAAAAGATCGTATGTATTTAACGAGATTTAAACAATAAGTAAATAAGTTCTAAGAAGAAAGCTTATACTACTAAGCAATAATTAGAGTTAAAAAATTTACTAAAGTACTAAAAAACAACACTAGTTAAACGTGTCTAACAGCAATTACTAGACTAGAGCTAATAATAAGTTTACAGTAGAAATATAATAGGATTATAAAATAATATAATAGAAGAGGGAAAGGATACGCATATACTATAGCAGGAGCCTATAATACTTTATAAAGCTAAAGCTATTACTTCTTATTTATTACTTCTTACTTTTTTAATAGTACTGTATATAAATAATTTGTACACATTATAATATACTACAACATAATATACAACCTTTATAATAAGCATCTCTTTAACTTTAACTCTTATCTAAAAATAAAAAGCTTCTTTATTATATACTTAGCCTCTAAAATAGTCTAGCTTAAGCTAACTATATAGACACCTAAGTTTATTAAGAATTTAGAAACTTAGCTTTTTTAATACTTTATAATTATATTTCTTATAAATAACTCTAGAATCTGCAATATCTTTATATATAAAAAGAATATTAAGCTTTAACTTAGCTAGTTATAGAAGAAATATAAGATCTATAAAGTGTTTACTAATACTAGCAAAGTACTTAAAATACTCTACTTTAGTATCTCTTTCTTCTTATTAATCATGCATAAGCTAAGTAAAGAAACTATTAACTAGTTAAGCTAGCTATTACATAACGTTAGAAAAGCAATAAAGAAGAAAGAAGCAAGAAAGAAGAAGTAGGCATTCTATTTTCACATGTATAAGTTAGAAAGCGGATTCGGCCTTTTGAGACAACCTTTTGATGTGACCACACATTTTGTAGACACTATTTTAGTAAAAAAGATTTCTTGCTAACAACAGGTATCCGGGCTCATGCCCCCTTGTTTAGTATTACTGGCACGCAATTAGTGTGTCGCATATTCAGACAGAAACGAAGAAAAGCAAGACAAAGACGCGAATCGCCTCCTAACTTAACGCGCTCTATCCCGCCTATGCTGCCTACTTATATTAAGGCTTTACTTCTAGGTACTCTTAGACGAATTAAAGAAGCAGCACTATCATCGCCTTGCTTTCTAACCTATACATACGACGATAGAACGCCTACTCCTCCTTTCCCGCCTCTTTCTTCTCTATCGCCATTTTAACGTCATGCAATAGCTAGCCTAACTAGTTAATAGTTTCTTTACTTAGCCTATGCACGATTAACAAGAAGAGAGAGATGCTAAAGTAGAGCATTTTAAGTACTTTGCTAGTATTAGCAAATACTCTATAGATCTTGTATTCTTTCTACAACTAGCTAAGTTAAGGCTTAACATTTTTTTTGTATATAGAGATATCGCGGATTCTAGAGTTGTTTATAAGAGATATAATTATAAAGTCTTAAAGAGGCTGAGTTTGTAGATGCTTAATGAACTGAGGTGTCTGTATAATTAGCTTAAGCTAGACTAGTTTAGAGGCTAGGTGTACGACAGGAAAGCTTTCTATCTTTAGAAAAGAGTTAAGGTTGAGGAGATGCTTGTTGCGGAGGTTGCACGCTATTGTAGCGTATTGTATACGAATCGTTCGTATGCGGTGCTGTTTGAAAGGTAAGAAGCAGTAGGTGAGAAGCAGCAGCTTTAGCTTTATGAAGTATTACAGGCTCCCGCTGCGGTACGTACGTGTCCTTTCCCTCCTCTATTGCATTATGTTGCAATCCTATTGCAATCCTACTGTAATCCTATTGTCAGCTATAGGCTGGCAATCGCCGTTAGACACGTTTTAACTAGTGTCGTTTTTTAGTACCTTAGCAAATTTTTTGACTCTAATTATCGCTCAGTAGTCTGAGCTTTCCTCCTAGAACTCATCTACTTACTATTCGAATTTCGTCGACTACATATAATCTTTTTTTGACTTTTGCAACTGATTAGTAGAGAACAGCTGCTTTTCACTTTTTTAGAAAACCTATTTTAACTACAACAACAACTACCACCTTTGATATCTTGAAAAAATAAATAAGTTAGAAAGCAAAGTAATAATAATACTACTTCTTTAATTTTTCTAAGAGTACCTAGAAGTAATACCTTAATATAAGTAAGTAGTATAGACAGGATAGAGTGCGTTTTGTTAAGAGGCAATTCGCGTCTTTGTCTTACTTTTCTTTATTTCTATCCAAATATGCGACACACTGATTACGTGCTAGTAATGCTAAACAAGAAGGTATAAGCCCAGATACTAGTTGTTAGCAATAAATCTTTTTTTCTTCTAAAAAGGTGTCTACAAAATGTGTAGTTATATTAAAAGGTTGTCTTAAAAGGCTAAAGCTAATAAGAGAGTATATAAGGTTTCTTATATTAATAGGAGTTAAAGTAAAAGTATAATAATTAACTAATACTTCTACAGTAACCTTATTACTACTTATATCCTTTCTAAAACTAGCCTATTCTTTTATTAAGTCTTCTAAGCTTACATATAGCTATTGCTAGTGACTTTAAGCAAGAGCTATTCTTTTTCTAAATTAGAATTCTAGTCCTCTAAAATATACTTACTACTTAAGCTTTTTTTGCTAGGCTTTCTTGCTTTTGCCTTTAAGAACTTTAATGTATTAGTCCTCTTTTTCTTCTTTTTCTTTCTTAGCGTCTACTCCTCTATATAATCTATAGTTAAGTGTCTTTTTTGCTTGCATGTAAAACAACGTCCTTCCCTTATTAGTCTATTTAGTTCTAGATGGCTAAACCTGCGCGGCCTAGCTAATCTTCTAGTAAACTCTATTCCCTCTATCTAGTCTCTTGTAGGAGAAAGAGGAGGAAAAGCACGTCTTAGCCTGTATTCTTTAGGCCTTTCCTAGTTTCTGTTTCTAGAGTATTGTTCCTTGGGCTTATCCTAGCCTTTAGAACATTACTCTATTTATTACAAGGAGTTTGTAATTTTCATAGACTTATTCTATAAACTATCTAAGTCTAAATAGGTAATACTTACAAGCTTATTCTAAAGCTTATAAGTAAAGCTCTTCTAAAAAAGCATTATCTTTGTATCCTTATCTAAGTTGCTGTTTAACAATAGCAACTGTTCCTAAAATTTTATAGTATAATTATAGATGCTTCTTTTGCTTTAGAACATAGACTAGAGCTTGTTTTAAGCTCCTTTAGCGCTGTGTATATCATTAAACATCTAATTAATGAAGTTTAAGAGGTGTTTGAAATCCTAGGCGTTTAATAATTCTATCTAATCAAGGTAGAGTAGCGTTAAGGTAGCTACAGAACCTGTAAGCCTACTAAAGGCATAATTGCAGGTTCTTTTTTCTGTGTTAAATTCTTCTTAGTTGTTTTCTACCTTAGCAGTAAGCTGCTTCTTCAAAATTTAGTACGACTTTCTAGTTCTATTAAACGCGGCTAGATTAAGTTATTTAAAACGCTTAGGTTGTGCTAGCTGCTAAACTAGTTTTGAGGCAGCAAGCAAGGTTAGTTGCTAAGTAAGTAGCTGTTCTTGTTTTAGTTCTTCTTTAGAGGCTCAATTAATAGCTTCTTAAATAAGATAGGCTTCTTATATTATTGTTAAAATTACTATCTTATCTAGTCTATTCACTCTGTGGAGGCCTTCTAGAGTGTTCTCTATTTTAGCCCTGCTAACACCATCTTAGTGCAGTCTTAATATCTAGACAGCAAAGCTTCTAGATATAATCTTTGCCCCTACTATTGTTGTGCGTATAAAAATACTAAATAAATAGTATTTATGTCGTTCAACAGCAAAGATTAGTTTCTAGAGCTATTAGGAATATAGTAGGCTTATCTAACAGTTCGTATTGCAAAACGTTCTAAATAAGGTCTTGTATAGCTAGGTATCTCTTAGCACTCCTTATGCTTCTCCTACTGTTAATCCTTCGTAGATTTAAAACAGCTCTAACTAAGTTTAGCAATCTAATTAATTTATATCTCGTCTAGATATAGCTCTAGCTAGCTTCTCGTCTAGATAAAGCTCTAGGAGGCTTCTAATTCGACGTAACAGCGTTAGCACTATAAAAGACTTGAGTTCGAATGTATGGATACATTAGATTAACTAAAGTTATAGAGAAAATAGTAGTAAATTAAATAAAGAACTATAAAATCTATCTAGTAAACTTATATACTCCTCTATGAGATCTGTGCTTAGTGCTAAGGAAGAGGCTAAAGTAGCTACGTAGCAGTTGCTGACGTAGCCTAGAAAAATAACGCAGAGCTAAGAGAAAAGTTAAATAGACTTAAAAAAATAGAAGAGCTGAACAGGCTAAGCAAGCTAAGAAGGGCTGAGTAGAAAGGCTAATACGCCAAGCCTACAGATGCCGGGTGCGCACGGACACCTAGGATCTATAAGATAGCAAAACGAGGCTTTTTGTCGAGTATTAAAGACATTAGGGCTTCAGCCCTTTACATTACCCCCTCTAGAATGACAATATACATTTACTCTTACAGACAAAGGATTAAACTGCTAAGCACTAAAGATTGCCCTGTTCTAGAGAACAAGAAGTTGAAGTAAATAAACGCAACAGCCTATTATTCCTATGTGAGACAAGTAAAAAAGAACAAGTTAATTTAGACTTTTACAGCTTCTCTTAAAGATATTAAGAAGACCTTAGCGCTATAAAAGAAAGTAGATGTTTTGTTACTACTTCCTAAGGCGTACTAATATATAGCTTAGATTTTTAAATTAAAAACTGCTTCTGCACTACTACCTCTAAGCAGACCTAAAGTTGACCACTGAATCAAGTTACAAAGATATAATAAGAGAAAGAAAAAAGAAGCCCCTTAGGGCCCTCTATATTATATAGGTAAACTAGAGCTTTTAGTTCTACGCAAGGAGCTTATTTCTCTATTAGATAAAATATAGATTAGAGCAAGCAGCTCTGCAGCTTCTTCCTTAGTTCTATTGGCTAAGAAACTTAGAGTCGGATTATAGTTCTACGTTAAATTTTAAGCCTTTAACGCGATAATAAAAAAAGACTGTTATCTTTTGCTGTTAATCTAGGAGACGCTCAAAAGTATTGCTAAAGCAAAATAGTTTACTAAGATCAACATCTCTACAGCCTTCTACAAAATTAGGATAATGCAGGAGATAAATAGAAGACTGCTTTTAGAATAAGATTTAGATTATAAAAACAGCTAGTTACTCTTTTTAGCGTAGCAAACGCTCCTAGCACCTTTTAATAATTAATTAACTAGACACTACGCGAGTGCAATAACAACTTCTACTTAGCCTACTTAGGCAATATATTAATTTACACAAAAAGCATGCTTAAAGAGCACTAACGTAATATAAATAAGGGTCTAAAAGCTAAAGGCAAGGCTAGGGTTATTTTTAATATTAAGAAATGTAAGTTTACAGAGGGGTAACAAAAAAAAGATATCAAAAAAGTTATAGTTTAAAAGCTTTGTATTCCGACAATTAGAAGTACTATACCCAAAAGAATTAGTAATTTGGAAAGCCAATATCTTCCTTTTTGAGTTAAGTGGCTTAGTAAGCTGCTTAGTCAGCACGGTTGTCCCTGTAATCTTGCTTGAAATGAGATGGAAAAAAAAGTAAAAATAGATTTCAGTATATCTTTTTTATAATTGTATAAAAACACGCTAAAAAAAATTAAGTTTCATAAGCCTACATAAGTATAGCGTAAGCGTATTTTGGAGGCTTACATCTTAATTGCTTAGAGTTTAATAAAAGGGTGAAAAAAATAGGGGTTGCTTAGGTAAGCGCTAATTACGTAATAGCTTAGTAAGCTTTAACTGTATTTACTCCTCTTGTTTATCCTAACTTGCTTTTTTTGTAATACCTCCTCTATGTCTCGCAACCTTTCTCAATTTGAGCAAGAAGTCTGTACTTTATATTTACAAAACAAGTCTATTTTTTTAACCAGTAATATACTAGCAAAGTCTTCTAGAAATATTACTCATACCCTTTATCAAAATAAATAAAATAAAAAGGCTCCTTAATCTACTTGAAGGCCTCAAAAAGGTCGTCCTACAAAGATCTCAAATAAAGCAAAAAGAGTGCTTAATAGAGACCCTACTAAAAGCCCTAAAAAGACAAATCGACGTCTTTTAAAAGAAAATATTCTATATCTTTCTATTAGAAGCTTACAACGCTTTTTGAAAAAGGAGAACTATTCTGTTAACATTTCTTGAAAAAAGACGCTTTTAGACGCTGAAAAGGCTTATAATCGTCATATCTACGCCAAGCAATTACTTAAAAATCTCAAAAAGATCAACTTTGTCGAAGTGAAATATTCAGACGAGTCTGCTATTAAGCGACGGCACGGTGCCAGGACAGAATACTATCGAACACGGCAAAATAATAGGGTTGGAAGGGAAATAGTTTCTATAGCTAACACAATTAGGTTTAAAATAAACTCTATTTTACAAAAAAAAAACTTCAATGTATCTATTATGTTTCTATTATTCTAATCTATTTTTAGCACGCTTAATAATCAAGTTATAGGTCAAGATATTTTTATCTAAGTTTGGGAAGTGATTTGGATAGGTGGTAGATCCAAATTAGTAGTAATTAAAAGCCCGTTAATTACTACTCCTTTTAGGTGTTCAGTATATATTAAAAAGATCCTTATTCCTATAGTAAAATCTGCGCTAAAAAAAGGTAAATTACATATACTCCTTTTTCCTACTTAGAGAGTGCTTACACTATATTTGAATTATAAAGTAGCAATCTTTTCTTATATAATTAAAGGACTTACTAACCTCTATATGAGCTGGAAGTTTCAACAGGATAACGATAAGATATATAAAATTCTAGAAGTTCTATCTTAGTTTTCTAGCAATAGGATATTGCTTTTTAAGCATCCTGCTTATAGTCCTGATCTAAATCCTATAGAAAACGTGTGGGCCTTGCTAAAAAATGCTTTAGATAAAAGGCCTATAACTCCTTTAGGTATAAGAATGAGTAAAAAAAGTATAGCAGCCTTTAAGGCTGCTATAAGGGAAGAATGGGATCAATTACCTCAAAAGGCGATTGATAATTGTATTCTATCTTTACCAAGGCGTAATTTGGACGTTAAGGAAGCTGAAGGCTGGTACATGAAGTATTAGTAAGCTATCTTTGTTATTTAGTTAGAAGAAACCCCGAAAACAAGCTCTTAATTACTACTTAATAGTTTTTTTACAATTACCTTCCGACTTACACACAGATGAGTTTTACTAGTATTATTTAACATATATACCTTATAGTGATTTCTACATCTTCAAAAAAAAGTTATTTTGTTATTTATTCTTGAGTTTTTTGATCTTTATATTCACTGCTGAAGTTGAGCGCAAAAGCGCTTACTAAGCAGCTTACTAAGTAGTCTCATTCAATGAAGAAGATCTTGGCTTTCTATATCACTAACTAGTTTGGGTATAGCCCTTCCGGTTGTAGAACTATAAAGCTTTGAAAACTATAACCTTTTTGACAACTTTTTTTTTGTCATCCTTCTGTAATATGCAAAGTACTTAATACTTAAGATTAATTATAAAAGCTAGAAAAGGACTTTAGATAGACCCTAAGAAAGTAAAGGCGATTTAGAATAGGAGGTACTAATAAATGTTAAAGGAGTGCGCAGTTTTCTTAGATATGCGAACTTTTATTGACACTTTATTAAGAACTACTCTAATATAATTGCCATGCTTATAAGGCTTACTAGAAACGTCTTCTTTTAATTAAGGAATTTAGAATAAATAGCTTTTAATAAGCTGAAAAAAGCTTTTGATTACTAAACTAATACTAGCTTGATAAGACTCTAATAAAGAAATAATCCTAGAGACTAATTCTTCTAGCTATATTGTAGTAGGAGTTCTCTTACAATTAAATTACTAAGAAAGATTATGACTTGTAGTATACTAGTTAAAGAAGATAACTAGCGCTTAGAGTAATTACAAGATATATACTAAAAAATTACTTATAGTTATCTACTGCTCATTTAAATAAGACGCTATACTACACTTACTAAAAAAGTTCTAAGTTATAATAGACTTCAAAAACCTAGAATATTTTAGAAAGCTTTAACAGCTTAGTAAGAGATAGATTAGATAAGCTTAATTTCTTAGTAAATTTTTTAATATAGAGATAGCCTATAGGCCTAGAATTAATAACTCTAGAGCTAATACTTTATCCTAAAGACAACAAGACATGCCTGTTAAAAGTTTCGATATTTCAGTTTCTAGAAGGTTTTTATAAGTCTTTAAACTATTTACAGCAATAACTCTAGAAATAAAAGAATAAGAAAAAGAAGAAACTTTTAGGACTTTTAGCTGTAATAGCTATCTAGTAATAGTACTTTAAGAACAATCAGATTTAGAGAAGCTATAAAATAAAGCTAAGAAAGAGAATAACACTCACTAGCTAGCTTAAAAAGCAGTAATAAAGAAGAACACTAATTCCTAACAAAGCATTATCTTAAGCTTCTTATTCCTAAATACTAATTGGATAATTTTAGAAACCTGCTATACTAAGATTAAAAGTAAGTAGTAAACAACAAACTCTTACGTACTAGAATTATTTATAAGATCTACTACTCTAAGGCTCCAGAATACTCAGGAAGAAACTTTAGTAGCAAGCTCTATATGTATATCTTGCAAGCAAAATCTATTTTAGAGATTATAAGAGCTTTTTACTACTTTAAGGCACTTTTTAAAGCTTGTTACAAGCTCTAAATAGTTGAAGTTATATAAAATAACAACCCTTTAACACTCTCCTAGTAAGAGACGTCGCAGTACTAAACATAGTGTAAAGAACATAGTATTACGATGAAGCCTTCTCTACTAAGTACACATAAACTAAATAGAGCTACTAAATAAGTAAGCTAGGAGCCAATAACTAAGTTAATTAAAATAAGAGCAAGCGCAAACCTGCCTAAAAACCTCTAGCTAGAGGTTGTTAAAGCTATAGCCTAGCTTTATAATATAAGTCTCTCTTATGCACACAGCTTGCGCTCACTAAACAAGCTCTTTAAGTATTAGAGTAGGGGTACTTTCAGTAATACGAGCCTAAGCCTTTAAAGAGCTTTACAGTTAACATAAAACTTGATTAGAGCGGTTTATACGCCTACGGCTGCTACGTCTATCTGTTAAACAAAGATAGAGCGGCTAGGTAAGATAAAAAGAGCTTTAAGACTTTTCCTAGAGGCTATATTAGTTACTTAGTAGGCTACAGAGCCTTTAATATATACTATATATAAGTCTTAGCAATTAGCTAAGTTATTACAACACGTAACGTTACATTTAATAAAATGCTATACTACTAAAGACCAGCTTATAAGCTACTTAGGCAGGACGCAGTCTTTATAGTAAACACTTTTAATAAAGATAAGATTAGTAAAGCTAGAGAAGTGCTTGAGCAGCTTACTAGTATTAGTTAAGTAGTAGTGACAACATAAGAGTACTTGCAGCTCATAAGCAATAAACTAGTAATAAAGACTATTTAATTTTTTAAGGTGTCAAAGGTAGTAGTTGTTATTGTAGTTGAAATAGGGTTCTAAAAAAGTGAAAAGCAGCTACTCTCTACTGATTAATTGCGAAAGTCAAAGAAAAAATGTATGTAGTTAACGAGATTCGAACAGTAGGTAGATAAGTTCTAAGAGGAAAGCTTAGACTACTAAGCGATAATTAGGATTGAAAAAATCTGCTAAGGTACTAAAAAACAATACTAGTTGAAACGTGTCTAACGCTAATTGCTAGCCTATAGCTAAAAACTGGATTACAGTAGGATTGTAATAGGATTATAACATAATGTGATAGAGGAGAGAAAGGACACGTACGTACTGCAGCAGGAGCCTACAATACTTTATAAAGCTAAAGCTACTACTTCTTACTTACTACTTCTTACCTACTACTTCTTACCTTTTAAACAGCACTGTATACAAACAATTTGTATATAATATACTGCAATAGCGTATAACCTCTATAATAAGTATCTCCTTAATCTTAACTCTTATCTAAAGACAGAAAGCTTTCCTGTCGTACACCTAGCCCCTAAACTAGTCTAGCTTAAGCTAATTATGTAGACACTTAAGTTTATTAAGCATCTACAAACTTAGCCTCTTCAGGACTTTAGTTATCTCTTATAAATAAATCTAGAATCTACAATATCTTTATATACAAAAAGAATATTAAACTTTAACTTAGTTAGTGATAAAAGAAATACAAGATCTACAAAGTATTTGCTAATACTAGCAAAGTATATAAAATGCTCTACTTTAGTATCTTTCTCTTCTTATTTATTATGTATAAGCTATGTAAAGAAACTAGTAACTAGATAAGCTAGCTATTACATAACGTTAAAATAGCGATAGTGAAGAAAGAGGTAAGAAAAGAGAAGTAGGCGTTCTATTGTTGTATGTATAGGTTAGAAAGCAAGGTAATAATAGTACTGCTTTTTTAATTTGTCTAAGAGTACCTAGAAGTAAAGCCTTAATATAAGTAAGCGGCATAGGCAAGATAAAGCGCGTTAAGTTAGAAGATAATTTGCGTTTTTGTCTTACTTTTCTTTGTTTCTGTCTAAACATGCTAGAGCGATACAGTAATTACGTGTTAGCAATGCTAAATAAGAGAGCGTGAGCCAAGATACTTATTGTTAGTAATAAATCTATTTTTCTTACTAAAAAGCTGTCTACAAAATGTGTGGTCACATCAAAAGGTTGTCTTAAAAGGCTAAAGCTAAAGTATTTACTTTTAAGCTTATTATGAATAGCTACTTTCTTAACTACAAAGCACGTCTTATAGTAAGAAGAGACTTTTAAGTAAAAGACTAAATTCAATTAACGTACGCGGTAACACTAGCTGCGCGATCTTTTAGGCTTACATTTGCAATTATAGCTAAGTCTAATTTAGAAATATAGTAGCTTAACGTAGTAGGCGTATTCTTCAACGCATATATTAGTAAAAGAATAATAGTCTTATATAACTTACTAGATAGTTATAAGTGCTTAAGCAAATATGTTAAGCTTAAGAGAGCGTTATACAGCCTTCAAGACTTACTATTATTATAGTATAATAAGTTCTTAAGCACACTAAAGAAGCTTAGCTTATAAGCTTTAGCTAAAGAGCTATATTTATTTTTTACTAAAGATCGCTTAATACTCCTACTATTCTATATAGACAATATACGGCATCGGCCTTTTAAGATAACCTTTTGATGTGACTACACATTTTGTAGACACCTTTTTAGTAAAAAAAAAAGAGCAGCTTGAGAGCATCTTAAGCTAACCTAGCCTAAGCAGCAAGAGTCAGAGGTGAGTAGTATAACAGCGCGAATCTAACCTATTACTTCTATACATAAAGTCGTGAGATAATCGCCTGCGCACCTTAGCAGAATAGTCGCGCCTATATAAATAAGTTGTATAGTGATTAAGACGGCGTTGGATACAAGGGCGATTGTATAAAATTAGTAGAGGTAGTATTCTTTTAGCATGCTATTCTTAAAGAAGTAATTACTAGAAAGATTATTGTTGTTAAAGCTACTGCAACTGCTACTACCGTAGTTGCTGTTGTTAATTACACGCTAATTGTTGAACTAGTAGCTATGTAGGTTAATTTAGGATGTACGCAGTATAAAGTTATATATTATAAGGCTCCTGTCTATATAAACAACCTTAATTCTAACCTATAGATTCCTAAGTAGGCTGTGTCCAGCGCACATAATCCTTAGCATTATACCTTAAATTAAAAATGCTTACGAGAGCAGGAGCGGGCAGTAGAGACTTAACAGCTAAACTACAAGACAACATCTCTTAAGCGCGGCAATTATTAGAAGAAGGCTTCTAAGCAGAAGACCTTCTAGTAAACGTAACGCTACTATTAATCTTTTTGCAGCAGGCAGTAATATCTTTAAGCAGTTTGGCTTTTAAAGCTTAGTACAGCTTACTTTTAATTTATCTACAAAAACAAGTTAGCAGCCTAAGCAAAGAGCTTAAAGAATAGGAGACTTACCTTTTTATCCTTGTATATAGCTAAAGGTTAATTAGCATAATTAATATTAACTATATAGCAGGTGTGCAATAAGCAACTGCTACACTATAAGCTACTCTAACTACTAGTTCAAACGCAATTAAAGCAGTGTTCAGCGTATAGACTATCTAGTTTCTTTTTTATACAGCGCTCGCACGGCAAAACGTAGAAATATAAGAAATTAGCAGCAATCATTAAAAAGCTAGTAGGCGCCTTTTTCTAGGTAGTGGGGGGCGCGTTACGCCTAGTAGACAGCTTAATAAGAGTATATGAGCTGTTACTGTTGCTATATTGCTACTTACGCGTTGCTGCTTAAGCAGTAAGCTACTGTAACTTTTATATTAGCTCTTAAAGAGCTTTGCCCTAGCGCTAGCTTCATTGCTTAGTTAGGCACTCTTATAGATTAAAATTTAATTAAGGACTTAACAGTAGACTTAATTCAGCAAATAAGGCAATTAGCCTCTAAGCAGAGCTACTAGATATCTTGCAATAAGCGTACAGATTTATAGGCAAAAGCAACTAACTCTTATTATTTTAACGATTAGCTACTTGCTAAATTTTATTGTTAAACAGGCTTTGACGCGCGCGACGATTATGCATAACGCTATTCTTACAATCTTAACAACAGCTTGTCACGCTTATTATTGCTAGAGCTATACTACACTAGAAAGATTAGCAGCTTATTAGTAAGAGAACAAAAAGATAACGCTGCTTACTATGTTAGTAATAGTAGTGAAGACAGTCTAGAAAAGCTTATTAATTGATATCAGAGCAAGGTTAAGGACAAAAAAAGATTTAGAAGAGCAGTAGACGCAATTAATATTATTGTAGAGGCTGCGTACTAACTAATTACGTGATATTTAAGGTCTATCTGATAATTTAATATTAGAGCTGCTAGATTAATTAAAATATTAACAAGCAGCATCACTACAACACCAGAGGATTAGGCAGGGGAGCTATAATTAAAGAAGGACTTCTTGATTAACGACCTCGATTAATTATGATTGCCTAGTTGCTCACAGCTTAGATCGATAGTATCTCAATAACCTAGGTGGTGTGTTAGAGTATTGACATGCGCAACATACGGATCACCCTGTTGATTAGGTAATCCTAGTAAGCTAAACACATGACGATCGCGCTAGCACCTATATATACGGGCCAGATCGTCTTATTCATCTTTAGTAGTTATTGACTACTTTGTTGTGGCACTTAGTTAATCAATACACTCATTCCACTCCTCCTGATCAAGCAATTGCTCCTTTACAGCTCCCACAAAGAGTTACACGTAAGCTAAAACGACTTAGCAAAAGAATAAGCTAGTTTTAAAAAGGATATAAGCAGCAATAGAAATACTGTAAACACGTTATCCAATGGTTTTACCTTTGCTTTAACTTTTATTAATACAGGAAACCTTGCATACTCCGTATTTAGCCGAATACTTGTTAAGAACGCTAGTTTACAGTTCATTTCTATTTCCCTGCGCAAATTAGAAGAAGTTACAGAGAAACCAAGAACTATTAACAAAGTTGCTAGGTTAGAGTTTAATATTAAAAAATACAATGACACCATCTAGGGCCATGTTGCTCCTACACACCCTAGATATGATTTAATACTTAGACGGCCCTAGGTAAATAGAAAAGAGGTTACTATTGCTCCTTCTAAAAAGTCAATGTACTTTTTTTCAATTTTAAGGTATCAAAGGTGGTGGTGGTTGTTGTAGTCGAAATGGGGTTTCTAAAAAAGTGAAAAGCAGCTACTCGCTACTAATTAGTCGCAAAAGTCAAAAAAAAAGATTGTGTGTAGTGAAAGAGATTCGAACGATGAGTAGATAAGTTCTAGGAGGAAAGCTTAGACCACTAAGCAATAATTGAGGTCAAAAAAATTTGCTAAGGTACTAAAAAACGGCACTAGTTGAAACGTGTCTAACAGCGATTGCCAGCTTGTAGCTGGCAATAGGTTTACAGTAAGATTGCAATAGAATTGCAACATAATGCGATAGAGAAAGGAAAAAACACGTATGTACCGTAGCATGAGCCTGTAATACTTTTTAAAGCTGCTGCTTTTTACTTAATGCCTTCTCACCTTTTAAACAGCACTATATACAAACAATTTGCTAGCTTCGGCCTATTAAGACAACCTTTTGATGTGACTACACATTCTGTAGACACCTTCTTAGTAAAAAAGAAAATTTATTGCTAACAACAGGTATCCGGACTCACGCCCCCTTGTTTAGCATTACAGGCACGTAATTAGTGTGTCGCTCCAGCATGTTTAGACGGAAACGAAGAAAAGCAAGACAAAGACGCGAATCGAAAGCCCACTCCTCCTTTCCTGCTTCTTTCTTCTCTATCGCCAATTTGACGTCTTGTAATAGCTGTTTAAGCTAGGTTCTAGTCTCTGTACTTAGCCCTTGCACGACAAACAGGAAGAGGGAGATACTAAAGCAATAGATCTTAAGTACCGCGCTAGTATTAGTAAATACCCTAGAGATCGTGTATTTTTTGCACAACTAGCTTAATTAGGGCTTAACAATTTTTTTGTATATAGCGATATCGCAGATAAAGGACTTTTTTAAGATTTTTATAAACCTTGAAGTCTCGCTAGGTAGTTGAGTTTTAAGATACTTAATAGATTCAGGTGTCTGCATAAGCAGTTTAAGTTTGACTAAATTAGGCGCTAAGTAGACAGTAGCAAAAAGTGCTTTTTTAGAAGAGAGCCGAGAATAAGGAGATACTCGCTGTAGAGTTTGCACGCTGTTGCAGTATATTGTATACAAATTATTCGCATATAGTGCTGTTTAAAAAGTAAGAAGCAGTAAGTAAGAAGTAGTAGCTTTATAGAGTATTGCAGGCTCTTGCTGCAGTACGTACGTGTCTTTTCCCTCCTCTATCACATTATGTTGTAATCCTATTGCAATCCTACTGTAATCCTATTGCTAGCTATAGGCTAGCAATCGCCGTTAAACACGTTTTAACTAGTGTTGTTTTTTAGTACCTTAGCAAATTTTTGAACCTAAATTATCGCTCAATAGTCTAAGCTTTCCTCCTAGAACTCATCTACCTACTGTTTAAATCTCGTTAACTACACATAATATTTTTTTTTGACTTTTACGACTAATTAGTAGAGGGTAGCTACTTTTCACTATTTAAGAAACCTTATTTTGACTACAACCACAACTACCACCTTTGAAACCTTAAAAATAAATCGAAGCCAAATTCAACCAAGAAATTATAACTACCCAAAAAAACAAAAAAAACGAATCGCTTCTAGAGACATAGGAGGAATAAACAAAACATAAATAAAGATAGACGAGGAAAATAGAGACAATGGCCAAGCCACTACACCCCGCCTAGAAAGGCAAACCCCGGAGGAATCTCAAAGGCCTACCCACTCTCGAACTAGGAGCAACTTTTCTCCTTTTATTGGACCTATACCTCGATACCCAATTGAAAATAAAACACCAAAAGCCACCTCAGTTGAAGAAGCACCTAAGATCGCTAGAAATTTAGTAATCTAAGCAGCTAATTTAGCTGAAAACAATCCTACCTAGCAAACAAGTCTCCTAGACTTAGTAGAAGTCTTTGGAGACTATACAGAAAATGGCAGAGTAAACAAGAAGAATATTGCTATTTCAGCAGACTAGATATTAAGCCTCTCAAACGTCTCAAGGGAGTTAAGAGAGAATATTAGACGTATTAAGAAACTAACAACAAACACGCCTATCTAAAATACGCCTATCTAGAACACGCCTATCTAGAACACGCCTATCTTAAACACGCACTATACTACTGCAGCTACTTTTGCTACTATAGCAGGCAACAACAAAGATTAACTATAGACAAATATCTAAAAAATACAAAAGCTAAAGGCTACTAACCTAAAAGACTACTAGTTTGTTCTAGTTAGTGAGACCCTAGCTGCATTAAATGCCTTTAAACTCAGAAATGCCTTCAACAACGCCCTTGCAATAAAAGGAGGTGTACAATCGCCTGTAGATGCCTTAATCACGATATCCTCTAAGGGAAACAAAATAGTCACAACTACACTAGCTTTTAAAGCAAAATACCTCTTAGAGAATTAGGCTATATAGCAAGATATTACAACCCCAAAGGCTGCCTAACTTATTACGCCCTAGTTTAAGGCTGTTTTCTACAAGCTTCCTACAAACTACAGCCTAGAAGTAGTAGAAGAAGAAATTAAAACCTTTAACAAAAGCTTAAAAGTTATTAGGAATCCTTTTCAGCTTACGCCTAAGGATAAAAGAGAAAACTAAAATTTTAGTTTAGCATGCGTGGCCTTTGCAACAAAGGAAGAAGCTTGAAGGGCTATTATAAGAAAGCTCTATATTTTAGGAGAAAGCCTTTAGAGTTATAAGAAAAATAACTCTAGAACAACAAAGCGAAAGGTGGTAAAGCTTTAGTCATGACAAGGCTAAGTGCTTAAAAATAGCCTGCTAGCTCTGTAGTGAGCTTCACCACACAAGCTAACACAAGTATAAGACTTACTATACTAAAGGAAAGTCCTCTGTCTACTCTATATATAAGTGTGTAAACTGCAACTAACCTCACGCAGCAAACAACCCTAACTGCGATTTTATCTTAGCAAGAGCTAGGCCTTAGCTTGCATTAGGTGCTTTTTCCTTTTTATTTTTCCTATCGTCTCCGCAAGCCCTCTTACTACCTATACACTAGGCCACAAGCCTTACCTTTATTTAGATGGACCCCTTCTTGGAATTAAAACAATCTTAGATAAAAACTACGTAGATACTTGTAGGTCCTAAACCTACACGTCTTATATAGTCCTTCAGGCTGAGAAAGGACGTTAAACTACAATAAAAAAATAAAAATTGCAAGGCGAGTAGGCTAAAAAGCCTATAAACTACTATCTGCGTTCTTTTAGAGGTAGCAGCTGAGGAGGAGAAGTCTAAAGAAGACCTTAGTAGTGAGGAGGAGAGTTAAGATAACTAAGATAAGCCTGCTAGCTTTTCTAATAGTTTCCTTGCACGTCTTCTGCGCGTTAAGGAGCTGTTAGGTAAGTTAGTAGACCTCTTAGTTACTTAAAAACCTATTAGGAGGAGGTCATCTTCCTAGAATCTTATAAGTTCCTTAGAGGTAGAGATCTAATCTATCTTAATAATTAAATATCTATTTCTTCTCTTTTTGTGCTCTTTTGTTCTGTAAACTTTGATAAGACACGCATTTTATATTACAGAGGGGTGACAAAAATAAAAGATATCAAAAAAAAATTCTGTTTTTAAAGCTTAAATATTTCTACAACTAGAAGGACTATACCCAAAGGAGTGAGTTATTTGGGAAGTCAAAATCATCCTCTTCGAGTTGGGTGGCTTAGTAAGCTGCTTAGACAGCACGATTGTCCCTCTATTCTTGCTTGAAATGAGATGGAAAAAAAATAGATTTTAGCATAACTTTTCTCTAAATGTATAAATAATTGCTAAAAATGAACTTAGTTTAATAAGCTTATAAAAGTATAACGTGAGCAAATTTTGGAGGCTTATATCTTATTCCCTTAGGGTTTAAACAAAGGGTGGAAAAAATAGGGGTTGCTTACGTAAGCGCTATTTATGTAATAGCTTAGTAAGCTTTAACTGTATTTACTCCTCTTGTTTATCCTAACTTGCTTTTTTTGTAATACCTCCTCTATGTCTCGCAACCTTTCTCAATTTGAGCAAGAAGTCTGTACTTTATATTTACAAAACAAGTCTATTTTTTTAACCAGTAATATACTAGCAAAGTCTTCTAGAAATATTACTCATACCCTTTATCAAAATAAATAAAATAAAAAGGCTCCTTAATCTACTTGAAGGCCTCAAAAAGATCGTCCTAAAAAGATCTCAAATAAAGCAAAAAGAGTGCTTAATAGCGACCTTACTAAAAGCCCTAAAAAGACCAATCGACGTCTTTTAAAAAAAAATAGTCTAGATCTCTTTATGAGAAGCTTACAACGCTTTTTGAAAAAGGAGAACTATTCTGTTAACATTTCTCGAAAAAAGACCGCCTTTAGACGCTGAAAAGGCTTATAATCGTCATATCTACGCCAAGCAATTGCTTAATAACCTCAATAATATCAACTTTGATATAGGTGTGTTTTCAGACGAGTCTGCTATTAAGCGAGGGCACGGTGCTAGGACAGAATACTATCGAACACGGCAAAATAATAGGGTTGGAAAGAAAATAGTTTCTACAACTAACACGAGTAAGTTTAAAAATACTCTATTTAACCAAAAAAATACTTTGATATATCTATTATTTTTCTATTATTTTGATCTATTTTGAGCACGCTTACTAATCGAGTAATAGGTCAAGATATTTCTATCTAAGTGGGGAGCGATTTGGATAGGTGGTGGATCCAAACTTGTAGTAATTAAAAGCCCGTTAATTACTACTCTTTTTAGAAGTCTATACTATATTGAAAAGATCCTTATTCCTATAGTAAAACCTGCGATAAAAAAAGGTAAGTTACACCTACTTCTTTTTCCTACATAAAGACTATTTACTCTATATTTAAATTATAAAGTCGCAATCTTTTTTTATATCATCAAAGGGCTTACTAGCCTCTATATAGGCTGGAAGTTGAAGCAGGATAACGCTAAGATTCATAAAACTCTAGAATTTTTATCTTGGTTTTCTAGGAATAGGATATCGCTATATAAGTATCCTGCCTATAGTCCTAATCTGAATCTTATAGAAAACGTGTAGGCCTTGCTAAAAAACCCTTTAGATAAAGGGCCTATGGCTTCATTAGGTATAGGAAAAAGTAAAAATAGTATAGCAGCCTTTAGGGCTGCTATAAGGGATGAATGGGATCAATTACCTCAAAAGGCGATTGATAATTGTATTCTATCTTTACTAAGGCGCAATTTGGACTTTAAGGAAGCTGAAGGCTGGTACAATAAGTACTAGTAAGCTTTTTTCGTTAGTTATCTGGAAATAACTCTAAAAACAAGCTCTTTATTACTACTTAATAGTTTTTTTTACGATTACCTTCAAACTTACACACACAAGAGTTTAAATAGTAATATTTTTTCTAACGTGGTTCACAAGCGTATCGGACACCTCAGCGAATTAGACACGCCCTACTAGCGCGTCGACGTCGACACTACAACGCGTTATGTGTCCATAACGCAATCATTAATTTAACTTATTATAAATTAGATCTTTAGCTTACTGTTTTTAATGTCTAACAGCAACGTGTTTAAAGCTAAAGACATGGTGTCTTTATCTATAACGTGCCTTAAAGTACTCTGTCTAACCAACGCGCTAGAAAGCCCTCCTAACGCGATTGTATAGCGAACTCAAAGCGCCTAAATAAGCTAGAAGAGAAGGCTAAAGTTAAGCATATTCTTAAAGAGTCTACGCGAGGATTTGCGCCTACAAAAGCTAATATCTAAGTAATAGCTGAGAACTATTATATAAGCGTAGTAGTAACTGTGTTAGTAAGAACTAGATTAATAACTTTGTTAAGAAGATTCCTAAGCTCTATACGCGCTATATTTATCTTTATAATTACTAGCAAGCCGCCTGCGAGCACCTAGCAGCTATCTAGCGCTAGTTTAATCTAGTTAAGGTGACAAAGGAGTAGTAGAGGATTGTAGATAACAATATTTATAACTTTAATAAGACTAGCTTTTGTAAAGGGCTGGAGCCTTGATGTTCCCTAGTACTCGACCTGTGGCCTTCGTTGGCTTTTCTTACCTCAGCACTAGTAGCTGACTACCAGCACTAGCAGCTGACTATCGGCCGCACTATTTACGCTAGCTTCTAGCTGATCTGGTAGCTCCTGCTAGTAACTACACTACCAGCCGCACTAATCACGCTAACTGTTAGCTGATCTGACAACCTCCGATAACCTCGGTTAGCCCTAACCTAGGTTAAGTCCTAATCATCTAGGGTAAATATATAAACCTACGTAGTCTCTCTCTGTAGTTCGATATCTAATTCATTCACCTTCACTGTTTACCTTGCATCTTTAGTCAACCTAATGCACCCTTACAATTAAATTAGATCCTTCTGTAGCTACTTGCGTAGCTACGTCGTACTTAGAAGCCCTCTAGAGCTATATCTAGATGAGAAGCTAGCTAGAGCTATATCTACGCGCGAGAATCTAATCAATTAGACTACTATTTAATTAGTTGACTGTTTAAATATACCAAAGGATTAACAGAAGAAGCACTAGATTAAAAGTGCTAAAGGATACTTAGTTGTATAAGTCCCTAAGGCGTTTAAATTCGTTAGAAAAGCCTACTAAGCGTAGTAGCCCCTACATGAAAGGATAAGCCTACTAAGTGTAGTAGCCCCTATAACAATTCTTGCCAACAATAATAGAGTACTAGCGAGTACCTATAAATACGATAGCAGAACCCTTAGTAGCTCTTTTAGCTGTAAGGATAGTAGAACTACACTAAGATAGTGTTAGTAGACTTAAAGTAGAAACTACTTTAGAAGGTCTTTGTAGAGCAGGTGGCCTAGATAAGATGGCTGCTTCTACGAGGATACAGGAAGCCTTCTAAGCTTAAGAGGCTATAGGCACGCTACAACAAAGAGAGCCTAAGGTAGAACAACAACCTCTACCTTAGTTACCTACCCTATTAGCTGCCTTAGGAAATTAACAAGCTCAAACGCCTAGGCGTTTTAAATAACTAGATCCAAATAATTTTAACAGAAACAGAAAGATGTACTAAAATTTTTAATAACAACTTACCGCTTAGGCTGGTTGATAAGGGTAGTCCCACAATTTCTTTTTTTCGCAATAACTCTACCAGCTTTTATTCTTAATTCAAAGTCGCTAGATTACAATAAAGCGCTAAGGTAACTAAATATCTTATATCTAGTAGGTATTATAATATTTCTAAAATTAAGGGAATTAGAGACCTACCCGTTTCACCTACCCTAGGGTTGGGGTTGGGTAGCGATTTTAGGCTTATTTTTGCCTTTAAGACACGTAATAAAGTAATTAAAAAAACTTTTAGTATGGGCAAGTTATAGCCCTATGTTTAAGCTATATAAAAATCTAAAAATCTTTCCATAGAGGGCAGTAGTGGCTGAGAAATTGAGCAACCCGTCTGAAATTGTCGGGCACCCCCATCAACCAGCGTATTAATACCGCTAAGGTAGAAAACAATAAGGAAGATTTTAACACAGATAAAAAGACTTGTAATTATGCCTTTAGTTGACTAAAAGGCTAAGCTACAACCTTTACCCTGCCTTTTCTCAACCAAATAGGGATATCTAGTTTATAGAACTTAAATAAGCTATTAAACTTCTTTAACTAAATGTTTAGAGATCCTTATAGTGCAGAGAGAGCCAAGAACAAGCTCTAGTCTATGAGCTAAGGCAAGAAAAGCATACGCAAATACATTATAAAATTCTAGAAACAACGACTATTATCTAATAGTAGTTTAGACAAGAATACAAGGATAATGCTTTTTTAAAAAAGTCTTATTTAGAAACTTTAAGACAAACTTGTAGGTATTACTTATAAAAATTTAGATAGCCTACAAAATAAAGTAATAGAGAGTGCTAATTACCTCTACAGAATAGAGGAGTACTCTAAAAGTAGAGACAACAAGCCTAAGAAGTAGGAATCTAGGAGAACTTCTCCTCCTCCTTCTCCTCCAAAAGGAGACTAGATAGAACAGATAAAATACACAGGAAGAACTGCTAAACCTTAATAGTTTAGTAACTAGGAGTTAGAACAGTTGTATAAAGAAGGACGCTGTTTTAACTGCAAATAAAAAGGTTATATGTCTGCATATTATATAGAGAATAAGAGATTTTCTAAAAAGGAGAAAAAGACTTTAGTTAAGTCCTCTAAATCTAAGAAAAAGAAAGATAATATGCCTAGCGATGGAAGCTTGAATAAGGACTTAGATTTAGGAAAAGAGTAACTCCTGTTTAAAGTCACTAGCAGGAGCCTCTAATAAGTTAGGATAATTTAGTTAAGGAGTAGGCAGACTTTAAAAAGAATATAAGCAGCAATAGAATTACTTTAGAGGCGCTAGTTAATTGTTACACTTTCGCCTCTACTTTAATTAACACAGGAAACCTTGTATACTTACTTATTAGCCCTTACCTTGTTAAAAACGCTAACTTATAGTGCATTTCTATTTCTCCTAGGAGATTAGAAAGAGTTATAGATAAACCTAGAATTATTAATAAAGTTGCTAGGTTAAATATTAATATCTAGGGTTATAAGGATACTATCTAAGGATACGTAGCCTCTACACACCCTAGTTACGATCTATTACTTAGACGGCCCTAGATGAATAGAAGGGAGGTTACTATTGCTTCTTTAAAAAAAACAATTTACATCTATTCTTCTAAAAGGATTAAGTGACTTAGCACTAAGGATCGCTTAATTAAAGGAGACTAGAGATTAAAACAAATAAATATAGTAGCTTATTACTCCTATATTAGGCCTGTAAAAAAGGATAATTCTATTTAGACTTTTGCTGCTTCTCTTAAGGATATTAAAAAAGCCCTAGCTCCTAAGAAGAAAGTAGAGATTCTACCTTTACTCCCTAAGGATTATTAACACCTAGCTTAGAATATCAATCTAAAAACCGCCTCTATACTACCTCCTTTACGCGGATCTAAGGTAGATCACCGAATTAAACTAGAGAAAGACAATAAAGGCAAAGAAAAAGAGGCTCCCTAGGGACCTCTATATAGTATAAGCCGCCTAGAACTTCTAGTATTACGAAAGGAGCTTATTTCTCTACTTAACAAAGGATAGATTAGAGCTAGTAGCTCTCCTGCCTCCTCCCTTATTCTTTTTGCTAAGAAACATAGAGGAGGATTACGTTTTTGCGTTAATTACTGAGCACTAAACATTATTACAAAGAAAGATCGTTATCATTTACTTTTAATTTAGGAAACCCTTAATAATATTGCAAAAGCTAAATAGTTTATAAAGATTAACGTTTCTATAGCTTTTTATAAGATTAGGATTAACATAGGAGACAAGTAGAAAATAGCTTTTTGCACTAGATTTAAGTTATATAAATAGCTAGTTACTCTATTTAGAATAGCAAACGCTCCTAGTATCTTTTAACGCTATATTAATTAGACCCTCTGTAAGTTTATCGACGATTTTTGCTTAGCTTACCTAGACGACGTATTAATTTACACAAATAGCACGCTTAAAGAACACTAACGCAATACAAACAATGTCCTAGAAGCTATAGGCAAGGCTAGATTACCTTTAGATATCTAGAAATGCAAATTTAACGTATAAAGTACAAAATACCTTAGATTTATTATTAAGGCTAGAAAAGGACTTTAGATAGACACTAAAAAAGTAAAAGCAATTAGAGATTAGTAGGTACCTACAAACGTTAAAAGAGTACGCAGTTTTCTTATTTTTATAAACTTCTATTAACAATTTATCAAGAACTACTTAGAAATAGTAGCTCCTCTTTCAAGGCTTACTCGTAACATCTCCTTTTAATTAGGAAAAACTAAGCAAAAGGCTTTTAATAAGCTAAAGGAGTTATTAATTACTAAACTAGTACTAGCTTAATAGGATCTTAACAGAGAAACAATTCTAGAAACGGACTCTTCTAGATAAGTAGTAGCAGGAGTCCTCTTATAATATAACGATAAAGGAAGCTTACGCCCTGTAGCTTATTATTTAAAAAAGATGACTAGCATGCAAAACAATTATGAGAGACACGACAAAGATGTTAGAGTATTGACATGCGCAACATGCGGGTCACCCTGTTGAGCAGGTGATCCTGGTAAGCTAAACACGTGACGATCGCGCTAGCGCCTATATACACGGGCTAGATCGTCTTATTCCTCTTAAGTAGTTATTGACTACTTTGTTGTGGCACTTAGTTGTTTAATACACTCATTCTACTCCTCCTAATCAAGCAATTGCTCCTTTTCAGCACCTATAGTTATGAGCCTAGCTGCTCAATTGTAGTTTTAATTCCTACTACGCAATCAGCAAGCTGTAAGGTTAACTATTTAATTAGATTTTTACTCTCCTCTTTTTAATCTCCTACAGCACTAGCTAGCAGGTTGCTGCTGCTGCTGTACCTCTCTTACTTATTGATTATACGATCAACCTCTTCTAACTTATCCTCTAACCTACAGGCTACTGTCATCGTCGACACAGCTACCTACTAACTTACTAATTAATCTATCGCACTCTAATGATAACCTACGTTGTGATCCTATAATAGCGTCTTACTAATATAGACCTTACTAATACACTACTTATTGCCTTAGGGGTGATCCTAAAGGCCTAATTAGACTAGCTAACTTAGTTTGCTCTATTAAGACTGCACCGCTTAGAGAAGAGTATCTAGGATTAAGTTAATCCTAATCTCCTAGACGTGCTCTTAATAGACTACTAAGAGCTACAGTATCCTAATTTGCCTAAAGATATTAAGAAGCTAATCTCTCTACTACCTAACGTAAGCACGCAAGAACAAGAGGACTATAAGATTATATAATGCAAATACAACGCTTAAGTCCTTAATACTAAGTACAAGAAGGATAATTACATAAGCTAGTTAATAAGTATAAAGTAAAGGCCTCTAAACAGACGAGGAAGGTCCCTAAGATTACTAATGTTAAAGACTAGATTAGCAAGACTGTTTATCTAGACCTACTCTTAAACGCCTTAATAAGCATAATTACTTAAAACCTTACTAGCCTTTAAGCCTTAGTGAAGATCCTAAAAGAGGATCTCGCACCTACTAATTAGAATACTTAGTATTTAATTAGGGCGCAGTACTAATCCTACCTAGATAAGGCTTACTAGAGATAAATAGGTCTTGAGCGATAGTTTACTAAGTAGTAGTACCTATATTAATAAGCGACTATCTCCTCACTCTCTAAAGTTGTTAGGCTATTAGCGATTACTAATTTTTCAGACGCCTTAGGCACTGAAATCGCACTAGACTAGTCGCATAAGAAGCATAATAAGCTAGCATAAGTAATAGCACTTAGAAAAGCTTAAATAACTTTTAATAATCTAGGAAAAATCTTTCGTGTTCTATTATAGGATTAGTTAATTACTTCCTTAGAAGGAAAAGGACACGCAGTGTTTTAAACTAGATCTAGATTAGCGTTAGCTTAATAATCTACTAGCGCTAATAACTTAAAGTTAATTAAGAGTAGTAAGCAACCTCACCCTTGTCTCTACATGGCTAGTAAAGGACTTATTAGTAAGTATTCCTAGATATTGCGCAACTGCTATCGACTTTAAACTACAGTTACTAGATTAAGCCCTCCTAGCGGTATAGTAATTAAACTGTTAGACAAAGATAAAAAGAAAATCTTTGAGCAATAGAATAGTAATAAATAGGTAACCTTACGCACTTAGATTAAGGAGAAAGGCTAGAAGGCTAGCACTAGCAGATTAACTACTAATAAGTTAAGTAGATTCTACTTTAGCTTATTAGTTTTAGTATTTATTAACTTAAAAGACCTTATTAAGGAAATTAGAAGTATGTTTAGCGTAGTCTTTACCTCTTCTGCCTTGTCCCTCTACATAATCATAGATAGTAGGTTAGTAGTCTACTTAGTTAATACTATAGATTACATAGTACTAGGCACCTTTAGTAAATACGCTAAGGACAAAACTGTTAAGGCAGGCACTTAAATTATACTAGTCGCTAGTATAAGAAACAGGCTGCTTAAGAACGTCTTACACAGTAAGGCTAGCCCTAAGATAGCTAATCTTCTGCTTACTAATATTAAGGTTATACTAGGTTTCTATGTTAATATTATATTAGAAGCACAGCTTAAGTAGGCAGGTATTTAGTATTTAAGATATAATTATACTTTGCGATTTAGAATAATTAAGAAGAACGTTGTCTTAATTAACCTTAAGTGTTACCTTAATTTCTTATTTATTGAATATAAGTAACTTACTTATTACTTTACTTAACTATTACTCGTAAACGCTGTAGCGTAATTAAAGAAACCTTAGTTGCGTACTAGCGATAAGGACTTATAGCATTAATAATTAGGTTACTTAGGACAATAGGCTATTAAAGCCTTAGTCTACTTAGCGCAGAATGTTAAGATTACTAGCAAGAAGCTATTAGAATGTAAACACTACACAATAGCTTATACCTTATAAGTAATCTTGTAGCGACTAAAGGAGAGATTACTACAACCTTTTTATAAGATCTTATAAGATCTATTTAATTTCTTAACTAGTTAGCTACTTAAGAAATGGGCACTAATTATTAAAGAAGACTACTTAAGTAAGCTGTATAATTATAATATTTAGTTAAAGACATTAAATAATATTATGCCTGTAATTAAAGGCTTTGCTGCGAGGATTAAGAGAAAATATTAGTAAAAAATTGTAAAGATCTATTAGAATAATAATACTGCTACACTGCCTTAGAGAGGGCAATTAAGATATAAGGAGTAGGCTATAGAGAAAGAGATTATAATCAAAACGCTACTGCTATATACTTATAAGCTTAATAGCTCAGCAGAGAGAGCTAGTTAAGAGCTAATTATAAAGGCTATTAAGATGCGCATAAGCGCGTATCTACTAGCTAAGCTTTAGCTAGTAATTATAGATGCAGCGGCTTACCTACATAAAATAAGCCCTACTAAGATCTATAGATACTAATCCCCTAACTAGGTGCTTAAAGAATAGTTTAAGAAATATTTCTAATATTATTAACTACTTGAGATTAGATACTAGACTGCTATTCTACGCCTAGACTAGAGTAGAATCTATGCTTATAGCTGCTGAGCTTATCTTTTAAACAAGGAGAAGGCAGCTAAGTAAAATTATTAAGGATTTAAAGTTAATCCTCGTAGCTATATTAGTTATTTAGTTAGTTATTAAGCCTCTAATATATACTACATATAAGTACTAACACTTAATCAAGTAATTACTACTTATAATTCAACTTTTAATAAGCGTTAATTCTATAAAGAAGATTGCGAGAAAGAGCTACTAAGAGATTAAGCAATTAAGATTGTAGAGATCCTTTATAATAGGGAGCTAGTTAATCTAAGAGAGGATTTAGACCTCTCGCCTGTTTAAGGAAGAGTAGATTAGGATACACAGCTAACTACTAAAGACCTTAAGAGTAATCTATCTACTATCTTAAGTAGTAAGGAAGGCCTACCTACTAAGAACGAGAGTAGATTGAAGACGCTAAGCAAATAGAGCATAAGGCTAGTGCACTATTAAGAACTCGCTTAGATTAGCAGCAAAATAGTAGTCTTACTACCTTAGAATTAACTCTTAAACTAGAGACCTTAAGGAGCAACAACGTGATTAATTGCAGGGTTATTAATAGTTAAACAGCATTACGTATACTAAAAGGAGCTAATCTATTAATACTTAGAAGTAGGGAGCCTCTTTTAAATAAGCCTAATAACTTATTACTAGTCCAACAGTCTGTACTTAAAGACTTTAACGCGCTAGCTCGTTGTAATAGAATACCTGCTTAAGTAAGCAGGATAGTAGAGCGTGGATTATCTTAATATTTAAGATCTTAAGCCTTAGACAGCAGATAAAGTAAGCAATTATAAGCTTAACCTCTACTTATAAGACGTAGTACTAGGATTATAAGCAAAAGTCTAGATTAGCCTATAAATTGTTATCTTCTACTACGCAAGCCGGGTAGCGGGCGTAAGCATAAGGACGTAACCTAAGATCCTAATAATTAACTAAGAAGTAGAAGCATAAGTAGTGTTAATGCATCAATTGTAGATTATAAAGATCTATTATAGAATAATTTTTGTAATACCTACCTGCTAGGTTTGCGAGCAACCTAAGAAGACTAAGTAAGCTATAAGACTCTTAATTACGTTATTATAGCAGCTTCGCTTACTAAGCAGAAGCCAAGTAGAAATGCTTAACAATATCGCAACGATCTACCTAAACTGCTAAGATTATAGAAGTAGTTACTTTAGCATCTTATAAGGGCTCTATTTAAGGATGCCTGCAGGAAAGAGATTAATTAGTTAAGTAAGAATAGAACTTAGACTAAGATATTAAGAGAAGAAGCAGATAATCACCTAATACTTATAATGTACTCCCCCTTTCCTGCCTCTTTCTTCTCTATGGCCAATTTGACGTCTTGCAATAGCTGTTTGAGCCAGGTTCTGGTCTCTGTACTCAGCCCTTGCACGACGAACAGGAAGAGAGGGATGCCAAAGCAATAGATCTTGAGTACCGCGCTAGTATCAGCAAATACCCTAGAGATCGTGTATTCCTTACACAACTAGCTGAATCGGGGCTTAACAATCTTTTCATATATAGGGATATCGCAGATAAAGGACTTGTTTAAGATTTTTATGAACTTAGAAGTCTAGCTAGGTAGTTAAGTTTTAAGATACTCGATAAATTTAGGTGTCCGCATAAGCAGTTTAAGTTAGACTAAATTAGGTGCTAAGTAGACAGTAGCAAAGGATGCTTTTTTTTAGAAGAGAGCCTAGAATAAGGAGATGCTCGCTGCAGAGGTTACACGCTATATTGCAGTGTAGTGTATTATATGCAAATTATTTGTATACAGTGCTGTTCAAAAGGTAAGAAGCAGTAGGTGAGCAGTAGCAGCTTCAGCTTTATAAAGTATTATAGGCTCTTGCTGCAGTATGTACGTGTCCTTTCCCTCCTCTATCGCATTATGTTGCAATCTTATTGCAATCCTACTGTAATCCTGTTGTTAGCTATAAGCTAGCAATCGCTGTTGGACACGTTTTAACTAGTGTCGTTTTTTAGTACCTTAGCAAATTTTTTTGACCCTAATTATCGCTCAGTGGTCTGAGCTTTCCTCCCAGAACTCATCCACCTACCGTTCGAATCTCGTTGACTACACACAATCTTTTTTTTTGACTTTTGCGATTGATTAGTAGAGGGTAGCTGCTTTTCACTTTTTTGGAACCCTATTTTGACTACAACAACAACCACCACCTTTGACACCTTAAAAATTAAATAGGAACTACAATAGCCTAGACTTGATAATTGTAGGCGATGCTTCCTTTGCAGATAATTAGGAAACTCGTCAATTATCCTATAGATACATAGCTATCTTATATAGTAGTCTAATATTTTAGAAGGCAGATTAGTAGACTACAGTAACTATGTTAACTACTAAGGCTGAGCTGCTCGCCCTTAAGCACACTACTAAGGAGGCTATAGCTCTTAAGCGCTTCTTTCGCAAGCTGTCTCTTAATCTAGGAGACGTCTAGACAGTCTAGTATAATAATTAACAAACGATTAGGCTTGTAGTTAAGAAGAACGAGCGGATTACCACTTAATTAAGACATGTAGATATACAAAACATGTAGCTACAGTAGGAATTTGCTAAAGGATTATTTTAGGTTAAATACCTAGAAACAGTAATTATGCCGGCTAATAGACTAACTAAGTTGCTCACCTAACGATAGTTTAAAAAGTTTACGTAGTTACGTAACGTTTAGCAAGTCAAGCATTGAATTAAAAGAAACAATAATGAATAAGCAAAGGATTTGTATTAAGCAGTAATATCTATATAATAAGCTAAGTCTCCTCTTAATAGCTTATTTTATTGAGCAGGAGAACGTAAGCTAGACTATTAAACTAAAACTAGAAACCTTATTACTAATAAGTATTAGACTTATTATACTCGCTAGACTCTATTATTATATCACGCTCAGCCTACTTAGCTTTAGCTAGCTTAAGAGCAATTTAAGCTATCTAAGCCTAAATAGTAAGAGTCTAGAGGTAAGCAGCATTACAGCGCGATTCTAACCTATTACTTCTATACATAGAGTTGATAGATAATTGCCTTCTTACTCTAGCGTAATATAATGCTATGCTACAGTCTTTAAAGAAGTTTATAGTTATTACAGACTATACAAACCTTAAATATTTTAGCAAGCCTAGACAGCTTAGCAAGAGATAAATAAGATAGGCTTAATTTCTAGGGAAGTTTCCTAACATAGAAATTTCCTACAGGCCTAGAGTTAATAACTCTAGAGCTAATGCCTTTTCTAAGAGACAACAAGATATGCTAGCAAACGACTAGGATACTAGGATTTCTAGAAGGTTTCTACAAGTATTTAAACTTATAACTGCAGCTACTGACAAGGAACTAGAGGAAGAAGAAGTGCTTAGAACCTTTAGCTGCAACAGCTATCTAGTAGCCGTACTAAGATTACTTTAAGAGCAGTTAGATCTAGAGGATCTATAGAATAAAGCTAAAAAAGAGAACAAAACCTACTAAATAGCCTAGAAAGCTGTAAAGGATAGTAAAAAACAATTTCCTACAGCTTTAGATCTTAAACTTTCTATTTCTAAATACTGACTAGATAATTTTAGAAACCTTCAATACTGAGATCGAAAATAGGTACTAAAGAATAAACCTCTAAGAACTAGAATTATTTACGAAATCTACAGTTCTAGAGCTTTAGGTTATCTAAGAAAGAATATAACCTATTAGGCTATTGCAAGAGAATACTTTTAGCCTTCTATTAGTAAAAGTATTAGAAGATATATAAGGAATTGCTTAGTGTGTAGAAGAACAAAACCTTAGAGAGACAGCCTATAAGAGTTACTAATACCCTTGCCTATACCTAAGCAAATATAGAAAGAAATTCCTATAGATTTTATTACAGGGTTACTAGAAAGCGAAGGCTATACAAACCTTATAGTAGTTACAAATAAGCTTAGCAAGGACGTTATCCTAATTAGCCTTAAGGATATTTCTATAGAAAGTGTTACTAAAGCTTTTATTAACTTTGTAGTTGCTTACCTTTTAATTTAATTTAATTTTTAAGGTGTCAAAGGTGGTAGTTGTTGTTGTAGTACAAATAGGGTTCTAAAAAAGTGAAAAGCAGCTATCCTCTACTAATTAATCGCAAAAGTCAAAAAAAAAGATTGTGTGTAGTTAACGAGATTTGAACAGTAGGTAGATAAGTTCTAAGAGGAAAGCTCAGACTACCGAGCGATAATCAGGGTCAAAAAAATTTGCTAAGGTACTAAAAAACGACACTAGTTAAAACGTGTCTAACAGCGATTGCTAGCCTATAGCTAACAACAGAATTATAGTAAGATTGCAATAGGATTGCAACATAATACAATAGAGGAGAGAAAGGACACGTACGTACTGCAGCAGGAGCCTGTAATACTTGATAAAGCTGCTGCTACTTACCTACTACTTCTTACCTTGTAAATAGCACTGTATACGAACAATTCGCATATAATATACTACACTATAACATAGCATGCAACCTCTATAGCAAGTATCTCTTTATTCTAGGCTCTCTTCTAAAAAAAGTATCTTTTGCTACTGTCTACCTAGCACCTAATTTAGTATAACTTAAACTGCTTATATAGACACCTAAATTATTAAGTATCTTAAAACTTAACTACTAAGCTAGACTTCTAAGTTTATAAAAATCTTAAACAAGTCTGTTATCTGTAATATCCTTATATATAAAAAGATTGTTAAGCTCTAATTTAGCTAGTTGTGCAAAGAATACACGATCTCTAGAGTATTTACTAATACTAGCGCAGTACTTAAGATCTATTACTTTAGTATCTCTCTTTTCTTTTCCGTTGTGCAAGAGCTAAGTATAGAGACTAGAACTTAGCTTAAACAGCTATTGCAAGACGTTAAATTAGCTATAGAGAAGAAAGAGGCGGGAAAGGAGGAGTAGGCTTTCTATCGTCACGTCTATAGGTTAGCAAGTAAGGCGATAATAGTGTTACTGCTTTACTTTATTTAGGAGCGCCTAGCAGTAAAGTAACAAGAATAGGCGGGATAGAGCGCGTTAAGTTAGGAGGTGATTCGCGTCTTTATCTTGCTTTTCTTCTTTTCTGTCTAAACATGCTATAGCGACGCACTAATTGTGTGCCGGCAATGCCAAACAAGGGGGCGTGAGCCCGGATACCTGTTGATAGCAATCAATCTTTTTTTTTATCAAAAAAGTGTCTACAAAAAGTGTAGTTACATCAAAAGGTTGTCTCAAAAGGCTGAAGCTATTGTAGTAGCTTACTATTAGTTACTAAACTATATTACTTTAGACAGAAGTATATAGTGTGTTAACTATTTTTAGATTAAGCTTTGCGAGTTATTGGAAATTAAGCAACGAATATCTTCTAGATACTATCCCAAAACTAATAGGTCTACAGAAAGGATAAATTCTATAGTACAGGCCTATTTACGCGCCTTCTGCAATTAGGATTAAACAAATTAGAAAAGCAACCTAGGGATAGCTAAGATTGCAGTGTTAGCAAGGCAAGCTCAGTCTACTAAAATGTCTCCTTTCTTCCTACAATACGGCTATGAGGTAGATCCCCTACAAATTGCAACTAAGCACGGCCCTCAACAACAACTTCTAAGGAGAATACAGGAGGACTATTAAAAAGCAGAAAATATTATTAATAAACTACAACAAAGTATTGAGCTTGCACAAGCTATAATAGGAGAAAGTTAACAAGAACAGAAAAAGCAGGCAAATAAGAAAAGGCACTAATCACCTTAGTTTAAAATAGGCGATAAGGTATAATTAAAACTAGGTAACTACTACAAAACAAAAAGGCCTAGCAGAAAACTTAACTAGAAAAATCTTAAGTACACGGTACTTAAGGTTATTAGACTAAACGCAGTTAAATTAAATACTCCTAGCCGGATACACCTAGTATTTAATGTTAATAACCTTAGACTAGCGTCCTTAGACCCTCTACTAAGCCAACCGAAAGACGACAATAAACCTCTACCAATTAAAACAGAGGATAGAGAAGAATACCTAGTAGAGACCCTATTAGAAGAAAAAAAAAAGAAGAAAAAAGCAGTACTTAGTTAAATAGTTAAGATATCTAGATCCAACCTAGGAACCAGCTATCAATCTGGAGAATAGGAAGCCCTAGAAGAGTAGAACTCTAGGTAACAAGATCACTACTCCTACTATTTTTTAAGAGGGGGGTATTGTAAAGGGCTAGAGCCTTAATGTTCCCTAGTACTCGACCTGTGGCCTTCGTTGGCTTTTCTTACCTTAGCAATAGTAGCTGACTACTAGCACTAGCAGCTGACTATCGGCCGCACTATTTACGCTAGCTTCTAGCTGATCTAGTAGCTCCTGCTAGTAACTACACTACCAGCCGCACTAATCACGCTAACTGTTAGCTGATCTGACAACCTCTGATAACCTCGGTTAGCCCTAACCTAGGTTAAGTCCTAATCATCTGGGTTAGATATATAAACCTACGTAGTCTCTCTCTGTAGTTCGATATCTAATACATTCACCTTCACTGTTTACCTTGCATCTTTTTGCAACCCAACGCGCCCTTACAGCTTTCTAATAGGCAAGACTTTATTACAGTTAGTTATTATAAGCTTAGAAAGATTTAGTAAAAATAAGCGCGTCTAGCTAGGTAACTATAAGTAAGTTATTATAATCTAAGGCGTAGGCGCGTTAGGTTGCTATCTACTACTCTTTATTATCTTTATAAGCAAGGTGCTTCTTAACGTCTAGTTTAAGAGCTTGCCTGCCAAATAAGTACTTAAAGTTAGTCTTAATAGCTAGACAAATTACTAGCTTACTCTTATTTAGTTAGAGTACTCTAATACCTATATAAAGAGGCATACTATAGGTAGGTATTAACTGCTTATGATTAACAGCTATAAAAGCTAATACTTAGTTAAATTTTAAGATTTTAATAGGAAGAAGAATATTATTTTTCTTTATTTACCTGCGTACTTGTCTTACCTATTATAGCCTCTTAATGTTGCCTGCTTCTTGCTGTTAAAGCGCAAGTATAGCAATGCTGTTTTAGGCTTAGCACGTAACCGCACTAACTATATCAGCAAGGAGACCTTCTTGCTAGCCTTAAAAGCTACTTTTAAGTTGTTTATTATAAAGGAGAATATTTAAGCTAGCTTTAGAGGCGGTAGTCTAGTCCTATATAACTTATAGGCTGTGCTATTAAAGCTTAATATTGTAGTATAGACGCTAAAACAATAACTACAATAAGTAGACACCTAGGAGGCGCAGACACCACGTAACACGCGCAAATTTAAGGCTTAAAGTACTTTTATTTAATAGAGAGTAAGAAACTATTGTAAGTCTTCTACAAATTTACTTAACGCGTAGGTTACGCAATTAGGTAAAGGGGCCTAGCAAATAGTATACATAAGAACGCTTAGAATCAAAATAAAAAGTTGCCTTCAATAGGCTGTAGATAAATTAAATAAGCGTAAGAGCTGTAAGCGACAATACATACAGACAGAGGAGACTCTAAATATAGGCGAGGTACAAGAAGTATTAGCTAAACAGGCAGGTAGTAGTTGTAGTAATAGTAAGAGTGCGTCGAAGAGGGTGCGAGGAGAGAGGCGGTGCGAGCGTTGCAAGCAGGTTGGACACAACGCTCGTACTTACGCAGTTGAGATAGATAGTATAAGTAATAGCGGCGATTCTGATAGTTAACTAAGTATATCGTAATAGTTTAGTGACTGTAATAAAAGTGCGTTTTAACGTATTAACATTGACGCGCTAGTGGGGCGTGTCTAATTCGCTTGGGTGTCTGATTCGCTTGTGAGCCACGTTATATACTTTATAGCGATTTTTACAAATTCAAAAAAAAGTTATAATGTTATTTATTCTTGAGTTTTATTATCTTTTTTTTCACTGCGGAAGTTCAGCGCGAAGGTCCTTACTAAGCAGATTACTAAGTAGCCTTACTAAAAAGAAAGATCTTGGCTCTCTAAATCACTAACCTTTTTGGGTATAGCCCTTTTGGTTGTAGATATATAAAGCTTTGAAAACTATCAACCTTTTGACATCTTTTTTTTTGTCACCCCTCCGTAATAAGTTCTTTATAGTGCTTAAGCTTCTATGTTAATAAGTATTTAGTATGTCTTTTAGCTAGCATCTTAGCTGTTAGTGAATACTTAATTTAAAAAAGGCCTTTAGTGTGCTCTTAGTAGAGCTATATATTCTGTATACCTTTATAACAGAGCTTAGTAATAATCTTCTCTTACTCTCTCCCAACTAGGCGTATAGTTTACTAGTTATTATCGAAGATCCTCTAAGCTTTTAAGACTACAAGTTTAAGCTTTTTAAATAGCCTCATGAGCGCTATAGACTCTTTTACTACATGCCTCAATACAAGGAGCTTAGCTTTTATAGTTAAGGTTGTTACTGTAGCTTAACAAGCTACTTTCTAGATAATTAGACCTCTAAAGAGCTGTAGGAGCTGAAAAGGAGCAATTGCTTGATCAGGAGGAGTGGAATGAGTGTATTGAACAACTGAGTGCCACAACAAAGTGGTCAATAACTACTTCAGAGAAATAAGACAATCTGCCCCGTATATATAGGCGCTAGCGCGATCGTCACGTGTTCAGCTTACCAGGATCACCTGGTCAACAGGGTGACCCGCATGTTGCGCATGTCAATACTCCAACAAGAGCATAATAATGTAGCTTTAAAAAGACTTACAAGTCTCTAAATTATATGCAAAAGACGCGTCTCTATATATAGTAAGTTTCTTACTATTGTTATTGCTATATGTAATCTTCTTATGCCCCGTATAGTAGAGGTATTGTATAAGATAATCTACAGCCTTTATGTGAGCTTCTAAAGAGTTAGTAAGAAAGTAAGAGAGCTTAGAAACTATATAGGTAGTGTTAGGACGCAGCATAATAGCTTTATATAGCGTACTACTAACGCGCTCTTAGTAGGCTTTGATTTAAAGCTTTAGGGCCTAGTCTAGACTTTTAACTAGCTCTTTTAAGGGTAAAAGTGTTTTAGAGAGCTTACTAAGAGCGTCTAAACTAAAGCGTTTAGCAACTTCATTAATATAGGTGTCGTGTAGTAGCACTACTATACGCTTCTTATAGTCTCTTACAATCTTTATCTCTAGAAACTACCTTGCCGTTCCTTTATCTTTAACTTTGTAGGTGTCTTTAATAGATTTTAGGATCTTATAGGCCTTAGTTTAGTAAGTTTAATAATACATAAAGAGTATATTGTCTAAATAGAATAGTAGGAATGTTTAGCGCTCTTTAGTAAAAAATAAGCATAGCTCCTTAGCTAAGGCCTATAAGCTAAGCTTTTTTAGTGTGCTTAAGAACTTGTTATACTGAAATAATTGTGAGTCTTTTAGCCTGTACAAGGCTCTCTTAAGCTTAACACATCTACTTAGGCGCTTGTAACTGTCTAGTAGGTTACACAGGACTATTATTCTGTTACTCATATTAGTGTTTAAGATCGCGCTTACTATATTAAGCTAATGTATCTCTATATTAAACTTAGCTGTGTTTATAATTGCAAGCTTAAAGGATCACGTAGCTAGTGTTGCCGTGTACGTTAAGAATATTAAGTCTTTTACTTCAAGGTCTTCTCTTACTTCAAGACATGCTTTGCATTTAAGAAAGTAGCTATTCTTATTAAGCTTATTTATTTTTTAAGGTGTCAAAGGTGGTAGTTGTTGTTGTAGTCAAAATAGGGTTCTATAAAAGTGAAAAGCAGCTACCCTCTACTAATCAATCGCAAAAGTCAAAAAATAAAGATTGTGTGTAGTCAACGTGTGGGAGCTGAAAAGGAGCAATTGCTTGGTCAAGAGGAGTGGGATGAGTGTATTGATCAACTAAGTGCCACAACAAAGGGGTCCATAACTACTAAGGAGAAATAAGACGATCTAGCCCGTATTTATAGGCGCTAGCGTGGTCGTCACGTGCTCAGCTTACTAGGATCACCTGGTCAACAGGGTGATCCGCATGTTCCGCATGTTAATAGTCTAACACACCCCCTAGGTTAGTAAGATACTATTAATCTAAGCTGTGAGCAACTAGGCAATTGTAATAAATTGAGGTCGTTAATTCAGAGGTCTCTCTGTAATTACAGCTCTTTTGCCTAATCCTCTGTTGTTGTAGTTATATGCCTGTTAATGTTTTGTTTAATTTAGAAGCCTTGATATTAAAACATTAGATAGCCTCTAAATATCGCGTAAACAATTAGTGCGCAGCTCTACAACAATATTAAATGCGTTTACTGCCTCTCTAAAACCTTTTCCTTCAGCCTCATTTAATATTAATTACTGAGCTTTTTAGGACTGTCTCGACCACTATTACTAATATAGTAAGCAGCGTTACCCTATTGTTCTCGCACTAATTAGCTGCTGATCTTGTGTAGTCCGCCCCTAGTAGCAATAAGCGCGAGCGTTGCTTAGAAAGCTGTTGTTAAGATTGTAAGAACAGCGCCAAGTATAAACGTTGCGCGCGTTAAAGCCTGTTTAATAATAAGATTTAGCAAGCAGCTAATCTTTCAAATAATAAGATTTAGTTACTACTACCTCCTAATCTATATACTTACAGCAAGACATCTAGTAGCACTGCTTAGAGGCTAATTGCCTTACCTACTGAATTATGTCTGCTGTTAAGTCCTGAATCAAATTTTGATATACATAAGAGTCTAACTAAGTAATTAAGCTAGCGCAAGGGCAAGGCTCTTTAAGAGCTAATGCAAAAATTACAGCAGCTTACTACTTAAATAGCAATACTTAAGCAGCAATATAGCAACAGCGACAGCCTACATACTCTTATTAAGCTGTCTACTAGGCGTAACACGCCTTCCTCTACCTAGAAAAAGGCGCCTAGCAGCTCTTTAAAGATTGCTACTAATCTATTACGCTCTTTCGTTCCTCTTTGTAAGCGCTGTATTAAGAAGATACTAGATAGTTTATATGCTAAACACTACTTTAATCGCGTTTGGACTAGTAGTTAGAGCAGCTTACGCTGTAGCAGTTGCTCGTCGCACACCTACTATACAGTTAATATTAATCTCGCTAATTAATTTATAGCTATATACAAGGATAAAGAGGTAAGTTTTTAATCTTTTAAGCTTCTTGCTTAGCTTGCTAACTAGTTTTAGGGATAGAATAATAATAAGATGTACTAAGCTGTAAAGGCTTAACTACTTCAGAACATTATTACTTGCTATAAAGAGATCAATAGCAGCGTTACGTCTACTAGAAAGCCTTCTGCGTAGAAGCCTCCTGTTAATAATCGCTGCGCTTAAGAGATGTTGTCTTGTAGTTTCGCTACTTAGTCCTTGCTACCTGTTTCTACTCCTGCTCTTATAAGCGTTTTTAATCTAAGGTATAATACTAAGGATTATTTTCACTAGTCTTAGCGTGCGTAGCAGCTAGCTCAACAGCTAGCATATAAATAACAATAGCAGCAGCAGTAACAACACTTCTAGTAATTGTTTCGTTAAGAATAGCATGCTTAAAGAATGTCACTTCTGCCTATTCTATACAATTGTCCTCGCATGCAACACCGTCCTAATCGCTATACAACTTATTTATTTAGGCGCGATTATTATGCTAGAATGTGTAGGCGATCATCTCACAACTCTATGTATAGAAGTAATAGGTTAGATTCTCGCTGTTATGCTGATTACCTCTAGACTCTTGCTGCTCGAGCTAGGATAGCTTAAGATGCTCTTAAGCTAGCTGAAGCTGAGAAAGCTAAGCAAGATTTAATAATAGAGTTAAGTAAGAATAATAACTCTAATACTTACTAGAAATCTTAGTTTTTGTTCTATAGTTTTCTTGCTTGTCTAGCTTACGTTCTCCTACTTATTTCTATAAGCTACTAAGTAGAGACTTAGCTTAGTATATAGATGTTAGGGCTTAATATTAATTCTTTGCTTGTTAATTTTTGTTGCTTTTAATTAAATGATTAACTTGCTAAAAGTTATTTAACTGCTTAAACTTCTTAAAAAGTTGTTAAGTAAGCAACTTAGTTAATCTTTTAGCTAGCATAATTGCAGTTTTAAGGTACTTAACTTATAATAATCTTTTAGCTTACTCCTACTATAACTATATATTTTATATATCTATATATCTTAATCAACTGCTAATCTAATTATTCTTCTTAACTACAAGCTTAATTATTTGTTAACTATTATACTAAACTGTCTAGATATCTCTAAGATTAAGAGATAGCTCGCGGAAGAAACGCTTAAGAGCTATAGCCTTCTTTATAGTATGCTTAAGGGCGAGCAGCTTAGCCTTAGTAGTTAACGTAGTTACTGTAGTCTACTAAGCTACCTTCTAGAATATTGGACTACTATATAGGATAGCTATATAACTATAGGACAATTAACGAGTTTCCTAATTATCTACAAAGGAAGTGTTGCCTGTAATTATTAAGTCTAGGCTATTATAGTTCTGGTGCTAGATCGCGTTCTATATTGTCTAATAAAAGTACATAATCACCTAATTAATAGCTTTTATATACTAATAACTAAAGTTTATAAGGAAGTGTAAGAGCTTTAAGATTAAGTAAGTAATATCTAGTTACACTATAATCGCTATGTATAGCACTAATCTAACTCTTTCTTAGTAGGCCTTATCTCTTGCTTAGTTACTTCGCTAGTATTCTTAATTAGCTCTTCTAACAGTAATAGAGTCTTAAAAAAGCTACTATTCTCTAGCTAAAACTTCTTTACGATCTTCTTAATATACATATTATATACAAGCATAATAATTTACTTCTTATAATTTCTAATTACTTTTATACTAAGAAACTACTCAACTAATCCTAATTCTAGTTTCTTGTACTTATTTATAATCTTTAACTAAAGATCTTTTGCCTTCTAATTTGATATTTTGCTAAGAGTAGTTAGATATGATTTATATAAAATAAAACTTAGATCTTCTTATCTTAATTAAAGAATAGGCAAGGCTCCTCTAGTAAAGTAATTAGTCTATTCTCTCTTAGTAATTCTAAGAACTCCTTACACTATAACAGTAGTAAGTCTTATAATCTATTCAGTGCGTAGTTAAGCTATACGCACTTCCTAGGCTTCTCAAAGCTATTTAGCATTTATAGATTACTAAGTTATCTACTGTAATTAATATATTAAAGAATACTCCTACAATATTATATTGCTTAATTTCTAAGTTATTCTATATACTGTTTGCTATTACTCCTTAGAAAGACTTAGCTACTAATATAGTAGCGTATGTTAAGTTAATTAAGTCCTTTTCTTAGAGATTACCTCTTATAACAATCTGCGCTTTACATTTAAGAAAAAAGCTATCTTAATTAAACTTATAAGTCTAAACTTACTTTATAAGTATTACGCGATTATTTGCTTCTTCTCTTAATATCTTAGTCTAAGACTTATTCTTACTTAACTAATTAATCTCTTTCCTGTAGGTATCTTTAAATCAAGCCTTTATAAGACGCTAAAGTAGCTGTTTCTAAAATCTTAGCAGTTTAGGTAGATTGTTGTAATGCTATTAAGCATTTCTACTTAGCTTATACTTAGTAAGCAAAGCTACTATAACTACATAATTAAGAGTCTTATAGCTTACTTAGTCTCTCTAAGTTACTTCAAACCTAGTAAGTAGGTATTACAAAAATTATTCTATAATAAATTCTTATAATCTATAATAATAGGTATTAATACTACCTATGCCTCTACCTCTTAGTTAATTATTAGGATCTTAGGTTACGTCCTTACGCTTACGCCTGCTACCTAGCCAACATAGTAGAAAACAACAATTTATAAGCTATTTTAGACTTTTGCCTAAAATCTTAGCACTACCTCTTATAAGTAGAGGTTTAGCTTATAATTACCTACCTCTTCTACTATTTAAAGCCTAAGATCTTACCTTATAAGATAATTTACGCCCTGCTATCTTGCTTAACTAAGCAGGTGTTGTATCATAATAAGCTAGCGCGTTAGAGTCTTTAGGCATAGACTATTAGACTAGTAATAAGTTGTTAAGCTTATAAAAAAGAGGCTCCCTACCTCTAAGTATTAATAGATTAGCTTCTTTTAGCAAGCACATTACTGTTTAACTATTAGTAACTCTATAATTAATTGTGTTGTTGCTCTCTAAGGTCTCTAGTTTAGGAGTTAGTTTTAGAGTAGTAAGACTAGTATTTTGTTGCTAATCTAAGTAAGTTCCTAATAGTGCACTAGCCTTATGCTCTATTTACTTAGTATCTTCTAATCTACTCTTGTCTTTAGAAGGTAGGCCTTCCACACTACTTAAGATAGTAGATAAATTACTTTTAAGGTCTTTAGTAGTTAGCTATATATCTTAATCTGCCCCTCCTTAAACAGGCAAGAGGACTTCTAAGTCGTCTCTAGGATTAACTAGCTTACTATTATAAAGAATCTCTACAATCTTAATTACTTAATCCCTTAGTAGCTCTTCTTCGCAATCTTTTTTGTAGAACAACTGTTTATTAAAGGTTATATTATAGGTAGTATTTACCTAGTTAAGTATTAATACTTATATATAGTATATGTTATAGGCTTAATAACTCACTAAATAACTAATTTAGCTGCAAGGATTAACTTTAAATTTATAATATTTATGCTTAGCTGCCTTATCCTTGTTTAAACGATAAGCTTAGTAGCTATAGGCATAGATTCTACTCTAGTCTAGGCGTAGATTAGTAGTCTAGTGTCTAATCTTAGGTAGTTAATAGTATTAGAAATATTTCCTAAACTATTCTTTAAGCACTTAGTTAGAGAATTAGTAGCTATAGATATTAGTAGGGCTTATCCTATATAGGTAAGCTGCTGTATCTATAATTACTAGCTAAAACTTAGCTAGTAGATTAGCGCTTGTACGTATCTTAATAGCTTTTATAATTAGCTCTTAACTAGCTCTTTCTACTAAGCTATTCGGCTTATAAGTATATAGCAGTGGCGTTATTATTATAATCTCTTTCTTTATTGTCTATTCTTTATATCTTTGTTACCCTCTCTAAGGCAATATAGCAGTATTATTATCTTAATAAATCTCTATAATCTTCTGCTAATATTTGCTCTTAATCTTAGTAACGAAACTTTTTATTCTAAGTATAATAGTATTTAGTATCTTAAACTGGATATTATAATTATACAGCTTGCTTAAGTAATGTTTTTTTATAATTAACGCCTATTTCTTAAGTAACTTACTAATTAGGAAATTAGATAGACCTTATAAGATCTTATTAAAAAGTTATAGTAATCTCTCTCTTAGTTGCTATAAGGTTACTTAAGAGATATAAGCTATTACGCAGTAATTGTATTCTAATAGCTTTTTTCTAGTAATCTTAACGTTCTACGCTAAGTAGACTAATGCTTTAATAGCTTATTGTCTTAGGTGTATTAATTATTAATGCTATAAGTCTTTATTACTAGTACACGACTAAGGTTTCCTTAATCACGCTATAGCGTTCACAAGCAGTAATTAAGCAAGGTAATAAGAAAGTTACTTATCTTTAACAAACATAGGATTAATGTGTAGCTTAAAGTTAATTAAGACAATATTTTTCTAAATTGTTTTATATCTTAAAGTATAATTATATCTTAAATACTAAATGCCTGCCTGATTAAGCTGTGCTTCTAATACAATATTAATATAGAAATTAGTACAACCTTAACATTAGTAAGTAGAAGATTAGCTGTCCTAGAGCTAGTATCGCTATGCAGGACGTTCTTAAGCAGCCTATTTCCTATACTAGCGACTAGTATAATCTAAATACCTACTTTAACTATCTTGTCCTTAGCGTATTTACTAAAGGTTCCTAGTACTATGTAATCTATAGTATTAACTAGGTAGACTGTTAATCTACTATCTATGATTATGTAAAGAGACAAGGTATAAGGGATAAAAGCTATACTAAACATATTTAGTCTAATTTCCTTTATAAGGTCTATTAAGTTAATTAATGCTACAACTAATAAACTAGGGTATAATCTACTAGTGCTAGCCTTCTAACTCTTCTCCTTGACCTTAGTATGTAAGGTTACCTACTTGTCACTATTTTATTGCTTAAGAATCTTCTTTTTATTGTTGTCTAATAGCTTAATTAGTATACTGCTAAGAGGGTATAATTTAGTAACTGTAGTTTGAAGTTAGTAGTAGTTGCGTAGTGTCTAGAAATGCTTGCTTATAGGCCCTTACTAGCCTTCTAGAGGCAAAGGTAAAGTTGCTTACTACCCTTGTTTAACTTTAAATTGTCAGCGCAAGTAGACTATAAAGCTAACGCTAATCTAGATCTAGTTTAGAATACTACGTGTCTTTTTCTTTTTAAGGAAGTAATTAACTAATCTTGTAACATAATACTAAAGATCTTTCTTAGATAATTAAGAGTTAATTAAGCTTTTCTAAGTGCTATTGCTTGTGCTAGCTTATTGCGCTTTTTGCGCGACTAGTCTAGTGCAATCTTAGTGCTTAAGGCGTCTAAAAAATTAGTAACTACTAATAGCCTAATAACTTTAGGAAGCGAGTAGATCGTCGCTTGTTAATATAGGAGTTGCTACTTAGTAAACTATTACTTAGGGCTTATTTGTCCCTAGTAAGCCTTATTAAGGTAAGATTAGTACTGCGCTCTAATTAAATACTAAGTATTCTAATTAGTAAGTGCGAGATCCTCCTTTAGGATCTTTACTAAGACTTAAAGGCTAGTAAGGTTCTAAGTAATTATACTTATAGAGGCGTTTAAAAGCAGGTCTAGATAGACTATCTTACTTATCTAGTCTTTAACATTAGTAAACTTTGTGACCTTCCTTGTCTACTAAGCAGTTTTTACTTTATACCTGTTAATTAGCTTATTGTAATTATCCTTCTAATACTTAGTATTAAGTATTTAAGCCTTGTATTTGCGTTATGCAATCTTATAGTCCTCTTATATTTGTGCGCTAGCGCTAAGTAATAGAGCAACTAGCTGCTTAATATCCTTAGGCAGTTCTAGATACTGTAGCTCTTAATAATCTATTAAGGGTACCTCTAAAAAATTAGGGTTAACTTAATCCTAGATACCTTTCTCTAAGCAGTGTAGTCTTAATAGAGCAACTAGGTTAGCTAGTCTAATTGAGCCTTAAAGATTACCCCTGAGGCGACAAGTAGTGTATTAGTAAGGTCTATCTTAGTAAGATACTTTGTAAGATCACGACGTAGGTTATTGTTATGGTAATAATAGATTAATTAGTAGGTAGCTGTGTCAACAATAATAGTAGGCTGTAAGATAGATTAGTAAGAGGTTGATCGTATAATTAATAGGTAAGAGTAGTATAGCAGTAGCAGCAATCTGCTAGCTGTGCTGTAAGAGAATAGAGGAGAGTAAAAGTAATTAATAATTAAATAGTTGACTTTACAGATTGCTGATTGCACAGTAGGAATTAAAACTATAATCAAGCGGCTAGGCTTATAACAGTAGGAGCCAAGAATGTTCAATTAATTGATTAGGAGGAGTAGAATAAGTGTATTAATCAACTAAGTGCCACAACAAAGTGGTCAATAACTACTTGGGAGGAATAAGACGATCTAGCCCGTATATATAGGCGCTAGCGTGATCGTCACGTGCTCAGCTTACCAGGATCACCTAGTCAACAGGGTGATCCGCATGTTCCGCATGTCAATACTCTAACAGCAGTTTAATCCTTTATCTAGAAGAGTAGATGTAGATTGACTTTTTAGAAGGAGCAATAGTAATCTCTCTTCTTTTCATCTAAAGCTATCTAAGTATCAAATTATATCTAGGGTGTATAGGAGTAACATAGCCCTAGATAGTATCTTTTTATCCTTTAATGTTGATCTTTAACCTAGTAACCTTATTAATAGTTCTAGGTTTTTCTATGACTCCTTCTAATCTGCGCGGGGAAATAGAGATGCACTATAAACTAGCGTTCCTAACAAGTTAGGAGCTAATAAGATAGTATATAAGGTTTTCTATATTAATAAAAGTTAAAGCGAAGGTGTAACAATTTACTAAAATTTTAATAGTAATTCTATTACTACTTATATCTTTTTTAAAACAAGCTTATTCCTCTGCTAAGCCATTTTAGCTTACGTATAGCTCTTACTAGTAACTTTAAGAAAGAGCTATTCTTTTTCTAAATTAGAATTTTAGTCCTCAAGAGTGTCTTTGCTACTTAAGCTTTTTTTACCAGGCTTTTTTACCTTTGCTTTTAAAGACTTTAATACAGTAGTTTTCTTTTTCTCTTTCTTTTCTAGCGTCAATTCTTCTATATATTTTGTAGCTGAGTGTCCTTTCTACTTGTAGGTAAAACATTGTCCTTCTCTTATCAGCCTATTTAGTTCTAGATTACAAAACCTGCGTAGCTTTGCTAATCTTCTAGTAAACTCTATTCCTTCTATCTAGTCTCTTGTAAGAGGAGGAGGAGGAGGAGAAGCACGTCTTAGCCTGTAATTTTTAGACCATTCCTAGTCTCTGTTTTTAGAGTATTATTACTTAAGCTGTAAGGGTGCGTCAGGTTGACTAAAGATACAAGATAAATAGTAAATAAATTAGATAAAGAACTATAGAGAGACTACGTAAAGGTTTTTATATCAAACCTAGATAGTTAGGACCAACTAAGGTTAGGACTAACTGAGGTTATTAGATGTTTGCCAGGTCAGCTGACAGTTAGCGTAACTAGTGCAGCTAGTAGTGTAATTACTAGCAGAAGCTACTAAATTAGCTAGAAGCTAGCGCAAATAGTGCGGCTGATAGTTAGCTGCTAGTGCTAAGGTAAGAAAAGCTAACGAAGGCCACAAGCCAAGTACTAGAGAATATTAAGGCTTTAGCCCTTTATAATACCCTCCTCCTAGAAAAAAATAGTAGGAGTAGTAAACTTGTTACCTAGATTTCTACTCTTCTAGGGCTTCTGTATCCTCTAGATTAATAGCTAGTTCCTAGGTTAGATCTAGATATCCTAACTATTTTACCAAGTACTTCTTTTTTCTTCCTTTTCCTTTTTCCTCTAAAAGGGTCTCTACTAGCTATTCTTCTCTATCCTCTATCTCAATTAGTAGAGGTTCATTGTTGTCTATTAGCTAGCTCAGTAGAGGGTCTAAGGACGCTAGTCTAAGGTTATTAACATTATATACTAGGTAAATCTAGCTAAGAGTATTTAATTTAATTGCGTTTAGTCTATTAACCTCAAGTACTATGTACTTAAGGTTTTTCTAGTTAAGTTTTTTGCTAGGCCTTTTTGTTTTATAGTAGTCGCCTAGTTTTAACTATACCTTATTACCTCTTTTCAGCTAAGATGATTAGTGCCTTTTCTTATTTGCCTGCTTTTCTTGTTCTTATTAACTTTCTCTTATCATAGCTTGTACGAGCTTAATACTTTACTGTAGTTTATTAATAAAATTTTCTACCTTTTAATAGTCCTCTGATATTTTCCTTTAAAGTTGTTGTTAAGGGCTATACTTAGTTGCAATTTATAGAGGATCTACTTTATAGCCGTGTTGTAGGAGGAAAGGAGATATTTTAGTAGACTAAGCTTGCCTTGCTATAACTGCAATCTTAGCTATTCCTAGGTTACTTTTCTAATTTGTTTAATCTTAATTCTAGAAGGCCTATAAATAAGCTTATACTTTAGAGTTCATTCTTTCTATAGATCAGTTAGTTTTAGGATAGTATCTAAAAGATAAGTGTTACTTAATTTTTAATAACTTGCAAAGCTGAAATTAAAAATAGTTAACAAACTGTATACTTCTGTCTAAAGTAATATAGTTTAGTAACTAATAGTAAGCTACTATAGAGTTATTAAAAGCTTTAGTAACACTTTCTGTAGTAATGTCCTTAAGGCCTATTAGGACAACGTCCTTGCTAAACGTATCTGTAACTACTATAAGGTTTGTATAGCCTTCGCTTTCTAGTAACCCTGTAATAAAATCTATAGGAATTTCTTTCTATATTTGCTTAGGTATAGGCAAGGGTATTAGTAACTCTTATAGGCTGTCTCTCTAAGGTTTTGTTCTTCTACACACTAAGCAATTCCTTATATATCTTCTAATACTTTTACTAATAGAAGGCTAAAAGTATTCTCTTGCAATAGCCTAATAGGTTATATTCTTTCTTAGATAACCTAAAGCTCTAGAACTGTAGATTTCGTAAATAATTCTAGTTCTTAGAGGTTTATTCTTTAGTACCTATTTTCGATCTCAGTATTGAAGGTTTCTAAAATTATCTAGTCAGTATTTAGAAATAGAAAGTTTAAGATCTAAAGCTGTAGGAAATTGTTTTTTACTATCCTTTATAGCTTTCTAGGCTATTGAGTAAGTTTTTTTCTCTTTTTTAGCTTTATTCTATAGATCCTCTAGATCTAACTGCTCTTAAATTAATCTTAGTACGGCTACTAGATAACTGTTGCAGCTAAAGGTTCTAAGCACTTCTTCTTCCTCTAGTTCCTTGTCAGTAGCTGCAGTTATAAGTTTAAATACTTGTAGAAACCTTCTAGAAATCCTAGTATCCTAGTCGTTTGCTAGCATATCTTGTTGTCTCTTAGAAAAGGCATTAGCTCTAGAGTTATTAACTCTAGGCCTGTAGGAAATTTCTATGTTAGGAAACTTCCCTAGAAATTAAGCCTATCTTATTTGCCTCTTACTAAGCTGTCTAGGCTTGCTAAAATACTTAAGGTATTTTAAGTCTGTAATAACTATAAACTTGTTTAAAGACTATAGCATAGCATCCTACTTAGATACGCAGGAAATAACTGCTAGTAATACCTTATTATGTATTTCGTAATTGCTTTACGCGCTAGTTATCTTTTTTGAATAATAAGCTACTAGGCGTAAGCTTCTTTTATTATCATATTAAGAAAGGACTCCTGCTACAACATATTTAGAGGAGTCTATTTCTAGGATTGTTTCTCTATCAAGATCCTATTAAGCTAGGACTAGCTTAGTAATAAATAACTCTTTTAGCTTATAAAAAGCATGTTGCTCTGCTTTTCCCTATAGGCAGGAAACGTTTCTAGTAAGCCTTTAAAGAGCAACTACAATCTCTAAGAAGTTTTTAATAAATTATTAATAGAAGTTTGCAAAACTAAGAAAACTGCGTACTCTTTGAATATTTATAGGTGCCTGCTAATCTCTTATTGCTTTTACCTTGTTAGGATCTATTTAAAGTCCTTTTCCTGCCTTAATAATAAAACCTAGGTATTTTGTACTCTGTACGTCGAATTCGCATTTCTAGATATTTAAAGGTAATCTAGCCTTGCCTAGAGCTTCTAGGACTTTATTTGTATTACGTTAGTGTTCTTTGAGCGTGCTATATGTGTAAATTAAAACATCGTCTAGGTAGGCTAAACAAAAATCGTCGATATACTCGCGGACTGTCTAATTAATATAGCTTTAAAAAGTACTAGGAGCGTTTGCTATACTAAATACAGTAACTAGCTATTTATAGAACCTAAATCTAGTGCAAAAAGCTGTTTTCTACTTTTCTCCTATATTATTCCTAATCTTGTAGAAAGCTGCAAAAATGTTAATATTTGTAAACTTTTTAGCTGTTGTAATATTGTTAAGGGTTTCCTAAATTAAAGGTAAAGGATAACAATCTTTCTTTGTAATAGCATTTAGGGCTTAGCAATCAACGCAAAAATGTAATTCTCCTCTAGGTTTCTTAGCAAAAAAGACAGGAGAGGAGGCAGGAGAGCTACTAGCTCTAATCTATCCTTTGTTAATTAGAGAAATAAGCTCTTTTCGTAAAACTAGAAGTTCTAGGCGGCTCATACTGTACAGAGGTCCTTAGGGAGCCTCTTTTTCTTTGCCTTTATTGTCTTTCTCTAGTTCAATTCAGTGATCTACTTTAGATCCGCGTAAAGGAGGTAGTATAGAGGCAGTTTTAGGATCAAAAATCCAAGCTAGGTGTTAATAAGCCTCAGGGTATCAGATATTATAGGTTAAGTAATACTAATAAGATATTGATAATATAAGTGATGATAACTTGATTGTATTGATGATTGATCTGGTGTGTTCTGTTATTGATTGTGCAGATCCTGAGTGCTCTTTTTATAACCGGGATTTTGTGTGGGCCTTGGCGGCGCTAACGACTTTTAGTGCCACCCCCTGATAACCCTTACAGGACCCTTCGCTAGCCTCCCTAGCCTCATGATCAACCTGCGCTGATGCCTCTAAATTTGACACACCCCCTCAGCTCAACTGTACAGATTAAGCTAAAGACCTCCCTTGCTAGTTTCTTTTGTGAGGTAGTTGATTATAGGTCTAAGGCGTTGAGCTAATTTGTTATTAATACTAGATCAGCTTCTAGTCTTTCTCGTATGCCTAGATTGATTAGTCCTATCTCTTGTAGGAACCTCAGCTATTAATTAGCTAGTAATAATTTAGTAAGTCTGTTAGCGAGCGTCTTACTCAATTCTACGTAGATTACCTTAATTAACTTGTTCTAAACTTCTTGCCTAAGCTAGTAGTTGTAGATATTAACATGCTGTAGCTTCGTAGTTAACTAGAAAATCTCCTCTAAGATTAATTAGATTGTTTGTAAGTTATTGTACTGTATAGTAATTGTTGAGTTAACTATCTAAACTTAGGGCTTAGTAAGTAGTATCTAGATAAATATAGCTTCCTTTGCAACTTGTAACAGCGCAAGTAGTTTAGCTTTAGTTATTAAGGTTATAACTGTATCTTGCTTATTTTCTCTCTAAGTAATTAGTCTACTAAACAGCTTACTTATGTATCTTTATAAGCTTTTATAATTAAGTATATTATTAGCAAAAGAGTAGTGACTTGTAACAACTAAGTAACTATGTCTACTAAATTGTAGTGCGACTGTTCGTGTATAGTTAAAGTATAAGAGTACGTAATTAGCTGCTAGCTAATAATTGGGACTAGAGTTTGTAAAGAATTAAGCTAGACGTGATACTACAAAAGCTGTATTAGGTCTTGTATTAACAGCTGCAAATCGAAGTAATCTAATCTTTTATTAGTAGAGGTTAATTTTCCTAACAGCTGCGTTGCTGTCTTAGGGTAGTAGTTTAGCTTTAATTATTAGGGTATCACTCTTAATTAAGTAGTAGCTCACTAGTTAGTTAATCATCTTAATATATACTAATTAAGAGATCTAGATCTTGCGTTGTAATTAATCTCTAATTGACTCTATGCCTAAAAACCAGTGCAAATTATCTCCTCTAGTTATATAGTATTTTTTCTTTATATCTTTAATAGCTGCTTGTGTATCTAATCTATAGTCCTTGCTGTACATTATAATAATATTGTCAACGTAGAAAAACACAAAGAACCCTTGATAGATTATGTAATATAGCTTATATAAGATAGCAGTAAATTTGCATCTTTAAAGATAAGTTGTAAAGTCTCTTTGCTAGAGCAGTAGCGATATTTAGAGGCTATAAACGGCTTTATTAAGCTTAAAGATTATCTCTTTCTTTATATATCTACCCAGCATTCTTATATATATAACTTAATTAATTAGTGCGTATACAAAAGCATTAGTAACGTTGTACTACTTAAGCTTAAAGTGAAATTAGGCAGTAATTGCAAAGGCTATTAAGAAGAATTAACTTACTAACGTAGCAGCATAGGTCTCTTAAGCAGTAATATTACGCTGTCAATTGCCTTGTACAACTAAGCGCGCTTTACACTTAATAAACTAATAATCTTTATTAATTTTATAGGTATATACCTTCATAGACTCTAGTATCTAGGTGTATGTTAGTTATGCTTCTTGCGTTAAGATTTCTAATAATAAGTTTAATTACTTGTAGCTCGCAAGGTAATTCTCTTTAGCTCTTTTAAAGAACTAGTACAATATATAATTCTCTTTTAGTTAGTTTAGACTTAGCGCTAGCAGTAGCTCACTTAGAAAAAGTATTTACTTATAACCTTAACTTTTAAGCAATTAATCTACTACTATGCTATTAAGTTTCTTATTATTTCATTATTAAACTTCTCCTACTCTTGTACCTGCTATAAACGCTGAAGCCTATAAGTCTATCTAGTTTTTCTAGAAGGTCTTACTAACAGAACTTAATCCTATATTAGCACTACGTAGATTAGGACACTCGCTGCGGCTAGTACTTAAGAGGTAATTAGGGCTAGGGTTTAATAGCTGCGCAAGGGCGACGTTCTAACTCTTAATATTAAGAGGATTATCTACACGCTTAATGCTCTCTGCTATTATAAGATTAGTTAAGAGGGGTACTAGTAGAGGCGTTAGCAAGGGTAAAGAATAATCTACTTGAACCTTTCTTCCGCGCTAATTATATTAATTAGGTGTTTCTTTATGTATATGTCTTTTATTAAAGGACTTATCTTTAAAAAAAAGATTATTTCTCTTGTTAGTTATTTGTAATCTCTAGAGGAAGTTCTACAGTCTTAATCTATGCCTTAATCTCTTTAAGAGTGCTATACATTAAGTTATCTATAATATCCTTCTTATCTCTAGTAAAGATTAATTCTTTATTAAATACTACATTACGTGTAGTAATCACCTTAGCTATTATGAGCACCTATACACAGTAAATGTTCATAGATTATTATCTAACTAGGTATCTAATCTATGCCTTAGGATTAAGTTACTATAGTTTGCGCTTACTATGCTTTATATTATTTATTATTGCAAACGCCTTGCATCTATATACTTATAAGTAGCTTTAGTATAGCTTACGTAGTAAGGTAATAATTCTGTTTTTGTATACGTTATGCGTAAAGAAATCTTAATATAGTAATCTCTATTAATTTGCGTATTAAGGCGTTTAGTTATAGAGATATACTACTAATTAAGTAATCTTAGGCTACAGTAGCTATAGCAGGTTAGCGTTAAGTTGTATTGCTTATGCTTTATCCTTAATTACACCCCTTAAGCGTTCTACTCTACTATTCTATGCTTAGGTATTAGGAGCAGAAGGCTTAAATTACATGCCTTAGGACTCTGCCTACTAACTTACTTCTAGTTTGACTATAATTATCTTATTATTAGTTTTAATAACCTTTACAGTAATATTAAATTAGGTCTTTATAAGAATTGTAAAGGACTTTAGTAACTTAATAATTATCTGCGCTATTTAGTTGTCCTTAAAGTAGTAGTTCTACATATAACTTGTAACTTAATTTATAATTAGTATTTAGCTTCTTTACTTTATTAAGCCGCTGCTACTAGCTACTGTCAAAGTAACTAATTTATATGCCTTAATCTATACTTGTAAGTTACCTGCTTATAAAAAGTCTCCCTGCCTTGCTAATTGTGTTTTAGTAAATTAACTAGTATTATTAGAGACATCACAAGTTAATCTAGAGTTAAAGATCTATAATTGTCACAAAGAATACGTAACCTAGATTGCTTTAAATAAAGCCTTAATAAACGTGTAGTTAATCTCCCTAATCTTCTATCTATATAGTTAGTTATTGTACTTAATTGTAGGCGTTGCTGTATATAACTTCTTATTTGCAGGTCTTTAAGATTGTAATTGCTGCTTAGAGTTGCAAATTATTTCTTGTATAGCTAGGCTGTTATTAATACGTAATTAGACTTAATCTATCTTATCTTATCAGGGTTGCTACTAAGCTAGCGCGTTGCTTAGGTATACGTACTAACAATCTTTAAGCGTATGTCTTATATTACACGCTTTGCATTTGCTTATAGTGTATTAGATATTATTTAATTAAGTATCCTTAATAGGCTTTTAATTTTAGCGTTGTTTGCGCTTCTGCTCTAGATTATCTAATTTGTCCTTATTAAGCGTTAGTAATCTAGCTCCTGCAGCTGCTCTAAAAGACGCCTTATTTAACTTCGCTTTGGTAGGTAGAAAAGCTACATGTAATCTTAATAATCGCGGATTATATCCTGTGGGAGCTGAGAAGGAGTAATTGAATAATCAGTGGAGGGGAATGAGTATATTGATCAACTAAGTGCCACAACAAAGTGTCCAATAACTACTAAAAAGACTTTAGACAATCTGGCTCGTTTATATACGCGCTACTAGCGCCATCACGTGATATCCCACTAGGATCATCTGATAACCTGGGTGATCCGGATGTCAAAGGAGTAATCCGCAGGTTAGTACTCTAACACACCCTCTAGGTTAGTAAGATACTATTAATCTAAGCTGTAAGTATCTAGATAATTATAATATATCTAAGTCGTTAATTAAGAGGGCCTCTGTAATCATAGCTCCTCTACGTAATCCTCTATCGTCGTAGTATTGCTGCGTGTTGTTGCTTTAATTGATCTAGCAGCTCTAAGTAATATTAAAACATTAGATAGACTCTAAATATCGCGTAAATAGTTAGTGCGCAATGACTATAATAAAATTAATTATGTCTATTACCTCTTTAAAACCTTTTTGTCCTTAACTTAATTAATCTAATTACTAAATCTTTCTAATCCTGTCTTGACTACTATTATTAACATAGTAAGCAAGATTGCCTTATTACTCCCTTACTAATTATCTGCTAATCTTTCTAGTGTAGTCTGCTCTAAGCAACAACGAGCGCAGCTCTAAGAGCTGTTGTTAACGTAATTAACGCTTAGAAAGCTGTTAGCAACGTAAGAGTAGTGCTAAGCATAAGCGTCGCGCGCGCTAAAACCTGTTTAATAGTAAGATTTAGCAAGTAGCTAATCTCTAAAATAATAAGATCTAGTTACCTCTGCCTTTTAATCTATACGCTTATTATAAGACATCTAGTAGCTCTACTTAGAGGCTAATTGCTTTACGTGCTAAATTAAGTCTGCTATTAAGTCTTTGCTTAAATTTTAATCTACATAAGTGTCTAACTAAGTAATTAAGCTAGCGTAAGGGCAAGGCTCCTAAAGAGCTAAAGCAAAAGTTATAACAGCTTACTATCTAAGCAGCGTCCTGCAATTAGCAATAAAACAATAACGTTAGCCTATAAACGCCTATTAAGCTGTCTACTAGGCGCAACACGCTCTCCTCTACTTAAAAAAAGGCGCCTAATAGCTCTTTAAAAATCGCTACTATTCTATTACGCCTTCGCGTTCTGCCTTATAAGTACTGTATAAAAAAGATGCTAGATAGTTTATACGCTAAACACTGCTTTAATCGCGTTTAGACTAGCAGTTAGAGTAGCTTACGCTGTAGCAGCTGCTTGTCTTACACCTGCTACACAGTTAATATTAATCTTACTAATTAATTTATAGCTATGTATAGAGATAAAGAGGTAAGTTTCTAATCTTTTAACCTTCTTACTTAGCTTACTAACTAGTTTTTAGAGATAGAATAATAATAAGATGTTCTAAGCTTTAAAAGCTTAACTACTTAAAGATATTATTACTTGCTGCAAAGGGATTAAGAGCGGTATTACGTTTACTAGAAAGCCTTCTTTGTAGAAGCCTCTTGTCTATAATTGTCGCGCTTAAGAAATGTTGTATCGCAGTTTTGCTGTACAACCTCTTGCTTCTACTTCTACGTTTGCTCCTGCTCCTGCGTTCGCTTAACAGCCGCAACAGTTAGCTTATTATCTTTAGTAGCAACAGCAGTAATAACATAAGCAGCTTTAGTAGCAACCTGCTTAAAGGTTGCTACTTTAAGAGTAGGCTGCCTGTAGAATATTGCTCTCTACTACTCTATACAATTGTTCTTCTGTTCGTCGTCCTAATCGCTATACAACTTATTATATAAGCGCAATTAATACGCTAGAGTAAGAAGGCAATTATCTAACAACTCCTTGTATAGAAGTAATAGATTAGAATTAAAACGCAATGCTGTTTACTTTAAAACTCTTGTTATTTAAGCTTAGATAGCTTAAATTACTCTTAAGCTTAGATAGCTTGAATTACTCTTAAGCTAGCTAAAGCTAAGTAGGCTAAGCGTAATGTGATAATAGAGTCTAGCGAATATAATAAGTCTAATGCTTATTAGTAATAAAGTTCCTAGTTTTAGTTTAATAGTCTAGCTTACGTTCTCCTGCTCATTGTAAGTAATAAAGAAGAGACTTAGCTTAGTATATAAATGTTACTGCTTAATACAAATTTTTTGCTTATTAATTATTATTTCTTTAAATTAAATGCTTAACTTACTAAAGGTTAAGCAACTGCTTAAACTTTTTAAACTATTATTAAGTAAGTGTCTTAGTTAGTCTATTAGCTAATATAATTGCTGTTTCTAGGTACTTACTTAAAATAATCTTTTAACAAATTCTTACTACAGCTACATATTTTATATATCTACATGCCTTAATTAAGTGCTAATCTACTTATTTTTTTTAACTATAAGCTTCATTGTTTGTTAATTATTATACTAAACTGTCTAGACGTCTCCTAGATCAAGAGATAGCTTACAGAAGAAGTACTTAAGGGCTATAGCCTCTTTAGTAGTGTACTTAAGGGCGAGCAGCTTAGCCTTAGTAGTTAATGTAGTTACTATAGTCTGCTAAGCTGCCTTCTAAAATATTAGACTACTATATAGGATAGCTATGTATCTATAAGATAATTAATGAGTTTCTTAATTATCTGCAAAGAAAGCATTGCCTATAATTACTAGGTCTAGGCTATTGTAGTTTCTATATTAGATCCTATCTTATCTTATTTAATAAAGGTATATAATTACCTGTTTAACAGCTTTTATATGCTAATTACTAAAGTTTATAAAGAAGTGTAAGAGCTTTAAGATTAAGTAAGTAATATCTAGATGTAGCATAACAGCTGTGTATAGCACTAATCTAACCCTTTCTTAGTAAGCCTTAATCTCTTACTTAGTTGTTTTGCTAGTATTCTTAATTAGCTCCTCTAATAGCAGTAGAGTCTTTAGAAAGCTACTATCCTCTAGCTTAAACTTCTTTGTAATCTTATTAATATATGTATTATATATAAGCGTAATTGTTTACTTCTCGCGATCTCTAATTATCTAGATACTAAAGAACTATTTTACTAATCTTTGTTCCTATATCTCGTATTTGTCTATAATCTTTAACTAAAGATCTATCGCTCTCTACTTATAACCTTTTGCGAAGAGCAGTAAGATATTATCTATATAAAACAACACTAAGATCCTTCTTTCTTAATTAAAGAATAGGCAGAGTTCCTCTAGTAAAGCAATTAGTCTAATCTCTCTTAGTAATCTTAATAACTCCTTATACTATAATAGTAGCAAGTCTTATAATCTATATAGTGCGCAGTTGAGCTGTACATACTTCTCTAGCTTCTTAAAGCTATCTAGCATCTCATAAATTACTAGGTTATCTACTGTAATTAATGTATTAAAGAATGCTCCTATGACATTATATTACTTGATCTCTAAATTATTCTTAGTAGTAATAGCTATTACTGCTTAGAAGGACTTAGCTGCTAATATAGTAGCGTAAGTTAAATTAATTAAAACCTTTTCCTAGAGATTACCTCTTATAATAATCTGGGCCTTGCATTTAAGAAAGAAGCTATCTTAATTAAACTTGTAGGTCTAAACCTACTTTATAAGTATTAAGTAATTAATTACTTCTTCTTTAATATTTTAGTCTAAGTCTTTGTCTTACTTAACTAGTTCATCTCTCTCCTATAGGTATCTTTAAATAAGGTCCTTATAGGATGCTAGAGCAACTGCTTCAATAATCCTAGCAGTTTAGGTAGATTGTCGCGATGCAGTTAAGCATTTTCTATACTTAGTTTAAGCTTAGTGAGCGAAGCTGCTATAACTACGTAATTAAGAGTTTTATAGCTTGCTTATTCTTCCTAGGTTACTTGTAAACCTAGTAGGTAGGTATTATAAAAGTTGTTCAATAATAGATCTTTATAATCTGTAATTAATGCGTTAACACTACCTATGCTTCTATTTTCTAGTTAATTGTTAAAATCTTAGGTTGCGTTCTTTTGCTTACACTTGCTACCTAGCTTATATAGTAGAAGATATTAATTTATAGGCTAATTTAGGCTTTTGCTAGTAATACAAGCACTATGCTTTATAAGTAGAGGTTTAGCTTGTAATTGCTTACTCTGTCTACTGTTTGTTGCCTAAGATCTTGACTCGTGAGATAATTCACGCCCTGCTATCCTACTTACACGAGCAGGTGTTCTATTATAATTAGCTAGCGCGTTAGAGTCTATAGGCACAGACTATTAGACTAGTAAATAAGGTATTCTACTTATAAGTTTTAACAGATTAGCTTCTTTAAGTAGTTGCACTGCTATTTAACTGTTAATTACTATACTATTAATTAAATCGTTGTTCCCTAGGGTCTCTAATTTAGGAGTAAGTTCTAAGGTAATAAGACTAGTAATCTGCTACTAATCTAAGTGAATCTCTAATAGCGCACTAGCCTCATGCTCTATTCGCCTAGCGTCTTCTAATCTACTCTCATCTTTAGTGGGTAGGCCTTCCTCACCGCTTAAGATAGTAAATAAATTACTTCTAAGGTTATTAGTAGTTAGCTGTATATCCTAATCTACCCTTCCTTAAACAGGCGAGAGGACCTCTAAGTCGTCTCTAGGATTAACTAGCTCGCTATTATAAAGAATCTCTATAATTTTAATTACTTAATCTTTTAGTAGCTCTTCCTTATAATCTCTTTTATAGAATAACTGTTTATTAAAGGTTATATTATAAGTAGTAATCACCTAATTAAGTGTTAGTACTTATATATAGTATATAGTAGAGGCTTAATAACTAACTAAATAACTAATATAGCTGCAAGGATTAACTTTAAATCCTTAATAATCTTGCTTAGCTGCCTTATCTTTATCTAAAGGATAGGCTCGGCAGCTATAGGCATAGATTCTACTCTAGTCTAGGCGTAGATTAGTAGTCTAATGTCTAATCTTAGGTAGTTAATAGTATTAGAAATATTTTCTAAACTATTCTTTAAGCACCTAGTAAGAGGACTAGTAGCTATAGATCTTAGTAGAGCTTATGCTATGTAGGTAAGCAGCCGCATCTATAATTACTAGCTAAAGCTTAGCTAGTAGATTAGCGCTCGTGCGCATCTTAATAGCCTTTATAATTAGCTCTTAGCTAGCTCTCTCTGCTAAGCTATTAGGCTTATATGTGTATAGCGGTAGCGTCTTAATCACGATCCCTTTCTCTATTACCTATTCTTTCTATCTTAATTGCCCTCTCTAAGGCAGTGTAGCAGTATTGTTATCTTAATAGATTTCTATAATCTTCAGTTAATATTTCCTCTTAATCCTTTTAGTAAAACCTTTAACCACTAGTATAATATTGTTTAGTGTCTTTGACTAGATATTGTAATTATAAAGCTTGCCTAAGTAGTCTTCTTTAATAATTAGTGCCTTTTTCTTAAGTAGTTAACTTATTAGAAAGTTAAACAGATCTTATAAGATCTTATAGAAAGGTTATAATAATTTTTTTCTTAGTTGCTGCAATATTACTTATAAGGCATAAGCTATTGCGTAGTAATTACATTCCAATAGCTTCTTACTAGTACTTTTAACGTTCTACGCTAAGTGGACTAAGGCTTTAATAGCTTGTTGTCCTAGGTAACTTAATTGTTAGTGCTACAGGTCCTTATTACTAGTGCGCAACTTTAGTATCCTTATCCACGCTACAGCGTTCACGAGCGGTGTTAGTTAAGTAAGGTAATAAGAGACTTGCTTGTATTTAATAAATAAACGATTAAAATAACACTTAAGGTTAATTAAGATAATATTCTTCTCTAGCGTACTAAATTACATAGTGTAATTAGATCTTAAATACTAAATGCCTAACTAGTTAAGCTGCTCTTCTAACACAATATTAGTATAGAAACCTAGTACAAGCTTAACGTTAGTAAGTAATAGATTAGCTATCTTAGGTCTTGCCTCGCTATACAGGACGTTCTTAAGCAGCCTGTTTCTTATCTTAGTAACTAGAATAGATTAAGTGCCTGCTAAGACTGTCTCGTCCTTAGTGCAATTGCTAAAGGTGCCTAGTACTAAGTAATCTATAGTATTAACTAAGTAAACTACTACTCTACTATCTAAGATCGTATAAAGAGATAAGGCATAAGAGGTAAAAGTTATACTAAAGACGTTTAGCCTAATTTTATTAATAAAGTTATCTAGGTTAATTAGTGCTGAAACTAATAATCTAGGGTAGGATCTACTAAGCTTATTAGTAGCTAATCTGCTAGTACTAGCTTTCTAGCCTTCTTTCTTAATCTAAGTGCGCAGAGATGCCTAAGTGTTACTATTCTATTACTTAACAATCTTTTTCTTCTTATTATCTAATAGTTTAATTAGTATATTGCTAGTAAGGCATAATCTAGTAATTGTAGTCTAAAGTTAATAGTAGTTACGCAGTATCTAGAAGTGTTTACTTATAAGCTCTTTACTAGCCTTGTAGAGACAAGAGTAAAGTTACTTACTACTCTTATTTAACTTTTAGTTGTTAGTACTAGGAGATTATTAAGCTAACGCTAATTTAGATCTAGTTTAGAATACTACGTGTCTTTTTCTTTTCAAAGAAGCAATTAACTAATCCTATAACAAAACGCTAAAGATCTTTTCTAAATTATTAAGAGTTAACTAAGCTTTACTAAGTACTATTACTTATACTAGCTTATTGCGCTTCTTGCGTAACTAGTCTTGTGTAATCTTAGTGCCTAAGGCGTCTAAAAAATTAGTATTTGCTAACAGCCTAACAACTTTAGGGAGCGAGTAGATTATCACTTGTTAATACAGTAGCTACTACTTAGTAAACTATCGCTTATGACCTATTCGTCTCTAGCAAGCCTTATCTAGGTAGGATTAGTACTACGCTCTAATTAAATACTAAGTATTCTAATTAGTAAGTGCGAGATCCTCCTTAAAGATCTTTACTAAGGCTTAAAGGCTAGTAAGGTTCTAAGTAATTATGCTTATTAAGGCGTTTAAAAGCAGGTCTAGATAAATAGTCTTGCTAATCTAGTCCTTAACATTAGTAATCTTAGCAACCTTCCTTGTCTATTAAGAGGCCTGTACTTTGTACTTATTAACTAGCTTGCTATAATCATCCTTCTTGTACTTAGTATTAAGGACTTAAGCCTTATATTTGTGTTAAGTAATCTTATAGTCCTCTTGTTCTTGTACGCTTGCGTTAGGTAGTAGAGAGATTAGCTTCTTAATATCCTTAGGCAATTTAGGATATTGTAGCTCCTAGTAGTCTATTAAGGGCACGTCTAGGAGATCAAGATTAACCTAATCCTAAACGCCCTTCTCTAAGCAGTGCAGTCTTAACAGAGCAAACTAGGTTAGCTAGTCTAATTAGGCCTTTAAAATTACTCTTAAGGCAACAAGTAGTGTGTTAGTAAGGTCTATATTAGTAAGACTCTATTGTAGGATCACAACGTAGGTCATCGTTAGAGTGCGATAGATTAATTAGTTAATTAGTAGGTAGCTGTGTTAACGATAACAGTAGCCTGTAGGTTAGAGGATAGGTTAGAAGAGGTTGATCGTATAATTAATAAGTGAGAGAGGTACAGCAGCAGCAGCGATCTGCTAGCTAGTGCTGTAGGAGATTAAAAAGAGGAGAGTAAAAATCTAATTAAACAAATAATCTTCTAGCTTGCTAATTGCGCAGTAGGAATTAATACTATAATTAAGCAGCTAGGCTTATAACTGTAGGAGCTAAGAAGGAGTAATTGAATAATTAGTAGAGGGGAATAAGTATATTAATCAACTAAGTGCTACAACAAAGTATCTAATAACTACTAAAAAGACTTTAGACGATCTGGCTCGTTTTTATGCGCGCTACTAGCGCTATCACGTGATATCCCACTAGGATCACCTGATAACCTAGGTGATCCGGATGTCAAAGGAGTGATCCGCAGGTTAGTACTCTAACATATTCTTAACTATAATTAAAGGATTCTTTAATCTATAAGATACAAATAAGATTGTCTATTATTCTAAGTACTTAGCTATTGCTTAGGTAAAGTCCTCTTTAACGTACGTGTCTTGTTAGCACTTAGGTATTCTAACAGCTTTACCCTTAGTTGTAGCGTAATTAACTTTAGTAAGCTATGTCTCCTATAAGCTAATTACCCTGGGCGGCTTCATCACAGTTTTGTACTGCTCTTAGGCTTCCTTAATCTTATCTTTAGCATTAATGCCTACACTAGCAATTAGATTAGCAATCTACTAATAATGTAATTGCCTTGCTTAATAGTAGTTTGTGTATAAGTAGTTATTAACTGTATGCTGTATCTCCTACGTAATCTTATCTAACGCTGCTTGCTTTTATGTGTACTTCTAATCTTCTGTCTTGCATTAATCTAGCTCTAACTTATAGATCTCTAGATCCTCTTTGTATGAGGCTTTCGCGTTCGTTAATAGGTCCGCAGGCTGTGTAGGTATAAAAGATGATATAAGTGCGCTATCACTGTGATTACCTTAGTGCAATGCAGCGTGCGCATTAATTACTTATTATGACGCTTGATAGTCGCTTAGATGAGGCATTTGAGGTACCTCTAGTTTAGTAATAGCTTTAGTCGTAAGGTTTAGATTAATCTTCTTCTACGCGTAGAGAGTTAGCGCGCGTCTTAATCTAGCAGATCTATTTAATCTAGTTTATGTGATTAGTGAGGATCACAGAGGACTCTCGTAGAGATAGAGTAGACATCCTTTTAATAACTTGTATAGTTTAGTAACTTGTTAGTTATTAATCCTTGTTTGGTTGAGGCAGTGAGACTCTTAATTGTTAGATATTATAGGTTAAGTAATACTGATAAGATAATAATAATATAAGTGATGATAAGTTGATTGTACTAATAATTAATCTGGTGTGTTCTGTTGTCGATTGTGCAGATCCCGAGTGCCCTTTTTATAACCAGGATTATGTGTAGGCCTTGGCGGCGCTAACAACTTTTAGTGCCACCCCCTGATAACCCTTGCAGAACCCTTCGCCAGCCTCCCCAGCCTCATGATCAACCTGCGCTAATGCCCCTAAATTTGACACAGGGAGTAAAGGTAGGACCTCTACTTTCTTCTTAAGAGCTAGGGCTTTTTTAAATATCCTTAAGAGAAGCAGCAAAAGTCTAAATAGACTTATCCTTTTTTGCCCGCCTAATATAGGAGTGATAAGCTGTTGCGCTTATTTGTTTTAATCTCTAGTCTCCTTTAATAGGGCGATCCTCAGTGCTAAGTAACTTAATCCTTCAGCTAGAAGAATAGATGTAGATTGTTTTTGTAGAAGGAGCAATAGCAACCTCTCTTCTATTTATCTAAGGCCGTCTAAGTATTAAATCGTAACTAGAGTGTATAGGGGCTACATAACCCTAGATAGTATCCTTATAACCTTTAAATATCAATGTCTAACCTAGCAACAACTTTGTTGATAGTTCTAGGTTTATCTGTAACTCCTTCTAATCTCCTAGGAGAAATAGAAATGCACTGTAAGTTAGCGTTTTTGATAAGTTAAGATCTAATAGGCGAGTATGCAAGGTTTCCTGTATCAATTAAAGTAGAGGCGAAAGTGTAATAATTAACTAGCGCCTCTAAAGTAATTCTATTGCTACTTATATTCTTTTTAAATTTAGCCTACTCCTTAACTAAGTTATCCTAACTTAGAGGCTCCTGCTAGTGAATTTAAATAGGAGCTACTCTTTTTCGGAATTTGTGTCCTTATTTGAGCTTCCCTTGCTAAGTGTTACGATCTAGACTAAGGGACGAGGGGACAACCCCGCAGGAACTATGCAACATAGACAGATAATTACAGCTAGGCAACTACGACGCCGTCATGTGACTGCTCACTGACGAGCGCTTATCTACGAGCGCAACTACGTAACTGCTTACTAATGAGCGCTTATTCACGAGCGCAACTACGTGACTAATTATTAACGAGCGTAATTGTCTACGAGCGCACGCTCGTACACAAGCGCTACATTTATTAGTATATAGTAGTAGGCGATATGCCCTTTTAGCATATTGTGTTTAACTTAGTGTTTTACCTTAGTAATTAATCTAAAGATTAAGACTTAATTCTTAACCCTTGTGTTATTATATTAATCTTCTAATCGTGCTAACACACCTCGTACTATTACATTAATCTTCTAATTATGCTAGTACACCCTGTGTCCTTAGTACTCGTTTATTTCCTAAGAACTAACCTAGATTATCTTTAGACAATCTTTACACTTTAAACACCCTTAAAGATAAGCAATACTACTATAAACACACCTACTAATTCCCTTACTAGGAGGACTACGAGCCGCGCTAATAAGCCTAAGACTTATTATAGTATTTATAGCAAGCTTAACACTTAGCTCCTCTAGGTTAACAGATACTTCTACATTAAAAGAGACAGGATTAACAATAATAATAAAGTAGTCTTAGCCTCTACGTATCTTTAAGGAGATGCAGAGAAGTAGGCTAACTTAATCTTTTAATGCTATATAGATAGTGCTATTCTAGACGCTAATATTATAGCCTTAGTTAAAGACTAAGATGCCTTTAAGCTAAGATAAAAGAAATTTTCTTACCTCTTAAAGAATCTGTAGTCGTACAGTAGAGGATTTAGAGACTATAATAAACTAAGTCTACTATTAACTATACAAACGAATTCTAATAGTATAAGACAGTTCTTAAATAAGACAACAACGCTTTAATATAGATATACTAATAAGGCTTTAAACTTACTATATAACAGGAACTTATAAGAAGTAGAGCTAGACTTATTATACTTAATAAACTTATAGCTAAAGCTATTAGAGTAGACAAGAAATTATATAAGCTTATATTAGAAGAACAGCTATCTACGCTAATGAAACGTGTACCTAGGAACACAGACGCTTAAGTATATTAAACATTTTAATGCCTATACTCAAACTAAGGACGTTAGCGAAACTATACACTTAGGACTCTAGAGCATTATGCTATTAATAGCTATAAGCTAATACACTTTAACAACATTAACAAGAGACTAGGCAGGAAGAAGTTTACGTATAATAAGAGTAATAAGAAAGTTACTTATTATAGGTATAGTAAGGAAGGTTACATAAAATAAGACTACTAAAGCTAAGGTAAAGTAACTTAACAACTTAATATTATTTATTATACAGAACCTAATAATAATCTAGATAATAGATAGAACGTTATTACACAACCTACTATTACGATTTAAGAACAGGACTAAGTAAGTATTAATAGACTAGATAACCTAATTATAATTACTTTAGAAGAAACCTTAGATGACAACATTGCTAAGATAGTGCTAGACGAAGATATAGAAGTAACCTTAGTAGAAGAAACTAAACACGGCAAGATAGCTAAGTTTAAAGAAAACTATTAACTAGCTACGCTAATTATATAGGAAGAGCTAGTAGTGTATAATAAGGAGACAGTTTCTACGTATATATAGAAACTCTTTACTTATACTATAGACGACAGACATAATGTTAGTACATAGGCACTACTACTTATAGAGACTAAATACTTTACAGATCTAGTAAAGAAGATTAACGCCCTACTTAGGTAACTTAGATAACTTAAAGACATCTTTATAGAACCCTATAGAAGAATATACCTAGACTATAGCTAGTATGCTAAATTTACTAGAGGAACTGCAGAAAAAAGAACTTACTCTAGTAGCAACTATTAACAAAGCTATATATAATAATTTTGTATAGAAATAGACTAAAGAAGCTAAGGCTTCCTAGAATAAGCTAGCACGCTAGCTCTTAGACAAAGAGACAAAGGAGATTCACAACAAACTTAAGGTAATATAATAATAGTATAAGGCTTAAGACAATAGCTACGCTAAAGGATATATACTACTAGACAGACCTGCGGAACCTAGAATATATAAAGTATTTATAGACTACATGTGTACACAACAGCTGTACAATCTATTATTCTAATAAAAGTAGATGAAGATAGTTTCCTAAGAGACTAAAGAGAATGCCTAGATACAAATACTAATAGTATAATTACTCTAATAATAAATGCGCAGTATATTTATAAGATAAAAGACATAGCTTATACTTTTATAGATATAATAATCTAGAAGAAACTCTGCAGATGCACGTAACGTAGTAGAAGAATTATAAGAATAGAACTAGCGTATAAGAATGTAACTAACTCTTATAGTTTATATACTTTAATATTAAATACAACTAACATATTATTGCAAAGAAGTTCTACAGATTTAGTACATAGTCTTTTTTAAATAGACGTCTTAGACACCTAGAACTACTAGAGAGATTAATATAATAAATCTCTTAAGCCTTCTTAAGCTTATAGTAAAGCTTAACAGACACTAGATATAGGCACTAGTGGATTCTAGCGTATAGGCTAACTTTGTTTCTACTTAAATAATGTTAGTAGCAGGTCTACATGTATTAGAGAAATAAGAACTCTATCTACTATACGTAGCTAATAGTTAGCCTATGCTAGGCGAGACGACGATTACTTATGAGGTCACCTAAGTAACGCTCCGCATCTAGGAACACTAGGAAGAGATAGACCTAGACGTTTTTAGACTAGCTACCTATAATATTATATTAAGACTTTTTTAGTTACAAGAACATAACTTATAGATTAACTAGAAGTTGAAAAAGTTCTTATTTAAGTGCTGTAGACTTAACGTAACTACAAGCTAGCTTACGCATCTAACAACTAAGATAGTAGATAAGAGGAAGATTAATAATATTACTAAGAGATAGCAAACTTTAACTAAGAATAGCCTTAAGACAAGAGGGTTTAACTTAATAGATACTAGAAGGGCTCCTCTAGATTACAAAGTTAGAGTTTTAAAGATACACGTAACTCTAGATATCCTAAAAAAATATTAAGAATCTTAGTACCTCTTTATAGAAGTAGTAGATAGCGAAGCTTTACTAAGACACTAACTCTAAGATTATAAGATTATCTTAGACGAAGGGAAAACTCTACCCTTTAGACTAATTTATTACTTATTAGAAATAAAACTTAAGATATTAAGAGAAAAGCTAGATAAGGATTTAGTAAAAGGCTATATAAGACTTTTAATATTACTAGTAAGATTCTCTATACTCTTTATACTAAAGAAGAATAGGCTACTAAGAATATGCGTTAACTATTAGAAGTTGAATAATATTATAGTAAATAATTAATATCTATTACATAATATTATAGAACTTAGAGATTAATTGTCTTACGCTAAAGTCTTTACAGCACTAGACTTACAAGATAGATACTACTTTATTAAGATTAAGAAAGGTAAAGAATAGAAGATAGTGTTCTAAATAAGATATAGATATTACAAATACACTATTATACTGTTTAAGTTTACAAAAACTTTAGTAATATTTTCAAAACTTATTAATAATATATTAAGAGTAAACTTAGACATCTTTGTTATTGTACACTTAGATAATATCTTTATCTACTCTAAGAACTTAAGAAATTATCTTGAACATATCTACATAGTACTAAGTTGCCTAGACTAGTTTAACCTATAACTAAAACCTAAGAAATGCAAGTTTTATAAGAATAAAGTTGCCTTTCTAGAATATATTATAGAGGCATAAAGAGTATAGATAAGTAAAGAGAAGATATAAGTAATTAAAGAATAGCTACAACTAATAATAGTTAAAGAAGTACAATCTTTTTTAATATTTCTAAACTTTAACTAATAGTTTATTAAGGATTACTCTAAGATTGCTATTCTATTAATAAGACTTACAAAGAAAGAAATACTCTTTAATTAAAGTAAAGAAGTAGAGAATGGTTTCTAGATACTTAAGAATATAAGTATAGAACTACTATACTTTTGCATATTCTAAGCAGTGTAAAGGGCTGAAGCCTTGATGTTCTCTAGTACTCGGCCTGTGGCCTTCGTTTTCTTTTCTTACCTCAGCACTAGCACCTCAGTACTAGCACCTCAGCACTAGTAGCTGATTATCGGCCGCACTATTCACGCTAACTGTTAGCTGATCCGACAACCTCTGACAACCTCGGTTAGTCCTAACCTAGGTTAAGTCCTAATCACCCGGGTTGGATATATAAACCTACGTAGACTCTCTCTATAGTTTGATATCTAATTTATTCACCTTCTACTGTTACCTTGCATCTTTAGTCAATCCAACGCATCTTTACAATTAAATTAGATCCTTCTTTAGCTACTTGCGTAGCTACGTCGTACTTAGAAGCCCTCTAGAGCTATATCTAGACGAGAAGCTAGCTAGAGCTATATCTACGCGCGAGAATCTAATTAATTAGAGCGCTAGTTAATTAGTTGACTGTTTAAATCTACTAAAGGATTAACAGAAGAAGCGCTAGATTGAAAGTGCTAAGGGATACTTAGTTGTATAAGTCCCTAAGGCGTTTAAATTCGTTGGATAAGCCTACTAAGCGTAGTAGCCCTAGAAAACACACGAAGGATAAGCCTACTAAGCGTAGTAGCCCCTACACGAAAAGGATAAGCCTACTAAGCGTAGTAGCACCTATAACGATTGCTGTCAACAATATAGAGTACTAGCGAATACCTACAAATACAATAGCAGAACCCTCAGCAGCTCTTTTAGCTGTAAGGATAGCAGAACTACACTAAGATAGTGTTAGCAGGCCTGAAGTAGAAACTACTTTAGAAGGTCTTTGTAGAGCGGGTGGCCTAGATAAGATAGCTGCTTCTACGAGGATACAGGAAGCCTTCCAAGCCTAGGAGGCTATAGGCACGCTACAACAAAGGGAACCTAAGGTAGAACAACAACCTCTACCTTAGTTATCTACCCTATTAGCTGCCTTAAGAAATTAACAAGCTTAAACGCCTAGGCGTTTTAAACAACTAGATCCTAATACCTTAAATAGGAACAGAAAGATGTACTAAATCTTTTAGCAACAGCTTACCGCTAAAGTAGAAAATAATAAAGAAGATTTTTACACGGATAAAAGGACTTGTAACTATGCCTTTAGTTAATTAAAAGGCTTAGCTGCGACCTTTACCCTGCTTTTCCTTAACTAAATAAGGATTTCTAATTTATAGAACTTTAATAAGCTATTAAACTTTTTTAATTAAATGTTAAGAGATCCCTATAGTGTAGAGAGAGCCAAGAACAAGCTCTAGTCTATAAGCTAAGGCAAGAAAAGCATACGAAAATACAATATAAAATTCTAAGAACAACTACTATTATCTAATAGTAGTTCAGACGAGGATACAAGGATAATACTTTTCTAAAAAAGTCTTATTTAGAAACTTCAAGTCAAACTTGTAAGTATTACTTATAAAGATTTCGATAGCCTGCAAAATAAAGTAATAGAGATTGCTAATTACCTCTATAGAAAAGAGGAGTACTCTAAAGGCAGGGACAACAAGCCTAAGGAGTATAAATCTAGAAGAACTTCTTCTCCTCCTTCTCCTTTAAAAGGAGACTAGATAGAAGAGATAGAATATACAAGAAGAACTGCTAAACCTTAACAGTTTAGTAACTAGGAGTTAGAATAGTTGTATAGAGAAAGACGCTGTTTTAACTATAAATAAAAAGGCTATCTATCTACATATTGTATAGAGAATAAGAGATCTTCTAAAAAAGAGAAAAAGACTTTAGTTAAGTCTTCTAACTCTAAGAAAGATAATAAGCCTAGCAAGAGAAGCTTAAATAAGGACTTAGATTTAGAAAAAGAGTAGCTCCTATTTAAAGTTACTAGCAGGAGCCTCTAATAAGTTAAGATAACTTAGTTAAGGAGTAGGCAAACTTTAAAAAGAATATAAGCAGTAATAGAATTACTTTAGAGGCGCTAGTAAATTGTTACACTTTCGCCTCTACTTTAATTAATACAGGAAACCTTGTATACTCTCTTATTAGTCCTTAACTTATTAAGAACGCTAACTTATAGTACATTTTTATTTCTCCTAGGAGATTAGAAGGAGTTATAGATAAACCTAGAACTATCAACAAAGTCGCTAGGTTAGACATTAATATTAAAGGCTATAAGGATACTATTTAGGGTTATATAGCCCCTACACACTCTAGTTATAATTTAATACTTAGACGGCCTTAGATAAATAGAAGAGAGGTTACTATTACTCTTTCTAGAAAAACAATTTACATCTATTCTTCTAGCTAAAGGATTAAGTTATTTAGCACTAAGGATTGCTCTATTAAAGAAGACTAGTGATGAAATAAATAAGCGTAACAGCTTATCACTCTTATATTAAGCAGGCGAAGAAGGATAAGTCTATTTAAACTTTCGCTATTTCTCTTAGAGATATTAAAAAAGCCTTAGCTCCTAAGAAGAAAATAGAGGTCCTACCTTTACTCTCTAAAGCTTATTAACACTTAGCTTAGATTTTTAATCTAAAAACTGCTTCTATACTACCTCCTTTACGCGGATCTAAGGTAGATCACTGATTAAACTAGAGAAAGATAATAAAGGCAAGGAGAAAGAGGCTCCCTAGGGACTTCTATATAGTATAAGCTGCCTAGAACTCCCAGTATTACGAAAGGAGCTTATTTCTCTACTTAATAAAGGATAGATTAGAGCTAGTAGCTCTCCTGCCTCCTCCTCTGTCTTTTTTGCTAAGAAACCTAGAGGAGGATTACGTTTCTGCATTAATTACTAAGCCCTACACGCTATTACAAAGAAGGATTGTTATCCTTTACTTTTAATTTATGAAACCCTTAATAATATTGCAAAAGCTAAATAGTTTATAAAGATTAACGTTTCTACAGCTTTCTACAAGATTAAGATTAATATAAGAGATTAGAAGAAAACAGCTTTTTATACTAGATTTAGGTTATATAAGTAGCTAGTTACTCTATTTAGTATAGCAAACGTTCCTAGTACTTTTTAACGCTATATTAATTAGACTCTCTGCGAATATATTAACGATTTTTGCTTAGCTTACCTAGACAACGTATTAATTTACACTAATAGCACGCTTAGAGAATACTAACACAATACAAAAAAGTTTTTAGAAGCTATAGGCAAGGCTAGATTACTTTAAGATATCTAGAAATACGAATTTAATGTACAAAGTATAAAATACCATAGATTTATTTTTAAGGCTACAAAAGGACTTTAAATAGACCCTAGGAAAGTAAAAGTAATTAGAGATTAGTAGGCGCCTACAAACGTTAACAGAGTATATAGTTTTCTTAGTTTTGCAAACTTCTATTAACAATTTATCAAGAACTACTTAGAAATAGTAGCTCTTCTTTTAAGGCTTACTAGTAACATCTCCTTTTAAAAGGGAAAAACTAAGTAAAAGGCTTTTAATAAGCTTAAGGAGTTATTTATTACTAAGCTAGTACTTGCTTAATAGGATCCTGACAGAGAAACAATCCTAGAAACAGACTCTTCTAGATATATAGTAGCAGGAGTTCTCTTACAATATAATAAAAAAGGAAGCTTACGCCTAGTAGCTTTTTATTTAAAAAAGATAACTAGCACGTAAAGCAATTACGAGATACATAATAAGGAATTACTAGTAGTTATCTCTTACTTATCAAAGTAAGATGCTATGCTACAATCTTTAAAGAAGTTTATAGTTATTACAGACTATAAAAACTTTAAATATTATAGCAAGCCTAGACAGCTTAGCAAGAGATAAATAAGGTAGGCTTAATTTCTGAGAAAGTTCCCTAACATAGAAATTTCTTACAGGCCTAGAGTTAATAACTCTAAGGCTAATGCCTTATCTAGGAGACAACAAGATATGCTAGCAAACAACTAAGATACTAAGATTTCTAAAAGGTTTCTACAAGTATTTAAACTTACAACTGCAGCTACTAACAAAGAACTAGAAGAAGAAGAAGTGCTTAGAACCTTTAACTGCAACAGCTATCTAGCAGTAGTATAAGAGCAGTTAGATCTAGAGGATCTATAAGATAAAGCTAAAAAAGAGGATAAAACCTACTAAGTAGCCTAGAAAGCTATAAAGGATAGTAAACGACGATTTCCTACAGCTTTAGATCTTAAACTTTCTATTTCTAAATGCTAACTAGACGATTCTAGAAACCTCCTATACTAAGATTAAAAATAGATACCTAATAATAAACCTCTAAGAACTAGAATTATCTACGAAATCTACAGTTCTAGAGCTTTAAGCTATCTAGGAAAGAATATTACTTATTAAGCTATTATAAGAGAATACTTTTAGCCCTCTATTAGCGAAAGTATTAGAAGGTATATAAGGAACTACTTAGTGTGTAGAAGAATAAAACTCTAGAGAGACGGCCTATAAGGCTTACTAAAACTCTTGCCTATACTTAAGTAAATATAGAAAGAAATTTCTATAGATTTTATTATAAGGTTACTAGAAAGCAAAGACTGTATAAACCTTATAGTAGTTATATATAGGCTTAGCAAGGACGTTGTCTTAATAGGCCTTAAAGACATTACTATAAAAAGTTTTACTAAAGCTTTTATTAACTCTATCGTGGCTTACTATTAGTTACTAAACTATATTACTTTAGATAGAAGTATATAGTTTGTTAACTATTTTTAGATTAAGCTTTATAAGTTATTAGAAATTAAGTAACACTTATCTTCTAGATACTATCCTAAAACTAACAGTTCTACAGAGAGAATAAACTCTATAGTACAGGCTTATTTATAAGCCTTCTGTTCGTTTTTTGGTACCTTCAGCAAATTTTTTGACCCTGATTTCGCTCGGTGGTCTGAGCTTTTCTGCTCCGAGCGCTTAGCGCGTGGACCTCATCCACTCACCGTTCGAATTTCGTCGACTACACACAATCTTTTTTTTGACTTTTGCGACTGATTAGTAGAGGGCAGCTGCTTTTCACTTTTTTGGAAAACCCATTTTGACTACAACAACAACCACCACCTTTGATACCCTAAAAATAAATAAGCCTTCTGTAATTAGGATTAAACAAATTAGAAAAGTAACCTAGAGATAGCTAAGATTGTAGTTATAGCAAGGCAAGCTTAGTCAACTAAAATGTCTCCTTTCTTCCTACAACACGGCTATAAGGTAGATCTCCTACAAAATGCACTTAAGTATAGTCTTTAATAACAGCTTCTAAAGAGAATACAAGAGGATTATTAAAAAGCAGAAAATATTGTTAATAAGCTATAACAAAGTATTAAGCTTACACATGCTATAATAGGAGAAAGCTAACAAGAACAAGAAAGGCAGGTAAATAAAAGAAGGCACTAATTACTTTAGCTTAAAATAGGCGATAAGGTATAGTTAAAACTAGGCAACTACTACAAAACAAAAAGACTTAGCAGAAAACTTAACTAGAAGAATCTTAAGTACACAGTACTTGAGGTTATTAGACTAAACATAGTTGAATTAAATACTCCTAGCTAGATTTACCTAGTATTTAATGTTAATAACCTTAGACTAGCGTCATTAGACCCTCTACTGAGCTAGCTAATAGACGACAATGAACCTCTACTAATTGAGACAGAGGATAGAGAAGAATACCTAGTAGAGACCCTATTAGAGGAAAGAGGAAAAGGAAGAAAAAAGCAGTACTTAGTTAAATAGTTAGGATATCTAGATCTAACCTAGGAACTAGCTATTAATCTAAAAGATACGGAAGCCCTAGAAGAGTAAAACTCTAGGTAACAAGATTACTACCCCTACTATTTTTTTAAGAAGGGGGTATTGTAAAGAGCTAAAGCCTTGATGTTCTCTAGTACTCGGCCTGTAGCCTTCGTTTTCTTTTCTTACCTCAGCACTAGCACCTCAGTACTAGCACCTCAGCACTAGTAGCTAATTATCAGCCGCACTATTCACGCTAACTGTTAGCTGATCTGACAACCTCTGACAACCTCGGTTAGTCCTAACCTAGGTTAAGTCCTAATCACCCGGGTTGAATATATAAACCTACGTAGTCTCTCTCTATAGTTCGATATCTAATTCATTTACCTTCTACTGTTACCTTGCATCTTTGGTCAATCCAACGCACCCTTACAAGCAGGACAACTATTACAATTTAAAACAGACACATTAGACCTCGCACTTAGAAGATACGCTAGCTAGCTACATAAAAGAAAATAGCACCTAATTGCCTATTATTCTTACAAGTTTTTTGGACTAGAGGAACAATATAATATTTATAACAAAGAGCTATTAGCTATTATTAACTACCTAAGACATTAGAGAGTATACGCTAAAAGCTGCTTAGGACTTATAATATTTACAGATTATAAGAACTCAGTTATTTTTATAACTACTAAAAGACTTAACTAATACTAAGTTTAATAGTTAGAGGAACTAGGATAATATAATTGTAAGATTATATACACGCTAAGAAAAGATAACAGAAGAGAAGATACTCTTAGCTGTAGACACAACATTGCAGGAATAAAAGAAATAACTAACTCTACAATACTATAAGTTAATAACGACAGATTATTAAGACTAGCATAGATACTTAATCTACTTATGCGTATTACGCACGATGTACTAGAAGAATTGCAGGAAGCAATTATTAGACAACACTATAACAACCTAGTATATAGTTACTCTAGTATTTTAAAAACTATAGAACTTATGAAGAGAAATTATAAGTTTCTAGGAATAAAGGATAAAGTTACTACTTTTATTACTAAATACACAGACTGTTAGAAGAATAAACATAGTATACACACACCTTACAGAGAAATACAAGTAATAGAACTACTTAATGCACTATAGTTAGACATCTCTATAGACTTTATTACGAGACTACTAGTCTTAAGAGACCTTATTACAAAAGCTTCTTATGACGCAATTCTTATAGTTGTTAATTAATTTATAAAACAAGCTAAATATATTACTTCTTAGAAAAATTTAAAAGTAGTACAGCTTACGTACATTATTAACAACTAAGTTATTAGACATTATAGTATACTAAAGTCAATTATTAGTAACAGAGATAAGCTCTTTACCTTAAATTTTTAGATAATATTACTTGCTGTAATTAGAACTAAGAGAAAGCTATTAACAGCATATTTTCTGCAGACAGATAGATAAATAGAACAAACAAATTATATAATAAAAGTATACCTTAGGATATATGTTAATTAATAATAGAATAATTAGGTATTATTACTACCTATAGCACAAATAGCATACAACAACAAACTTTTAGAGTCTATAAAATAGACTCTATTCTACGCGAATTATAAGAGGCACTTTAATCTCTTTACACATACACTTCTAAGTTTAAAGACAAAAGTAGCTATTATAACAGCTAATAAGCTAAAATTAGTACATAAGTTACTTAGGATGACACTTAAAAAAGCTTAACGCTAAAGCTTTTTATATGTTAACTAGAAACGAAAAACAGCACTTTAGCTAAAGAAGAAGGATAAAGTATATTTACTTACGAAGAATCTACGCTCTAAATAACTAAGTAAAGGACTTTACAATGTTATGGTTAAACTGTTCTTAATTTAAGACTAGAAGAGACTAGTTAAATATACACTTAACCTCCTAGTAGACACAAAGATCTACCTAAGATTTTATATTAACATGTTAGAACTAGTAGACCTAAAGACGCTACTCTAGAAAACCTTTTATTATAAAATAGAAGAAGAAAACAAATGTAAAGTTAAAAGAATCCTTACATACTAAGATAATAATAATAGCGACAAATATTTAGTTAAATAGTTAAGCTACCTAGACAGTAATAATATATAGGAACTTAACATAAACTTAACTAACTACTAACAAATACTACAAAAATACAACAACTGCACTAAGAATTAAACTAAGAACGTTAGTACATACACTAGCTAAAAAATATAACTTACTTAATTGTTACTACTAGACTACTAGAGTAACAATTAAGTAGTAAGAATAAAATAGATAACGTACTTTATAAACTACTAAGCTTAGCAATAGAAGTATTAATTAAATCTATTGTAGCCTACATCGTAGGCGAAAAAACTACACTAATAGACGCTATAAGACAATTAGTTTCTTGCGCTATCTTGAGCTTACTAGCAATCTCTATATTTAAAGTAAGGCACAACGCTTTCTTACAAGCACGCTCTTTAGCCTATTTTAGAATTTTCTTATTCTGCAGTAAACGCGAAATTATAGTTGTAAACAACTTTTTATCTTTATCTACTTTCTTTTAATACTTATTACGAGTACGATCTAGAGACTCCTAAGACATGTTTACACATGCTTGACCTAGCTGCGTACACTTAGCACCCTTTAGACAAGAATTAGGCATAACAAAATAAATAATGCCTTCTAGAAAACAATAATTACAAGGAGCTTTAGCAAGATAGTTAGCGCGAACAATTTTAGAACTAAGACGTAAGCGACGTTGATAAGAGGAGGACATGACGAATACCTGACATATAACGCGGGGCAAGCCTCGGTTATTACCAACGTCGACTTTTCTGGAGATTGTTCAGAAACTACCTGATTACAAGGAAACAACCCCAAGGAATCGATTGCGACATTTTTTAAAGCCTGCAGTGTGGGCGCCAGCGCGCGGGAGAGGGTGAAAGAGTCGCCTACCCCCCTCTTTAGAGGAGAGAAAAATTTTCATTTTCCTCAAAGCTTAGGCCACATGCCGAGGCGTCTTGAGCTAATTAAGATTGAGGAGCTTATCGAAGCTCAACTAAATCAAGAAATCGCATTAACTTAAAAAAAATAACAAAAAACGATTTGCCTCTAAAGATCTAGGAGGAGTAAATAAAAGGTAAATAGAGATAGAGGAAGACAACATAACAACGCCGCGCTAAGAAAGGCAAGATACCGAAGAACCTTAAAGGCCGACACATATTCGAACAAGGAGTAATTTTTCTCCTTTTATTAGACTTATTCCTTAATATCCTATTAGAAATAAAACACTAAAAGCCACCTTAGTGGAAGAGGCTCTTGAAATAGCTAGGAACCTAGTAGTCTAAGCAGCTAATCTAGCTGAAAACAATCCTACCTAGCAATCAAGTCTCCTAGACTTAGTAGAAGTCTTTAGAGACTATATTAAAAATAGTAGAGTAAATAAGAAGAATACTGCTATCTTAGTAGACTAGATATCAAGTCTCTTAAACGTCTTAAGAGAGTTAAGAGAGAAAATTAGACGTATTAACAAACTAACAACAAACACGCCTATCTAGAACACCTCTATCTAGAATACGCCTATCTAGAACACGCCTATTGCTACTACAGCAACCTTCGCTACTATAGCAGGTAACAACAAAGATTAGCCGTAGACAAATATCTAAAAGACGCAAAAACTAAAGGTTACTAGCCTAAAAGATCACTAGCTAGTGCTAGTTAGTGAGACTCTAGCTGCATTTAATACCTTTAAACTTAGAAATGATTTCAACAACGCTTTTGCAATAAAAGGAGGCGTGTAATTGCCTGTGGTTGCCTTAATCGCATTATACTCTAAAGGCAACAAAATAATCACAACTACACTAGTGTCAGAACGCAGCCCTGCACCACTACGCTATAACAACCATAAAAGGGTAGATATCATTAGTGAACTACTGATCATGTTGTGCAGGATAGTATATATCGTCAAGGTTGCCCAAGCCTTCTGACAACTAGCATTTAAAGCTAAATACCTCCTAGAGAATTAGGCAATATAGCAGGATATCACAACCTTTAAAGCTGCCTAACTTATTACGCTGTAGTTTAAGGTTGTTATCTACAAGCTACTTACAAACTATAGTCTAGAGGTTGTAAAGGAAGAAATTAAAAACTTTAACAAAGGCCTAAAAGTTATAGGCAATCCTTTTTAGCTTACGCCTAAGGATAAAAGAGAGTACTAGAACTTTAGCTTGGCATGCGTAGCATTCGCTACAGAGGAGGAAGCCTAAAAAGCTATTAGAGGCAAACTCTATATCTTAGGGCAAAGCCTTAGAGCAGAGAAACTACGAGTTGTTAATATCTTAAAGCAATGCACTAAATGCTAAGGATTTAGCTACCTTAAGGTTAGATGCTTAAAATTTGCCTGCTAAATTTGCAGCGAAGTACACTACACTAGCTAACACAAGTGTAAGTCTTGTGCTAGTAAAGGAAAACCTTGTATCTACACTATATTTAAGTGTACTAATTGTAGCAGACTTTATGCAGCAAACAGCTAAGAGTGTGAAATCCTACAGGCTAGGACAGCTAAGAATAATTAAACAAATTAGTATGAGTAAAGTCCTACAAATAAATGTTAATAGAAGTAGCCCTGCTATAGAAAGCGCGATTACCCTAGCTATTACAGCAAATGCTACGATTATTGCATTATAAGAGCCTTAGTTAATAGGAGGACCTTATAAAGATACTAGGTTAATTGCTTATCTAGACTTTATGCAAATACTACTAAATTATTAAGGCCTACGACTTAGAATTCTATTCTATAATTAAAAGGATTTAGAAGTAGAAGTTAATCCTTATATTAGCGACGACAACGACTTTCAAGCTATTTTAATACAACTTAACACAAGAAAGACCTACGTCTATAACATTTACAATAAGAAAAGCCTAAGACAAGGGCTAAATACGACAATAATCTAAAGACGCCTCTTAGGAGAGCTAATTAAATTACATTTAATTATCTTATAGGATTTTAATTGTCACTACCCTAGATAGAGCCTACAAGAATGCAACCTAAATTCACAAGTAGAGGACTTAGTAGAGTAGGTTGATAACTAAAACCTATCTCTATTAAATACTATAGGAGTTAGCACTTTCTTTAGAGCTTATATGTAAAAAGAGAGCGTACTTAACCTTACTTTTTTAACAAGCAATATAGCTTCTATAATTATAGACTAGCAAGTTATCCTTAAAGCCAGATTAGACTATTACGCTATCCTGTTTAGTATTGTTAACTAAGGGCAGCTACCTAGCTAGCTAAAGAAGTACAACACAAAAAAAACAAATTAGAATCTTTTTAATACTGCCTTACAAGAGGAGATAGCCTAAGTAAAGCTAGAGGATTAATTACTAGCTTTACTACACGCCTTAAACTACCTCTTAAGATAATTACTCCTAGGCCTTAATAATCTTTTAGAGAAGAGGCTAGATAAAATAGCAGAGGATCTTACAACAATAATTTAACAAGCGCTTAAGAGATCTACTCTTCTTATAAACTAAAAACTAAAACTAAAGCCTTAGTAGACTAGTAATCTAGATCTCCTTAAGGCTATCCTAAGTAGGACCTCTCAAGATTACAAGCGAGCAGCAAGGAGAGGAGACAACACGATATACCTATAGAAAAGAGATTACCTAATAGCTAAAAATAAGTACCTTAGAGCTATTAAAAAAGCTAAACTTCACTATTAAGAATAATTCCTTTAAAACGAATTACCTAAGGAGATTTTTAAAGCAATAGCTTATATAAAAAACAACCTCTCTACAAGAATCTCTACTATTAGAGGCAAAGAATCCTTTAGAGAGAAGTGCTAAACCTTTAGAGAGGAGCTATTTCTACCTCCTTCTTCTACCCCTCTTTAATCGCTTAATAATTACTAAGGAAACCTTAAATAGGAGTAGCTAATTCTATCTATAGAAGAGCTCTACACCGCCTGTTAGAAAATAAAAGCTACCTTACTAGGACTAGATAGAATTAGCTGAGAAGTTATCTTAAAAGCATATAATTACTAACTAGGTATCTTCTTTAAAGTGTACTTAGCCTTGTTTAACCTAGGATACTAACTAAGGTGCTAGCGAAAAGCAAGAGGGGTTATCCTTAGAAAGCCTAACAAACTAGACTACTCAATCATAAAAGCATATAGAGTTATCTCCCTCTTGTGCTGCCTTAGGAAGGCACTAGAAAGGCTCTACTTAAAAAGATTAGGTATCCTAGCAGAAACAACTAACCTACTCTACCCCTCCTAAATAGGAGGCAGGTTAAAGAAATTAGCTATTAACGCAGGACTCCTTTTCTATAACAATATACAACAATAGAGAAAGTAAAACAGAGTTAATTTAACAGCCTTTTTAGACATTAGAGGCGCTTTTGACTATTTATCTAAGAACAAGCTTCTAGAAAATATAAGCAACTAGCAGCTACCTGTATACCTCTTATTATAGACAAACTTATTCCTTACAGAAAGGCTTTTAGAGTTATCCTTTAATAGGTAAACAGAGAACCTACAGAAGGTTAATACTAGTACACCTCAAGGGAGCCTAGCCTCTCCTATCTTATTCCTAATCTACACGAAACTACTATTCTAATCAATTACAGCAAACGACAATATATACTCCTTATCCTATATAGACGATCTTCAAATCTCAATATTAATAACATCTATTAGGAAAAACATTAAACTGCTTAAAAAGGAGTTAGCAAACCTCTTTAACTAAGCAAAGAAGTTAGCTATTAAGTTTAATAGCTTAAAAACAAAATTTGCAAACTAGACAGAATTAAGAAAAGATACAAACAGAGTCCTTAAGCTACCTACTTAAGAGACTTTCTAGCTAAAAAGACAAGTTAGGTAGCTAGGTATCTTTTTTGATAATACTCTGAAGTTTAGAGACTACTGCTATATAAAGGTACAACAAGCAAACTAGGCCTTTTTCCGCCTAAGCAGGCTAGCTAATATTAATAAAGATCTCTTACTAAAGGCAATAAGGCAATTATACCTAGCGTGTATTACTAGCGTAGCTAATTACAGATGCTAGCTATTTTAGAAAGGCTAACAACACGTCCTTAACAGCAGGCAAAAACTTTAAAACTAGGCCTGTAGAAAGATCTTAGAGACTTTTAGATTTTCCCCTGCAATGCCTAGTAAAGTAGAAGCCGCTCTATTTCTACCTAGAGTCAGGCTAGACAACAGTATAAGGAGATACGCCTTTAGATTTACTTTATTAGATCTAAACTACCCTCTAAATGCTGCAATCTATAACAATAGAGGAGAGTAACTTAATTAAATACAACTATCTATTACCTCAGCCCTCTTAGACAATACAGAGGAAATATAACACTACGCCTTTACGCTATAGAACGTTAAGACTCCTTACAAGGTCCTTATATCAAATAAGCTAAAAGAGATTGAAGTAGAAAGCTATAAGAAACTATTAGCAGACAACAACCTTCTATTAATATACTTAGATGCCTCGGCTACAAGGGATAGCAAAGGAATAGGCGTAAGCGTTGCCTTCTACAAGGGAGCTACTCTTATTAAGGAAATACAAGCAAATATAGGAAATAACTAACTAGTTTACAACAGTAAACTTAAAGGTATTACTTTAGGGCTAGAGACAGCAATCAGCCTATTAAGCATATGCTAAAACGTCAATATCTACGCAGATAATTAGGCGGCTTTATTTTAATTAAAAAACACTTTAAACAACCCTAGCTAAGTGTAGCAAATTAAGTGTATTAGAGCAGCAACTTAACTAGAAGAAAAAGGCATTACTCCTACACTACATTAGGTCCTAGGACACTAAGATATACTAGGAAACGATTAAGCAGACCTACTCGCAAAAGAGGCTACAAAAATAAACCCTTTAACAAGTAAAATAAGCCTAGCAGTTGTTAGCTCTTAAATTAAACAACTAGCTAATGTTAATTAGTTAAGCCTCCTTAAGAACTACAGGAAAAAGGCTACTACTAAGAACCTAAGCACCTACTTAGCAACCTTTAAATAGAAAATAAGGAAACAGATACTTATCCCTTCTACTAGGAGAGATATATCTAGCTCTTTCTTTTAATTAAAACTAGGTCATAGCTACCTAAAGAGCTATCTATTTAAGAGAGGCAAAGTAGAATCTAAAACTTGCCTATGCAATTTTAGAGCTACTTAAGACACGGCTTATAGAATCCTTAGGTGCCAACTATATAAGGATAGTAGAGCTATACTTTAAAACTCATGTACAGAGCTAATCTCTCTATAATATCTATTGTAAACAGAAGCAGGTATTAAGGCTATAATAGCCTTTATTCATGAAACTAGGGTTGGTACACAGGCCTAAAGGACGTTAAACTACGAGGAGGACGTTAAATGGTGTTACAATAAAAAAATAAAAAATCTAGACTAAGGGTATTTTACTACAAAAACTACAAAACACTACTACGTGATTTGAGGGGACAACTTAGGAGGAGGAGGATGGTGTTACCCGCTAAGGGAGGAACCATGCAACATAGACAGATAATTACAGCTAGGCAACTACGACGCCGTCACGTGACTGCTTACTAACAAGCGCTCATCCACGAGCGCAACTACGTGACTACTTACTAACAAGCGCTTATCTACGAGCGCAACTACGTAACTGATTATTAACGAGCGCGATCGTCTACGAGCGCACGCTCGTACACGAGCGCCACATTTATTAGTATATAGCAGTAGACGATATGCCCTTATAGCATATTGTGTTCAACTTAGAGTTTTACCTTAGTAATTAATCTAAGGATTAAGACTTGATTCTTAACTCTCGTGTTATTACATTAATCTTCTAATCGTGCTAACACACCTCGTACTATTACATCGATCTTCTAATCGTGCTAGTACACCCCGTGTCCTTAGTACTCGTTCATTTCCCGAGAACTAACCTAGATCATCTTCGGACGATCTTCACACTAAGCTCATCATCTCTCTTTTTCTTAGAGTTAGAGGACTTAACTAAAGTCTTTTTCTCCTTTTTAGTGGATTTCTTATTCTCTGTACAATATGCAAACAGATAGCTCTTCTGTTTACAGTTAAAACAGCGTCTTTCTTTGTACAACTGTTCTAACTCCTAGTTACTAAACTGTTAATGTTTAGCAGTTCTTCCTGTGTATTCTATCCCTTCTATCTAGTCTCAGTTTGAAAGAGAAGGAGGGGGAGAAGTTCTCCTAGATTTATACTCCTTAGGCTTGTTGTCTCTTCGTTTAGAGTACTCCTCTATTCTGTAGAAGTAATTAGCAATCTCTATTGCCTTGTTTTGTAGACTGTCTATATCCTTATAAGTAATACCTACAAGTTTGTCTTAAAGTTTCTAAATAAGACTTTTTTAGAAAAGCATCATCCTTGTATCTTCGTCTAAACTACTATTAGATAATAGCAGTTGCTCCTAGAATTCCATGATGTATTTGTAGATGCTTTTTTTGCCTTAGCTCATAGACTAGAGCTTGTTCTTAGCTCTCTCTGCACTATAGGGATCGCCAAACATTTAGTCAAAAAAGTTTAATAGCTTATTAAAGTTCTATGAATTAGAAATCCCTATTCAGTTGAGGAAAGGCAGGGTGAGAGTTGCAGCTGAGCCTTTTAGTCGGCTAAAGGCGTAGTCGCAAGTTCTTTTATCTGTGTTAAAGTCTTCTTTGTTATTTTCTACCTTAGCAGTAAGTTGTTGTTAAAAGATTTAGTACATCTTTCTATTTCCGTTAAAGGTATCAGGATCTAGTTGTTTAAAACGCCTAGGCGATTAAGCTTGTTGATTCCCTAGGGCAGCTAATAGAGTAGGTAACTAAGTTGGTAGTTGAGGTTGTTGTTCTACCCTAGGCTCCCTTTCTTGTTGCAACGTGCCTATAGCCTCCCAAGCTTGAAAGGCTTCTTGTATCCTTGTAGAAGTAGCCATCTCATCTAGGCCACCCGCTCTACAAAGACCTTCTAAAGTAGTCTCTACTTCAGGTCTACTAACACCATCTCAGTGTAGTTCTGCTATCCTCACAGCTAAAAAAGCTGCTGAGGGTTCTGCCATTGTATTTATAGGTACTTGCTAGTACTCTATTATTGTCGGCAGGGATCGTTGTAGGTGCTACTACGCTTAGTAGGCTTATCCTTCGTGTAGGAGCTACTACGCTTAGTAAGCTTATCCTTTCGTGTAGGAGCTACTACGCTTAGTAGGCTTATCCTTCGTCTGTTTTTTCTGGGGCTACTACGCTTAGTAGGTTTATCCAACGGATTTAACCGCCTTAGGGACTTTTACAACTAAGTATCTCTTAGCACTTTCTAGTGCTTCTCTTACTGTTAATTCCTCGGTGGATTAAAAACAGTCAACTAATTAACCAGCAGTCTAATTAATTAGGATCTCGTCCGTAGATATAGCTCTAGCAGGCTGCTAAGTACTACGTAGCTACGCGAGTAGCTAAAGAAGGATCTAATTTAATTGTAAGGGTGCGTTAGGTTGACTAAAGATGCAAGGTAAATAGTGATTAAATTAGATAAAGAACTATAGAGAGACTACGTAAAAGTTTTTATATTTAACCCGGATAGTTAGGACTAACCGAGGTTAAGACTAACTGAGGTTATCAGAGGTTTGCCGGGTCAGCTGACAGTTAGCGTAACTAGTGCAGCTGGTAGTGTAGTTACTAGCAGAAGCTACCAGATCAGCTAGAAGCTAGCGCAAATAGTGCGGCCGATAGTCAGCTGCTAGTGCTGAGGTAAGAAAAGCCAACGAAGGCCACAGGCCGAGTACTAAGGAACATCAAGGCTTCAGCCCTTTACAATCTATAAGTTCTCTTCTAAATTGTTATGTTTATAAAAGTATAGGCTTTGTCTCTTGTCTTACATATATACTGCGTATTCGTCGTTTAGACAATTATACTATAAGTATTTACATTTAGGCATTCTCTTAAGTCTCTTAGGAAACTATTCTTACTTACACTTATTAGAATAGTAGATTGTACAGCTGTTAGGTATACATGCAGTTTATAAATACTTCGTATGTTCTAGGTTGCGCAGGTCTATCTAATAGTTTATATTTTTAGCGCGGCTACTATCTTAAGCCTTACGCTGCTAGCGTGTTGCCTAGAGTTTGTTGTAAATCTTCTTTCCCTTTTTGTCTAAGAGCTAGTGCGCTAGTTTATTCGAGGATACCTTAGTATCTTTAGTCTATTTCTATACGAAATTGTGGTGTATAGCCTTGTTAATAGTTACTACTAAAGTAATTCCTTTCTTCTAAAGTTCCTCTAGTAAATTAGTATACTAAGTATATTTTTTATTTTTTAAGGTGTCAAGGGTGGTGGTTGTTGTTGTAGTCAAAATGGGGTTCCAAAAAAGTGAAAAGCAGCTACCCTCTACTAATCAATCGCAAAAGTCAAAAAAAAATTGTGTGTAGTCAACGAGATTCGAACGGTGGGTGGATGAGTTCTAGGAGGAAAGCTCAGACCACCGAGCGATAATCAGGGTCAAAAAATTTGCTAAGATACCAAAAAACGACACCAGTTGAAACGTGTCCAACGGCGATTGCCAGCCTATAGCTGACAACAGAAGTATATTTTTAACATGTTTCTTTGTAAAGTTCTGTAAAGATTTCCTTAAGTCGTCTAAGCTACCTTAGCAGAGCTTTAATCTTCTCTGCTAGATTTATTATGTATTTAGTCTTTAAGGGTTGTGTAGAGAACAAGGAGCTAGAAACAGTAGTTTAGGAGAACTAGATAGTTGATTCTGTCTTTCTATTTGCGTCTAAGACGCTCTATAAATACAAAGGAAATACTGTAGTCTGTAACAATAGTTGTAGAGCTTAGAGGGATGCCTCTAAGCACAGCAAGTGTTTTGTAGAGCTTAGATGTAAGTATCTTAGCTTAGCGTAAAATCTCTAAGCCTCGGTGTAAAAGCTCTAAGCCTTAGTGCTTAGCGCTCCGCGTGCCGTGCAGGCCTTGACGCTTAGGCCTAGAGCCTTATAGCTAAGGCGCGTGGCTAGTATATACAACACACCCTCTAGGTAACTAAGACTTTAGTTAGCTATACAGACCTCTATAGTTATAGCGCGTCCTATAATACGCTGCGTACGCGCGCCTTACTGTAAGGCGCTAAAACAATAATATATTTTCAAGCCTCCTAGGCTTAGTATCTAACACCACTATAGCTGCTGTAAGTATTATTTAGCAACTTACTAAAATCCTTTAAAAGCAATACTAGTTGCTTTTTTCAAGTTCTACTATACTCTTGTAAAGCTTTTTTTAAGCTATTATTAGTTACTCTATACCTCTGTGCGGCTTCTAGCTCTATTTTAGTACTCCTTCTATTTAGTTCCTAACTCTATACAGAAGTTAAAACTATAAAAAGCTACTGCTGCCTACACTGCTGCCCGCGCCTCTATGCGCGCTGCTGCTAGGCCGCCTTTGCCTTTACCTACGCTCTCGCTCTTGCTAGAGCTATAGCTACCTTTACTAAACTGCGCTTCTTGTGTAAAGTTGATTAGTGCTGCTTTAAGTATAGTATTAGCCTACATGTCTAAAAAGCGTGTAAGCAAGGTTAAACCCTTAGTTAAGACTACCTACAGGCATAAGACCTTAGCAGCAACCTCTAGTTATTAGAACGCACTTAGTGCGTATTACAGCGTGCCCTGTCTTAGGTAAGTTAAGAGCGCTTTATCTAGCAGCTCTAACAGAGCTTGTTAGGACAAGGCCTCTAGCTCTAGAGCGCACTACTAGTAGTGCTCTAATAGAAAGACCTACAAGGTCCTGTATATAATTCTTTCTTAAATTTCAAGCTTCTACTTATAATTAAAGCTCTTGAATTGCTATCTTTTTAGCTAAGAAGCTTCTTAATAAGCTCTAAAAAGATACGCTATTGTAAGCCCTTTTCTTATCTTTTTTTAAGCTCCTTATACTAACAAATTGTAGGGCAAGTAGGCTAAAAAGCCTATAAGCTACTGTCTACGTCCTTCTAAAGGAAGCAGCTAAGGAGAGGTAGTCTAAAGAGGACTTTAGTAGTAAAGAGGAAGGTTAGGATAACTAGGATAAGCTTACTAGCTCTTCTAATAGTCTCCTTACGTGTCGTCTACGCGTTAAGGAGCTGTTAGGTAAGTCAGTAGACTTCCTAGTTACCTAAAAACTTATTTAGGAGGGGGTTGTCCTCCTAGAATTTTGATTGTTCTCTAAGAGTAGAGGGCGATTCAACTCTAAAAATCAAATACCTATCTCTTCTCTTTTAATGCTCTATTTCTCTTAGAAACCCTTATAAGATACGTGTCTTATATTAATAAGTTCTTTAAAGTGTTTTAGCTTCTATCTTAATAAGTATTTAGTAAGTCTATTAGCTAGCATCTTAGCTATTAGCAAATACTTAATTTAAAATAAGCCTTTAGCGTGCTCTTAGCAGAGCTACATGTTCTATATATCTATATATCAGAGCTTAGTAGTAATTCTCTCTTACTCTCTAATAACTAGGCGTATAGTTTACTAGTTATTATAGAAGATCCTCTAGGCTCATAAGACTACAAGTTTAAGCTTATTAATTAGCTTCTTAAGCGCTATAGACTCTTTTACTATATATTTTAACACAAGAAGCTTAGCTTCTATAGTTAAAGTTATTACTATAGCTTAACAAACTACTTTCTAAACAATAAGTCCTCTAAAAAGTATAATAACGTAGCTTTAAGAAGACTAATAAGTCTCTAAATTATCTACAAAAGACGCGTCTCTATATATAGTAAGCTTTTTACTATTATTATTACTGTATGTAATCCTCTTATGCCTCGTATAGTAGAAGTATTATATAAGATAATCTATAGCCTTTATGTAAGCTTCTAAAGAGTTAGTAAGAAAGTAAGAGAGCTTAGAAACTGCATAGGCAGCGTTAGGACCTAGTATAATAGCTATATTAAGCGCACTGCTTACGTGTTCTTAGTAGGCCTTAATTTAAGGCTTAAGAGCCTCCTCTAGATTTTTAACTAGCTCCTCTAAGAGTAGAGGAGTTTTAGGGAATCTACTAAAGGCGTCTAAACTTAAGTGTTTAGCGACTTTATTAATATAAGTGTCGTGTAGTAGCGCTACTATACGCTTCTTATAGTCTCTTACTGTCAAATTTGGGGCATCAGCGCGGTTAATCAGAAGGTCGGTGAGACTAGAGAAGGGGTCTGCAAGGGTGATCAAGGGGTAGCGCTTAAGGAAGCTAAACGCGCTAGCGCCGCTAAGGGCCACACAGAATCCTGATTATAAAAAGACCACTTAGAGCATATACAATCTAGACACAGAACACCAACAATCAATCATTAATACTATCAACTTATTATCACTTATATTATCATTATCTTACTAGTATTACTTAACCTCTAATATCTGACAATTATGAGTCTCACTGCCTCAACTAAACGAGGTTTAACAAACTACTAAACTATACAAGCTATTAAAAAGATGTCTACTCTACCTCTACAAGACTCCTCCGTGATCCTTACTAATTACACAAACTAGATTAAATAGATCTGCTAGATTAAAACGCGCACTAACTCCCTACGCGTGTAAGAAAAGATTAATCTAAACCTTACAATCGAACCTATCACTAAACTAGAAGTACCCTAAATGCCTTATCTGAGCGACTATTAAGCGTCGCAATAAGCGATAAATGCGTACGCTGCATTACACTAAGGTAATTACGGCGATAGCGCACCTATACTACCTTTTATACCTACATAGCCCGCAGATCTATTAACGAACGCAAGAGTCTTATACAAAGAGGATCTAGAGATCTATAAGTTAGAGCTAGATGAATACAAGGCAGAAGATTAGAAGTACACAAGGGAATAAGTAGCTTTAGATAAGATTACGCAAGAAATACAGCGTATAGTTAACAACTACTTATATACAAACTACTATTAAGCAAGACAATTATATTGTTAGTAGATCGCTAACTTAATAGCTACTATAGGCATTAACGCTAAAGATAAGATTAAGGAAGCTTAAAAGCAGTACAAAACTGTAATAAAGCCGCCTAGAGTAATTAACTTATAGGAGACATAGCTTACTAAAGTTAATTACGCTATAACTAAGGATAAAGCTGTTAGAATACCTAAGTGCTAACTAGACGCGTACGTAAAGGAGGACTTTACCTAAGCTATAGCAAAGCACTTAGAATAATAGACTATATTATTTGCATCTTATAGATTAAAGAGTTCTTTAATTACAGTTAAGGATATAATCTGCGACTATTAAGATTACATACAGCTCTTCTACCTATCTAAAGCAAAGTTAACTAAGGCGTCCTTTAGAATAGCTACAGGAGCTAGATTACTAACGCTTAATAAGGATAAATTAGACAATTCTAAGTAGAAGCGCGAACAGCGCTAAAATTAGAAGCCTATTAAGGATACTTAATTAAACAATATCTAATACACTATAAGTAAATGCAAAGCTTATAATATAAGATATACGCTTAAGGATTGCTAGTACGCGCACCTTAGCAACGCGCTAGACTAGTAGCAACCCTAATAAGACAGGATAGATCAAGTCTAATTACGTATTAACAACAGCCTAGCTATACAAGAAACAATTTATAACTCTAAGTAGTAATTACAATTTTAAAGACCTGTAATTAAGAAGTTATATACAGCAACGCCTACAGTTAAGCATAATAACTAACTATATAGTTAGAAGATTAGAGAGATTAACTATACGTTTATTAAGGCCTTATTTAAAGTAATCTAGGATACGTATCCTTTGTAACTATTATAGATCCTTAACTCTAGATTAACTTATTACGTCTCTAATAATACTAGCTAATTCACTAAAACACGATTAGCAAGGCAAAGAGACTTCCTATAAACAGGTAACTCACTAGTATAGATTAAGGCATATATATTAGTTACTTTAATAGTAGCTAGTAGTAGGACGCGAAGCTAACTACACCTAAAAGACGTAGTATACTGCTCTAATCTACTCTGCAATCTTGTCTTGTTTAAGATACTCTGCTTACAGAGCTTATAGTAAGATACTAAATACAATCTAACAGTCCTTTAACAATTACTTTCTAATAATCTAATTACTAACCTTACTAAGTTACATAGACAGTAGGTGCTTAAAGTAAACCTAATTACTAATTACGTAATAATAGCCTCTAGGGCAGTTAAACTGTGATATAATTAAAGATAGTACGCACGAGCGCTTATATAGCACAAAAGAATAAGTTATCTAGGACTAAGTGCGCTAGAGCACCTTATACAACAATCTGAGGGGGTAAGGATTACTAGAGTGCTTATGGTAGCATGCGACGCCTGTAGAAGAGTGAAAGCTAAAAAGCTAATCCGCCGTACACTGTGCAAGATTGATAAGTCTCTAAGAGAACGTATCTTCCTCAACTTTTATAATTATAAGGTTAATAGCTTAACAAAAAAAAGAAGCTAAATACTAATTATAGACTAAGTTACTAGTTTTATGTAAGACTACTACTTTAAAGATAATTAAACAGCACAAGTAATTCTTAAGTCCTTAGAATTCTTTATTATCTTTATAAAGACCTAATTTAATATTACAACAAAGGTTATTAAAACTATTAACAAGATCGTTACAGTTAAACTAGAAGTTACTTAGTAAGTAGAGTCCTAAGGCATGCAGTTTAAGCCTTCTGCTCCTAATACCTAAGTATAGAACAGTAGAGCAGAACGCTTAGAGGGTGTAATTAAGGATAAAGCACGAGTAATACGACTTAACGCTAACCTGCTGTAGCTACTATAGCCTAAGATTACTCAATTAGCAGTATATCTCTATAAATAAATACCTTAGTACGCAAATTAATAGAGATTACTATATTAAGAGTTTTTTACGCACAACGTATATAGAAATAAAATTATTACCTTACTACGTAAGCTATACTAAAGATACTTATAAGCATACAGGTGCAAGGCGTTTGCAATAACAGATAATATAAAGCACAGCAAGCGTAAACTACAGTAGCTTAATCCTAAGGCATAGATTAGATACCTAGTTAGATATTAATCTACAAACATTTACTGTATATAGGTGCTACTAATAGCTAAGGTAATTACTACACGCGATGTAGTATTTAATAAAGAATTAATCTTTACTAGAGATAAGAAGAACGTTATAGATAACTTAATGCATAGCACCCTTAAAGAGATTAAAGTATAGATTAGGACTATAGAACTTCCTCTAGAGATCATAAATAACTAAGAAGAGATATAATCTTTTCTTAAAGATAAGTCCTTTAATAAAGGACCTATATATAAAGAAACATATAATTAATATAATTAACGTAAAAGAAAGGTTTAAGTAGATTATCTCTTACCCCTACTAACGCCTCTACTAGTAGCCCTCTTAACTAATCTTATAATAGCAGAGAGCATTAGGCGTGTAGATAATCCTCTTAATATTAAGAGTTAGAACGTCGCCCTTACGCAGCTATTAAACCCTAGGCCTAATTAGCCCTTAAGTACTAGTAGCAGCGAGTGTCCTAATCTACGCAGTGCTAATATAAGATTAAGTTCTATTAGTAAGTCTCTCTAGAAAAACTAGACAGACCTATAAGCTTTAGCGTTTATAGCAAGTACAAGAGCAGAAAAAGTTTAATAATTAAATAATAAGAAACTTAATAGCATAGTAGTAGATTTATTGCTTAAAAGTTAAGGTTATAAGTAAATACTTTTTCTAAGCGAGCTCCTGCTAGCGCTAAGTCTAAACTAACTAAAAGAGAATTACATATTCTACTAGTTGTTTAAAAAGGCTAAAGAGGATTACCTCGTAAGCTATAAGCAATTAAACATATAGTTAGAACTCCTAACACAAAAAGCACGACTAATAGACACCTAGATACTAAAGTCTATGTAGGTATATACTTATAAGATTAATAAAGATTATTAGTTTATTAAGTGCAAAGCGCGCTTAGTCGTATAGAGTAATTAATAGCGTAACGTTACTGCTTAAGAGACCTACGCTGCTACGTTAGCAGGTTAATCCTTCTAAATAGCCCTCGCGATTACTACCTAATTTAACCTTAAGCTTAAGTAGTATAGCGTTACTAACACCTTCGCACACGCACTAATTAATTAAGTTATATACATAAGAATGCCGCGTAAATACGTAAAGAAGAGAATAATCTTAAAACATAACAAAGCTTTATACAGCTTGTAGATATTGCTACTACTCTAGCAAAAGGACTTTACTACCTATCTCTAACAATGTAGATTTATTGCTATCCTATATAAGCTATGCTGTATAATCTGCTAAGAGATCTTTGTGTTCTTCTACGTTGACGATATTATTGCAATGTATAGCAAGAACTATAGATTAGATACGTAAGCAGCTATTAAGGATATTAAGAAGAAGTACTGTATAACTAGAGAAGACGATCTACATTAGTTTTTAGGTATAGAGTTAATTAGGGATTAATTACAGCGTAAGATCTAGATCTCCTAATTAGCATATATTAAAAAGATTAACTAACTAGTAAGCAACTACTTAATTAAGAGTAATACCTTAATAATTAAGGCTGAACTACTGCTATAAGAAGGCAACGCAACTCCTAGAGAAATTAACCTCTACTAACAAAAGATTAGATTACTCCTATTCGCAGCAGTTAACATAAGACTTAATACGGCCTTTATAGTATCACGCCTAGCTTAATTCCTTACAAACCTTAATCTTGATTATTAGCTAGTAGCTAATCGCGTACTCTTATACCTTAACTATACACGAACGCTCGCACTATAATTTAGTAGAGATAATTACTTAGTTGTTGCAAGTAACGCCTCTTTTGCTAATAATACACTTAATTACAAAAGCTTACAAAGATACGTAATTAAGTTATTTAGTAGACTAATAGCTTAGAAGGTAAACAAGCAAGATATAGTTATAACTTTAACAACTAAAGTAGAACTTCTCGCGCTCTTACAAGTAGTAAAAAAAGCTATATTTATTTAGATGCTGCTTACTAAGCTCTAAGTTTAGATCGTTGACCTAACAATTACTATATAGTGCGATAACCTATAGACGATCTAATTAATCTTAGAGGAGATTTCCTAGTTAACTACGAAGCTACAGCACGTCAATATCTACAACTATTAGCTTAGGCAAGAAGTTTAGAACAAGTGAATTAAGGTAATCTACGTAGAATTGAGCAAGATGCTCGCTAACAGACTTACTAAGCTATTACTAGCTAATTAATAGCTGAGGTTCTTACAACAGATAGGACTGATCGATCTAGGCATACGACTAAGACTAGAGGCTAATCTAGTATTAATAACTAATCAACTTGACGCCTTAGACCTATAATTAACTACCTCACAGAAGAAACAACAAAGAAGGTATTTAGCTTAATCTGTACGCTTAAGCTGAGGGGGTGTATCAAATTTAGGGCATCAGCGCGGTTAATCAGAAGGTTAGTGAGACTAGAGAAGGGGTCTGCAAGGGTAATCAAGGGGTAGCGCTTAAGGAAGCTAAACGCGCTAGCGCCGCCAAGGGCCACACAGAATCCTAATTATAAAAAGGGCACTTAGAGCATATACAATCTAGACACAGAACACCAACAATCAATCATCAATACTATCAACTTATTATCACTTATATTATCATTATCTTACCAGTATTACTTAACCTCTAATATCTGACACTTACAATCTTTATCTCTAGAAACTAGCTAGCCTTTCTTTTATCTTGAACTTTGTAGGTGTCTATAATAGATTAAAAGAGCTTATAGGCTTTAGTTTAGTAAGTTTAGTAATACATAAAGAGTATATCGATTATATAGAATAGTAGGAGTATTAAGCGTTCCATAGTAAAGAATAAGTATAGCTCCTTAGCTAAGGCCTGTAGGCCAAGCTTTTTTAGTATGCTTAAGAACTTGTTATACTATAATAATATCAAGTCTCGTAGACTATACAAGGCTCTCTTAAGCTTAAAGCACTTACTTAGGCACTTGTAACTATCTAGTAGATTACATAAGACTATTATTCCTTTACTAATATATATATTAAAGAACGCGCCTACTACGTTAAGTTGCTGTATCTCTATATTAAACTTAGCTATAATTATAATTACGAGCCTAAAAGATTACGTAGATAGTGTTACTATATACATTAAGTGTATTAAGTTGTTTACTTAAATGTCTCTTCTTAGTATAAGACGTGCTTTACATTTAAGAAAGTAGCTGTTCTCATTAAGCTTGTAGGTAAATACCTACTTAAGAGGAAGAGGCTTAGTATCTTCTAGAATCTCTTCCTTTATCTAAGTACCTTTTAAAAGTAGAGTATTGATCTCTTTTTAGCTAGCCTATCTAAATAGAGTTCTATATTAGTAGTTGTAGAGGTCCTTCTATTTATTGAGAAGCTTTAGGAGATTAATAAAGTGCGTTTAAGATTATTTAACTTTTTTAAGAGCTGCTAAGATTACAGCGTAAACTATAATTAACTCTTTATTAGAGTCTTAAAGCCAAAAGAATAGTGCCTTAAGCTTAGGAGTCTTTAAGGAGTTATATAACAGGCAATATACGCCTACACTCCCTATATTAGGACTACGTTAGTCTTTATCTTTTAGCCTTAAAGAGCTCCTTGTAGGAGATCTTTATACCTTCTCTTTATAAGGTCTTTTTGCTAGCTTTAGCCTTTTAAGACAACCTTTTGATGTGACCACACATTTTGTAGACACCTTTTTAGTAAAAAAAAAGATTTATTACTAACAATAAGTATTAGGGCTCATGCCTTCTTATTAAGCATCACTAGCACGCAATTAGTGTGTCGCTCTAGCATATTTAGACAGAAACGAAGAAAAGCAAAACAAAGTCGCAAATTACCTCTTAACTTAACGCGCCTTATCTTACTTATACTGCCTACTTATGTTAAGGCTTTACTTCTAGGTACTCTTAGACAAATTAAAAAAGTAGCATTATTATTACTTTGCTTTCTAACCTATACATACGACAATAGAACGTCTACTCCTCTTTTCCTGCCTCTTTCTTCTCTATGTAAGGGTGCGTTGGATTGACCAAAAGTGCAAAGGAAACAGTGAATGAATTAGATATCGAACTATAGAGAGAGACTACGTAGGTTTATATATCCAACCCGGGTGATTAGGACTTAACCCAGGTTAGGACTAACCGAGGTTATTAGAGGTTGTCGGATCAGCTAACAGTTAGCGTAAATAGTGCGGCCGATAGTCAGCTACTAGTGCTGAGGTGCTAGTGCTGAGGTAAGAAAAGCCAACGAAGGCCACAGGCCGAGTACTAGAGAACATCAAGGCTTCAGCCCTTTACACTACACACTAAGCAGTTCCTTATATACCTTCTAATACTTTTACTAATACAGGGCTAAAAGTTTTCTCTTGCAATAGCTTAATAAGTAATATTCTTTCCTAGATAGCCTAAAGCCCTAGAACTGTGGATTTCGTGGATAATTCTAGTTCTTAGAGGTTTATTAATAGGTACCTATTTTATATCTTAGTATAGCAGGTTTCTAGAATTATCTAGTTAGTATTTAGAAATAGAAAGTTTAAGATCTGAAGCTGTAGGAAATTATAGTTTACTATCCTTTACAGCTTTCTAGGCTATTTAGTAAGTTTTGTCCTCTTTTTTAGCTTTATCTTATAGATTCTCTAGATCTAACTGCTCTTGTACTACTACTAGATAGCTATTGCAGTTAAAGGTTCTAAGCACTTCTTTTTTCTCTAGTTTCTTGTTAGTAGCTGCAGTTGTAGGTTTAAATACTTGTAAAAACCTCCTAAAAATCCTAGTATCCTAGTTGTTTGCTAGCATATCTTATTGTCTCCTAGATAAGGCATAAGCCCTAGAGTTATTAACTTTAGGCCTGTAGGAAATTTCTATATTAGGAAACCTTTCTAGAAATTAAGCCTATCTTATTTTTCTCTTGCTAAGCTGTCTAGGCTTACTAAAATATTTAAAGTTTTTATAGTCTGTAATGATTATAAACTTCTTTAAAGATTGTAGTATAGCATGCTACTTAAATAAGCAGGAGATAACAACTAGTAATTTCTTGTTATGTATCTTGTAATTACTTTACGTGCTAGTTATCTTTTTTAAATAATAAGCTACTAGGCGTAAGCTTTATTTATTATTATATTGTAAGAGGACTCCTGCTACTACATATCTAGAAGAGTCTATTTCTAGGATTATTTCTCTGTTAGGATCCTATTAAGCTAGTACTAGCTTAGTAATAAATAACTCCTTTAGCTTATTAAAAGCCATTTGCCTAGTTTTTCTTTATTAAAAAGAGATATTACTAGTAAGCCTTAAAAGAGGAGCTACTATTTCTAAATAGTTCTTAATAAATTATTTATAAAAGTTTGTAAAACTAAAAAAACTGTGTACTTCTTTAACATTTATAGGTGCCTGCTAATCTCTAATTGCTTTTACTTTCTTAGGGTCTATCTAAAGTCCTTTTCTAGCCTTAATAATAAATTTAAGGTATTTTGTACTCTGTACGTTAAATTTGCATTTCTAGATATCTAAAGGTAATTTAGCCTTATTAATAGCTTCTAAAACCTTATTTATATTGCGTTAGTGTTCTTTAAGCGTGCTATTAGTGTAAATTAATACATTATTTGGGTAGGCTAAGCAAAAATTGTTAATATACTTGTAGAGGGTCTAATTAATATAGCGTTGAAAGGTACTAAGAGCGTTTGCTATACAAAATAGAGTAACTAGCTACTTATATAACTTAAATCTAGTATAAAAAGCTGTTTTCTACTTATCTCCTACATTAATCCTAATTGTGTAGAAAGCTATAGAAACGTTAATCTTTGTAAACTATTTAGCTTTTGTAATATTATTATGAGTTTCTTAAATAAAAAGTAAAAGATAACAATCTTTCTTTATAATAGCGTTTAAAGCTTAGTAATTAATGCAGAAACAGAATCCTCCTCTAGGTTTCTTAGCAAAAAAGACAAGGGAGGAGGCAGGAGAGCTACTAGCTCTAATCTATCCTTTATTAAGAAGAGAAATAAGCTCCTTTCGTAATACTAAGAGTTCTAGGCAGCTTATAGTGTATAGAGGTCCCTAGGGAGCCTCTTTTTCCTTACCTTTATCGTCTTTCTCTAGTTCAATTTAATGATCTACTTTAGATCTACGTAAAGGAGGTAATACAGAAGCAGTTTTTAGATTAAAAATCTAAGCTAGGTGTTAATAAGCCTTAGGGAGTAAAAGTAGGACTTCTACTTTCTTCTTAAGAGCTAAGGCTTTTTCAATATCTTTAAGAGAAGCAGCGAAAGTCTAAATAGACTTATCCTTTTTCGCCTGCTTAATATAGGAGTAATAAGCTGTTGCGCTTATTTATTTTAATCTCTAATCTCCTTCAATAAGGCGATTCTTAGTGCTAAGTAACTTAATCCTTTAGCTAGAAGAATAGATGTAAATTGTTTTTCTAGAAGGAGCAATAGTAACTTCTCTTCTATTTATCTAGGGCCGTCTAAGTATTAAATTATAACTAGGGTGTGTAGGGCCTATATAACTCTAAATAGTATCTTTATAGCCTTTAATATTAATGTCCAACCTAGCAACTTTGTTGATAGTTCTAGGTTTATCTATAATTCTTCTAATCTCCTAGGAGAAATAGAAATGCATTATAAGTTAGCGTTCTTAATAAGTTAAGGGCTAATAAGCGAGTATGCAAGGTTTCCTGTATTAATTAAAGTAGAGGCGAAAGTGTAACAATCTACTAGCGCTTCTAAAGTAATTCTATTGCTGCTTATATTCTTTTTAAAGTTTGCCTACTCCTTAACTAAGTTATCTTAACTTATTAGAGGCTCCTGCTAGTGACTTTAAATAGGAGCTACTCTTTTTCTAAATTTAAGTTTTTATTTAAGCTTCCTTTGCTAAGCTTATTATCTTTTTTCATAGAGTTAGAGGACTTAACTAAAGTCCTTTTCTCTTTTTTAGAGGATATCTTATTCTCTGTATAATATGCAGACAGATAGCCTTTCTATTTATAGCTAAAACAGCGTCTCTCTTTGTATAACTGTTCTAACTCCTAGTTACTAAACTGTTAAGGCTTAGCAGTTCTTCCTATGTATTCTATCCTTTCTATCTAGTCTCCTTTTAAAGGAGAAAGAGGGGGAGAAGTTCTCTTAGATTTATACTCCTTAGGCTTATTGTCTCTGCCTTTAGAGTACTCCTCTATTCTATAGAGGTAATTAGTAATCTCTATTGCTTTGTTTTGCAGGCTATCTAAATCCTTATAAGTAATACTTACAAGTTTATCCTAAAGTTTCTAAATAAGACTTTTTTAGAAAAGCATTATTCTTTTATCCTCGTCTAAACTACTATTAGATAATAGTAGTTGTTTCTAGAATTCTGGAATATATTTGCGTATACTTTTCTTGCCTGAGCTTATAGACTAGAGCTTGTTCTTAGCTCTCTCTGCACTATAAGGATTTCTAAACATTTAATTAAAGAAGTTTCATAGCTTATTAAAGTTCTATAAATTAGAAATCCCTATTTAGTTGAGGAAAGGTAGGGTAAAAGTTACAGCTAAGCCTTTTAGTTAACTAAAGGCATAGTTACAAGTCCTTTTATCTGGGTTAAAATCTTCCTTATTATTTTCTACCTTAGTAGTAAGCTGTTGTTAAAAGATTTAGTACATCTTTCTGTTTCTATTAAAGGTATTAGGATCTAGTTGTTTAAAACGCTTAGGCGTTTGTTGATTTCCTAAGGCAGCTAATAAGGTAGGTAACTAAGGTAGAGGTTGTTGTTTTACCTTAGGCCCTCTTTGTTGTAGCGTGCTTATAGCCTCTTAAGCTTAAAAGGCTTCCTGTATACTCGTAGAAGCAGCTACCTTATCTAAGCTACCTGCTCTACAAAGACCTTCTAAAGTAGTTTCTACTTTAGGTCTGCTAATACTATCTTAGTGTAGTTCTACTATCCTTATAGCTAAAAGAGCTACTAAGGGTTCTGCTATTGTATTTGTAGGTACTCGCTAGTACTCTATATTGTTGACAGAAACTGTTATAAGTGCTACTACGCTTAGTAGGCTTATCCTTTGTCTGTTTTCTAAGGCTACTACGCTTAGTAGGCTTATCTAACGAATTTAAACGCCTCATTTCTAGGGCTACTACGCTTAGTAGGCTTATTTAACGAATTTAAACGCTTTAGGGACTTATACAACTAAGTATCCCTTAGCACTTTTAATCTAGTGCTTCTTCTGTTAATCCTTTAGTAGATTTAAACAGTCAACTAATTAACTAGTAGTCTAATTAATTAGATTCTTGCGCGTAGATATAGCTCTAGTAGGCTGCTAAGTATAACGTAGCTACGTAAGTAGCTAAAGAAAGATCTAATTTAATTGTAAGAGTGCGTTAGATTAACTAAAAGTGCAAAGGAAACAGTAAATAAATTAGATATTGAACTATAGAGAGAGACTACGTAGGTTTATATATCCAACCCGGGTGATTAGGACTTAACCTATGTTAAGACTAACCGAGGTTATCAGAGGTTGTCGGATCAGCTAACAGTTAGCGTAAATAGTGCGGCCGATAGTCAGCTACTAGTGCTGAGGTGCTAGTGCTGAGGTGCTAGTACTGAGGTGCTAGTGCTGAGGTAAGAAAAGCCAACGAAGGCCACAGGCCGAGTACTAGAGAACATTAAGGCTTCAGCTCTTTACACTCTATCGCTATTTCAACGTTATGCAATAGCTAGCCTAGCTAGTTAATAGTTTATTTACTCAGCCTATACATGATTAACAAGAAGAGAAGGATACTAAAGTAGAGTATTTTAAGTACTTTACTAGTATTAGTAAATATTCTATAGATCTTGTATTCTTTCTACAACTAGCTAAATTAAGGCTTAATATTCTTTTTGTATATAGAGATATTGTAGATTCTAGAGTTGTTTATAAGAGATATAATTATAAAGTTTTAAAGAGGCTAAGTTTGTAGATGTTTAATAAACTTAAGTGTCTATATAATTAGCTGAAGCTAGACTAGTTTAGAGGCTAAGTGTATAACAAGAAAGTTTCCTATCTTTAGATAAGATTTAAGGTTAAGGAGATACTTATTGCAGAGGTTGTACGCTATTATAGTATATTATATACGAATTATTTGTATGCAGTGCTATTTAAAAGGTAAGAAGCAGTAGATAAGAAATAGTAAGTAAGAAGTAGCAGCTTTATAAAGTATTGCAGGCTCCCGCTGCAGTACGTACGTGTCTTTTCTCTCCTCTATTATATTATGTTGCAATCTTATTATAATCCTACTATAATCCTGTTGTTAGCTATAGGCTAGCAATCGCTGTTAGACACGTTTTAACTAGTGTTGTTTTTTAGTTCTTTAGCAAATTTTTTAACCCTAATTATTGCTTAGTAGTCTAAGCTTTCCTCTTAGAACTTATCTACTTACTATTTAAATCTCGTTAACTATATATAATCTTTTTTTTAGACTTTTGCGATTAATTAGTAGAGAGTAGCTGCTTTTTACTTTTTTAGAACCCTATTTTAACTACAACAACAACTACTACTCTTAACACCTTAAAAAATAAATAAAGTCTTTTTACTAGAAGATTTTAAGAAGCTCTAGTTAGTGTTGTAGGATTCTTAGCACTGCGCTAGGCGTCTTTAGAAGTAATCCTTTCTTCTCTTTAAGACTATAAGAGTCTTAGCACGTCTATTAAGCTTAATCTACTAGTTATTTATAATTTTTAGGAGCTAAGCAGCTTATTACTACTACTTACAGCTCTTTAAGTTAGGGTGCTTTGCCCTAGTATTTACGCTCCTAGTAAAGGAGGCGCTAGCGTTACTTTAGGCGTTAGTAGCTATCTTAAAGGACTTTTCTACCTTGCACGAATTCTCTAGGAAGCATTAGCTTAACGCTCTTTACGTACTATTAGTGTACTACCTATTAGAGTTTATAATAGGCCTTCTACAGTCTTTATTACTAGCTAATTACTTATAAGCTGTAAGTCCTCCTGTGTTGTTACTACTACTTAACTTATACTAGTAAGCTGTTTAAGCACTTCTCTAGCCTTACTACTTTTATCTTTATTAATAGTATTTACTTTAAGCACTGCGTCCTGCCTAGGCAGCTTATCAGCTAGTTCTTAGTAGTACAGCGTCTTATTAAATATAACGTTATATATTATAATAACTTAGTTAAGCGCTAGAACTTATATATAGTATATGCTAGAGGCTCTGTAGCCTACTAAGTAACTAATATAGCCTTTAAGAAGAGTCTTTAAGCTCTTCTTATATTGCCTAGCTACTCTATTCTTGTTTAAGAGATAGACGCGGTAGCTATAAGCGTATATACTATTCTAATCTAGTTTTATATTAACTATAAAGCTCTTAAGAGGCTTAGGCTTATAGTGCTTAAAGTACTCTCTACTTTATTACTTAAAGAGCTTGTTTAGTAAGCACAAGCTATATATATAAGAAAGACTTATATTATAAAGCTAGGCTATAGCTTTAATAAATTCTAGCTAGAGTTTCTTAAGTAAGTTTACACTTGCCCTTATTTTAATTAACTTAGTAATTAGCTCTTAGCTTGCTCTTTTGGTAGCTCTATTTAGTTTAAGTGTATATAGTAGAGAAAGTTTAATAGTAATACTACGTTCTTTATACTATATTTAGTTCTATAATATCTCTTACTAAGAGAGTATTAAAGAGTTATTATCTTATGTAATTTTAACTATCTAGAGCTTATAATAAGCTTTTAAGAGTACCTTAATATATTAAAAAGCTCTTATAATTTCTAAGATAGATTTTGCTTATGGAATATATTTATAGAGCTTGCTACTAAAGGTGTCTTTTATTACTTATATCTACTACTCTCCTAAACAACTTTAAGGCATGTCGAATAAGTCTTATAAGATCTTCTAGTATAGCTAAAGAGAGAGCTCCTTTAGCCTTTATAATATAACTTATTTTATATAAGCTTAAGCACAGTACTTATACTTAATATATATTATTTCTTTAATATTTACGCCTTAAGCTACGTTAATAAGTGCTTCTAGCGCTTTAAGACCTAAGTGCCTTATATAAGTGTACTAAAAGTCCTCTAAATTACTCTTTAAATAGGTTACTTATAAGCTTTTAACTAAAGGTATTACGTTTAAAACAAGCTTAAGATTAGAAGATAGTAACTTATATTTAAAGAATAAGAGGTTAAAATAGTATTTAAGCCTTGCTAGTATAATGTTAATATCTAGTGTACTTTAGTAGAGAGTATTGTCTAGGCTTAAGTACTAGACTCTTTTTCTATATAGGCAAGCTTCTAAGACAATATTTAGATAAAAACCTTTAATTACTACTATACCTATAAGTATAAGGTCCTTAATTTTATTACTATATATTACAAAAAGTGTGTATATATATCCTCTAGCTAGAGCGTAATTTATTAATTAGTTAGTATTTGATTTCTAATAGTTATAAGCCTAGTTTAGTTAAACCTACGTAAGCGCTTTTAATGTAGTTACCTAGTAAGGTAAGTAACTATAAGTAAGAAAGCAGTAAAAAAGATAAAAATAAGCCTAGAAGATATTAGAACACATAGAGATAGCCTAACAAGGTAGATCTCTTATAAAGTAGGTATGCTAAGAGAGCGCTAGCGCTAGTAAGCTAGTAGCCTAGCTTTCTACTTAAGAGAGCGCTAAGAGAAGAGCTAGTATGCTCTTATGTCGATTAACTAGCAGTAAGCACTACTAGTAATCTAGAGAGTGTATCGCAAAAATTGTATATATATATCTTCTAGCTAGAGCATAATTTATTAATTAGTTAGTATTTTGTTTTTAAAACTATATAATCTACGTAGAACTTAGCGTAAGATATGCATGCCTTAGCTACTAATAAAGAAAATCTAAGTGCCTACCTCTACTATCTCTGCCTCTCTAGCTAGTACGAAGGAGCCTAGTATAAGTAGTTCTCTATTATTAACTAAGTGCAACGCAGCTCTACTATCTAATATAATACTCTGTAATAGTATATAAGCTTTAAAGTTGCTAGTGTAGTATACACTAAGATTCTTATTTTCCTTAAGAAGCGCTAAGTTAATTAAAGATATAACTATACTACCTAAGAAGGCCTTTAACTTGCTCTTTTTTATCTAAGAGAGCTTATATCCTACTTTATTAAGTTTATTTTATAGTTCTTTGTACTAGTTAGTATATAAGCGTTTTTAAATCTTTTTAGATTTTTCTTTACTAATATTATAGTTAACCTTTAAGCAGGCCTTAATTGCTACTAGAAGTATATAGCATTCTACAAGATTCTAGTAATACTAACTATTATTACTATCTTAATATAGGCACTTAAGGCCGTATTTATAGCTTATACTTCTAGCGTCTTATTTTAGTAGACAAAGTTTTAAGCTTCTTAATATAGTATAAGCTCTTAAGGATTTAGCTAAGCTTAGTAAGCTAATTAAGCGCTAGTAGAGTATTTCTAAGAATACTTAACTAGTTTAGTCTAGATAAAGATAATCTTTCTCTAGTATTTAGTGCTGCTAGTAGAGTATCTTTGTATCGCTAGCTTATTTAGAAGAGTATTTAGCTTATACAGTGTCTAGAAAGTTAAATATAGTAAGCTTACTGTCTACTTTAGGTATCTTTAGCCTTTTAGCTTTTAGTTAGTTTATTTACTACTTATTATACAAAGCTTATAGTTCTATAGTACTAAGCTTTACCTCTTTAAGACTTACATAGTACTCCTAGCATGTTACTATTTAGTAAATAACATCTATTAGCGCTAGTTTAAGCTATAATTGCTTTATAAGCTTATTAAGAGTCTAGCTTAGTTTATCTATAAGTCTTATTATAATTAGAGCTAGTAACTACTTATTTATAGTTGCGTAGACTTAATCCTAAATATACTATAGTACGCGTGCGTTTATAGCCTAGTCTATATACCTTGTATAATATCTATTAAGCTTTCTATTATAGGCTTTAAGCTTTTCTTTAGAAGAGTCCTCTATAGGCACTAAGAGCCTTAGAAGTATCTCTATTAATATATTAATAGTTACTATAGCTTCTAGGTTAACATATTCTTAGCTTCTTTAGATTAAGCGTTATACTTTAGCTAGGTGTACTAGTAAGTCTAGCTTGCGTAGCCTAAGAAGCGCGCTAAGTCAGTAATTTGCAGAGAGTCGCTCGCTATTAAAGTATTTATAATTAGTAGCTTTAGCCTTTTAAGATAACCTTTTAATGTAACTACATATTCTGTAGACACATTTTTAGTAAAAAAAAAGATTTATTGCTGATAATAAGTATCTAAGCTTACACCTCCTTATTTAGTATTACTAGCACGCACTTAGTGTGTCGCTCTACTATATTTAGATAGAAATAAAGAAAAGCAAAACAAAAACGTAAATTACTTCTTAACTTAATACGCTTTATCCTACTTATACTACCTACTTATGTTAAGGCTTTATTTCTAAGTACTCTTAGACAAATTAAAGAAGTAGCACTATTATTACTTTGCTTTCTAACCTATACATGCAACAATAGAACGCCTACTCCTCTTTTCTTACTTCTTTCTTCTCTATCGCCCTTTTAACGTTATGCAATAGCTAGCTTAACTAGTTAATAGTTTCTTTACTTAGCCTATGCATAATTAATAAGAAGAGTAAGACACTAAAGTAGAGCAATATAAGTACTTTACTAGTATTAGCAAAAACCTTGTAGATCTTATATTCTTTCTATAACTAGCTAAGTTAAAGCTTAATATTCTTTTTATATATAAAGATATTGTAGATTTTAGATTTATTTATAAGAGATATAATTATAAAGTCCTAAAGAGGATAGATTTATAGATACTTAATAGACTTAGATGTCTATATAGTTAGCTTAAGCTAGACTAGTTTAGAGGCTAAGTATACAACAAGAAAGCTTTTTTTCTTTAGATAAGAGTTAAGGTTAAAGAGATACTTATTATAAAGGTTGCACGCTATTATAGTGTATTATATACAAATTATATATATGCAGTGCTGTTTAAAAGGTAAGAAATAGTAAGTAAGAAGCAGTAGCTTTAGCTTTATAAAGTATTATAGGCTCTTGCTATAGTACGTACGTGTCCTTTCTCTCCTCTATTGTATTATGTTATAATCTTATTACAATCATACTGTAATCCTATTGTTAGCTATAAGCTAGCAATCACTGTTAGACACGTTTTAACTAGTGTCGTTTTTTAGTACCTTAGCAAATTTTTTAACCCTAATTATCGCTTAGTAGTCTAAGCTTTCCTCCTTGAACTTATCTACCTACTATTCGAATCTCATTAACTACACACAATCTTTTCTTTTTTTGACTTTTGCAATTAATTAGTAGAGGGTAGCTGCTTTTCACTTTTTTAGAATCCTATTTTAACTACAACAACAACTACTATCCTTAACACCTTAAATAATAAAGTACATGCGATTTGTTAGTAGGTTAAGGAGGAGTGTGTTTAAATAAATTAGAGGGTCTAAACTATTACTAGCGTACTCTAGGTTGCGCAGGGAGAATCTAAACTGCGATTTAAAGCGCTAGGCTTATAACTGTAGCGAACAAGGAGCTAGTAACAGTAGTTTAGGAGAACTAGATAGTTAATTCTATCTTTCTATCTGCGTCTAAGACGCTTTATAAATACAAAAGAAATACTATAGTCTATAACAATAGTTGTAGAGCTTGGCGGAATACCTCTAAGCACGGCAAGTGTTTTGTGGAGCTTAGGTACAAGTATCTGAGCTTGGCGTGAAATCTCTAAGCCTCGGCGTAAAGGCTCTGAGCCTCGGTGCTTAGCGCTCCGCGTGCCGCGCAGGCCTTGACGCTTGGGCCTAGAGCCTCGTGGCTGAGGCGCGTGGCTAGTATATGCGACAGGTTATAATTCCTATATACTGACTTTGTGTTTGTTTAGCATAGTAGAGAGTTTCTATATAGCTAGTAGAATTATTTCTCTATTATAAGCTACTAGTTTTTTCTATATAATTAGTGTAGCGGGTTAATAGTTTTCTTAAAACTTAGCTATCTTGCCGTGTTTAGTTTAGTTTACTAGGGTTGCTTCTATACTGTCGTCTAGCACTATCTTAGAAATATTGTTTTCTAAGGTTTCTTCTAGCGTGATTATAATAAGGTTATCTAGACTATTAAAAGTTTTCTAGTCTTGTCCTAGGACTATAATAGTAGGTCGAGTAACAACACTATATTTTTTATCTAAATTATTGTTAAGTCGTGCATAATAAATAACATTTCATTGTTAAGTTCTATTACTTTAGCTCTAGTAGTCTTGTTTTATATAACTTTCTTTGCTATAGCTATAATAAGTAATTTCTTATTACTTTTGTTATACGTAAACTTCTTTTATTCTAGTCTTTTATTAATATTGTTAAAGTACATTAGCTTGTATCTATTAGTTGAATAATGTTTTAGAGTTCTAGGTATATAGTTTTGTTAACGTCTTTAGTTAAAGTACAAGCGTTAAAAATTTTAACGTAGTTAAGCGTCTGTGTTCTTAAGTACGCGATTCTTTTGCGCGAATAATCTTTTTTTAACATAAGCTTATAGAGTTTGTTGTCTACTTTAATAGCTTTAGCTATAAGTTTGTTAAGCGTATAAGGTCAAATCTGCTTTTTATAAGTTCTTGTTGTATAGTTAGTTTAAGACTTTATTAGTACATTTATATTTAAGCGTTGTTATTCTATTTAATAACTATTTTGTACTGTTAGAGTTTAGTTATGTAGTTAGTAGTAGATTTAGATTGTTGTAGCTTTTAAATCTTTTGTTCTATAACAACAGATTCCTTAAAAGGTGAGAGAACTTCTCTTATTTTTATCTTAAAGGCATCCTAGTCTTTAACTAAAGTAGTATTATTAGCGTTTATAATAGAACTGTTAATATAGCATTAAAGGATTAAGTTAGCCTACTTCTTTGCATCTCCTTAAGATATTTAGAGGCAAAGTCTACTTTGTTGTTATTATTAATCTTGTCTTCTTTAATATAGAAGTATCTGTTAACTTAGAGGAGCTAAGCGTTCAGCTTGCTACAATCGCTATAATAAGTCTTAGGCTTATTAGCGCGGCTCTTAGTTCCTCTAGTGTAGGAATTAGCAGGTGTGTCTATAGCAGTATCATTTATTTTAAAAAGTGCTTAAAGTGTGAAGATTGTCTAAAAATAATCTAGGTTAGTTCTTAGGAAATAAACGAGTACTAAGGACACAGAATGTACTAGCATGATTAGAAAATTAATGTAATAGTACAAAAGTGTGTTAGCACGATTAGAAGATTAATGTAATAACACAAGAGTTGAGAATTAAGTCTTGATTCTTAGATTAATTACTAAGTAAAACTTTAAGTTAAACACACTAAGCTATAAAAGTTTAGTGCCTACGTTATATACTAATAAGTGTAGCGCTTATGTACAAGCGTGCACTTGTAGAAGAGCGTGTGTGCGCTTGTAGAAGAGCGCGCTTGTAGATAAGCAGTTACGTGGTTGCGCTTGTGTACGAGCGTGCGCTCGTAGATGAGCATATAGATTTTGCTTGTAGATGAGCAGTCACGTGACAACTGCGCGGTTGCCTAGCCATAGTTCCTTGTCTCCGTCGCATGGTCCTTAAGGCGTTGTTCCGAGTGTCCCCTAGTCTGGGTCGTAACAGCTAGATAAGCAGAAAAACTAAAATTAAAAATAAGACTCCTACTAAGATTTGAAATTATTATACTTTCGCTTACTAAACTCTATTATTAAGTTATGCTTAGCTTTTTTAGCTTCGGTCAGCTTAAGCGCATTCACTGCTATACAAGCTTAAGCAGTAAGACTCCAGAAATAAGCAGCATTATAGCGCAAATTTAATTTATGACTCTTATATATAAATTATAAAATAATCGACTGCTTACTTTAGTAAAATGTTTACGCTTATATAAGGATGTTGTGTAGTAATTTATTTTTCAAGGTGTCAAAGATAGTAGTTATTGTTGTAGTCAAAATAGGGTTCCAAAAAAGTGAAAAGCAGCTACCCTCTACTAATCAATCGCAAAAGTCAAAAAAAAGATTGTGTGTAGTCAACGAGATTCGAACGGTAGGTGGATAAGTTCTAGGAGGAAAGCTCAGACCACCGAGCGATAATCAGGGTCAAAAAATTTGCTAAGGTACCAAAAAACGACACCAGTTGAAACGTGTCCAACGGCGATTGCCAGCCTATGGCTGACAACGTATAGTAATTAAAGCAATTAGGAAGAACGCAATAATATAATTAAATAAAGCAATATTTTACAAGCCTATTACGTTTGAAGTAATAACTAAGAGCTATCTGATAAAGACAATGAGCCTGAAAGCCAAAGCACAGCTGCATCAAAAGAAGTCAATAGACGCAAGAGAACGCTTGGCCAATCTGAGATAGCACTCACTGTCCACTTCTCCCCAGCTTCAGAGCTTTTAGAGCATATTGATGCTGAAGATCAGCTTGATCAAACTACTCAATCCGCAAGACGGAAGCCGCAAGCTTGATTCGAGATTCAAGTCAACGTATCAAGAAATATGACGGTGCCCCGTGAAGCAAACCGCAGGCGAAGCAGTGCTTTTCCCGGTCTCAGATCATCTGCTACAGGCTTAGAGCCTTTAGTACAGACTGGCACTCAGGGCCCGCTTGATGAGACCCCTCAGATCGAGAGACGAAAGACACGGGTACCGACAGAGCCTCGCACAACAGACCGCAGACGCAGCAGTGCTGCTCCAGGGATCACAGCGCCCCCTCCAGAGACGATCAGTGAAGACAGGAAAATCAGAATGCAGCCCAAGAACCCTCAGAAGAAGCCAAAGAAAGGGCCAACGACCCACTTGGGCAGCATTATCCACCAGCACCGGCATATCCACTACAGGAAACGCCTTCATGGCCGAAGCCGGATACTCGCACGCCATCACCGAAGCCGGAAGCCGGAAGCCCACCCAGGAAGAGAAGATGGCTTGGCTTTAGGTTTCAAGGAAAAATAGGAGATTGCTGAATCAGAGATAGAGAACCACCTAGTCAGACCCACTCTAGACCCATCATCTGTCCAGCCCTTTCAGAGAACGCGACAGCTATCCGATTCAAGTTAGACAAGCTACCTATGTATTGCCGAGAATCCGATACTCATCCTCGTTCGAAAGGCCGAGACGTCCATCAAAGGCAAGCCGTCCAGATATGCCTAGGAAATGACAACCACTAAATACTCAATCACTCCAATCCTTTCAGACTGCCATTGAGGGAACAATTCGCGAACCCCCCAGCTTTCGCCCCACCTCCAATTGGGTTAGCTAGGCCATTTTCTACATCAGCCCCCCAGCAACCGAGAGGACTTGCCCATCAAGACGAAATCTCCATCAAGCAGTCTACCCGTCGGCTCTCTCTCTCTCTCTCTCTCTCTCTCTCTCTCTCTCTCTCTCTCTCGCAACCTGCGTTAACAAAAAAAACTAGACCTGATATATATACTTAAAAGCTGAATTGTTTTTCTTTTCTCGTACGTGTTCCCAAGACCCCCCCGTATGATGGAGAAAAGTTTTTTTTTTTTCAAGAAAACCCGTCCGTAAAAAGACGTCCCCGCAGGCCCCCAAAACCGAAAATTGGAAGCCTAATCGCCAAAAAAACTAAAAAATAAAAAAAAACTGAAACAGCGCCTACATTTTTCGAAACCTCCTGTCATGAACGGTTCCCTGTCGTAGGTCGTCATCTAGGAAGGAGATTGTAAGACGAGAAGAAGAATGGGAATGCGGCTTACTGTTTTTTCATTGACGATCTAGGTAAAAGACGTAGGTAGAATTTTGTGTTTGGTTTGAGTGTGGTTTGAAGTTGAGGGATGCGGGCGTCATGGAAAGGGGGTTGTGAGGAGGGGGTTGGTTGTTACTGGACGGTGATGATGGAAAATGGTGGTATACAGAGTCATCACATGGAAATTATTTTTACCGAGGCGGCTGCGTCTTGTGCTCCAGATGCAGAAAGCAACTTTTGTTGCGCTTCATAACCAATCGTCTAAACTTCATGTCTAGGTACCACCACATCGTCTATCCTGTTGCCCCTCTCTAAACTTGGCAACTCTAAAGCCAGGTCAATACTATACCCATCAAATCATAAGACGTTAAAAATGCTGACCTCCAAGGCATTGATATTGCAAAAACATCTTTCCCCTCTACATCTACAACTGAGTGAGAAGACCCTGGCTTTCCAAGAGCAGGACAATCTGGTGAACCGCTGTCCTGACGTTGGTGGTCGACAGGTCGACAGTCAGGTCAGCGTTGGCAGGCACCTCGTATGGGTCGTCAACACCAGTGAAACCCTTAATCTCACCAGCGCGCGCCTTGGCATAAACACCGCGCTTGTCCGTCTTCTCGGCGTGCTCGAGCGGGGTAGAGACGTGAATGAGATAGAAGGATCCGAATCGCTCTACAGTCTGGCGGGCCGCCTTTCTTGAATCCTCGAAAGGAGCAATGGGCGCAACGATGGCTGCTGCACCAGCCTTGGTGAGCTCGGCGGCTACAAAGGAGATACGGGCAATGTTCTTGTCGCGGTCGGATCGGCTGAAGCCCAGTTCGCTGGAGAGCTCACTGCGAATGGTGTCACCGAGAAGGAGGGAGACGGATCGGCCTCCTTGTTGGTTGAGGGTAACGTTGAGAGCGCGTGCGATGGCGTCCTTGCCAGAGTTCTGGTAACCCGTCAGGAAGACAGTGAAACCCTGTTGGCTGCGAGGAGGGTGGGATTCGCGGAGGACGCGGACGACTTCGGGGTACGAGAACCATTCGGGGATTTCTTGGCCGGTTCGGAGACGCTTGCGGAGCTCTGTGCCACACACAGTATTAGTTTCCGAGGTGTGAGTGAGGGAGGGAAAACAGGGAGTAACGTACCGGTTCCGGAAATGTCGAGCGTCTTGATACCCTGCTCAACCTCGTTCTTAGGCTTGTACTCATCCGACTCGGGGAGGTAGGTCATCTGGAGGAAAGGCACAACCTCGATACCGAGCTCGTCCCTGTACTTCTCGACAGCATCCTGAGCGTCGTACGGACCGTAGAAGTCGACGCCCTTGGAGTTCTTGCCCGGACCCGCGTGGTCACGACCGACAATGAAGTGGGTCGCGCCATGGTTCTTGCGGATGATGGCGTGCCAGATGGCCTCACGCGGACCAGCCATACGCATGGCAAGAGGCAGAAGAGCAAGGACGGCCATGCCGTTGGGGTAGCGGGGCATCAGCGCCTGGTAGACACGGACACGGGTGAAGTGGTCGATGTCGCCGGGCTTGGTCAGACCAACCACGGGGTGGATGAGCACGTTGGCCTGGCGAGCGCGAGCGGCGCGGACCGTCAGCTCACGATGCGCGCGGTGCATGGGGTTCCTCGTCTGGAACGCGACGACCTTGGACCAGCCAAGCTTGTCGAAGTGCAGCCGCAGTTCCGCAGGCGTGTACCGGAGCCCGACATAGTCGTAGTGCTCCAGGCGGTCGATGGCCTCGAGCTTGCCGCCGACGTAGAAGTCCTTGACCGTCTCGTAGAGGTACTTGATGGCGGGGTGTGCTACGTCGCCGTCCTGGTCGAAGACGTGCCTGGCCTCCTTGTCCTTGTCCGGCTGGTACACGTCGTCGACGGTGATGATGGCGAGGTTGCGGTCGTCGCGGAAGTCGCGCAGGGCGATGCGAGCTCCTTGCTTCAGGCCCACTTGATCAATCGTCTGTTTCGAGACATCGAGCGTGATGGGCATGGAGAAGAGGTTGCCGTCGGCGAGACGGTTGTCGGCCACTACGCCGTCGTAGTCCTTCTGCGTCATGAAACCTGCATGGTGCTGTCAGGCCGTCGTGTTGCTGCAAATCGCCTAGCGCGGCGGGATGACGCCATACCCTCCAGAGGCGAAAAACCACCGTTCAGGATGAGCTCCAAGTCGCAAAGCTGCCTCTCGGACAGCACAATGGCTGCGAGCTTCTCAGCCTCGTCGAAGAGCTCCTTGCGCCGGGGCGCGTCGCGTGCGATCAGGTCCTTGAGGACGCCGCCTGTGGTCGCCTGCCGTCAGCGTCCATTACCGACTTGGCCGAGTTTGCTGGCCAACTCACCATGGGGTGCGTTCGCCATCTCTCTGCACAAAAGGGGAGAGGCCAGGCAAGAGGGCTGGGGGGGAGATCTGGGAAAGCTGTGGACAACTAGGTCGGCCAAGACGTGATGTCGTTCCTGGCTATGCAAGGCTGGCTTCGCGAAGGAGGTTTTGGGTCACTCGGAAAGAAAGAAAGAAAGATGCGCGACTAAGGAACCACCTGGTGGGACCGGGTGGAAAGGGGCTTTTTATTCCCCGAATACTGCCGACACCTCAGGGCCCATGATCCGACTGTTGGCCAGAGGCTTCTCTAGATTTTCTCTGCCGCAGAGACTAGGGCACAAAGCGGGTTGTTGTATGGATCGGCAAAATCTTGGAAGCGATTGCGCAATTGCACGCGATAGCTAGAGTCTGTCTCACCCGGCTTTTCGTTGGGCAGAGTAACCATGGTGACGTGGGCGCAGCGGAGATGCAGAACCACGGCCACGTCCTGCACTATGTGATGCGCTTTAGCGATTTTCAGGAACACATCACGTACATGACAGGTCTAGTAACTACGTTGGTTGATGTTTGTTTGATTCATGATTGAGCTTATTGGCTCCTGCATCGGTGCTATCTCGGCGGCCCCGTACAGACATGATCGGATGCGGCTTCGGCAAACCCAGTGCTTTCATGTCCCTAATCCCATACTACCTATGCCCTGACCCCAGTAAAACCCAAACCCAAACGCCCATGCTAATGCGATTCAAGTAAAATGCGAATGACAATGTTGCCCAGCAAACTAAGCGTTCAAAGAGACTTGCTGCAGCTTGTTGGATAAGTCCTCATTTTGTTGCTTCATCGCCTGCTCTTGGAGGAACCGAGCGTAGCGTGACTTGGGGTTGTGGATACCGCACTCGGTCTTGTTCTTGCCCTTCCAGCGTCCTGATCGCTCATCCTCTCCCGCAGCTACTGGCTGTGTAGAGTGCCAGTCACCCACACTCTTGTAACCCCTGTTGAGCAGGTCGTTGTATGGGACGTCGTTGGCGTCGACGTATTCCTTGACTTGAGCGAAGCTCCAGTTGGCTAGTGGGTTGATCTTTATGAGGCCAGCTTCGTCCATCTCCATGATATCCAGGTCTCCACGCTTTCCACCTTGACTGCGCCGGCGGCCAGTCAGAACAGCCTTGACCTGAAGTTCCGAGTAGGCACGCTCAGCGGGCTCCACCTTGGCAACATAGTCGTAGAGTTCGTCGTTGGTGTCCCAAAGCTTGTCGCCATGCTTGGCGGTGAATTCATCGACATTGTCGCAGCCAGCAGGCTTGTACATGTGTACCCGTGTTCCGTATCGCCTCTTTACCCGGTCAACCAGGGCATGTGTTTCATCGAAATGGTACAGAGTGTCGAGAAAGATCAAGTCGATGTTGTGCTTCAATGGTCCATCGAGCTTCGAAAGCATGTCCACGGTGACCAGGCCAGTAAGACCAAAGGCGGTAGTCTGGAATAGTCCAGGCAAGGATGTGATGCACCACCGGAGGATGTCTACTTCATGTCAACACATGAAGTTTTCCAAGAGGGAACTACCACCACGTACCTTGCGGCTCAAGCTTCTGTAGCTGGGCATTGATAAACTTCAAATGGGGCTTTGTGAAGTAGACTTCAGGCAGACTCTCCTGGCTGGATTCGGCTGAAGCATAGCCTGACTCCTTACGGAGTGTGGGCTGCTTGTACGAGTCGACAGGTGACGACATCTTCACCATCGTATGGCGGAAGTCTGGGCTAAGGCAAGCACGTGCGGACAAGGAAGCCCGAAACAGAATGTCTTTGTGGGTTGGTGTCTAGCGGAGGCTTCCCAACAGAAACTTGTATTATCAATCGTTTGGGTCGGGAGGTGGAAAGAGAGAGAGCGACGACGGCCTCGAGTATATACTGGGCGCCGCCATCGGCATCGCTTTGTAACCCATCTCCGCAAGGTGCGATAGTTGGGGGTGAAGACGTGCGATCACGCAATTCGCGCTAGTACATGGTGGAGCAAAACTCTCTCTACCAGCCTTGTGTACGCCAGGCTCGCCAATCATCTGGCGGCAGTAGACGTTTTGCTCCGACGCCGTCTATGCTCAGGCACGCCGCGGCTGTGCGTTGGTTGTTCATCGCCCGATTCGACGTGTTGCCATCAACGTCATCCCGTAGACGTTTGCCGAACAATGCGAACGGTTGAAGTCACACTGGCCTGGCTGTGCCTGACGAACCAGGCTGGCGAAGGCAGAAGGGGTCGTCTTATGACGGGTCGCACAACACGCCGTGTTGTCTCATCGTGCCTCTTTCATGATGTTGGCGTACCCCGGTCCATCGGCAAACGGCGGGCCATCGCGCCCGGAGCTTCGCTCAAAAGACTTGCGACGCGCATCAGCATTTTGTACAAAATCTTCCATTAGTGCGAGTCGTTGTGGAACGTCGAGCGTGGATATTACCCACAAGTGTCCAAGCATGAGGCTGAACGAATGTAAGCCTCCTGCACGACTCAGGGCATCCGGTCCCTCTGGGGCGTGAGAACTGTCCCTGCGACCGCGAGCTGGCCTTCTCGTCTGCGATAAGTCGCTACCATCTTCTTCCGGGTCCTACTTGGACGAGATCGTGCGGCTGACTCTCATCGGTGCGCTTTGTGGCGAGTTGTTGTCGTGAATGTGGCGGATGTCACGGCGGGGTCGTTGCTGTCTTAACAAGCTCCGCTTCCACACACTAAACCGCCCCGCGGCTAACCGGCAAGGTTTGCAGCTTCGCATCAATTGGGTGGAATACATTACCGCTCAGCAAATCATTCGCAGACGTTCAACAATTAACACTGTAAGAAGTAATTTCATTACAATATGTCGACAAGTCCAAACTTGTGGGTGCGAGGAGCTCAAAAATGACTACAGCAATATTCTCTACTCGGGGAAACTTTTGAGAGTCAAGATTACGACATCATCGTCTTTTCTCCGCATAATTGCCATCACCCACTCTCAATCAGACCACCAGCACCAAAGTCGTATTCATTATAAAAGACATGATACTGCGGCAATGCACAAAGCCAACCAAAAAAAAACACCCCCATCCATCACCCTCTACTCCCCCATCCGATCCAACACGCCAATCTTCCCTCTCCACAACGCCCTCGCATTCCCCCAAAACACCATTTCCTTCTCCTCGTACCCCAAGTCCCCCGACCAGGCCAGTCCATCAATATTAGCATCCACATCCCAAAACACCATCTGAGTAACCGGAACACCCATTCCCTCGGTCAACCCTTTGATCTGATTCGGCCACACGGGACCCGCGCTATCGTACCAAAAGCGGGATTTGTACGCTTCCCGTGCCGCAGAAGAGATGCCGGGGAAGCCGACGAGGAAGCGTTCGGAGATATCGGAGAAAGCGCCTGCGCCGTGGGAGATGCGGAAGTGAAGAGAAGGATATGTGAGGATGGTGGACGACGCTGTTAGACTGGAGATTGCGCGCGCGGTTTCAAAGTAGAATTCTCCGAGGCCGGAACGGAGGGGTGCTAGTCACATTTTGATTTTAATTGCGTGTACGACTTTTAGGGAGAAAGAAGAAGAAAAAAAACGTACAGGGTCGTGAGGTTATCAATCGGCCGTCGTCGAGCTTGATGAGGGGCTCCGTGGGATGCACAAAGATGACCTCTCTGTTGTTATTCTCGGGTTTCCCGGCTCTTTGTTGTAAAAACTCCCACAGCGGATCGACAGCCGAGTCTCCTGGGTAGACGCCCTCGTGGTTCGTCAGCACACCAACGCCCACTGGCTGTCTCGCCACCATGCCAAACATTCTCTTCAGTTCCGTAATCGACTCTTGCACATGCGGTAACGGCACAATGGCCAACCAACTAAATCTCTCCGGGTAGATTCTGCACAGTTCCGCAGCGAAGAAATTGAGGAGACGCGCCAGGGCAAGCGTCTTCTTCTTCCTTAGCACCTCGTCTCTCTCGCCTACAAAGGCGTTGGCTTGGGGCGTGGAAACGCAAAGGATGGAATGAGCGATGTGGTGTTTGCTCATAAACTTGAGGTGGGATGACACGTCCCAAGACGGTGTTGCCCGGCCTGCAGCGTTCAGTTCGAGAGCTCGGAACCAGTCGGGGATTGGGCTATGAGCGGTTTCGTTAACAAGTTTCTATTTGTTTGGCTTGCATGTAAGCTCACTGTGTATGTGTATCGACTCTCTTGGAAGTTGAAAAGTCAAAGTCTTTCATTTCCACTACGTCGCTAGCTAGCGAAGCGATACTCGCAAGAGCTTCTTTAGCAAAGGGTAGTACGGTCAGATCAATACCGTCGACATATGCTTCGTATTGGATCTGCATCCAGAGTTTATTCTCGTCGTGCTGTGTGCCATTCGAGGGCGTTGGATATGGTTTGCCGTAGGGATAAGCCTTGATTGTGTTAATTTTACAGCCGATTACATGGAGCAAAGGAAACATCGAGCTCTGTTTTCTTTTCTTAGACACTCACCACTTTTTCAGTAGACGACATCCTGATGTGAGGAAAGATGGTGACGATACTTGCGGTTGTGGTTGCTGTCCAGATATAGACTACCCCACACGTCAGCAAAGACAAAGAAGGGATTCGCATATCTAACAACTGTACCTCACTCACAGTCTTGCACGCACAATTCTTATTATAGTTTACAGATCTTCGTAGGCGACCCTAATCGTTGTTATTGTTGTTGGACCAGTAGGTTTAGCTCCATGTAACCAGCACGTGCATGTGCGGGGAGCCGCCACCCAGGGAAGTCGTTCTTTGTAACCTGCACTCAGCTTGTTATCGGGGCTAAAAAAAAACGCGACTAGAACCATTTAGTCGAGTAGACCTGGTAAAACATCGGACCATCCATGCAAGAGACAGATGTCACCCGAGAGAACACGCGCATCAATGGAGACGTCCGAAACAAGCACAACAAGTAATAACACTTGAGAAGAAGAAGAAAAAAAAAGAGAAAAGCAAAATCCAAGTCTACCAACCACCCAAACTATCAAAATCACCCAACCTCAGCAGTAGTAACACCACTCTGATACTTCCATTCCAACAGCGGCGCCGCCGCCACCCCTTTTCCCAGGAAACATGACCCAGCCCCTCAAGCTCGACGTAATCCCCCTCGTCGTACCCATTGACCCAAAGCCTCAACTTCCTACTCTCCGCGTAAACAAACCCTACGCATTCTATTCGTGCTCCCCCCCCCCCCAGCGGCTGATGCCCCTTCAAACCCCTGCCAGGTATCCACCGTAATGCGATTTTCCCACCAAGTTCCTAAACCCCGGTACCCACGAGACCTGCGGCGGAAAAACTCGACAGTGGCAATCTTGCTCAAAACGGATACTTTGCAGGATCCCCCATTTCGATACCCATGTCATCGACGGGGGGCTGTTCAGTCAGGTCTTGGAGGAGCTGTGCGCAAAAAGGTGTAGGAGATGGTGTTGTGGAGGTGGTGGTGTGTGCGCAGGGTTTGAGAGAGAGAGAGAGAGAGAGGAACGTTGATGGGGGCTCAGGCAATGCATATGCTCGTTGAAGTTCATCATCTGAAAACGATTGAACTGAGCAGACACCTGCTTAATCTCCTCTTCTTCTTCTTCTTCTTCTTCATCATCCGGTATGTTCTCAACACCTTGTGCATCCCATTTGATGTATGTACCAGGAGCTTTCTTGTCCCGCCCACCAGCTTTGATGGTACCGCTGGCTACCTTGCCGTTGTGAATGTTCTCGATCCGATGATAGCCCATAAGGCATGTCTCGATCTTGGTTCCGCTCATGTTGATGAAGTACTAGCAACTTCATATCGCACACATAGTAGGTTCCTGCAGTTGCATGTTATTTGGTCCCATGATTTGGAAGCACGACTATACCTAGCTTTATTATGTGTTTGTGTCACAGAAATGTATCACGTGCGCTTCGGAAGAGAGGAAACATTATATCAGATAAAGTAGATGTGCTTGGATGGGTATTGAGCTTTGGTATATATAACTATCTACAACACCACTAGAGCTCAGTGGGGCCATATCCGAGTTTGTTTTTTTTGAAATAAAGAAAAAGCCTCTCCGGGGTACAAATCATCTTGGATCGGCGAAGATTAGATCCATACGCAGGACGCAGCTGTCGACAGGGCAGTACTGAAGCGAAGATGACCGAAATCAAAGTTTTGGCGTTAGCGTCGGTGAGGTTGTTCTTCGCATGCATGTTTGTGTAGCCCCTTTTGATGGCAGGGTCTAAGCGGCCACACAGGCGAGGGCGTCGGCTAACAGGTTGCTGCAATTCTCGTCGATTCCAGTGTTTAACTCGCGAAGCTTGGCGAAATTAATGCCGTTATCCTTGGCAAATCCATCGCAAGTTGAACCTTTTGGTACTTTGACTGATTTTTTGCAGTTGCCCACAAAACCAGGCTGGCGAATATCACTCGGAGTGGCGGGAGGAGTGGCGGGAGTAAATCCGGTTATGTCAACACAAGCGTCGGCGCCGGCTACTAGGTTGGTGCATTTCTCGTTGATTCCAGTATTAAACTTGAGGAGATCGCTGACAGTAATACCGTTCTTCTGGGCGACTGTATTGCAATCCTGACCGTTTGTTACTGTGTAGTATGTTACGCAGTTTTCCACAGCACCGGGCTGATATTTAGCAGCCGGAGAAGCGGGAATTTCTCCATCTACGGAAACACAGGCGTAAGCGTCGGCTGCCAGGTTGGTGCACGTCTCGTCGATTCCAGCATTGAAGATGCGGAGAATAGGGAAAGTGATGTTAAAGTAACTAGCGACGGTATTACAGATCTCGCCGCTTTGTACCTGGTAGTATTTATCGCAGTTGGCCACAACACCAAGCTGGAGAGGTGAAGGCGGAGTGGCAGGATTATCAACGATGTTACCAGGAGGAATTTTAGGAGTGATGGGAGTTCCGTTAACAGCAACGCAGGCGTAGGAGAAGGCCGCCAGGTTGCTGCACTTCTGGTCGATTCCAGCATTGTAGCTGCGGAAAACATCCAAAGTGAGGTTAAAATTCTTGGCGACGGTAGTGCATTCCTCGCCGCGTTGTACTTGGTAGAATTTATTGCAGTTCAACGCAACACCAGCCTGGAGAGGTGAAGGCGTAGAGGCAGGAGGCACATCAATTACACCAGTAGGGGGTTTAGGAGCGGTAGCTCCAGGCTGGACAGGGGAAGGACAAGATTTGGCAGGAGCGCCTATGGCCGCACCAGCGAGAAGGAAGCTTGACAAAAAGAGTAACATGATGAATGTGGGAAGCAAGCAATGAGTGTGGGCGTAAAGTAATGGACTGGTGATGTGAGAAGTCATGAGCAAAGTCACTCTTATATACTAGTAGACTCGAAAGCTCTTCTCGCGGAAAGCTATTGCCCCTGCGCTAGACTAGAAGTATGGTAGTGTGCCTATTATTCGGCGCTCTCGCGGTCCACGGTTGTAAGACGGTCGGGAAATGAGTTCGTTGGAGATGCAAAGACCCATGATGCTTTCCATCTAGACGACCCTAGAATGTCTATGGTAGTAGTAGTAGTAGTAGTAGGCATAGGTTTTGGATGTGGAAACAGAACCGTCTACTTGAACTGGCGGTTGCATATGCAATTCTGAATTGGACAAGATGCTCGAAGAGGTAGAGACATGTTCGAAGCGGTAGAGCTAATCTGCGAAGATGATTCTGGGCGGAGACGGTCAGCAACTGCATAACTTCAGACGCCCAGCAAAGTGAAATGACCGACTGCAAGTAAGCACTTGCCGTGCCTTGACTGTTGGGGGGAGGAATGATTCTGACAGAGGGGGTGCTTTACTTGCGAATGCGTGCTGACGTGAGTAAGATGGAAAGAGGCCGCAGATTACCTAGACCCCGGACTTTAGTGCTTGGCGTAGCTCCAGAGCGGGCGGCGATATGAGTGGCTATATTTTAGACTTGAAGAAGTTTGACGTTTCTTGACAAGGACTGAGGCGAAGACTCGAAGGTGATTGTTGATGACGTGCAGGCTGGTTGGGAGACTGGGAATTGGGACTATGCTCTGGTAATCAACTGCCCTCACAGACTCGACTGAGGAACGGAGATGGTGCGGTGTCGTTCTGGGACAACGGGAGGGCTGGAAGGCGTCCCAAGGGCTGGAAGGCGTCCCAAGGCCAGAGCCTCTCTACCGCACACCACCCGCCTTGTTTCCATGTGGGATACCATACAGGAAGGAGTTGGTTCAGGCGAGCGTGTACGAAGCTGAGGCAAGGCGGCCGTTGTCTGCACGGGCACGGGCCAGTGGGTTCGCGACGGCCCCGACAGCCCCGCCATGCATGGTCGCCTCCCCTCCCGCGCAACTCGTCTCCATCCACACACGCCTCCCGCCATGCAGTCGCTGCCCGATGCGCGGTCGCAGAGCTTCGAGGAGCTCTACGGCCCTCCCGAGAACTTCCTGGAGATCGAGGTAGGCCTGCCAGAAGCTCCTTTGCCCTGCCCCTGTCCCGCAGCCTTGCTCACAATTGTCGCGTGCCCAGGTTAGAAACCCAATGACACATGGTGAGCGAGCAGGAACGCAGACGTACGTGCCAAGGGCGTGAGCTAATGCGCCGGCGCAGGTGTCGGCCGCGGCATGTACACAAGCTACGAAATCGTCATGCGCACCAACATTCCCGCCTTCAAGCTCAAGTCGTCGACTGTGCGCCGCCGGTACAGCGAATTCGAAGCCTTCCGCGATATCCTCGAGCGCGAGTCTGCGCGCGTCACAATCCCACCGCTGCCGGGCAAGGTCCTGACGAACCGCTTCTCCGACGACGTGATTGAGCACCGACGAGAAGGGCTGCAGAGGTTCTTGCAAATTGTCGTTGGCCATCCGTTGCTGCAGACGGGCAGTAAGGTCCTGGCAGCTTTCGTACAAGGCGAGTGCCTCTCCAACGCTGGGGGAATAATGGCTGACGATGAGCAGATCCCAACTGGGACAGACATGCGTGGTAGGCTGGCCTGAGCAGCATGGCCAGCACTGTGGACTTCTGGAGGCACCTGCGAATGACACGTCTCTGGTTGGTGTAAAGGCGGCTGAGGCGCCCATGAAGCGACACTCAGTATCAGAGTGTCGCAGCATTTGCTGCCTTACGGAGCCATGGGGCCTTCTTGTCGGCATTTCACGTGGGAGACTTTGGTACCATGTCACGGGTAGTAGGCACAAGGGAAAATGTCAATGCTGCACCACGACTTTGAAGGCTTCGTCTGGGCACCCCAAGCGAACTCCTTTCTTGAGTATTGCCATATCACTATCAACGATTGCGAACAACGAACAACTTGACATCAGCGCCGAGCCTCGTCCGCGCAGCGCTAGCCATGCAACCGGCAAGGCGTGCGGCTTAGTAACCAGCAAAAAGTTTTTGGCGCGAACCAACTTGGCCCTCACGCCCTCACGCCCTCACGCCCTGACGCCCTGCACCTTCCCGACCCCGTGGCTCTGTTACATTTCCAGCCCATCTTTTGCAAACCTCGACCTCCATCTGCTGCAGATAGTGTATTTTGCCGTCATGGGTATCCCGTCGCAACCAGCGTCCAACGCCATCATCTACCTCACCCTGGCCGCTTTCCTGTAAGACACCAACACAAACGGTTTGCGGGGGCGGCAAGACAAGTGGGAACGGTGGAACTAACGTGTGGGAAAAACAGAGTCCTAGGATGTTACATCGCATGGCGACTGCGACACCAGTCCAAATCCGAATGGTTGTCTAGCAATCGCACACAGAAGGGTTAGGGAACCGTCGCAGCGCCCCCGGGTTGCAACAAGTTTTTTTTTCTCCCAATCAACTTTGCGCACCTTGCGCGGACTTTTTTTTTTTTTTTCTTTTTTTTCATGGGCGACGGATCGGCTGACTTTTGCGATAGGCGTCCCGCTCGCTTTCAATTTCATCGCTAGTGGTGAGTGCAGTCGTGCACCGAGTGTGCATCTTTGCACGTGAAAAGAGCAGCGGCAGTATCGGTCGTTTTACCACGACGCATTTTCAGCATTCGACGGCGACGACAAAACGCGTCTTCAAGCTTCGATACAGCTTGATTGAAATCCTCTAGGTTCGTATTGTGATCTCTCACAGAAGCTGCTTCCCATCGCCACCGCGGCGTGTGCAAACTCCCTGCAGTTTCCACGGCGTATGCGTGGCGTGAGAAGCAGTCTTTTGTGCGGCTACACTGCGGGCGCGGAACCAACGCTAGGCTTCAAAAAGACACGTGACTTTGGTCTGCGTTGAAACTTTGAACCTGGTGGAGGGGAAGCTGAGAAGTACCGTAAGAACTCGATCAAGATAATACTTGCGTGAGGAACGTGCTGCCGCTACTTTCCCCTCTTACAACATACCCCTTCCTTCTCATTGGTGCAAGTCGCTGACCTAGGTTCTTTTACGCCTACAGCTCTCGGATCCGGTATCTTGTTCACGTACCCCCAGATCGCTACTATTGCGGGTGTGCAAGGTCTTTTGGTCTACGCGCTATCGTCGTCTCTGCCATTATTAGTCTTTGGCGCGCTCGGCCCGATCATCAGGCGGAAATGTCCTGAAGGTTTCGTCCTGACGGAGTGGACGAGACAGCGATATGGAGCCATCGGAGGACTCTTTCTAAGCGTCTGCACGCTCATTACCATGTTTCTGTATATGGTAGCTGAGCTCTCAGCTCTACAGCAAATCGTCACTCTACTCACAGGACTCAACGGTCTCCCCGTCGTCATCGTCGAATGTGCCGTCACCACCATTTACACCTGTAAGCCCTCCCTACAGCCCCGATACTAAAAGAAACCTCCAGCTAACAGACCCCCAGCACTCGGCGGTTTCAGAGTCTCCTTCGTAACCGATAACATTCAAGGTGCCATGGTCATCGGCCTAATCATCATGGGCGTCATCGCCGTAGGCGTAGAAACAGACATTGACCGCTCCCTCATCGACCAATCCGGCTACCTCGAGTCCAGCCTCCTCGGCTGGCAACTCATCTACATCCTCCCCGTTGCCATCCTGTCAAACGACTTTTTCCTCTCAGGTTTCTGGATGCGCACTTTTGCTGCACGTACGGACAAGGATCTCTGGATCGGTGTCTCGCTCGCTAGCATGGGTGTGCTGATTATCCTCACTCTGCTTGGTGTTGGCGGTATGCTTGCCGCATGGTCTGGCGCGTATACTATCGGCGACGAGGAAAACGGTTCTCTGGCTTTCTTCTTCTTGTTAGAGCGGCTGCCGGCGTGGGTTGTTGGCGTCGTTCTCGTCATGACCATCTCGCTTTCCACCGCTGCGTTCGACTCCTTCCAGTCTGCTATGATCAGCACTGGAAGCAACGACTTTTTCCGCAACAAGCTCAATATCTGGGTCATCCGCGCCTGCGTCGTTGCGCTCATCTTCCCCGTTGTGGTCGTCGCTCTGCGCAGTCCGGATATTTTGCAGATCTTCCTCATCAGTGACCTTGTGAGTGCGGCGATCGTGCCTTGCCTCGTCATTGGTTTGAGCGACAAGTTTTATTTTTACCGCGGGTTTGACTTTGTAGTTGGAGGCCTCGGAGGTATCTTTACCATCTTCTTGTTCGGACTCGTGTATTACAATGGCGATGTTACGCTTGCTGGGAACTTGCTGTTACTGGAGAGTGGGTTGTACGCGAATGACTGGAGCGTTTTCGGTGAGTTCAGAATCTCCTCTTCTGCCCTGTCATGATTGATTAACAAGTGTCTAGGCGCTTTCGTCGCAGCTCCTTTTGGAGGTCTTCTCTGGGCTTTTGCTGCTTGCGCTCTTCGCATTGGTTTTCTTTGGGTAAAGGCTAGGATCCAGGGTCGTCGTTTCGATGCGCTCGATCGACCCATTCCACACAGTATCGACAGACCTGGTGCGTTTGATGATCATGATGGTGAGGCTGTGCTTGAGCACAGCAGAGTGGAAACTGGCGGCAAGGGTAAATTCTTCTAAATCAGAAGGATTGCAAAAAGGCGAAGAAGGAAGAGTGTATGGAGAGAAGCCGTGAAGAAGCAAGTGAAGGATGAGAAGTTGTGTGTTTGGTATTGTTGGCGGATGTAAACATGAGAAGACGAGTGGGAGGTTCTACTCAGTGGGAACATGTAACGTAATCTCTTGGCCTAATGTTTGATGAATTCTACGCTACAAAGCCAATCTTGATGTGACTGCTGCTTTTCGCTCAATTTCCCAGCGAAGCCGATCGAACCCGTTTGATTGACCTTGCCCATAAATGGGTACGTCAAAGAGACCAAGAAGAGAGAATAGGCCGCGTCTTCTTTCTGTCTAGTGTTACGCTCTTTTTTGCCTATGCTTGTAACATGTACAAGTACGTAAGTGTTCCAACTAAGCTAAATCATAAACAATGGACATTTCCGTATTTTCGAAAATCATCGTGTGTGGATGACGCTGGTATGTCCCCTCGCTCAGCCATCGCGTAAGGTCAAGGTCGCTCAAACTTGTATATGCGCTGTAAAGCTTGCTTTCGTAATGAGTGAAGGGCAATTGCTACCAAGAGTAACTTGAATTCATACCGCGCAGTTCAAAGGGGGTTCAACGAGTGACCGTTCAAATGGTATATATGTACTAATAATATCTTCATTACGATAAATAATAAGAAAACGCAGAAGCCTCACGAGCGTGGTGGGCAAGAAGCATCTCATTTCTTCCTTTTCTTCTTCACCGAAACAGCCGCCTTGTTTCCCTATCCAAGTGGTCGACAACTTTGCTGTGCCCATGGACGATCTTCCTTGTCCCCCGCCAGCAAACCACTTTTGCCAGACGCCAAGCACCATGCACTTCTACAATTCTTCCAGGTGTATAGATAAATAGCCTGGGGAATTTTCGCCTTGTCAAGCGGATGGGCAAATAACACAGCGACTTTTTCGTGACGACAAAGCGATGGAAACAAGAAACTTGCACCAACTTTAATTTGACTTGGCCAAATTTCAGGGCGCATAGTACCAAGCAGTGCCGATGAATGAGTCGAGCGAAACTCGTTGTCAGAAACACCTGAGCAGAACGAAGTCCAGTCGATAGGGACCACACCTCCGTGTCGCCCGAGTGGTCGGACATGGCAATTTACGGGAAGAGGAAAAGGGACGGGGCGTGACGGTTCAGCGTTCGCTCCCGCCTTCGCCCTCGTACCGAGTTTTACCGTCTCGCGCCCCAGACGGCGGTACGACCCACTTGAACATTAAAACAGCCCTACAACTGAAGGCTGTAGAGCCTCACACAATAGCTACTATCGCGAGATTTTTTTAGTGGTAAGATTTAGAGGGCTTAAATAATATATATAGCTATAGAAACTAAGTTGGAGTTTTAATCGCGCGCCCTATGCGCGAGGTAGACGCTAGTTAAGCTGTAACACTACCTTAAGGCTCTCTACTACTTGTAAGGCTCGCAAGAAGCTTATTTTTTTAAAGTAGCCTTTTTAAGAGTCTTAAGGCTGCTTCTTTTACCGTTTTAAGAAGTTTTTATAGATTGTTAGAGTTGTTTTGCAGTCCTGCGAGCAGCTGCCTTAGAGGCTTGTTTAGCAGCCTTTTTAGCCTTCTTCTTCTCTCTTACTAATGAAGCTGCAGCTCTAACCTGTTACCTTATTTTTTTCTTTGCCATTGCCTGCTTGTCTTCTTATAATGCCTATTTATTTTAGCTTTTTAGTGTTGTACCTGCTCCTCCTTGCGCTTCTAGAGCTGCTGGCGATTACGTGCCTTCTTTACCTTCCTTAGAGACCAGATTATAGCTCTACTGTCGGCGTATTGACGTGCGCAACATGTGGATCACCCTGTTAATCAGGTGATCCTGGTAAGCTGAACACATGACGATCGCGCTAGCGCCTATATATACGGGCCAGATCGTCTTATTCCTCTTTAGTAGTTATTGGTCACTTTGTTGTAGCACTTAGTTAATTAATACACTTATTCCACTCCTCTTAATTAAGCAATTAAACCTTCTTAGCTCCTACAGTTATAAGCCTAGCCGCTTAATAGTAGTTTTAATTCCTACTGCGCAATTAGCAAGCTAAAAGGTTAACTGTTGAGTTATTAATTACTTTACTTTACTTTATTCTCCTACAGCACAGCCAGCAGATTGCTGCTGCTGCTGTATCTCTCTTATTAATTATACAATTAACCTCCTACTAATTCAACTTACAGGCTACTGTTATCGCTAACAGCTACCTACTAACTAATCAATCCGTTGTTACCTTAACGACAACCCACGTCGTGATCCTACATGGCATCTTATTAAGATGGACCTTACTAATACACTGCTTGTCGCCTCAGGGGTAATTCTTAAGGCTTAATTAAACTAGCTAACTTAGTTTCCTTTATTAAGGCTACACTGCTTAGAGAAAGGCATCTAGGATTAAGTTAATCCTGATCTCCCGGACGTACCCTCGATAGACCACCAGGAGCTACAGTATCTAGAACTGCCTAAGGATATTAAGCAGCTAGTTGCTCTATTACCTAGCGCTAGTGCACAAATATAAGAAGACTATAAAATTACTCAATGCAAATATAAGGCTTGATTGCTTAATACTAAGTATAAGAAAGATAATTATAATAAGTTAGTTAACAGGTACAAGGTACAAACTGCTTAGTAAATAAGAAAAGTCGCTAGGATTACTAATGTTAAGAACTAGATTAGCAAAACTGTTTATGTAGACCTACTTTTAAACGCCTTAATAAGCATAATTACTTAGAACTTTACTAGCCTTGAAGCTTTAGTAAAGTTCTCAAAGGAGGATCTTACACTTACAGATTAAAATACTTAGTATTTAATTAGGGCGCAGTATAAATTACTCCTTAATAAGGCTTGCTAAAGACAAATAAGCTCTAAGCAGTAGTTTACTTAATAGCAGCTACTGTATTGACAAGCAATAATTTACTTGCTTTCTAAAGTTGTTAGGCTGTTAGCAGTTACTAATTTTTTAGATGCTTTAGGCACTAAGATTGCACTAGACTAGTTGCGCAAGAAGCGCAATAAGCTATTTTAAACAATAGCGCTTAGTAGAGCTTATTTAACTCTTAATAATTTAAGAAAGATCTTTAGTATTTTGTTGTAAAATTAGTTAATTACTTCCTTAAAGAGAAAAGGCCACGCAGTATTCTAAGCTAGATCTAGATTAAAGGCAGCTTAACAATCTACAAGCACTAACAAGTTAAATAAAAGTAGTAGGCAATTGCACCCTTGTCTATGCAAGGCTAGTAAAGGGCCTATAAACAAGCACTTTTAGACACTGCGCAACTGCTATTAACTCTAAACTGCAGTTACTAGATTAAGCTCTTCTAGCAGTATACTAATTAAGCTGTTAGACAATAACAAGAAAAAGATCCTTAATTAATAAAATAACAATAAATAGGCAACTTTACGCACTTAGATTAAGAAGAAAGGCTGGAAAACTAGCACTAGCAGATTAGCTACTAATAAGGTAAGTAGATTCTACTCTAGCTTATTAGTTTCAGCATTAATTAACCCGAGGGACTCAATTAAAGAAATTAGGCTAAATATGTTTAGCGTAGCTTTTACTTTTTATGCCCTATCCCTTTGCACAATCATAGATAGTAGATTAGCAGTCCACCTAGTTAATACTATAGATTATATAGTGCTAGGCACCTTTAGCAAATGCGCCGAGAACAAGACTGTTAAGACAGGCACTTAAATTATACTAGTTGCTAGTATAGGAAACAGGCTGCTCAAGAACGTCCTGCATATCAATGTTAGCTCTAGGACAGCTAATTTTCTGCTTACTAATGTTAAGGTTGTACTAAGTTTCTATGTTAATATTGTATTAGAAGCACGGCTTAAGCAAACAGGCATTTAGTATTTAGAATATTATTATACCTTAAGATTTAGAATGACGAAGAAAAATGTTGTTTTAATTAACTTTAAGCTTTACTTTAACTTTTTATTTGTTAAACACAAGCAACTTTCTTGTTACAGTGCTTAACCACTGCTTGTGAGCGCCGTAGCGCAATCAAGGAAACCTTAGGTACGCACTGGTAATAAGGACCTATAGCATCAACAATTAGGACACCTAGGACAACAAGCTATTAAAGCCTTAGTCTTCTTAGCGCAAAATATTAAGATTACTAGCAGGAAGCTATTAGAATGTAATTACTGCGCAACAGCTTATACCTTGCAAGTGGTCTTGCAGTAACTCAGGGAAAGATTACTACAATTTTTTTATAAAATCTTATAAGATCTATTTAATTTCGTAACTAGTTAGCTGCTTAAGAAATAGGCATTGATTATTGAAGAAAATTACTTAGGTAAGCTATACAATTACAATATTTAGTTAAAGACACTAAGCAAGATTTTACCTGTAATTAAAGGCTTTGCCGCAAGGATTAAAAGGAAATATCAGCAGAAGTTTGTAAAAATTTATTAAAATAACAATACTGCTACACTACCTTAGAGAGGGCAATTAAGGTATAAAGAATAGGCAATAAAGAAAGGAATTATAATTAAAATGCCACTGCTATATACTTATAAGCCTAATAGCTCGGCGGAGAAAGCTAGACAAGAGCTAATTACAAAGGCTATTAAGATGCGCACAAGCGCTAATCTACTAGCTAAGCTTTAGCTAGTAATTATAAATGCGGCAGCTTATCTACATAGAATAAGCCTTACTAAGATCTATATCTACTAATCACCTCACTAGGTGCTCAAAGAATAGTTTAGGAAATATTTCTAATACTATTAACTACCTAAGATCAGATACTAGACTGCTAATCTACGCCTAGACTAGAGTAGAATTTATGCCTATAGCTGCTAAGCTTATCCATTAAACAAGAAGAAGGCAGCTAGGCGCAATTATCAAGGATTTAAAGTAAATCCTTGCAGCTATATTAGTTATTTAGTTAGTTATTAAGCCTCTAACATATACTATAACGTGGTTCACAAGCGAATCGGACACCTTAGCAAATCAGACACGCCCCACCAGCGCGTCAATGTTGATACGTTATAACGCACTTTTATTACAGTCAATAAACTATTACAATATACTAATTTAACTACTAAAATTGCTGCTATTACTTACACTATCTATCTTAACTGCGCAGGTACGAGCGTTGTGTCTAACCTGCTTGCAACGCCTGCACTGCCTCTCTCCTTGCACCCTCTTTAACATACTTTTACTATTACTTCAAGTACTACCTGCTTGTTTAGCTAATACTTATTACACCTTGCTTATATTAAGAGTCACCTCTGTCTGTATATATTGCTGCATACATCTCTTATGCTTATTTAATTTATCTAAAGCCTTTTAAAGGCTACTTATATTTTTTATTTCAAGCGTTATTACATATGCTAATTGCTAAGCTTTTTTACTTAACTACGCAACCTGCGTGTTAAGTAAATTTACAAAAAACTTACAACAGTTTTTTACTCTTTGTTAAATAAAAGTACTTTAAGCCTTAACTTTATACGCATTGCGTACTGTCTGCGCATTCTAAGTGTCTACTTGTTGTAGTAATTATTTTAGCGTCTGCACTACAATATTAAGATTTAATAGCACAGCCTGTAAGTTATGTAGGACTAGACTAGCGCCTTTAAAGCTAGCTTAAATATTCTTCTTTATAATAGACTGCTTAAAAGCAGCTTTAAAGGCTAGCAAGAAGGTCTTTTTACTAATATAGTTAATGCAGTTACCTGCTAAGCCTAAAATAGTGTTGCTATACTTGCGCTTTAACAGCAAAAAGCAGGCAATATTAAAAAGCTGTAATAAGTAAGATAAGTACGCAGGCATACAGAGAAGAAGAATATTCTTTTTCTTGCAAAAATCTTAAAATTTAACTAAGTAGTAGCTCTTATAGCTGTTAATAATAAGCAGTTAATACTTACCTACAGTATGCCTTTTTGTATAGGTATTAAAGTGCTCTAACTAGGCAAGAGCAAGCTAGTTATTTGTCTAGCTATTAGAACTAACTTTAAGCACTTAGTTAGCAGGCAGGTTCTTAAACTAGACGTTAATAAGCACTTTGCCTGCAAAGACAACAAAAAGTAGTAGACAGTAACTTAACGCGCCTATACTTTAAATTATAGTAACTTACTTACAGTTGCTTAGCTAAACGCGTTGTTCTTGCTAGATCTCTCTAAGCCTGTAATAACTAAATGTAATAAAATCTTGCCTATCATAAAGCTAGATTTATTAAAGTTATAAATATTGTTATTTATAATCTCTTACTTCTTCTTTGTTGCCTTAACTAAATTAAACTAGCGCTAGATAGCCGCTAGGTCTTTGCAGGCGGCTTACTAGTAATTATAAAGACAACTCTAGCGCGTAAAGAGCTTAAGGGTTCTCTGAATAAAGTTGTTAACTTAGTTCTTGGTAATAGGGTTGCTACTACGCTTATATAATAGTTTATTAGCTATTGCTTAAACATAAGCTTTTGTAGGCGCAAATCCTTGCTAAGACCTTTTAAGAATACACTTAACTATAGCCTTTTTTTTAGCTTTTTTAGGCGCTTGAAGTTCGCTTTACAGTCGCGTTAGGAGGGCTTTCTAGCGCGTTAGTTAGACAGAGTACTTTAAGGCATGTTATAGATAGAGACAGCGCGTCTTTAGCTTTAAACACGTTGCAATTAGTGTTGGAGATTAAGCTACTTAGCTGTTTCTCCACAGAATTCAGGTGCTCAAAATCACACCTGGAATCTACAATCAACCTACAATCAATTGATTACTAGGAGCTATTACGCTACTAGTATTACTTATCATTGTTATCAATTGATTGTTATTATCAATGACGTTGAGGATTACGCAATCTACTATAGATTACGCAATCTACTACGCAAGCTATTGCGTGATACAGAACTTTCTAGAATGCAAGTTACAAATATATATAGACTGTAGTTAAGACAGAAAAGACAAGACAGCAAGACAGAAAGACAATTCAATTGCTATTCTCTGCAATACTGTCTTCCCCTAGTCTCTATTCTCTTATCCTTATCCTTTACCCTGCGCACCTCCTCAATCTCCAAAAGGTTATAAGCCTGGATTAGGCTGCCTCTGAGTCTACTACAAACAAGTAGAAGGCAGAGACCTCTACCTCTGAGTTGATAGTAGAACAAGCAGCGATTATATCCGCAACAGGTTTTACACCTGGAGATTAAATCTACAACAATTAGATATTAAAAAAAGCAAGCTAAAGATCTAATTTAAAATAAGTTAATAGATAATTGCGTTGTGAAGACATAACGCGTTGTAGTGTCGACGTCAACGCGCTGGTGGGGCGTGTCTAATTCGCTTAGGTGTCTGATTCGCTTGTGAACCACGTTATATAGGTACTAATACTTAATAAGGTGATTACTACCTGTAGTATAACCTTAAATAAACATTAATTTGATAAAAGAGATTGCGAGGAAGAGCTGCTAAGAAATTAAGCAATTCAAATTGTAGAGATCTTTTATAATAATAAACTATTTAATCTAGGAGAAAACTTAGACCTCTCGCCTGTTTGAGGAAGGGCAGATTAAGATATGCAGCTAATTACTAAAAACCTTAAAAGTAATCTATTTATTATTTTAAGCAGTAAGGAACGCCTGCCTACTGAAAATAAAAGTAGATTAGAAGACGCTAAGCGAATAAAGCACAAGGCTAGTGCACTATTAAGAACTTGCTTAAATTAGCAGCAATATGCTAGTCTTGCTACTTTAGAACTAACTCCTAAACTAAAGACCCTAAGGAGCGACAACGCAATTAATTGCAGGGTTATTAATAGTTAAACAGCAGTGCGCTTGCTAAAAAAAAGCTAATTTATTAATACTTATATATAAGAAGCCTCTTTTTTACAAGCTTAATAACTTATTACTAGTCTAACAGTCTGTGCCTAAAGACTTTAACGCGCCAGCTCGTCGTGATAGAACACCTGCTTAGGTAAGCAGGATAGCAGGGCGTGAATTATCTTAGGGTTTAAGATCTTAGGCCTGAAACAGCAGACAGGGTAAGTAATTACAAGCTAAACTTCTGTTTACATGACATAGTGCTTAGATTTCAGGCAAAAGTCTAAATTAGCTTATAAATCTTAATCTTTTACTGCGCAAGCTAGATGGCGGGCGTAAGCATAAAGAGGCAACCTAAGATTCTAACAATTAACTAGGAGGTAGAAGCACAGGTAGTGTTAATACATTAATTGCAGATTATAAAGATATATTATAGAGCGACTTTTATAATACCTACTTTCTAGGTTTACAAGCAACCTAGGAAAACTAAGCAAGCTATAAAACTTTTAATTATGTAGTTATAGCAGCTTTGCTTACTAAGCATAAGCTAAGTGTAGGAAATGCTTAACAGTATTGCGATAATCTACCTGAACTGCTAGAATTTTAAAAGCAATTGCTTTAGTATCTTTTTTTTCTTTATTGTAGTTTAACGTCCTTTCTCAGCCTAAAGGGCTAAATAAGACGTGCAGGCCGAGGCCTGCAGGTATCTATGTAGTTTTTCTATCTTCTGAGTAATTGACAAAGGGTGGTTTAACTAAATAAAGGTAAGGCTCTTAGCCTATTGTGTAAAGTCAAGAAGAGGGAGGAGGAGGAGGAGGGGGAGAAGGAGGGGGGAGGGGGGTTTAGAGCTTGGTCGCCTAGACAGGCGATTGCATCTAGTTATCGGAGTCTCCTTTGTATCAGGCCTGTGTACCAACCCTAGTTTCTTAAATAAAGGCTATAATAGCCTTAATACCTGCTTCTGTTTGAAAAAGGTACTGTAGAGAGATTGGCTCTGTATAGGAGTTCTGAAGTACAGTTCTACTATCCTTGTATAGTTAGCACCTAAGGATTATGTAAGCCGTGTCTTGTGTAGCTTTAAAGTTGCATGGGCAAGTTTTAGATACTACTTTTTTTCTCTTAAATCGATAGCTCCTTAGGTAGCTATAACCTAGTTTTAATTAAAAGAAAGAGCTAAATATATCTGTTTTAGTAGAGAGGATAGGTATCTGTTTCTTTGTTCTCTATTTGAAGGTTGCTGAGTAGGTGCTTAGGTTCTTAATAGTAGCTTTTCTCCTGTAATTCTATTAGAGACTTAACTACTTGATAATTGCTAGTTATTTAATTTAAAATCTAACAACTACTATGCTTATTTTGTTTATTGAAGGGTTTATTTTTGTAGCCTCTTTTGCTAGAGAGTCTGCTTAATTGTTTCCTAGTATATCTTAGTATCCTAGGACTTAATGTAGCGTAGAGGTAATGCCTTTTTCTACTAGTTAAGTTGCTGCCTTAATACACCTAATTTGCTACTCTTGGCTAGGGTTGTTTGAGGTATTTTTTGATTAGAATAAAGCGGCCTCATTATCTGCATAAATATTGACGTTTTAGTAGTCATTTAATAGGCTAACTGCTTTCTCTAGACTTAAGGTAATACTCTCTAGCTTAGTGTTGTAAACTAGTTAGTTATTGTTGTAGATTCGCTATTCTAGGCTCATAACCTGTAGCGATTTAATCTCCAGGTGTATAACCTATTGCGGATATGTAATCGCTGCTTGTTCTACTATCAACTCAGAGGTAGAGGTCTCTGCCTTCTACTTGTTCGTAGTAGACTCAGAGGCAGCCTAATCCAGGCTTATAACCTTTTGGAGATTGAGGAGGTGCGCAGGGTGAAGGATAAGGATAAGAGAATAGAGACTAGGGGAAGACAGTATTGTAGAGAATAGCAATTGAATTATCTTTCTGTCTTAATTCCCAACTATCTGCTAAACTACAGTCTATATATACCTGTAACTTGCAGTCTAGAAAGATCTGTATTACGCAATAGCTTGCGTAGTAGATTGCGTAATCTATAGTAGATTGCGTAATCCTCAACGTCATTGATAATAACAATCAATTGATAACAATAATAAGAAATACTAGTAGCGTAATAGCTTCTAGTAATCAATTGATTGTAGGTTGATTGTGTATTCCAGGTGTGATTTGAGCACCTCGATTCTGTGGAGAAACAGCTAAGTAGCTTAATCTCCAACAGTTATTTCCTATATTCGCTTGTAGTTCTTTGATGAGAGTAGCACCTTTGTAGAAGGCAACGTCTACGCTAATTCTTTTGCCGTCCTTTATAGGTAAGGCATCTGAGTATATTAATAGAAGGTTGTTGTCTACTAGTAGTATCTTATGGCTTTCAGCTTCAATGTCTTATAGCATGTTTAATATATAGACTTTATAAGGAGTCCTAGCATTCTATAGAATAAAAGCATAGTGTTGTATTTCTTCTGTATTGTCTAGGAGTGCTAAGGTAATAGATTCTTGAATTCAATTCAGTTGCTCTCCTCTGTTGTTGTTAATAGCAGCTTTTAGAGGGTGATTTAGATCTAGTAGAGTAAATCTAAAGGCATATATTCTTATAGCGTTGTCTAGCTTAACTCTAGGTAGAAATAGAGCAGCTTCTACCTTACTAGGCATTGCAGGGGAAGATCTAAAAGTTCCTAAGATCTTTCTACAGGCCTAGTTTTGTAGTTTTTGCCTACTGTTAAGGATGTGCTGTTAGCTTTTCTAAAATAGCTAACATTTGTAATTAGCTACACTAGTAATGCACGCTGGGTATAATTGCCTTATTGCCCTTAGTAAAAAGCCCTTATCAATGTTAGCTAGCCTGCTTAGGCAGAAAAAGGTTTAGTTTGCTTGTTGTATCTTTATGTAACAGTAGTCTCTAAATTTAAAAGTGTTGTTAAAGAAGATGCCTAGCTATCTAACTAGTCCTTTTAGCTCGAAGGTCTTTTAGGCAAGTAGCGTATGAAATCTGTTTGTATCTTTTTTAAATCTTGTCTAATTTGTTAGTTCCGTTTTTAAGCTATTAAACTTAATACCTAAATTTTTTACTTATGTAAAGAGGTTTGCTAACTCCTTTTAAAGTAGTTTGATGTTTTTCCTAATAGATGTTGTTAATATTAAGATGTAAAGGTTGTCTATGTAGGATAAGGAGTATATGTTGTTGTTTGACGTAATTAACTAGAATAGCGGTTTCGTGTAAATCAGAAATAGGATAGGCAAGGCTGGGCTCTCTTAAGGTATACTAGTATTAACCTTCTATAGTTCTTCTGTTTGCCCACTAAAAGATAACTCTAGGAGCCTCTCTGTAAGAAAAGAGTTTGTCTACAATAACAGGCAGGTAGGTAGCTGTTAGTTGCTTATATTTTCTAGAAGCTTGTTCTTGAATAAATAGTTAAAAGCACCTCTATTATCTAAAAAAGCTGTTAAAGTAACTGTGTTCTTCTTTCTGTGTTGTTAAATGTTATTGTAGAAGAGGAGTGCAGCGTTCATAGCTAATTTCTTTAGCCTACCTCCTATTTGCGTAAGGTTGAGTAGGCCAGTTGTTTCTGCTAAGATACCTAATCTTTTTAAGTAGAGCCTTTCTAGTGCCTTCCCTAGGCAGCATAAGAAGGAGATAACTCTGTATGCTTTTAGGATTAAGTAGTCTGGTTTGTTTAGTTTTCTAAAGATAACCCCTTTTGCTTTTCGCTAGCACCTTAGTTAGTATCTTAGGTTAAACACTGTTAAGTAAATTTTAAAGAAGATGCTTAGTTAGTATTTGTATGCTATTAAGATAACTTCTTAACTAATTCTATCTAGGCCTGGTGAGGTAGCTTTTATTTTCTGACAGGCAGTGTAGAGCTCCTTTTTAGATAGAATCAGCTACTCCTATTTATGGTTTACTGAGTAATTATTAAGTAATTGGGCTAGTGTAGAAGGAGTTAGTAGAAATAACTCCTTATCAAAGGTTTGGCACTTCTCTCTAAAGATTCTTTTTCTTTAATAGCAGGGATTCTTGTTAAGAGGTTGTTTTTTGTATAGGCTATTGCTTTAAATATCTCTTTAGGCAATTCGTTTTAGAGAAACTGTTCCTAATAGTTAAGTCTAGCTTTCTTGATAGATCTAAGGTATTTGTTTTTGACGAGCAGGTAATCTCTTTTCTATGGATATAGCGTGTTGTCTCCTCTTCTTGCTACTTGCTTGTATTCTCGAAAGGCTTTGTTTAAGGTAGCCCTAAGGAGATTTAGCTTGTTAGTCTACTAGGGTTTTAGTTTTAGTTTCTAGTTTATAAGAAGGGTAGATTTTTTAAGTGCCTGTTAGATTGCTGATGTAAAGTCCTCTGCTACTTTATTAAGGCTCTTCTCTAAGAGTTTGTTAAGGCCTAGGAAAAGTTGTCTTAAGCGGTGTGATAATGCGCGTGGTAGAGCTAGTAATTAATATTTTAGCTTTACTTGAATTATTTCATCTTGTAAGGTATTGTTAAAAAGGCTTTAATTTAATTTTTTTCTATTATGTTTCTTTAGCTGGCTTGGTAGTTACCTTTAGTTAACAATACTAAACAGGATTGCGTAGTGGTCTAATCCGACTTTAGGGATAGCTTGCTAGTCTAGAATACTAGTAGCTATATTATTTGTTAAAAAGGTAAGGTTCTACGCTCTCTTTTTGCATGTAAGCTCTATTGAATGTGCTAACTCTTATAGTATTTAATAGAAATAAGTTTTAGTTATTGACCTACTCTACTAACTCCTCTGCTTGTTGGTTTGAGTTGCACTCCTGTAGGCTCTATTAAGAGTAATGGCAATTGAAATCCCCTAGGATTATTAAATGTAATTCTATAGACTCTCCTAGGAGGCGACTTTAGATATTGTTGTATTTAGTCCTTGTCTCTGGCTCTTTTTGTTGTAAATGTTATAGACGTAGATCTTTGTTGTGTTAAGTTGTATTAAAATAGCTTAAAAGTTGTTGTTGTCGATAATATAAGGATTAACGTCTACTTCAAAATCCTTTTAAATAAAAAATAGAGTTCTATATTGTAGGCCTTAATAGGTAAGTAGAATTTGCGTAAAGTCTAGATAGGCAATTAACTTAGTTTCTTTGTAAGGTCCTCTCACTAACTAAGGCTCTTATATTGCAATAATCTTAGCGTTTGCTTTAATAGCTAGGTTGATCGCGCTTTCTGTAGCAGGGCTGCTTCTATTAACATTTATTTGTAGGACTTTAATTATACTAATTAGTTTAATTGGTCCTAGCTGTCCTAACTTGTAGAATGTTACAATTTTAGCTGTTTGCTGCATAAGGTTTACTGCAGTTAATACACTTAAATATAGTGTAAATACAAGGTTGTCTTTTACTAGCACAAGACTTGCACTTGTGTTAGCTAGTATAGTGTGCTTTGCTGCAAATTTAGCAGGCTACCTTTAAGCATCTAGCCTCTAGGTAACTAAATCCCTAGCATTTAGTGCATTGCTTTAAGATATTAACAACTTGTAGTTTCTCTGCTCTAAGGCCTTGCCCTAGGATATAAAGCTTCTCTTTAATAGCCTTTTAAGCTTCTTTCTCTGTTGCAAAGGCCACGCATGCTGAACTAAAGTTTTAGTTTTCTCTTTTATCCTTAGGCGTCAGCTAAAAAGGATTGCTAATAGCTTTTAAGCTCTTGTTAAAAGTTTTAATTTCTTCTTTAACTACCTCTAGGCTATAATTTGTAGGAACATCGTAGATAACAAACTTAAACTAAGGCGTAATGATTTAGGCAGCCTTAGTAGTTGTAATATCTTGCTATATAGCCTAGTTCTCTAAGAGGTATTTTGCTTTAAAAGCTAGTATAGTTGTGACTATTTTGTTTTCCCTAGAGAATATTGTAATGAAGGCAACTACAGGCAATTGTATACCTCCGTTTCTTGCAAAGGCGTTGTTAGAGGCATTTCTAAGTTTAAAGGCATTAAATGCAGCTAGGGTCTCGCTTACTAGAACTAGCTAGCGGTCTTTTAGGCTAGTAGCTTTTAGTTTCTGTGTTTTTTTAGAGATTTGTTTATAGTTAATCTTTATTGTTGTTTGCTATAGTAGCAAAAGTAGCTGCAGTAGTAAACAGCATGTTTTTAATAAGCATATCTTGGATAGACGTGTTCTAGATAGGCAGATTCTAGATAAGCGTGTTTGTTGTTAGTTTCTTAATACGTCTTATTTGCTCCCTTAACTCTCTTAAGACGTTGAAGAGGCTTAATATCTAGTCTGCTAAAATCGCTGTATTCTTTTTATTTACTCTCTTATTTTCTACTTAGTTTTTAAAGACTTCTACTAGGTCTAAAAGACTTGCTTGCTTAGTAGGGTTGTTTTCGGCTAAATTAGCTGCCTAAATTACTAGGTTACTAGCTTTTTTAAGTGCTTCTTCTACTAAGGTGGCTTTTAGTGCTTTATTTCATATAGGGTATCAAGAAATAAGTCTAATAAAAAGAAAAAAGTTGCTTCTAGTTAAAACGTGCGTAGGCCTTTATAGTTCCTCTAAGTTTTGCTTTTCTTAGCAAGTTATAATTATGTTGTCTTTTTTTATCTGTATCTGTCTTTTGTTTAATACTCCTAGGTCCCTAGAAGCAAATTGTTTTTTAATTTTTTTTAAAGTTGTTGTAATCTCTAAGTCTAGTTCGGCTTTAATAAGCTCCTTAATTTTTATTAGCTTAAGATGCCTTAGCATGTAGTCTAAGCTTTTAGGAGAAAATGAAAATTTTTCCGCCAAAAAGGAGGGAGCAGGTGACCTTTTTACTCTCTTTAGCGCGCTAGCGCCCTTGCTGCAGGCTCTAAAAAGTATCGCAATTGATTCCTCGAGGTTGTTTCCTTATAATCCGGTTGTTTCTGATTAATCTCTAGAAAAGTCGACGTTAGTGTTGGTGATGCTCTGTAATTTTTTAATTTTTTTATTGTAGTTTAACGTCATTTCTCAGCCTAAAAGGCTATATTAGACCTGTAGGTTTAGGACTTACAGGTATCTACGTAGTGTTTTTAAATATATAATTTAATTACAAGGAGGGGTTTGTCTAAATAAAGGTAAGGCTCGTAGCCTAGGGTAGTTTTAACGAGTAGCTCTCTTAGATGCTCTGTGATTTGTTAGTATAAGAAACTTAAGAAAAAAAAAGGGCTTAAAACAGCGCATTCTTCTAAAGCTTAGCAAGAAGCTTTTTAGCTAGAAAGACAGCAATTTAAAGGCTTTAACTGTTAGCAGAAGCGTAAAATTAGAAAAAAAATTACATACAGGACCTTGCAAGTCTTTTTATTAAAGTACTGCTAGCAGCGCGCTTTAGGGCTAGAAGCTTTTTCTTAACAAGCTCTATTAAAGTTGCTAGACAAAGGGCTTTTAACGTACCTAAAACAGAGCACGTCGCGATGCGCACTAAGTGTGCCTTAACAACTAAAAGTTGCTGCTAAAGTCTTACGCCTGCAGGCAGTCTTAACTAGAGTTTTAACTTTGCCTACACGCCTTCTAGACGTGCAGGCTAGTGCTGCACTTAAAGCAGTACTAGTTGACTTTACGCAAGAACTGCATTTAAGTAAAGTCAGCTGCACCTCTAGCAAGGGCGACAGCGGCGGCAAGGGCAAGAGCGCAGGCAGTAGCACAGGCAGCAGCAGCTTTTTGTAGTTTTAACTTTTGTATAAAGTTAGTAACTAAACAGAAAGAGTACTAGAATAAAGCTAGCAGCTGCATAAAGGTATAGAGTAGCGCGCAATAGTCTAAAAAGCTATATAAAAGTATAGTAAAGTTTAAAAAGAAGCGATTAGTATTGCTTTTAAAGGATTTAGGCAAGTTTCTAGGTAATACTTACAGCAGCTATAGTATTGTTAAATACTAAGCCTAGGAGTCTTAGAAATTTGTTATTGTTTTAGTGCTTTACGCTAAGCTGCGCGTGCGCAGCTCGTTACAGAACGCGCTATAACTATATAGAGCTTTATACAGCTAACTAAAGTCTTAGTTACTTAAAAGGTGTGTTGTATATATTAGCTACGCGCTTTAGCTACAAGGCTCTAGGCCTAAGCATTAAGGCCTGCGCAGGCCTGCGTACGCGCGCAGCGCTAAGCAACTAAGGCTTAAAGCCTTTACGCTAAGGCTTAGAGATTTTACGCTAAGCTTAGATACTTGTATTTAAGCTCTACAAAACACTTACTGTGCTTAAAGGCATCTCTCTAAGCTCTAAAACTGTTGTTACAGACTAAAGTATTTTCTTTGTATTTATAGAGCGTCTTAGACGTAGGTAGAAAGACAGAATTAACTATCTGGTTCTCCTAAACCACTTTTACCAGCTCCTTGTTCTCTACAGCTATTGTGCTGTAACTAAATATTACTTACTTAATCTTAAAGCTCTTACACTTTCTTATAAACCTTAGTAATTAGTATATAAAAGCTGTTGAATAGGTAATTATGTACCTCTATTAGACAAGATAGGACGCGATCTAGTACAAGAACTACAATAGCCTAGACCTAACAGTTGCAGGCGATGCCTTTTTTGCAGATAATTAAGAAACTCGTTAATTGCCTTATAGTTATATAGCTACTTTATATAGTAGTCTAATATTTTGGAAGGAAGCTAAGCAGACTGAAGTTACTAGATTAACTACTAAGACAAAGCTGCTCGCCCTTAAGTACACTACAAAGGAGGCTATGCCCTTCAGAGCTTCTTCTGCAAGCTATCTCTTAATTTAGGAGACGTCTAGACAGTTTCGTGTATTAACTGACAAAAAGTTCAGATTTTTATTATTGTAGTTTAACGTCCTTTCTTAGCCTGAAAGGCTATATAAGACGTGCAGGCCGAGGCCTGCAGGTATCTATGTAGTTTTTCTATCTTCTAAGTAATTTACAAGAGGTGGTTCGTCTAAATAAAGGTGAAGCTCTTAGCCTATTATGTGAAGGTAGAGAAGGGGGAGGAGGAGGAGGGGGAAAAGGAGGGGGGAGAAGGGGTGCTTAGAGCTTGGTCGCCTAGACAGGCGATTACATCTAGTTATTAGAGTTTCCTTTGTACCAGGCCTGTGTCCTAACCCTAGTTTCTTGTATAACAGCTATAGTAGCTTTAATACCTGCTTCTGTTTGAAAAAGATATTGTAGAGAGATTGGCTCTGTACAAGAGTTCTAAAATATAGCTCTACTATCCTTATATATTTAGCATCTAAAGATTATATGAGCTGTGTCTTGTGTAGCTCTAAAACTGCATAGGCAAGTTTTAGATTCTACTTTGCCTCTTCTCAAATAGATAGCTCCTTAAGCAGCTATAATTTAGTTTTAATTAAAAGAAAGAGCTCAATATATCTCGCCTAGTAGGAGGGATAAGTATCTGTTTTCTTATTCTCTATTTAAAGGTTGCTAAGTAGGTGCTTGGGTTTTTGCTAGTAGCTTTTATCCTGGATATATTTAGAAGGTTTAACTAGTCAGCATTCGCTCGTTTTTTAATTTGAGAACTAACAACTGCTAGGCTTATTTTATTTGTTAAGGAGTTTGTTTTTGTAGCCTTTTTTGCTAGAGAGTCTACTTAATTGTTTCCTAGTATATCTTGGTGCCCTAAGACCTATTATAGCGTAGGGGTAATGCCTTTTACCTCTAGTTACGTTGTTGCCTTTATACACCTAACTTGCCACTCTTAGCCAGGGTTGTTTAAGGTATTCTTTAATTAAAATAGAGCAGCCTAGTTATCTGCGAAAATGTTAACGTTTTGGCAGCTGTTTAATAGGCTAACCGCTTTCTCTAGACCTAAGGTAATACCTTCTAGTTTGCTGTTGTAAACTAGCTAGTTATTTCCTATATTTGCTTATAGTTCTATAATAAGAGTATGTCCTTTGTAGAATGCAATGCCTACGCTGATTTCTTTGCTGTCCCTTGTAGCTAAGGCATTTAAGTATATTAATAAGAGGTTGTTGTTTACTAGTAGTTTCTTATAGTTTTTAGCTTTAATGTCTTTTGGCTTATTTAATATATAGACCTTATAGAGAGTTCTAGTGTTCTATAGCGTAAAGGCGTAGTGTTGTATTTCTTCTATGTTGTCTAAGTAGGCTAAGGTAATAGATTCTTGAATTTGATTGAGTTAATCTCCTTTATTGTTGTTAATAGCAGCTTTTAGAAGGTGATTTAAATCTAGTAAAGTAGATCTAAAGGCGTATCTTCTTATAGCGTTGTCTAGCCTGACTCTAGGTAGAAATAGAGCAGCTTCTACCTTACTAGGCATTGCAGGGGAATATCTAAAGGTTCCTAAGATCTTTCTACAGGCCTAGTTTTGTAGTTTTTACCTACTGTTAAGGACGTGTTGTTAGCCTTTCTAAAATAGCTAACATCTGTAGTTAGCTACACTAGTAATGCACTCTAGGTATAATTGCCTTATTGCCCTTAGTAAGAGGCCTTTATTAATGTTGGCTAGCCTGCTTAGGCAGAAAAAGGTTTAGTTTGCTTGTTGTATTCTTATGTAGCAGTAGTCTCTAAATTTAAACGTGTTGTTAAAGAAGATACCTAGCCATCTAACTAGTTCTTTTAGCTAGAAGGTCTTTTAAGTAGGTAGTGTAAGAAATCTGTTTATATTTTTTTAAATCTTGTCTCATTTGCTAGTTCTGTTTTTAAGCTATTAAACTTAATAGCTAACTCTTTTACTTATGTAAAGAGGTTTGCTAACTGTTTTTTACGTAGTTTAATGTTTTTCCTAATAAATATTGTTAATATTGAGATCTGAAGGTTGTTTATGTAGGATAAGAAATATTTGTTGTTGTTTAATGTAATTAACTAGAATATCAGTTTTGTGTAAATTAGAAATAGGATAGGCGAGGCTGGGCTCCCTTAAGGTGTACTAGTAATAACTTTCTGTAGTTCTTCTGTTTGCTTATCAAAAGATAACTCTAAGAGCCTCTCTGTAAGGAAAGAGTTTGTCTACAATAAGAGGCAGGGAGGTAGCTGTTAGTTGCTTATATTTTTTAGAAGCTTGTTCTTAGATAAATAGTCAAACGCGCCTTTAATGTTTCAAAAAAGCTGTTAAGGTAACTCTATTTTTCTTTCTGTGTTGTTGAATGTTGTTGTAGAAGAGTAGTGCAGCGTTAATAGCTAATTTCTTTAGCCTACCTCCTATTTGTGTAGGGTGGAGTAGGTTAGTTTTTTCTGCTAAGATACCTAATCTTTTTAAGTACAGCCTTTCTAGTGCCTTCTTTAGGCAGTATAAAAGGGAGATAACTTTGTATACTTTCAGGATTGAGTAGTCTAGTTTGTTTAGTTTTCTAAGGATAACTCTTTTTGCTTTTTGCCAGCACCTTAGTTAGTATCCTAGGTTAAACACTGTTAAGTAAATTTTAAAGAAGATGCTTAGTTAGTATTTGTATGCTATTAAGATAACTTCTTAACGAATTCTATCTAGGCCTGGTGAGGTAGCTTTTATTTTCTGACAGGCAGTGTAGGGCTCCTCCTTAAATAAGATTAGCTACTCCTATTTGTAGTTTCTTTAGTAGTTATCAAGTAATAGGGGTGGTGTAGAAGGCGGTGGTAGAAATCACTTCTTTTTAAAAGTTTAGCACTTCTTTTTAAAGGATTCTTTGCCTCTAATAGCAAGGATTCTTAAAGAGAAGTTGTTTTCTGTATAAGCTTTTGCTTTAAATATCTCTTTAGGCGATTTGTTTTAGAGGAACTATTTCTAATAGTTAAGTTTAGCTTTCTTGATAGCTCTAAGGTACTTGTTTTTAGCAAGCAGGTTATCTCTTTTCTATAGGTATAGCGTGTTGTCTCCTCTTCTTGCTACTCGCTTGTAATCCTAAAAGGTCCTGTTCAGGATAGCCTTAAGGAGATCCAGATCGCTAGTCTACTAAAGCTTTAGTTTTAGTTTCTAGTTTACAAGAGGTGTAGAACTCTTAAGCGCTTGTTAGATTGCTGTTGTAAGGTCTTCTGCTATTTTATCTAGTTTCTTCTCTAAGGTTGTAAGGCCTAAAAGGAGTAGTCTTAAGAGGTAGTTCAAGGCGTGTGGTAGAGCTAGTAATTTATTCTCTAGCTTTACTTAAATTATTTCTTTTCGTAAGGTAGTATTAAAAAGGTTTTAATTTAATTTCTTTGTGTTGTATTTCTTTGGCCGGCTAGGTAGCTGCACTTAGTTAACAATACTGAACAGAATAGCGTGGTGGTCTAATTTAACTTTAGGGATAGCTTGCTAGTCTAAAATACTAGAAGCTATATTGTTTTTAAAAAAGTAAGGTTAAGTACGCTCTCTTTATGCATATAGGCTCTAAAGAATGTGCTAACTTCTATAGTATTCAATAGAGACAGGTTTTAGTTATTAACCCACTCTACTAACTCCTCTGCTTGTTGGTTTGGGTTGTACTCCTGTAGGCTCAATCTAGGGTAGTGGCAATTAAAATCCCTTAGGATAATCAAATGCGATTCTATAGGCTCTCTTAGGAGGCGTCTTTAAATTGTTGTTGTATCTAGCCCTTGTCTTAGGCTTTTTTTGTTGTAATTGTTATAGATGTAGATCCTATCTGTGTTAAGCAGTAACGTAATAGCTTAAAAGTCGTTGTCGTTGCTAATATAAGTATTAACTTCTACTCCTAAATCCTTTAAAATATAGAATAGGGTTCTAGGTTGTAGGCCTTAGTAGGTTGGTAGAATTTGCGTAAAGTCTAGATAGGCAATTGATCTAGTTTCTTTGTAGGGTCCTCTTACTAACTAAGGCTCTTATATTGCAATAATACTAGTGTTTGCTGTAATAGCTAGATTAATTGCGCTTTCTGTAGCAGGGCTACTTCTATTAACATTTATTTGTAGGACTTCAATCATACTAATTAGATTAATTAGTCCTAGCTGTCCTAGCCTGTAGGATTTAACATTCTTAGCTGTTTGCCGCATAAGGTCTGCTGTAGTTAGTACACTTAAATATAGTGTAAGTACAAGGTTTTTCTTTACTAGCGCAAAACTTACACTTGTGTTAGCTAGTATAGTGTGCTTTGCTGCAAATTTAGCAGGCTACTTTTAAGCATCTAGCCTTTAGGTAACTAAATTCTTAGCATTTAGTGCATTGCTTTAAGATATTAACAACTTGTAGTTTCTTTGCTCTAAAGCTTTGTCTTAGGATACAGAGTTTTTCTTCAATAGCTTTTCAAGCTTTTCTTTCTGTAGCAAATGCTACGCATGCTAAACTAAAGTTTTAGTTTTATCTTTTATCCTTAGGCGCAAGCTAGAAGAGGTTGCTTATAACCTTAAGGCCTTTGTTAAAAGTTTTAATTTCTTCTTTTACAACCTTTAGGCTGTGGTTTGTAAGGAGCTTATAGATAATAAACTTAAACTAAGGCGTAATAAGCTGGGCGGCCTTAAAAGTTGTAATATCTTGCTATATAGCCTAATTCTTTAATAGATATTTTGCTTTAAAAGCTAGTGTAGTTGTAACTATTTTGTTTCTTCTGAAAGATGCTGTGAGCAAGGCAACTATAAGAGATTGTATGCCTTTTTTTATTGCAAAGGCGTTGTTAAAGGCGTTTTTAAGTTTAAAGGCATTAAACGCAGCTAGGGTTTTACTAACTAGAACTAGCTAGCAATCTTTTAGGCTAGTAGCCTTTAGTTTTTGTGTTTTTTAAATATTTACTTATAGTTAATCTTTGTTGCTGTTTGCTACAGTAGCTGCAGTAGCTGTAGTAGCTTAAGGTGTGTTCTGTACAAGTATGTTCTAGATAGGCGTGTTTGTTGTTAGTTTCTTAATACGTCTAACTTTCTTTCTTAACTCTATTAAGACATTTAAAAGGCTTAAAATTTAGTCTGCTAAAATAGCAGTTTTTTTTTATTTACTTTGCTATTCTTAGTGTAGTCTTTAAAGAATCTACTAGGTTTAAAAAACTTGTTTACTAAGTAAGGTTGTTTTTAACTAAGTTAGCTGCTTAAACTATTTAGTTTTCTGCAATCTTTAGTGCCTCTTTAATTAAGCCAGCTTTTAGTGTTTTGTTTTTAATTAGGTATCTAGGAATAGGTCTAATAAAAGGGGAAAAGTTGCTCTTAGTTCAAGAGTGGGTAGGCCTTTATAGTTCCTCTGGAGTTCACTTTTCTTAGCGCGGCATTAATATGTTGTCTTCTTCTATTTGTATTTGTCTCTTATATACACCTTTTAAGTTTTTAAAAGCAGTTTGATTTGTTGTTGTTGTTTAATGCTATTTAGATTTCTTAGTGGAGTTAGGCTTTAATAAGCTCTTTAATCTTAATTAGCTGTAGATGCCTTGGCACGTGGTCTGAGCTTTTGGGAGAAAACGCAAATTTCTCCTCTAAAAAAGAGGGGGTAGGTGACCTTTTCACCCTCTTTAGCGCGCTAGCGCCCTCGCTTCAGGCTCTGAAAAGTATCACAATCGTTTCCTCAGGGTTGTTTCCTTAGGATCCGGTTGTTTTTGATCAATTTCCAGAAAAGTCGACGTTGGTGTTGCAAAGATGTGCTTTAGTATCTTATAAGGGCCTTGTTTAAGGATGCCTGCAAGAAAGAAATTATTTAGCTAAGTAGGAATAAGACTTAGGCTAAAATATTAAGAAAAGATGTAAATAATTACCTAATTCTTATAAAGAAAGTTTAGACTTACAAATTTAATTAGGACAGCTTCTTTCTTGAATGCAAGGCGCGGATTGTTGTAAGAGGAAATTTTAAGAAGAAAGACTTAATTAACTTAACATACGCTGCTATATTAGCAGCTAAGTCTTTTTAAGCAGCAATAGCTATTGCTGCTAGGAATAATCTAGATATTAAGCAATATAATGTTATAAAAGCATCCCTTAATGTATTAATTACGACAGATAACTTAGTAATTTGTAAGATGCTAGATAGCTTTAAGAAGCCTAAAAAGTGCGTATAGATTAACTGCGCACTTTATAAATTGCAAGACTCGCCACTGTTATAGTATAAAAGTTCTTAGGATTATTAAAAAAGATTAAACTAATGACTTTACTAAAGGAGCCCTGCCTATTCTTTGGATAAGATAGGAGGATCCTAGTTTTATTTTAAAATAGATAATATCCTATTGCTCTTCGTAAAAGATCATTAGCAGCGGGCAATAGATTTTTAGTTAAAGATTATAAATAAGTATAAAATACAGAAACAAGGATTAGTGAAGTAGTTTCTTAGTATCTAAGTAATTAGATATTGCAAAATGTAGATAATCACGCTTGTGCATAATACGTACATTAACAAGATTGTAAAGAAGTTTAAGCTAGAAAATAGCATCTTTCTTAAGACTCTACTGCTGTTAGAAGAGCTAATCAAGAATACTAGCAAGGCAACTAAGCAAGAGATTAAAGCCTACTAAAAAAGAGTTAGATTAGTGCTGTATAGAGCTATTATACTGCGACTAAATGTTGCTTACCTAATCTTAAAGCTCTTACACTTCCTTACAAAGTCTAGTAGTTAGTATATAAAAGCTATTAAACAGGTTATTATGTACCTTTATTAAACAAGATAGTACACAATCTAGTACAGGAACTACAATAGCCTTGATTTAACAATTACAGGCGACGCTTCCTTTGCAGATAATTAGGAAACTTGTTAATTGTCTTATAGATACATAGCTATTCTATATAGTAGTCATATATTCTAGAAGGCAGCTTGGTAGACTATAGTTACTACATTAACTACTAAGGCTAAGCTGCTCGTCCTTAAGCACACTACAGAGAAAGCTATAGCCCTTAAGCGCTTTTTCTGCAAGCTGTCTCTTAATCTAGAAAACATCTAGACAGTCTAGTATAATAACTAACAAACAATTAGGCTTGTAGTTGAAAAGAACAAGCAGATTAGCACTTAATTAAAGTATATAGGTGTATAGAACATGTAGCTGCAGCAAGAATATGCTAAAGATTTATTTTAGGTTAAGTACCTAGAAACAGCAATTATACTGGCTAATCAACTAACTAAGTCGCTCACCTAACAACAATTTAAGAAGTTTAAGCAGTTACTTAACCTTTAATAAGTTAAGCACTTAATTACGAGCAATAACAATTAACAGCCAAATTTTTTTATATTAAACAGAAACATTTATATACTAAGCTGAATCTCCGCTTAGTAGCTCATAGAAATAAGCAGGAGAACGTAAGCTAGATAAGCAAGAAAACTACAGAACAGAAAACTAAAATTACTAGTAAGCATTAAAGTTATTATAATTGTTTAACTCTATTATTATATCTTGCTTAGCTTTTTTAGCTTTAGCAAGCTTAAGAGCATCTTAAGCTAACTTAGCCTAAGCAGCAAAAGTTTAGAGGTAAGCAGTATAACAGCGCAAATCTAAACTATTACTTCTATAGATAGAATTGTAAGATAATCGCCGGCTTACTCTAGCATAATAATCGCGCCTATATAATTAAGTTATATAGCAATTAGGACGGCGTTGCATGCAAGGACAATTGTATAAAGCAGAGAAAGTAGCATTTCTTAATTATGCTGTTCTTAAATATTTAATTAATATAAAAGCTGTTGTTGTTAAGGCTATTACTGCTATTGCTGCTGTTGCTATATCTGTTATTAATTAATTAATTATTTTTTTAGGGTATCAAAGGTGGTGGTTGTTGTTGTAGTCAAAATGGGTTTTCCAAAAAAGTAAAAAGCAGCTGCCCTCTACTAATTAGTCGCAAAAGTCAAAAAAAGATTATGTGTAGTCGACAAAATTCGAACGGTGAGTGGATGAGGTCCACGCGCTAAGCGCTTAGAGCAGAAAAGCTCAGACCACTAAGCAAAATCAGGGTTAAAAAATTTGCTGAAGGTACCAAAAAACGACACTAATTAAAACGTGTTCAACGGCGATTGCCAGCCTATAGCTAGCAACAAGATTGCGATGGAGGTGGAGGAGGTGGAGGTGGAGGAGGGTAAGGACACGTACGTTACCGCAGCGGGAGCCTGCAATACTTTATAAAAGCTCCCTACCTGCTGCTTCTCACCTTTAGGATTTCCTACACCACACGGTACTGCATACAAATAATACAATACTTAGACTATTCTTCTTCCTATTTAACACGAAGACTAATAGCTCACATTAAGTAAAGTTAGACCTTACTAGGTCACTATATAAGAAGCTATAGTAGTGGATTACGAAGCCCGCGTTCACCTTTATTAAGCGGCCTCCCTAGTCGGTCAAAGAGGAGCTGTCAGCGGTAGCTCCTATAGTAATTAGGTGGACGCAGAGGTCGAATTCTGTTATTTATTAACACCTTATTAATGCGTCTAGTATTATAAATGTTAAGGTCATAATAGAGGTTGTAAAAGGCTTGTTTAGCGGCAAGTCTATTAAATACGTTGCGCATGTTAATAGTCTAGGTGCAGTAATAGTGTGTTATCTTATAAATCTCCTCCTGCGCGAATACAACCTTAGTAGAGAGACCTTGCAGTAGCTCTATAAGGAGCAAGAGCGTGTCAAAACAGCTATTAAGTAGCTAGGACAAACTAACGAGCAGGAGGATTTTGTGAGTTACCTCTAGGGATAGGAGAGCTGTGCTTAGATGGTGACGCTGTTGTCGTATGTTCACATCTGAGTATAGGCGCCAGAAACGCCGCGACTGCAACACCGCCGGGATAGCAACAGAGACAACAGAAGTTACAGTTAGCAGTAAATAGTTATTAGTAAATAGTTATTAGTCAAGAGAGTTAGTTAGAGAGATATCGCGCATCTTTGTTTCCGTCCGAACATGCGACACACTAATTGCGTGCCGGCAATGCCGAACAAGGGGGCATGAGCCCGGATACCTATTGTTAGCAATAAATCTTTTTTACCAAAATGGTGTCTACAAAATGTGTGGTCACATCAAAAGGTTGTCTCAAAAGGCCGAAGCCTGTTATTAATTATATGCTGGCTGTTGATCTAGCTGCCACGTAGGATAACCTAAAACATACGCAGCATAAAGCTGCGTATTATAAAGCTCTTGTCTATATAAATAACCTTAATTTAAACTTATAGCCTGCTAAGCAGGCTGTGTTTAGCGCAAATAATTCTTAGCATTGTACCTTAGATTAGAAACGCTTACAGGAGCAGGAGCAGGAACAGGCAGCAAGGACTAAGCAGTAAAACTATAAGACAGCATCTCTGAAGCGCGGTAATTATTAACAAAAGTCTTCTGCGCAGAAAGCTTTTTAGTAAATATAACACTGCTATTAATCTCTTTGCAGTAAGCAATAATGTCATTAAGCAGTTAAGCTTTTAAAGCTTAGTACAGCTTATTATCATTTTATTTTTAAAACTAGTCAGTAGCCTAAGCAAGGAGCTTTGAAAAATTAGAAACTCACCTCTTTATTTTTGTACATAGCTATGAAACAATTAGCAAGATTAATATTAACTGTATAGTAGGTGTGTAATAAGCAACTGCTACAGCATAAGCTGCTCTAACTACTAGTCTAAACGCAATTAAAGCAATATTTAGCATATAAACTCTTAAGCATCTTTTTAATGCAGCATTTATAAAGCAGAACGTAAGAGTACAACAGATTAGTAGCAAGCTTTAAAAAGCTATCAGGCGCCTTTTTCTAGGTAGAAGGGGGCGCGTTGCGCCTAGTAGACAGCTTAATAAGAGTATGTAGGCTATTGCTGTTGCTATATTAATAATCGCACGTTGCTGCTTAAGTAGTAAGCTGCTAAAAAATTTATATTAGCTTCTGAGAAGCTTTGCTCTTGCGCTAGCTTGATTGCTTAGTGTGGGAGCTGAAAAGGAGCAATTGCTTGATCAGGAGGAGTGGAATGAGTGTATTGATCAACTAAGTGCCACAACAAAGTGACCAATAACTACTAAAGAGGAATGAGACGATCTGGCCCGTATATATAGGCGCTAGCGCGATCGTCACGTGTTTAGCTTACCAGGATCACCTGATCAACAGGGTGATCCACATGTTGCGCATGTCAATACTCCAACACTTAGTTAGACTTTTATATAGATTAGAATTTAATTAAAGACTTAACAGCAGACTTAATTTAGTAAGTAAGGTAATTAGCTTTCAAGCAGAGCTACTAGATGTCTGGCAGTAAGCGTATAAATTAAGAGGCAGCAGCAACTAACCTTTATTATTTTAAAGATTAGCTGTTTACTGAATTTCATTATTAAATAAGCTTTAGCGCGCGTAATGCTTATGCTTAGCACTGTTCTTACATTGCTAATAACTGCTATTTAAGCAATTTTTCTACTTATAATAGTAGCTTGCTAATTAACCCTTGCGCTTGTTGTTGCTAGAGGCAGACTAGACAGAAAGATTAGCAGCTAATTAATAAGAAAATAATAAGACAATGCTGCTTACTATGTAAGTAAAAGTAGTTAAGACAGTCTAGAAAAGGTTAGTAATTAATTTTAGAGTAAGGTTAAGAACAAAAAGTTTTAAAAGGGCAGTAGACGCAATTTATATTATTGTAGACGTTGCGCACTAACTAATTACGCAATACTTAGAGTTTATTAAATGTTTAGATATTTGGACTGCTGGATTAATCAAAACATTAACAAGCAGTATTACTACAACAACGGGAAATTAGGCAGAGAAGCTATAATTACAGAGGGATCTCTTAGTTAACAACCTTAATTTAACAATTGCCTAGTTGCTTACAGCTTAGATTAATAGTATCTTACTAACCTAGGGGGTGTGTTGGAGTATTAACGTGCGCAACATGTGGATCACCCTGTTAATTAGGTGATCCTGGTAAGCTGAACACGTGACGATCGCGCTAGCGCCTATATATACGGGCCAGATCGTCTCATTCCTCTTTAGTAGTTATTGGTCACTTTGTTGTGGCACTTAGTTGATTAATACACTCATTCCACTTATCCTGATCAAGCAATTGAACCTTCTCAGCTTCTACAATTAAGTAATTTATAAAAAGCTTGAGCTTTTACCTTAATATTACAATTAAACACCTGTTTGAGCCACACAAGATTAATATTATTGTTTGTCTAGCTAAAGAGCAATAAGCAAATTTAAACTTAACAAGTCTTAGAATTAAGAGCTTTTAACTAAGCATCCTGTATGAATCTTAAGTTTAATTAATAGATAAACGTAGGCGCTAGGTAATATCTATTAGCACAGATGTAGTCTAGAAGTGTTATCCACTCTCGCAAGCTATCCTAAATAGTACTTCTTCTTTTTCCTTGCTCGTGTAAGGGCTTACCAAAGATCTTCTTTAATCTTCTTAAGATACTAAAAAGAAAGCCCTTAATTATCTATATTGTATATGTAGAATGCTTTAATGTAATACTGCTCTATCTTCTCGCGTAAGAAATTAAAGTAGAGGCAATACTTCCTTTTCAAACTAGCCTTGTAGCAACTATTATTAATGCCTGTTGTCTATTTTGAAATAAGCTTATTAGGGTACTAGTAGACAAAGCAATTAATCTAGTGTAATTTAATGTCTTTTCTCGCAATTTATAGAGTAAAATTTTGTATTATAGCTTATATAAGTAGGAGGACTCGCCTAGTGAGCTGTTTATTACACTGTAGGAGCTCTAGCTCTTGTTGAAAGTAGAGAGCCTGCTAATGTTCATAGCAGATAGCGCGCGCGGTTAAAATACACTAGTGTCTTCGTTTTAGTGTTAAGTAGCTGCAACTATGCTCTGTCGCGAATTGACAATAGCTGAATTGTTTTCTTAGTTCTAGCAATTCTATTGCTGCAAGCGCATCCTTAATTAAGCTTATATTAGTGGAGTAATCGCGTGTTGAAGTTGAGGTGTTATTTCAGTGGGTGGGTCGTACCGCCGTCTGGGGCGTTGCGCCGTCCACCTCGGTACCAAGGCTCACCGCCTACTCAACACCAACGTCGACTTTTCTGGAAATTGATCAGAAACAACCGTATCCTAAAAAAAAACCCCCGAGGAATCGATTGCGATACTTTTCAGAGCCTGCAGCGAGGGCGCTAGCGCGCTAGAGAGGGTGAAAGAGTCGCTCGCCCCTCCTTCGAGGAGGAAAAACTTTTCGTTTTCCTTAGAGCTTAGACCACATGCCGAGGCATATAGAGCTAATCAAGATTGAGGAGCTTATTTTCTTTATTGTAGTTTAACGTCCTTTCTCAGCCTGAGGGGCTATATAAGACATTCAGGCCGAGGCCCAAGGTATCAATATAGTTTTTTTATCTTCTAAGTAATTTACAAGGGGTGGTTTATCTAAATAAAGGTAAGGCTCTTAGCTTATTCTGTAAGGTCAAGAAGGGGGAGGAGGAGGAGAAGAGAGAGGAGGAGGGGGAAGGGGTGTTTAGAGCTTAGTCGCCTAGACAGGCAGTAGCATCTAGTTATCGGAGTTTCCTTTGTACCAGACCTGTGTACTAACTCTAGTTTCTTAAAAAAAGGCTATAGTAGCCTTAATACCTGCTTCTGTTTAAAAAAGGTACTGTAAAGAGATTAGCTTTGTACAGGAGTTCTAAAGTATAGCTCTACTATTTTTGTATAGTTAGCACTTAAGAATTATATAAGCTGTGTCTTGTGTAGCTCTAAAATAGCATAGGCAGGTTTTAAGTTCTACTTTTTCTCTCTTAAATAAATAGCTCTTTAGGTAGCTATGACCTAGTTTCAATTAAAAGAAAGAGCTAAATATATTTCTCCTAGTACAGAGAATAGGTATCTGTTTCCTTATTTTCTATTTAAAAATTGCTAAGTAAGTGCTAGGGTTCTTGCTAGTAGCTTTCTTCTTATATTTCTTAAGAAGGCTTAACTAGTCACTATCTGCTAGTTGTTTAATTTAAGAGCTAACAACTGCTAGGCTTGTTTTGTTTGCTAAAGAGGTTATTTCTGTAGCCTCATTTGCTAAGGAGTCTGCTTAATCGTTTCCTAGTATATCTTAGTGTCCTGGGACCTAATGTAGCGTAGGGGTAATGCCTTTTTCTTCTAGTTAAGTTGCTGCCCTAATATACTTAATTTGCCACTCATGGCTAGTGTTGTTTAAGGTGTTTCTTAATTAAAATAGAGCAGCCTAATTATCTGCATAAATATTGACGTTTTGGCAGTTGCTTAATAGGCTGACTGCTTTCTCTAGACCTAAGGTAATACCCTCTAGCTCACCGTTGTAAACTGGTTAGTTGTTTCCTATATTCGCTTATAGTTCTTTAATAAGAGTAGCTCCTTTGTAGAACGCAACGCCTACGCCAATTCCTTTGCCGTCCCTTCTAGCTGAGGAATTAGAGTATATTGATAGAAGGTTGTTGTCTGCTAGTAGTATTTTATGGCTTTCAGCTTCAATGTCTTTTGGCATATTTGTTATATAGACCTTGTAGGGAGTTTGAGGAGCTTATTAAAGCCTAACTAAACCATGAAATCACAACAACTTTAAAAAGCAATAAAAACAATTTGCTTTTAGAGACTTAGGAGGATTAAATCAAAGACAAATAGAGATAGAAAAAGACAATATTACAACGCCTCGCCAAGAAAGGCAAAACCTAGAAGAACTACAAAGGCCTACCTACTCTTGAACTAAAAGCAACTTTTTCTCTTTTATTAGACCTATTCCTAGATACCTAATTAGAAACAGAGCACTAAAAGCTACCTCTGTTAAAGAGGCATTGAGATTGCAAGGAACCTAGTAAATTAAGCAGCTAACTTGGCAAAAAACAACTTTTCCTAACAAACAAGTCTCCTAGACCCGTCCATCACCAATGTCGACTTTTCTGGAATTTGATTAGAAACAACCTGATCCCAAGAAAACGACCCCAAGGAATCGATTGCGAAACTTTTCACGACCTGCAGCGAGAGCGCTAGCGCGCTAGAGAAGGTGAAAGAGCCACCTGCCCCTCTCTTTTAGAGGAAAATTTTCGTTTTCTCTTAAAAAGCTCAGACCACATGCTGAGGCATTTAGAGATGATTAAGATTAAGGAGCCTATTAAAGCCTAACTAAATTAAGAAATCTAAACAACATTGAATAATAACAATAAAAAACAAACTGCCTCTAAAGACTTAAAAGGCTTATATTAAAAACAAATAGAAATAGAAGAGGACAACATATTAATGCCGCGCTAAGAGAGGCAAACTCCGGAGGAACTACAAGGGGCTACCTACTCTAACACTAAAAGCAACTTTTCTTCTTTGATTAAACTAATTCCTAAATATCTAATTAGAAACAAAATACTAAAAGTTACTTTTTTTAAAGACGCACTTAAGATTGCAAGGAACCTAGTAATTTAAGCAGTTAACTTAGCTAAAAACAACTTTACTTAACAAATAAGTCTTTTAGACCTAGTAGAAGTCTTTAGAGACTAATCAGAAAATAGCAAAGTAAATGAAAAGAATACAGCTATCTTAGCAAACTAGATATTAAGCCTTTTTAACGTCTTAAGAGAGTTAAGAGAAAAAGTTAAACGTATTAAGAAACTAATAATAAAAACGCCTATCTAGACCACGCCAGTGCAGAACACACCTTAAGCTACTACAGCTACTTTCGCTACTGTAGCAAGTAACAACAAAGATTAACTATAAACAAACATTTAAATAACACAAGAACTAAAAGCTACTAACCTAAAAAACTGCTAGCTAGTTCTAGTTAGCAAAACCTTAGCTGCATTTAATGCCTTTAAACTTAGAAACGCCTTTAACAACGCCTTTGCAACAAAAGAAGGTGTACAATCTTTTATAGTTGCCTTAATTACAATATTTTCTAAAGGGAACAAAATAGTTATAACTACACTAGCTTTTAAAGCTAAATACTTATTAGAAAATTAGGCTATATAGCAAGATATTACAAGCTTTAAGGCTGCCTAGCTTATTACGCCCTAGTTTAAAGTTGTTATTTATAAGCTTCTTACAAACTACAGTCTAAAGGTTGTAAGAGAAAAAATTAAAACCTTTAACAAAGGCTTAAACGTTATAGGCGATCTTTTCTAGCTTATACTTGAAGACCATGGCTTCGGCCTTTTAAGACAACCTTTTGAAGTGACCACACATTTTCTAGACACCTTTTTAGTAAAAAAAAAAATTATTGCTAACAACAAGTATTCGGGCTTATGCTCTCTTGTTTAGCATTGCTGGCATGTAATTGGTGTGTCGCATGTTTAAACAGAAACAAAGAAAAGCAAGATAAAGACGTAAATTGCCTTCTCACTTAACATACCTTATTCTGCTCTTATTCTGCCTATGCTGCCTACTTATATTAAGGCTTTACTTCTAGGTACTCTTAGACAAATTAAAGAAGCAGCATTATTATTGCCTTGCTTTTTGACTTATACATGCGACAATAGAACACCTACTCCTCTTTTCCTGCCTCTTTTTTCTTTATTGCTATTTTGACGTTATGCAACAGCTAGCCTAACTAGTTAATAGTTTCTTTACTTAGCTTATACACGATTAATAAGAAGAAAAGGATACTGAAGTAAAGCATTTTGAGTACTTTGCTAGTATTAACAAAAACTCTGTAGATCTTGTATTCCTTTTACAACTAGCTAAGTTAAGGCTTAATATTCTTTTTGTATATAGAGATATTGTAGATTCTAGAGTTGTTTATGAAGAATATAATTATAAAGTCCTAGAGAGACTGAGTTTGTAGATGCTTAATAAACTTAGGTGTTCGTATAATTAGCTTAAGCTAGACTAATTTAAGGACTAGGTGTACAACAGGAAAGCTTTCTGTCTTGAGATAAGAGTTAAGGTTAAAAAGATACATATTATAGAGGTTACAAGCTATTGTAGTGTATTGTAAGCAAATTATTTGTATGTAGTGCTGTTTAGAAAGTAAGAAGCAGTAAGTAAGAAGCAGCAGCTTTAGCTTTAAAAAGTATTGCAGGCTCCTATTGTGTGTCTTTTCCCTCCTCTATTGCATTATGTTTTAATTTTATTGCAATTCTACTGTAATCCTGTTGTCAGCCATAGGCTGGCAATCGCCGTTAGACACGTTTCAACTAGACTTGTTTTTTGGTACCTTAGCAAATATTTTAACCTTAATTATTGCTTGGTGGTCTAAGCTTTCCTTACACCCACCGTTTAGATCTTGTTAACTACACACAATCTTTATTTTGACTTTTGCGATTAATTAGTAGAGGGTAGCTAGTTTTTAATTTTTTTTGAACCCTATTTTGACTACAACAACAACCACCACCTTTGACACCTTAAAAATAAATACTTAAAGACAAAAGAAAAAATTAAAACTTTAATTTAGTTTAAGTGGCCTTTGCTACAGAGAAAAAAACCTAAAAAGCTATTAAAGGAAAACTTTATATTCTAAGACAAAGCCTTAGAGCAAAGGAACTACAAGTTGTTAATATTTTAAAGCAATGCACTACATGCTAAGAATTTGGTTATTTAGAAGCTAGATGCATAAAAATAGCCTGCTAAATTTGCAGCAAAGCACACTATACTAGCTAACCCCAGTGCAAGTTTTGCGCTAGTAAAGGAAAACCTTGTATTTACACTATATTTAAGTGTATTAACTACAGCAGACCTTATGCGGCAAACAGCTAGGAATGCGAAATCCTACAGGCTAGGGCAGCTAGAACTAATTAAACTAATCAGTATAATTAAAGTTTTACAAATGGATGTTAATAGAAGTAGCTGTGCTACAGAAAGCGCGACTAACCTAGCTATTACAGCTAACGCTAAGATTATTGCAATACAAGAGCTTTATTTAGTAAGAGGACTCTACAGAGAAACTAGGTTAATTACTGATCTAGACTTTACGCAAATTCTACTAACTTAACGAGGCCTTCAACCTAGCACTCTATTCTATATTTAAAAGAATTTAGAAGTAGAAGTTAATCATTATATTAGCGACAACAACGACTTTTAAGCTATTACGTTACTGCTTACCACAAATAAAATCTACATTTATAATACTTACAGCAAAAAGAGCCCAAGACAAGGACTAAATACAACAATAATCTAAAGACGCCTCTGAAGAGAGTTTATAGGATCGCAGTTAATTATTATAGGTGACTTTAATTGCCACCACCCTAGATAGAGCCTACATAAGTGCAACCTGAACTAACAAGCTAAGAATTTAGTAAAGTAGGTTAACAACTAAAACCTATCTTTATTAAATACTAAAAGAGTTAGCACATTCCTTAGAGCTTACATGCAAAAAGAGAGCGTACTTAACTTTACTTTTTTAACAAACAATATAGCTTCTTGCATTTTAGACTAGCAAGCTATCCTAAAAGTTAGATTAGACTACCACGCTATCCTGTTTAGTATTGTTAACTGGGGGCAGCTACCTAGCCAGCCAAAGAAATACAACACAAAGAAATTAAATTAGAACCTTTTTGATATTCCCTCACAGGAGGAAATAATTTGAGTAAAGCTAGAGGATTAATTACTAGCTCTACTACACGCCTTAAACTACTTCTTAAGACAACTTCTCTTTGGCCTTATAAGTTTAGAGGAGAAACTAGATAAAATAGCAGAGGACTTTACAACAGCAATCTAACAAGTGCTTAAGAGATCTACCTCTCTTGTAAACTAGAAACTAAAACTAAAGCCTTGGTGAACCAGCGATCTAGATCTCTATAAGGCTATCCTAAACAGGACCTTTTGAGATTATAAGCAAGTAGCAAGAAGAGGAGATAACACGCTACACTTATAGAAAAGAGATTACATGCTCGCTAAAAACAAGTACCTTAGAGCTATTAAGAAAGCTATACTTAACTATTAGAAATAATTCCTCTGAAACGAATTGCCTTAAAAAATATTTAAAGCAATGGCCTATACAAAAAACAACCTCTTAATAAAAGTCCTTGCTATTAGAGACAAAGAATCTTTTAGAGAGAAATGCTAAATCTTTAGAGAGAAGTTATTTCTACTACCCCCTTCTACACCAGCCCTATTAGTTAATAACTACTAAGGAAACCACAAATGGGAATAGCTAATTCTATTTAAAGAGGAGCTCTATACTGCCTGTTAGAAATTAAAAGCTACCTTACAAGGCCTAGATAGAATTAGCCAAGAAGTAATCTCAAAAGCATACAAATACTAACTAGGCGTTTTCTTTAAGGTTTACTTAACAATGTTTAATCTAGGATACTAACTAAGGTGCTAGCGAAAAGCAAAAGGGGTTATCTTTAGAAGACTAAACAAACTAGACTACTTAATCCTAAAAGTATACAGAGTTATCTTCTTCTTATACTGCCTTGGGAAGGCACCAGAAAGTGTCAGATGTAATCGCTGGTTAAATCTGGTAGAATAATGATGATATAATTGATAATAAGTTGATTTTATTAATGATTGATTGTGTATTGTTGTGTTGATCTATTGTGCGGATTTCGGGTGCCTGTTTTATCCGCGGGACGCTTGGCGGCGCTAGCGCGTTAGCGTCCTAGCGCCACTCTCTAATTATCCTTCTAGGATCCTTTGTTTAGTCTCGCTGATCTTCTAATTACCTTACGCAAATCTCTTGAATCTGACACACCCCTTTAGCTTAGACGTAAGGATTGAGCTAACGACCTCTTGCCTACTACTTAATCACAAGTCTCAGGCGTTGAGATAATTAGTTATTGATCTTAGATTAGCCTCTAGCTTTGGTTGGTTCTTTAGGTCGATTAATTCTATTTGTTGTAGGAATCTCGGCTATTGATTGGCTGGTAAGGGTTGAGTGAGTCTGTCGGCGAGTATCTTACTTAACTTGACGTAGATTACCTTGATTAACTTGTTCTGTACTTCTTGTCTAAGCTAGTAATTGTAGATATTAACATGTTGTAGCTTTGTAGTTAACTAGGAGATCTTCTCTAAGATTTATTAGATTGTCTACAGGTTATCGCACTGTATTGTGATGGTTTAGTTGACTATTTAAACTTATAACTTAGTAAGCAGCATCTAAATAAATATAGCTTCCTTAGCAACCTGTAAGATCGCAAGTAGTTTAGCTTTAGTTGATAAAGTTGTAACTGTATCTTGTTTGTTTGCTTTTTAGGCTACTAGTCTGCTAAATAGTTTAATTACGTATTTTTAAGAGCTCTTCTAATTAAGTGTATTGTTAGCAAATAATGCGTCTCTTGTAACAACAAAGTAATTGTGTCTACTAAATTGCAGTGCGAGCGTCTAGGTACAGTAAAGGTAAAGGAGTACGCGATTAGCTGCCGCATAATAATTAGGTCTAGGGTTTGTAAGGAATTGTGCTAGGCGTAATACTGCGAAGGCGGTGTTAGGTTTTATGTTAATTGCTGCAAATAAGAGTAATCCAATCTTTTGTTAGTAGAGGTTAATCTCCTTAGGAGTCGCGTTGCCTTCTTAGGGCAGTAGTTAAGCCTTAATTATCAGGGTATTACTCTTAATTGAGTGATCGCTTACTAGTTAGTTAATCTTCTTAATATATGCTAATTAGGAGATTTAGATTTTGCGCTGTGATTGATCCCTGATTAACTCTATGCCCAAAAACTAATGCAGATTGTCTCCTCTAGTTATATAGTACTTTTTCCTTATATCCTTAATAGCTGCTTGCGCGTCTGATTTATAGTTCTTGCTGTACATTGCGATAATATCGTCAACGTAGAAGAACACAAAGATCTTTTAGCAGATTATGTAACATAGCTTATGTAGAACAACAGTAAATCTACAGCTCTTAAGATAAGTAGTAAAGTCTTGTTGCTAGAGTAGCAGCAATATCTTAAGGCTGTACAGAGCTTTGTTAAGCTTAAGGATTTTTCCTTTTTTGTGTATCTACGCGGTATTTTTATGTATATAACTTAATTAATCGGTGCATGTGCAAAGGCGCTGGTAATGTTGTACTGCTTAAGTTTAAGGTCAAATCAGGCAGCGATCTCGAGAGCTATTTAGAAGAATTAACTTGCTCACGTAGCGGCGTAGGTCTTTTAAGCAGTAACGTTGCGCTGTTAATTGCCCTGTACAACTAAGCGCGCTTTGCACTTAATAAACTAATAATTCTTATTAATTTTATAGGTATATACTTACATAGACTCTAGTATTTAGGTGTCTGTTAGTTATGCTTCTTGCGTTAGGACTTCTAACTATAAGTTTAATTGCTTGTAGCTTGTAAGGTGATCCTTTTTGGCCTTTTTAAACAACTAGTAGAATATATATTTCTTTTTTAGTTAGTTCAAACTCGGCGCTGGCGGGAGCTTGCTTAGAAAAGGCATCTAGTTCTAACCTTAGCTTTTAAGCAATTGATTAACTGCCGCGCTATTAAGTTTCTTGTTGTTTAATTGTTGAACTTCTCCTGCTCTCGCACCTGCTATAAACGCTAAATCTTATAGGTCTGTCTAGTTTTTTTAGAGGGTCTTACTAACGGAACTTAATCCTATATTGGCACTGATCAGGACACTCGCTGCGGCTAGTACTTAAGGGGTGATTAGGCCTAAGGTTTGATAGCTGCGCGAGGGCGACGTTCTAACTCTTAATATTAAGAGGATTATTTATACGCCTAATACTCTCTGCTGTTATAAGATTGGTTAAGAGGGCTACTAGTGGAGGCGTTAGCGAGGGTGAAAGATAATCTACTTAAACCTTTCTTTTGCGTTAATTATGTTAATTAGGTTTTTTTTGTATAGGCTTTTTATTAAAGGACTTATTTTTCAGAAAAGATTGTGTTTCTTTTTAGTTATTTGTGATCCCTGGGGGAGGTTCTACGGTTCTAATTTATGCCTTGATCTCTTTAAGAGTGCTATGCATTAGGTTACTTATAACATCCTTCTTATCTTTAGTAAAGATTAATTCTTTATTAAATACTACATTGCGTGTCGTGATTACCTTGTTTATAGTTAGTACCTATACACAGTAAATGTTCGTGGATTAATATCTAACTAGATATTTAATCTATGGCTTAGGATTAAGCTGCTGTAGTTTGCGCTTGCCGCGCTTTGTATTATCTGTTATTGCAAACGCCTTGCACCTGTATACTTGTAGGTAGCCTTAGTGTGGCTTGCGCGGTAAGGTAACAATTCTGTTTTTATATGCGTTATGCGTAAAAAATTCTTAATACAGTAATTTTTATTAATTTTCGTATTAAGGCAATTAATTATAGAGATATACTGCTGATTAAGTAATCTTAGGCTATAGTGGCTATAGCAGGTTAGCGTCAAGTTGTGTTGCTTGTGCTTTATCCTTGATTACACCCCTTGAGCGTTCTGCTCTACTGTTCTGTGCTTGAGTATTAGGAGTAGAAGGCTTAAACTGTATGTCTTAGGACCCTGTCTACTAAGCTACTTCTAGTTTGACTGTAATGATCTTGTTATTAGTTTCAATAACCTTTATAGTGATATCAAATTAAGTCTTTATAAGGATTATAAAGGACAGTAATAACTTAATAATTATCTGCGTTGTTTAGTTGTCCTTCAAGTAGTAGTTTTACATAAATCTAGTAACTTAATCTGTAATTAGTATTTAACTTCTTTTTTTAGTTAAGCTGTTATTTTTAAAATTATAAGTGTGAAGGGTGATGCGTTCTTCTAGAGACTTATTAATTCTGTGCAGGGTGCGGCAGATTAGCTTTTTAGCTTTTGCTTGTCTACAGGCGTTGCATTCCACTGTAAGCACTTTAGTAATCTTTACCCTCTTAGATTGTTGTATAAGATGCTTAAGCACACTTAGTTCTAGGTAACTTATTCTTTTGTACTATATAAGCGCTTGTGCGCGCTGTCTTTAATTGTATTGCAGCTTAACAGCCCTAGAGGCCATTATTGCGTAATTAGTAATTAGGTTTGCCTTAAGCACTTACTGTCTGTGTAACTTAGTAAGGTTAGCAATTAGGTTTGCCTTAAGCACTTACTGTCTGTGTAACTTAGTAAGGTTAGCAATTAGATTGTTAGTAAGCAATTGTTGAAGAACTGTTAAATTGTGTTTAGTATCCTACTACAGGCCTTGTAAGCGGAGTATTTTAAACAAGACAAGATTGCAGAGCAGATTAAGATAGTATGCTACGTCTTTTAAGTGTAGTTAGCTTTAAGTTTGTCTGCTTATTACTGTTAAGGTAATTAATCTATATGCCTTAATCTATACTTGTAAGTTACCTGCCTATAAGTAAACTTCTTGCAGTGCTAATTACGTTTTTGTAAATTAGCTTATATTGTTAGAGACGTGACATGTTAATCTAGAATTAAAGATCTATAATTGTTGTAGAGGATATACAACCTAGCTTGTTTTTAATAAGACTTTAATAAACGTGTAGTGAATTTCTCTAATCTTCTAACTATATAGTTAGTTGTTGTGTTTCAATTGTAGGTATTGCTGTATACAACTTCTTAATTGCTAGTCTTTAAGATTGTGATTGTTGCTTAGCGTTGCGGAGTGTTTCTTGTATAGCTGGGCTGTTGTCAATACGCGATCGAACTTGATCTATCTTATCTTTTTAGGGTTGCTATTAGGCTGGCGCGCTGCTTAGGTGCGTGTAATAGCAATCCTTAAGCGCGTGTCTTGTATTATATGCTTTGCATTTGCTTGCAGTGTGTTGGATATTAGTTAATTAGGTACTCTTAGTAGGCTTTTAATTTCGGCGGAGTTTACACTTCTGCCTGTAATTATCTGTTTTATCTTTGTTAAGTGTTGGTAATTTAGCTCCTGCAGCTGCTCTAAAGGATGCCTTAGCAGAATTTGCTTTAGATTGGTAAAAAAGCTGCTTGTGATCTTAATATTTGCGGATTATATCTTTAACCGTGATTAACAGATTCTTCAATTTATAAGATACAAACAATATTGTCTATTATTCTAAGTGCTTAGCTGTGGCTTAAGTAAAGTCCTTTTTAATGTACGTGTTTAGTTAGCACTTAAGTATTTTAACTGCTTTGCCCTTAGTTGTAGCGTAATGAACTTTAGTAAGCTATGTTTCTTATGCAGTAATTACCCTAGGCGACTTTATCGAGGTTTTGTACCGCTCTTGGGCCTCTATAATCTCGTCTTTGGCGTCGATGCCCATAGTAGCTATAAAGTTAGTAATCTACTAATAATGTAATTATCTTGCTCTATAGTAATTTGTGTATAGGTAGTTGTTAACTGTTTGATGTATTCCCTGCGTAATCTTATTAAACGCTGCTTGCTCCCTTATATACTTCTAATCTTCTGTTTTGTATTAATCTAGCTTAAGTTTATAGATTTCTAGATCTTCTTTATATAATGCTTTCGCGTTTGTAGCTAGATCAGCGGGTTTAGTAGGTATAAAGGGCGGTATAGGCGTGCTGCTGTAATCAGCCTAGTACACTGCTGCGTGCGCGTTGATTGATTGTTGCGACGCTTGATAGTCGCTCGGTTGCGGCATTTGAGGCATTGTTAGCTTAGTAAGAGGCTTGATTGTAAGGTTAAGATCTATTTTCTCCTACACGCGTAGTAAGTCCGCGCGCATTTAATTTGGCGAATCTATTTAATCTAGTTTGTGTGATCAGTAAGAATTACTGAGAAGTCTTGTAGAGGTAGAGTGGACATCCTGTTGATAACTTGTATAGTTTGGTGATTTGTTGGTTATTAATCCTTGTTTAGTTAAGGCAGTGAGACTCTTAATTGTTAGAAGTAATTGCTGGTTAAATCTACTAGAATAATGATGATATAATTAATAATAGGTTAATTTTATTAATGATTGATTGTGTGTTGTTGTGTTGATCCATTGTGCGGATTTCGGGTGCCTGTTTTATCTGTGGGACGCTTGGCGGCGCTAGCGCGTTAGCGTCCTAGCGCCACTCTCTGATCATCCTTCCAGGATCCTTTGTTCAGTCTCGCCGATCTTCTGATCACCTTACGCAAATCTCCTAAATCTGACAGAAAGGCTCTACTTAAAAAGATCAGGTATCTTAGCAGAAACAACTGACCTACTCCACTCTACGGAAATAGAAGGCAGGCTAAAAAAATTAGCTACTAACGCAGGACTTCTCTTCTACAATGACATTTAACAACAAAGGAAGAAAAATCAAGTTACTTTAGTAGCTTTTTTAGATATTAGAGGCGCTTTCAACTATTTATCTAATAGCAAGCTTCTAGAAAATATAAGCAACTAACTGCTATCTGTCTGCCTTATATTATGGATAAAATTGTTCCTTACAGAGAGGCTTTCAAAGTTATTTTTCAATAGGCAAACAAAGAATTTACAAAAAGTTAATACTATTACACCTTAAGGAAGCCTAGCCTCTCCTATTCTATTTCTGATCTACACGAAACCGCTATTTTAATTAGTTATAGCAAACAACAATTTATACTTCTTATTCTATATAGACGACGTTCAATTTCAATATCAACAACATTTATTAGGAAGAATACTAAAATATTTAATAAGAAGGTGGCAAAACTCTTCTACTAAGCAAAAAAGTTAGCTATTAAGTTTAATAGCTTAAAAATAGAACTGGCAAATTAGACAAAATTTAGAAAAGATACAAACAGATCTCTTACGCTACCTACTTAAGAGGCTTTCTGATTAAAAGGACTAGTTAGATAGCTAGGCATTTTTTTTAACAATAATCTTAAGTTTAAAGACTACTGCTATATAAGTATACAACAAGCAAACTAAGCCTCTGTCTGCTTAAATAAGCTAGCTAATATTAATAAAGGCCTCTTACTAAGGGCAATAAAGCAATTATACCTAGCGTGTATTACTAGCGTTGCTAACTACAGATGTTAGCTATTTTAAAAAAAGCCAACAATACTTTCTAAACAGCAGGCAAACACTACAAAACTAGGCCTGTAGAAATATCCTAGGAACTTTTAGATCTTCCCCTGCAATGCCTAGTAAGGTTGAAGCCGCTCTATTTCTACCTAGAGTTAGGCTAGACAACACTATAAGAAGATACGCCTTTAGATCTACTTTACTAGATCTAAATCACCCCTTGAAAGCTGCTATTGACAACAACAGAGAAGAGCGACTTAATTGAATCTAAGAACTTATTATCTTAGCCCTCATAGACAATACAGAGAAAATACAACACTACGCCTTAACGTTATAGAACGCTAGGACTCCCTACAAGGTCTATATATTAAACAAGCTAAAAGACATTAAAGCAGAAAGCTATATAAAACTAATAGTGAACAACAACCTGCTATCAATATACTTAAATGCCTCAGCTATAAGGGATGGCAAAGAAGTTAGCGTAGGCGTTGCCTTTTACAAAAAAGCTAGTCTTATTAAAGAACTACAAGCAAATATAGGATATAACTAGCTAGTTACAACAGTAAACTAGAAGGTTTTACCTTAAGGCTAGAGAACGCAATTAGCCTATTAGACAACTGCTAAAACGTTAATATCTAGGCAGATAATCAGGCTGCTCTATTTTTATTAAAAAACAACTTGAACAACCATAGCCAAGAGTAGCAAATTAGGTGTATTAGAGCGGCAACTTAACTAGAAGAAAAAGGCATTACTCCTACACTACAATAGGTCCTAGGACACTAAGATATACTAGGAAACGATTAAGAAGACTCTTTAGCAAAAGAGGCTACAGAAATAAACCTTTTCAAAAACAAAACAAGTCTAGCAGTTTTTAATTCTCAAATTAAACAATTAGCAAATGTTAATTAGTTGAGCCTTCTAGAAAATTACAGGAAAAAAGCAACTAGCAAGAACCCAATCACCTACTTAGCAACCTTTCAATAGAGAATAAGAAAACAGATACTTATCTCTTTGACTAGAGGAGATATATCTAGCTCTTTCCTTAAATTAAAACTAGGTCATAGCTACCTGAAGAGCTATCTATTAAAGAACGGGAAAGTAGAATCAAAAACTTGCCTATGCAATTTTAGAGCTACACAAGACACAGCTTATATAATCTTTAGGTGCTAACTATATTAAGATAGTAGAGCTATATTTTAGAATACCTGTACTGAGCCAATCTCTCTACAGTATCTTTTTTAAACAGAAGCAGGTATTAAGGCTACTATAGCTTTTATTTAAGAAACTAGGGTTGGTACACAGGCCTGGTACAAAGGAAACTCCGATAACCAGATGTAATCGCCTGTCTAGGCGACCAAGCTCTAAGCACACCTCCCCCCTCCTCCTCCCCCTCCTCCTCCTCCCCCTTCTCTACCTTGCACAATAGGCTAAGAGCCTCATCTTCATTTAGATATACCACCTCTTGTAAATTACTTAGAAGATAGAAAAATTACAATGATACCTGCAGGCCTCGGCCTGCACGTCTTATATAGCCCTTTAGGCTGAGAAAGGACGTTAAACTACAAAAAAAAAGAGGATGAACCTTGTATTTATGTTGCAGAAAGAGAGGCGACATTTTAGTAGATTGTGCTTGCCTTGCTAAAATCGCGATCTTAGCTATCTCTAAGTTGCCTTTTTAGTTTGTTTGATCCTAATTGCAAAAGGCTTGTAAGTAGGCCTGTACTATAGGGTTTATTTGTTATGAAGAGTTGTTATTTTAAAAGTAATACTTAGAAAATCAGCATTGTTTAATCTTTAGTAGTTCGCAAAGCTAAGTCTAAAAGTAGCTTACAGACTGTACACCTTAATCTGAAGTAATATGGTTTGATAACTAGTAGTAAGCCAACACAGAGTTAATAATTGCTTTAGCAACGCTTTTGGTAATAATGTCTTTAAAGCCTATCAAAATTGCACCTTTACTTAGTTTATCAGTTAATACTATAAGGTTTGTACAACCTTTGCTTTCTAGTAATCCTGTAACAAAGTTAATTAAGATTTCTTTCTAAATACGCTTAAGAATTGGTAGAGATTGAAACAATCCTTGCAAGCTATCTCTTTATAGTTTTGTTCTTTTCTAAAATAAGCAGTTTCTAATGTATTGCCTTACTGTTTAGCTAATTGAAGGCTAAAAGTGTTCTCTTGCAACCCCTCAGTAGGTAAGGTTCCATTCTAGATGCCCTTAGGCCTTAGAGCAGTAGATCTTATAAATAATTCTAGTGCGCAAAGGTTCGTTGCTTAGTACCTATTTCCAACTTTAGTATAGCAAGTTTCTGAAATTATTCAATTTACATATAGAAATAGAAAGCTTAAGGTCTAGCTTTGTTGGAAATCAGCGTTCTCTCTTGCTTACTACTTTTTAGGCTAGCTAGTAAGTTGTATCCTCTTCTTTAGCTTTGTTCTAAAGCTCTTCTAGATCTAATTGTTCTTAAAGTACTGTTGCTAGATAGCTATTGCAGCAAAAGGTCTTAAGAGTCTCTTCTTCTCCTTATTTTTTTGTTTCTAGAGTCGTTGCAATAGATAGTTTAAAAACTTGTAACAACTTTTTTGAATTTTAAGCATTAAAACTGTTTGCAAACATAACTTGTTGTCTTTGTAAAAACGCGTTAGCCTTAGAATTATTAACTCTAGGTCTGTAGGCGATTTCTATGTTAGAAACCTTTTCAAGAAACTAAGCTTATTTTATTTGTCTTTTACTAAGCTGTCTAAGGTTTTGAAAATACTCTAGGTTTTTGTAGTCCGTTATAACTAGAAACTTCCTTAAAGAGCGTAGCATAGCATCTTAATTGAATAAGCAGCAAATAACTGCAAATAATTCTTTGCTGTGTATCTTGTAGTTGCTTTAAACGCTTGTTATTTTCTTTAAGTAGTACACTACTAGTTGTAATCTTTTTTAATTGTTGTATTGCGAACGGACTCCTGCTACATTGTAGCTAGAAGAATCAGTCTCTAGAATCATTTCCTTGATGGGATCTTATTAAGCTAGTATTAGTATAGTAACAAACAACTCTTTTAGCTTGTTAAAAGCTTCTTGCTCTGTCTTTCTCTATAAAAAAGAGACGTTTCTGGTAGGCCTTAAGAGCGGAGCTGCTATCTTAAAGTAGTTCTTAATAAAACGCTAATAAAAGTTTGCAAATTTAAGAAAACTGCATACCCCTTTAATGTTTGTAAGCGCATCTATTCCTAAATCGCTTTTACTTTCTTAGCCTGTATCTATAATCCTTTTCTAGCCTTAATAATAGATTTTAGGTGCTTAGTGCTTCGCACATCAAACTCGCATTTCTTGATATTAAGAAGTAACCTAGCCTTGCCTATCGCTTCTAAAACCTTGTTTGAATTGCGTTCGTGTTCTTTAAGCATGCTATTCGTGTAAACTAATACTTTGTCTAAGTAGGCTAAGCAGAAATCCTTAATATACTTTCGTAGTGTCTAGTTGATATATTGTTAAAAAGTGCTAGGAGTGTTTCCTATGCCAAAAAGAGTAACTAGCAATTTGTATAGTCTAAATTTAGTGCAGAAAGCAGTCTTCTACATATCTCCGGCGTTAATTCTAATCTTGTAATGGGCTGAACAGACGTTAATTTCTGTAAACTATTTTGCCATAGCAATATTGTTAAGCGTCTCTTAAATTAACAGCAATAAATAACCGTCTTTCTTGTAATAGCGTTAAGAGTTTAATAATTAACGCAGAACTGTAATATTCTGTTAGTTTCTTAGCAAATAGAACTAAGGAAGAAGCTGCAAAACTACTAGCTTTAATCTATTCTTTATCTTATGAAGATATAAGCTTCTTGCGTGGAACTAAAAGCTCTAGCCTGCTTATATTGTATAAAAGACTCTATAGAAGTTCTTTTTCTTTTCTATTTATATTCTTTTGTAACTTAGTTTGGTGATTAACCTTAGGTCTACGTAAGGAGGGTAGTGCAGAAGTAGTTTGTAACATAAAAATCTAAGCTATGTGTGAGTACGCCTAAAAAAGTAATAACAAAACATTTACTTTCTTTGTAAGAGCCAAGGCCTTCTTAATATCTTCAAGAGAAGCCGCGAAGGTTTACAATAACTTGTCCTTTTTTGCTTATTTTACATAAGAGTAATAGGCTGTTGCGTTTATTGGCGTTAACTTTTTGCTCTCTAAGACAGGGCAATCTTTAGTGCTTAAGCAGTCTAATCCTTTGTCTAGAAAATGGATGTAGATTGACTTTTTAGAAAAAGCAATAGTAAACTCTCTTTTATTCATCTAGGGCTGTCTGAGTATTCAATCGTATTTAGGGTGTGTAAGAGCAACATTACCCTAAATAGTGTCTTTATATCCTTAATTGTTAATCTCTAACTTAGCAACTTTTTTAATAGTTCTAAGTTCTTCTATAACACCTTCTAAATTACGCAAAGAAATAGAGATGCACTGTAAACTAGCGTTCCTAACAAGTTAAGGTCTAATAAAAGAGTTTACAAGATTTCCTGTATTGACTAAAGTTACAGCAAAGATTTAACAATCAACCAACGTTTTTACAGTATTTTTATTGCTGCTTATATATTTTTTAAAACTAGCCTATTTCTCTGCTAAGTTGTTTAAGCTTACGTGTAGCCCTTGGTAGTGACTTTAAGCAAGGGCTATTCTTTTTCTCAATTAGAATTTTTGTCTTCTAGAGTGTCCTTGCCACTTGAGCTTTTTTTACTAAGCTTTCTTGCCTTTGCTTTTAAGTACTTTAATACAGAAGTCCGCTTTTTTTTTACTCAGCGTCTTCTCTATAGTGCATTCTGCAGCTAAGTGTCGTTTTTGCTTGTAGGTGAAACAACGTCCTTCCTTTATTAGCTTGTTTAGTTCTGGATTGCTAAACCTGCGTGGCCTGGCTAATTTGCTAGTAAACTTAATTCCTTCTATCTAGTCTTCTGTGGGAGGAGGAGGAGAAGTGCGTCTTGATCAGTACTTCTTAGGCCTTTCCTAGTCTCTGTTTTTAGAGTATTGTTCCTTAAGCTTATCTTAGCATTTAAAGTAGTGCTTTACTCTGTGAAAGTAGTCTGCAATTTTAATGGACTTGTTCTGTAGATTGTCTAAGTCCAAAAAGACAAGACTTACAAGCTTATCCTAAAGCTTATAAGTCAAGCTCTTTGAAAAGAGCATTATCTTTATACCCTTATGTCAGTTGCTTTTTAACAATAGCAACTGTTTCTAAAAAAGTTATAATTTATTTACAGTCACTCCTCTTGCCTTAAAACATGAATTAGAGTTTGATTCAAGCTCTTTTATTGCTGTATAAATCAGAAAATATTGCATTAAGGAAGTTTCATTCATTTATAATATGTCAAAGGTGATAGTTGTTATTGTAGTCAAAATATGATTTTTAAAAAAGTGAAAAGCAGCTACCTTCTACTAATTAGTCGCAAAAGTAAAGAAAAGGATTGTGTGTAGTTATCAAGATTTAAACAGTGGGTGAATAAGTTTTAAAAGGAAAGCTTAGACTACTAAGCAATAATCAGGGTCTGAAAAAAATTTGCTAAGGTACTAAAGAACAACACTGGTTAATACGTGTCTAACAGCAAGTGCCAGCCTATAGCCAGCAATAAAAAAAATTCTTCGCTTCTGTCTGTACATGCGACACACTAATTGCGTACCGGCAATGCTAAACAATGGGGCGTAAGCCCGGATACCTGTTGTTAGCAATAAATCTTTTTTTCACTAAAAAGGTGTTTATAAAATGTGTAGTCGAATTAAAAGGTTGTCTTAAAAGGCCGAAGCCAAAAGAAGTTTAATAGGTGTACAAGGTTCTAGGCATATAACAACTCTATTTAGTTAAAGTAGAGCAGCGTAAAGGTTGCTGCTAAGCCTTTAGGCCTGCTAAAGGCATAATTATATGTTCTTCTTTCTGTGTTAAAGTCTTTATAGTTGTTTTCTACTTTAACAGTGAGCTGCTATTTGAAAATTTAGTGCATCTTTCTTATTCTATCAAAAGTTTCTAGATTAAGTTGTTTGAAACGCTTAGATTGTGCTGGCTGCTAAACTAGTCTTAATGCATTAAGTAGTGTTGGTAGCTAAGTAAGTAGCTGTTCTTGTTCCGGTTAAATTTATTTTAAGTCTGAGTTGATAGCCACTTAAATAAGAATGGCTTTTTAGATTATAGTTAAAGTTGCTATTTTATCTAGTTCGTTCGCTCTGCAGAGACCTTCTTGTGTGTTTACTATTTTAGTCCTGCTAACACTATTCTAGTGAAGTCTTGCTATCCGGACAGCAAAGCTTTTGAAAGTAATCTTTGCCTCTGCTATTGTTGTATGTGAAAAAACGAGCTAAATAAATAGTGCCTTTATTGTATAATTGGCGAGGATCAGTTTCTAGGGCTCCTAGGAATATAGTAGGCTTATCTAACAGTTTGTATTGCAAAACGTTCTAGGTAAGGACTTGTACAGCTAAGTATCTTTTAGCACTCCTTGTGCTTTTTCTACTGTTAATCCTTCAGTAGATTTGAAAGAGCTTTAACTAAGATTAGCAATCTAATAAATTAGAATCTCGTCTAGATGTAGCTCTAGGTGGCTTCTTGTCTAGATATAGCTCTAGGAGGCTTCCGTGCGTAGATATAGCTCTAGGCAGCTTCTAATCTAAGGTAGCAGCGCTAGCGCTCAAAGGAAATAAAATTAATTGTAAGGGTTCGTTGAATTAACTAAAAGTGCAAGGTTAACAGTAAATAGGTTCAATAAAGAACTACAAAAGGTACATAGCAAGTTTATCTACTCTTCTGTTAGGTCTGTGCTTAGTATTAGAAAAGAAGTAAAAGTGACTACGTAGCAGCTGCTAACGTAGTTTAAGATAATAGCGCAATGCTAAAAGAAAGGCTAAGCAGGCTAAAGAAGCAGAAGGGTAGGTTAAGAAGTAAAAGGGCTCAGCAGGCTAAGAAGGGCTAGGCGGGCAAAGCTTACAGAATCTAGGTGTTTACTGCACACCCAGGATCTGCAGGAAACGAGGTTTTAGGCCGAGTACTAAAAACATCAGGGCTTCAGCCCTTCATACCTACACAAAAACAATTTCTTTATAAGAATCTTTAGTTTTAGAGGCAAAGAATTGTTCTAAGAAAAGTGCTAAACCTTTAAAAAGAAGCTGTTTCCTATACCTCCTTATACACTAACTCTATTACTTAAGAACTACAAAGGAAACTATAAATAGCAGTAGCTAAGTTTATCTAAGGACGAGCTTTACACTGCCTGCTAGAAAATAAAAGGTACCTTACTAGGCCTAGATGAAATTAGCTAAGAAGTCATCTTAAGAGCTGACAACTACTAACTAGGTATTCTTTTTAAGGTCGAATTACCTTCATTTAACCTAGGATACTAACTAAGGTGCTAGCAAAAAGCAAAAGGCGTTATTCTTCAAAAGCTAAACAAACTAAACTTCTTAATTTCAAAAGCATACAGAACTATCTCTCTTTTATGCTATCTAAGAAAGGCACTTAAGAGGCTCTACTCGAAGAAGCTAGGTACCTTAGCAGAAAGAAATAACCTGTTCCATCCTACGCAAATAGGAGGCAGACTAAAGAAATTAGCTATTAACGCTAGATCTCTCCTTTACAACAATATACAACAACAAAGAAAGTAGAACACAGTTATATCAACAGCCTTCTTAGACATTGGAGGCGCTTTTAACTATTTATCGAAGAATAAGCTTCTTAAAAATATGAGCAACTAATAGCTACCTGTATGCCTCTTATTATAGACAAACTCCTTCCTCACAGAGAGGCTCTTAAAGTTATCTTTTGATGGGCAAACAGAAGAACTATAGAAGGTTAATACTAGTACACCTCAAGGGAGCCTAGCCTCTCTTATCCTATTTCTAACCTACACGAAACCGCTATTCTAATGAATTACTACAAACAACAATATACACTTCTTAATCTATATAGACGACGTTTCAATGTTAATATTAACAACATCGATTAGAAAGAATATTAAACAACTTGGTAGGGAGTTAGCAAACCTGTATAACAAAGCAAAGGAGCTACCTATCAAGTTAAATAGATTAAAAACGGATTTAGCAAATTGGAAAAGATTTAAAAAAGATACAAACAGATTTCTTATGCTATCTACCTAAAAGACTTTCTAGCTCAAAGGACTAGTGAGATACCTAGGCATCTTCTTTGACTATACTCTCAAATTTAGAGACTACTGCTATATAAGGAATTAACAAGCAAACTAAGCCTTTTTTCGCCTAAGCAGGCTAGCTAACATCAATAAAGGCCTCTTACTAAGGGCAATAAGATAACTATACCTATCATGCATTACTAGCGTTGCTGATCACGGATGTTAGCTATTTTAGAAAAGCAAACAACACGTTCTTAGCAGCAGGCAAAAACTTCAAAACTAGGCTTGCAGGAAGATTTTAGGTACTTTAAGATCTTCTTCTGCAATGCCTAGTAAGGTAGAAGCTACTTTATTTCGACCTAGAGTTAGGCTAGGCATCGCTATAAAAAGATACGCCTTTAGATCTACTTTACTTGATCTAAATCACCTTTTAAGAGCTGCTATCAACAACAACAAAGGCATTGAACACTAACTTTTTAAGGCAAGAAAAACGTCTGGCTTTGCCTTTTTATTGCCTTAACTATGTTAAACGCCTTCCTAAAATTAGTTTCTGATACCTGGTTTCCTAGTGCAGCTGTTGTAGCGTGCGCGCTAGCCGGTGTAAAAAAACAGTATGGTGATTTGTTAAAACTCTGCAAGTAGTCTGTGCGTAAGCTAATTTTAGAGTTCAATCAAAAGCAATTCAATTCAACTCCTACTTAACAAAGCAACAGCTTTCTACTTAGGTAAATAGATTTATTGGCGTAGTGAACCAATAAATCTATCTTTCTAGCTATTATCTACTATCTGAAATCCCCACGACTTGATATACCGACATCCTATACCGACCTACACAGTAAAATTGATAGCCAGACTAGCACCTTGCCCCTAGCTATCTACCTACACCGAATTCCCCTATACCAACTCGATATACTGACCTAATTTTTCGACCCTATACCGAACTGCTTAGCGTACCTATATAAGCAATACAAGAGAGCAGCCAGCATAGCCTACAGCAACATACATGTAGGAAGTAAAAGAGATAACTAGACTAGCATACTAGCTCTATATACTTCCTAACAAAGGACTGAGAGAGATACTCGTTAAAACTACTCTAGGCTACAAGCCTCACATTCATTTAGACAAACCCCTCCTTGTAAATAAAATATTAGAAAACACCACGTAGATACTTGTAGGTCCTAAACCTACACGTCTTATATAGCCCTTAAGGCTGAGAAAGTACGTTGAACTACAAAAAAACAAAAACAAAGGAGAGCAACGTAATCGAATTTAAGAATCTATTATTTTAGCCCTCTTAGACAATACGAAGGAAATACAACACTACGCCTTCACGCTATAGAACGCCAGAACTCCTTACAAGGTCTATATATTAAGCAAGCTAAAACATATTCAAGCTAAAAACTACAAGAAACTACTAGTAGACAACAACCTCTTACTAATCTACCTAGATGCCTCAGCTACAAAAGACGGTAAAGAATTAGAGTATGCGTTGCTTTTTACAAAGGAGCTTGTCAGATTTAAGAGATTCGCGCAGTTGATCAGGAGGTCGGCGATATTGAACAAAGGATACTGGAAGAGTGATCAGGGGGTGGCGCTAAAGGACGCTAAACGCGCTAGCGCCGCCAAGAGTCCCTCAGATAAAAAGGACACCCGGAATCTGCACAAAAAATCAACAGAAGACTACACACTTAATCATCAATACAATACAATTATTATAGTGTCAAATAAAACTATACCAAACATCGACTTTTCTGGAAACTGATTGGAAACAACCGGATCTAAGGGAAACGACCTCAAGGAATCGATTGCAATACATTTCAAAGCCTGCAGCGAAGGCGCTAGGGCGCTAGAGAGGGTGGAAGTGTCGCCTCTACCCTCTTTCTAGGAGGAAAATTTTCTCAAAAGCTCAGGTCACATGCCAAGGCATCTAGAGCCAACAGAAGTTAAAGAGCTTATTGAAGCTCAAATCTATTAAGAATTTACAACAACAACAAAAAACAACAAAAAACCAATTGCCTCTAAGGACCTAAGGGGATTAAACAAAAAACAAATAGAGATGGATACAGATACTATAGCAGTAGTGACTAGCTAAGCAACCGCGCCACGCCTAGAAAGCTAAACCCTAGAACAACCAACAAGACCTACCTATAATTGCATTAGGAGCAACTTTTCTCTATTTTTTAGATCTATACCTTAATACCTAATAGGAAATAGAACGCTTAAGACTACCTTAGTTAAAGAAGCTCTTGAAATTGCTGGAAACCTAGTAGTTCAAGTAGCTAATCTAGCTAAAAATAACCTAACTTAGCAGACTAGTCTGCTAGATCTAGTAGAAGTCTTTAGAGACTATACAGAAAACGGCAGAGTTAACAGGAAGAACACTGCTATACTAGGAGATTAAATCTTCTTGCTCTCAAACATCTTAAGAGAACTCAAAAAGAAGGTAAGACGCCTAGAAAAGCCTTCTCTAAATTAACTAACTACGAACTAACTAACTACAAACTAATCAACTATAAACTAACCTCCTCTAGCCCTAGCTACCTACGCTACAGTAGCTAGTAACAATAACCAATCCTAGATTCACGTGCGAAAAAAGAAGACAACTCAAAAGACTAGCCTAAAAGATCAAGAACTAGTCCTTGTTAATAAGACGCTAACGGCCTTTAACGCCCTAAAGCTTAGAGAAGCTTTCAACCAAGCCTTTACTACTAAAGGAGGAGTTTAATATCCTGTAGTAGCTTCAACTACGATCTCCACTAAAGGCAATAGAGTAATAACAACTACACCTGCCTTTACTGCTAAATACCTTCTAGAAAACCAAGCTATATAGGAGGATATTACGACCTTTTAACCGCACAAGCTATTACACCATAGTTTAAAGTAGTTATCTCTTAACTACCAACAAACTATAGTCTAAACGTTATTGGAAAAGAAATTAAACCCTTTAAGAAAGGTTGAAACGTTGTAGGCAATGCTTTTAAGCTTACCCCTAAGGCTAGAAGAGAAAACCAGAACTTTAGATCAATATGCGTTGCCTTTGCTACAGAGGAAGAAGCCCAAAAGGCTATTAGAAGAAAGCTCTATATTTCAGAAGAAAGCACTCAAGCAGAAAAACTTAGAGTTATAAGAAAAATAACTCTAGAACAACAATGCAAAAGGTGCTAAGGCTTTAGTCACGACAAAGCCAGGTGCTTAAAAATAGCCTGCCAGCTCTGTAGTAAGCCTCACCACACAAGCCAACACAAGTGTAAGATTTGTCTTACTAAAGCAAAGTCTTGTGTCTACACTATATATAAGTGTGTAAACTGCAACCAAACTTACGCAGCAAACAACCCTAACTGCAATTCTATCTCAGCAAGAGCTAGGCCTTAGCTTACACTAGGTGCTTTTTCCTTTTGATTTTTTTCTATCGTCTCCGCAAGCCCTCTTACTACTTATACACTAGGTCACAAGCCTCACCTTCATTTAGATGGACCCCTCCCTGTAATTAAACAAATCTTAGATAAAAACTACGTAGAAACTTGTACGTCCTAAACCTACACGTCTTATATAGCCCTTCGGGCTGAGAATGGACGTTGAACTACAATAAAAAAATCCAATCATCATCAATCATATTATTATTATTCTATCAGTTTTAACAACCTATTATTTCTGACAGAGCTACTCTTATGAAAGTACTACAAGCGAATATAGGAAATAACCAGCTAGTTTACAACAGTGAACTAAAAAGAATTACCTTAGGGCTAGAGAAAGCCGTCAGCCTATTTGACAACTGCCAAAACGTTAATATCTACGCAGATAATTAGGCTGCTTTATTTTAGTTGAAGAACACCTTAAAAAACCCTGGCTAAGAGTGGCAATTGGGTGTATTAGGGCGGCAACTTAACTAGAAAAAAAAAGCATTACTCCTACGCTACAATAGGTCTTAGGACACTAAGATATACTAAGAAACAATTTAGAAGACTCTCTAGCAAAAGAGGCTACAGAAAAAACACTTTAACAAACAACACAAGCCTAGTAGTTGTTGGTTCTTAAATTAAACAACAAGCAAATGTCGACTAGTTAAACCTCCTAGAAAAATACGGGAAGAAAGCTACTAGCAAGAACCTAAGCACCGACTTAGCAACCTTTAAACAGAGGATAAGAAATTGAATACCTATCCCTCCTACTAGGCGAGATATATCTAGCTCCTTCTTTCAATTAGAACTAGGTCATGGCTACCTAAAGAGCTATCTATTTAAGAGAGGAAAAGTAGAATTTAAAACTTGCCTATACAATTTTAGAGCTGCACAAGACACAGCTTATATAATTCTTAGATGCTAACTATACAAGGATAGTAGAGCTATACTTTAGAACTCCTGTGCAGGGCTAATCTCTCTACAGCATCTTTTTCAAACAGAAGCAGGTATTAAGGCTACTATAGCCTTTATTCAAGAAGCTAGGGTTAGTACACAAACCTAGTACAAAGGAAACTCTTATAACTAGATGCAAACGCCTTTCTAGGCGACCAAGCTCTACCCACCCCTCCCCTCTCTCCTCTTCCTCCTCCTCCTCCTCCTTGCCCCTTTACCCCTACACAATAGGCTGAGAGCTTCACCTTCATTTAGATAAACCACTCCTTATCAATAACCTAAGAAGACAACACTATATAGATACCTGCAGGCCGAGGCCTGCACGTCTTATATAGCCCTTCGGGCTGAGAAAGGACGTTAAACTTCAATAAAAAGAACAAAAAACAATAACACTGCCCACGATCCTCCTAAGAGGAGCAAGGGCAAGGGTAAAAGTCAAGCAAAGCTTTTTAGTATTAAAAAGTCGCGCACCTTTAAAGTAAATTTTTGATTTTTAGCTTTTTAAGCTAATACTGCTAAGCGCGCTGCTGCTAATAAGGCTAAGGCTAATCAAGTAGCTGCTAAGCAGGAGGCCGCTAATAAAGCTAAGGCTAATCGTGTGGCTGCCGAGCAGGCGGCTGCCCACTAGGTAGTTGCTGAGCGAGCGGCTGCTGGGAATGTCGCTGCTGAGCCGGCCGCCGCTAACAAGGCTAAAGATAAGCGTGTTTTTTTATTGTAGTTTAACGTCCATTCTCAGCCCGAAGGGCTATATAAAACGTGTAGGTTCAGGACCTACAAGTATCTACGTGGTGTTTTCTAACATATTATGTACAAGGAGGGGTTTGTCTAAATGAAGGTAAGGCTCGTAGCCTAGGGTAGTTTTAACGAGTATCTCTCTCAGCCAAATGTAGGTGGTCAAATGTAGGTAAACCATAAAATATGGTGGTGAGGGGAGAAGGATTCGAACCTTCGAGCTCTGCTGACGTCAGCTGACAGCAGAGATTTCCCAGAAGCTTTACCACTGCGCCATCCCCCCCGTTGAATTGCCTTTTTTTTTATTGTAGTTTAATGTCCTTTCTCAGCCTAAAAGGCTATATAAGACGTGTAGGTTTAGGACCTACAGGTATCTACGTAGTGTTTTCTAATATATGTTTTATTTACAAGGAGGGGTTTATCTAAATGAAGGTAAGGCTCGTAGCCTAGGGTAGTTTTAATGAGTAGCTTTCTCAGTCCTTTGTTAGGCTTAAAGCCTAGAGTAGTTTTAACGAGTATTTCTCTTAGTCCTTTGTTTTGTAGAAAGTATATAGAGCTAGTATGCTAGTCTAGTTATCTCCTTTACTTCTTCTTTGTTGTTGTTGTAGGCTATGCTAGCTGCCCTCTTGTATTGCTTATATGGGTACGCTAACCAGTTCAGTATAGGGTCGATATATTAGGTTAGTATATTGAGTTAGTATAGAGGGATTTCGGTGTAGGTAGATAGCTAGGAGCACTAGCTATCTATTCTAATGTGTAGGTCGGTATATTGTGTCGGTATATTGAGTTGGTATAGGGATTGCGGTATAGGTAGATAGCTAGTTGCTAGTCTAGCTATCGATTCTAATGTGTAGGTTAATATAAGAGGTCGGTATATTGAGTCGGGATGGATTTCGAATGATAGATAGCTAGATAAATAGATTTATTGGCGTAGTGAGAGAGCCCCCGCTCTGTTGAGTAGGAGTCAATATTGCCTTTAATTAAACTCTAAAATCAGCTTACGCACAGACTACTTGCAGAGTTTTCAACAGTTAACCACTCTGTTTTTCTGCAAACGGCCAGCGCAAGCGCTACAACACCTGCACCAAGATAACAGGTGTTGGAAACTAATTTTAGGAAGGCGTTTAAGATAGTTGAGACGAGAAAAAGGCAAAGCCAGACCTTTTTCTCGCCTCGAAAAGTAAGTGTTCGATCAGGTTGTTTAGAAGTTGTTGACCTAGAAAAACTCTGCAAATAGTCTGTGCGCTTACTAATTCTAGATTTTTGATTGAAGGCCTCCACACAAAATCGACAGAGCAATGGCTTATTCTTAGGTATATAGCTCTATTGCCTTAGTGAAGCAATAGAGCTATATATCTAGCTTTCTACCTACACTAAACGACCCCAACGAACTCGATATACTGACCTCCTATACTAAAAACACACATTAGAACGATACCTAGGCTTCTAAGCTAGGCACCTAACTATCTACTTACACCGAAATTCCTTAAACAACTTAATATACTGACCTCCTATACCAAACACACACTATAGAACAATAGCTACGTCTAGCGCACTTAGCTATTTACCCACACTGAAATACCCCAAACGACTTAATTTACCGACCCCCTATACTAAACACACACAATAGAACAATAGCTAGGCTTTCTATCTATTTACCTACACCGAAACCTCTCTACCGTCTTTATATACTAACCTCTTATATGAAAACGCTTAGCAGTACTTGCACGAGCAATATATACAAGAAGGCAGCTAGCACAGCCTACAATAACAAAGATCTAAAGGCAGAGAAAGCTAGACTAGCGCGCTAGCTTTTTTTACCTGCTTTTACACACTGTACGATTAGTTTCCTTTGTGCCTTTTCTTATAAAGAGCTCGCTGTTAAATCTCATCCTGTTCTCTAAACTGCTCTTTAGCACTAGCGCCTGCTGTAACTACTAGCTACTATAGCTACTTGCTAGCAGCAGGAGCACGCTACACGCCACAAATATTGTACAGCACTACAGAAATGATATTTATAAACACCACATAGAACGGCTTCGCCACCGTCCTGCATAGCCTTCGGCTGAAAAAGGACGTTAATGGATTCATAATAATAATAATAATATGTTCCCTTATTGCCTTAATAGCCTCCGCATTAAAACTAGCAAAAAGATATATTGTTGCTTTTTGTGTGCTGCTTTTAATATTTATTGCTATGCTCTGTAAGTACTCTTTTTACTATATTCTTGAAGCATCGCTAACTTTGTTTGCTTTCTTAAGCATAATAAGCTTTTAAAATATAGTATTTGTATGCTTGCTGCTGTTTGCGCTTTTCCTCATAACGAGCTAAGCAAAGCTTAGGATACCCTGTACACTACAAATCTATGCTAAGAGTTTTGCTTAAAAGTTAACCTGCTTACTGGTTTCAATAAGCTTAAATAGCCTATTAAATCTAAAGCGAAACGCTTGACTAAGAGCACTAAGAGAAATTCTAAAATTGTTACTCTAAGCTTTAAAAACTTTGCTACTTATTCTTAAAAAAAATCGCAAGCTTTCTCCTGCTTCTTTTGCTGCTAAAGACGCACGAGTTTAATAGACTATTCTTAATGCTTTTAAGAGTCTTTCCTCTCAGCATTTTAAGCGCTTTGCTTTTAATGAGAGCGAAAGTTGTTCTAGGGCTGTTTTTAAGCAGGACTTGGTTTATTTTTATTCTAAGCTTTCTGTTCTCTAGAACGCTTGTAAGACTAAGCTTAGTTGTCTTGTACGCAACTCTAACAAGCTGCTGTTTTTCAGCTTTATTACTGCTAACATCTTTCGTATGCTTGAATACAACGCTTTTATAAAGGAGGCTCAAGAAGGATTGCTTTTTTTATTAAGAAGGTTCTAGATCTGCTTCTTAGTAATTGCTTTTTAAGCGATTAATGCTTAAGGGTTTAGTTTGTTTTTTGATGTACTTTCTAAGCACAAAAATTTAGACCTTGATAATTACAATACTCTTATAGAGTCTAAACACGCTGTAGTAAATAGTAACCTCGCGCTTCGACGCTCAAGATCCCTCCTTTACCTGCTACGTAACGCAACTACTGCTTTAACTTTTTTTAAGTTAAGCAGTTCTTTATACCTTTCAAACAATTAAGCGGGCAAGTGCTTAGTAAAACTATTTGCTAGCATGCTCTTTGTTTTAAAGTACTCTACTTAAGAAGAGCCTTTTGCATGCTCTTGTTAAAGCCACATGTTTTGTATGTCAACATAGCGCAGGCGTGTGGTGATACGCTTATTTGCGCTAACAACTAGCTTTATAGTTTGTTAGTTGTTGGAGTATTGACATGCTGCGGAACATGCGGATCACCTTGTTGATTAGGTGATCCTGGTAAGCTGATCACATGACGACTGCGCTAGCGCCTATATATACGGGCCAGATCATCTTATTCCTCTTTAGTGGTTATTGGACACTTTGTTGTAGTACTTAGTTAATCAATACACATATTTTATTCCTTCTAATCAAGCAATTGCTCCTTTTTAGCTCTTAAAGTTATGAGCCTGGCTGCTTAATTGTAGTTTCAATTCCTACTGCGCAATTAGCAAGCTGAAAGGTAAACTGTTTGATTAGCATTTTACTCTCCTTTATTCTCTTACAGCACAGCTAGCAGATCGCTGCTGCTGCTGTACCTCTCTCACCTATTGATCATACGATCAACCTCCTTCCAATCCAAGCTACCTAGCTACCTACCGACCGATCAATCCGTCGTCACCTCAACGATAACCCACGTCGTAATCCTACATAGCATCTTAAGATGGACCTCACTGATACACCGCTGGTTGCCTTGGGGGCGATCATTAAGGCTTGATTAGACTGGCTAACCTAGTTTGCTTTATTAAGGCTACACTGCTTAGAAAAAGGCATCTAGGATCAGGTTGACCCTAATCTTCTAGACGTACCCTCGATAGATTACCAGGAGCTACAGTATTTAGAACTGCCTAAGAATATTAAGCAGCTAGTTGCTCTATTACCTAACGCCCGCGCTTGAATACAAGAGGACCATAAGATTGCTAAACCCAAATACAAGCCTTAATTCCTTAATGCTAAGTACAAGAAGGATAGTTATAACAAGCTAGTTTATAAGTACAAAGTACAAGCTGCTTAATAGACAAGGAAAGTCGCTAAAATAATTAATGTTAAGGACTAGATTAGCAAGACTGTCTATTTAGTCCTTCTTTTGAACGCCTTAATGAGCACAATTACTTAGAACCTTACTAGCCTTTAAGCCTTAGTTAAGATCTCAATGCAGGATCTCGTACCTACAGATTAGAATACTTAGTATTTAATTAGGGCGCAATAAAAATCTCTCCTACATAAGGCTCGCTAGAGACAAATAGATCCTAAGCGATAGTTGACTGAGTAGCAGCTACTATATTAATAAGCAACGATTTACCCGCTGACTAAGGTTGTTAGGCTATTAGCAGTCACTAATCTTTTAAACACTTTAGGCACTAAGATTACACTAGACTAGTCGCGCAAGAAGCGCAATAAGCTAGCACAAGCAATAGCACTTAGTAAGGCCTATTTAACCCTTAATAAGTTAAAAAACATCTTCTGTGTTTCGTTGTAGGATTAGTTAAATACTTCTTTAACAAAAAAAAGACACGCAGTTTTCTAAACTAAATCTAGATTAAGGACAGCTTAATAATCTACAAGCGCTAACAACTTAGAGTTAAATAAGGCTGGTAGGCAGTAACACCCTTGCCTTTGCAAGGCTATTAAAGGGCCTGTAAGCAAGCACTTTTAGACACTGCGCAACTGCTATTAACTTGAAACTGCAGTTACTAGATTAAGCCCTCTTAGCAGTATACTAGTTTAGCTAACAGACAACAACAAGAAGAAAATCGTTAAACAATAAAACAGCACAAATAGGCAACCTTACGCATCTAAATTAAGAAGAAAGGCTAGAAGACTGGCACTAGCAGATTAGACACTAATATGTTAAGTAGATTATACCCTAGCTTATTAGTTTAAGCATTAATTAACCTAAGAGACTTTATTAAGAATATTGAACTATATGTGTTTAGCGCAGCTTTTACTTCTTATGTGTTGGAGTAATGACGTGCGCAACATGTGGATCACCCTGTTGATCAGGTGATCCTGGTAAGCTGAACACATGACGATCGCGCTAGCGCCTATATATACGGGCTAGATCGTCTTATTCCTCTTTAGTAGTTATTGGTCACTTTGTTGTGGCACTTAGTTAATTAATACACTCAATTTACTCCTCCTGATTAAGCAATTGCTCTTTTTCAGCTCCCACAGTTATGAGCCCAGCTGCTTAATTATAGTTCTAATTCCTACTGTGCAATCAGCAAGCTAAAAGGTCAACTGTTTAATTAGTATTTTACTTTCTACTCTCCTACAGCACAGCTAGCAGATTGCTGCTACTGCTGTACCTCTCTTACCTATTGTTTACACGATTAACCTTTTTCTAATCTAAGCTACCTAGCTACTTACTAACTAACCGATTAATCTGTCGTCACCTTAACAATAACCCACGTCGTGATCCTACATAGCATCTTACTAAGATAGACTTTACTAATACACCGCTTGTCGCCTCAGGGGTGATCTTTAAGGCTTAAATAGACTGGCCAACCTAGTTTGCTTTATTAAGGTTACACTGTTTAGAGAAAGGCATCTAGGATTAGGTTAATCCTAATCTCCCAGACGTACCCTTGATAGACTACTAGGAGCCACAGTATCTAGAACTGCCTAAGGATATTAAGTAGCTAGTTGCTCTATTACCCAACGCCAGCGCACAAATACAAAAGAACTATAAAATTTCTTCATATAAATATAAAGCTTAATTAGTTAATACTAAGTATAAAAAGGATAATTATAATAAGTTAGTTGATAGGTACAAGGTACAAACTGCTTGGTAAATAAAAAAAGTCGCTAAGATAACTAATGTTAAAGACTAGATCAGCAAGACTATCTATATAGACCTGCTTTTAAACGCTTTAATAAGCATATTTACTTAGAACCTTACTAGCCTTTAAGCCTTAGTAAAGATCTCAAAAGAGAATCTTGCAATTACAGATTAAAATACCGAGTATTTAATTAGGGCGCAGTACAGATTACACCTTAATAAGGCTCACTAGAGACAAATAAGCCCTAAGCAGTAGATTAATAAATAGCAGCTACAGTATCAATAAGCAATAATCTACTCGCTTCTCAAAGTTGTTAGGCTGTTAGCAGTTACTAATTTTTTAGACGCCTTAGGCACTAAAATCGCACTAGACTAGTTACGCGAGAAGCGCAATAAGCTAGCACAAGCAATAGTGCTTAGAAGAGCTTATGAACTTATAATAATACAAGAAAGATATTTAGTATTTTGTTGCAAGATCAGTTAATTACTTCCTTAAAAAGAATAAGACACGCAGTATTCAAAGCTAGATCTTGATTAAAAGTAGCTTAACAATCTATAAGCGCTAACAAGTTAAATAAAAGTAGTAGGCAATTGCACCCTTGCCTATACAAGGCTAGTAAAGAGCCTATAAGCAAGCACTTTTAGACACTGCACAACTGCTATTAACTTCAAACTGCAGTTACTAAATTAAGCTCTCCTAGCAGTATACTAATTGAGCTGTTAGACAAAGACAAAAAGAAGATTCTTAATTAATAAAACAACAATAAATAGGAAACCTTACGCGCCTAGATTAAGAAGGAAGGCTAAAAGACTAGCACTAACAGATTAGCTACTAATAAGTTAAGTAGATTTTACCTTAGCTTATTAGTTTCAGCATTAATCAACTTTAAGGACTTAATTAAAGAAATTAGCCTTAATATATTTAGCGTAGCTTTTACCTTTTATGTCCTGTCTCTCTGCACGATCATAGATAGTAGATTAGCAGTCCACTTAGTTAATACTATAAATTATATAGTGCTAGGCACCTTTAGCGAATGCGCTAAGGACAAGACTGTTAAGGTAGGCACTTAAATTATAATAGTTCCTAGTATAAAAAACAGGCTGCTTAAGAACGTCCTGCATAGCAATGCTAGCCCTAGGACAGCTAATCTTCTGCTTACCAACGATAAGGTCATACTAGGTTTCTATGTTAATATCGTATCAGAAGCACGGATTAAGCAGGCAGGCATTTAGTATTTAGAATATAATTATATCTTAAAATTTAGAATAATTTAGAAGAACGTTGTCTTAATTAACTTTAAGCCTTACTTTAATCTCTTGTTTGTTGAATACAAGCAACTTTCTTATTATACTCCTCAACTACTACTTGTAAACGCTGTAGCGCGATTAAGGAAACCTTAGGTACGCACTAGTAATAAGGACCTGTGGCATGAACAATTAGGACACCTAGGACAACGAGCTATTAAAGCCTTAGTCTGCTTAGCGCAGAACGTGAAGATTACTAGTAAAAAGCTATTAAAATGTAATTACTGCGCAACAGCTTATGCCTCGCAAGTAATCTTACAGTGACGAAAAGAAAGATTACTACAATCTTTTTATAGGATCTTATAGGATCTGTTTTATTTCCTATCTAGTTAGCTGCTTAAGAAATAGGCGTTAATTATTAAAGAGAATTACTTAGGCAAGCTGTACAATGACCATATCTAGCTAAAGATACTAAACATTATTATACCTTTGATGAAATTCTCCGCCATAAGAACTAAGAGAAAATATTAGCAGAAATTTATAGAGATCTATTAGGATAACAATACTGCTACACTGCCTTAAAGAGGGCAATTAAGATTTAGGGAATGGGTGATAGAGAAAGAGATTATGATTAAAACGCCACTGCTATATACTTATAAGACTAACAGTTCAGCAGAAAGAGCTAGACATAAGCTAATTACAAAGGCTTATAAAATTCGCACAAGTGCTAATTTACTAACTAAGCTTTAGCTAGTAATTATAGATGCGGCGGCTTACTTACATAGAAGAAGCTCTACTAAGATCTATAGCTACTAATCCCTTTACTAGTTCCTTAAAGAATGGTTCAGGAATTATCTCTAATAATATTAACTACTTAAGATTAAATACTAGACTGCTAATCTACGCCTAGACTAGAGTGAAATCTATACCTATAGCTGCTGAGTCTACCCTTTAAACAACAGCTAGCCGCATATATTAAGGATATAAATTTAATCCTTTCACCTAGATTAGTTATTTAGTTAGTTATTAAGCCTCCAACATATACTACATATAGGTACTAACACTTAACTAGATAATTACTACCTGTAATGTCATCTTTTACAAACATTAATTCTACAAAAAGATTGTAAAGAAGAGCTGCTAAGTAATTATGTAATTAAGATTGTGAAGATCTTTTATAATAGTAAGCTAGTTAATTTAGGAAAGGACTTAGACCTCTCGCCTGTTTTAAGGAAGGGCGGATTAGGATACGCAGCTAACTACCAAAGACCTTAAAAGTAATCTATCTACTATCTCAAGTAGTAAGGAAGGCCTGCCCACTAGTAACAAAAGTAGATTAGAAGACGCTGAGCCAATGGAGCAAAAGGCTAGTGCACTATTAAGAAATTTCTTTAATTAGCAGCAAAATACTAGTCTTGCTACCCTAAAACTTACTCTTAAACTGAAGACTTTAGGGAGCACCTTGGCAATTAATTGTAAGGTTATTGGCAGCTAAATAGCAGTGCGCTTGCTAAAAAAAAGCTAAATTGTTAATACTTAGAAGTAGAGAGCCTCTTTTAAATAAGCTAGACAACTTAATACTGGTTCAATAGTCTATGCCTATAGACTTAAACACGCTAGCTTGTCGTAATTGAACACTTGCTTAAGTAAGCAGGATAACAAGGCGTGAATTATTTTGCAAGTTAAAATCTTAGGCCTTAAACAGCAGACAGGGTAGGCAATTACAAGGTAAACTTCTGCTTATAAGACGTAGTGCTTAAATTATAGGCAAAAGTCTGAATTAGCTTGCAAATTGTTATCTTCTACTACGCAAGCTAGGTAGCAGGCGTAAGCATAAAGACGCACATTAAAATTCTAACAATTAACTAAAAGGTAGAAGCACAGGTAGTGTTAATGCATTAATTGCAGATTATAAAGATTTATTATAAAGCAACTTTTGTAATACCTACCTACTAGGTTTGCAAGCAGCTTGAAAAGACTAAGCAAGCTACAAGACTTTAAATTATGTAGTTATAGCGGCTTTGCTTACTAAGCATCAGCTAAGTGCTTAATAGCATCGCAACAATCTACCTAAAATGCTAGGATTATGAAAGCAATTGCTGTAGCATTTTATAAGGGCCTTGTTTAAGGATGCCTGCAGGAAACGCATTGATTAGTTAAGTAAAAATAAGACTTGGACTAAGATAATCAAAAGAAAAAGCAAATAATTGCCTAGTACCTACAAAGTAAGGTTCGACTTACAAGGTTAATTAAGAAAGCTTTTTTCTTAAATGCAAGACGCCGCTTGTTGTAAGAATTAATATCTAAGAAAAGGACTTAATTAACTTAACATACGCTGCTACATTAGCAGCTAAGTCTTTCTAAGCAGCGATAGCTATCGCCGCTAAGAATATTCTAGAGATCAAGCAATATAATGTCACAAAAGCATTTTTTAATGCATTCATTACAGCAAACAACTTTGTAATTTGTAAACTGCTAGATAGGTTTAAGAAGCCTATAGAATGCGTACAGCTTAACTGCGCACCATATAAATTGTAAAACTCGCTACTGCTGTAGTATAAAGAGTTCTCAGGATTACTAAAAAAGATTAGACTAATTGCCTTACTAAATAAGCCCTGTTTGTTCTTTGATCTAGATAGGAGGATCCTGGTTTTATTTTATATTAATAATATTCTACTACTCTACGCGAAGAATTATAATCAAAAAGCAATAGATCTTTAGTTAAAAATTATCAAGAAGTACAAGATACAGAAACAAGGATTAGTTATATAGTTTCTTAGTATTCAAGTAATTAATAATCACAAGATGTAAACAATTATGCTTATGTGGAAGCTAAGAAGAAGCAATTGCTTGATTAGAAGGAGTGAATAAGTGTATCGATCAACTAAGTGCCACAACAAAGTGTCCAATAACTACTGAAGAGGACTAAGACGATCTGGCCCGTATATATAGGCGCTAGCGCGGTCGTCACGTGTTCAGCTTACCAGGATCACCTGATTAGCAGGGTGATCCGCATGTTGCGCATGTCAATACTCCAACAGCTTATATATAATACGTACATTAACAAGATCGCAAAGAAGTTTAAGCTAAAGAATAGCAGTTTTCCTAAGACTCTATCTCTGTCAGATGAGGTAATCAAGAACACTAACAAAACAACTAAACAAGAGATTAAGGCAAACCATAAAAAGTTAAATTGGTGCTGTACACAGCTATTATGCTGCAACTAAACGTTGCTTACTTGATTTCAAAGCTCTTACACTTCTTTATAAACTTTAGTAATTAGTATATAAAAGCTGTTAAACAGGTAGTTATGTACCTTTATTAGACAAGATAGGACGTAATCCAGTACAGGAACTCCAATAGCCTAGATCTAATAGTTGCAGGCGACGCTTCTGTTGTAGATGAGTAAAAAACTTGTTAATTCTCTTATAAATATATAGCTATCCTGAATAGTAATATAATTCTTTAGAAGGCAGCTGAGTACACTAAAGTTTCTACATTAACTACTAAGGCTAAGCTGCTTGCCCTTGAGCACACTATAAATGAGGCTATAGCCCTGAAGCGTTTTTTCTGCAAGCTGTCTCTTAATCTAGAAAATGTCTAGGCAGCTTAGTATAATAACTGACAAACAATTAAGCTTATAGTTAAGAACAACAAGCAGATTAGCACTTAATTAAAGCATATAAACATATAAAACATATAGCTGCAGCAGGAATATGCTAAAGAATTATTTTAAGTAAAGTACTTAGAAATAGCAATTATGCTAGCTAATAGACTAACTAAATTGCTTACTTAACAACAATTTAAGAAGTTTAAGCAATTACTTAACTTTAGCAAGTTAATCACTTAATTAAGAGCAACAACAATTAACAAGCAAAACGATTTAGATTAAGCAGCGATACTTATATACTAGGCCAAGTCTCCTCTTAATTGCTTATTTCTTTAGGCAGAAGAACGTAAGCTAGACAACTAAGAAACTACAGAGCAAAATTAAAATTACTAGTAAGTATTAGAGTCTTTGTCATTGCTCAGCTTTATTATTAGATTATGCTTAGCATTTTTAGTTTTAGCAAGCTTAAAAGCATCTTAAGCTAACTTAGCCTAAGCAGCAAGAGTTTAAAAGCGAGCAGCATAGCAGCGCAAAGTTAATCCTTTACTTCTATAAATAGAATTATAAAATAATTGCCTGCTTACCTTAGCGTATCAATGGCGCCTATATGTATAAGTTGTATAGCATTTAAAACGTCGAACTTAAAGGCAATTATGCAGAACAGGCACAGGCAGTATTTTTTAAGTATACTATTCTTAAAGAGACAATTGCTAGGCAAGTTGTTATTATTATGGCTGCTGCTGTTACTGCAGCTCTTGTTAATCATATGCTAACTGTTAATCCGGCTGCCACGCAGGTTAATTTAAAATGTATGCAGCATAAAGCTGCGTATCATAATGCTCTTGTTAATTCAAACGACCTTAATTTAAACCTATAGCCTGCTAAGCAGGCTGTGTCTGGCGCAAATAATCCTCAGCATTATACCTTAGATTTAAAAAAGAGAGCGGGTATAGGAGCGGGCAGCAGAGGCTAAGCAGCATAATTACGAGTCGACATCTCTTAAGCACAACAATTATTGAAGGGAGGCTTCTGCGCGGAAGACTTCTAGTAGAAGTAAAGCTGCTATTAATCTCTTTGCGGCGAGCAATAATGTCTTTAAGCAGTTGAGCTTCTGAAGCTTAGTACTTCTTACTGTTGTTTTATCTTTAATAAAAAGTTAGCAGCCTGAGTAAGGAGCTTAAAGGATTAAAGACTTACCTCTTTATTCTTGAATATAGCTATTGTGGGAGCTGAAAAAGAGCAATTGCTTGATCAGGAGGAGTGGAATGAGTGTATTAATTAACTAAGTGCCACAACAAAGTGTCCAATAACTACTAAAGAGAAATAAGACGATCTGGCCCGTATATATAGGCGCTAGCGCAATCGTCATGTGATCAGCTTACCAGGATCACCTAATCAACAAGGTGATCCGCATATTCTATAGCATGTCAATATTCCAACAGCTATAAATTAATTAGCAAGATTAATATTAACTGTGTGGCAGGTGTACAATGAGCAACTGCTGCAGCCTAAGCTGCTCTAACTGCTAGATTAAACGCGATGAAAGCAGTGTTTAGCGTACAAACTATCTAGCATCTTTTTTATGCAGCGCTTACAAAGTAGAACGCGAAGGTGTAACTGATTAGCAGCAATCTTTAAAGAGCTATTAGGCGCCTTTTTCTAAGTAGAAAGAGACGCGTTGCGCCTAGTAAACTGCTTAATAGGCGTTTGTAGCCTATTGCTGTTGCTATGTTACTGCTTACGCGTTGCGGCTTAAGCAGTAAGTTGCTAAGACTTTTGCATTAGCTCCTAGAGAGCTTTGCTCTTGCGCTAGCTTAATTGCTTAGTTAGACTGTTATGTAGATGAAAATTTTATTAAGCACTTAACAGCAGGCTCGATCTAGCAAGAAAGGCAATTAGCCTTTAAGCAAAGCTACTAGATGTCTTGCGGTAGGCGCACAAATTAATAGGCAACGGCAACTAACTTTTATTGTTTTAAAGATTAGCTGCTTGTTAAGTTTTATTGTTAAACAAGCTTTAGCGCGGGCAACGCTTATGCTTAGCACTATTTTTATGCTTATAACAGCAGCTTGCTAATTAACGCTTGCGCTTGTTGCTGCTAGGGCCAGACTACACTAGAAAGATCAGCAGCTAATTAGTAAAAAAAAAAAGTAACGCTGTTTACTATGTTAGTGATAGTGGTTGAGACGGTCTAGAAAAGCTTATTAATTAATATTAGAGTAAGGTTGAGGACAAAAAAGGTATTAGAGGGGCAGTAGACTCAATTAATATTGTTGTAGAGCTACGCACTAACTAATCACGCGATATTTAGGGTCTATCTAATGTTTTAATATGACTAAGGGCTGCTAGATTGATCGAAACATTAAACTAGCGGGCATTACTACGACAACAAAAAATTCGGCAGAGAAGCTATAATTAAAAAGAAACCTCTTAATTAACAGCCTTAATTTATAACAATTGCTTAGTTGCTTCCAGCTTATATTGATGGTATTTTACTAACCTGGGGGGTGTGTTGAAGTATTAACATGCTGCAGAACATGCGGATTATCCTGTTAATCAGGTGATCCTGGTAAGCTGAGCACGTGACGACCACGCTAGCGTCTATATATACGGGCCAGATTGTCTTATTTCTCTTCAGTAGTAATTGGACACTTTGTTGTAGCACTGAGTTGATTAATACACTTATTCCACTCTTCCTGATCAAGCAATTGCTCCTTTTCAGCTCCCACAAGTTGTTATAGGGGTTTTAGTGTAGGTAAATAGCTAAGAGCAAGGTACTAGTTTAGCTATCAATTCTAATATGTAGGTCGGTATATAAGGTCGGTATATCGAGTTAGTATAGGGGGAATTCGGTGTAAGTATATAGCTAGGAGTCTAGCCATCAATTCTAATGTGTAGGTTAGTATAGGAGGTCATTATATTAAGTCGTTTGAAGTATTTCGGTGTAGGTAAATAGCTAAGTGCGCTAGACCTAGCTACAGTTCTATTGTGTGTGTTTAGTATAGGAGGTCAGTATATCAAGTCGAGGGGATTTGGATAGTAAGGTAGCTAGAAAGATAGATCTTTTAGTTCACTACGCCAATAAACCTATCTCCCTAAGTAGAAAGCCGTTGCTTTGTCAAGTAGGAGTCGAATAGCCTTTGATCAAACTCCAAAATCAGCTTACGCATAGACTACTTGCAGAGTTTTCAACAGATCACTACTTTGTTTCTCTATAACGGCCAGCGCGCACGCTACAACACCTGCACTAAGAAAACAAGTATCAGAGACTGATTTTGGGAGGCGTTTGAGATAGTTGAGACGAGAAAAAGGCAAAGCTAGACCTTTTTCTCGCCTCGAAAAGTTTGTGTTCAATGACAGTTGCCCTTTAAGGATATTGTAATTAAGGCAACTACAGGAGATTGTACGCCCCCTTCTGTTGCAAAGGCGTTGTTAAAGGCATTTCTGAGTTTAAAGGCATCAAAAGCAACTGGGGTCTTGCTAACTAGGACTAGCTGGTGGTCTTTTAGGCTACTTGTAGCCCTTGGTTTTTGTGTTTTTTAGAAATTTGTCTATAGTTGATCTTTGTTGTTACTTGCTATAGTAGCGAAGTTAGCTGTAGTAGCTTGAGGCGTGTTTTTTTATTGTAGTTTAACGTCCTTTCTCAGCCTATAGGGCTATATAAGACGTGCAGGCCGAGGCTTGCAGGTATCTATGTAGGTTTTTCTTCTAAGTTGTGTACACGGGGTGGTTTATCTAAATGAAGGTGAGGCTCGTAGCCTATTGTGTAGAAGTAGAGGAGGAGGAGGGGGAGGAGGAGGGGAGGGGCAAATAGAGCTTGGTCGCCTAAATAGGCGTTTGCATCTAGTTTTCAGAGTTTCCTTTTTACCAGGCCTGTGTACCAACCCTAGTTTCTTAAATAAAGGCCATAGTAGCCTTAATGCCTGCTTCTGTTTAAAAGAATTACTATAAAGAGATTGGCTCTGCACAGGAGTTCGAAAGTATTGCTCTACTATCGTTGTATAGCTGGCACCAAAGAATTATATAAGCTTTGTCTTGTGTAGCTCTAAAATTGCATGGGCAAGTTTTAAATTCTACTTTTCCTTTTTTAAATAGATAGCTCTTTAGGTAGCTATGACCTAGTTTTAATTCAAAGAAAGAGCTAGATATAACTCGACTAGCAGAAAGGACAGGTATCTGTTTTCTTATTCTCCATTTAAAGGTTGCTGAGTAGGTGCTAGGGTTCTTGCTAGTGGCTTTCTTCCTGTATTTCTCTAAAAGGCTTAACTAGTTAGCATCTGCTAGTTGTTTAATTTAAAAACTAACAACTGCTAGGCTCGTTTCATTTGTTTAAGGGTTTATCTCTGTAGCCTCTTTTGCTAGAAAGTCTGCTTGTTCGTTTCCTAGTATATCTTGGTGTCCTAGGACCCATTGTAGCGTAGGAGTAATGCCTTTTTTTTCTAGTTTAGTTGCCGCCTTAATACACCTAATTTGCCACTCTTGGCTAAGGTTGTTTAAGGTGTTCATTAATCGAAATAAAGCAGCCTGATTATCTGCGTAGACCTTGACATTTTGACAGTTATTTAAGAGGCTAACTGCTTTCCTAAGTCCAAGGGTAATACTTTCTCGTTCACTATTGTAAACTAGCTGGTTTTTTTCTATACTAGCTTGTAGTTCTTCTGTGAGAGTAGCTTCTTTGCAGAAAGCAAAGCCTACGCCAATTCCTTTGCTGTCCCTTGTAGCTGAGGCATCTAAGTATATTGATAGAAGGCTGTTACATTCTAATAGCTTCTTAAAGCTTTCAGCTCTAATGTCTTTTGGCTTGTTTAATATATAGACCCTGTAGAGTGTCACACCGTTCTATAGCGTAAAGGCGTAGTGTTGTATTCCGTCTATATTATTTGTAAGGGCTAAAGTAATAGACTCTGTAATTTAATTAAGTTGCACTCCTTTGTTGTTGTTGATAGCAGCTTTCAGAGGGTGGTTTGGATCTAGTAGAGTAGATCTAAAGGCGTATCTTCTTATAGTATTGTCTAGCCTAACTCTAGGTAGGTATAGAGCGGTTTCTACCTTACTAGGCATTGCAGGTAAGGATTTGAAAGTTCTTAGGATCTTTCTGCAGACCTAGTTTTGTAGTTTTTGCCTACTGTTAAGAACGTGTTGTTGGCCTGTCTAAAACAGCTGACATCCGTGATCAGCTACGCTAGTGATGCACGCTAAGTAAAATTACCTAATTGCTCTAAGTAATAGGCCCTTATTAATGTTGGCTAGCCTACTTAGGCAGAAAAAGGCTTACTTGCTTGTTGTATCCTTATGTGACAGTAGTCTCTGAACTTTAGCGTATTGTTAAAGAAGATACCCAGCCATCTAACTAGTCCTTTTGGCTAGAAGGTCTCCTAGGTAGATAGCGTAAGAGCTCTGTTTGTTTCTTTCCTAGATTTTGTCTAATTGGCTAATTCTGTTTTTAAGCTATCAAACTTAATAGCTAACTCCTTTGCTTAGCTAAAAAGCTTAGATAGCTTTCTTTTAAGTAGTTTGATGTTTTTTCTAATAGATGTTGTTGACATTATGATCTAAACGTCGTCTATATAAGATAAAGAGTATATATTGTTGTTTGCTGTAATTAATTGGAATAGCGGTTTCGTGTAGATTAGAAATAAGATTAGAGAGGCTAGGCTCCCTTAAGGTGTACTAGTATTAACCTTCTGTAATTCTTCTGTTTGCCTATTTAAAGATAACTCTAAGAGCCTCTTTGTAAGGAAGAAGTTTGTCTATAATAAGAGGTTAACAGGTAGCTGTTAATTGCCTTTATTTTTAAGAAGCTTGTTTTTAGATAAATAGTTAAATGTGCCTTCAATGTCTAAGAAGGCTGTTAATATAACTCTTTTTTTCTTTCTTTGTTGCTCAATATTGTTGTAAAAGGGAAGTCTAGCGTTAAGAGCTAATTTCTTTAGTCTGCCTCCTATTTGCGTAAGGTGGAGCAGATTAGTTGTTTCTGCCAAGGTACCTAGCCTTTTTGAGTAGAGCCTCTTAAATGCAATCTCTAGATAGCATAAGAGAGAGATAACTCTGTAAGCTTTTAAAATTGAGTCGTCTGGTTTGTCTAGCTTCTTTAAGATAACACCTTTTGCTTTTTGTTAGCACTTTAGTTAGTCTCTTAAGTCAAACAGAGCTAAGTAGACTTTAAAAAAGATGCCTAGTTAGTAATTGTGTTCCTTTAAGATAGCTTCTTGGCTAATTTTGTCTAGGCCTAGTAAGGTAGCTTTTATTTTCTAGCTGGCAGTGTAGAGCTCTTCCTTAGATAAACTTAGCCACTTCTATTTATAGTTTCTTTTGTAGTTGTTGAGTAATAAACTCAGTGTAGAAGGAGGTGGAGAGAACAGCTCCTTTTTAAAGGTTTAGCACTTCTCTTTCAACAATTTCTTGCCTATAACACTAAAGATATTTGTTAAGAAGTTGTTTTTTGTATAACCTATTGCTTTAAATATCTCTTTAAGCAATTTGTTTTAGAGAAACTATTCCTAATAGCTAAGCGTAGCTGCCTTAATAGCTCTAAGGTATTTCTTTTTAGCAAGCAGGTACTCTTTTTACTATAAGTATAGCGTGTTGTCTTCGCTTCATGCTACTTTTCTTAAAATCTTAAAAGGCTTTGTTTAGGCTAGCTTTAAAGAGATCTAAGTCATTTGTCTACTAAGGCTTTGGTTTTAGCTTCTAATTTACAAAAAGAGTAGATATCTTAAGTACCTGTTGAATTGTTGTAGTAAGGTCTTCTGCTATCTTATCGAGTCTCTCCTCTAAAAGTCTGTTAAGGCCTAGAAGTAGTTGTTTCAAGAGGTGGTTTAAGGCGCGTGGTAGAGCTAGTAATTAATCCTCTAGCTTCGCTCGAATTATCCCCTCTTGTAAAGCAGTATTAAAAAAGTTCTAATTTGATTCTTTTGTGTTCTATCTCTTTGGCTGGCTAGGTGGCTGACCTTGATTAACAATGCTATACAAAATAGCGTAGTAGTCTAATTTAACTTCTAGGATAGTTTGCTAGTCTAGAATACTAGAAGCTATATTATTTGTTAAGAAAGTAAAGTTAAGTACGCTTTCCCTTTGCATGTAAGCTCTAAAGAAGGTGCCAACTTCTATAGTATTTAATAAAGATTAGTTTTGGTTGTTAACCTATTCTACTAAATCCTCTGCTTATTAGTTTAGGTTGTATTCTTGTAGGCTATATCTAGGGTGGTGGCAATTAAAATCCCCTAGAATAATTAAATAAGATGCTATAAGCCCTCCAAGGAGGTGTCTCTAGATTGTTGTTGTGTTTAGACCTTGTCTTAGGCTCTATTTGTAGTAAAAGTTGTAGATGTAGATTTTCCTTGTGTTAAGAAGCGTTGCGATAGCTGAAAAGTTGTTGTTGTTGCTAACATGAGGATTTACTTCTGTTTTTAGGTTCTTTGAAATATAAAATAGAGTTCTTGGTTGTAAGCCTCTGTAAGAAGGTAAAATTTGCGTAAAGTCTAGATCAGCAATTAACCTAGTATCCTTGTAGGCTCTTCTTACTAACTAAGGCTCTTGTATTGCGATAATCTTAGCGTTTGCTGTGATAGCTAGGTTGATCACGCTTTCTGTAGCAGGGCTACTTGTTTTAACATTTATTTGTAGGACTTTAATTATACTAGTTAGTTTAATTAGTCTTGGCTGTTCTAGCTTGTAGGATTTTGCATTCTTAGCTGTTTGCTGCATAAAGTTTGCTGCAGTTAGTACACTTAAATATAGTGTGAATACAAGATTTTCCTTTACTAGCATAATACTTGCACTTGTGTTAGCTAGTGTAGTGTGCTTTGCTGGAAATTTAGCAGGCTATTTTTAAGCTTTTAATCTTTAAATAACTAAATCTTTAGCATTTAGTGCATTGTTGTAAAGAATTAACAACTGGTAGTTTCTCTGCTCTAAGGCTTTGCCCTAGGATATAGAGTTTCCCTCTAATAGCCTTTTGGGCTTCTTCTTCTGTAGCTAAGGCCATGCATGCTGATCCAAAGTCTTGGTATTCTCTTTTATCCTCAGGCGTAAGCCAAAATTTAAATTATTATTGCTATGCTCTGTAACTGCCCTTTTTTAGAATTTTAAATGTGCGAGCTGAGAAGGAGCAATTGCTTGATCAGGAGTAGTGGAATGAGTGTATTAATCAAGTAAGTGCCACAACAAAGTGACCAATAGCTACTAAAGAGGAATAAGACGATCTGGCCCGTATATGTAGGCGCTAGCGCGATCGTCACGTGCTCAGCTTACCAGGATCACCTAATCAACAGGCTAATCCGCATGTTCCGCAGCATGTCAATACTCTAACACACCCCCTAGGTTAGTAAGATACTATTGATCTGAGCTGTAAGCAACCAAGCAATCGTCAAAAATTAAGGTTATTAATCAAGAGGTTACTTTGTAGTTATAGCTCTTTTGCTTAATTCTCTATTGTTGTAGTAATGCTGCTTTTTAACTTTTAATTAATCTAGCAGTCCTGATATCAAAATATTAGATAGACCCTAAATATCGCGTAATTAGTTAGTGCGCAGCTCTACAATAATATAAATTGCTTCTACTGCCCCTCTAAAACTCTTTGTCCTTAACCTTATTCCAATATTAATTACTAAACTTTCTCTAGACTATATCGACTACTATTACTAATTCAGTAAGCAGCTTTACCTTATTGTTCGTATACTAATTAGCTGCTAATCTTTCTATTGTAGTCTAGCTTTAGTAGCAACGAGCGCGAGCGTTAATTAGCTAGCTATTGTCATAAGCGTGAGAATAGTGCTAAGCATAAGCATTACTCGCGCTAAAGCTTGTTTAACAATAAAATTAAATAAGCAGCTGATTTTTAGAATAATAAGGGTTAGTTGCTGTTGCTTGTTAATTTGTACGCCTACTGCAAGATATCTAGTATTTCTGCTTACAGGCTAATTGCCTTTCCTGCTAAATTAAGCCTGCTGTTAAGTCTTTAATAAAATTTTGATCTACATAAAAGTCCGACTAAGCAATCAAGCTGGCGCAAGGGCAAAGCATTTTAAATGCTTATGTAAGAGTTCGAGCAGCTTACTGCTTAAGCAGCATTACGCGAACAGCAATAGGCTACAAACGCTTATTAAGCTGTCTATCAAGCACAACGCGCATCTATCTACTTAAAAAAAAGGCGCCTAATAGATTTTTAAAGATTGCTGCTAATTTATCTTGTTCTTGCATTCGACTTTATAAGCGCTGCATACAAAAGATGCTAGATAGTTTGTATACAAAATACTACTTTAATTGCGTTAAGACTAGCAGTCAAGGCAGCTTACGCTATAGCGGCTGCTCGTCTTACACCTGCAACACGGTTAATATCAATCTTGCTATCTAATTTTCAGTTATGTACAAAAATAAAGAGGTAAGTCTTGAATTCTTTAAGCTTGTTACTTAGGCTGCTAACTTTTTATTAGAGATAAAACAACAGTAAGCTGTACTAGGCTTCAAAAGCTTAACTGCTTAAGGACATTGTTGCTCGCCGCAAAAAGATTAATAGCAGTGTTACGTTTATTACGAAGTCTTCTGTGCAGAAGCCTCCTGCTAATAATTATTGTAGTTAAACGATGTTGTCTTGTACTTTTGCCGCTTAGCCTCCGCTGCCCGCTCCCGCTCCTTTTCTTAATTCAAGGTATAATGCTGAGGATTATTTGCGCTAGACAAAACTTACTTAGCAGGCTATAGATTTAACTCAAAGTTGTCTATATAGACAAGATCCTTACAATGTGCAGCCTTAAGCTGCATATGTTCTAGGTTAACCTGCGTGGCTGCCAGCTTAATAGTTAGCATATAATTAACAACAGCTGCAGCAACAGCTGCAGCTTTAACAACAACAATTTCCTTAGTAATTATCTTTTTAATAACAGCAAGCTTAAGGAATGCTGCCCCTACTTGTTCTGCACAATTGCCCTTGAGTTTACTGTCCTAATTGCTATACAACTTTCATATATAGGCGCAATTATTATGCTAAGGTAAGCTAGCAATTAACTCACCATTCTATTTATAGAAGTAATAGATTAAATTCGCGCTGCTATGCTGCTCGCCTCTAGACTTTTGCTGCTAAGGCTAAGTTAGCTCAAGATGCTCTTGAGCTTGTTGAAGGTATAAAAGCTAAGCATAGTCTAATAATAGAGTTAAGCAATTATAAAGATTTTAATGCTTACTAGTAATCTTAGTCTTGTTTTTCTAGTTTTCCTGCTTGTTGAGCTCACGTTCTCCTGCTTAAAGAAATAAGCAATTAAGAGGAGACTTAGCCTAGTATATAGATGTTGCTGCTTAATACAAATCTTTTTACTTGTTAATTGTTGTTGCCTTTAATTAAGTGCTTAACTTGCTAAAAGTAAAGAAACTGCTTAGAATTCTAAAACTGTTGTTAGGTAAGCGACTTAGTTAATTTATTAGCTGGCATATTTGCTGTTTCTAGGTAATTCACTTAAAGTATTTTTCTAGTATACTTCTGCCGCAGCCACATGTCTTGTATATCTATATGTCTTGATTAAGTGCTAATCTGCTTGTTTTATTCAACTATAAACTTAATTGTTTGTTAGTTATTACACTAGACTGTCTGGACGTCTCTTAGATCAAGAGACAGCTCGCGAAAGAAGTGCTTAAGGGCTATAGCCTCTTTTGTAGTGTACTTAAGGGCGAGCAGCTTAGTCTTAGTAGTTAATGTGGTAATTGTAGTCTGCTGAGCTGTCTTCTAAGATATAGACAACTACATAGGATAGCTATATAACTATAAGATAATTAACAAGTTTCTTGATTATCTGCAAAAGAAGCGTCGCCTGCAACTGTTAGATCTAGGCTATTGTAGTTCCTGTACTAGATCGCGTCCTATCTTGTCTAATAGAAGTACATAATCACCTGTGCTATAGCTTTTATATACCAATTACTAGGGTGTGTAAGAATGTGTAAGAGCTTTAAGATTATGTAAGCAATACTTAGTTGCAGCATAATAGCTGTTTACAGCACTAATTGAACTTTTTTCTAGTAGGCCTTAATCTCTTGCTAAGTTGCTTCGCTAGTGTTCTTAATTAGCTTCTTTAACAGTAATAGATTCTTAAGAAAACTGCTATTCTCTAGCTTAAACTTCTTTGAAACTCTGTTGATGTATATGTTATGCACAAGCGTAATTCTTTGCTTTTTATAATCTTTAATTATTTTAATACTAAGGAATTATCTTACTAATTCTTGTCTTAGTATCGTGTATTTATTATAATCTTTAACTAAAGATCTCTTGCCGTCTGCTTAGAATATTTTACGAAGAGCAGTAGGATATTATCTATATAAAACAAAACTAGGCTCCTCTTATTTTAATTCAAGAATAGGCGTAGCTCCTTTTGTAAGAAAATTATTCTCATCTGTTTTAGCAATTCTACGAACTTCTTATACTACAATAGTAGTGAGTTTTGCCATTTTTAAAGTGTGCAGTTAAGCTGTACAGACTTTCTAAGCTTCTTAAAGCTATCTAGTATTTTACAGATCATTAGAGTGTCTGCTGTAATTAACACATTAAAGAATGCTTCTACAACATTATATTGTTCAATCTCTAGATTATTTTTAGCAGCAATAGCTATTACTGCTTAGAAAGACTTAGCTGATAATGTAGCATCATATGTTAATTAATTAAGTCTTCTACTTAGAGATTACTTTATACAACAATCTGTGCCTTGCATTTAAGAAAGAAGCCGTTCTAATTAAACTTGTAGGTCTAAACTTACTTTACAAGTTGTAGGCAATCATTTTCTTCTTCTTTGAATATCTTATTCTAAGTCTTATTCTTACTTATCTAATTAATCTCTTTGCTGCAGGCATCCTCGAACGAAGCCTTTATAAAATACTAGAGCAATTGCTTCTATAATCCTAGCGTTTTTAGTAAATTGTCGCGATATAGTTAAGCATTTCTACTTAGCTTATGCTTAGTAAGCAAAGCTGCTATAACTACGTGATTAAAAGTTCTGTAGCTTGCTAAGTCTTCTTAAATTGCTTGCAAACCTAGCCGGTAAGTATTTTAAAAATTATTCTATAATAAATCTTTATAATCTGCCATTAATGCATTAACAATACTTGTGCTTCTACTCTCTAATTGATCGTCGGGATCTTAAGTTGCGTCTTTATACTTACACCCGCCACCTGGCTTGCGCAGTAGAGGATAACAATTTATAGGCTAATTTAAACTTTTGCCTACAATCCGCGCACTACGCATTGTAAGCAGAAGTTTAGCTTGTATTTGCCTACTTTGTTTGCTCTTTAACGCCTAAGATCATAAATCTTAACAAAATTCACGCTTTGCTATCTTGCTTACCTAAGCAGGTGCTCTATTACAACAAGCTAGCGCGTTAGAGTCTTTAAGCACAGACTGTTAGACTAGTAATAAGTTGTGAGGCTTATTTAAAAAAAGCTCCCTCCTTTTAAGTATTAACAGATTAGCTCTTTTTAGCAAGCGCACTGCTGTTTAACTATTAATAACCCTGCAATTAAACGCGTCGTCGCTCTCTAAGGTCTTCAGTTCAAGAGTAGATTCTAGAGTAGCAAGACTAGTATTTTGCTGCTAATTTAAGTAAGTTCTTTATAGTGCACTAGCCTCGTGCTCTATGCGCTTAGCGTCTTCTAATCTACTCTTGTGTTCAGTAGGCAGGCCTTTCTTACTGCTTAAAATAGTAAATAGATTACTTTTAAAGTCTTTAGTAGTTAGCTGCGTATCCTAATCCGCCCTTTTTTAAACAGGCGAGAAGTCTAAGTCCTTTCCTAAATTAATCAGCTCGCTATTGTGAAAAAAATTCTACAATCTTGATTGATTAATTTCTTAGCAGCTCTTTTTTCAAAATCTCCTTTGCAGAATTAATGTTTATTAAAATTTCCATTACAGGTAGTAATCAACTAATCAAGTGTTAGTACTTATATGTAGCATATGTTTGAGGCTCAATAACTAACTAAATAACTAATATAGCCGCAAAGATTAACCTTAAATTGTTAACAATTGTGCTTAGCTGCCTTCTCCTTGTCTAAAAGGATGGTCTGGCAGCTATTAGCAAAGATTCTACTTTAGTCTACGCGTAGATTAGCAGTCTAGTGTCTAGTTTTAAGTAGTTAATAGTATTAGAAATATTTCCTAAACTATTCTTTAAGCACCTAGTTAGGGGATCAGTAGCTATAGATCTTATTAGGGCTTATTTTATATAAGTAAGCCGTCGCATTTATTATTACTAGCTAAAGCTTAGCTAGTAGATTAGCGCTTCTGCGCATCTTTATAGCCTTTGTAATTAGCTCACTTTGGTCTTTTAAGACAACCTTGTGATGTGACCACATATTTTGTAGACACCTTGTTGATGAAAAAAAAAATTTATTGCTAACAACAGGTATCCGGGCTCACGCCCCCTTGTTTAGCATTACCGGCACGCAATTGGTATGTTGCATGTTTAGACAGAAACAAAGAAAAGCAAAACAAAGACGCAAATCGCCTTCTAGCTTAACACGCCCTATCCTGCCTATGCCGCCTATGCCGCCTATGCCGCCTATGCCGCCTATGCTGCCTATACTGTCTACTCATTTATTTTTAAGGTGTCAAAGGTGGTGGTTATTGTTGTAGTCAAAATGGGGTTCCAAAAAACTGAAAAGCAGCTACCCTCTACTAATCAATTGCAAAAGTCAAAAAAAAGATTTTGTGTAGTTAACAAGATTCGAACGGTGGGTGAATAAGGAAAGCTCAGACCACCAAGCAATAATCTGGGTCCAAAAATTTGCTAAGGTACTAAAAAACAATACTAGTTAAAACGTGTCAAACAGCGATTGCTAGCCTATAGCTAACAACAGGATTACAGTAGGATTGCAATAGGATTGCAATTGGATTGTAACATAATATAATAGATGATGGAGAGGACACATACGTACCGCAGCGAGAGCCTGCAATACTTTATAAAGCTAAAGCTGCTGCTTCTTACCTACTGCTTTTTACCTTTTAACTAGCACCGCATACAAATAATTTGCATACAATACACTATAATAGCGTGTAATCTCTGCAACAAGCATCTCCTTAACCTTTACTCTTATTTAAAGATAGGAAGCTTTCCTGTTGTATACCTAGCCCTTAAACTAGTTGAGCTTAAGCTAATTATATAAACACCTAAGTTTATTAAGCGTTTACAAATTTAGCCTCTTTAAGACTTTACAATTATATTGTTTATAAACAACTCTAGAATCCGCAATATTTTTATATACAAAAAGAATGTTAAGCCTTAACTTAGCTAGTTGTAGAAGGAATACAAGATCTACAAAGTGTTTGCTAATACTAGCAAAGTACTTAAAATAGTCTGCTTTAGTATTTCTCTTTTCTTCTTAATTGTGCATAAGCTAAGTAAAGAAACTATTAACTAGTTAAGCTAGCTGTTGCATAACGTTGAAATAGCGATAAAAAAGAAAAAAGCAGGAAAAAAGAAGTAGGCGTTCTATTGTCGCATCTATAGATTAAAAAGCAAGGTAATAATAGTGCTGCTTCTTTAATTTGTCTAGGAGTACCTAGAGGTGAAGCCTTAACATAAGTAGGCAGTATAGGTAGAATTAGAGCAAGATAAAACGCGTTAAGTTAGGAGGCTATTCGCGTCTTTGCCTTGCTTCTCTTTGTTTCTGTCTAAACATGCGACACACTAATTGCGTGCTAGCAATGCTGAATAAAGGAGTGTGACCCCGAATACTTGTTGTTAACAATAAATCTTCTTTTACTTAAAAGGTGTCTACAAAATGTGTGGTCGCATTAAAAGGTTGTCTTAAAAGGCTAAAGCCAACTGCCTACTTATATTAAGGCTTTACTTCTAGGTACTCTTAGACAAATTAATGAAGTAGCACTATTATTGCCTTGCTTTCTACCTTATACATACGACAATGGAACGCCTACTCCTCTTTTTCTACCTCGTTCTTCTTCATTACTATTTTAACGTTATGTATTAGCTAGCCTAACTAGTAAATAATTTCTCTACTTAGCTTATGCACAATTAACAAGAAGAGAAAGATGCTAAAGCAGAGCATTTGAAGTACTTTGCTAGTATTAGCAAACACCTTGTAAATCTTGTATTCTTTCTACAACTAGCTAAGTTAAGGCTTAACATTCTTTTTATATATAAAGATATTGCAGATCCTAAAGTTGTTTATAAAAAATATAATTATAAAGTCTTAAAAAAGCTCACTTTATAAATGCTTAATAAACTTAGGTGTCTATATAATTAGCTTAAGCTAGACTAGTTTAGGGGCTAGGTGTACAACAGGAAAGCTTCCTGTCTTTAAATAAGAGTTTAAGTTAAAGAGATACTTGTTGCAAAGGTTGCACGCTGTGGGCAGTGTATTGTATACAAATTGTTTGTATACAGTGCTGTTTGAAAAGTAAAAAGCAGTAGGTAAGAAGCAGCAGCTTCATAAAGTATTACAGGCTCCCGCTGCAGTACGTACGTGTTCTTTTCCTCGTCTATCGCATTATGTTGCAATTCTATTGCAATTCTACTGTAATCCTGTTGTCAGCCATAGGCTAGCAATTGCCGTTGGACGCGTTTAAACTAGTGTTGTTTTTTAGTACCTTAGCGAATTTTTTGACCCAGATTATTGCTTGGTAGTCTGATCTTTCCTCATCCACACACCCTTCGAATCTCGTTAACTACACAAAATCCTTTTTTTCTTGGACTCTTGCGATTGATTAGTAGAGGGTAGCTGCTTTTCACTTTTTTGGAACCCCATTTTGACTACAACAACAACCACCACCACCTTTGACACCTTAAAAACAAAAAAGTAAAGAAGACTCTATTGATAGATAGTAAGATTGTAAGCATAGGTAGATTTATAATCATTGCTAAAATGCTACCTAGCTAGTTAGGTTAACTCGGCCCTTTAATCTAAGCTTGTTAAGTAGCTACTTAGCCTTTTTTAGCTAAAGCTTTTTCAAGCCTATTGTGATTTGAGTTCTTAAGAGCGTACAAAATATTGTTCTTCTGCTTGTCCTAAATTAGAGGGTTTCTAGTAAGTGCTCTTTTTATCTTCTTGCAGGTAGTAGTAAGCTACTTTTAGTTTGCTTTGCATGGGCATTTGTTTAAAGCAAAGTTTCTCTAGTTCTGTGTTCAAAAAGAGGTTTTTTTTCTGCTCCTGTAGTTGCGAAAACTCCCCCTTTGCTGACAGCACGAGTCACGTGCTTATAAATAAGCGCTAAGAATATTTGTTCTGCCAGCTTAAAGCTAGTTTAATTTTTGCCCAAAGTAAGCGCTTTTATAAGCTCCTGCTGCATAGATTAACCCTGTTCTAGAGTAAGCCTTTAGCTTACTGAGTTTAAGTTGTTCTGCGTTGCTAGTGTGCTTAAGATCTTATTAATATTGTATGTTTTTGCGCGTTAGTGCAAATGCAGCTATTCCTGCTACTAATGCTTTGCGTTTAGACGTTCTTGCTTTGCTTTCTGCAGATATGCTCTGTACCAAAAGCGTACAAGGTTTTTTGTGTAATTGTCCTTTTTTGGTTTTTTTTGTAGTTTAACGTCCTTTCTTAGCCTGAGGGGCTATAAAAGACGTGCAGGCTGAGGCCTGCAGGTATCTATGCAGTTTTGCTATTTTCTGAGTAATTTACAAGGGGTGGTTTATCCAAATAAAGGTGGGGCTCTTAGCCTATTGTGTAAGGTCGAGAAGAGGGAGGAGGAGGAGGGGGAGGAGGAGGGAGGAGGGGTGCTTAGAGCTTGGTCGCCTAGACAGGCGATTACATCTAGTTATCGGAGTTTCCTTTGTACCAGGCCTGTGTACCAACCCTCGTTTCTTAAATAAAAGCTATAGTAGCCTTAATGCCTGCTTCTGTTTAAAAAAGATACTGTAAAGAGATTAGCTCGGTACAGGAGTTCTGAAGTATAGCTCTACTATTCTTGTATAGTTGGCACCTAAAGATTATATAAGCTGTGTCTTGTGTAGCTCCAAAATTGCATAGGCAAGTTTTAGATTCTACTTTTCTTCTCTTAAATAAGTAGCTCTTTAGGTAGCTATGACCTAGTTTTGATTAAAAGAAAGAGCTAGATATATCTTTCCTAGTAGAGGGGATAGGTATCTGTTTCCTTATTTTCTATTTAAAGGTTGCTGAGTAGGTGCTTAGGTTCTTAGAAGTAGCTTTTTATCTGGAATTCTCTAGAAGGCTTAACTAATTAACATTTGCTAGTTGTTTAACTTAGGAGCTAACAACTGCTAGGTTTGTTTTGTTTGTTAAAGGGTTTATTTTTGTAGCCTCTTTTGCTAGGGAGTCTGCTTGATCATTTTCTAGTATATCTTAGTGTTCTAGGACCTAATATAGCGTAGGGGTAATGCCTTTTTCTTCTAGTTAAGTTGCTGCCCTAATACACCAAATTTGCTACTCTTGGCTAGGGTTGTTTAAGGAGTTTTTTAATTAAAATAAAGCGGCCTAATTATCTGCATAAATATTAAAGTTTTGACAGTTGTTTAATAGGCTGACTGCTTTCTCTAGACCTAAGGTAATACCCTCTAGCATACTGTTGTAAACTAGTTGGTTATTTCCTATATTTGCTTGTAGTTCTTTAATAAGAGTAGCTCCTTTGTAGAAGGCAACGCCTACGCCAATTCCTTTGCCGTCCCTTATAGCTAAGGCATCAAAGCATATTGATAGAAGGTTGTTGTCTACTAGTAGTATTTTATAGCTTTCAGCTTTAATGTTTTTAGCATGTTTAATATATAGACCTTATAAAGAGTCCTAGCATTCTATAGCGTAAAGGCGTAGTGTTGTATTTTCTCTGTATTGTCTGAGAGGGCTAAAGTAATAAATACTTAAATTTAATTAAGTTGCTTTCCTCTGTTGTTGTTGATAGCAGCTTTTAGAGGGTGATTCAGATCTAGTAGAGTAGATCTAAAGACGTATCTTCTTAAAGCGTTGTCTAGCCTAACTCTAGGTGGAAATAGAGCAGCTTCTACCTCACTGGGTATTGCAGGGAAAGATCTAAAGGTTCCTAAGATCTTTCTACAGACCTAGTTTTGTAGTTTCTGCCTACTATAAAAGACGTGTTGCTGGCCTTTCTAAAATAGCTGACATCCGTAATTAGCTACACTAGTGATGCACGCTAGGTATGATTACCTCATTGCCTTTAGTAAGAGGCCTTTATTAATATTAGCTAGCCTGCTTAGGCGGAAAAAGGCTTAGTTTGCTTGTTGTATTCTTATGTGGCAGTAGTCTCTAAATTTAAGAGTGTTGTTATAGAAGATGCCTAGCTATCTATCTAGTCCTTTTAGCTAAGAAGTTTCTTAGGTAGGTAGCGTAAGAAATCTGTTTGTATCTTTCTTAGATCTTGTTCAAAATTGCTAATTCTGTTCTTAAGCTATCAAATTTAATAGCTAACTTTTTTGCTTGTATCAAGAGGTTTGCTAACTTCTTTTTAAGTAGTTTAATGTTTTTCTTAATAAATGTTGTTCATATCAAGATCTGAAAGTTGTCTATATAGGATCAGAAGTAATTGTTGTTGTCTAATGTAATTAACTAGAATAGCGGTTTCGTGTAAATTAAAAATAGGATAGGCGAGGCTGGGCTCTCTTAAGATGTACTAGTATTAACCTTCTATAGTCCTTGTGTTTGCCTATTAAAAGATAACTCTAGGAGCCTCTCTGTAACAAAGGAGTTTGTCCACAATAAGAGGCAGGTAGGTAGCTATTAGTTGCTTATATTTTTTAGAAGCTTGTTCTTAGATCAATAGTTGAAAGCGCCTCTAATGTTTAAAAAGGCTGTTAAGGTAATTCTGTTCTTCTTTCTGTTTTGTTAAATGTTGTTGTAGAAGAGGAGTGCAGCGTCAATAGCTGATTTCTTTAGCCTACCTCCTATTTGCGTAGGGTGGAGTAGGTTAGTTGTTTCTGCTAAGATACCTAATCTTTTTAAGTAGAGCCTTTCTAGTGCCTTCCCTAGGCAGCATAAGAGGGAGATAACTCTGTATGCTTTTAAGATTAAGTAGTCTGTTTTGTTCAGTTTTCTGAGAATAACCCCTTTTGCTTTTCGTCAGCACCTTAGCTAGTATCCTAGGTTAAACATTGTTACTAAACCTTAAAGAAGATGCCTAGTTAGTATATATATGCTTTTAAGATAACTTCTTAACTAATTCTATCTAGGCCTAGTAAGGTAGCTTCTATTTTCTAACAGGCAGTGTAGAGCTCCTCTTTTAAAAGAATGGGCTACTCCTATTTGTAGTTTCCTTAGTAGTTATTAAGTGATGGGGTGTGATGGGCTGAAGCCCAGAGTGGATCCTCGGTTGTACCTCGGTTGTACACCTCACTTTACGAGCCGCGGGCCGCGTGGCGGCAGACTATAAGTATCAACTACGTAAGACAATCAGACGCTCTATTGTCTTGTGCCAGCCTTTTGGCTAAGTGGTCGGCGTGTGTAGTTGCATGCAAGGCCTAGTAGGCCCGCCTCTTACATGGGGGTAGTGTAGAAGGAGGTAGTAGAGATAACTCCTTTCTAAAGGTTTAGCACTTCTCTTTAAAAGATTCTTTGCCTCTAATAGCTAGGATTCTTATAGAGAGGTTGTTTTTTGTATAGGCTATTGCTTTAAATATCTCTTTAGGCGATTTGTTTTAGAAGAACTGTTCCTAGTAGTTAAGTTTAGCTTTCTAAATAGCTTTAAGGTATTTGTTTTTAGCGAGCAGGTAATCTCTTTTCTATAAGTATAGCGTGTTGTCTTCTCTTCTTGCTACTCGCTTGTAATCCTAAAAGGTCCTGTTCAGGATAGCCTTAAGGAGATCCAGATCGCTAGTCTACTAAAGCTTTAGTTTTAGTTTCTAGTTTACAAGAAGAGTAGATCTCCTAAGCGCTTTTTAGATTGCTGTTGTAAAGTCCTTTGCTATTTTATCTAGTTTCTCCTCTAAGGTTGCAAGGCCTAAAAGAAGTTGTCTTATGAGGTAGTTTGAGGCGTGTGGTAGAGCTAGTAATTAATCCTCTAGCTTTACTCGAATTAATTCCTCCTGTAAGGTAGTGTTAAAAAGGTCTCAATTTAATTTCTTTGTGTCGTATTTCTATGGCTGGCTAGGTAGCTGCCCTTGGTTAACAATACTGAACAGGATAGCGTAGTGGTCTGATCCGACTTCAGGGATAGCTTGCTAGTCTAGAATACTAGAAGCTATATTGTTTGTTAAGAAAGTAAGGTCAAGTACGCTCTCTTTCTGCATGTGAGCTCTAAAGAAAGTGCCCACTCCTATAATATTTACTAGAGATAGGTTTTAGCTATCAACCCACTCTACTAAATCCTCTGCTTGTTGGTTAAGGTTGCACTCCTGTAGACTCCATCTACGGTGGTGGCATGTAATTGTCCCTTAAAGATAGCGCGTTCTTAAGATGCTTAACTAGCGCCTGTAGCTCTATGACGCCTAATGCTAATAGTAAGAGCATAGCAGGGGCAAGGAGCTTTAGGCTAACAGTCTAGTTAACTTAGTTCTTAAAGTAATTAAGGCGTGCTCTTCTAGCAGCTTAATTTGCTAAATTTGCTTTATAGTCTGCAACTATAAGTTTGTACAAGTTAAGCTTTGTTTAGTCTGCTTCTTTGAGAGCAGTTAGTTAAACTAGTTCTTTTCTATATATTAATCTAGCAGTGGCTCTATTTAGGTCAACATCTCTCTATAATTTCCTGCTTCAGCATGGAATTTGAACTGCATAAGCTATTCTAGCCAATGCACATTTTTAGTAAGGGTAAAATTGCCCTGCAGAATGGTGTTTGTGTTGCTTATGTTAAGCTTTGAGAGTTGCTTTAGTAGAGCAAATTAACATGCATAATTGAAGTAGCTATGCTTAATTACGTGCCTTTGTTGTAAGCAGCAATACGGAGCTGTATTGTTGTCTTAGCGCGCCAGGGTCATAATTGTGGCAGGAGAGGACATAGAAATAAATCGGAGATAATTATTGATTCTAAGAAACACTGTGAAAGTGCTATAAATACACAGCTTAATAATTAGTGCTTGCGATCTTATGTCAGCACAGATCACGTGCTCTCATGTCAGCTTAGCTCAGCTGAGTCATTTGTTAGTGGTAGCGTAGCATGTGGGGCAGTGCTCTGCGACAAAAAGTAAGAGTAAGGCAAAACGCTAAACAAGCTTTTGTTCTAGTAGGGTGCTTTGTGCGCTAAAGCAAGGTTTAGCACAACGCGTACCTTGCAAAGCACGAAATTAGAACGATTTTTTGCGCACACTAAGTCAGCAGCGCTTAATACACGTAATTCATCTAGCGAGGATCACATAGTGAGTGTATTGCAGAGCACTGCTGCACATGCTACGCTACTACTAACAAATAACTTGTTTAAGCTAAGCTAACACAAGAGCACATAACCTGTGCTATTAGCTAACATAAGATTGTAAGCACTACTTGCTAAGCAGTGTATATATAGCAGCACTTTTGCAGTGCTTCTTAGAATCGATTATCATCTCCCACTCATTCTTATGCTCTCTCCTGCCACAGTTGCAATAGTATTATAGACAAGTACTAGAATAAAGATAGTAATATTGTTTCTACATAATAAAACACTCAAGAGGGAGCTACGTATTTTATAGAAAGATGTTCTAGGTACTGGTAGCGTAAATACCCGCATATTTCTGCCTGATCTACAAGATTTATGGTCTAGCCCCCGCAGTGTTCCGCAGTGTTTCGCAGTTTCATATTTCTTCGTAAGAACTAGTACTAGTTCTACTAGTCTACTTCGTGATTACATAGACTAGTTACTAGTGTATTTTTAGTTTATTACGAGCTTTTTTGGCAATTGTGAAAGGGGCGATAAGGAAAGATAAGACTGGTAGGGCCTGTTGTCTTACGTATACGCTAGTAAATAGGTATAGGTTAGGTAGGGGCAAGGTCAGCTTACGTTGGACTATAACTAAACCTATTGGCTTCGGCCTTTTGAGACAACCTTTTGATGTGACCACACATTTTGTAGACACCTTTTTGGTATAAAAAAAGATTTATTGCTAACAACAGGTATCCGGGCTCATGCCCCCTTGTTCGGCATTGCCGGCACGCAATTGGTGTGTCGCATGTTCGGACGGAAACGAAGAAAAGTAATCCTGTTGTCAGCCATAGGCTGGTAATCGCCGTTGGACACGTTTCAACTGGTGTCGTTTTTTGGTACCTTAGCAAATTTTTTGACCCTGATTATCGCTCGGTGGTCTGAGCTTTCCTCCTAGAGCTCATCCACCTACCGTTCGAATCTCGTTGACTACACACAATCTTTTTCTTGACTTTTGCAATTACTTAGTAGAGGGTAGCTGCTTTTCACTTTTTTAGAACCCCATTTTGACTACAACAACAACCACCACCTTTGACACCTTAAAAATAAATAGAAGGAAGTCGTTGGGTTGTGATTACGTGCTTTTTATAGTATATGACTATAATAATTAGCTTCAACTACTAGCCAAGATAGGCTAAGAGGAAAGTAAAATTGGATTACCTGAGCCAAGTAAGCACTAATTTAGTTACACCCTCAACCTAACTACAACCACACGTCCGTGCGACCCCAACCTAACCACAACTACTAGTTTGTGCGACCTCAACCCAACCCATACACAAGTATAGGTTCCCCCAACCCATTTACTAGCCTAACTTTAACTTGACTACAACTACTAGTCTGTGCGACCTCTACTTGACCTCCACTAAAGCGTGGGTACTCTTAACCCATTTACTAGCCTAGCACTGCTTATAGCATTAGCTGCAAATAAGAGAAATGCGCGAAATTAATAATAGTTAGCTGATTGAAAGAACAGATAAAACAGGCAAGGGTTGTAAGCGCAGTAGCGCAGTAAGCGCGGGCAGGATGTTCAGTAATAAGATTGTAAGCAATATAGACGGTCTAGACTCTGCACAGTAAGATTAATAGGATCTTCTTACAGGCCGTGCACATACTTTATTTGCTAGACTAAGACTTTTCTAGCACCGTTCTGTCCTGTGACAAGATGCTAGGAATATCACTGGTTAGAAATTACCTTCCTCAATTTTTGTTTCGGTGTTAGCACTACTTTAATTAACTCTAGTAATATTTAGCGCATTTTAGGAGTTACGTATATAAACATTAGCTCCTTACTTTGTCACTCCTACAAGTGTTCCAAGCAACTCCTGCGGTCGATACCTATCAATTCAGCCTATTTTCTTAATCTGCTTCTACAAAAGCGTTCTTACCTAATATGCAACTACTTTGGTTAATGCTATTTGCTCCGCAGTAAGTCGCCCTAGAAGCTGTAGAGAGGAATTCAAAAGACTTATTAATCAGTACGATCTACGCTGGTTGCGACTGCTGGTGCGACTACAGTAATAATCCAGAAGATAGAACCAAACGGCTTGAGGTTACCAAAACTGCCTGTAAGGCTGCCGTTAATACTGAACGCTGGACAGGTGGAAACATTGGCTGGATTGATTACACGGGCCGCGATGAGCGCAAAGCCGTATGAAATTTCCCAACCGAATTTACATACTTTATACTAACCACGTGTCTTAGTGTGCCTATACTGGCTTTTGCGGTGAGGATATAGGTGAATCTCAAGGCTTTCAAAAGATGAGAGAAGTATGTCAGAATGGGATGGATTTGGGTATTAATATAGCATGTGATTAGTTTGTGTATCAGTTTTAACTTATTGATAACTTATAAAAATAGCTAGACTACAATTTTTCACTTATGTGAATGGTTAAGAACTTTCTGTTTTTGTTACTTTGGCTGGTAAGAGGCTTGATAAGCACTATTACATATGCTTATTCACCTGAAATCGTAGAGAAAAGTATAAGAGGGAAATTGTCTGTATCCTAGTTCGGCTAGAAAATGGGTTGAAGATACCCACACTTAGGTGTAAGTTGGGTTGTGGTCGCATTAACTAGGTAGATAGGTTAGTTTGTAGTATTACTTAGCGTGAGTTGTAGTTAGGTTGAGGCAATTCTTAGCGTACGTTGTAGTTGGGTCACCTACGTGGTTATAGACAGGGATTAAATAGACTAAATTAGTGCTTAATCAGCTGAGGTAATCTTTCCACAGCTAGTTATCACATTTATATTTGAAGTAGGCTACGTAACCATAACCCACGCTAATAATAACCTTAACCTAACCACAACCACACGTCTATGCAACCAAACTATAAATACAACCACACGTCTGTGCTGACGTAAGCTGACCCAACCCCAGCCCAACTTATGCCTGCTTACTAGCGTAATCTTTCGTTTTTCCTTAAGGCGTCAAAGATAGTGGTAGTTGTAGTCAAAAGTTGTGTCTAAAAATAGTAAAAGGCAGCTATCCTCTACTAATTAGTCGCGAAAGTCCAAAAAAAAGACTGTGTAGTCCACGCAATTCAAACGGTGGGTGGGCAGAAAAGCTCAGATCATCGAGCAAAATTCAAGGTGCAAAAAATTTGCTGAAAGTATCAAAAACGACACCAATTAAAACATGTTCAACGACGATTGCCAGCCTATGGCTGGCATAAGGCTACTGTGGCAGGAGAGTGCATAGAAATGAGTGGGAGATGGTTATTAATTCTGAGAAGCAATGCAAAAGTGCTGCTATATATACGCTGCTTAGCGAGTAGTGCTTACAATCTCATGTTAGCTAACAGCATAAGTCACATGCTCTTGTGTTAGCTTAGCTTAAATAAGTTATTTGTAGGTAGTAGCATAGCATGTGCAGAAGTGCTTTGCAACACACCCCCCACGTAATTCTTGCTAAAGGAATTACGTGTATTAAGCGCTACTAACATAGTATGCGCAAGAAAAAATTCTAATTACGTGATTTTCAGGGTAGGTAGGTAGGTATTCCATTAACGTCCTGTATCAGCCAAAGGCTATGTAGGACGGTGGCTGTTAAGCCGTTTGATATTGTGTGTTTATATACATTTTTTTGGCTATAGACTGTACATTATTAGTGGCGTTGTGGCGTGCTCCTACTAGATAGCTAGTAGCTTAGTGGCTTGCTGCTATAGTAAGTGCCTGTGCTAAAGAGCAGTCGTGGTGGTTGGGAGAGGTAAAACTGCGAGCTCTCTTTATCCCGAGGTATTTTTGTATAGAGGTACCCACTCTATCTATCCTCCTTACTAATCCCTTCTCCCTATAATCCTTCGTGTTTCTAAGGCTGACAAAAACCTCTAGATAGAGGAAAACAGCTATGAGAAATCAAACGTAGTATGTAATAGGGGCATTTCGTGGCGTTGTCTTGGCGGTATGTGGCTTAGCTATACTGCGGCGACTAGCGTTCAAATTGCGGGGTTTTCGTAAAATTTTCTTCTAAGGGAAATGGGAGCCTTTAGTAATGCTATAATAACTGTGAGAGGAGAAGGATTCGAACCTTCAACTTTTTGCAAAGGCAACTAGGCGCTTTGCCACTGCGCCATCTCCCTGCTTTGCAGTGCACGCGTTGCGCTAAGCCTTACTTCTAAGCACAGAGCACCCTACTAAAACAAAGGCTTGTTTAGTGTTTCTACCTACTTTTACTTTTCTATGGCTTAACTAATCTATACCTTGTAAGCACCCCTTGACATTTTAGCGCTTGCGCTATACTGACTGAAGCAGTACTACCAACAGCGCTCTACTAATTATATATACCAACAACGCTATTTTGTTAATTCTAGTACTCTACTATAGGTATCTTTACTCTAAAAAAGAATATTCTTAAGTTGTCTCTAATAAACAAGAGTACAACCTAGTTAAAAGTTAAAAATACTAGTGCTCTAAAATCCCTGCTTAAAAGCTCCATGCCTGTACGCGTCTGCCATTGTCTTACTACTAATAACAATAACACTGCTCTTGATCTTTGTAAGAGAAACAGGGGCAAAGGTAAAGGCAAGGCAAGGCTCTTTGATACTAATAAATCGCGTACTTTTAAGGAAGATCTTTAATTCTTTGCTTCTTAGGCTGAAGCTGCTAAGCATGCTGCTGCTAAGAAGGCTAAGGCTAATTAAGTAGCTGCTGAGCAGGCAGCTGCTAATAAAGCTGAGGCTAATTGTGTAGCTACTAAGCAGGCAGCTGCTAACAAAGTAGTTGCTAAGTAAGCAGCTACTAAGAAGGTAGCTGCTAAGTAGGCTACTGCTAATAAAGCTAAGAATAAGCGTGTTGCGAAAGCTTAAAAGGACATTTAAGTAATGTAAAAGGAGCAAGAGCGCGTAAAGCTTGCTAAGGCTTGTACGCTAGAGGCTTAGAGTTATGCTGTAAATAAAGCTGTTAAGCAAGCTTACTTAGCTTACAAGTAGAAAAAGTACACAAGAGAAAAGCATCTTGTTAATAACTAGCTTCTTTTTGCAAAGGTAAGAGCTAGCATTAAGAGAATTACTGCTTAGCGCGCTGTTAACAGAGCGCAGAGTAATAAGGGTAATACTTTAAAATCTAGTGTTGCTCTTTAGCAAGTATTGTCGCCTGCGAGAGTTCCTGCCAGCTAGTCTACTATTAGGCCTAGTAGTTTTAGTTTAGGGAGCTTTTGGTTGTTTAATAAGGCTTCTTTCTTTAACAAGGCTCCTTCTGCATACTTAAGCAACGTTGCTAAGATAACTTATGCTTTCTTTAACAATTTGTTTGTTCTAACTAAGCATAGTCTTACTTCTTTTAAGGGGTTTAAGTTTAGTATATTTTAGAGCTGTAATTGTAGTACTCCCTGCATAAACTACTGTATAAGCATTGTTTTTAATAAAGCTTTGTTACCTTACTGCTTTAATAGCCTCCGCTTTAAGACTAGCGAAAAAGTTAATCATTGCTCTTTCCACGTTGATTTTAAATATTTGTTACTATGCTCTGTAAGCACCTTGTTTACTTAATTTCAAGTGTTGCTGAATTTTGTCTACGTTCTTAAGCATAATAATCTTTTAGAGGATAGTATCTGTATGCTCACTACCGTTCGCGTTCTCCCTTATAGTAAACTTAGCAAGGCTAAGCATACCTTATATACTATTAATCTTTACTAAGCGGTCCGCTTTAAAGTTAACCCGCTTACTAACTCTAACTAGCTTAAATAGCTTATTATATCTAAGGCTATACGTCTAGCTAAGAGCACTAAGAACCAAACTAAGGTTGTTACTTTAAGCTTTAATAATCCAGCTACTTCTTTTCAAAAAAAAGTGCAGGCTTTTATCTGCTTTTCTTGTTACTAAAGAAGCAAGGGTTCAATAAACTAACCTTAATGCTGCTAGAACTTTTTCTTTTTAGCATTCTAAGCTCTTTGCTCTTAATAAGAGCGATGCTGGCTCTAAGGCTGTTTCTAAGCAAGTCTTAACTGATTTTTCTTATGCTAAGCTTTCTGTTCTTTAGGATGCCTTCAAGACTAAGCATAGTTGTTCTGTGCGCAACTCTAATAAGCTGTTGTTTTTTAGCTTTATTACTACTAACATTATTTGTATGCTTAAATACAATACTTCTAAAAAGGAGGCTTAGAAAGCCCTTGCTTCCTTTGTTAAGAAGATTCTAGATCTGCTCCTTAGTGTTTGCTCTCTAAGCACTAGTTATTAGACCTGCATAATTACAATACTCTTATAAAGTCCAAACACGCTGTAGTAAATAATAACCTCGCGCTTTAGCGCTTAAAATCCCTTCTTTTTTACCTGCTCTACAATGCAACTAATAATTTAACTTTTTTAAAGCTAAGCAGTTCTTGAAATCTTTTAAAGAGTTAAGCAGGCAAGTGCTTAGTAAAACTATCTGCTAGTATGCTTTTTATTTTAAAGTACTTTACTTAAAAAGAGCCCTTTGTATACTGTTATTAAAGCCACATGTTTTGTATGTTATCAAAGCGTAGGCGTGTAGAGATACACTTATTTGCACCAACAACTAGCCTTATAGTTTATTAGTTGTTACAAAAAATCTTCTAGGGTGCTCCTAATGTTAAGGTAAGCTCTTAGAAAAATCTTTTTAACGCTATTGCTTCTTTATCAACGTGCTCTAGAGCAACAAGCTCTGCTTTAATAGTTAAAGTTGTAAATGTTGCTTATTAAGCTGCTTTCTAAACAATTGTTCTTCTAAAAAGCGTTATTATATAGCCTTGCAAGGAGCGTCTTGTCTCTAGGTTATTAGCAATTAAAGCGTCTCTGCAGATTATTAGCTCTGCTCTTTTATAAGCGCTATAGATTATTGCTTAGTATCTTGTGTAATAGAGGTATATAATTACTTTATTAACTGCTTTAAAATACACCTTGCTTAGATTAGCAAGGAAATAAGATAGTTAAGATACAGCATATACTACATTAGGCCTAAGCATTATTGCAGTATAGAGCACTAAGCTTACTCTTTCTTAGAAATCTTTAACTTCTTGCTTAGTTAAGTCGTCAGTGCTCTTTTTCAGCTCTTCTAAAAAGAGTAGGGTGCTTAAGTAGAAAGATAAATTAGCTGAATCAAACTTTTTAGGAATTTTGTTAATATACTCGTTGTGTACAAGTATTATCATCCTAGATGCTCTATTGCGCAGAACTCTTACCCCTAAGAACTACTAGACTGCTTTTTTTTTTTTACGTTGTATACTTCTTTAATAGCGTCTATAACGTGCTATGCTTCTTCTAGTCTTGCTCTGCAATACATTAAGAGTATATTGTTAATATAGAAAAGCAGTAGGATTTTACTCTACTTATCAAAAAAAGAAACAGGGCTTTTCTTTTGAAATAGTAAGGCCTGCTTTCTTAAAAGTTTTTAACAGTTCTTTATACTAAGATAACAGTAAGTCTTTTAAACTGTAAAGTGCTCTTTTTAGCTTTATATATTCGCCTACTTTTTTGTATCTATCTAGCAATTTGTATATAACCTTTAGTTAGTGCTCTCTATAAGCATAGAGAAATGCTCTAACTACGTTATATTGTATACTCTCTAGATTAAATTCTGCTACTATTGCTATAGCAGTCCTAAAGGAACGCGCTGCGAGCGTTGCTACGTATATTAATTGTATTAAATTAAGCACTTGTAAGTCTTCTTGTACAACAATCTAAGCTTTGCATTAAATAGAATAGCTATCTTAGTTAAGCTTATAAGAAAAAACCTATTTAAGTAAAAGTAGCCGCTCTTTTACTGGAGAGCGTTTGAACTCCTTCTAAGCTCCTTTCTCTAGCAGTGTATTAATCTCCTTCTAAGCTGCCTGTAGAAAGAGCTTTTTGTAAAAATAAGAATAAAGATTTTTTTTATTTCTTTAAAAGCGCTAGTAGTTTGTTGCGATGCGTTTTAGCATATAGTTAGGGTTTTAAGTCTTTACTTAAGATAGTAGCAGCAATTATAGCGTGTGCTGTTATATGCTCTCTTCTGTCTTCTCCTGCTCTATGTGTAGTTTAAAAAAGAGCGCTTAGTAAGTTATTACTCTCTAAAGCTATACTTTTTTCAAAAAGTGCGTGTGCTTTTAAGCTTTTAGCCTTGTTACTACTTCTCTGGTCCTTTAATTAAGTACTTAAGCAAGTTGGTAACTTATAATCTTTTCTTACTCTTCAAAGTCTTAGAGCTGCTAGTATTTTCTGCTTATTTCCTACTGCAGAAGGCGCAAGAGAAGAACAAGTAGAAACATTAAAAGTGCTTTGCACTCCTAGCTAATAAGCTAGGTGTTGCTTACTTTAACAAGAGGTGTCTTAAAAAGAATGCTCTTTATTTATAAATACAGGTAGGCGCTTTTCTCTAGTTGAATGCACATCCTAGGCGCTGCCTTTATATTCTAGACTAGCGCGTCGCTAGTATGCTCTAGGCTCTAGTGTTTACTCTAGAGTATAAAGTCCTGTTTGCTTATAAGAGTCTGTATAGATTTCTAGTAAAATGCTAGCTGTGCTTTCTACCTGTGCAGGAGATGAATTAACTGCTCTTACTAGAGCAGGCTGGCTAGCCTGCTTTATTAAAGCTTGTAGTTTATTACTTTTTATCTTTTAAATAAGTACCTTACTTGCTTTAGTTCTTTGCTGCTTGTCTGCTGCAATTTAGAGTAGCTTATAAAAGTCTTCAAATGCTTCTCTTGCATCGCGCAGCTCGTCCTTATATAATAAGTCTATAATTATAGTTAGCTTTCTTATTATATGCTCTAGAGCATTAATGTCCTTGTTTTTATAAAAGAGCTTTTTATTAAATGTGACGTTCTGAGTTGTGATAACTTAGTTGAGCACTAGAATCTATATTCTATAGATGTTAGATGGTCTGTGTCCTACTTAATATCTAATATAGCCCTTAGAATTCACCTTTAATCCTCTGCAATCTCTGCCGGCTGCTATCTCCTTATTTAAAGGGTATGCTCTACAGCTGTATGCGTATACTGTACTCCAATTAGGGCGTAAATTAGCTGTGTTTACTTTAATTTTTTCCTAATTCTTGTTGCACTATTTATTAAGCACTGTATTTAGAGCCTAGAAATTATAAGCGTGTAGTAAACTTATGTTGTAAAGCTAAGCTGCTGCTCTAATAATTTCTAGCTAGAGCTCTGTTAGTAGGTTTACTCTAATTCTTATCTCAATTGCTTTTGTAATAAGTTCCTAGCCTGCTTTCTTTGCACTCTTATTTAGTTTATGCGTATATACTAGTGTGCTTTTAATAGTAATCCCTTGCTCCTTTGCCTAGATTCTACATTTTAATTTTTTTCTCTAAGGGAGCGTTGCGATGTTGTTATTTTAAAGAAATACGCATATATTAAACCTGTAGCAGGCTCTAAGGAAATTAGTAAAGTTTTTAAATGCTATTATTTTTCGATAAGCGTTTTAGCTTATAAAGCATATTAATAATTCTTTCTGCTGTAATTATCTTTAAGCACTATAATCTAGAGCTCTTTGTTTCGCCTAATTAGCATGTTAAACAGATCCTATACTATTCTTTAGTAAGGTTAAGGTGATTTGTTCCTTAGTTATCTTAAGATAACCTGCTTTGCGTGTATTACAGCGTAGTGCTTATACTTAGCACATGCTATGCTTTTTATCTTAACATTTTTAGCGTTTTTTACTAAAGCTTAGAGTGCTTTAGGTTTAAGGTAACATAATCTCGCGTGCTAAAGCTCCTTATTGTTATTTTAAGGAAAGCTTTTTTCAAATTGCCTAGAGCGCTAATTATGTGTAACGCTTGTTATAGCAGGATAAAGAGTTGAAAAATTGTATTTAATAAGTAATGTTATGCTTTTTTTTAAGCTGTGCTAGTATAAAGCTATTGTTAAGTAGTCCTATTTAGAGCGTTAAATTCTTTCTTAGGTACTAGACTCTAGCTTAGTCTAATTAAGCTTCTAGGACAATGTTTAGATGAGGGCCTACAACTAGTGCTACTTTGGTAAGCACAAAATCCTTAGTGTAAAGTCTTCTTGCTTTAGTAAAAGCGTTCTTTATTCTGCGCGTTTTATAGGTAGAAATTTTAAACAAAGTAGTTTCTGCCTTAATAGTACGCAGGAGTATAGATTGTTTGTAAGTACCTAGCTCTATTAACACTATGCTGTTAACTAGATAAAGAGCTGCTCTATTGTCTAGGATAGTTCAATTTGTAAGCAGGTGAGCATTAAAATTTATTGTAAAGAAGATCTTATTGATAAGCAGTAAAGTTGTAAGCAAAAGTAAGTTCATAAGCATTGCTTACATGCTCCTTAGCTAGTTAAGCTTACTTAGTCCTTGAATCTAAGCTTGTTAGGTAGCTGTCTTGCCCTTCTTAGCTAGAGCTTTTCTATGCCCATTATAGCCTAGGTTCTTAAAAGCATTTAGAATATTGCTCTTAAGCTTATTATTAACTTAAGGTTTTCTAGTAAGTGCTCCTTGTACCTTTTACAGGTACCAGCAGACTACTTATAGTTTAATTTACAAAAGCATTTTTTTAAAGCAAGGTTTTTCTGCTTTTGTTTACTAGAGTCTTTTTCTTTTGCTTCTATAGTTGCACATACCTTTAAAGTAAGCCTTTAGCTTACTGCATCTAAGTAATCCTGCATTGCTAGTGTGCTTAAGATCTTATTAATATTGTATGCTTTAGCGCGCTAGTGTAGATAAAGCTATTCCTGCTGTTAACGCTCTACGTTTAGACGTCCTTGCTTTGCTTTTTGCAGGTATGCTTTGTACTAAGAGCGTACAAGGTTCTTAGTGTAATTATTCTTTAAAAAGAGCGCATTCTTAAGATACTTAACTAGCGCCTATAGCATTATAACGCCTGATGCTGACAGTGAGAGCATAGCAGGGGCAAAGAGCTTTATGCTAATAGTCTGGTTAATTTAGTTTTGAAGGTAATTAAGGCATGCTCTTTTAGCGGCCTAATTTGCTAATTCTGCTTTGTAGTCTGCAACTTTAAGTTTGTATAAATTAAGCTTTGTCTAGTCTGCTTCTGCAGGAGCAGTTAGTTAAACTAGTTTCTGATTATATATTAATTTAGTAGTAGCTCTGTCTAGGTCCACCTTGCTTTATGAACTCTTACTTTTAGTATGGAATTCAAACTGCATAAACTATTCTAGCTAATGCGCTCTTTTAGTGAGAGTAAAGCTATCTAGTAGGATAGTGTTTGTGTTACTTATGTTAAGCTTTAAGGTATGCTCTTGTAAAGCAAAGTAACAAGAATAATTAGAGCAGCTATACTTAATTGCGTGCCTTTTTATTGTAAGAGGCAATACAGAAATGTATTAATGTCTTAGTGCGCCAGGCTTATAACTGTGGCAGAAAAGAGCATAGGAATAAGTGTGAGATGATTATTAATTCTAAAAAGCACTGCAAAAGTGCTGCAATATATACACTGTTTAGCAAGTAGTGCTAACTATTTTATATCAGCACAGATTACGTGCTCTTATGTTAGCTTAGCTCAGCTAAGTTATACGTTGGTGGTAGCGTAGCATGTGGGGCAGCGCTCTGCGACAGTTTCCTCTTTCTAATCCTAATTTTTGTTTTTTAAATCATTTTTACATTGTCTCCTCAACTTTCAAAGTTTGAAGAAAACGTTTATATATTACTTACACAAAACCAATCAATCTCTTCTATTAGTACTATACTAGATAAGCCTTCTAGTAGTATTTACAATACTATTTAACAAATTAAAAACAACAATCATTTACCTACTTATACGCCTAATATAGGCCGCCATACCAAGATCGCAAAAAGAGCAAAAAGAGCTGTTAATAGAGACTTAACTAGAAGTCCTAAAAGAACAAATAAGCCTATATTAGACGAAAATAGTTTAAATATTTCTACTAGAAGGCTACAACGCTTTCTAAGAGAGGAGAATTACTCAGCTAATACTTCAAAGAAAAAACAGCTCTTAAATAAGAAAAAACCACAAAATCGTCTAATATACGCTAAGAAGAGGCTTGCTAATTTTGAAAATATAAACTTTAATAAAGTTGTATTTTCTGATGAGTCAGCTATTGAGCGTGGGCACGGTGCTAGAACAGAATATTGCCGAAAACGTCGAAATAAGCGCCTTGGGAAGGAATATGTCTCTACAGCCAACAGAAGGTATTAAAGTGCTCTAACTAGGCAAGAAAAAGCTAGTTATTTGTTTAGCTATTAAGACTAACTTTAAGCACCTAGTTGGCAGGCAGGTTCTTAAATTAGATGTTAATAAGCACCTTGCCTGCAAAGATAACAAAGTGTAATAGGCAGCAACCTAACGCGCCTACGCCTTGAATTATAGTAACTTACTTATAGTTGCCTAGCTAGACGTGCTTTTTTTGCTAGATACCTTTCAGCCTGTAATAACTAACTGTAATTAAATCTTGCCTATTATAAAGCTAATTCTATTAAAGTCTTAAATATTGTTGTTTATCATCTCTTGCTTCTCCTTTGTTGCCTTAACTAAATTAAACCAGCGCTAAATAGCTGCTGGGTCCTCGCAGGCGGCTCGCTAGTGGTTATAAGGACAACTCTAGCGCGTACAGAGCTTAGAAGTCTTTTCAATAAAGCTGTTAATTTAGTTCTTGCTAACAGGGTTGCTACTATGCTTATGCAATAGTTATTTAGCTCTTGCTTAAATATTAGCTTTTGTAGGCGCAAATTCTTGCGTAGACTCATTATAAATACGCTTAACTATAGCCTCCTCTTTTAGCTTATTTAGGCGCTTTGAGTTCGCTTCAAAGTCGCGTCGGGAGAGCTTTCTAGCGCGTCGGTTAGACAGAGTACTTTGAGGCACGTTATAGATAGAGACAGCGCGTCTTTGGCTTTGAACACGTTGCAATTGGACATCAAAAAGAGCAAGCTAAAGATCTAATTTATAATAAGTTAATAAATAATTGCGTTGTTGAGACATAACACGTTGTAGTGTCAACGTCGACGCGCTGGTGGGGCGTGTCCGATTCGCTTAGGTGTCCGATTGGCTTGTGAACCACGTTAATTTTTAAGTGCTAATTATATAAGAATAGTAGAGCTAATCTCTCTACATTATCTTTTCTAAACAGAAGCAGGTATTAAGGCTACTTTAGCCTTTATTTAGAGAACTTGGGTTGGTACACAGGCCTGGTACAAAGGAAACTCTAATAATTAGGTGTAATTGCTTATCTAGGCGACCGAGCTCTAAGCACCCCTCCCCCTCTTCCTCCCCCTTCTCTACATCTACACAATAGGCTAAGAGCCTTACCTTTATTTAGATAAACCTCCCCTTGTAAATAACTTAAAAGATAGAAAAAACTACATAGATACCTGTAGGCCTCGGCCTGCGCGTCTTATATAGCCCTTTAGGCTGTGAAAGGACGTTGAACTACAAAAAAATCAAAAAATCACCTATTTACAATGCCTAATTCCAACATTACAATGTTTGAATTTTGTGCTTCATCACCAAACTTTTTTCTACTCTATAGTGTTAGGTGGTAGTAAGTTGGGCAATATACTTTCCGCGCACTATACTTTCCGCGCACCCTACTACAATCGCGATCCCCACACTTAACGTGTGACAACGCAACCACAACGCACTTAAAAAGGCTAATTGCGAGTTCCGTAAACAATCCGCTATTGCTGATCTTAATGCTAGCATCTTTTATAGCCAGCAACAAGCTTGTTAGGCGTGCAAGATACTAGAATTAATGCTGTGTAGTTAGCGCGCAGGCTAATAACGCTACGCGATAGCTTCTTACATAGCAACAACAGCAACTTACTTTAGAACAAGAGCAGTTTCTTGTTAATAAGATTATCAATAAGAATTTTTGCGCTTATCTGCCATCTTATAGGTGTGTACAAGAAATGTCTAGCTAAATTCTCTTTATAAAAATTAATTACAAGCCTCTTAGCTATCTTTAAGTTACTAACTTTCTTTGTCGCAATTTACGCGTACACTTTATTATTAGCTAATTAATTAGAGCCTTAGGCACTTAAGCAGCTTCTCTAGAACCTATACGCGACATTTTAAAGCTGTTTAAGCGCACTAGACTGCAGCTTAATATACTACTTAAAACAATATGGAACATAGACAAGACTAGGCTTGCGCTAGTTGTATATAACAACAGCTAGGTAATTACGTTTTATATGAGAAGGCTAATAAACAAATGCTTGAAAATTGCAAGTAGGTATTAATTATAAAGTACGTTTTTATAATTAGCTAGCGACTGTGTCTAGTAATAATCCTTAAAAGAAAACATTTAAAAATAACCTAGTTTTCTATAAAATACTAAGAGTTAACAAAAAAAAGATGTAAAAAAAGTTATTATTTTTTAAGCGTTACATTCATACATCTAGAAAGGCTATACTAAAAAGGGTTAGTGATTTGGAAAGCCAAGATCTTTCTCTTCAACGTAAGTTGCTTTTAAGCTGCTTAGTTATTACAATCGCGTCTGCAATTTCGAATGAAATAAAAAGTAAAAAAAAGTAAAAATAGACTTTAGTATAACTTTGTTATAAACGTGTAAAGAATGCTAATTAAAAACTATGTTTAATGATCTTACGTAAGGATAACGTAAGCAGTTTTTAGTAGCTTATATCTTATGTGCTTAAAGTTTGATTAAAAGGTAAAAAAATAGGGGTTGCATATGTAAGCGCTAATTCCGTTATAGCTTACTAAGCCTATAGTATATTAACTTACGGTGGTTGATGAGTAGGAGTTTGGTAGGGGTTGGGTAGGTTTACGTAATATTACACCCTCTACCTAACCTCTACCTATTTTTTTAATACTCAAAATAGGTAGGGGTGTAGTAGGTCTAGGGTTAAGTTACACAGGCTACGGGTTAAGGTTAGGTTAAGGTTAAGTTGCTATTTTTTTGCATTTTTTTTCTAAACTTTATTAGTATATTTATAAGGATTCTCTGTGTTATTTTAGTAGTTTGAAAAGCATATTTATTAGCATTTTCTTGTGTTGTACTAGGTTTTATTATTTAAGTAAGAGTTTTGTTGCATGTAGACTTTTTAACAGCTTATGTTTATATAGTTTATTACAGCATATTATCACAGTGTAAAAGGATATAACTAAACAATTGCGACATTAGTCTTATAAAGTAAAAAGCAATTATAAAGTTATAATGTAGAAAGTTAACAAAGGACAAGCTATATATTATTAGAAAACAGCAGTCTACTAAGATTAAGCCTACTGTAGTACCTGCAAGCTAACTTAGAATTCTTTGCCTAAATAGTAACTCTTTTTGTATGTATAGTGTTAGAGTTGCAGTCTATAAATATTAGCATATAATTTAATAACTATAATAGAGTAAATAACATAACTTAAAGAATTTAACTTACTACGCTTTAGCTGCCTCTTTGATAGCGCATTGAGCTTGTGCCTAGAAGCGCATTTCTCTTCTATACCCTAGTGCAATCTCTTGAACAAGCCTAGCGAGGGGCAGCTTGCAGATAAGGAGGTTAGTGGACTTTTAGTAGCGCTTAATCTCTTGTAGTGCGACAGCTGCGCATTGTTAGTGTTAACTTTAATTATATACTGTTTAAACATGCTGCCTAGCTTAAATTAACAACATTAATAAGGTGCGGTATTAAAGGCGTAAGTGCGCGCAGAAGTAGTAGTGCAGGCAGCTTTTGCTGCTAAGTTTTTGTATATAGATTTGCTACTAGTTAACTTAGGTGCAGTCCAATTTGTGCGGGCTATTGTAGTAGTTAGCAGCGACAGTAAATGTAATATATAGATGTAATGATGAAGAGCTTTATATTGTATTACGTGTAGGTGTAGGTAGTGTAGGTTGTGTAAGAATCTATTTGTGGAGCTAATATTATAGCAGGCGCTAGCGTGGTGCACGGCCTACTTGCGATTTTAAGTAGCACTACAGCGTATTAAGTTTTCTGTAACCTACTAATATTAAGACTAGCAGTATAGTAATTGCAGCCTCTACCTATACTATTGCAATGTCAACTATTAAGCAAAAAACTTTTAATAAGCTAAAAAGTCTTATCCTGCATATTGCAATCTGAGTTCCGCTGGAGTTCAATCGCGAGCAGTAGGTAAAGCTAACAGAATGAGTTAATACAGCTATTTATAATAGTATATACTAACTTATGTAAAGTTACCACTGCAAAAAAGACAAAGTTTAAGAACATTATTACGCAACGCGGTGCTGTTAGATTTTAGAAAAGCTACTCTACAAATTTTAGTATGCCTTACACAAGTTAACTAAGCGACTTTACTTCTGCTATTAAATAGAGAAACTGCACTACACTGCTTAGTATAGAAGAAAAAGTATTTAAGGCAGCAAGAAGTGTAAATATAACTGCTAAATACAACCTTAAAGCTTATATAAAGAAGAAAAAGAAGTACTAAAATACTAGTAAAGAGGATTAGGCAGAGATACTAAATAAGGCGCAAGAAGAGCTTAATAAAATTACTTCTAAACTAAGAAGAGTAGTAAGTTAATATAAGTATTAATTACATACTAGTACTTATAAGCAGTAGCAGAGTAGGTAGAGAATAATTTTAACGCTATCTACAAGAAATAGGTTGATATATAACAAGGAATTAATTTAAGACAGCACTGCAAATCTATGCTAAGGGCTACGCAAGCAACAGACAACCTAGACAAGCTTACTTAAAGTTAACTATATATACGCGTTTATGGCTAAGGTAGTATGCTCGAGAAGTTTATGCAACATATATATAATAAAGGACTATACATGCTTAATACTAACAGCTTTGAGAGTATAAAAGCTAAAGAAAAGTAGTAGCAATTTCTAGATAAGATGTCGCCTAAGAAGTTAGCAATAGTAACTAATAAGTATTAGGAGTAAAATTATTACAGTACTTTATAACAGTAACATACTAATATGCCTAGATACGTAGAACTACTGTCCGCGCTTAAGGCCCTAGGACTTTCAGACGACGCCTGCTTATAAGCTAATAAACTATACATATAAAGCAATAATAACAAGTGCAAGAAAGAGGTTAACAAGAATTCAGATATTAACTTATACTATAACTAAAGTAAAGATAAATATAAGACTAAGAAATAGTAGGCAGAGGCAAAGGCTAAGAGTAAAGCTAAGAAGAAGGAGCATATAGACTTTAAAGAGTTCTTAGATTTATTGCTAAAGTTTCAACACTTCTTAGACTTATTAGACAGCTTAAAATAAGTTAGTGTTATAAAACAGCTAAGATTGCACTAAAGCACACGCAAAGATTAGCAGTTATTATAGCAAATAATAGTAGACTAAAACCTACACTAGCAACTTAGCAGTTCTAGATATAGACTAAATACAAAATTTAATCCCTAGACAATAAATATGTCCTTTACTAGTGTTAGCGTTATCTTCTAAGCTGCAGATTAATCCTCTACTAGTAGCTTAATAAGCATTATGTACGCGTTATAAGTACTCTACTAGCTATAGGGAGTTAATACTGGTGCTCTTTTTACAGCAGTAAAGACTTTGTTCAAAATTTACACTTATTATTATTATCTATTACAGCTTTTAATTACAGCTACATACGTATAGCCCTACGTATGCTATTTGTTACATGTTGCAACTATTTATTAATATTCTACCTATTCTCTCTTAATTTACATTAATAGTCTTCTAAAGTACAAGGATTAGAGATTAAAACTTGTTGCAATTACTTAAATATCCTTCTACGCACCTGTTACTTGAAGAGACAGGAAACGCAGTGCTAAATTTATAGAGAATATGGTAGTATAGCACTCTGTAGGGAGAAAATCTTACAACCTCTAAGCTAAGATAGAACTTATTCAGCTAGTTAGGTACTATTTAGCAAAACGTTAAAGAGGCAGCTAAAGTTCCTAGTAGTTAACTATATGTGTTTTGTTTAAATTGTAGGTTAGCACTACAGAACCTAGCTAGCGCAGAGCTTATTAGAACTAAGCATCTTTATGCCTAAACATCTTCATGCTTATCTCTAATTAAAAGTATATTAAAACACTGTTAACGCAGTTTACAATTAACTAGATTAGACCTGAGGCTTGTTATTACAAAGTCAAAACAAAGCTATATCTTCTCTAGTTCTAATATACACTACGCCGGCTTTTTAACATAAGCTTGTAATAGTAGTAATTAACAACAACTAGTTATTCTAGACGCTTAATTAACTGCTATTTAAGCGTTTCCTCTAGTTTCTCTAACTTAATGCTGTGTCTATTTGCTGTTTTAAACTTATAGAGGTTTAAGAGCATACTTCTAGGAAGCTAAAGCTGTTATCTTAAGCAACCTTAGCCAATTAACAAAAATTTTAACTGCTTGAGGCGCCTAGTTAACTGCTAGTTATATTAGCTTCCTTGTAATAAAGCATACTATATTAGTTCTAAATAGCAACTACAAGAGAAGCTACTTAATTTCTTGCCACTACAAGGTTAGTATACAGGAGCTTCTATAGCGTTAGACGTTGTCTAAGTACTTGCCGAAACACAAAATAAGTATCGCCTCCTAGCTGTTACCTACAACAATGCTAGCAACAACACTACTTTAATAAAAGCTCTTAATACAAGCTTACAAGAAGAGCATATTAGATAGTGCTTATAAGAAAACACATTTCTATGCCTTACACATGTTATTAACCTTATTATCTAGGACTTTATTTAGAATCTTTAGCTTACTCACTCTCTTAACGCAGATATTAAACAGCCCTTAGAGAGACGTAATGTTTAGGATATTAGTACCTAGATCTTTGTCCTAAACTCGCTTTGCAAGGTGATCTAGTATTTATTATATATAGTTATTATATGCTAAGCTTAATCTAGCTCTAGACTATCTATATCGCTATTAACGTATCCCCTTAACAATTTAAATGCTTTATTGCTATATAACGCTACCTACTAGCAAAGAACTGTCTTATAGTTATTTGCAGCATTAAAACCTAGTAGCACTTAACATATAACATGTGTAAGCGCGCAACTACAATTAGCTAATATATCAATAAATAGTTACGACAAAAGGTTGCATTAAAGCTATAAACTAGTGAAGCTACTGTCTCTAGTAATTCTAGTACTAAGAAAATCAACTTCCGCAATATTAGAAAGCTCTAACTGTCTTATATAGAGTAGTACTACCTTAACCTTATTACTAAGCTGCTTTCGAAGTTTAAGGACGCTATTAACTTCCTAAGCTAAGATAACAAGCTCTAAATTTTGTTTATTTAGCTTATATACAAGAAACTACTTAACTTTCTAAAGTAAATAACTGTTTAGGCGGACAAAGGACTTGAAGACTAAAAGTTAACAGAGTAGCTTGAAGTAGTATAAAACACAGCCCTCTATAGTAAAGCAAAACTTAGCAAGTACTACGCAAGGATAGATAAAAAACACAAGTTTCTATCTCACTGTGCAACAGTTCTCAATCTAACTATAAAGCTTACCATTGATAAAGTACTGTTTATTACATATAATAATTACAGTACGAACTAATTAAGCGAACAAGAAGATAGCTAGAAGGTACAGAACAAGCATTTATATTACTAAAAGTTTCTAAACTACCTAGATACATACAACAACAAGGATAGGGTATAAGCTTCTTTAGAATTAGCATCTTTTGCAAGACAATTGTTGACTAATAAGTAATTTTAAAAGCCTGCTTCTGCAACTCTATCTTAAGCAGCTAGTGTTATATTGCTAGATAATAGCAACAGTTAAGACGCTAATAAGAACAGCAGCCCTACTTACGTATAGGGAGAGGAATATTCTAGTATTTCTTGTATTAAGCAAACAGCCTCTTACAACATTCTAGAGTAGTAGTAGTTAAATAAATATACTTACCCTTGCTTAACCCAAGTTGTAAAAGATATACTAGCAATCTTTATTGCAGATGTTAGTGTTAAGTGAGTTTTTAATGTGGCGAAGGATGAAATTAGCAATAAAAGACATTAACTTGCTGCTTAAACTATACAACAAGTTATATTTTATAAAGACTTAATTTTTTAAAGAGAGTAAAGGAAGACTCTTAATGTTAGAGTTAAAACAGACAGTATCTCTTGTAACTAGATTAAAAATCCGTTTGAACTTCTAGTTCCTGTTAGGAATATGTCTATAATAGACAGCAACAAGGACGACAAGGACGACAAGAAAGTAAAAGTATTAGAAGAACTAGTTAACAAGGCATCTCTATTACAGACACAAAAGCGTTAGATAACTATAGCTCTTAAGCTTTGCAAACACTCTAGACGTAAGCATTATTATTAAGTTTGTCTTAATTGAAATAAGTATCTAATGTAATACAAGACTATAATAATACAATATTTATTATACTTGTTTTTGTAATATTGTAAAAACATTAACTATATATCTAAACTCTGCAATAATAGAAATTGTAAAGACAATAACTATATATCCAAAATGCGCGAATATAGAGCAACTTAATGCCTGAAAAAAACTAACTATGCAAAAAAAAATCGCAGCCCTACCCTAGACTTTTTATATAGCTAGTTCTACCTAGCCCCAACCACCGGTCCGTGCAGCCCAACCCTAACTACAACCCACGCTAGAGTAACCTCTACCTAACCTCTACCCAAGGACTGTGCATCAGCTACCTAACCTCTACCTGACCCTAGGGCCTCTCTACCTATCAACCAGCGTATATTAACTCCTCATGTTTATCCTAACTTGCTTTTTCTGTAGTACCTCCTCTACGTCTTGCAATCTTTCTTAATTTGAGCAAGAAGTTTATACTTTATATTTACAAAACAAGCCTATTTCTTTTATTAGTAATATACTAGAAATGTTTTCTAGAAGTACTTCTAATACTCTTTATTAAAGTAAACTAAAAAAGGCTTCTTTATTTACTTTTAGGCATAAATAAGGTTGTCCTACAAGGATCTTAAATAAAGCAGAAAGAGTACTTAATAGAGACCTTACTAAAAGCCCTAAAAAGACAAATCAACAACTTTTAGAAGAACTTAGTTTAGATCTTTCTTAAGAAGCTTACAACGCTTTCTAAGAGAAGAGAACTATTCTGTTAATATTTCTAACAAAAAAACGCCTTGAGACACTAAAAAAGCTTATAATTGTTACATTTACGCCAAGCAAAAACTTTCTAGCCTGAAAAATATAAACTTTAATAAGATTAAGTTTTCAGACGAGTCTGCTATCCAGCGAGAACACGGTGCTAAAATAGAATACTATTAAACACGGCAAGATAACAGGGTAGAAAGGAAAACAGTTTCTACAACTAGTACAAGTATGTTTAAAAAACTCCATTTTAACTAAAAAAACACTTTCATGTTTCTATTATTTTTCTATTATCCTAATCTATTTATAGCACGTTTACTAATCTAGTTATAGGTTAAGATATTTCTATCTAAGTTTAAGGAGCAGTTTGGATACGTGTTAGATCAAAACTAGTAGTAATTAAAAGCCCTTTAGTTACTATCCTGTCAGAAATTCAGACTATATTAAAAGGATCCTAATTCCTATATTAAGGTGTGAAAAAAGAAAAGGTATGTTACACATACATCTTTTACATACTTAGAGGCTTATTACTCTACATTTACATTATAAAGTTACAATATTTTCTTTTATAATTAAAGGCCTTACTAACCTCTATAAAGGTTTGGAGTTTTAGCAGGATAACGCTAAGATTTATAAAACTTTAGAAGTTTCATTTTGGTTTTCTAGAAAAAGGATGTCTCTTTTTAAGCATCCTGCCTATAGTTCTGATCTAAATCCTATAGAAAACGTGTGGGCTTTGCTGACACACGCTTTAGCTAAAAAGCCTATTACTTCTTTAGGTATAAGAAAGAATAAAAAAAGTATAGCAGCTTTTGAGACTACTATAGTAAAGGAATAGGATTAATTACCTTCAAAGACAATTGATAATTGTATTTTACCTTTACTAAGGCGTTATCCGGACTTTAAGGAAGCTAAGGGCTGGTACATCAAGTATTAGCAAGCTTTTGTAGTTATTTATGAACAAATAACTCCCAACACATGCTCTTTATTAATACTCAATAGTCTATTTTGAATTTGTCATTTAACTCACACACAAAAGAGAGTAACTTGTATTATTAATTATATGTAATTCTTAGCGATTTTTACACGTTCAAGAAAGTATATTTTGTTATTTATCTTTAAGTTTTTTTATCTGTATTTTCACTACGAACATTGAGCGCAAAGGTGCTGACTAGGCAGCCTACTAAGTAACCTAACTCAAAGAGAAAGATCATGACTCTCCAAATCACTAACTTTTTTTTGGTTGAGCTCTTCTGGTTGAAGAAATATAAAGCTTTAAAAACAATAACTTTCTTGAAATCTTTTTTCTTGTCACCCCTCTTTATACCAAATTGCAAGAGCTACTAAAAATACGTAATTAAACTAGTAAGCGGACAAATAGCTGAGAGAGCAAACAAATAAAATACAGTTACAACCTTAACAACTAAAGCTAGACTGCTTATACTCTTACAGGCTGCGAAGTAAGCTATATTTATATAGATGCTATTTACTAAGCTACAAGTTTACGTAGTCGACTAGACAATTACTATACAGTGTAATATCCTACAGACAATCTGCTTGATCTTAGAGGAGATCTTCTAGTTAACTAAAAAACTACGACATGCTGATATCCATAATTACTAGCTTAGGCAAGAAGTTTAAAACAAGTTAATTAAGGTAATTTACATAGAGTTAAGCAAAATGCTCGCTAACAGGCTTACTAAGCTATTACTAGCAATTTAATAGCCCAGGTTTCTGTAACAGATAGGACTGCTTAATTTAGGCACACGACCAAGACTAGAGGCTGATCTAGTTTTAATAACTAATCAGCTTGACGCCTTAATCCTATAATTAACTACCCTGCAGTAGTTGCAAGTGTTAAAGGTTTTTAGCTTAATCTTTGCGTTTAAGCTAAGGAGGTGTGTTAGATTTTGGAGATTTGCGCGGTTGATCAGGAGGTCGGCGAGGTTAATCAGGAGGTTGGTGAAATTGGTTAGGGGTCCTGCAAGGGTTATCAGGGGGTGGCGCTAATAGACGCTAAACGCGCTACCGCCGCCAAGGCCCACTCAGAATTAGGGTTATAAAAAGGGCACCCGGAGTCTGCACAATCAGAACACCAACAATTAATAATCGATACAATCCAGTTATTATCACCCATATTATCATTATCCTATCAGTTTCTATCAACCTATTAATTCTGACAGATGGGTGATTAAACTTACTTTTAGTATATTGACTTTAACTTTAAGCGCGCGATGGCAGCAGGCCTTAGTACTAAAATAATTCAAGGCAGCGTCTCGTTGAATAATAAGGATAAGAATAACTACACATAGATGCTACTAGAATTTCATAACTATATGCTAGAGTACTTAAGTTAGCGTAAAGACGCAGGTATTAAATTGTTGAATAATCTTATTAAAGGCTAGAAAGACAAGACTAACTAGCTAGAAATGCCCAGAAACTAACTTTTAATACTTACTAGGCAAAGTAAAACTGCCAGGAAGGATAAGTATAAATCTTATTACTTTTTTTACTTTAAGAATTTACTAGGCTAACTACTTGCAATTGCCGTACTATTCTCCCTTAGTTTGTTTTAGTCCGCAATAGTGTATTAGAGGTGCTTGTTATAGGAACTTATAAGGAGATTTGCAAAGCTTATTACAACTTTACTACTGCTTTTTGCACTCCTTCAAGTTATTTTAACAAGTTTAGAGGAATTAACTAGCTATTCTTTGTTAGTGTTTATATTAAGTATAAGTCCCAGATCTAGAGGGCCCTTGTTAGGCAAGCTAAGTAGGATAACCCCCTTGTCTACAAGGAGTTAAACAACATGCTAAAAATATTAACACGAAATGGATTAATAAATACATTAAAGAGCATCGCGACTATGTTATGCAACAAATTATGAATTTTTAACCTATAGTGTGAGTGTTAGAGAATAACGCCTTTTGCGCTCAATATAGTTTTAGGCTTTCTTAACTAATTATACTTTACTAACAATAGACAGAAACCTCCTTAAATAATAAAGAATTAAGAGAAGTAAGAATCTAATTTCTTTTAAGTTTATTCTCTCTAGCGCCTTTTGTAAAGGGCTGAAGCCCTAACGTCTTTAGTACTCGACAGAAAGCCTCGTTTCGCTATCCCACAGATCCCGGGTGTCTGTGCGCACCTAGCATCTGTAAGCTTGGTGTATCGGCTCTTCTGCTTTTCTAGCCTACTAAACTTTTCTCTTAGCTCTGCGTTATTTTCCTAAGCCACGTTAGCAGCTGCTACGTAGCTACTTTTGTCTCTTTCTTAGTACTAAGCACAGACGTTGCAGAGGAGTAGATAAGCTTGCTAGATAGCTTTTGTAGTTCTTTATTCAATTTATTACTGTTTTCCCTGCATCTTTGGTCAATCCAACGCACCCTTACACCTTTGGAAAAAGCTTAACCTTAAAGCTAATAAGCGCTAAGTCTTCTGAAAAAGTAGGGAGCCTACTATCCTTTTCTTACTCAAGGCCTTCCTCGCGTTCGTTCTTAATTAGGTACAGTTATTTTAGATAACGTCTTAGTGCCTACAACTCTGACGAGGCAGCCTTGTTATAGTTGTCTTTAATTAATAGTAGAAACTTAAGCTCTTGTTGCCCTTACCGCTCCTACTACTAATACTGCACCTGCTTCTAGACTAAATGCGTTGACTACTACTACTTAAAAACCTCTTTGAAGTAAGCGCTTAAAGAAGTAAAAGATAAGCCTGCAACAGAGATGTGCTTAGGATAGGTAGTAAGTGTTGGAGATTAAGCTACTTAGCTGTTTCTCTACAGAATCCAGGTGCTCAAATTACACCTAGAATCTACAATCGACCTACAATCAATTGATTATTAGAAGCTATTACGCTACTAGTATTATTTATTATTGTTATTAGTTGATTGTTGTGATTAATGACGTTCAAGATTACGCAGTCTACTATAGATTACGCAATCTACTACGCAAGCTATTGCGTAGTACAGATCTTTCTAGAATGCAAGTCAGAGGTATATATAGACTGTAGTCTATCAGATAGTTAGAAATCAAGACATTAGACAAAGCAAAATATAGAGAGACAAGACAATAATACGATTGCTATCTTCTACAGCACTGTCTTCACTAGTTTCGAGTAACCTTCTCCCTTTTTTACTCTTATTTTCCACCTCTATTTCAACATTTAGTAAGAAAATTGCTAAGCCTACAGAATCTAGGTGCTCTCTAAACATCTAGATTCTGTGGCTACTACGTGGAAATGCGTTCTGCTAATACTAGGCAGCAATCTAGGTAATTAAATTATATTTCTTTAGTTTTTTTCCTTTGTTTTACTGCTTTTCTTTCCTTTCTTTCTGCGAAATGGGTCGCTTGATAGGGCTAAGCTAGCAGAAAGGGGAGGTTTGTGCTAGTGCACAGGGTGATCCCTTACTGCCTACTAGGTTAGTGCTTAACTACCTAATCCTAAGGTATATAACTTGCTCTAGGGATTGCAACTATTCATTATCTGTTTACTCTACAACTTAACCTTGTACTGTACTCTAAAATGGGCTTCTTCTTCTACTAATAGTCTTTTACACTTTACTTACAATAAGATTATTATCTCACTAACCTCGTTCTCTCGTGATCTAACTACTAGTGATCTCCTGCCCTCGTAGCAGTATGTCTTCATACAATCCAATACCTGTACATTAGTAATTAGTTTCTTTGCGTAGGCTTGCTTAAGTAGCTTAAGGGGCGCTTAAGTAAGATTAACGCAATAATACCCTGCCTAGAAGATCTTTTGCTCTTATGCACAGGTATCAAGCTCTTTGTCTACATAAGAAGCATTATTAAGCTTAGTTTTTAGTTGTGTAGCTGCCTATTAGTAGGCTAGTGTTGCCTGTAGATCACCAGAGCTTAGTAAAAGCAGTAAAGCATGAACTTACTAGTTACTAGCCTTAGCCCTAACTCGTCCTGCCTAGATATTAGTAGTATTGCGCCACTACTATATACGTAGTAGTTATTTTATCTATAAGCTTATGTGTCTTAACTATTGCGTATTTGTCTCGGCCTTAACTAGCGGACATTTCTGTAGATTGCCTTAAGTTCTTAGTAATAACTAATAGCCTATGACTCCCTAGGGTGCAAGTTTTAGATGCTGTAAGGTTACTATAGTAATTAATAAATTAAGCTTTATGTAGGGTCTTTCTTAGTTGAGCAGTAATTAGATTGAGTACACTATATGTTAGATGTCTCTTTACGTTTAGAGGCTTAAACTTATTGCTCAAGACGTTTTATATAGAATAATACAAATAAGTATTAAAGTCTTTCTATTTAGCTATAAGTTAAAAACCTTTTGCTAAAATATATAAAGAGGGTAATGTTTGTCCTGCTTATTCTTGGCCCTAGCATTAGGACGTAGCTTTTATAGGCGAAAGATAATGTTATCTTTCTGTACTAAAAAGTTAGCATAAATAGCACAAAGTTCTTTTGCCTCTTAGTTATTAATGTCTAGGTAGAGTACTTAGTTATATAGGTTATCCTTATCAATCGCAAATATTCCTGCATAGCAGCTTTACTATTAGCTAATTAGCTAGTAATATATATTGTTTTTTACTTTGGTTTCTAAAGTTAATACACTGTACTGCTGCAGTGTTAAAGAAATAAGTAGCGTTCTTAAAATTATACGCCTTAACAAAAAAGCTATATCTATTTACCTTAAGTAGTTAAGTAGCTTACAACGCATGTAGATGCTAACACATTCTTAGATAAGTTCTAGAGCTAGCTTCTTTACTACTAAGATAGTACTACTTAGTTCTCTAGCTCTCTTGTCCCGCAATAGGGCTTCTGCACTAATAATAAAATAGGGTTCATTAAACCTTTAACACCGCTATATTTATCTATAAGTCCCAAGAGCTAAGCACAAAAATTACCTGATCTTAGAATAACCATAAGAATTAGATTCAACTAGTAGGAGACGTAGTAAAACTAATAGTCTACAATAATACGTTGCTTTTGAAGAGCATTTAAAAGAATCTTATCTACTGGAGTCTAGATGCTAGTAACTCTAATACTGTTGCTAAGTTTCTCAATCTCTAGTACTTTATCTTGATACTAGAGAACTTTAAAGGTGCAATCTATAATGTAGTCTTCCTTTCTAGTACTAAGCGCTTGGCAACTACAAACTCTTAATAGTCCTAGAGTTTAAGGCAGTTACTGTTATAGATACTTGCCCTAGGCCTTGTCTAACAATGTTAGTAGCATTGCTTAAACAGGTTAGTTAGTTAGTAGTATTTATAGAACTGCGGTACTTAATGTAAGTCGCGTATTATCTTCTGCCGCTGCTAGGTTAAAAAGAACACGATGTTGTTTCAATTATTATTCTTTCAAGGTAACTATTCTAATGAAAAGTAATAAGGTTTATGTAGAAGAAGAGTTAGAATGTTAGTAGGGTTGTAGTTCTACTTTATGCGTGGTGGCGGTATCCTACTAGCAGGCAGGTAAAGTTGAAGGTAAATAGGGTCTATATTATGCTAAAAGAAGTAGGGTTTACAGTAAACATAGTTGTTGTAAATAGCTATTGCATTAAAAATGCGAGAAATTAGGTATAGTATTAGTGTAGTAGTCAGGTATTACAAGTCTACAGAATCTATGTGCTTACTACACACTTAAAATTCATAAAATAAGCACCTTATACCTAAATTTTACTTATGAAATTAGTAAATAAGCAGCTTGCAGTAAAGACAAGTACCACTAGCATAGTATCTTTTCCCCTTCCTAAGATTATAGGCCGTCTCATAGCCTATAAGGTGTTAGGTGTAGTAGTATCTAAGTCTAAGTTTATTGTTCTAAAGTCTTGTCTGTATGTATAACACTCTTTATCTATAAGAGTTTAGTATTGATAACCTAAAAGCAAAGATAATTACTAAATTTAGGCAGTCAAGGTGATTGCAGTTTTGTAACTAGCTTAAGTAGGTCTAGTCAGACAAGAATATAGACAGTTGGGCTGGTTCGTCTCTTTTAATTAGGATTCTATAACTTTATATCTCTTCTGACTTCTTTTATAATATCCTGCACAACTCTTTACTAAAAAAGCTTTAATTGCTATTTAGGTGTTGTGTATAGGAAGCGTACACTATTAAGGTCTTTAAGACAGTAGGTGCCTCTATTAGATTAAACATTATAGATATAGTATAAACCTAGCTACCTTGTATCTAGCTTGCAGTCTTGCGATATAACAATTTCCTTAAAAAAGTTCCAAAGAAGAACTAAGTCTTCTAGCTTTATGTCCTTAATTTGTACCCCCTTAGTTTTACTCTAGTATCCCATTTTAGCAGCTCTTATCCAACTAATATAAGCAACAGCATTTTTTGTAAACGAATTGTTACAATTAAGCTGCATTACTTAAATATAAATTAGCTGCGCCTAGTTATTTACTTCTCTAAAATAGAAGTGTTTGCTATATTGGTAGTGCCAGTTATATAAGAAATACAGGGTTCTGCCTTGTAACTAGCTAGTAGAGTAAGTAACCTATTTGTTCCTGTATAGAAATCCTGTCTACAAGAAGAACTATAGGCAAGTTCTTACCTTAAAGTCCTAGTAGTATAACAAAGGCGTTTACAATCTATTTCTGCCCCCTTTTTTTATAGCTTAAGAATTATATCTTAACAATTAGACTATGTTAATTTTGTACGTCTTTAATAGTTGTATGACCACCTAAGCAAAATTAGTCCTTTATTTTCTATCAGTTTGCATTTTGTGCTATTTTAATATATAATATCTTTATAAAAAAATTTTATGATTATGTTAAACTAATTATTTAACAGCGCTTTTCTTTTCAGCTAACTGCTAAAGTGATCTCTCGCACTTACGAAGAATTTTTTTTCCAAAACATTAAGGCATGTACACCATATTAATAGCAAGAATCTCCTAAATAGCGAAACTATAAGTATTTGTAAGCATATTAAAGTTCCTCTTAGCAAATTGCAATTAAAAGTCTAGGCAGGTTACTAGTCTTTTCCGCACATGCTTTAACATTCCTTTCTACTTGTATTAATGCGCAAGTATAAAGTATACTGCGTTAACTCCTCTGTATCTTATCCAGGTGTGTGCAATCTATACTGCAGCTGCTCTTAGGTTAGTATTATCTACAACCTGTTAGATTGCAATATTTCTAAATGTCTGTCTAAAGAGTATTCTGTTTCTTATAAAGATTTTTAGTGTTGATTTCTTCTATGCTTCTGGGTCTCGTAGTTCTTTATCTCTATAAGTTTTATGGTTAACGTAAGCGGCAACTGAGCCGGCCGGGCAACTAAGTCGGACACTTTATGCAGCCCTCTACTATTACACATTAATAACTTAACACTACAACAAGCTTTAACAGTGCACAGTAGCTTAAATTAATCTTTTAGATCTACTACATCTTTCTTGCATGTGCGCTTATTATGCCCTGCCTCGCCGCAGTTCTTGCAGCGTCAAATACCCCCTGCACTACTACCTGTGCGCACCTTCTCCTGACGCCTCTCTGCGTCTAATTAAGCCTCAACATCTTGTTACCTAACTATATCTTCTGCCTCTGCCTGCGATAAGGTTCTACCTTTTTAGATATGCTTCTTCTTGCGCTTTTTTTCGCTTACTTGCAGCTTAATTTGCCTGCTTAAGACTAGCTATCCTAGCTTTAAGTAACGCGTGTAAATGCACCTTTAAAGTTAACCTTTTTTTCACCTGTAAGACTATCTTAATAATAAAATTAAGCAATAAGCTCTTATAGTTTTTTATCCACTTTACAATTAGCGTTGTTTAAGCTTCTATCTCTTAGGCGTTGCTTAGTGTTTTAAGTTACTAAGGGGTAGGCCTTAGTGCAGGTAGTGTTAGCGTACGAGGCTTTACTTTAAGCTTTAATAGCACTACCTCTAGGTCTAGTAGAACTAAGCCAGTTGCTTAGAAGCTTGATAGGATATTACCCTTTAAGAATGCTTTGTTAAAAACCTGTATAAAGGCAGCTAGGAATGCTTTTTTATTAATGTAGTAAATGTAGCTGTCTGCTAAGACTCTAATTTCCTTTTTGTACGCCTTCTTTAGCAGGGCAAAACAACCTATATTAAGCAGCTATAAGATGTGCAACAAGTGTAGAGGCATACAGAGAGTAATAATCTTGCTTTTTTTTATAAAGATTTTAGAAAGAAAGCAACTTGTGGCTCTTATAGCTATTAAGGATTAGCAGCTAGTAACTACCTACTGTCCTTGCCTCTGTATCCTAGATAAAGTGCTGCAACTAGGCAAGACTAAGCTTGTTTATTATCTAGCTGTTATTACTAACGCCTATCTTCTAGTCTTTAGAGTTGTAGTACTAGGCTTAGTTGTAGTGCTTTGCTTTAAAGATAAAAAAAGGTAGAACAACCTTGCCTTTTGCGTTAATAGCAGCAATTAAAGTTACTTACTATTTATTGCTAGTCTGGACCCTGAGTAGTTTAAGACGTCTTTTAGACGCAGTTACTACTTTAACTAACTTTCTAATACCTATCTAAAAGCTAGTCTTGTTAAAGTTGTAAGTATCTTTGTTAAGAATACTGTACTTAGCTTTAACGTTACGTACAAGGTTAAACTAGGGGCTAATAATAGCTAGATTGCTGCACAGAACTCTTTCGTAATTACACTGTCTAGTTACCTAAGACTTAATCTTAGGCTTCTAGCGTACAAAGTTCTTAGCCTATTTTTCCCTCACTTAGTGTCTACTACAGGCAGCTAGCAGTTAATTAGCTATTTTGCGTATGTAGCTAAGCGTAGGGGCAAAGCCTTGCTCATCAAGCTTCCTTATATACTGCATAACTGTCTCCTTTTTAGGTCTAGTAAGCCTTAATAGATTAGGGTAGGAATTACGTTGTAAGGTAGTTTTGGCGCGTTAGTTACTAAGGGTGCTTTAGGGAACGTCGTAGACTACAGCAGCACGTTGCTGGCTTAAAGACGCGTCAGATTCTATAGCTTAGATAGCAAAGATAACCCTGTCTTTACAAGAAAGTAATTCAAGATTAAGTTGTTAAGACATTGTAGTAGGTAGTAGAAAGTGGTGTAGTCTTGGCAAAGTGTCTGACTCAGTTGCCCGGCCGGCTCAGTTGCCGCTTACGTTAACTAAAAAATAAGCATACTGTTCTTCTTCTTTTAAGAACTCCTAATAAATACCTTTACTTATTCTGCTAATATAGGTGCATTCATATTTTTAATCATATAATTTATAAACTCCTTTATCATAACACTAACGTCGACCTATCTGGAAATTGATCAGAAACAACCGGCTCCTAGAGGAACAACCCCAAGGAATCGATTGCGATACTTTTCAGAGCCTGCAGCGAGGGCGCTAACGCGCTAGAAGGGGTGAAAGGGTCACCCGCCCCCTCCTTGGTAGAGGAAAAATTTGCGTTTTCCCTCAAAAAAGCTTAGACCACATGCCGAGGCATCTTGAGCCAATTGAGATTGAGAAGCTTATTGAAGCCTAACTAAACTAAGAAATCACAACAACTTTAAAAAGTAATAAAAGAATTTGCTTCTAGGGACCTAGGAGGATCAAATAAAAGACAAACAGAGATGGAAGAAGACAACATAACAACGCCTCGCTAAAAAAGGCAAAATCTAGAGGAACTACAAAGGCCTACACACGTTTGAACTAGGAGCGAGTTTTCTCCTTTTATTAGACCTATTCCTCAATACCCTATTAGAAATAAAACACTAAAAGCTACCTTAGTAGAAGAAGCACTTAAGATAGCTAGGAATCTAGTAATCTAAGCAGCTAATTTAGCTGAAAACAACCAAACCCAGCAAATAAGTCTTTTAGACCTAGTAGAAGTCTTTAGAGACTATACAGAAAATAGGAAAGTAAATAAGAAGAATACAACTATTTTAGCAGACTAGATCTCTAGCCTCTTTAAGATCTTAAGAGAGTTAAGAGAGAAAAGTAAATGCATTAAGAAACTAACAACAAACACGCTTATCTAGAATTCGCCTATCTAGAACACGCTAATTTAAAACACGTCCTATACTACTGCAGCTACCTTTGCTACTATAGCAGGCAACAACAAAGATTAATTATAGACGAATATCTGAAAAACACAAAAACTAAAGGCTACTAGCATAAAAAACTGCTAGCTAGTTCTAGTTAGCAAGACCCTAGCTGCATTTAATGCCTTAAAACTTAGAAATGCCTTTAACAACGCTTTTGCAACAAAAGGAGGACTACAATCGCTTGTGGTTGCCTTAAATATAATATCTTTTAAGGGAAACAAAAAATTGACAACTAGACTACCTTTTAAAGCAAAATACTCCTTAGAGAACTAGGCTATATAGCAAGATATTACAACTTTTCAAGCTGCCTAACTTATTACGCCTTAGTCTAAGGTTTTTTTTAAGGTGTCAAAGGTGGTGGTTGTTGTTGTAGTCAAAATGGGGTTCCGAAAAAGTGAAAAGCAGCTACCCTCTACTAATTAATTGCAAAAATCAAAAAAAAAGATTGTGTGTAGTCAACAAGATTCGAACGATAAGTAGATTAGTTCTGGGAGGAAAGCTTAGACCACCGAGCAATAATTAGGGTTAAAAAAAATTTGCTAAGGTACTAAAAAACAACACCAGTTGAAACGTGTCTAGCGGCGATTGCCAGCCTATAGCTGACAACAAGATTATAATAGGACTGCAATAGGATTGCAACATAATGTGACAGAGAAGAGAAAGGAAACGTACGTACTGCAGCAGGAGCCTGCAACACTTTATAGGGCTGCTGCTTCTTACTTTTTAAACAGTACTGCATATAAACAATTTGCATACAATACACTGCACTAAAATATAGCATGTAGCCTCTGCAGCAAGCATTTCCTTATTCTAAGCTCTCTTCTAAACAATGCAACCTTTGCTACTGTCTACCTAGCACTTAATTTAGTCTAACTTAAACTGCTCATGCAGACACTTAAATTTATTACGTATCTTAAAACTTAACTCCCTAGCTAAACTTCTAAGTTTATAAAAATCTCAAACAAGTCACTTCTCTGTAATATCTAAATATACGAAAAAATTGTAAAGCCCTAATTTAGCTAGTTATAAAAAGGATACACAATCTTTAGAGTATTCGCTAATACTAGCGCAGTACATAAGATTTATTGCTTTAGTATTTTTCTCTTCCTGTTTGTCGTGCAAAGGGCAAGTACAAAGACTAAAACTTAGCTCAAATAGCTATTGCAAGACGTTGAATTAGTAATAAAGAAGAAAAAGGCAGAAATAAAAAAGTAGGCATTCTATCGTTACGTTTATCGGTTAGTAAGCAAGGCAATAATAGTATTGCTGCTTTACTTTATTGAAAAGCGCCTAGCAGTAAAGCAATAAGAATAAGCAAGATAGAGCGCGTTAAGTTAGGAGGCAATTCGCGTCTTTGTCTTGCTTTTCTTTGTTTCTATCTGAACATGCGACACACTAATTGCGTGCTAGCAATGCCAAACAAGGGGGCATAAGCCTAGATACTTGTTTTTAGCAATAAATTTTTTTTTACCAAAAAGGTGTCTATAAAATGTGTAGTTACATTCAAAGGTTGTCTCAAAAGGCCGAAGCTAGTCTAAGGTTGTTATCTACAAGCTTCTTATAAACTACAGCCTAGAGGTAGTAAAAGAAGAAATTAAAACCTTTAACAGAAGCTTGAAAGTTATTAGCAATGCCTTTTAGCTAACGCCTGAGGATAAAATAGAAAACTAAAATTTTGGTTTAGCATGCGTGGCTATTGCAACAGAGAAAGAAGCCTAAAAAGCTATCAAAGGCAAACTTTATTTCCTACGGCAAAGCCTTAGAGCAGAGAAACTACAAGTTGTTAATATCTTAAAGCAATGCACTAAGTGCTAAGGATTTAGCCACCTAGAGGCTAGATGCTTAAAAGTAGCCTGCTAAATTTGCAGCGAAGCGCACTACACTAGCTAACACAAGTGCAAGTCTTGTGCTAGTAAAGGAAAACCTTGTATCCACACTATATTTAAGTGTACTAACTGCAGTAAACTCTATACAGCAAATAGCTAAAAATGCGAAATTCTACAAGCTAGGACAGCTAGAACTATTTAAACTAATTAGCATGATTCAAGTCTTACAAATAAATGTTAATAGAAGTAGACCTGCTACAGAAAGCGCGATTAACCTAGCTATTACAGCAAACGCTAAGATTATTGCAATACAAGAGTCTTAGTTAGTAAAAGGACTATACAAAACACTAGGTTAACTGCCTATTTAGACTTTACGTAAATACTACTAACCTATTAGGCCTACAACCTAGAACTCTATTTTATATTTAGAAGAATTTAGAGGTAGAAGTTAATCCTTATATTAGTACAACAACGACTTTCTAGCTATTTTCATACAATTCAATACAAGAAAGATCTACGTCTATAAAGTTTACAATAAAAAGAGCCTAAGACAAAAGCTAAATATAACAACAGTTTAAGAACACCCCTTAAGAGAGTTAATAGAATTATGTTTGATTATTCTAGGGGATTTTACCTGCTACTACCCTAGATAGAGCCTACAGGTGTGCAACCTAAACTAACAAGCAGAGGATTTTGTAAAGCAGGTTAATAACTAAAACCTATATCTATTAAATACTATAGAAGTTGGCACTTTCTATAGGGCTTATATGCAAAAAGAGAGCGTACTTAACCTTACTTTCTGAACAAACAACATAGTGTTGTAGATTCGCTATTCCGGGCTCATAACCTGTTGTAGATTTAATCTCCAGGTATATAACCTGTTGCGGATATGATCGCTGCTTGTTCTACTATCAACTCAGAGGTAGAGGTCTCTGCCTTCTACTTGTTTGTAGTAGACTCAGAGGCAGCCTAATCTAGGCTTATAACCTTTTAGAGATTGAGGAGGTGCGCAGGGTAAAGGATAAGGATAAGAGAATAGAGACTAGGGGAAGACAGTATTGCAGAGAATAGCAATTGAATTGTCTTTCTGTCTTGCTGTCTTGTCTTTTCTTTTCTGTCTTAACTACAGTCTATATATACTTGTAACTTGCATTCTAGAAAGTTCTGTATTACGCAATAGCTTGCGTAGTAGATTGCGTAATCTATAGTAGATTGCGTAATCCTAAACGTCATTGATGATAACAATCAATTGATAACAATGATAAGTAATACTAGTAGCGTAATAGCCCCTAGTAATCAATTGATTGTAGGTTGATTGTAGATTCAAGGTGTGATTTTGAGCACCTGAATTCTGTGGAGAAACAGCTGAGTAGCTTAATCTCCAACATATAGCTTCTAGTATTCTAGACTAGCAAGCTATCCATAATGTTAGATTAGACTACTACGCTATTCTGTTTAGTATTGTAAACTAAGGGCAGCTATCTAGCCAGTTAAATAAGTACAACACAAAAAAAAAGCAATTTGGTACTTTTTTAAACCTACTTTACAGGAGGAGATATCTTGAGTTAAGCTAGAGGATTAATTACTAGCTCTACTACAGGCCTTAAATTACCTCTTAAGACAACTCCTTTTAGGCCTTAAACCTTTAGTTAATAAACTAGATAAAATAGTAAAGAACTTTACAATAATAATTTAACAAGCGCTTAGGAGATCTACCCCTCTCGTAAACTAGAAACTAAAACTAAAGCTTTAGTAGACTAGCGATCTGAATCCCCTTTGGGCTATCCTAAACGGGACCTTTTAAGATTACAAGCGAGTAGCAAGGAGAGAAGACAACACACTATACTTATAGAAAAAGAATTACCTGCTTGCTAAGAACAAATACCTAAGGGCTATTAAGAAAGCTCAGCTTAACTACTAGGAACAGTTCCTCCAAAATAAATCGCCTAAAGAGATATTTAAAGCAATAGCTTTCACAAAAAATAACTTATAACTAGGAATTTCTGCTATTAGAGGCAGAGACTCTTTTAGAGAAAAGTTTAATGCTTTTGAGAAAAGTTGTTCCTACTACCTCCTTCTACACCTGCTCTATTACTCAATAACTACCAAAGAAACTACAAATAGAAGTAGCTAATTTTATCTAACGAGGAGCTTAATACAGCCTGTAAGAAAATAAAAGCTACCTTACTAAGACTACATAGAATTAGCCAAGTAGTTATCTTAAAGGCATACAGATACTAACCTGGCATCTTCTTTAAAGTCTATTTAGCGTTGTTTAACTTAGAATACTAACTAAGATGCTAGTAAAAAGCAAAAGGTGTTATACTTAGAAAGCTAAACAAGCTATACTACTTAATTCCAAAAGCAAACAGAATTATCTCTCTTTTATGCTGTCTAGTGAAGGCACTTAAATAACTCTACTTAAAAAGATTAGGTGTCTTAGCCGAAACAACTAGTCTACTCTACTCTACACAATTAGGAGGCAAGCTAAAGAAATTAGCTATTAACACTAGACTCCTCTTATACAACAATATTCAACAACAGAAAAAGAAGAACAGAGTTACCTTAACAGCCTTCTTAGACATTAAAGGCGCTTTTAATTATTTATCTAAGAACAACCTTCTAGAAAATATAAGCAACTAACAGCTACCTGTCTACCTCTTATTGTAGACAAACTCTTTTCTTTTAGAGAGGCTCTTAGAGTTATTTTTTAATAGACAAATAGAAAAACTATGAAAGATTAATACTAGTACACTTTAAAGGAGCCTAGCCTCGCTTATCCTATTTCTAATTTCTACAAAACCGCGATTCTAGTTCATTACATTCAATACCAACATATATTTTTTATCCTATATAGACGACGTTCGAATTTTAATATCAACATTATTTATTGGGAAAAATATTAAACTACTTAAAAAGAAGTTGGCATACCTCTATAACTAAGCAAAATGGTTGGCTATTAGGTTGAATAGCTCTAAAACAGAATAAGCAAATCAAATAAGATCTAGAAAAGACACAAACAGATTGCTTACGCTACCTACTTAAGAAACTTTCTGGCTAAAAGGACTAGTTAGATAACTAGGCATCTTCTTTAATGAAATTCTTAAATTTAAAGACTACTGCTATATAAGGATACACCAAGCAAAGTAAGCCTTTTTCTGCCTAAGTAGGCTAGCTAATATAAATAAAGGCCTCTTACTAAGAGTAGTACGGCAATTATACCTAGTGTGCATCACTAGCGTAGCTAATTACAAATGTTAGCTATTTTAGAAAGGCTAACAACACGTTCTTAATAGCAGGCAAACACTCTGAAACTAGGCCTGCAGAAAGATTCTAGGAACTTTTAAATCTACTCCTGCAATGCCTAGTAAGGTAGAAGCTGCTCTATTCCTACCTAGAGTTAGGCTAGACAACGCAATAAGGAGTTACGCCTTTAGATCTACTTTACTAGATCTAAATCACCCTCTAAAAGCCGCTTTCAACAACAATAGAGGAGAACAACCTAATTAAATTTAAGAATTTATTACTTTAGCCCGCTTAAACAATATAGAGGAAAAACAACACTACGCCTTTACGTTATAGAACGCTAGAATCCCCTACAAGGTCTATATATCAAACAAGCTAAAAGACATTAAAGCTAAAAGCTATATAAAACTATTAGCTAACAATAATCGTCTATTAATATACTTAGATGCCTTACCTATAAGAGATGGCAAAGGAATAGGCGTAGGCGTTGCCTTCTTAAAAGGAGCTACTCTTATTAAAGATCTACAAGCAAAGATAAGAAATAACTAGCTAGTTTACAACAGTAAACTAGAAGGTATTACCTTAGGGCTAAAGAAAGCAGTTAGCTAATTAGACAACTGCGAAAACGTCAATTTTTACGCAGATAATTAGGCTGCTCTATTTCAATTAAAGAGCACCTTAAACGACTATGGCTAAGTGTGGCAAGTTGACTATATTAAGGCAGCAACTTAACTAGACGAAAAAGGCATTACCCCTACAGTACAATAAATCCTAGAACACTAAGATATACTTGGAAATAATTAAGTAGACTCTCTAGCAAAAGAGGCCATAGAAATAAACCCTTGAACAAATAAAGCAAGCCTAGCAGTTATAAATTCTTGGATTAAACAACTAGCAAATGTTATTTAGTTAAGCCTTCTAAAAAATTACAGGAAAAAAGTAACTAGCAAGAACTTAAGTACCTACTTAGCAAGCTTTAAATAGAGAATAAGAAAACAGATACCTATCCCTCCTACTAGAAGAGATATATCTAGCTTTTTCTTTTAATTGAAACGAGTTCATAGCTACCTAAAGAGCTATCTACTCAAGAGAGGAAAAGTAGAATCTAAAACTTGCCTATGCAATTTTAGAGCTACACAGGAAACAGCTTATAAAATCTTTAGGTGCCAACTATATAAGGATAGTAGAGCTATACTTCAGAACTCCTGTACAGATTTAATCTCTCTACAATATCTTTTTTAAACAGAAGCGGGTATTAAAGCTACTATAGGCTTTATTTAAGAAACTAGGGTTAGTACACAGGCCTAGGACAAAGGAAACTCCAATAACTAGATGTAGTCGCCTAAACAGGCGACTAAGCTCTAAGCAACCCTCCCCTCTCTTCCTCCCTCTTCTCCTCCTCCTCCTTCTCTACCTTTACACAATCGGCTAAGAGCCTTACCTTGATTTATATAAGTCACACCTTGTAATTTACTTAGAAAATAGAGAAACTACATAGATATCTGCAGGCCTCGGCATGCACGTCTTATATAGCCCTTTAGGCTGAGAAAGGACGTTGAACTACAATAAACACAAAAAAATGAACCTTTTTTAGAGTTTAAAGGCAACGTTTCTTAGAAATTATTATAAAATAGATATTCTTCTTTGAGAAGTTACGTAAGCTTTTGATAAAGAAAAAAAAATTATTTTATTTTATAAGTTAGAAACTTAATTTTTAAGTTTTTTTTGTGAGATTTTTATTAAGTATTGTGAAAATCGTCCGAAGATGATCTAGGTTGGTTCTCAGGAGGATGAACGAGTACTAAGGACACGGGGTGTACTAGCACAATTGGAAGATCGATGTAATAGTACGGTGTGTGTTAGCACAATTAGAAGATTAATGTAATAACATAAGGGTTAAGAATTAAGTCTTAATCCTTGGATTAATCACTAAGATAAAACTCTAAGTTAATCACAATATGCTATAAGGGCATATTGCCTACTGCTATATACTAATAAGGGTAGCGCTTGTGTACAAGCATGCGCTCGTGGACGAGCGCTTGTCAATAATTAGTTACGTGGTCGCGCTCGTAAATAAGCGCTCGTTAGTAAGCAGTCACGTAACAGCGTTGTAGATGCCTAGCTGTAATTATCTGTCTATGTTGCATGGATCCTGCGGGGTTATCCCCTCGTCCATTAGTCTAGATCGTAACACTATCCTCCTTCTCTAAAGATTTGTTCTTAAATCACGTAGTTGAGTTTATAGGTTTTTTGTTTTTAATAACCAAGGCTTGCCCCGCGTTATAAGTTAGGTAGTTGTTATGTCCTCCTCTTATTAACGTTGCTTACCTCTTAGTTCTAAAATTGTTTGTGTTAACTATTCTGCTAAAGCTTTTTATAATAATTGTTTCCTAAAAAGCCTTATTTGTTTTGTTATGCCTAATTCTCGTCTAAAGTGTGCTAAGTGTACGCGGCTAAGTTAAGCATGTGTAAATATGTCTTCAAAGTCTCTAGATCGTACTCGCAATAAGTATTTAAAAAAAGTAAATAATAATAAATAGTTGCTTGTGGCAGTAATTTCGCGTTTGCTGCGGAAGAAGAAAATTTTAAAACAGGCTGAAGAGCGTACTTATAAGAAAGCATTGTACCTTGCTTTAAATATAGAGATTGATAGTAAGCTTAAAATGGCGCAAGAAACTAATTATTCTGCAGTATTTATCAGCATAGCCTTTTCGCCTACAATGTAGGCTACTATAACTTAATTAATACTTCCGTTGCTAAGCTTAGTGTTGCTGTGTTGGAAACTAGCAGTAGTTTATAAGGTACGTTGTTTCATTTGTCTTTACTGGTTAATTGTTGCGACACGGTAGCCTGTTTATAAAAATTAAAAAGGTTATTTTTGTTTCTGTGTGTGCGTGCTAAGGTCCCTAGTTGAATTCTTAGTATAGTTGTTATATTTTTGCAGTATTTGTCAGCAGTTAATTAGGTTCGTGTTAAGTTCCTATGTATTGTCACTGTCTAGGTAGCCTAACTATTTAACTAAAAATTCCTTGCTGTTGTTGTTGTTTTAGTGTGCAAGGATTCTTTTAACTTTAAATTTGTTTTCTTCTTCTGTTTTGTAATAAAAGGTTTTTTAGAGTAGCGTTCCTAGGTCTGCTTGTTCTAATATGTTAATATAGAATCTTAGGTAGATCTTTGTGTCTAGTAGAAGGTTAAGTGTGTATATAACTAGTTTCTTCTAGTCTAGAATTAAAAACAGTCTAACTATAACGTTGTTAAGTTCTTTGTTAAGTTATTCAGTGCAAAGATTCTTTGTAAGCAAATAAACTTTATCCCCCTTCTTTTGCTAAAGTGCTGTTTTTTGTTTCTAGTTAATATATCAAAGGCTTTGGCGTTAAGCTTTCTCAAGTGTCTTCTTAAGTATCTTATGTACTAATTTTAGCTTATCAGCTGTCGCGATAGCTACTTCCGTTTTTAGACTTAGAAGTGTTTGTATAAAGAGATTTAGGTGTCTTTTGTAGTTTACATAGAATAAAGTCTGTCCTGTAAACTCTCAAAGCTTAGTGTTGTATGCTATTTGTGCTATAAGTAGTAACAATACCTAATTATTCTGTTGTTAGTTAACATATATCCTAAGATATGCTTTTATTGTGCAGTTTGTTTGCTTTGTTTGTCTATCTGTCTGCAGATAATACGCTGTTAATAGCTTTCTCTTAGTTCCAATTGCAGCAAGTAATGTTATTTAAAAATTTAAAGTAAAGAGCTTATCTCTGTTACTAATAATTAACTTTAGTATGCTGTAATATTTAATAACTTAATTATTAATAGTGTATGTAAGCTTTACTGCTGTAAAGTCTTTCTTAAAGGCTATGTACTCAGCTTGTTTCATAAATTAATTAACTACTACAAGAATTGCGTCCTAAGATACATTAGTAACAGGGTCTCTTAAGACTAGTAAACCTATAACAAAGTCTATAGAGATGTCTAACTACAGTGCGTTAAGTAGTTCTATTGCTTGCATTTCTCTATAGGGTGCGTGTGTGCTGTGCTTGTTCTTCTAACAGTCTGCACATTTAGTAATAAAAGTAGTAACTTTGTTCTTTATTTCTAGAGACTTGTAATTTCTCTTAATAAGTTTTTATAGTTCTTGTAATACTTAGGTAACTATGCACTAGGTTGTTGTAGTGTTGTTTAATAATTACTTCTTGCAATTCTTCTAGTACGTTGTGCGTAATGCGCATAAGTAGATTAAGCGTCTGTGCTAGTTCTAATAATCTGTCATTATTGACCTATAGTATCGCAGAGTTAGTTATCACTTTAGTTCCTGTGATATTGTGTCTTTAGCTAAAAGCGTCTGCTTTTCTGTTATCCTTTTCTAGTATATACACGATCTTGAACTTGTGTTGTTCTAGTTTCTCTAACTATTAAACTTAGCGTTAGTTAAGTCTCTTAGTAGTTGTAAAAGTAACTAAGGTCTTGTAATCTGTGAATATTATAAGTTCTAAGCAGCTTTTAGCGTATACTCTCTAATGGCTTAGGCAATTAATAATAGCTAACAGCTTCTTATTCTAAATGTTGTATTGTTTTTCAGGTCCAGAAAATTTAAAGGAATAGTAGGCAATTAGGTACTATTTACTTTTGTGTAGTTAGCTAGCGTATCTTCTAAGTGCAAGGTCTAAAGCGTTCATTTTAAATTAAAGTAGCTGTCTTACTTAAAATATGCAAAAGTATAGTAGTGTTATACTTGCATTCTTAAGCGTCTAAAAAGCGTTCTCTGCTCTACTGCTCTACTTAAAAAGTACTTCCTTCCTTGTAAGTCTTATTAATAGAATAGCAATTTCAAAGTAATTCTTAATAAACCATTAGTTAAAGTTTAGAAATCCTAAGAAGGATTATATCTCCTTAACTATTGTTAGTTATAGCTATTTCTTCATTACTTGTATTTTTTCTTTACTTATCTGTACTCCTTATGCCCTTATAATATATTCTAGAAAGGCAACTTTGTCTTTATAAAACTTGTATTTCTTAGGTTTTAGTTGTAAGTTAAACTAGTCTAAGCACCTTAGTACCTTGCGGACATGTTTAACGTAATCCCTTAAGTTCTTAGAGTAAATAAGAATAATATTTAGATATGCAATAACAAAGATGTTTAAGTATACTCTTAACACGTTGTTAATAAGTTTTTAAAATGTTGCTAGGGCGTTTGTTAACTTAAATAGTATAACAGCGTATTTGTAGTGTCTGTATTATGTTCAGAATTCTGCCTTTTATTCTTTACCTTTCTTAATCTTAATAAAGTAGTATTTATTTTAGAAGTCTAGTGCTGTACAGACCTTCGCGCAAGATAATTAATCCCTAAGTTATGTAATATTTAGTAGCAGATATTAATCCTTTATTGTAATATTGTTTAATATCTAATAGTTAATGCACATTCTTAGTAGCCTATTCTTCTTTAGTACAAAGAGTATTAGGAATCCTACTAGTAATGTTAAATGTCTTATGTAGCCTTTTATTAAATTCTTGTCTAGCTTTTCTCTTACTATCTTAAGTTCTATTTTTAATAGTTGACAAATTATTTTAAAGAGTAGAGTCTTTCTTTCTTCTAAGATAATTTTATAATTCTTAGGTTAGTGTCTAAGTAAGGCTTTACTATCTACTACTTCTGCAAAGAAGTGCTAAAATTCTTTATACTTTTTTACAATATTTAAAGTTATATATGTCTTTAAAACTTTGACTTTGTAATTTAGAAAAGCTTTTCTAGTATCTGTTAAGTTAGGCCTTCTTGTCTTAAGGTTGTTTTTAGTTAAGGTCTGCTGTCTCTTAGCAATATTGTTAATCTTCCTTTTATTTACTATTTTACTTGTTAATTGTATAAGCTAGCTTGTAGTTGCGTCTAGTCTACAGCACTTAAATAAGAACTTTTTTAACTTTTAATTAATCTGCAGGTTATGTTCTTGTAACTAAGGAAGTCCTAATATAATGTTGTAGGTAGCTAGTCTAAAACGTCTAGGTCTATCTCTTCCTAGTGTTCCTAAATGCGGAGCGTTACTTTGGTAACCTCGTAAGTAATTGTTGTCTTGCCTAGCATAGGCTAACTGTTGGCTACATGTAGTAGGTAGAGTTCTTGTTTCTCTAATGCTTATAGGCCTGCTACTAACATTGCTTAAGTAGAAACAAAGTTGGCTTACTGCTAAAATCTACTAGTGCCTGCATTTAGTGTTTATTAAGCTTTACTGTAAGCTTAAGGAAGCTTAGGGGATTTATTGCATTAATCTCTTTAGTAGTTCTAGGTGTTTAAGGCGTTTGTCTAAAAAAGACTATGTGCTAAATTTATAGAACTTCTTTGTAACAATGTGTTAGTTGCATTTAATGTTAAGGCACGTGTGCTATAAGGGTTAGTTATACTTTTATGCACTAGTTCTGTTCTTGTAATCTTTCTGCTGCGTTATGTGTATCTGCAGGTTCTCTTCTAGATTATTGTGTCTGTAAAAGTATAGGCTGTGTCTCTTATCTTATATATATACTGCGCATTTGTTGTTTAGATAATTATACTACTAGTATTTGTATTCAGGCATTCCTTTAAACTTCTTAGGAAACCATTCTAATTTATATTTATTAAAATAGTGGATTGTACAGCTATTATGTATACATGCAGTTCATAAATACTTTGCATATTCTAGGTTGCGCAGGTCTGTTTAATAGTATATATCTCTAGCGCAGCTGTTGTCTTAAGCTTTATACTACTATTGTGTTGCCTTAAGTTTGTTGTAAATCTCCTTTTTCTCTTTGTCTAAGAGCTAGCGTGCTAGTTTATTTTAGGAAGCCTTAGCTTCTTTAGTTTTTTTTTATACAAAACTGTTGTATACAGCCTTATTAATAGTTGCTACTAGAGTGAGCCCTTTCTTCTACAGTTCCTCTAGTAAATTAGCATACTAGGTATAGTTTAGGAATATTTCTCTGCAGGGTTCTATATAAATCTCCTTAAGCTGTCTAAGCTGCCTTAGTACAGCGTTAATCTTCTTTGCTAGATTTGTAAAGCATCTAGCTTCTGTAGGTAGTAGTACTTATATGCTAACATTATGTCTATCATCCGTAGTATAGGTAAAGAGTTTCTATATTGCTAATAGAACTGTCTTCTTGTTGTACGCTACTAGCTCTTCCTATGTGATTAGTGTAGCTAGTTAATAGTTTTTATAAAACTTAGCTATCTTGCTGTGCTTAGTTTAGTCTACTAGGGTTGCTTCTATATCTTTGTCTAGCACTATCTTAGAAATATTGTTGTCTAAGGTTTCCTTTATCGTAATTATAACTATGTTATCTAGACTATTAATACTTACCTAGTCCTGTCCTTAAACTGTAATAGTAGGTTATGTAATAACGTTCTATTTGTTGTCTAGATTGTTATTAAGTTCTATACAGTAAATAACATTTAGTTTTTAAGTTACTTTGCCTTAGCTTTAGCAATTCTATTATATATAACCTTCTTTGCTATATCTGTAACAAGTAACTTTCTTGTTACCCTTGTTATACGCGAACTTCTTCCTTTTTAGTTTCTTATTAATGTTGTTAAGGTGCATTAGCTTGTAGCTATTAGTAACGTAATGCCTTAAGATCCTAGGTACATAGTTTCGCTGACGTCCTTAGTTAGGGTATAAACGTTAAGGTGTTTAACGTAGTTAAGCGTCTGTGTTCCTAGGTGCGCAATTCCCCTGCGTGAATAATTATTCCTCTAATATAAGCTTATAAAGTTTGTTTTTTACTTAAATAGCTTTAGCTATAAGTTTGTTAAGCGTGTTAAGGCTTAATCTGCTTCTAATAAGTTCTTGTTGTACAGCTAGTTTAAGACCTCGTTAGTATATCTGCATTAAAGCATTGTTATCCTATTTAATAACTCTCTTGTACTGTTAGAGTTTAGCTGTGTAGTTAGTAGTAGACTTAGTTTATTTTAGTTCCTAAATCTTTTTCTCTACAATTACAAATTCTTTTCAAAGTAAGAAGATTTCTTGCATTTCTGTCTTAAAGGTGTCCTAGTCTTTAACTAGAGGAGTGCTGTCGGCGTCTATAATAGAATTGTCTATGTAGCGTTTAAGAATTAAGTTAGCTTACTTCTCTGCATCTTTTTAGAGATACATAAAGGCTAGGACAGTTTTGTTGTTGTCCTTAATCCTGTCTTTTTTAATGTAGAAGTATCTGTTAACCTAGAGGAGCTAAGCTTCAAGCTTTCTACAATTGCTATAATAAGTCTTAGGCTTGTTAGCGCAGCTCGTAGTTCCTCCGGTGTAGGAATCGGCGGGTGTGTCTATAGCAGTATTGCTTATCTTTAAGAGTGTTTAAAGTGTAAAGATTGTCTAAAGATAATCTAAGTTAGTTTTTAAGAGGATAAACATGTACTAAGGACACAGGGTGTACTAGCACAATTAAAAGATTATTGTAATAGTACGGTGTGTGTTAGCACGATTAGAAGATTAATGTAATAACATAAGGGTTAAGAATTAAGTCTTAATCCTTAGATTGATTAATAAGATAAAACTGTGAGTTGAACAAAATATGCTATAAGAGCCTATTGCCTATTACTATATACTAATAAGGGTAGCGCTTGTGTACAAGCATGCGCTCGTGGACGAGCGCTTGTTAATAATCAGTCACGTGGTCGCGCTCGTGGATGAGCGCTCGTCAGTGAGCAGTCACGTGACGGCGTTGTGGTTGCCTAGCTGTAATCATCGGTCTATGTTGCATGGATCCTGCGGGGTTGTCCTCTCGTCCCTTAGTCTGGATCGTAACAAGTATTTTTAAAACTTTCAAAAAGATTTTAGTAAAACAGCCTAGTTTCGGCTTAAAAGTAGATAAAAACGCTATTTTTTTATTTTATCTAATAAGGAGTATGAGTAAGACTTTGAGGAAAGTATTTTAATCAATTACTATATTAGAAAAAAGGCTTATTGTATTAATAGAAACAAATACATTACTACTTAGAATAACAATAATTTTAATCTACGAGAGTAATACTGTTAAAAATGTAAGTTTTAAGAAGTAATTAAAGTTGATATACTTTAGGAGTGCTAAGCTATTACGTATTCAACGATTATGTAAGTAACCTCTATTTTTTTCACCCTTTCATTAGACACTAAGTAAATTAAATATCAGCCTCTAAATTTTGACTCACATTATGCTAACGTTAGCTAATTAAACTAAAATTTCTATTAGCAATTCTTAAACGTTCATAAAAAGTTATACCAAAATTAAGTTTTTGGATTTTTTCCACTTATTTATGCAAGATTGCAGACGCAATCGTGCTGATAAAGCAACTCAGTAAGCAGCCTATCTTAAAGAATAAGTTGTTCGCTTTTCAAAACACTAATTCGTTTTAGTCTAGCCCTTCTAGCCATAGAGATATAATGGCTTAAAAAACAAAGACTTTTCTAACATCTTCCTTTTTGTTACACCTCTGTAACTCCTCTCTAAAGGTTTAGCATTTCTCTCTCAAAGATTCTTTGCCCCTTATAGCGAAAATTTTCGTTAAGAGGTTATTTTTTATATAAGCTATCGCTTTCAATATCTTTTTAGTTAATTTGTTTTAGAGAAACTGCTTCTAATAATTAAGCTTAGCTTTCTTAATAGCTCTAAGGTATTTATTCTTAGCAAGCAGGTAAACTCTTTTCTATAAGTATAGCGTGTTGTTTTCTTTTTTTACTACTCGCTTGTATTCTTAAAAGGCTCTGTTTAGGATAGCCTTTGTAAGAGTACGTTAGATTATCTATAAGTGCAAGGTAAACAGTAATAATCTAAATAAAGAACTATAAAAGCTAAACAATTAGTTTTTCCACTCCTCTTGTTAGGCCTGTGCTTAACGCTAGTCAAGGGGCAAGAGTAGTTACGTAGCACTGCTAACGTGGCAATAAATTAGCGCAGAGATAAGAAAAAGCTTAAGAAGGCTAGAAAAGTAAAAAGGCCGAGTAGAAGGGCTAAGTAGGCTAGAAGCTTACTCTGTGTGCTTATCGCCTATCTGGAATATGTAGGATAGGAAGGAAAACAAGGCCTGTGGCCGAGTATTAAAGACAATGAGGCTTTAGCTCTTGACAATACCTCCCTCCTTAAAGTAAATTTTATTTCTTGAAGTTTTCCTAATCTTATAGTACCTCTATCTCTTTTCAATTTAAAACTAGTTTCTAAGTTAGTTCTAGGTAATTTTTTTTTTAACTAGGTATTCTTTTCTTCTTTCTATGCTTCTTTCTCCTAATAGGCGCTCTACTCGGTACTCTTCTTTGCTGTTTACTCTAATTAGTAATAGTTTGCTGTCGTCTTGTAGTGAGCTTGGTAAAGAATCTAAAGAATCTAGTTAATTTCTTTATATTATATACTAGATGTATCTTTTTAGGAGTATTTAGCTTTACAGCATTTAGTCAGATCATCTGAAGTACTTTATACCTTGAATTCTTTTAATTAAGTTTCTTACTTAGTGTCTTTATCTTGTAGTAGTCTTTTAGCTTTAACTAAACTCTATTACTTATTCAAAGCTAAGGTGGATATTTTCTTTTTTCATTCGCCTGTTGTTTTTGTTCTTGTTAACATTCTGCTATTGTAGCTTAAGCTAACTTAATAGTTTACTAGAGTTTGTTAGCTCTATTTTCTGCTTTCTAATAGTCCTTCTATATTCTCCTTCCTTAAGGTTAATTCTAAAGTCTATGTTTTACTGTTATCTAAAGAGGGTCTACTTTGTATCTATGTTGTAGAAAGAAAGGCGATATTCTAGTAGATTGTGCTTGCCTTGCTATAACCGCGATCTTAGCTATTCTTAGGTTGTCTTTCTAGTTTATTGAATCATAATTGTAGAAGGCTTGTAAGTAGGCCTGTACCGCAGTTTATTTGTTCTGTAGAACTATTAGTTTTAGGATAATATTCAGAAAATGAATGTTGTTTAGTTTCTAGTAGCTTGTAAAGCTAAGTCCAAAAGTAGCTTACAAACTATATACTTTAATTAGAAGTATTATAGTCTAGTAACTAGTAGTAAGCTACTATAGAATTAATAAATGCTTCAACAACGCTTTCTATAGTAATATTCTTAAGGCTTATTGAAGTTACATATTTACTTCGTCTATTAGTTACTACTATTAGGTTTGTACAACTTTCGCTTTCTGGTAGCCTTGTAACAGATTTAATTAAGAGTTCTTTCTGAATACGCTTAGAGATTAGGAGAGGTTTTAATAATTCTTGTAAGCTATCTCTCTATAGTTTTGATCTTCTATACACTAAGCAGTTTCTCATGTATTACTTTACTATTTAGCTAATAGAATGCTAAAAGTATTCTCTTGCAACTGCTTAATGTAAGGATGCGTTGGGTTGACCAAAGATGCAAGATAAACAGTGAATGAATTAGATAAAGAACTATAGGGAGACTACGTAAAGGTTTTGATATCCAACCCGGATGGTTAGGACTAACCGAGGTCAGGACTAACCGAGGTTATCGGAGGTTTGCCGGGTCAGCTGCTAGTGCTGAGGTAAGAAAAGCCAACGAAGGCCACAGGCCGAGTACTAGGGAACATCAAGGCTTCAGCCCTTTACACTTAATAGGTAAGGTTTCTTTCTAGGTGGCCTAGAGCCTTAGAACAGTAGATCTGATAGATAATTTTAGTGCGTAGAGGTTTATTGTCTAGTACCCACTTTCGACCTTAGTAAAGCAGGTTTCCAAAATCATCTAATTAGCATTTAGAAAGAGAAAGCTTAAGATCTAGCTTTGTTAAGAATTGGCGTTTTCTCTTGCTCACTGCTTTCTAAGCTAGCTAGTAAGTGTTATCCTCTTTTTTAGCTTTGTTCTAAAGCTCCTTTAGATTTAATTGTTCTTAAAGTACTGTTGCTAGATAGCTATTGCAGCTAAAGGTTCTAAAGGTCTCTTTTTCGTCTTGTTCTTCTGTTTCGAGAGCTATTGTAGCAGATAGTTCAAAGACTTGTAGAAACTTTCTAGAAATTTAGTTATTAGAATTGTTTGTAGGCATATCTTGTTGTCTTCGGGATAAGGCATCAGCCCTAGAGTTATTAACTCTAGGCCTATAAGCAATTTCTATGTTAAGAAATTTTCTAAGGAATTAGGTCTATCTTATTAGTCTCTTACTAAGCTGCCTAAGCTTTCTAAAATACTCTAGGTTTTTGTAGTTTGTTGTAACTAAAAAGTTCCTTAAAGAGCGCAGCATAGCATCCTACTTAGATATGTAGTAAATAACTATAAGTAACTCCTTGTTGTGTACTTTGTAGTTGCTTTAAGCGCTACTTATCTTCTTTAAGTAGTACGCTACTAGTTGTAACCTTCTTCAATTGTTGTATTACGGAAACACTCCTGCTACAACGTAACTAGAAGAATTAGTTTCTAGTATAGTTTCTTTATTAAGATCCTATTAAGTTAGTACTAGTTTAGTAACAAACAGCTCTTTTAGCTTATCAAATGCTTCTTACTTTGTTTTTCCCTATTGAAAGGAGACGTTTCTAGTGAGCCTTGTAAGCAGGGCAACTATATTAGAGTAGTTCTTAATGAAGCGTTAATAAAAGTTCGCAAATCTAAGAAAACTGCGTACTTCTTTAACATTTGTTAGTGCATTTTATTCTTAAATAGCTTTTACTCTCTCAAGGTCTTTCTAAAGTCCTTTTCTAGCCTTAATATTAAATCTAAGGAACTTAGTGCTCTGCATATTAAACTCGTATTTCTCAATATCAAAGGTAACTTAGCTTTACCTATAGCTTCTAGAACCTTGTTTGTATTATGTTAGTGTTCTTTAAGCGTGCTATTAGTGTAAATCAATACATTGTCTAAGTAGGCTAAGCAAAAAATGTTAATGTATTCGCGGAGTGTCTAGTTAATATATCGTATAAAGGTACTAGGAGCTTTTGCTATACTAAAAAGTGTAACTAGCTATTTGTCGCATATATCAGCCACGCGCCTCAGCCACGAGGCTTAGGGATTTCACGCCAAGCTTAGATACTTGCATCTAAGCTCTAGAAAAACTTGCTATGCTTAGAGGCATCTCTTTAAGCTTTACAACAGCTGTTATAGACTATAGTATTTCTTTTGTATTTATAAAGCATCTTAGACGCAGATAGAAAGACAGAATTAACTATTTAGTTCTCTTAAACTACTGTTACTAGCTTCTTGTTCTTTATAGTTATAAGCCCGGCGCTTTAAATTGCAGTTGAGATTCTCCCTGCGCAATCTAGAGTACGCTAGCAGTAGTTTAGACCCTCTAATTTGTTTAAATAAACCTCTTAACTTACTAACTAATTGCATGCACTACGATAGCCAGCAACTCCCTGCAAATTACTAACTTAGCACGCCTTTTAGGCTATGCAAGCTAGACTTACTAGTACACCTAGCTAAAGTTTAACGCTAAATCTAAAGGGGTTTAGGAATATGTTGACTTAGAGGCTATTGTAACTGTTAATATATTAACAGAGCTACCTCCAAGGCCTTTAGTGCCTATAAAGAACTCTTTTAAGGAAAAGCTATACCCTATAACAGAAAGCTAAATAAATATCACGTAAGGCACGCAGACTAGGCCGCAAACACACGCGCACTGTAGCACATTTAGGATTAAGTCTACGCAACTATTAACAAGTAGTTACTAGCTCTAATTATAATATGACTTGCAGACAGACTAAGCTAAACTCTTAAAAAGCTTGTTAAGTAATTGCAGCTTAGACTAGCGCTAACAGACACTGTTAAGTAAATAGTAACACGCTAAGAGTACCGTGCAAGCCTTAAAAAGGCAAAGCTTAGTACTATTAAACTACAAGCTTAGTACAACAAGTAGTAAACAAACTAAAAGCTAAAAAGCTAAAGACTTAAAGTAGACGGCGCGCTTACTGTATTGAACTTTCTAGATGCCGTAAGAGCTAAATACTTTCCTAAATAGGCTAGCACTACAAAGTTGCTCTACTAGCAGCACTAGACGCTAAAGAAAGATTATCTTAATTTAAACTAGACTAGTTAAGTATTCTTAAAGATGCTCTACTAGCGCTTAATACGGTTACTAAGCTTAGCTAAATCCTTAAAAGCTTATGCTATATTAAGAAGCTTAAAACCTTGTCTACTAAGACAAAGCGCTAAAGGCGTAAGCTAAAAACACAGTCTTAAATACCTATGTAAACATAACAACGACAGCAGGCATTACTAGAATCTTATAGAATGCTACACACTTCTAGCAGCAATTAAGGCTTACTTGAAAATTTACTACAATGTTAGTAAGGAGAAATTTAAAAAAATACAAGAACACCTATACACTAATTAGTATAAAAAACTACAGGACGAACTTGTTAAAGCAGAATACAAGCTCCCTTAGAAGAAAAAAAGCAAGTTAAAGGCGATCTTCAGTAGTATAGTTACATCCTTAATCAACCTAGCGCTTCTTTAGAAAAACAAGAATCCTAGGATATACTATACAAGCGACTTTAATGCTTATGTACTATTAGGGACCACTATACTAGACAGTAAAGCCGCGTTGCACCTAGTAAACAACAGAGAACTACTTATACTAGGCTCCTTTGTACACGCTAGGGAGGTGAAGACGGTAGAGGCAGGCACTTAGGCCTTCTGTATTAGCAGCTAAGGCACGCGTATTCTACGCTAATTTCTAAGTAGAATACATAGCAATAAGAATAAAAACTTCACGTTTACAGACGTAGCAGTTGTTAAAAGTTTTTATTCAAATATTGTTTTAGAAGATTACCTACATAGAAAAAAGGTCTAGTACTTAGGCCTAGACAATACTCACTGCTAAGGTATACTAGGCAGAAACGTTGTACTAGCAAGGCTTAAACGTTGTTTTAACCTCTTATTCTCTAAATACAAGCTATTATTCTTTTATTTTAAGCTTGTTTTATACGTGATACCTTTAGTTAAAAGCTTATAAGTAACTTATTCAAAAAGTAACTTAAAGAAAATTTAGTATGCCTGCATAGAGCACTTAGGCCTTAAAGCATTGAAAGCACTTGTTAACGCAGCTTAGGGCGTAAAAATTAAAAAATAGCACGTGTTCAGTGCAAGCACTGTGCTCTAATTTAAATAAAACAAGTTATATAAATAAAGCTAAAAGCTCTCTCTTCGTAACTATACTAAAGAATCCCGTGGAACCTATTTAACATGCCTTAATGTCGTTTAAAAGAGCAGTAAATATAAGTAATAAAAACCGCCTTTAGTATCAAGCTCTATATATATATTCTGTAAACAAAATCTTTTTTAGAAATTATAAAAGCCTTTTACTACTTTAAACACACTTTGAAGTTTGTTACAAGCTCTAGATAGTTAAAATTACACAAAATAATAACATTTTAATACTTCTTTAGCAAAAGACGTTGCAGTACTAAGTATAGTGTAAGAAACGCATCATTACTGTTAAGCCTTCTCTACTACATACATATAAACTAAATATAGCTGCTAAAAAAGCAGGCTAAGAGCTAATAAATTAGTCAATTAATATAAGAGCATGCGCAAACTTGCCTAAGAAACTCTAGCTAGAGATTTTTAAAGCTGCGGCCTAGCTTTATAATATAAGTTCTTTTTATGCACACGGCTTGCGCTTACTAAACAAGCACTTTAAGCAATAAAGCAGGAGGTACTTTAGGTACTATAAGCCTAAGCCTCTTAAGAGCCTTACAGCTAACATAAAACTAGATTAGAGCAGTAAATACGCCTACAGCTGCCGCGCCTATTCCTTAAACAAGAATAGAGCAGCTAGACAATACAAGAATAGCTTTAAGAATTTTTTTAAAAGCTATATTAGCTACTTAGTAAGCTACAGAATTTCTAACAAATACTGTATATAAGTTCTAGCGCTTAACTAAGTTATTACAACGCGCAGCGTTATATTTAACAAGATACTGTACAACTAAGAACTAGCTTATATGCTGCCTAGGCAGAACGCAGTCCTTCTAGTAAACACCTTTAATAAAGACAAAATTAGTAATGCTAAAAAAGTGCTTAAACAGCTTACTAGTATTAGTTAAGCAGTAATAACAACACAAGAGAACTTACAGCTAACAAGTAATTAGCTAGTAAAAGAGACTATAAAAGGCCTATTATAATTTCTAATAATTAGTACGCTGACAGCACGTAAGAAGCGTTAGGCTAACGCTTCTTAGGGAATTTGTGCAGGGCAAAAAGGTCCTTTAGGACAGCTACTAACGCCTAAGGCAACGCTAGCGCCTCCTTTACTAGGAGCGCAAATGCTAGGGCAAGGCACCTTGACTTAAAGAGCTACAGGTAGCAGTAATAAGCTGCTTAGCTTCTAGAGATTGCAAACAACTAGTAGATTAAGCTTAACAAACGCGCTAAGACTCTTATAGTCTTGAAGGGGAGTAAGGATTGCTTTTAAGGACGCTTAGCGCGGTGCTAAGAGATTTACAACATTAATTAGAGCCCTTCAAAATTTTCTAGCAAAAAACTTTATGAAAAGAAAATATAGGAACCTTTTGCAAGAAGCTCTTTAAGGCTAGAAAATAAAGACTAACACAGTGTTGACGTAAAGAGTGCAGGTGTATATTGCCTATTATATAACCTCTTAAAGGCTCCTAAGCTTAAGGCACTACTTCTTTAGCCTTGGAACTTTAATAAAGAGTTCATTACAGTTTACACTGTAATCTGAGCAGCTCTTAGAAAGGCTAATTGATTTTAAATGCACTTTAACAATCTCCTAAAGCTTCTAAATAAATAGAAGAACCGCTATAACTACTAGTTGAAAACTTTATTTAGACAGGCTAGTTAAAATGAAATCAATACTCTACTTTTAAAAGGCACATAAATAGAGGAAGAGATTCTAAAGAACACTAAGCCTCTCCCTTTTAAGTAAGTATTTACCTACAAGATTAATAAAAACAGCTACTTTTTTAAATGCAGAGCATAACTTGTAGTAAAAAAACATTTTTAATTGAAACACTTAATACACTTAATATATACAGAAACACTAGCTGCGCAATTTTTAGGCTAGCAATTACTTTATTTTTAAGGTGTCAAAGGTGGTGGTTGTTGTTGTAGTCAAAATAGGGTTCCAAAAAAGTGAAAAGCAGCTACCCTCTACTAATCAATTGCAAAAGTCAAACAAAAGATTATGTGTAGTTAACAAGATTCGAACGGTAGGTAGATAAGGAAAGCTTAGACCACTAAGCAATAATCAGGGTTAATTTTTTTTCTAAAGTACTAAAAAACAACACTAGTTAAAACGTGTCCAACGGCAATTGCCAGCCTATGGCTGACAACAGAATTACAGTAGGATTGCAATAGAATTACAACATAATGCGATAGACGAGGAAAAGAACACGTACGTACTGCAGCAGAAGCCTGCAATACTCTATAAAGCTGCTGCTTCTTACTTTTTAAACAGCACCGCATACAAACAATTCGCATATAATACACTGTACTAAAATATAGCATGCAACCTCTGCAACAAGCATTTTCTTATCCTTAACTCATATTTAAAGATAGGAAGCTTTCCTGTTGTATACCTAGCCCTTAAACTAGTTGAGCTTAAGCTAATTATATAAACACCTAAGTTTATTAAGCATTTACAAACTTAGCCTCTTTAAGACTTTACAATTATATCTTTTATAAGCAACTCTAGAATCCGCAATATTTTTATATACAAAATAAATGTTAAGCCTTAACTTAGCTAGTTGTAGAAGGAATACAAGATCTACAAAGTGTTTGCTAATACTAGCAAAGTACTTAAAATGCTCTGCTTTAGTATCCCTCTCTTCTTGTTAATCGTGCATAGGCTAAGTAAAGAAACTATTAACTAGTTAGGCTAGCTGTTGCATAACGTTAAAATGGCGATAGAGAAGAAAAAGGCAGGAAAGAAGAAGTAGGCGTTCTATCGTCGCATGTATAGGTTAGAAGCAAAGTAATAATAATGCTGCTTCTTTAATTTGTCTAAGAGTACCTAAAAGTAAAGCCTTAATATAAGTAGGCAGCATAGGCAGAATAGGAGCAGGATAGGGCGCGTTAAGTTAGGAGGCAATTTACGTCTTTGTCTTGCTTTTCTTTGTTTCTGTCTAGATATGCTAGAGCGACACACTAATTGCGTGCCGGCAATGCTAATCAAGGGGGCATAAGCTCGGATACTTGTTGTTAGCAATAAATCTTTTTTTATACTAAAAAGGTGTCTACAAAATGTGTGGTCGCATTAAAAGGTTGTCTCAAAAGGCCGAAGCCAAGCAATTACAATTACAGCTAAGTTTAATATAAATATACAGCAGCCTAACATAGTAAGCGCCTTTCTTAACACATGTATTAGCAATAGAATAATTGTTTTATATAACTTACTAGACAGTTACAAGCGCTTAAGCAAATGCACTAAGCTTAAGAGAGCTTTGTACAGTCTAAAAGACATGCTATTATTATAATATAACAAGTAGTTAAGCACACTAAAAAAGCTTAGCCTGCAGGCTTTAGCTAAAGAGCTATACTTGTTATTTTCTAAGGAGCGCTTAATACTTCTACTATTTTATATAAACCATATATTCCGTATATATTACTAAAACTACCAAACTAAGGCCTAAAAGCTCTTTTATTCTATTAAAGACACCTACAAAGTTAAGAATAAAGAAAAAGCTAGCTGATTTCTAGGAATAAGGATTGTTAAAAACTGTAAGAAGCGTACAGTAGCGCTACTACATAACACTTATTTCAACCAAGTCGCTAAATACTTTAGTTTAGACGCTTTTAGCAGGTTCTCTAAAACTTTCCTACTTTTAGAGAAGCTAGTTAAAAATCTCGAGGAGGCCCTAAAGCCTTAAATTAAGGCCTGCTAGAAGCGCGTTAGCAGTGCGCTGTACACAGCTATTAAACTGCGTCCTAACGGTGCCTACGCAGTTTCTAAGCTCTCTTACTTTCTTACTAACTTTTTAGAAGCTTACATAAAGGCTGTAAATTATCTTACATAATACTTCTACTATAAAAGGCATGAGGGGATCACATACAGCAATAACAACAGTAAGGAGCCTACTCTATATAAGGACGCGTCTTTTGCGGATAATTTAGAGACTTGTTAGTCTTCTTAAGGCTATGTATTATGTTCTTTAAAGAACTAATTATTTAGAAAGCAGCTTATTAAGCTACAGTAATAACTTTAACTACAGAAGCTGAGCTTCTTGCGTTAAAGTATATAGCACAAAAGTCTATAGCGCTTAAAAAGCCATCTAATAAGCTTAAACTTTTAGTTTTAAGAGCCTAAAGAATCTTCTGCAACAACTAGCAAACTATACACTTAGTTGTTAAAGAGTAAGAGAGGATTACTACTAAGCTCTGTTATATAGATATATACAACATGTAGCTCTGCTAAAAGCACGCTAAAGGCTTGTTTTAGATCAAGTATTTGCTAATAGCTAAAATACTAGCTAACAGACGTACTAAATGCTTGTTAAGACAAAAGCTTAAGCCCTTTAAGATACTTATTAATATCAAATGCGTATCTTACAGGAGTTAATAAATACAAAGTATAAAAAAAAATGACAGATATTTTATTGTTAAGGTACATTGAAGCTCTACTTCTAGAATACTAATAAAATTCTAAGAAGACAACCCTCTTTTAATAGGTTTCCAGGTTACTAGGAGATCTATTAACTTATCTAATAGCTCCTTAACGGGCAGACGACGCGCAAGGAGACAGTTAGAAGAGCTAGCAGGCTTATTTTAGTTGTTTTAACTCTCCTCCTTACTACTAATGTCCTCCTTAAACTACTTCTCCTTGGCCGCTTTCTTTAGAAGAGTGCGGACAGTAGCTTACAGGCTTTTTAGCCTGCTTACTCCACAATTTTTTAGTATAAGAAGCTTAAAAAAAATTAAAAAAGAGCTTATAACAGCGCACTTTACTAGAACTTAGCAAAAAACTTTTTCGCTAAAGAAACAGTCATTTACAGGCTTTAATTATTAGCAGAAGCTTAAAATTGAAGAGAAAATCATATACAGAACTTTGCAGGTCTTTTTATGAAAGTATTGCTAGCAGCACGCTCTAGAGCTAGAGGCCTTAGTCTAATAAGCTCTATCAGAGCTGCTAGACAAAGCGCTCTTAACGCACTTTAGACAAGGCATGTTGTAATACGCACTAGGTGCGCTTTAACAACTAGGGGTTGCTGCTAAGGTCTTACGCCTGCAAGCAGTCTTAACTAAGGTTTTAACCTTGCCTACACGCCCTTTAGACATACAGGCTGGTGCTGCACTTAAAGCAGCACTAGTCGCCTCTACGCGAGAAGCGCGTTTTGATAGGGGCGGCCGCACCTCCGGCGAGGGCGAGGGCGGCGAGGGCGAGGGCGCGGGCAGCGGCGCGGGCGGCGGCAGCTTTTTGTAGTTTTAACTTCTGTATAAAGTTAGTACAGAGGGGTGACAAAAAGAAAAACGAATGAACAAAGTGATAGTTTTCAATTGCTAATTACTAATTAACAAAATAAGCTAGTCTAAAAAGAGTTAGTGATTTAAAAAGCCAAGAACTTCGCCTTAAAGTTAGGCTACTAAGTAAGCAGATTAGTCAGCACTAGTACGCACGCTAATTAACTTGAAAACAGAGAAAGAAAAGCATAAAATTAGAACTTATCGTTTCTAATTAGTGAGCGTATCAAGATTTCTAAAAATAGACTAAGTTTAATTAGATGACGTGAGTATTATGTGAGCCAGTTTTAACTTATAGTTTCTTACTTACTTAAAGTTTAATTAGCAATTTAAAAAAAAGCAGGTTGCTTAGGTAAGCAAATAGTCTAAGATAGATTACTAATCTTTTTCTATATAGTTTTCTCTTTCTATCTCCAATTTTCTTTTTTTGAATTATTACTACAATGTCTCCTCAACTTTCAAAGTTAGAAGAAAACGTTTATATCTTATTTACACAAAACCAATCACTTTCCTCTATTAGTACTATACTAGAAAAGCCTCCTAGTAGTATTTATAATACTATTCAACGTATTTGAAAGAAAAACAACAATCTTTTACCTACTTTTACGCCTACTATAGGCCGCCCTACAAAGATTACAAAAAGAGTAACAAGAGCTGTTAATAGAGACTTAACTAGAAGTCCTAAAAAAACAAATGAGCGTATATTAGACGAAAATAGTTTAAGTCTTTCTACTAAAAGCCTCTAACGCTTACTAAGAGAGGAGAATTACTCTGTTAATACTTCTAAGAAAAAACAGCTTTTAAACGAGAAAAAAGCCCAAATTCGTCCAATATACGCTAAGGAGAGACTTACCTATATTAACAATATAAAATTTAATAGAATTATATTTTTTGATGAGTCAGCTATTGAGCGTGGGCACGGTGCTAGGACAGAATATTGCCGAAAACGTCGAAATAAGCGTCTCGGCAAGGAATGTGTCTCTACAACCAACAGAAGTAGGTTTAAAAGTATTGTAAATTACTTAAAAATTATTAACGATATAAATTATATATCTAGTATTTCAAACTATTTTTAGAAAGCTTACTAATTAATCTATAGGCCGAGATATTTCTATCCAAGTTTAGGAAGCAATTTAGATAGAAGAAAGATCACAATTAGAAGTTATTAGGACGCCTGAAACTATTACATCTTTTAGTAATACAAACTATCTTAGTGAGATGCTAATACCAGTAGTAAAACCTACTATCAAAAAGGTAAGTTAACTATACTGTTTTCTCTTATTCTAAGTCCTATAACTTTATATTTCATCAATATATTTAATATCTTTCTTGTTCCTTCTATAGGTCTTACTAACTATTATACAGGATGGAAGTTTCAGCAGGATTATGCTAAGATCCATAAAACTCCACAGGTTTTATCCTAGTTTTCTAGAAACAAGGTAGGTCTTTTTGAGCATCCTCCTTATAGTCCGGATTTAAACCCTATTGAAAACGTTTGGGCTTTGTTAAAAAATGCTTTAACTAAAAGGCCTACTTCCTCATTAGGCGTAGGTAGTAACGAAAAAAGTATAGCAAAGTTTATAGAGGCTATATTGAATAAGTGGGATCTGATACCTCAACAAGCGATAGATAACTGTATTTTGTCTTTAACCAGGCGTTATAAAGACGTAAAAGAAGCTAAAGGCTGGTACACTATGTATTAGTAATCAATATTAGCTTTTATAATTATAAAAAACAAAAAAATACGCTTTCCTTTCTAACATTTTATGTCATAATTCAGAAATTACTTAACTAATAGCTATTAATGGTTGAAACTATTTATTTGACATTAGAACCTTGTAGCTATTTTGATACTGTCAATGAAATGATATCATTGATTATGATTGTCGTTTTTTGGGTACTCAGTCTCACTGCAATAAATCGCCAATAAGATGCTGACTAAGCTGCCTACTAAGTAGCCCTACCTTAAGAGGAAGTTATTGCCTTTCTAAATCACTAACTCTTTTTAAACTAGCGTACCTGGTTAACTAGTTATCAGCAATTGAAAACTACAATTTTTTTCATTCGTTTTTCTTTCTGTCACCCCTTTGTAACTAAACAAAAAAAATGCTAAAATAGAGCTAGAAGCTGCGCAGGTGTATAGAGTAACCTGTAATAGCTTAAAGAGCTTTATAAGAGTATAGTAGAACCTATAAAAAGCAATCAGCATTGCTTTCGAAGGATTTTAGCAAGTTGCTAGGTAATACTTATAGCAGCTATAATAGTGTTAAATACTAAGCTTAAGAGGCTAAAAAATTTGTTATTGTTTAGCACCTTGCGCTAAGCCGCGCGTGCGCATCGCGTTATAAGACGGGCTATTACTACATAGAGCTCTGTACAGCTAACTAAAGTCTTAGTTACTTAAAGAGTGTGTTGTATATATTAGCTACCTGCCTTAGCTACAAGGCTCTAGGCCTAAACGTTAAGGCCTGTGCAGCTTGCGCAGGCTAAGCGCCGAGGCTTAGAGCCTTTACGCTAAGGCTTAGAGATTTTACGCCAAGCTTAGATACTTGCATTTAAGCTCTACAAAACACTTGCCGTGCTTAAAGGCATCTTTCCAAGCTCTATAACAGCTGTTACTAACTACAGTATTTCTTTTGTATTTATAGAGCGTCTTAGACGCAGATAGAAAGACAGAATTAACCATCTAGTTCTCTTAAACTACTGTTACCAGCTCCTTGTTCTCTACACTATTTATATAATTTAAATCTTATTCTAAAAGCAGTCTTCTATTTATCTCCTGTGTTAACTCTAATTTTGTAGAAGGCTGCAGAGACGTTGATCTTAGTAAACTATTTCGCCTTAGCGATATTGTTGAGCGTCTTCTAGGTTAACAGCGAAGAATAATAATTCTTTTTTATAATAGCGTTAAGAGCTCGGTAGTTAACGCAGAACTGTAATCCTCCTTTAGGTTTTCTAGCAAATAGGACTATAGAAGAGGCTGCAGAGTTGCTAGCTCTAATCTATCTCTTATTTAATAGAGATAAAAGCTCCTTGCGTAGGACTAAAAGCTCTAGTCTACTTATACTGTAAAGAGGACCTTAAGGAGGTTTTTTTTCCTTTCTATTTTTATCTTTTTGTAACTTAATCCAGTGATTAACCTTAGATCCGCGTAGAGGTGGTAGTGCAGAAGCAGTTTTTAACTTAAAAATCCAAGCCATGTGTTACAGAGGCGTGACAAAAGAAAAAGATATCAAAAAAGTTATAGTTCTCAAACCTTTATTCCTCTACAACCAGAAGGGCTATACCCAAAAAGGTTAGTTATATAAAAAACCAAGATCTTTCTTTTTAAGTTATGCCACTTAGTAAGTTGCTTAGTAAGCACCCCTGCGCTCAATTTTCGCACTGAAAATAAAGATAAAAAGACTTAAGAATAAACCACAAAATTACTTTTTTTTTAAAGGTATAAGAATCGCTATAGAGTATATATACTAAAAAATAATAGTTGAAATCTTTTGTGTGTGGTTTTGAAGGTAATTGTAGAAAGAACTATTAAGTTGTGATAAAGAGCTTGTTTTTAAGGTTTTATCCAGATAAATAACAAAAAAAGCTTCCTAATACTCAGTGTACCAGCCTTCAGCTTCCTTGAAGTCTAAATAATGCCTTAGTAAAGATAAAATACAATTCTCAATCGCCTTTTGAGGTAATTAATCCTATTCCTCTCTTATAGCAGCCTCAAAGGCTGCTATAATGCATTTACTATTTCCTGTACCTAAAGAAGTAATAGGCCTTTTAGCTAAAGCGTTTCTTAGCAAGGGCCACACGTTTTCTATAGAATTTCAATCGGGACTTTAGGCAGGATGCTTAAAAGCGATATCCTATTTTTAGAAAACTAAAATAAAACTTCTAGAGTTTTATGAATCTTAGCGTTATTCTGCTGAAATTTCTAGCCTATATAGAGGTTAGTTGCCAGAAATAATAGGTTGTTGAAACTAACAGAATAATAATAATATATTTAATAATAATTGTATTATATTAATAAGTAATTGTGTGTTGTTCTGTTGATCAATTTGGTAAATTACGGGTGCCTTTTTTTAACTGAGGGACTTTTGGCGGCGCTAGTGCGTTAAGCGTCCTGTAGCGCCACCCCCTAACTACCCTTCCTGTATCCTTTGTTCAGTCTGTCCGGCCTACCAATCACCTTACCGACCTCTTAATCAATTGCGCAAATCTCCTAAATCTAACACACCCCCTCAGCTTAAACGTAAGAATTAAGCTAACAACCTCTTGCGTTTGTTAATTACAAATCTATGGCGTTAAGACAATTAGTTATTAATCCTAGAACAGCCTCTAGTTGTGGTTAGTTGCCTAGGTCAATTAATCCTATTTGTTGTAGGAATCTTGGCTATTGATCAGCTAGTAAGGGTTTAGTAAGTCTGTCGGCAAGCATCTTGCTTAACTCTACGTAGATTACCTTAATTACCTTGTTCTGTACTTCTTGCTTAAGCTAGTAATTATAAATATTAACGTGTTGCAGCTTTGTAGTCAACTAGGACATCTTTTTTAAGATTGATTAGATTGTCTGCAGGTTATTGCACTGTATAGTAATAGTTTAGTTAACTATCTAAACTTATAGCTTAGTAAGCAGCACCTAGATAAACATAGCTTCTTTAGCAACCTATAAGAGCGCAAGTAGTTTAGCTTTAGTTATTAAGGTTGTAACTGTATCTCGTTTGTTTACTTTCTAAGCTATTAGTCTGCTAAACAGTTTAATTACGTATCCTTAAGAGCTTTTCTAATTAAGTGTATTTTTAGCAAAAAAGGCGTTGCTTGTAACAACTAAGTAATTATGTCTGATAAATTGCAGTGCGAGCGTCTAAGTACAGTTAAAGTAAAGAAGTAGGCGATTAGCTGCTGCTTAATAATCAGGTGTAGAGTTTGTAAGAAATTGCCCTAAGCGTAATACTGCAAAAGCTGTGTTAGGTCTTGTATTAACTGCTGTAAAAAAGAGTGCTCTAATCTTTTGTTAGTATAAGTTAACTTCTCTAGGCGTCGCATAGCTATCTTAGGGCAGTAGCTTAGTTTTGATTGTTGGGATGTTACACTTAATTAAGTAGTTGCTTACTGATTAAGTAATCTTCTTAATATAAGCTAATTAGGAGATCTAGATCTTGCGTTGTAATTAATCTCTGATTAACTTTATGCCTAGGAACTAATGCAGATCGTCTTCTCTTGTTATACCGTACTTCTTTTTTATATCTTTAACAGCTGCTTATGCATTTAATCTTTACTTCTTTTTGTACATTATAATAATATTGTCAACATAAAAGAACACAAAACTCTTGGAACAATTTATGCAGCATAGCTTATATAAGATAGCAGTAAATCTACAGTTTTAGAAGTAAGTAGTAAAGTCTTGTTGCTAGAGTAATAGCGATATTTAGAGGCTCTAAGGAGCTTTGTTAAGCTTTAGAATTATTCCCTTCTTTGCGTATCTACGCGGCATGTTTATGTATACTAGCTAATTAATCTGTGCGTGTGCAAAAGCGTTAGTAACGCTATACTGCTTAAGTTTGAAGTTAAATTAGGCAGCAATTATAAGCGATAATTAGAAGAGTTGACCTACTAACGCAGCGGCGTAGGTCTCTTAAGCAGTAACGTTGCGCTGTTACTTATCTTATACAACTAGGCGCGCTTTGCACTTAATAAACTAATAATTTTTATCAATCTTGTAGTTATATACCTACATAAACTTAGATATTTAGGTGTTAGTTAGTTGTGCATCTTGCGTTGGGACTTCGAACTATAAGTTTAATTGCTTGTGGCTTACAAGGTAATTCTCTTTAGCCCTTTTAAACAACTAGTAGAATATATAATTCTTTTTTATTTAATCTAAACTTAGCGGTAGCAGGAGCTTGCTTATTAAAAGCATTTAGTTATGTTCTTAGCTTTTAAGCAATTAATTAACTGCTGTGCGATTAAGTTTTTTGTTGTTTAATTGTTTAACTTCTCCTGCTCTTGCACCTGCTATAAACGCTAAAGCCTATAAGTCTGTCTAGTTTTTCTAAAAGGTTTTACTAATAAATCTTACTCCTATATCAGCTCTGTGTAGATTAGAACACTCGCTACAGCTAGTACTTAAGAGGTATTTAGGCCTAGGGTTTAATAGCTGCGCAAGGGCGACGATCTAACTCTTAAAATTAAGAGGATTATCCACACGCCTAATGCTCTCTGCTGTAAAGGGCTGAAGCCTTGATGTTCCCTAGTACTCGGCCTGTGGCCTTCGTTGGCTTTTCTTACCTCAGCACTAGCAGCTGACCCGGCAAACCTCCGATAACCTCGGTTAGTCCTAACCATCCGGGTTGGATATAAAAACCTTTACGTAGCCTCTCTATAGTTCTTCATCTAATTCATTTCACTGTTTACCTTGCATATTTGGTCAACCCAACGCACCCTTACATCTGCTATTATAAGATAAGTTAAAAGGGCTACTAGTAGAGGCGTTAGCAGGGGTAAATGATAATCTACTTATACCTTTCTTCTGCGCAAATTATATTAATTAGTTGTTTCTTCTTGTATAGGCCTTTTATTGAAGAACTTATTTTTATGAAAAATATATGTCTCTTCTTAGTTATTTATAATCTCTATGGGAAGTTCTACAATCCTAATCTATGCCTTAATCTCTTTAAGGGTGCTATGTATTAAGTTATTTATTACATCCCTCTTATTTTTAGTAAATGTTAACTTTTTGTTTAATATTACATTGTGTGTATTAATTACTTTAACTATAGTTAGTACTTATACATGTAAGAGGCGGGCCTACTAGGCCTTGCATGCAACTACACACGCCGACCACTTAGCCAAAAGGCTGGCACAAGACAATAGAGCGTCTAATTGTCTTGCGTAGTTGATACTTATAGTCTGCCGCCACGCGGCCCGCGGCTCGTAAAGTGAGGTGTACAACCGAGGTACAACCGAGGATCCACTCTGGGCTTCAGCCTATCACAATACATAGTAAATGTTTTTAGATTAATATCTAACGAAGTATTTCATTTAGGCCTTAAGATTAAGCTGCTGTAGTTTACGCTTGCCGCGCTTTATATTATTTGTTATTGCAAACGCCTTGCACCTGTATACTTGTAAGTAGCCTTAGTATAGCTTGCGTAGTAAGGTAACAATCCTGTTTTCGTATACATTATGCGTAAAGAACTCTTGATATAGTAATCTCTATTAATTTGCGTATTGCAGTGTTTGAACATAAAGATATACAGCTGAATTGATAATCTTAGGCTACAGTAGCTATAGTAGGTTAACGTCTAGTAGCATTGCTTGTGCTTTATTCTTAATTATACCCTTTAAGCGTTCTGCTCTACTGTGTTGTGCTTAGGTATTAAGGGCAGAAGGCTTAAGTTGCATGCTGTGGGACTTAGCTTAACAAGTGTGGGAGCTGAGAAGGGTCAATTGCTTGGTCAGGAGGAGTAGAATGAGTGTATTGATCAACTAAGTGCTACAACAAAGTGAGCAATAACTACTAAAGAGGAATAAGACAATCTGGCCCGTATATATAGGCGCTAGCGCGATCGTCACGTGTTTAGCTTACTAGGATCACCTGATTAACATGGCGATCTACATGTTGCGCACGTTAATACTCCAACACACCTTTTAGGTTAGTAATATACTATTGATCTAAGCTATAAGCAACCAGGCAATTGTTAAATTAAAGTTGTTAACTAAGAAGTCCCTCGATAATTATAGCTCCTATGCCTAATCTTTTGTTATTGTAGTGATGCTGCTTGTTAATGTTTTGGTTATTTTAGAAGTCCTAATATCTAAACATTAGATAGACTTTAAATATCGCGTAATTAGTTAGTGCGCAGCGTCTACAACAATATTAATTGCGTCTACTACCCCTCTAAAACTTTTGTTCTTAACCTTATCTTAATATTAATTACTAAGCTTTTCTAGACTATCTTAACTACTATGACTAACATAATAAGAATTATTGCTTTATTGTTTTTTTACTCATTAGCTGCTAATTTTTCTGTGTAGTCTGCCTCTAGTAATAACAAGCGCGAGCGTTAATTAGGAAGCTGCTGTTATTAGCGTGATAATTGCTTAAATAGCAGTAATTAGCAACGTAAAAACAGTGCTAAGTATAAGCATTACGCGCGCTGAAGCTTGTTTAACAATAAAATTTAGCAAGTAGCTAATTTTTAACATAATAAGAGTTAGTTACTGCTGCCTTTTAATTTATATGCTTACTATAAGACATCTAGTGGCTCTGCTTAAAAGCCAATTGCCTTACTTGCTAAATCAAGTCTGCTGTTAAGTCCTTTATAAGATTTTAATTTATATTAAAGTCTAACTAAACAATTAAGCTAGCGCAAGGGCAAGGCTTCTTAAAAGCTGATGCAAAAGTCTTAGCAGCTTACTGCTTAAGCAGCAACGCACAATTAGCAACATAGCGACAGCAATAGCCTATATACTTTTTTAAGCTGCCTACTAGGCGCAACGCCCCTCTCTCTACTAAGAAAAAGGCACTTAATAGCTTTTTAAAGATTGCTGCTAAATTACTCTACTTTTATTTTCTGCCTTGTAAGCGCTGTATAAAAAAATACTAAATAGTTTGTACACTAAATATTACTTTAATTGCATTTAGAGTAGCAGTTAGAGTAGCTTACGCTGTAGCAGTTACTCGTCTTACACCTGCTATACAGTTAATATTAATCTTGCCTAGTAATTTATAGCTATATACAAAAATAAAAAAGTAAGTTTTTAATTCCTTAAGCTCTTTGCTTAAGCTGCTAACTTATTATTAAGGATAAAATTATAATAAGCTGTACTAAGCTTTGAAAGCTTAAATGCTTAAAGACATTATTACTTGCCGCATAAAGATTAATAGCAGCGTTATGTCTATCAAAAAACCTTCTGCGTAGAAACCTCCTGTTAATAATTATCACGCTTAACCCCTGCTGCCTGCTCCCGCTCCTGCTCCTGTAAGCGTTTTTAATCTAAGGTATAATGCTAAGGATTATTTTTGCTAGACACAGCCTACTTAGCAAGTTACAAGTTTAAATAAAAGTTGTCTATATAAATAAGAGCTTTATAATACGCAGCCTTATGCTGCGTACGTTCTAAGTTAACCTGCGTGGCAGCTAGCTCAACAGCCAGCATATAATTAACAACAGCAGTAATAGCAGCAGCCTTAACAACAGCCTTTTTAGCAATTGTCTCTTTAAGAACAGCATGCTTAAGGAATGCTGCCCCCGCCTGTTCTGCATAATTGCCCTTAAATTCGCTGTCCTAATTGCTATACAACCTATATATATAGGCGCGATTATTACGCTAAGGTAAAAAGGCGATTATTTTATAATTTTATGTATAGAAGAAATAGATTAGATTCGCGTTGCTATGCTGCTTACCTCTAGACTTTTGCTGCTTGAGCTAGGCTAGCTTATGATGCTCTTAAGCTCGCTAAAGCTAAAAAAGATAAGTATAATCTAATAATAGAGTTGAGCTATTATAAGGACTTTAATGCTTATTAATAAGCTTGTTCCTAGATTTAGTTTTCTGCTTGTCTAGCTTACGTTCTCCCGCTTATTCTAAGCAATTAAGAGGAAGCTTAGCCTAGTATATAAATGTTGCTGCTTAATACAAATTCTCTTGCTTGTTAATTGTTATTGCTTTTAATTAAGTGCTTAACTTGCTGTAAGGGTGCGTTGGGTTGACCAAAGATGCAAGGCCTAGTAGGCCCGCCCCTTACATTACAATAGAGCACCCTAGGGTCTAAAGTCTAGAGGGGTTGAGAGATTGAGGGGTCGATGGTTCGAGTCTCGACCTAGCTCAGAAAACCTAGCTTAGGTAAACCTGGCTCAGCGATGACTTTGGCTCACACGTGGTGGCGTGGGGGCAGCGCAGTACTTATCTAGCGGGGGGGTATTGTGATAGGCTGAAGCCTAGAGTGGATCCTCGGTTGTACCTCAGTTGTACACCTCACTTTACGAGCCGCGGGCCGCGTGGCGGCAGACTATAAGTATCAACTACGCAAGACAATCAGACGCTCTATTGTCTTGTGCCAGCCTTTTGGCTAAGTGGTCGGCGTGTGTAGTTGCATGCAAGGCCTGGTAGGCCCGCCCCTTACACTTGCTAAGAGTTAAGTAAATGCTTAAACTTCTTAAACTGTTGTTAGGTAAGCAACTTAGTTAATTTATTAGCTAGCAAACTTGCTGTTTCTAAGTATTTAACTTAAAATAATTCTTTAGGATGTTTTTGCTGCAGCCACATGTTTTGTATATTTACATGCCTTGATTAAGTGCTAATCTGCTTGTTTTTTTTAACTACAAGCCTAATTGTTTGTTAGTTATTACACTAAACTGTCTAGACGTCTCCTAGATTAAGAGACAGCTTGCGAAAGAAGTGCTTAAGGGCTATAGCCTCCTTAGTAGTGTGCTTAAGGGCAAGCAGCTTAGCCTTAGTAGTTAGTGTAGTTAGTGTAGTCTGCCAAGCTGCCTTCTAAAATATTAGACTACTATATAGAATAGCTATATAACTATAAGATAATTAATAAGTTTCCTAATGATCTGCAAAGGAAGCGTTGCCTGCAATTGTTAGGTCTAGGCTATTAAAGTTTTTATACTAGATCGCGTCCTATTTTGTCTAATAGAGATACATAATTACCTGTTTAACAGCTTTTATTTACTAACTACTAAGGTTTGTAAAGGAAGTGTAAGAGCTTTAAAATTAAGTAAGTAATATCTAGTCGCAGCATAATAGCTGTGTACAGCACTAATCTAACTTCTTTTGAGTAAGCCTTAATCTCTTGTTCAGTTGCTTTGCTAGTGTTCTTAATTAGCTCCTCTGACGGCAGTAGAGTCTTTAGAAAGCTACTATTCTCTAGCTTTAACTTCTTTGTACTCTTATTAATATAAATATTATGCACAAGCGTAATTGTTTACTTTTTGTAATTTCTAATTACCTAAATACTGAGAAACTACTTAACTAATTCTTATTTCTGTATCTTATACTTGTTCATAATCTTTAACTAAAGATTTATTACCTTCTGCTTTTAATTTTTTGCAACAAGCAGTAGAATATAATCTATATAAAAAAAAACTAGAATCCTCTTATCTTACTTAAAGAATAGGCAGGGCTCCTCTAGTAAGGCAATTAGTCTAATCTCTTTTAGTAATCTTAAGAACTTCTTATGCTACAACAGTAGCAAGTCTTGCAATTTATAAATTGCGCAGTTAAGCTGTACACACTTTCTAAGCTTCTTAAAGCTATCTAGCATCTTACAGATTACTCAGTTATCTGCTGCAATTAATATATTAAGGAATGCTCCTACAACATTATATCGCTTGATTTCTAGATTATTCTTAGCAGTAATAGCTATTGCTGCTTAGAAGGACTGAGCTGCTAATGTAGCAGCGTATGTTAAGTTAATTAAGTCTTTTTCTTCAAGATTACCTCTTACAACAATCTGCGCCTTGCATTTAAGAAAGAAGCTGTTTTGATTAAGCTTATAAGTATAAACCTATTTTATAGGTATTAGTTGATTATTTGCTTTTTTTAATATCCTAGTCTAAGTCTTATTTTTACTTAACTAATTAATCTCTTTTCTGTAGGCATCCTTAAACAAAGCCCTTATAGAATGCCTAAGTAACTGCTTTTATAAATTTAGCAGTTTAGGTAGATTGTTGCAATGCTGTTAAGCATTTCCTACACTTAGCTTATGCTTAGTAAGCAAAGCTGCTATAACTATATAATCAAGAGTCTTATAGCTTACTTAGTTTTCCTAGGTTGCTTGCAAATCTAGAAGGTAGGTATTATAAAAGTCGCTTAATAATAGATTCTTATAATCTGTAATTAATGCATTAATACTACCTATGCTTCTACTTTCTAGTTAATTATCAGGATTTTAGGTTGCTTTTTTACACTTACGCCTGCTACCTAGCTTACGTAGTAGAAGATAAAAATTTGTAAGCTAATTTAGACTTTTGCCTGCAATTTATGTACTATATTTTATAAGCAAAGGTTTAGCTTATGATTGCTTACCCCCTCTGCTGTTTTAGGCCTAATATTTTAAATTTAAGGATAATTCACGCCCTGCTATCCTGCTTACCTAAGCAGGTGTTCTATTACGACAAGCTGGCGCGTTAGAGTCTTCGGGCACAGACTGTTAGACTAGTAATAAGTTATTAGGCTTATAAAAAGAAGCTCTTTACTTCTAAGTATCAATAGATTAGCTTCTTTTAGCAAGCGCACTGCTGTTTAACTATTAATAACCCTGCGATTGATTGCGTTGTCGCTCCTTAGAGTCTCTAGTTTAGGAGTCGGTTCTAGAGTAGCAAGACTAGCATATTGCTGCTAAACTAAGCAAGTTCTTGATAGTGCACTAGCCTTGTGCTCTATTTGCTTAGCGTCTTCTAATCTACTTTTGTCTTTAGTAGGCAGGCCTTCTTTACTGCTTAAGATAATAACTAGATTACTTTGAAAGTTTTTAATAGTTAGCTGTATATCCTAATCTGCCCTTTCTAGAAGAGGCGAGAGGTCCAAGTCCTCTCCTAGATCAACTAGCTCGCTATTATAAAGGATCTTTACAATTTTAAGTGCTTAATCTCTTAGTAGCTCTTCCATGCAACTTCCTTTGTAGAATTAATGTTTATTAAAGGTTACATTACAAGTAGTAATTACCTAATTAAGTTTTAGTACCTATATATAGTATATGTTAGAGGCATAATAATTAACTAAATAACTAGTATTGGCTTCGGCCTTTTTAGACAACCTTTTAATGTGGCCACACATTTTGTAGACAACTTTTTAGTAAAAAAAAAAGATTTATTGCTAAAGACAGGTATCCGGGCTTATGTCCCCTGTTTTAGCATTACTAGCACGCAATTGGTGTGTCGCATGTTTAGACAAAAAAAAAGCAAGACAAAGATGCAAATTGCCTCTTAACTTAATACGCCCTATCCTGCCTAGTTTTATCGCTTTACTGCCAGGCGCTCTTATATAAAGTAAAGCAGCAACACTATTATTGCCTTGCTTGCTGAATTATAGACACGACAATAGAAAGCCTACTTTTTTTTTTCTGCCTCTTTCTTCTCTATTGCTAATTTAACGTCTTGCAATAGCTATTTAAGCTAGATTCCAGTCTTTGTACTTAGCCCTTGCACAATAAACAGGAAGAGAGGAATACTAAAGCAATAAATTTTAAGTACCGCACTAGTATTAGTAAATACTCTAGAGATTGTGTATTCCTTCTACAACTAGCTAAATTAGGGCTTAATAATTTTTTTGTATATTGGGACATTGTAGATAAAGAACTTATTTAAGATTTTTATCAACTTAGAAGTCTAGCTAGGTAGTTAAGTTTTAAAATACTTAATAAATTTAGGTGTCTACATAAGCAGTTCAAGTTAGACTAGATTAGGTGCTAGGTAAACAGTAGCAAAAAATGCTTTTTTTAGAAAAAAGCCTAGAATAAGGAGACGCTCGCCGCAGAGGTTGTACGCTATGTTTTAGTACAGTGTATCATATGCGAATTGTTTGTATGCGGTGCTGTTTAAAAAGTAAGAAGCAGTAGGTAAGAAGCAGCAGCTTTATAAAGTATCGCAGGCTTCTGCTGCAGTACGTACGTGTTCGTTTCCTCGTCTATTGCATTATGTTGCAATTCTATTGCAATCCTACTGTAATTCTGTTGTCAGCCATAGGCTGGTAATCGCCGTTGGACACGTTTTAACTAGTGTTGTTTTTTGGTACCTTAGCAAATTTTTTTAACCCTACTTATCGCTCGGTGGTCTGAGCTTTCCTCCTAGAACTCATCCACCTACCGTTTGAATCTTGTTAACTACACACAATCTTTTTTCTTTGGCTTTTGCGATTGATTAGTAGAGGGTAGCTGCTTTTCACTTTTTTAGGACCCTATTTTGACTACAACAACAACCACCACCTTTGACACCTTTAAAAAATAAATAACTAGTATAGCCGTGAGGATTAACTTTAAATTATTGACAATTGCGCCTAGCTGCCTTCTTCTTGTTTAAAGGATAAGCTCAGCAGCTATAGGCATAAATTCCACTCTAGTCTAGGCGTAGATTAGCAGTCTAGTGTCTAATCTTAGGTAGTTAATAGTATTAGAAATATTTCCTAAACTTTTCTTTAAGCACCTAGTTATGGGATTAGTAGCTATAGATCTTAGTAGGGCTTATTCAATATAAGTAAGCGGCTGCATTTATAATTACTAGCTAAAGCTTAGCTAGTAGATTAGCGCTCGTGCGCATCTTAATAGCCTTTATAATTAGCTCTTGCCTAGCTCTCTCCGCCAAGCCATTAGGCTTATAAGTATATAGCAGTGGCGTTTTAATTACAATCCCTTTCTTTATTGCCTTTTTCTTGTATCTTAAATGCCCTCTCTAAAGTAGTATAGCAGTAGTGTTATCTTAATAGATCTTTATAATCTTCTGCTAATATTTCCTTTCAAATCTTGCAGCGAAGCCTTTAATTACAGGCATAATATTGCTTAGTGTCTTTAACTAGATATTGTAATTATACAGCTTGCCTAAGTAATTCTTCTTAATAATTAACGCCTATTTCTTAAGCAGCTAACTATTTAGGAAAATAAACAGATCTTATAAAATCCTGTAAAAAGTTGTAGTAATCTTTCTCTTAGTTGCTGTAAGACTACTTATAAAGTATAAGCTGTTGCGCAGTAATTGCATTTAGATGGCTTCTTGCTAGTAAATTTAACATTCTGCGCTAAGCAGACTAAGGCTTTAATAGCTTGTTGTCCTAAGTGTTCTAATTGTTAATGCTATAGGTCTCTATCACTAGTACGCAGCTGAGGTTTCCTTAATTAGGCTACAGCGTTCACGAGCAGTAGTTAAGCTAAGTAATAAGATAGTTGCTTGTATTTAATAAACAAAAGATTAAAGTAAGGCCTAAGGTTAGTTTAGACAGCGTTCTTCTTAATTGTTCTAAATTGCAAGGTGTAATTATATCCTAAATACTAGATGCCTGCCTGCTCAAGCCGTGCTTCTAATACAATATTGACATAGAAACCTAGTACAACCTTAACGTTGGTGAGCAGAAAATTAGCTGTCTTAGGGCCAGCCTCACTATGCAGGACGTTCTTAAGCAGCCTGTTTCTTATACTAGTAACTAGTATAACTTAAGTACCTGCCTTAACAGTCTCATCCTTAGCGTATTTGCTAAAGGTGCCTAGCATTATATAATTTATAGTATTAACTAAGTGTTACGAACCCGAGAAGAGAGAAGGGACTAACTATGTATAAAGGACGGTGACAGGAAGAAACCCTAGACAACTTAGACAAAGGGTAGGCCTTTGTTTAACAGATAACGCTACCTCGTATAAGTATATAATTTTATAGTCTTAGCAGAAAGCCTTTATAGGACAAATTACATATGTCCTTTAGTGTGTTACAAAGTACCACACCGTACTACGCATAGTACAGCATAGGACTTATAAGACAGTATAACTCTCTACTAGTATATAGCTTTAGGCAATAAACCTTTATAGTTTATTGTGTTTAATTTAGAGTTTTATTTTAGTACATAATTTAAGAATTAAGACTTGTTTTTTAACCCTTGTGTTATTATATCAATCTTCTAATCGTGCTAACACACCTTGTACTATTATATTAATCTTCTAATCGTGCTAGTACACCTTATGTCCTTAGTACTTGTTCATTCTCTAAGAACTAACCTAGATTATCTTTAGACAATCTTCACACTTTGAACACCCTCAAGATAAGCAATACTGCTATGGACATACCCGCCAATTCTCTTACCAGGAGGACTACGAGCCGCGCCAATAAGCCCGAGACTTATTATAGTGATCGTAGCAAGCTCGACGCTTAGCTCCTCTAAGTTGACAGATACTTCCACATTAAAGAAGACAGGATTAACAACAACAATAAAGTAGTCTTAGCCTCTATGTATCTTTGAGGAAATGCAGAGAAGTAGGCCAACTTAATCCTTTAACGCTACATAGATGGTGCTATCGTAGACGCCGACAATACAGCCCTAGTTAAAGACTAGAATGCCTTTAAAGCTAAGATAAAAGAAGTTTTCTCACCTCTTAAAGAATCTGTAGTCGCAGAGCAGAGGATTTAAAGACTACAACAAACTAAGTCTGCTGCCAACTACACAAATAAATTCTAATAGTACAAGACAGTTATTAAATAGAACAACAACGCTTTAATGCAGATGTACTAATAAGGTCTTAAACCTACTGTACGACAGGAACTTATAAGAAGCGGAGCAAGCCTTAACACACTCAACAAACTCATAGCTGAAGCTATTAGAGTTAACAACAAATTATATAAGCTTATGTTAGAGGAACAGTTATCTGCACCAGGGAATCGTGCACCCGGGAACATAGACATTTAAACACGTTAAACATTTTAACGCCTGTACTCTAACTAAAGACGTCAGCGAAACTATGTACCTAGGACCCTAGAGCATTACGCCACTAATAGCTACAAGCTAATGCACCTTAACAACATTAACAAGGGGCTAGGAAGAAAGAAGTTTGCGTATAACAAGGGTAACAAGAAGGTTACTTGTTACAGATGTAGCAAGGAAGGTTATATAAAACAGGACTGCTAAAGCTAAGGCAAGGTAATTTAATAACTTAATGTTATTTACAGTGCAAAGCCTAATAATGATCTAGACGATAGATAGAACGTTATCACATGGCCTACTATCACGATTTAAGGATAGGACTAGGTAAGCATTGACGGACTAGGTAAGCATTAACGGACTAGATAACCTAATTATAATTACTCCAGAAGAAACCTCAGACAATAATATTTCTAAGATGGTGCTAGACGAAGATATAGAAGCAACCCCAGCAGAAGAAACTAAACACGGCAAGATGGCTAAGTTTTAAGAAAGCTATCGACCGGCTACACTAATTACATGGGAAGAGCTAGTAGCACATAACAAGGAGACAGTTCCCACAGACGTACAGAAACTCCTTACCTACACTATAAACAACAGACATGATGTTAGCACATAGGTACTACTACCTATAGAGACTAGATGCTTTACAGATCTAGTGAAGAAGATTAACGCCCTACTTAGGCAACTTGGACGACCTAATGAGATCTTTATAGAACCCTGCAGAAGAACATTCCTAGACTATGGCCAGTATGCTGATTTACTAGAGGAACTGCAGAAGAAGGGACTCACTCTAGTAGCAACTATTGATGAAGCTATATACAACAATTTTGTATAGAAATAGACTAAAGAAGCTAAGGCTTTTTAGAACGAGCTAGCACGCCAACTCTTAGACAAAGAGACAAAGGAGATTTACAACGAACTTAAGGCGACACAACAACAGCGTAAGGCTTAAGACAATAGCTACGCTGGGGATATGTACTACTAGACAGACCTGCGTAACTTAGAACATGCAAAGTATTTATAGACCGCATGTGTACATGATAGCTGTAAAATCTATTATTCTAACAAAAGTAGATTAGGATGGTTCCCTAAGAAACTAAAAAGGATGCCTAGATGCAAATACTAATGGTATAATTGCCCTAACGACAGATGCGCAGTACATATATAGGACAAGAAACATAGCCTATACTTTTATAGACACAACAATTTAGAAAAAACTCTGCAGATGTACATGAGGCAGCAGAAGAATTACGAGGATAAAACTAGCGCATAGGAGTGTATCTAACCCTTATAGCATACATGCCTTAATATTAAATGCGACTAACATATTGTTGCAAAGAAGTTCTACGGATTTAGCACACAGTCTTTTTTAAATAGATGCCCTAGATACTTAGAACTGCTAGGGAGATTAACGCGATAAATCTCCTAAGCCTCCTTAAGCTTACAGTAAAGCTTAACAGACACTAAATGTAGGCACTAGTAAACTTTAGCGCACAGGCCAACTTTGTTTCTGCTTAAGTAATGTTAGTAGCAGGTCTACAAGCATTAGAGAAACAAGAACTCTACCTACTACACGTAGCTAATAGTCAGCCTATGCTAGGCGAGACAACAATTACTTATAAGGTTACCTAGGTAACGCTCTGCATCTAGGAACACTAGGAAGAGATAGACTTAGACGTTTTTAGACTAGCTACTTACAACATTATATTAGGACTTCCTTAGTTACAAGAACACAACCTGCAGATTAACTAAAAGTTAAAAAAGTTCTTATTTAAGTGCTGCGGACTAGACGTACCCGCAAGCTAGCCTACGCATCTAACAACTAAGATAGTAGATAAGAGGAAGATTAACAATATTACTAAGGGACAGCGAACCTCGACTAAGAACAGCCTTAAGACAAGAGGGTTCAACTTAACAGATACTAGAAGAGTTCCCTTAAATTACGAAGTTAGAGTTTTAGAGACACGTGTAACTCTAGATATTCTAAAAGAGTATAAAGAATTTCAGCACTTCTTTGCGGAAGTAGTAGATAGCAAAGCCTTACTAAGACACTAACTCTAGGATTATAAGATTATCTTAAAAAAGGAAAGACTCTACCCTTTAGACTAATTTATTAACTATTAGAGATAGAACTTAAAATATTAAGAGAAAAGCTGAATAAGGATTTAGCGAAAGGCTACATAAAACTTTTAATATTACTAGCAGAATTCTCTATACTCTTTATATTAAAGAAGAATAGGCTACTAAGGATGTGTGTTTACTATTGGAAGTTAAACAACATCACGGTGAAGAATTAATCTCTACTACCTAACATTACAGAACTTAGGGATTAATTGTCTTGCGCTAAGGTCTTTACAGCACTAGACCTACAAGACAGATACTACCTTATTAAGATTAAGAAAGGTGAAGAATAGAAGACAGCGTTCTAAACAAGATACGGACACTAGAAATATACTATTATGCTGTTTAGGTTAACAAACGCCCTAGTAACATTTTAGGAACTTATTAATAATATGTTAAAAGTACACTTAGACATTTTTGTTATTATATACTTAGATGACATCTTTATCTACTCTAAGAACTTAAGGGATTATGTCAAACATGTCCGCACGGTACTAAGGTGCCTAGACTAGTTTAACCTATAACTAAAACCTAAGAAATGCAAGTTTTATAAGAGCAAAGTCGCCTTTCTAGGATACATTGTAGTGGCACAGGGAGTACAGATAAGTAAAGAAAAAATACAGGTAATTAAAGAATAGCCACAACTAACAACAGTTAAGGAAGTGCAATTTTTCCTAGGATTTCTAAACTTTAATGAACAGTTTATTAAGGATTACTTTAAGATCGCTATTCTATTAACAAGACTTATAAGGAAGGAAATACTCTCTAAGTAGAGCAAAGAAGCAGAGAACGCTTTCTAGACGCTTAAAAATGTAAGTATAAAACTACTATGCTTTTGCATATTCTAAGCAGGACAACTATTATAATTTAAAACAAACGCATTAGACCTTGCACTTAGAAAATACGCTAGCTAGCTACACGAAGGAAAATAGCACCTAATTACCTATTATTCTTGCAAATTCTTAGGACTAGAAAAATAATACAATGTTTATAACAAAGAGCTATTGGCTATTGTTAACTACCTAAGACATTAAAAAGTATATGCTAAAATCTGCTCAGAACTCACGATATTTACAGATTACAAGAACCTAGTTAACTTTACAACTACTAAGAGACTTAACTAACGCTAGGTTTAATAGTTAGAAGAACTAGGACAACACAAGTTCAAGATCGTGTATATACTAGGAAAAGATAACAGGAGAGCAGACGCTCTTAGCTGAAGACACGACATCGCAGGAATAGAAGAGATAACTAACTCTGCAATACTATAGGTTAATAATGACAGATTATTAGGACTAGCATAAACGCTTAATCTACTTATGCGTATTACACACAACGTACTAGAAGAATTGCAGAAAGCAATTATTAGACAACATTACAATAACCTAGTACACAGTCACCCTAGGATTACAAGAACTATAAAACTTATTAAGAGAAATTTTAAGTTTCTAGAAATAAAAAACAAGGTTACTACTTTTATCGCTAAGTGCATAGACTGTTAGAAGAATAAACACAGTACACACGCACCTTACAAAGAAATGCAAGCAATAGAACTACCTAACGCACTGTAGTTAGACATCTCTATAAACTTTATTACAGGACTACTAGTCTTAAGAGACCCTGTTACAAAAGCATCTTACAACGCAATTCTTGTAGTAGTTAATTAATTTACAAAACAAGCTAAGTATATCGCCTTTAAAAAAGATTTTACGGCAGTACAGCTTGCGCACACTATTAACAATTAAGTTATTAGACATCACAGCATACTAAAGTTAATTATTAGTAACAGAGACAAGCTCTTTACTTTGAATTTTTAGACGACATTACTCGCCGCAATTAGAACTAAGAGGAAGCTAATAACAGCATATCACCTGCAGACAGACAGACAAACAGAACAAACAAATCGCACAATAAAAACATACCTTAGAATATATGTTAATTAACAACAGAATAATTAGGTATTATTACTACCTATAGCACAAATAGCATACAACAACAAACTTTTAGAGTTAACAGGACAGACTCTATTTTTCGCAAATTACGGGAGACACCTAAATCTCTTTACACGTACACCTCTAAGCTTAAAGACAGAAGCAGCTATTGCAACAGCTAATAAGCTGAAATCAGTACATGAGTTACTCAAGAAAACACTTGAGAAGGCTCAACGCCAAAGCCTTTTATATATAAACTAGAAACAAAAAACGGCACCTTAGCTAAAGAAGAGGGATAAAGTATATTTGCTTACGAAGAATCTTCGCACCAAACGACTAAACAAAGGACTCGAGAACATTAAGGTTAGACTGTTTTTAATTCTAGACTAGAAGGGACCAGTTACTTATACACTCGACCTTCTACCTAATACAAAAATCTACCCAAAATTCTATATTAACATGTTAGAACTAGCAGACCTAGAGATGCTACTATAAATAACCTTTTACTTCGAAACAGAAGAAGACAGAGTCTTTAAAGTCAAACAAGTCCTCAAACATTGGAGTAACCACAACAGCAGAGAATACCTAATTAAATAGTTAGGATACCCAAACAGCGAGAATACATAGGAACCAGATACGAACTTTACAAATTGTCGCCAACTGCTTGCGCAGTACTATACGACTCACCCAGAAAGTCGTTAAAAGTAGGGTCACCTTCTAAATAGGTGGGAGAGAACGCGCTCTAATCCAACGACAGCGTACCAGGTATCAGGCTACTTTCCAGGATACTAACCTTACGATTGATATCCTCCGCAGCTTTTAAGGCTTCTATCTCCTTAACAAATTTTCCCAACTTATCTATTAATTTCTATTTACTACGCACCAGCACCTTACACTGTTTCCGGAGACGATCCTTCTTTGCACGCGCTGCTAATAACGCCTTAAGCACTGCTGACTCCGCCGCATCAGCCTTAGACTCCTGCTGCTCTAAACGGGCCAACTTCTAGTTTAACCGCAAATAATCCGGCAAAGGCACCTCTGCTAAAACACACTCCTTTATTTTATTCTTGTAGCAATTCTTACAAGCCTTTTTTAATAAAGACATCCGACACAGCAGATCCTTCTTTGCGCAATATTAACAGGCAACTATAGCAAGTTTACTAATACTATTTATGCGATCACCAGTAATGTAACGATAAGCGGTACTGCGGGAAACCATTAAGCTAGTTCATAAGGACAAGAACGTAGAAGAGGAGAATAGTGTTACGAACCTAAGAAGAGAGAAGGGACTGACTATGTATGAAGGACGGTGACAGGAAGAAACCCTAGATAACCTAGACAAAGGGTAGGCCTTTGTTTAACAGATAACGCTACCTTGCATAAGCACGTAATTTTATAGTCTTAGCAGAAAGCTTTTATAAGACAAATTACATATGTTCTATAGTGTGTTACAAAGTACTACACTGTACCACGCATAGTACAGCATAAGACTTATAAGATAGTATAACTCTCTACTAGTATATAGCTTTAAGCAATAAACCCCTATAGTTTATTGTGTTTAACTAAGAGTTTTATCTTAGTAATTAATTTAAGGATTAAGACTTGTTTCTCAACCCTTATGTTATTACATTAATTTTCTAATCGTGCGAACACACCTTGTACTATTACATTGATCTTCTAATCGTGCTAGTACACCCCGTGTCCTTATTACTCGTTCATTCCCCGAGAACCAACCTAGATCATCTTCGGACGATCTTCACACTAAGTAGACTGCTAACCTACTATCTATAATTATACTAAGGGACAAGGCATAAGGGGTAAAAGCTACGCTAAATACATTTAGTCTAAATTCCTTAATAAGGTCTTTTAGGTGATTTAATGCTAAAACTAATAAGCTAGGGTGGAATCTACTTAACTTATTAGTAGCTAATCCGTTAGTGCTAGTCTTTTAGCCTTCCTTCTTAATCTAGGTACGTATGGTTGCCTATTTGTTGCTGTTCTATTGCTTAAGAATCTTCTTTTTGTCTTCGTCTAACAGCTTAATTAGTATACTGCTAAGAGAGCTTAATCTAGTAACTGCAGTTTAAAGTTAAAAGCAGTTGCGCAGTGTCTAAAAGTGCTTGCTTATAGGCCCTTTACTAGCCTTGCAGGGGCAAAGGTGCAATTGCTTACTAATTTTATTTAACTTGTTAGCGCTTGTAGATTGTGAAGCTGTCTCTAATCTAGATCTAGTTTAGAACACTGCGTGTCCTTTTTCTTTTAAGAAAGTAATTAACTAATCCTGTAACAAAACACTAAAAATCTTTCCTAACATATTAAGGGTCAATTAAGCTCTACTAAGCGCTATTATTTATGCTAGCTTATTGCGCTTCTTGCGCAACTAGTCTAGTGCAATCTTAGTGCCTAAAGCGTCTAAAAAATTAGTAACTGCTAATAGCCTAACAACCTTAGGGAGTGAGTAGATTATCGCTCGTTAATACAGTAGCTGCTACTTAGTAAACTGTTGCTTAGGGCCTATTTGTCTCTAGCAAGCCTTATTAAGGTGTGATCTGTATTGCGCCCTAATTAAATACTAAGTATTCTAGTTTATAGGTGCAAGATCCTTCTTTAGGATCTCTACTAAGTCTTAAAGGCTAGTAAGGTTCTAAGTAATTATGCTTATTAAGGCGTTTAAAAGCAGGTCCAAATAAACAGTCTTGCTAATCTAGTTCTAATCATTTGTAATCTTAGCGACTTTTCTTGTTTATTAAGCAGCTTGTACCTTTTACTTATTAGCTAGCTTGTTGTAATTATTCTTCTTATACTTAGCATTAAGTAATTAAGCCTTGTATTTGCATTAAGCAATTCTATAGTACTCTTGTATCTAAGCGCTGGTGCTAGGTAATAGAGCAACTGGTTGCTTAATATCCTTAGGTAGATCTAGATACTGTAGCTCTTAGTGATTTATCAAGGGTACGTCCGGGAGATTAGGATTAACTTGATTCTAGATACCTTTTTCTAAGCAGTGTAGCCTTAATAGAGCAAACTGGGTTGGCTAGTCTAATTAAGCCTTAAGGATTACCACTAAGGCGACAAGCGGTGTATTAGTAAGGTCTATCTTAAGATAAGATGCTTCGTGTAGGATCACGACGTGGGTTATTGTTAAGGTAACAACGAATTGATTAGTTAGTCAGTCAGTAGGTAGCTAACAGCGATGACAGTAGCCTGTAGGTTAGATTAGTAGGAGGTTGATTGTATAATTAATAAGAGGTACAGTAGCCGCAGCGATCTGCTGGCTGTGCTGTAAGAGAATAGAGTAGAGTAAGGTATAATTAATAATTAAATAGTTGACCTTCTAGCTTGCTAATTGCACAGTAGGAATCGTAACTATAATTAAGCGGCCGGGCTTATAACTGTAGGAGCTGAGAAGGTTCAATTGCTTGATTAGGAGGAGTGGAATAAGTGTATTAATTAACTAAGTGCCACAACTAAGTGACCAATAACTACTAAAGAGGAATAAGACGATCTGGCCCGTATATATAGGCGCTAGCGCGATCGTCACGTGTTCAGCTTACCAGGATTACCTAATTAACAGGGTCATCTACATGTTGCGCACGTCAGTACTCCAACAACAAGCTACTTCTAGTTTAACTGTGATAATTTTATTATTAGTTTTAATTACTTTTACACTAATATCTAATTTGATCTTTATATAGATTACAAAGAATTTTAATAACTGAATAATTATCTGCGCTGTTTGATTGTTTTTAAAGTAGTAGTCTTACATATATTTAGTAGCTTAATGTGAAGATCGTCCGAAGATGATCTAGTTTAGTTCTCGGGAGGATAAACGAGTACTAAAGACACGTGGTGTGTTAGCACGATTAGAAGATCAATGTAATAACACAAAGGGTAAGAATTAAGTCTTAATCTTTAAATTAATCAATAAGTAAAAAGTTTTAAGAAGTTGAACAAATTAAACTGTAAGAGTTTGGTGCCTACACTATATACTAATAAGTGTAGTGCTTGTGGAAAAGCGTGCTTGTTAATAAGTAGTCACGTGGTCGCGCTTGTAGATAAGTGTGCTTATTGATAAGCAGTTACGCGGTCGTGCTTGTAGATAAGCGTGCTCGTTAATAAGCAGTTATGTAGCCGCGGGATAGTTGCCTAGCTGTGATTATCTGCCTGTACTGCAGAGTCCTTAGAGAGTTATCCTTAATGTCCCTGGGTCTAGATTGTAACACTATCCTCCTCCTTTAAAGATTTATCCTTAAATTACGTAGTTGTAAGTTTTTGTATCTTTATTAATAGCTAAGGCTTGCCATGCATTATAAGTAAGGCAGTTGTTATGTCTTCTTCTTACTAACGTTGCTTACGCCTTAGTTTTAAAATTATTTGTGCTAACTATTCTGCTAAAACTCCTTGTGATTATGATTTTCTTAAAGGCCTTATTTATTATATTATACTTAATTCTTGTTTAGAGTGTGCTAAGTGCACGCAGTTATGTTAAGGGTGTGTAAACATATTTTAGGAGTCTCTATACGTTACGCGTAATAGGTATCAAAAGAAAGTTGATAACAATAAGAAATTTCTTACAACAATAGTTTCGCAGTTGCTACAGAATAATAAAATTTGAAATAAGCTAAAGAGCAAGCGCGTAAAAAGGCGCTATGTTTAGCTTTTAATATAAAGGCTGCTAGTAAAACTAAGTAGTGCAGGAAATTTACTGTCCTGCTGCATTTATTAGTATAGCCTTTTTGCCTACAATGTAGGCTACTATAGGCTTGCTTAATGCCTCTGTCGCTAAGCTTAGTACTACTAGAGGTGCTTTAAGCAATTTGTAAGGTTTGTATCTAGTTCTTATGTATTTTTGCTGTTTAGGTAACCTGACTATTTAATTAGGTATTTTACTCTGTTGTTGTTGTTTTAGTGTGCAAGAATTCTCTAAACTTTCAATTTATTTACCTTTTTTATTTTGTAATAGAAAGTCTACTAAAGTGGCGTCTCTAGGTCGACTAGTTCTAACATATTAATATAGAATCTAAAGTAGATTTTTGTGTCTACTAGGAAGTCAAGTATGTATGTAACTAGTCTTTTCTAGTTTAGAATTAAAAACAGTCCAACCTTAACGCTGTTAAGCTTTCTGCTAGGTTGCTTAGTGCAGAGACTCTTTGTAAGCAAATAAACCCTATTCCCTTTCTTTAGCTAAAGTGCTATTTTTCGTTTCTAGTTATCATATAAAAAGCTTTAGCATTAAGCTTTCTTAAGTGTCTTCTTAAGTAACTTGTGTACTAATTTTAGCTTATTAGCTATTGTAATAGCTGCTTCTGTTTTTAAACTTAGATGTATATATATAAAGAGATTTAAGTGTCTCCTGTAATTTGCGTAAAATAAAGTCTGTCTTAAAGACTCTAAAAGCTTGTTATTGTATGCTATTTATGCTATAAGTAGTAGCAAGACCTAATTGCTCTGTTATTTTCAATATATATTTTAAGGTACGCTTTTATTATGCAGTTTGTTTAATCTGTTTGTCTGTCTATTTGCAGATAATACGCTGTTAATAGCTTTCTTTTAGTTCTAATTGCGGCGAGTAGTGTTGTCTAAAAGTTGAAAGTAAAAAGTTTGTCTCTATTACTAATAATTAACTTTAGTATACTGTAGTATTTAATTATCTAATTATTAATAATGTGTGCAAGCTGTACTGCTGTAAAGTCTTATTTAAAAGCTATGTACTTAGCTTGTTTTGTAAATTAATTAACTACTACAAGAATTGCGTTGTAAAATACTTTAGTAACAAAGTCTCTCAAGACTAGTAAGCCTGTAATAAAGTCTATTAAGATATCTAACTATAGTGCATTAAGTAGTTTTATTGCTTGCATTTTTTTGTAAAGTGCGTATATGCTGTACTTATTCTTCTAACAGTCTGCACATTAAGTAATAAAAGTAGTAAATTTATTCTTTAATCCTAAAAACTTATAAATCTTTTAAATAAGTTCTATAGTTCTTATAATACTTAAGTGTTTATGTACTAGGTTGTTAAAGTGTTGTCTAATAATTGCTTCCTGCAATTCTTTTATAGGTTATGCGTAAGACGCATAAGTAAATTACGTGTCTGTACTAGTCTTAATAATTTGTTGCTATTAACCTATAGTATTGCAGAGTTAGTTATCTCTTTAGTTCCTGCAATGTTGTGTCTACGGCTAAGAGCGTCTACTCTTCTGTTATCTTTTCTTAGTGTGTACACAATCTTGAACTTGTGCTATTCTAGTTCTTCTAACTATTAAACTTAGTATTAGTTAAGTCTCTTAGTAGTTGTAAAATTAACTAAATTCTTATAATCTATAAATATTATAAGTTCTAAGCAGCTTTTAGTGTATACTCTCTAATGTATTAAATAATTAACAATAGCTAGCAGCATCTTATTGTAAACATTATATTGTTTCTCCAGTCCTAAAAACTTAAAAAAAATAGTAGGTAATTAAGTGCTATTTGCCTTTGTTTAGTTAGCAAGCATATCTTCTAAGTGCAAAGTTTAATGCGTTTGTCTTAAATTATAGTAGCTGTCCTGCATAAAATATGTAAAAGAATAGTAGTTCTATGCTTACATTTTTAAGCATTTAAAAAACGTTTTTTACTTCTTTACTTTACTTAAAAAATACTTTCTTCCTTGTAAGTTCTATAAACAGAAAAGCAATCTTAAAGTAATTTTTAATAAACTATTAGTTAAAGTTTAAAAATCTTAAGAAAGATTAGATCTTCTTAACTGTTGTTAGTTATAGCTATTTTTTAATTACCTATATTTTTTCTTTATTTATCTGTACTCTTTGTGCCTCTATAATATATTTTAAAAAGGCAACTTTATCTTTATTTAACTTATATTTTTTAAGTTTTAGTTATAAGTTAAACTAGTTTAGGCACCTTAGTACCTTAGAGACACGTTTCACATAATCTCTTAAGTTCTTAAAGTAGATAAAAATGTTAACTAAGTATATAATAACACAAATAACTACGTATGCTTTTAATATATTGTTAAGAAGTTCTTAAAATGTTGCTAGAGCGTTTATTAACCTAAACAGTATAACAGTGTATTTGTAGTGTCTGTATCTTATTTAGAATACTGTCTTCTTTTCTTTACCTTTCTTAATCTTAATAAAGTAGTATCTATCATAGAGGTCTAGTTCTGTAAAAATCTTAGCGCAAAATAAGTAATTACTAAGTTCTATAATGTTTAGTAGTAGATATTTATTCTTTATTCTCATGTTGTTTAATCTCTAATAGTTAATGCACATTCTTAGTAGCCTATTCTTTTTTAGTACAAAAAGTATTAAAAATCTTACTAGTAATATTAAAAGTCTTATGTAGACTTATGCTAAATCTTTATTTAGCTTTTTTTCTTAGAATCTTAGAATCTATTTTTAATAGTTAATAAGTTAGTCTAAAGACTAGAGTCTTCCCTTCTCCTAAGATAATTTATAATTCTAAGGTTAGTATCTTAGTAAGGCTTTGCTATCTACTACTTCTATAAATAAGTGCTAAAAGCCTTTATACTTTTTCAAAATATTTAGAGTTATGCATGTTTCTAAAACTTTAACTTTATAAATTGGGAGAGCTTTTCTAGTATCTGTTAAGTTCAAGTCTCTTGTCTTAAGGCTGTTTTTAATTAAGATTTGCTGTTCCTTAGCAATATTACCCATTTTTTATTATTTACTATTTTAGTTGTTAGATGTATAGGCTAGCTTGTAGTTGCGTCTAGTCTACAGCACTTAAATAAGAACTTTTTTAACTTTTAGTTAATCTGCAGGTTGTGTTCTTGTAACTAAGAAAGTCTTAATATAATATTGTAGGTAGCTAGTCTAAGAATGTCTAAGTCTATCTCTTCCTAGTGTTCCTAGATGCGGAGCGTTACTCTAGTGGCCTCGTAAGTAGTCGTCGTCTCGCCTGGCATAGGCTTACCGTTAGGTATATTTATTTTTTAGGGTATCAAAGGTGGTGGTTGTTGTTGTAGTCAAAATGGGTTTTCCAAAAAAGTGAAAAGCAGCTGCCCTCTACTAATCAGTCGCAAAAGTCAAAAAAAGATTGTGTGTAGTCGACGAAATTCGAACGGTGAGTGGATGAGGTCCACGCGCTAAGCGCTCGGAGCAGAAAAGCTCAGACCACCGAGCGAAATCAGGGTCAAAAAATTTGCTGAAGGTACCAAAAAACGACACCAATTGAAACGTGTTCAACGGCGATTGCCAGCCATAGGCTGGCAACAAGATTGCGATGGAGGTGGAGGAGGTGGAGGTGGAGGAGGGTAAGGACACGTACGTTACCGCAGCGGGAGCCTGCAATACTTCATAAAAGCTCCCTGCCTGCTGCTTCTCACCTTCAGGATTTCCCACACCACACGGTACCGCATACGAACGATACAATGCTCGGACTGTTCTTCTCCCCGTTCGACACGAAGACCGATGGCTCACATCGAGTGAAGTTAGACCTCACCAGGTCACCATACGAGAAGCTATGGTGGTGGATCACGAAGCCCGCGTTCACCTTCGTTGAGCGGCCTCCCCGGTCGGTCGAAGAGGAGCTGTCGGCGGTAGCTCCTATGGTAATCAGGTGGACGCAGAGGTCGAATTCTGTCATTCATCAACACCTCATCGATGCGTCTGGTATCATGGATGTCAAGGTCACAATGGAGGTTGTGAAAGGCTTGTTTGGCGGCGAGTCCATCAAATACGTTGCGCATGTCAATGGTCCAGGTGCGGTGACGGTGTGTCATCTTACAAATCTCCTCCTGCGCGAATGCAACCTTAGTAGAGAGACCTTGCAGTGGCTCTACGAGGAGCAAGAGCGTGTCAAAACAGCTATTGAGCAGCTGGGACAAACCGACGAGCAGGAGGATTTTGTGAGTCGCCTCTGGGGATGGGAGAGCCGTGCTTGGATGGTGACGCTGTTGTCGTATGTTCACATCCGAGTATAGGCGCATGCCAGAAACGCCGCGACTGCAACACCGCCGGGATGGCGACAGAGACGACAGAAGTTGCGGTCAGCGGTAAATGGTCATCGGTAAATGGTCATCGGTCAAGAGGGTTAGTTGGAGGGATATCGCGCATCTTCGTTTCCGTCCGAACATGCGACACACCAATTGCGTGCCGGCAATGCCGAACAAGGGGGCATGAGCCCGGATACCTGTTGTTAGCAATAAATCTTTTTTACCAAAATGGTGTCTACAAAATGTGTGGTCACATCAAAAGGTTGTCTCAAAAGGCCGAAGCTCTTGTTTTATATATATACTACGCATTTGGTGTTTAGACAATTATACTACTAGTATTTATATTTAGGCATTCCCTTAAACTATTTAAGACATTATCCTAATTTATACTTATTAAAATAGTAAATTGTACAGCTGTTGTGTACACATATAGTTTATAAATACTTTACATACTTTCGGTTGCGCAGGTTTATCTAATAGTAATATCTCTAGCGCAACTGTTGTCTTAAGCCTCATGCTGCTAGCGTATTACTTAGAGTTTATTGTAAATCTTTTTTCATAGTCTAAAAGTTAGTGCGCTAGTTTATTCTAGAAAGCCTTAGCTTTTTTAGTCTATTACTATACAAAATCGTCGTATATAGCCTTATTAATAGTTGCTACTGAAGTAATTTCTTTCTTCTGCAGTTTCTCTAGTAAATTAGTATACTAGCAATAGTCTAAGAATATTTCTCAGCAGGGTTCTGTAAAGATCTCCTTAAGTTGTTCAAGCTGCTTTAGTAGAGTATTAGTCTTCTCTGCTAAATCTGTAAAGCATCTAGTCTCTATAAGAAGTAATATCTATATGCTAACATTGTGTCTGTCTTTTATAGTATAGGTAAGAAGTTTCTATATTATCAAGGGAATTGTCTCCTTCTTATACGCTACTAGCTCTTCCTCTGTAATTAGTGTAGCCGGTTAATAGTTCTCCTAAAACTTAGCTATCTTGCTGTGCTTAGTTTAGTCTACTAGGGTTACTTCTATATCTTTATCTAGCACTATGTTGTTGTAGATTCGCTATTCCGGGCTCATAACCTGTTGTAGATTCAATCTCCAGGTGTATAACCTGTTGCGGATATGATCGCTGCTTGTTCTACTATCAACTCAGAGGTGAGGTCTCTGCTTTCTACTTGTTCGTAGTAGACTCAGAGGCAGCCTAATCCAGGCTTATAACCTTTTAGAGATTGAGGAGGTGCGCAGGGTGAAGGATAAGGATAAGAGAATAGAGACTAGGGGAAGACAGTATTGCAGAGAATAGCAATTCAATTGTCATTCTGTCTTGCTGTCTTGTCTTGTCTTCTTTCTGTCTTAACTACAGTCTATATATACTTGTAACTTGCATTCTAGAAAGTTCTGTATTACGTAATAGCTTGCGTAGTAGATTGCGTAATCTATAGTAGATTGCGTAATCTATAGTAGATTGCGTAATCCTAAACGTCATTGATGATAACAATCAATTGATAACAATGATAAGTAATACTAGTAGCGTAATAGCTCCTAGTAATCAATTGATTGTAGGTTGATTGTAGATTCCAGGTGTGATTTCGAGCACCTAGATTCTGTGGAGAAACAGCTAAGTAGCTTAATCTCCAACATATGTTAGAAATATTGTTGTTCAAGGTTTTCTTTAGCGTAATTACAACTATGTCATCTAGACTGTTAATATCTACCTCATCTTGTCCTTAAACTGTAATAATAAGTTGTGTAATAACATTTTATTGGTTATCTAGATTGTTAATAAGTTCTATACAGTAAATAACATTGAGCTGTTAAATTACCTTATCTTGGCTTTAGAAGTCTTGTTTTATGTAACCTTGTTTACAATATTTGTAACAAGTAACCTCCTTATTACCCTTGTTATACGCAAACTTTTACCTTTTTAGTTTTTTATTAATGTTATTAAGGTGCATTAGCTCATAGCTATTAGTAGCGTAATGCCCTATAATCCTAGGTACATAGTTTTGTTAACGTCATTAGTTAAGGTACAAGCGTTAAGAAGTTTAACGTAGTTAAGCGTCTATATTTCTAAGTGCGCAATTCCCTTGCGTGAATAATTGCTTCTTTAATCTAAGCTTATAAAGTTCGTTGTCTACTCTAATAGCTTTAGCCATAAGTTCGTTAGGCGTGTTAAGGCTTAATCTGCTTTTTACAAGTTCCTGTTGTACAGCTAGTTTAAGACTTTATTCGTACATCTACATTAAAGCGTTCTTATCTCATTTTATAACTGTCTTGCACTGTTAGAATTTAGTTGTGTAGTTAGCAGCAGACTTAGTTTGTTGTAGTCTCTAAATCTTTTGCTCTGCAACCATAGATTTTTTAAAAAGTAAGAAGATTTCTTATATCTTTGTCTTGAAAGTGTCCTAGTCTTCAACTAAGGCAGTGTTGCTAGCATTTATAATAGAATTATCTATGTAACGTTTAAGAATTAAGTTAGCCTACTTCTCTACATCTCCTTCAAAATACGTAGAGGCAAGGACAGTCTTATTATTATTTTTAATTCTGTCTCCTTTCATATAGAAGTATCTATTAACCAAGAGAAGCTAAGCTTTAAGCTTACTACAATTACTATAATAAGTTTTAGGCTTGTTAGCGCAGCTTGTAGTTTCTCTGGTGTAGAAATTAGCAGGTGTGTTTATAGCAGTATTGCTTATTTTTTAAAGTGTTTAAAGTGTAAAAATTGTCTAAAGATAATTTAAGTTGGTTTTTAGGAGGATAAACAAGTACTAATAACACAAGGGGTGTTAGCACAATTAGATGATTAATGTAATAACACAAAAAGTGAAAATTAAGTCTTAATTCTTAGATTGATTACTGAGTAAAAACTCTTAAGAAGTTCAACACACCAAACTATAAAAGTTTAGTGCCTACACTATATATTAATAAGTGTAGTGCTCGTGCACGAGCGTACGCTTGTAGAAAAGCGTGCTTGTTAATAAGCAATTATGTAGTTGCGCTTGTAGATAAGCGTGCTTGTTAATAAACAGTCACGTGGTCGCGCTTGTGGATAAGCGTGCTCGTCAATGAGCAGTCACGTAGCCGCGGCGTAGTTGCCTAGCTATAATCATCTGCCTGTACTGCAGAGTCCTTGGAGAGTCATCCCCGATGTCCCTAGGTCTGGATCGTAACACTTAATCTATAATTAGCATTTAGCTTTTTTCTTGAGTTAAGCTGTTAACTTTATAATTCTAAAAGTTAAGTAAGATACGTTCTCCTAGAGCCTTATTGATTATGCGCAGTGTACGGCAGATTAGCCTTTTAGCTTTTACTTTCCTACAGGCGTTGTATTCTACTGTAAGCACTTTAGTAATCTTTGCTCTCTTAGATTGTTGTACAAGGTGCTTAAGCGCACTTAGTTCTAAGTAACTTATTTTTTTATGCTATGTAAGCGCTTATGCGTGTTGTCTTTAGTTGTATTGTAGTTTAACTAAACTAAAAGCTATTGTTATGTAGTTATTAATTAAGTGTGCTTTAAGCACTTACTATATATGTAGCTTAGTAAAGTAAGCAATTAAATTGTTAGTAACCAATCTTTAAAAGACTGTTAGATTATGTTTAGTGTCCTACTATAAGCTTTGTAGGCAGAGTATTCCAAACAAGACAAGATTGCAGAGCAGATTAGAACAGTATGCTACGTCTTTTAAGTATAGTTAGATTCAAGTTTGTCTGCTTACTACTATTAAAGTAACTATTTTGTATGCCTTAATCTATACTTGGTAGTTACTTGCTTATAAGAAGTCGTCTTAGAGTGCTAATTGTGTTTTTGTAAATTGGCTTGTATTGTTGGAAACGTAACATGTTAATTTAGAATTAAGGATCTATCATTATTGTGAAAGATATATAATCTACCTTATTTTAAACAAGGCTTTAATAAACGTATAGTTAATCTTTTTAATTTTCTAACTATATATTGAGTTGTTAAGCTTAATTGTAGATGTTGCTGTATAAAACTTTTTAATTACTAGTCTTTAAGATTATAATTACTGCTTAGCGTTGCAAAGTGTTTCTTGTATAGCTAAGCTGTTATTAATACGCAGTTAGACTTATTTATCCTGTTTTCTTAAAGTTACTACTAAGCTATTGCATTGCTTAAGTGCGCGTACTAGCAATCTTTAAGTGTGTGTCTTATATTATATGCTTTGCATTTGCTTACAGTGTGTTAGATATTAGTTAATGAAGTATCTTTAGTAGGCTTTCAATTTTAGCAAAGTTTACGCTTCTGCTTAAGGTTATCTATTTTATCTTTGTTACGCGTTCGTAATTTAGCTCCTGCAGCTGCTCTAAAAAATACCTTAGTTAACTTTGCTTTATATAGGTAAAACAGCTGCATGTAATTTTAATATTCGCGAATTATATCTTTAACTGTCATTTACAGATTCTTTAATCTATAAAATATAAACAATATTGTTTATTGCTCTATGTGCTTAGCAATGGCTTAAGTATGGTCCTTCTTAATCTACGTGTCTAGCTAGCACTTAGGTATTCTAACCGCTTTGCCCTCAGTTCTAGCGTGATTAACTTCAGTAAGCTATGTTTCTTATACGGTAATTACTCCAGGCGGCTTCATCGCAGTTTTGTACCGCTCTTAGGCCTCCTTAATCTTGTTTTTAGCGTTCATGCCTACAGTAGCTATAAGGTTAGTAGTTTACTAACAATGTAATTATTTTGCTTTATAGTAATTTGTGTATAAGTAGTTCTTAACTATTTGCTGTATTTTCTGTATTATCTTATTAAACGCTGCTTACTCTCTTGTGTACTTTTAGTTTTCTGTTTTGTATTAATCTAGCTTAATTTCATCAATCTCTAGATCCTCTTTACATAATGCTTTTGCGTTTGTAGCCAGATCAGCGGGTTAAGTAGGTATAAAGGGCGGTATAGGCGTGCTGCCGCTGTGATCAGCCTAGCACAATGCTACGTGCGCGTCAATTAATTGTTACAACACTTAATAGTTGCTTAGTTACAGCATTAAAGGCATCATTAGCTGAGTAAGAGGCTTAATTGTAAAGTTTAAATCTATCTTCTTCCACACGCGTAGGAAGTCTGCGCGCGTCTTAATCTAGCAGATCTATTTAATCTAGTTGGTGTAATTAGTAAGGATTAAAGAAGAGTCTTGTAGAAGTAGTGTAGACATCTTCTTAATAGCGTGCAAAGTTTTCTTGTTTTGTTAATCTTTATTTAGTTAAGGCAGTATGACTCTTAATTGTCCGAGATAATAAGCTGTTCAAACTAATAGGATAATAATAATATATTGAATAATGATTATATTGTATTAATAAGTAATTGTGTGTTGTCCTGTTAAGTGATTGAGTAGATTACGGGTGTCTTTTTTTCATCCGAGGGACTCTTGGCGGCGCTAGCGCGTTTAGCGTCCTGTAGCGCCACCCCCTAACCCCCCTTCCTAGATCCTTTGTTCGGTCTCGCCGACCTACTGATCACCTTGCCGAACTCTTAATCAATTGCCCAAATCTCCCAAATCTCACATTAGTAAGTCCTTTAATTATATAAAAAAAGATTGCTACTTTATAATTTGCATATAGAGTAAACAATCTCTAAATAGGAAAATGAAGTATAAGTAACTTACCTTTTTTTATCGCAGGTTATACTATGGGAATAAGGATCTTTCTAATATAGTCCAGATTGCTAAATAGAGTAGTAATGAAACGGCTTTTAATTACTACTAGCTTGGATCTACTACCTATCCAAATCGCTCCCTAAACTTATATAGAAATATCTTAACCTATAGCTCGATTAGTAAGCGTGCTAAACAAAGATTAAAATATCAGAAAAATAAGAGATATATGAAAGTATTTTCTTAGTTAAATAGAGTTTTTACATACTTACTTGTGTTAGTTGTAGAAACTGTTTTCCTTTAAACCCTGATATTTTGCTGTGTTTGATAGTATTCTGTCCTAGCACCGTGCCCTCGCTTAATAGCAAACTTGTCTGAGAATATAACTATATCAAAGTTGATATTTTTGAGGTTTTTGGTAATTGCTTGGCGTAAATATAACGATTTTAAGCCTTTTCAGCGTCTGAAGACGTTTTTTTCTTAGAAATATTAACAAAATAGGTTTCCTCCATTAGAAAGCGTTGTAAGCTTCTAATAGGAAGATCTAGACTATTCTCTTCTGAAAGACGTCGATTTGTCTTTTTAGGGCTTTTAGTAAGGTCTCTATTAAGTACTCTTTTTGCTTTATTTAAGATCTTCGTAGAACGACCTTTTTGAGGCCTAAAAGTAGATAAAGAAGCCTTTTTTTGTTTTATTCGATAAAGAGTATTAGTAATACTTCTAGAAGACTTCCTCAGTATATTACTGATCAAAAAAATAGGCTTGTTTGTAAATATAAAGTATAAACCTCTTGCTCAAATTAAGAAAGATTGCGAGACATAGAGGAGGTTTTACGAGAAACGCAAGTTAGGATAAACAAGAGGAGTTGATATACTAAAGGCTTACTAAGCTATTACGTGATTAGCACTTAAGTAAGCAACCCCTATTTTTATCACCCTTTGAATAAACTCTAAGGAAATAAGAGATAAGCCTCTAAAATTCGCTCACGTCATACTTATGTAAGCTTATTAAACTTAGTTTCTTCTTAGCGATTTTTTATACATTTTAAAAAAGGTTAACGTGTTTCACCAGTAAGCGGGCCACTTCCCCGCGCTATCCTACCTTTGCAACAATAACGCGTAATGTCTTAACTACGCAACGCGTTAAAAGCCTATACTAAAGCAGTTATATTTACTGCTATCTCTAATATTAATTCTAAGAGAATTTAGAGTAAACAACGCGCTGCTGTAGCTAATAGCGTCCTACAGATAACAATCTAGCAACAACGCGCTAGACAACGCCTTTGAAGTAATTAGAAGTTACTAGCAAAGCGCCTAATAAAACTGAAAGAGGATGCTATTACTTAACATGTAATAGTTAAGGCTGAGCGAGGACTACCCTGTAGAAGAGACGACGTATAAGATATAGCTAATAGACTACTCTAAGAGCGTAGTAGGGAGGAGGTTGGCAAGAACTAAGTTAATAAGTTTATTTAGCGCAATCGTAAGCTACGTAGGTGCTAAAGCTGTTTATTTAATTACTAGCAAGCTTTCTGCAAAGAGATAGCGCTTATTAAAGGCTGGACTAAGCTAGTATAGAATACGAAGGCAAAGTTTAATATTATAAACAAAAATATTAATAACTTCAATCAAACAAGCTTTATTATAAGCAAGATTTTATGATAGTTAGTTATTATAAGTACAGACAAACTAAGAAGAACAAAAAAAAATCTAGCTAGGCAATTATAAGTTAGTTACGTCAATACAGGGCGTTAGTGAAATAAAAAAGTATATTTTAGTGTATTTTATTTTTGCAGGCTGTGAAGGCCTGAAGCCTTAATGTTCCCTAGTACTCGACCTGTGGCCTTCGTTGGCTTTTCTTACCTCAGCACTAGCAGCTGACTAGTTACGCTGACCCGGCAAACCTCCGATAACCTCGGTTAGTCCTAACCATCTGGGTCGGATATAAAAACCTTTACGTAGTCTCTCTATAGTTCGATATCTAATTCATTCACCGTTTACCTTGCATCTTTGGTCAACCCAACGCACCCTTACACAGGCAAGGTTCTAATCTCTACTTAGTTTACAGAGGATCTGCTACATAACTAAGTAATTTAAGTTAGTCCTACTAGCTAGATAAATAATATTTTAGCGCTTAACTAGCTTTATTATTTTAATTCTTATGCTCGACCTGTAGGGACGCATAAGCTACTTATCATTAACAGCTATAAAAGCTACTGCTTAGTAAATCTCTAAGATCTTTAAAAAAAAAAAAGATAATTCTTTTTTATATGCCTTTACACTCCTTGCACTTTTTACAGCTTTTTAATATAGGCTGCTTCTTGCTGTTTAAGCGCGTGTATAGTAATGCTATTTTAGTCTTAGCATGTAATTGCATTTACTATATTAGCAAAGAAACTTTTTTACCAGCATTTTAAAAAGCTTATTATCAAGCTATCATACTAAAGAATATTTACAGAAGATTTTTAGGTGCTGGGTTTATGCTACATGATTATGATGTTATTTTATTATAGCTTGACATTGTACTGCGTACGCTAACTCTACTAGCGCAAGATAGCAGCACTTAGGAGCTAAAAACGCCGCGCAACACACTTAAGATAAAAGCGTAAGCTATGCTTATTTAAAACTATATACAAATCTAGCAAGGGCCTTTAACAACTTTTTTAATGAGTAAATGCAGCAGTTAAGTAAAAAAGCTTAGCAGATTACTTATTATATAGTGTTAATGCAGGAGGAAATAAGTTGCTTACAAGATACTGTTAAAGTGTTAATAAAGCAAAAAACTCGTAAGCGGCGCTACGTATAAGTAAAGAGGTTATAAATAGTTAGCTAAACAGCTGATTAGATCGCTAAGGTAGAGGGTAGTAGCTGTAATAATAGTGCAACGCCTGCAAAGAGAGTACGCAGTAAACAGCGCTGCAGGCATTGCAGCTAAATTAGACACAACTTCTGCACGTGCTAAGTAAAATTAGAGGATAAAGAGGATAGCGACGCGTCTAAAGAATGATATCTTATTTTACTTAATTAGAAAAATTCTAGTGGTGTTGCGAGATATTGTTATAAAGGTAGGATAGTGCGGGAAGTGGCCCGCTTACTGGTTGGCCTGCTTACTGGTGAAACACGTTATACTAAAATCTATATTTATTCTGTTTTCAATCTCATTTCAAGCAAGAATAAAGAGACAATCGTGCTGATTAAGCAGCTTACTAAGCCACCCAACTCAAAGAAGAAGATATTGGTTTTCCAAATCACTAAATCTTTTAGGTATAGTCCTTCTAGTTGTAGAAATATAAAGCTTTAAAAATTTCAACCTTTTTAACATCTTTTTTTTTGTCACCCCTCTCTAGTATGCGTTAGGAAATAGTGACAAAACATCTCCTTTCTTTTTAAGAGCTAGGGCCTTTTTAATATCCTTAAAAAAAGCAGTAAATATCTAAATTAATTTGTCCTTTTTTGCTTGTCTAATATAGAAGTAATAGGCTGTCGCATTTATTTGCTTTAACATTTTGTTCTCTAAAACAGGGCAGTCTTTAGTGCTTAGCAGTGTGATTTTTTGTCTAGAAGAGTGAATGTATATTGTCTTTTGAGAGGGGGCAATAGTAACCTCTCTTTTAATTATCTAGGGCCTTCTAGGTATTAAATCGTATCTAGGGTGTATAGAAGTAATATAACCATAGATAGTATCTTAGTATCTTTTAATATTAATCTCTAACCTAGCAACTTTGATAATAGTTCTAGGTTTCCCCGTAACTTCTTCCAATTTGTGCAGGGAAATAGAAATGCACTATAAGTTAGCGTTTCTAACAAGCTAAGAGCTAACAAGAGAGTATACAAGGTTTCTTATATTGATAAGAGTTAAAGTAAAAGTATAACAATTAACTAATGTTTCTACAGTAATTCTATTGCTACTTATGTCCTTTCCAAAACCAGGCAATTTTTTGGTTAAGTTGTCTTAGCTTACATGTAGCTTTTGCTAGTGACTTTAAGCAAGAGCTATTCTTTTTATAAATTAGAATCTTAGTTCTCTAGAGTATTCTTGCCGCTTAAGCTTTTCTTGCTAAGCTTTCTTGCCTTTGCTTTTAAGGACTTCAATATTTATCTTTTAAGGTGTTAAAGGTGGTGGTTGTTGTTGTAGTCAAAATGGGGTTCCAAAAAAGTGAAAAGCAGCTACCCTCTACTAATTAATCGCAAAAGTCAAAAAAAAGATTGTATGTAGTGAACAAGATTTCAACGGTAGGTAGATAAGTTCTAGGAGGAAAGCTCAGACAACTAAGCAATAATTAGCGTCAAAAAATTTGCTAAGGTACCAAAAAACAACACCAGTTGAAACGTGTCCAACGGCGCTTGAAGCGTATACGCAAGCTAGCAGTGTTATCTATTTCTAGTTGCTATCTTGTATAGTAGTTGCTAACTGTTTTCAGCTTAATAAGGCTTTAGTAAAGATTCTTTTGCCGCATTTTAAGACACTAACAAAAAAGCTCTTCTTATTTATATTATATATATTGCGCGCGTCAATAGCGTGTTTATGCATTTTTAAATATATCAGTTTAAAGTAAAGCTTGTACTTATATAGTAAATTAGCTTTGTGCTTTTTATAATTAATTTTAGGGCTCTATTTGATAGTAAGCTTGTTGGCGTGGCAATAAAGAAACTAAGTAACCTAGCTTTAGGAAACTTACTACTCTATTATAGTTAACGCGAAATTTTATTCTATTTTGCGTGTTAGCGGCAAGCCTCTCCTTATGCATCTTTTTATATATTTTATAAGCTCTAATTCTTATTGTAAGTTAAGTACGTGTTGTTGGCGCGCTGCTTCTGCCACATTGTTAGATTTCTGCTAGTGTCGGCGCGCCAAAGTTAACCGGGGAACACTATACTTCTTTGCAACTTCGCGATAGCTTAAAGATGCGCCTTCTTCACGCGATTTGATTGCTTTAATCGCTTCGTTAATTAGGCTTATGGTGGTGGAGTTATTGCGTGTTAAAGTTGGGATGGAAGTATTGTTTTGATGTTGGGGTGGCCCATTGGGTGAACTGGCCCATCGGGCGCATGGACACGGTAGCCGTTGGGCACTGACCACCCAACCGCACAGTCCAATCGACCAGTTCCACACACCAGCTCCAACTTATCTGCACGTCGACTACGACGATGTCCTGCAAACCGGAGCAGCAATTAGGCTGCCGAAGTTGCCACAAGCTATTTGAGAAAGTAGAATATATTAAAGTTAGTTAATTACATATCTTTTAAGCGTATTAACAGCCTGTAGTAGTTACTTGTCTGACAGCTTCTTGTCAAATGGCGGCAAACTAACCTACATTCGAACCCAGCTTCAGCTTCTAATAATTACAATAATAATAAGAGCTATAAGAATAATTTTATTAATTGCAATAATAACACTGGGACAAAAGGTAGTCTAAATAAGAATAATAGCATTAAAGACAGTATGTTACCTTACTACGAAGACAAGCCTGAATTAACAACAATATCCTGCCCTTATTCTAACTGTTTATAAAAGCGGCTATATGCCTAAAGAAGAAATATAATGCGACATTTTACTAACTGTACGCCCTTTGAACTCTAGACGTGAGCTACTTAAAAGCATTTGCTAACAGGTGTGTTGCAGGTAGATATAAGCTGCAGAGGGACCTGCGTCTTCTGTAGCTGTTTATTTTTAAAAGTACAACAGTACACTAATTATTTTAAGAAATATAAAACACAAATAGTAGAAACGTTAATTTTAAGCAATTGAGTAAGATTGTTCTATTACTTTTTAAACACGCTAATGTTGTTAGAAAATAAATTTTTAAGTTTGCCATATGTTTACTGTGTCGTTAAGAATACTCTATTAAATAAAATTAAGGCCCTCCTCTGTCTAGAAAGGGAAGTTCTTCCTGTTAAACTTATATACCCTTCTTCTAATCATTGCGTCTTCTAAAAGGAAGATGCCTACCTTTAGAATTCAAGTCTTTAGGCCTCCTAAATCTAAATAATAACGTAGTGTTCCTAAACTTTAGGGTAGTGTGTACAGAATATAGAGCAAGGTTGTAAATATTCACTTATAAAGTTAAAGATTTATTTAGCTACTAGAATTTCTGCCAAGCCTTATTCTTAATTATGGCTACTAAGTAAGGGTTATTAACTGCCTAGCTTACAATTTACCTAGTCGCTTGCCTAATTCTAGTATACGTTAAAGCTGCTTAGGTTGCGAACGTGCTTAGGCTGCGAATGTGCTTAGGCTGCGAACGTGCTTAGGCTGCGAATGTGCTTAGGCTGCGAACGTGCTTAGGCTGCGAATGTGCTTAGGCTGCGAACGTGCTTAGGCTGCGAATGTGCTTAGGCTGCAAACATTTTTAAGCTGTAAATATAAGCCTCCTAAATAGGTATTAAATTTCTAAGTCTATGCTAGCTTGTAACTAAGAATTATAAGTAACAGTAGCCGCATAGCAGCATGCGCAAGGAGAAACAGGCACAGAAATATATAAAGCTTATTAGACATTATATTAGTTAGCATATATTAGGATCTACAAATAGTCAAGACAGAAAGCTAGTACATACTTTTAGAGCAAGAGGCACGATAGTTCCTTTGCAACAACTTAGTTTGCAATAATGCAAGTTTAAATTAATGCCTTACAGTAGTTAATTAGTCTGCAAGCCCTTTTACGCCAACAAGCATTACTGTAGTGTAGAGAAATAATATCTAGGTTTCTCTCGCGGCAGCGCTTAGCAGAAGCGGAGGATAATACGCAATTAAGGAAGTTTGCTAAGTATAAAGACTTATAATTACTTTTAAGGCTTAATAGCTAATACTTAAGCAGCTATCTATTATTTATAACAGCGCTTCTCTTTAATTATTATTCTGCAGAGTATTGCTAATTAGCATTCTTTTCTAGTGCCTAGGGACGACAAAGTGTTTGCCTTTATCTCCACTAAAAGTTAGAGCATGTAGCCCCCTTCTAAAGACAGTATATTTACATTTATACAGAGACTATCTTGACCGTTTTTCTAGGCCTTACAGCATTGTTAGTATTGCCTATTATAGCAAGCGGCCAAACGAATTCTCCTAACGCCTTTGGTACTACCTCTCTAACAAACTAAGGGGACAGGGCTTCTATAACTATTAATAAAAAAGTTAGCAGTGGCAATTACCAAACTAAGGGCAACACTTCTAACAGCACTTTAGATAGGCCCTAAGTGGCCGCAGCTTCTACAGACTCTTTGCAGATATCAGACAGCTCTAAAACCTAACATATAAATCTTAAACGTTTATCTTAATATAATAGAACAGGTAGAAATACCAAAAGTTTAAATAATTAACTATTTTAGAATAATAAAAGCATTAGTGCTTTTGTTACGCCAATAACTTGCTAAATAGGAAAATTGTTTTTCTGCAAAGCTTCTGCTAACGTAATGCTTCCTACCTAACTTACTCTACTAGTTGTATAGTTTTCTCTGTAAGTTAAAATCGAATAAAATACCATTTTTAAAAGAGCTTAGCCGAATTTATATGCTACATCAGTTGTCTTTGTTGTCAGTGTTGAAAAGCCTTAGAAGTCATCCTATTCTGGCTACTTATTCTATTCTAGCTACTCTTCCTAATTCTCTAATACATAACCAGAAAAACTCTGTTATAGCTTTACACGCGACTCTAAATGCAAAACTAAGTGTACAAGAACTTGCATCTAAAGTTGCTTTACTTCTAAAGACTATTTCGTTTCTAAAAGGCATTAAGAAGGTCTTTACACATAAAAAGGGTGTTTTGCTATTTAAATACAAATAGCTAAGTGACTTTAACAATTTAACTAATAAGCTTATTAAGACAACTATACGTATGTAGGATGCTAATACCACTAGAACAATAGCTAATATGTATAAAGACACTAGATGTTTAGAGCACAGTAGCCACTCTAGCAGAAGCAAAGATTAGGAAGGCAAAACCGCCTGCAATATACTTCCTAGTCGTAGGTATACCCTAGACAACAGACAATAAAGCGTCTATTCTCTACGCTTTTCTAATTTCTATTAATATATTTAAAAAAGCTCTTAAAGAAGCGCTTTTATGTCCCTAAATTTCTAACAACCTAAAAAAGCTTCTACTATTTCTACTTCTACTCCTGCAAATTCCTGACGGCGACATTAATAAAGCAACTCTCCAGCTACACAGCATCACAAATAGAAAAAACAGCTGCAGGACGGAGTTGCTTCCTAACTTAGTTAATTTAGTGCTTGAACGTGTCAGATTTGAAATAGCGCTACGCTGGATATTTTTCCGTATATTACCAATTTCTACTTGCAAAGTACATAAAGACTAATTTTAATCTATATCTTAAGGGTATATATCTAATAGGTAGAGGTTTAACAACATCTGTTTGTCGTCAAAATATAAATTAAAATATAAATTAGGTATAGCTGCGGATAGTGCTTTAGTCGCGTTAAAGTACATTAGATCTAACTTCTAGATAACTGTAACAGACTCTATACTAAACTGTAAGCCTCGGTGATCGGTTGCGTTAATTCTGTTACGCAGGACGGAGCTGCTATGCTCTAATGCATGGCGTGGCTCTTAGCCATTAGTAAGATTTGCGGGTGTGTTAATAAGTCTCTGCTACTAGGCGACTACTCCCCCTAAGTTATTGTTAGTCTTAGAGAAAACATAAATGTCTTTATTTAATCTTACTTCTGTAGACAAATTATCTAGTTCCTTGCAGGTTTCTGGCAATTTGTTAGCTAAGTTGTAACTGTGCATCTTACTGCGCTTGCTGTAAAAATAAACTAAACTTAAATCTAATGTCAGAGACAAGACTTACTGTTATTGTAAGACACCTTTCGCCTCTTGTAAGCCAGCAGGAGACATCTAATTCTTAGCAACAAGTCTATTCTTCTCTAGGCAGCAAAAGCCTACGCATTAAATGCCTTTTAGTAAAGCTGTGTCCTTAAAGCTTTGTTAGCTTAATTAATACTGTCTATTTAATTACTAACCTACTGCTAAAGAGTAATTACACTTACCTGTATTTATTGCTAAGTATAACCTTAATTAGAAATAGTATGTAAAAGGGAATTTTAGCCTGCAGCTCTCTCTTAGGCAGTTTGTAAATAGCAACTTAGCTTATTAATTTCTCTGTTCCTTTGTACGAAGCGAATTTTCTGTAAGAGTGTATAAACAGACCGCCTATTAGTGTATTTAGCTGTTGTTCGCGACGACGCTACTAAGAAACATACAGAGGACGAAGTGTCTTAAGGCCCTAGTGCTTTAGGCCTTTCTTGTACAGCTTATCTATACGCCCGACCGCCTATAGCGCCCTAGTTCGAAGCCGCGATAGATACACATCTCCTAATATACACTCTCTTCCTTGCTGGTCCGTCAAGAACTTTCTTATATAATTATTCACTGCCTCTATATTAGATCTAGTCTGGAGTGCAACAATAGCAAAGCTAACAAACAGCAACGTACTATAATAAGATATCTGTATCGCATAGGCCCTTTGTGCTCCTAGTGCATTCGCGAATCTACTATAGTCTCTAAGGACATTCAAAATTCTTGCTTCGCCGCCTAGTGCATTGCCGATTACTAAAGAGCGTACTCGCGGAGAACAACGTGTAAGAAGGCAGAACGTGTAGATAACCGCTTCCAGCTCCAGAAGGTTAACTTGTTTTCTTTTAGCTAACTAGCTCTTTTTATTTTTTAGTACTTGACTTGAAAATTCTCTTATCGTAGCTTTCTACGGTTGGATGGACGGCTTAGTGGCTTTATTAGCTTTTCTGGCCTAAGATTATAGAGTTTTAAGTTAAAAAACAAGGTTTCCGGGTAGTTGCTGCGTCGGTAATTAACTTAGAATAACTTGCTGCGTTGACAATTGGCTTTAAATAAGTTGCTGCGTTAAGAACTAACTTAGAATAGGCACTGTGTGTTAATGTTTAACTTGTTAATATTATTGTTGATAGTAAAGTACTTGTGCTTGTTAACCGTCGACAAATCGCTCCAAATATTTAGAATATTTGGCTAGGTTGCGAGCCATCTGCGGAGGAGAGGTAAAAGGAGGAGAATTCCGAGGGGCAATATCAAGTGCTACCGCTATTTTCGGCTAGTAGGCCCACCATCAGGAACGCCACCCGGACCCCTGATGCTTCTCGTCGCCCAAACATTCACTATGTCTGGATCTATTGGAAGCTCGCACGGCTCGGTTCGTTACTGCAATTATGCCGCTTGACGGTCTCCGCTTGGGGCATTGCCAATCAGCAGATCTAAACACAGTTGAGTGGTTTCCCTAAATAATAGCTATAATTGCTTACGCGTGAACTGATAATCCCCGCATTTAGATATAGCAGTGCTGCAGCGTGAAAGGCTGAGAATTGTGTCCTTTCTTACCGGTTGCCTTCCTGCGAGACCAGTCCACCTCCGCAATTGCGTCCTTTAAAATCCAGCCTAACATAGGCATTATGCAAGCGTCCGGCCCGTAATTGGACAAACCTTAATAATTCCTTAGGACAACCTCCCTTAAAGCAACAATCAAACCTTGCAACTTGTCCTTAAGCTCTGTATCCTGCCCAAAATCTTGTTGAAGAAACGCAGCGGCTTGTTCATGGAACGTCGTTCCGGCCTCCACTATTGGGTTTTCCGGGGAGGTACTCTGGCAGCCTCGGACGGCGGCTACGGTATGATGAATACAGAGGGATACGCGCCATCTCCGGCGTCCTTTTCGCCGGTTTCCCTATACACCCGGAAGAAAAAATCGCGGGCTATGCAAGTACAGTGTGCTCAGCCATGCGTCTAATATTGGACACTTACCATTTAGTGTAGGCGTGCGGTGTGTGCCGCCAGCGAAAAGTCAAGTGTGACAAACAGAAACTAAAGTGCGGTTTCTGTAGAGAGCAGGGAAACAACTATGCATATTCTAAAGTTGTACCAAATTCAAAGTAACGCATAAGGCCTCCTTTAACTAAGTGTCCTGCTGACCGCCTAAGCCTCTAGTTACACATAAATGTTGCCGAACTCTTGCGAGTGTGCAATGACATAAACAGGAGGTTGAAGAGGATTAAGTCCTGCCTGCCGATTAAGGACAATTCTGAGAATTCAGAAACCCAATCGGCCGACACCCCAGACACTGTCGTCCGTGACGCTGGCGATATATCCATGGCCTCCGTTAGTGACCACAAGCCACCACAAGCCCCTTCTTCTTCGCGCGTTGTTAGACGGTTAGATAAGCGAACGGATACCCTTACGGCCTTCGAACAACTAGTTTCAGCTTATGCGGATTACTTTTCCTTAGGCTTAGCAGCTTACAATTGGGAGATGAACAATGCCGGCATTCCAACGGATTGGCCGCAGTGAGACTAGGGCTTATATTCGTGCGCGGAAGCAGGAAGCTCTGGGATGCATGCAGGGCCGGAACTCAATAAGGTGGTTAGTTATGCGATATAAAAGGCCCGGTAGCCTAATAACTCTAGGTCCTTGTACTCATCCGAGTATTACTTTGCTTCCTTCCAATTGCTGCTTCACAAAAAATGCAATGTTAGACAAGGCTCTTGCTAAACTCGCGGCGCGTCTGAAGTCAAAAGCCCGGCGGGATCTTATTTACGTCGGCCTCCTCGGCGTCGACCTGTTGTTTCCGAAAGCGAACAATGGCCATTTGTACTAGCCTGCCGGGTAGGTGGCTACCTATTGGCGGCTCTTTCTGTGACGAGAATTAAAAGAAGGGATTTATGGCTAGACTTGTAGGTTAAGTACGCTGTTCTCTAATGCGTTGAATAACACTGTGGAGCAATCGTAGAGTTAGGGTACACCTAATTGTTATAATAGATTAGCTTTGGCTCTCTGGAACCCAGCTTCTTATTGTGGCTTGGCGCTCCACATCACCACACTAATCGCCATCTTTTGCTTAAGTGCACCCTCAACAGTAGTAGCTTAGTCAAAGAAGCAACTCGACATAGCACTAGATAAAGCTCAAAAAATCTGCAATAGTGAGCCGATAAAGGAAGCCTGATATGCAATGTTTCTTATGCGGCTTATATCTGGCTGCATTTACTATAATATGCTCCTATGGGGTCAGCGTAACATGATGAAATCTTTTACTGCACTCAGCATGCCCTAAAGGGCGAGGCGCGGGTCAGCAAGTTAAAATCCCGTCACTTGTAGTCTTTAGCTATTTAGAGCCTAATTATGATATCTAGTATCTTGCGAAGATTCCAACGCATTGTTGTATAGGAGCGCTGCGCTTCAACTACTCATACTCTCCTTACGCAAGTAAAAACTTAAGCTACGTGCCTTACGCAGTGTTTATTTCCGCTTACATATGTCTAAGAGAAGCAACAATATAAAGGCCTTATGAAACGTTTCTTGTGTCACCTAAGATGTTGATGGTCATTTTTAATACTTACAAATTAACTTCATCACCACCTTAGATGTATTAACTGTACACTGTTCCCTTTTCTATGCAAAGGCATCACGCATTGTGTAAGGTGCGCCTAGCAGCTAGGCTAAGAGCTTGGTGTCCCTCTCCGCTCTCGGTACACGGGCCGTGCTCTTTACCGTCTTTGGTGTATGGTTAAATGGGGAGTGGTAGAGCAAGCGAAGATGTTATGCAGACAGCGGGTATAGAGCGCTTCGATAATAATGAGTGATGTTGTACATAAGGCGCTGACATAGGCAGTTCGGTACTGTGAGACGCGGGCTGCATGTGCTCTAGATGCCCTTCCTTCCTGTACAGCAGCCGGACAGTATGCGTACCGAGCTGTGCCCTTAGCTTCCTAAGTTGTTAACTAGCTGGGCATCTCAGCCGCCGCTGTAATCTTCGGGCCTCTGCGTTAGGAACACGAATCTTGGTAGGCCGCTCTATTGTACCCTCTTTCTCTTCGTCAACTCTTATATCTCTTTGTTGCTTCGTCCCTTGTGGTGTGTTGTGCATTATATTACTAGGCCGTTGTGCTGCTGGTTCTACATCAACAATTCCAGTCATAATTAGGTGCTTCTTTGTCTCTTTCTCCTTGTCTGCTTTTGCACTATCTCTCTGGCGCTTCGTTGTCTATGGCTTAGCCTTGTGCAAAATGTTCCTAGGCCGCTGTTGTCTCAACGTTGTGCGGGTATGGCGAGCCTTAACAGGCTGTCCCTCTGCCTCTTCTTTCCTCGTATTTACATCTCTTTTATGTTCTTTTGTCTGTATTAGTGCGCTGCTCCCAGCGGTACTATAAGCAGCGACTAAAGAAATACTATTAGGTAGAATAAAGTCTACAGCGTTATTTGTTAGACCGGAGTGAGGCGTCTTAATAGTCTATGTAGGCGAGGATAGAGTTAGGAGTTGGTGAGGTAGGCGGGACGGATATTTTAGCGGGCTAACTTTAGCACTGTAGGCATTATCATCGCTGCTACTAGACGAGGTGGCGGCATCCATAAGGGCTTGTAGATCCGACATCTTAGCCGCCCGTTCCTCCACTATCTCAGGGGGCGTGTAGCTAATAAGCTATTTCTTAGCGGTTTATTAACTATACTTTGCTTGCCTGCCTGCTTAGACTGTAAAGAGCACCTTAAGGCTTAACTAGAGTTCGACAGCGAATGCGTTACTAGCAATATCAGTTTTAAGGACTAGAGTATTTGGCCGTGCGATAAGGTAGACACCCTTTGTCGCAACAGTATTAAGGAAATTCTGCTCTTCAGGGCCTGTTAGTACATTAAGGGATAAAGCGGGCGCCTTAAGGCAACTGCAACGAGCAAAGAGTTGTAAACTTACAATAAGCAGTTTATAAGCATTACAATTGACAAAGGCTGTGTCTAGCAATATTATAGCTTAGACTTGTCGAAAGCAGAATTGTAGCAGGCAGGGTCTCTTAGACATTTAGGGCGGAAATGTCCGTCGCGCTTGGCAATTTATCTTTTCACGTGACTCCTACCAAGTTTCCAAGGAACAAAGGCGAAGTCGCGGCAGAATTATTACACATTGCGTTGCCAGCTAGTTTATTAAGTCCTAACGCCTACTTAAGACTAATTACTCGTACATTTATTTATCTCAAGGGAATGGGCCGTTACAATGCGTTAGCTATGTACACCCTTCCTGCATAGCCGGGGCCCGTCTTAGACCAAGCTAGAGTTCGAACACGGCTTTCTGCTCCCTGCCAGTATTCCTATAGAGGAGAATAACTAGACTTGTATAATCTCAGGTACTTTGCTTAATATAGAGGACGATTTTAATTTATTAGCATTAGATAACCTGTTTGCCGTTAAGTCGCTCAATCTTACTACTAAGTCAACAGCTGAACTTCTCGAAGCCAAAGAGACTAGATTATCCCTAGGCGCCACTTAAGTTGACTATGGCTGCGAAGCATCTATCTAGAACCCGCTCAGTCAAGCTATAAACGCTCTCTGCAACAACAGCTTCTGTAATATAAGCTCAGTCTATACTCGTAAGGTCGCCTACACTAAGGCCTGGCTTCGGATCTCAACTGAAGGTCGATACTACAGGCGCCACACCCGGGGTTACGTCGCCGCGAGCGTCAAGTCGATGATCTTATATACCTTGTAGTATAAATACTTTAGATAACTATAGGCTAGTACAGAGGGGTGACAAGAAAAAAGAAATTAAAAAAGTTATTGTTTTTAAAGCTTTATATTTCTATAATTAGAAAAACTTTATCAAAAACAGTTAGTAATATAAAAAGCCGAGAACTTCCTCTTTAAGATGGGCTGCTTAGTAAGCTGCTTAGTCAGGACAGCTGCGCCTTCAATCTTACTTAAAATAAGGTAGAAAAAAAGTAAAAATAAATTTTAGTATAACTTTTTTTAAGGTGGTGAAAATCGCTAATCATCGTATATTATAGAAAAACACTAATTTATCTCTTATGTATGTAAGACTTAAAGTATTTGTATTATAAACTATCTAGTAGTAATAAAAGGTTTGTTTTAAGTTGTATTAAAATAAATAACTAACATAGCTTACTAAAACTAAGTAAACTAGGCTATATCTTTTTGAGTAGCTAAATAACACTTCAGCTATAATAAAATATAATTATTAATTACTTTTTGTAAAAACATACTGTTTTACAACATAATTATTTTATTAACCTGTTTCACCAGCGAGCGGCCCACCCCACCGAGCGGCCTAGTTCCCCCACCAACACGCGTATCTAGCAACAACACGTAATGCGTTAACAACCACAACCTCTTAAGGCTTATACTAAAGCTAATGTATAGCTTGCTCTCTTAGACGTTAGACGTAACTAAATTCTAAGCCTGCGGCGTGCGGAGACAGTCTACAAAGTCCTAAAGACGACGATACGACAGCGACAGGATAGAAAGCCCTCTAGACGCGACTGCGAGCTAAACTTAAAGAGCCTAACAAAGCTAGAAGAGGAGGTAATTATATAATATATACTTAATAAGAATCTGCGTAAAGTACTGCCCTTAAAGCTACACGTACAAGATATAGCTTACAGATTGCTACATAATTGCAGCGTTAAGTCTATTAGCAAAAACTAAGTTAATAAGTCTATCTAGCGTACACTTAAGCTGCGCACGCGCTAGAGCTGTCTATATAATTGCCAGCAAGCTCTCTGCAAGGACCTAGCAATTATTAAGCTCTAGTTTATGCTAGTTTAGAATATAAAGGTAAAGTACAGTATTATAGATAATAACATATACAACTTTTACAAATTTAGCTTCCTAATTAATAAAATATTGTTGTAACTTGTAGTAACAGGCATAGACAAGCCTAGAAAAGTAAAGAAGCTTTAGCCTAGTAATTGCAAGTAGACTACGTTCATATAAGGCGTTAGCGCAATAGAGCGCGTTATTCTACTTTTCCTTATCTTTGCTAGCAAGGTTCTTATCTCTAACTAGTTTACTAAAGACCTTCTACGCAACTAGGTTATTTAAGTAAGTCTAATAGGCTAAACAAATAATAATCTAGCGCCTGCTTAGCTTACATACTTTAATATGCATGCAAGGCCTGTAGGAGCGTATAGGCTACTAATTATTAATAGCTACAAGAGCTATTACCTAATAGATTTTTAGAATCGCTGCAAAGAGAAGAAAATTATTGCTTTTTATATGCTTCTACATTTATTACACCTTCTGTAGTTGCTTGACGTTGCCTGCTTCTTGCTATTGAAGCGCGCGTACAGCGATAAGATCTTAGCCTTAGCACGCGATCGCATTTAGTACATTAACAAACAGACCTTCTTACTAGCCTTTAAAGTAGCTTGTAAGAAGGTATTTATGAGAAAGAATACTTACGCAGGATTTTAAGGCGCTAAATTATGTCTATATAATTTATAAGCTGTGTTATTCAAGCTAGATATGCAGCTGCGTACGCAAACTCTACTACAGTTAAGTAACACTGCTTAGAAGGTAAAAACACTGCGCAACGCTAAAGAAATAGAGGCGTAATCAACGCTAATTGGAAATAAAATGCAAATCTATTAAGAGTTTCTAGCAAGTTTACTTAATAAGTAGATGCGACAGCTAAGACAAGGCGCGCAGCAGATAGCTTATGAAATAGTGTTAATGCGCGTAGAGATAGGGCGCCTTTAAGACGCAATAAAGACGCTTACTAAGCATAAGAGTTGCAAAAGACGCTATGTATAAGTAGAGAAGACACTAACAGTTAGCGAGGTATTAGACTTGATTACTAAAAAGGAGGGTGGCAGTTATAAGGAGGGTAAGGAGCCGGCGAAAAGGGTGCGCGCAAGGCGACGCTGCAGCTATTGCGGCAAGATTAGGCATAACTCTTGTATGTGTAAGGTAGAAATTGAGGATGCGAATAATAGTGACGCTTCCAAATAATACTATATTGTTGCAAGAGTATAAAAATTGTGTTGTAGTGCTAAGCTACGTCGCTGCGCGTGCGCTTCGCTGGTGTTTATAGGCCGCTCGGTGGGGTGGGCCGCTCGCTGGTGAAACAGGTTATATTAGATAGCATATTATCTTAGCACTATAACTTTGCTTAATAGTAGAGCTATTCTATTATTCAACTCAATCTAAGTCTAGAATATAGAATTTTTTAAGTTTTTACTTAGTATAAACATAATTATTATAAGCTTTTTTGGAGTTTAAAGACAACCTTTTCTTTCGAATACTAACAAAATATTTGACTTTTTTTAAGAAGTGTAGTAAGCTTTTGTTGAAGAAATATAACCTAAATTGTTTATAAGTTATTAATTTGATCATTTAGTTATTTTAGTAAGGTTTTTTGTAAGGGGCGGGCCTAGAGGCCTCGCATGCAACTACATACGCTGTCCACCTTGCCAAAAGGCAGGCACAAGATAACAGTGGATGGCTGTTATCTTGCGTAGTTGGTACTTAAGTTGCCACCGCAACTCGTAATGTGAGATGGCACCTGCGAGGTGTCTCACACCTTAACCGAGGTACCACCGAGGATCACACACCCTAGGCTCCAACCTATTACATTTTGAATAATTATTCTTTTAACCTTTCTAAAGATCTTAGTAAGACAGCCTGATTTAGGCCTGACATTGAATAAAAAAGATTTTTTTCTTATTTTATTCAAAAAGAACATCAACAATATTCTAGAAAACATTTTAGTAAATTTTTGTAGAAGAAAATAGACTTATTTTATAAAGATACAGAACTAACTTGCTATACAGTTAAAATAACTATTATTATAAGCTACAAGAGAAATACTATTATAAAGTAAGTCTTAAATAAGTAAAAAGAGTTTATATACTATACACATACTAAGCTATTACGTAGTTACCGCTTACGTAAGTAACATCCATTTGTCCACCCTTTATTTAAATTTTAAGTAACCAAGATATAGGCCTTGGAAATTGTCTTTTACGATCTAGACCTAGGGACATCCGGGATAGCTCTTCAAGGGCTCTACAGCACAGGCAGATAATTACAAGCAGGCAACTACGCCGCAACCACGTAACTGCTTATTAGTAAGCACGCTCTTTTACAAGCGCAACTACGTGACTGCTTATTAACAAGCATGCTTTTCTATAAGCGCAACTACGTAACTGCTTATTAATAAGCACGCTCTTCTACAAGCGTACGCTTGTGCACAAGCACTACACTTATTAGTATATAGTGTAGGCACAAAACCCTTATAGTTTAGTGTTTTTAACTTCTTAAGAGATTATACTTAGTAATTAATCTAAAGATTAAGACTTGTTTCTTAACTCTTGTACTATTACATTAATTTTCTAATTGTGCTAGTACACCCTATGTCCTTAGTACTTGTTTATTCTCCTAAGAACTAACCTAGATTATCTTTAGACAATCTTTACACTTTAAACACCCTTAAAGATAAGCAATACTGCTATAGACACACCTGCTAATTCCTACACTAGAGGAACTACAAGCTGCGCTAACAAGCCTAAGACTTATTATAGCAATTGTAGCAAGCTTAAAGCTTAGCTTTTCTAAGTTAACAGATTTTTCTACATTATAGAAGACAAGATTAAGGATAACAATAAAACTGTCTTAGCCTCTACGTATTTCTAAAGAGATGCAGAGAGGTAAGCTAACTTAATTTTTAAATGTTAAATTAATAATTCTATTGTAAACGCTAATAACACTGTCTTAGATGAAAACTAGGACACTTTTAAGACAAAGATGCAAGAAATCTTTTTACCTTTTAAAGAATTTGTAGTTGCAGAGCAAAAGATTTCAAAACTATAACAAACTAAGTCTACTGCTAACTGTACAACTAAATTTCAACAGTATAAGACAGTTATTAAATAAGACAACAACGCTTTGATATAGATGTACTAACAAGGTCCTAAACTAACTGTATAACAAGAATTTAGAAGAGCAGATTAAGCCTTAACACGCTTAACAAACTTAAAGCTAAAGCTATTTAAGTAGACAATAAACTTTATAAGCTTATGTTAAAAAAACTATTATTTTCGCAAGGGAATTGCGTATTTAAGAATACAGATGCTTAACAACGTTAAATACTTTAACACTTGTACTCTAACTAAAGATGTTGCTAAAACTATGTACTCAGAATCCTAGAGCACTACGCTATTAACAGCTACAAGCTAATGCACCTTAATAATATTAATACGGGACTAGGAAGAAAAAAGCTTGCGTATAACAAGAGTAACAAGAGAATCACTTGTTATAAATGTAGTAAAAAAGGTTAAATAAAACAGGACTGCTAAAGCTAAGGCAAAGTAACTTATTAACTAAATTTTATTTACTGTGCAGGACTTGATGATAATCTAGACAACAAACAGAACGTTATTATACAACCTACTATTACATTTTAAGAACAGGACTAGGTGAAAATTAACAGTCTAAATAACATACTTATAATTATGCTAGAAAAAACTTTAGACAACAATATTTCTAAGATAGTGCTAGACAAAGACATAGAAGCAACTCTAGTAAACTAAACTAAGCACAGCAAGATAGCTATGTTTTAGGAAAACTATTAACTAGCTACACTAAGTACATAGGAAAAGCTAGTAGCATACAACAAGAAGATAGTTCTCTTAGTAATATAGAAACTTTTTACCTACACTATAGAAGACAGATACAATGTTAACAAATAGGTATTACTACCTACAAAGATTAGATGCTTTTTAAATCTAGCAGAGAAAACTAATGCTCTACTAAGGTAGCTTAAACAACCTAAAGAGATCTTTACAGAACTTTACAAAGGAATATTTTTAGACTATAGCTAGTATGCTAATTTACTAGAGGAACTGCAGAAGAAAGGGATTGCTCTAGTAGCAACTATTAATAAGGCTATACACAACAATTTTGTATAGAAATAGACTAAAAAAGCTAAAGCTTCCTGTTGGAGATTAAGCTACTCAGCTGTTTCTCCACAGAATTCAGGTGCTCAAAATCACACCTGGAATCTACAATCAACCTACAATAAATTGATTACTAGGAGCTATTACGCTACTAGTATTACTTATCATTGTTATCAATTGATTGTTATCATCAATGACGTTTAGGATTACGCAATCTACTATAGATTACGCAATCTACTACGCAAGCTATTGCGTAATACAGAACTTTCTAGAATGCAAGTTACAAATATATATAGACTGTAGTTAAGACAAGACAGAACAGCAAGACAGAAAGACAATTTAATTGCTATTCTCTACAATACTGTCTTCCCCTAGTCTCTATTCTCTTATCCTTATCCTTCACCCTGCGCACCTCCTCAATCTCTAAAAGGTTATAAGCCTGGATTAGGCTGCCTCTGAGTCTACTACAAACAAGTAGAAGGCAGAGACCTCTACCTCTGAGTTGATAGTAGAACAAGCAGCGATCATATCCGCAACAGGTTATACACCTAGAGATTGAATCTACAACAGGTTATGAGCCCGGAATAGCGAATCTACAACAGTTCCTAAAATAAACTAGTGCACTAACTTTAAGACAAAAAGAAGTAGAAGATTTATAACAAACTTTAGGCAACACGCTAGCAGCGTAAAGCTTAACACAAAAGCTGCGCTAAAGATATATACTATTAGATAGACCTGTATAACTTAGAATATGCAAAGTATTGATAAACTGCATGTATACATAATAGCTGTACAATTTACTATTTTAATAAGTGTAGATTAAGATAGTTTCTTAAAAAGTTTAAAGAAATGTCTAAATGTAAACACTAGTAGTATAATTGTCTAAACAAAAAATGCGCCGTACATATATAAAATAAGAGATATAGCTTATATTTTTATAAATACAACAATCTAAAAAAAGAACCTACAACTATACACAACACAGCAGAAAGATTACAAGAGCAAAACTAGTGCATAAAAGTATAAATAACTTTTATAGCACACGTGTCTTAATATTAAATGCAACTAATATATTGTTGCATAGAGGCGCGTTTGACTATTTAGCTAAGAACAAGCTTCTAGAAAATATGAGCAACCAACAGCTACCCACCTGCCTCTTATCATGGACAAACTCCTTCCTTACAGAGAGGCTCTTAGAACTATCTTTTGATGGGCAAACAGAAGAACTACAGAAGGTTAATACCGGTACACCTCAAGGAAGCCCAGCCCCGCCTATCCTATTTCTAATCTATACAAAACCGCTATTCCAGTCAATTACATTAAACAGCAACATATACTCCTTATCCTACATGGACGACCTTCAGATCTCAATATCAACAACATCTATGAGGAAAAACATTAAACTACTTGAAAAGGAGTTAGCAAACCTTTTTATACAAGCAAAAGAGTTAGCTATTAATTTTAATAGCTTAAAAACAGAATTCGCAAATTGGACAAGATATAAGAAAGATACAAACAGATTTCTTACGCTACCTACCTAAGAGACCTTTTAGCCAAGAGGACTAGTTAGATGGCTAGGCATCTTCTTTGACAACACTCTTAAATTCAGAGAACACTGCCACATAAGGATACAACAAGCAATCCAAGCCTTTTTTCGCCTAAGTAGGCTAGCCAATATTATTAAAGGCCTCTCACCAAGGGCAATGAGGCAATTATACTTAGCGTGCGTTACTAGTGTAGCTAATTACGGATGTCAGCTATTTTAGAAAGGCCAACAACACGTCCTTAACAGCAGGCAAAAACTACAAAACCAGGCCTGTAGAAAGATCTTAGGAACCTTTAGATCTTTCCCTGCAATGCCTAGTAAGGTAGAAGCCGCTCTATTTCCACCTAGAGTTAGGCTAGACAACACTATAAGAAGATACGCCTTTAGATCTACTTTACTAGATCCAAATCACCCTCTAAAAGCTGCTATTAACAACAATAAAGGAGAGCAACTCAATCAAATTTAAGAATTTATTACCTTAGCCCTCTTAAACCATATAGAGGAAATACAATACTACGCCTTTACACCATAGAACGCTGGGACTCCTTATAAGGTCTATAATTTAAACATGCTAAAAGACTTTGAAGCTGAAAGCCATAAAAAACTACTAGCAGACAACAACCTTCTATTAATATACTTAGATGCCTCAGCTATAAGAGACGACAAAGGAATTGGCGTAGGTGTTGCCTTCTACAAAGGAGCTACTCTCATCAAAGAACTACAGGCAAACATAGGAAATAACTAACTAGTTTACAACAGTGAACTAGAGGGTAATACCTTAGGTCTAGAGAAAGCAGTCAGCTTATTAATCAACTGTTAAAACGTTAATATTTCTGCAGATAATCAGGCCGCTCTATTTCAATTAAAAAACACTTTAAACAACTCTAGCCAAGAGTGGCAAATTAGGTGTATTAGGGCAGCAACTTAACTAGAAGGAAAAGGCATTACCCCTACGCTACATTAGGTCCTAGGACACCAAGATATACCAGGAAACGATTAAGCAGACTCTCTAGCAAAAGAGGCTACAAAAATAAACCTTTTAACAAACAAGACAAGCCTAGCATTTGTTAGTTCTTAAATTAAACAATAGGCCAATGTTGAGTAGTTAAGCCTCCTAGAGAATAAAGGAAAAAAGCTACTACTAAAAACCTAAGCACTTACTCAGCAACCTTCAAATAGAAAATAAGAAAACAAATACCTATCCCCTCTACTAGAAGAGATATATCTAGCTCTTTCTTTCAATTAAAATTAGGGCACAGCTACCTAAAGAGCTACCTATTCAAGGGAGGAAAAGTAGAATTTGAAACTTGCCCATGCAATTTTAGAGCTACACAAGACACAGCTCATATAATCCTTAGATGCCAACTATACAAGGATAGTAGAACTATACTTCAGAACTTATGTGCAGAGCCAATTTCTCTACAATATCTTTTTTACAAACAAAAGCAGGCATTAAAGCTACTTTAGCCTTTATTTAAGAAACTAGGGTTGGTACACAGGCCTGGTACAAAGGAAACTCCGTTAACTAAATGCAATCGCCTGGCTAAGCGACCAAGCTCTAATCACCCCTCCCCCTCCTCCCCCTCCTCCTCCTCCCCCTCCTCCTCCTCCCCCTTCTCGACCTTACACAATAGGCTAAGAGCCTCACCTTCATCCAGATAAACCACCCCTTGTAAACTACTTAGAAGATAGAAAAACCACATAGATACCTGCAGGCCTTGGCCTGCACGTCTTATATAGCCCTTCAGGCTGAGAAAGGACGTTAAACTACAAAAAAAAAATTGTTGCAAAGAAGATTTAAAAATTTAGCAAACAGTCTTTCTTAAACAAACGTCTTAGACACTTAAGACTGCTAAAAAGATCAATGCAATAAATTCCTTAAGTCTCTTTAAGCTAACAGTAAAGCTTAACAGATACTAAATATAAGTATTAGTAGATTTTAGCGCGTAAGCTACCTTTGTTTCTGCTTAAGCAATGTTAGTAGCAGGCCTATAAGTATTAGAGAAACAAGAACCTTATCTACTACACGTAGCTAATAGTTAGCCTATGCTAGGTAAGATAATAATTACTTACAAGGTCACTAGAGTGACGCTCCGCATCTAGAAACACTAGAAAGAGATAGATCTAGACATTTTTAGACCAGCTACCTACATTGTTATATTAATACTTCATTAGTTTTTTATATTTAAGGTGCCAAAGGTGGTGGTTGTTGTTGTAGTTAGAAAAGGGTTCAAAAAAACGAAAAGCAGCTACCCTCTACTAATTAATTGCAAAAGTCAAAAAAAAGATTATGTGTAGTTAACAAGATTAAAACGGTAGGTGGATAAAGAAAGCTTAGACTACTAAGCAATAATTAGGGTTAAAAAATTTGCTAAGGTACCAAAAAACAACACTAGTTGAAACGTGTCCAACAGCGATTGCCAGCCTATAGCTGACAACAGGATTACAGTAGGATTGCAATAAGATTACAACATAATGCGATAAAAAAGGGAAAGAACACGTACGTACTGCAGCGGGAGCCTGCAATACTTTATAAAGCCTAAAGCTGCTACTTTTTACCTACTGTTTTTTACTTTTTAAACAGCACTGCATACAAACGATTCGCATACAATATACTGCACTGCAATATAGCGTATAACTTCTCTAATAAGCATTTTCTTAACTTTAACTTTTATCTAGAAACAGAAAGCTTTCCTGTTGTATACTTAGCCCCTAAACTAGTCTAGCTTAAGCTAATTATGCAGACACCTAAGTTTATTAAGCATCTATTAACTTAGCGTCTCTAGGACTTTATAATTATATCTTTTATAAATAACTCTAGATTCCGCGATATCTTTATATACAAAAAAATGTTAAGCCTTAACTTAGCTAGTTGTAGAAGGAATATAATATCTACAGGGTGTTTGCTAATACTAGCAAAGTACTTAAAATGCTCAGCTTTAGCATTCCTTTCTTCTTGTTAATCGTGCATGGGCTAAGTAAAGAAACTATTAACTAGTTAGGCTAGCTGTTGCATAACGTCAAAATAGCGATAGAGAAGAAAAAAGTAGGAAAGGAGATGTAGGCGTTCTATTGTTGCATGTATAGGTTAGAAAGTACGGCAATAATAATGCTGCTTCTTTAATTTGTATAAGAGTACCTAGAAGTAAAGCCTTAACATAAGGAGGCGGCATAGGCAAGATAAGAGCAAGATAGGGCACGTTAAGTTAGAAGGCGATTTGCGTCTTTGTCTTGCTTTTCTTCGTTTCTGTCTAAACATGCTTGAGCGACACACTAATTGCGTGCTGGCAATGCCAAACAAGAGGGCATAAGCTCAGATACCTGTTGTTAGCAATAAATCTTTTTTTATACTAAAAAGGTGTCTACAAAATGTGTAGTCACATTAAAAGGCTGTCTTAAAAGGCCGAAGCTACTTCTTTGATAATAAGAACACAACCTGCAGATTAACTAAAAGTTAATGTAGTTTTTATTTAAGTGCTGTAAATTAAACGCAACTACAAGCTAGCCTATACATCTAAAAACTAAGATAGTAAATAAAAAACAAATTAACAATATTGCTAAAAGACAGCAAACCTTAACTAAGAATAACTTTAAGATAAAAGGGTTTAACTTAACAAATACTAGAAGGGCTTCTCTAGATTACAAAGTTAGAGTTTCTAAGAAGCACGTAACTCTAGATATACTAAAAGAGTATAAAGAATTTTAGCATCTTTTTATAGAAGTAGTAGACAGCAAAGCCTTACCAAAACACTAACCCTAAGATTATAAAATTGTTCTAGAAGAAAGGAAGACTCTACCTTTTAAACTAACTTATTAACTTTTAGAGATAAAACTTAAGATACTAATAGAAAAGGTAGACAGAAATTTAGCAAAAAGCTATATAAGACTTTTAATATTACTAGCAGAATTCTTAATACTCTTTGTACTAAAATAAATAAAGCTACTCAAAATGTGCGTTAACTATTAAAAGTTAAACAACATTACAGTTAAGAATTAATACCTGCTACTAAATATTATAGAACTTAAAGATTAATTATCTTACGCTAAAGTTTTTACAGCACTAGACTTCTAAGATAGATACTACCTTATTAGAAGTAAGAAAGGTGAAGAATAGAAGACAGCGTTTTAAACAAGATATAGATACTACAAATACACTGTTTACTGTTTAAGTTAATAAAAGCCCTAGCAACATTTTAAGAACTTATTAACAACATGTCAAGAGTACACTTAGATAGCTTTGTTATTATATACTTTAATAACATTTTTATCTACATCAAGAACTTAAGAGACTATGTTAAACATGTCTGTTAGATACTAAGGTGCCTAGACTAGTTTAACTTATAACTAAAACTTAAGAAATGTAAGTTTTTAAAAACAAAGTTGCCTTTTTAGAATATATTAAAAGGGCATAAGGAGTATAGATAAGTAATGAAAAAGTGCAGGTAATTAAAAAATAGCTACAACTAAAAATAGTTTAGAAAATATAATTCTTTTTAGGATGTTGAAACATTAATTAAAAGTTTATTAAGAACTACTTTAAGATTACTATTCTTTTAACAAGACTTACAAGGAAGAAAGGACTATTTAAGTAGAATAGAAAAGCAAAGAACACTTTTTAAACACTTCAAAATGTAAGCATAGAACTACTATGCTTTTGCATATTCTAAGCAAGACAGCTACTATAATTTAAGACAGACGCATTAGACCTTGCACTTAGAAGATACGCTAGCTAACTATATAAAAGCAAATAGCACTTAATTGCCTACTATTCTTACAAGTTTTTAGGACTAGAGAAACAATATAATGTTTATAACAAGGAGCTGTTAGCTATTGTTAACTACCTAAGATATTAGAGAGTAAACGCTAAAAGCTGCTTAGAACTTACAATATTTACAGATTACAAGAACTTAGTTAATTTTACAACTACTAAGAGACTTGACTAACACCAGGTTTATTAGTTAGAAGAACTAGGACAGCACAAGTTTAAGATTATGTATACACTAAAAAAAGACAACAGAAGAGTAAATACTTTTAGCTGTAAACACAATATAACAGGAACTAAAAAGATAACTAACTCTGCATTACTACAGGTTAATAATAACAAATTATTAGAACTAGCACAGACGCTTAATCTACTTATACGCATTACGTATAACGTACAAGAAAAATTACAAAAAACAATTGTTAGACAACACTATAATAACCTAGTATATAGTTACCTAGGTATTACACGAACTATAGAGCTTATTGAAGGAAATTACAAGTTTCTAGAAATAAAGGACAAGGTTACTACTTTTATTGCCTAATGTGCAGACTGTTAAAAGAATAAGCATAGCACACATGCACCTTATAGAGAAATGCAAGCAATACAACTACCTAACACACTATAGTTAGACATATTTATAAACTTTGTTACAGGCTTACTAGTCGTAAGAGACTTTATTACTAAAGTATCTTACAACGCAATTCTTGTAGTAGTTAATTAATTTACAAAACAAGCTAAGTAGAGAGCCTTTAAATAAAACTTTACAGCAGTACAGCTTGCACACATTATAAATAATTAGGTAATTAAATATTACAGTATATTAAAGTTAATTATTAGTAACAGAGACAAACTTTTTACTTCAAACTTTTAGACAACACTACTCGCCGCAATTAGAACTAAAAGAAAGCTATTTACAGCGTATTATCTGCAAATAGACAGACAAACAGATTAAACAAACTGCATAATAAAAGCGTACCTTAGGATATATTTTAACTAACAACAGAATAATCAGGTATTGTTACTACTTATAGCACAGATAGCATATAATAACAAGCTTTTAAAGTCTACAAGTCAGACTTTGTTCTACGCAAATTACAAAAAACACCTAAATCTCTTTACACACACACTTTTAAGTTTAAAAATAAAGCAGCTATTACAACAGCTAATAAGCTAAAGTTAGTACGTAAGTTACTTAAAAAAATACTTAAGAAGGCTTAACACCAAAGCCTTTTATATATTAACTAGAAACAAAAAACAGCAACATAGCTAAAGAAAGAGAATAAAGTATATTTGCTTAAAAAGAATTTCTGCACTATACAACCTAGCAAAGGGCTTAACAACATTAAAGTTAGACTGTTTTTAATTTTAAACTAGAAGGAACTAGTTACATACACACTTAACCTTCTACTTAATGTAAAAACTTACTTAAAATCTCATGTTAATATGTTAGAACTAGCAAACTTAAATACACTACTTTAGAAAACCTTCTATTACAAGACAGAAAAAGAAAAGGAATATAAAGTTATAAGAATCCTTGCACACTAAAACAACAACAACAGAACAGAGTACTTTATTAAATAATTGAGTTACCTAAACAGCAACAATTTATAGAAACTAAATACAAACTTTACAAATTGCTAAAGGCACCTTTAGCAGTACTAAGATTAGCACCAAAAGTATTAAGCAAACTTATAGTAGCCTACATTATAAGCAAAAAGGCTATGCTAATGAATACTGCAAGACAGTCGATTTCCTGCACTACTTTAGTTTCACTAGCAGCCTCTATGTTAAAAGCTAAACATAGCGCGTTTCTACGCGCTCGCTCTTTAGCCTGTTTTAAAATTTTCTTATTCTGCAGCAACTGCAAAATTACTGTTGTAAACGATTCCTTATTATTATTAACTTTCTTTCAATACTTATTGCGAGTATAGTTTAGAGACTTCTAAGACATATTTACATTTGCTTAATCTAACTGCATACACTTAGTACACTTTATACAAGAATTAAGCATAACGTAACAAATAAAGCTTTCTAGAAAACAATAGTTATAAAAAACTTTAGCAGGATAGTTAGCACAAACAATTCTAGAACTAAGGCGTAAGCAATGTTAGTAGGAAGAGAACATAACAACTGCCTTACTCATAACGCAGGGCAAGCCTTGGTTATTATTGAAAAAACACAAAACTACAAATTACGTAATTTAAGACCAAATCTTTGAAGGAGGAGAATAGTATTATAATCTAGACCTAGGGACATCCGGGATAGCTCTTCAAGGGCTCTGCAGCACAGGTAGATAATTACAAGCAGGCAACTACGCTGTGACTACGTAACTGCTTATTAACAAGCACGCTCTTTTAGAAGTGCAACTACGTAACTGCTTATTATCAAGCACGCTCTTCTACAAGCGTACGCTTGTGCACAAGCACTACACTTATTAGTTTATAGTATAGGCACTAAACTCTAATAGTTTAGTTTGTTCAACTTCTTAAGAGTTTATACTTAGTAATTAATCTAAGGATTAAGACTTGTTTCTTAACCCTTGTACTGTTACATCAATCTTCTAATCGTGCTAGTACAACCCGTGTCCTTAGTACTCGTTTATCCTCCCGAGAACCAACCTAGACTATCTTCGGACGATCTTCACATTGAATAACGTTATGCCTACGTAAGCTTATTAAACTTAGTGCTTGATTGGCTTTTTTACGCGTTTGAAAAAAGTTATACTGAAATCTATTTTGACTTTTTTTGCCTAATTTTAAGCAAGACTGCAGGCGCAACTGTGCTGACTAAGCAGCTTACTAGGCCGCCCATCTTAAAGAGAAAGTTCTTTGCTTTCCAAATTGCTAACTCTTTTTGGTAAAGTCCTTCTAGTTATAGAAATGTAAAGCTTTAAAAGCAAAACCTATTTTAATTTCTTTTTCAATTGTCTCCCCTTTGTAAATAGGTTCTAGTTACCTAGCCTTGAATATAGATTAGGTTGTGGTTGCAAAGACCTGTAGTTGTGGTTAGGTTAAGGTCGCATAGACTTATTGTTGTAGTTAAGTCATAGTCTTACTAGCGTAGGTATAGATTAGGTTAGGGTAGTTAAGCTTAAGGTGTTAGAACGCAGCCCTGCACGAATACCCTATAACAACCAAAAGGTAAATGAGATTAGTAAACTATTAATTAAAGTGCAGGATAGTATATATCGTTAAGGTTGCATAAGCCTTTTGATATACAAAATCACGAACTGTTGCAAGAGAGAGAATAGAAATAAAGAAGAGATGATTATTAGTTCTAAGAAGCACAGCAAAAGTAGCTATATATATACTATTTAAAAAGTAGTGCTTACTATCTTATATTAGCTTAGCTTAGATAAGTCATTGGCTAGTAGTAGCGTAGTATATAGAGCAGTGCTCTGTAATACACCCCCTAGGTAATCCTTGCTGAAGAGATGACGTGTATCTAAGCGCTGCTTACTTAGTGTGCGCAAAATCTTTCTTAATTATGTACTTTATAAGATACACGTTGTGCTAAGCCTTCCTTCTACACATAGAGCACTCTACCAAATAAAAAGCTTACTTAGCGTTTTACCTAGCTTCTACCTCCTTACAGCTTATCTTATTCATACTTTATAAGCACTCTTTAAACTTTTTAGCGCTTACGCTATACAAACTACAGCAATACTACCTATAGCGCTCTACTAATTAATTTCTACCAATAACGCTCTTTTAGTCCACTGATTTTAGTACTTTACTATAAGTATCTTTACTCTACAAAAGCGTAACTCTAAGTTATTTTTAGTAAATAAGCGTATAATCTACTGAAAAGTTAAAAATACTAGTACTCTAAAATTCTTACTTTAGAGCTCTTTTTTCCTATGCCTTTACCATTATTACCTTACTTTATTTACTAATAATAATAACACTACTCTTACTGAAAGAGATACTCGTCAAAACTACCCTAGGCTACGAGCCTCACCTTCATTTAGACAAACCCCTTCTGTGTAAATAATATATTTAAAAAACACTACGTAGATACTCGTAGGTCCTAAACCTACACGTCCTATATAGCCCTTCAGGCTGAGAAAGGACGTTAAACTACAATAAAATAAAAGGCATAGAGAATTACTATAAATAAAGCTACTAAGTAATAGCCTTTAAACTTAGGCCTGCCTTTAATAATGCATTTGCAACAAAAGGAAGCGTCCTATCTCCTTTAGTTGCCTCAATTGCAATATCTTCAAAAGAGAACAAAATAATCCCGATTAAGCCAGCTTTTAAAGCAAAATACCTACTTGGAAATCTAGCTATAAGGCAAGATATTACAACCTTTAAGGCTGCGCAGCTTATTACGCTCTAGTTTAAGGTTGTTATCCACAAGCTTCCTACAAACTACTGTCTTAAGGTAGTAAAAGAAGAAATTAAAATCTTTAACAAAGGCCTAAAAGTTAGAGGCGATTCTTTTTAGCTTACGCCTAAAGATAAAAGAGGAAGCTAAATCTTTGGTTCAGCTTGAGTTGCTTTTGCCACAGAGCAAGAAGCCTAAAAGGCTATCAGAGGAAAACTCTACATTCTAGGGCAAAGCCTTAAAGCAGAAAAACTATAAGTTCTTAATATCTTTAAGCAATGCACTAAATGCAAAGAGTTCAGTTACTTCAAGATTAAATGCTTAAAAGTAGCCTGCTAAATTTGCAGCAAACCTTGCTACACTAGCTAACACAATTACAAGTCTTGTGCTAGTAAAGAAAAATCCTGTATTTATACTATATTTGAGTATGCTAATTGCAGCAAACCTTGCTACACTAGCTAACACAATTACAAGTCTTGTGCTAGTAAAGAAAAATCCTGTATTTATACTATATTTGAGTATGCTAATTGCAGCAAACCTTATACTGCCAAGACCAAAGAATGTAATATCCTATAAGCGAGGACAGCTGGAACTAAATGAACTAATTAATAAAATTAAAGTCCTACAAGTAAATGTTGATCAAAGTATATTTACTACAGAAAGCGCAATTAACTTGGCTATTGCAGCAAACGCTAAAATTATAATATGTTGGAGTATTGACGTGCGCAACATGTGGATCACCCTGTTGATCAGGTGATCCTGGTAAGCTGAACACGTGACGATCGCGCTAGCGCCTATATATACAGGCCAGATCGTCTTATTCCTCTTTAGTAGTTATTGGTCACTTTGTTGTAGCACTTAGTTAATTAATACACTTATTCTACTCCTCCTAATTAAGCAATTGCTCCTTTTTAGCTCCCACAATTATAAGCCTAGCTGCTTTATTAGAGTTTTAATTCCTACTGCGCAATCAGCAAGCTAAAAGATTAACTGTTTAATTAGCATTTTACTCTCTACTCTCTTACAGCACAGCTAGCAGATTGCTGCTACTGCTGTACTTCTTTTACCTATTTTTCACACAATCAACCTCCTTCTAATCCGAGCTACCTAGCTACCTACCGACCGACCGATCGATCCGTCATCACCTTAACAACATCCTACGTCGTGATCTTACATAGCATTTTACTAAGATAGACCTTACTAATACACCGCTTGTCGCCTTAGAGGTGATTTTTAAGGCTTAATTAGACTAGCTAACCTAGTTTGCTCTATTAAGGCTATACTGCTTAGAGAAAGGCATCTAGGATTAGGTTGATCCTGGTCTCCTAGACGTACCCTTAATAGACTACCAGGGGCCACAGTATCCAGAACTGCCTAAGGATATTAAGCAGCTAGTTGCTTTATTACCTAGCGCTAGCGCACAAATACAAGAAGACTATAAAATTGCTTAACACAAAAATAAGGCTTAATTGCTTAATGCTAAGTATAAGAAAGATAATTACAACAAGTTAGTTAACAGGTACAAGGTACAAGCTGCTTAATAAATAAGAAAAGTTGCTAAGATTACTACTGTTAAGAACTAGATTAGTAAGACTGTCTATCTAGACCTGCTTTTGAACGCCTTAATAAGCATAATTACCAAGAACCTTACTAGCCTTTAAGCCTTATTAAAGATCCTAAAAGAGGATCTAGCACCTACAGATCTGAATACTTAGTATTTAATCAGGGCGCAATACAGATCACACCTTAATAAGGTTTGCTAGAGACAAATAAGCCTTAAGCAGTAGTTTACGAAATAGCAGCTACTGTATTAACAAGCGATAATCTACTTGCTTTCTAAAGTTATTAGGCCGTTAGCACTTATTAATTTTTTAGACGCCTTAGGCACTAAAATTACACGAAGTTAGTTGCGCAAGAAGCATAATAAGTTAGTATAAGTAATAGCGCTTAGTAGAGCTTATTTAACTTTGAATAATCTAGAAAAAATCTTTAGTGTTTTATTACAGAATTATTTAATTACTTTCTTGAAGAAAAGAGAACACGTAGTATTTTAAGCTAAATCAAAATTAAGGGTAGCTTAACAATCTACAAGCGCTAACAAGTTAAATAAAAGTAGTAGGCAATTGCACTTTTACCCCTGTAAGGCTAGTAAAAGGCCTATAAGCAAGCATTTTTAGATACTAAGCAACTCCTATTAACTTCAAACTGCAGTTACTAGATTAAGCCCTCCTAGTAGTATACTAAATAAGCTGTTAGACGATAACAAGAAGAAGATTCTTAATTAATAAAATAATAATAAATAGGCAACCTTACGCACCTGGATTAAGAAGGAAGGCTAGAAGACTAGCACTAGCGGATTAGCTACTAATAGGTTAAGTGGATCCTACTCTAGCTTACTAGTTTTAGCATTAACCAACCTAAAAGACTTAATCAAAGAAATTAAGCTAAATGTGTTTAGCGCAGCTTTTACCCCTTATGCTTTGTCCCTCTACATAATTATAAATAGTAGATTAGCAGTCTACCTAGTTAATACCATGGATTACAAAGTGCTAGGCACCTTTAGCGAATGCGCTAAGGACAAAACTATTAAGTCAGGCACTTAAATTATACTAGTTGCTAGTATAAGAAACAGGCTGCTGAAAAACGTCCTGCATAGTAATGCTAGCCTTAGGACAGCTAATCTTCTACTTACTAACTTTAAGGTTGTACTAGGTTTCTATGTTAATACTGTATTAAAAGCACGGCTTAAGCAGGCAGGCATTTAGTACTTAGGATATAATTATAACTTAAAATTTAAAACAATCAAGAAGAATGTTGTCCTAATTAACTTTAAGCCTTACTTTAATCTCTTGTTTGTCACATACAAGCAACTTTCTTGTTACTTAGCTTAACTACTGCTTGTAAACGCTGTAGCGCGATTATGGAAACCTTAGCTGCGTACTAGTAATAGGGACTTATAGCATTAACAATTAGGACACCTAGGACAACAAGCTATTAAAGCCTTAGTTTGCTTAGTGCAGAACGTTAAAATTACTAGTAAGAAGCTATTAGAATGCAATTACTGCGCAACAGCTTGTGCCTTACAAGTAGTCTTACAGCAACTAAGAAAAAGATTACTACAACCTTTTTATATAATCTTATATAATTTATTTACTTCCTAACTATTTAGCTGCTTAAAAAAGAGGCGTTGATTATTAAGAAGAATTACTTAGGCAAGCTGTACAATTACAATATCTAGTTAAAGACACTAAGCAATATTATGCCTGTAATTAAATGCTTTGCCGCAAGTATTCAGAGAAAATACTAGTAAAAAATTATAGAAATCTATTGAAATAACGATACTGCTACACCGCCTTTGAGAGGGCAATCAAGATATAAGGAATAGGCAATAAAGAAAATAATTGTAATTAGAACGCCACTACTATATACTTATAAGCCTAATGGCTCGGCGGAGAGAGCTGAACAAGAGCTAATTACAAAGGCTATCAAAATGCGCACAAGCGCTAATTTACTAGCTAAGCTTTAGCTAGAAATTATAGATACAGCAGCTTACTTACATAGAATAAGTCCTACTAAGATTTATAGCTACCAATCCCCTAACGAGGTGCTTAAAGAATAGTTTAAGAAATAATATTTCTATATATAAAAAAATTATTAAGCCCCAATTCAGCTAGTTGTAGAATGAATACACAATTTCTAGAGTATTTGCTAATACTAGCGCAGTACTTAAAATCTATTGCTTTAGCATTCTTTTCTTCCTGTTTGTCGTGTAAGGGCTAAGTATAAAGACTAGAACTTAGCTTAAATAGCTATTGCAAGACGTCAAATTGGCGATAGAGAAGAAAGAGGCAGGAAAGAAGGAGTAGGCTTTCTATCGTCGCGTTTATAGGTCAGCAAGCAAGGCGATAATAGTGTTGCTACTTTACTTTATTTAGGAGCGTCTAGCAATAAAGTAACAAGAATAGGCGGGATAAGGCGCGTTGAGTTAGGAAGTGATTCGCGTCTTTGTCTTGCTTTTCTTCGTTTCTGTCTAAACATGCTGGAGCGACACACCAATTGCGTGCCGGCAATGCCAAACAAGGGGACATGAGCCCGGATACCTGTTGTTAGCAATACATCCTTTTTTTTTTTTACCAAAAAGGTGTCTACAATATGTGTGGTCACATCAAAAGGTTATCTTAAAAGGCCGAAGCCAGCCTTTTTTTTTATAAGCTTAACAACTTATTACTAGTCTAACAGTCTGTGCCCGAAGACTCTGACACGCTAGCTTGTCGTAATAGAACACCTGCTTAAGTAAGCAGAATAGCAGGGCGTAAATTATCTTAAGATTTAAGATCTTAGGCTTTAAATAGGAGACAGAGTAGACAATTACAAGCTAAACCTCTACTTATAAGACGTAGTGCACAGATTACAGACAAAAGTCTAAATTAGCTTATAAATCTTTATCTTTTCTGCGTATACTAAGTAGCGGGCGTAAGCATAAGGACGCAACCTAAGATCCTAACAATTAACTAAGAAGTAAAAGCATAAGCAGTGTTACTGCATTAATTGCAAATCATAAAAATCTATTATAAGGCAACTTTTATAATACCTACCTTCTAGGTTTGCAAGCAACCTAAGAGAACTAAGCAAGCTACAAGACTCTTAATTACGTAGTTACAGCAGCTTTGCTTACTAAGTATAAACTAAGTAAAGGAAATGCTTAACAGCATCGCGACAATCTACTTGAACTGCTAGAATTATAAAAGCAGTTACTTTAGCATCTTGTAAGGGCCTTATTTAAGGAATGCCTGCAGGAAAAAGATTAATTAGTTAAGTAAAAATAAGACTTAGACTAAAATATTAAGAAAAAAAGTAAATAATTAACTAATACCTATAAAGTAAGTTTGAACTTACAAGTTTAATTAAGACAGCTTCTTTCTTAAATACAAGGCGCAGATTGTTGTAAAAAGTAATTTTTTAAAAAAAAATTTAATTAACTTAACATACGCTGCTACTTTAGCAGCAAAGACTCACTAAGCAGCTATAGCTATTGCCGCTAAGAATCATCTAGAGATTAAGCAATCTAATGTTGTAGGAGCATTTTTTTAATTTATTAATTACAGCAGATAACTTAGTAATCTGTAAGATACTAGATAGCTTCAAGAAGCCTAAAAAGTGCGTACAGCTTAACTGCGCAATTTATAAATTATAAGACTCGCTACTGTTATAGTATAAGAAATTCTTAAGATAATTATAAGAAATTAGACTAATTGCCTTACTAGAGGAGCCCTGCCTATTCTTTAATCAAGATACTAGGATCCTAGTTTTATTCTATATAGATAATATCTTACTGCTCTTTGCAAAAGATTAAAAGCAGAAATTAATAAATCTTTAGTTAAAGATTATAAACAAATACAAGATACAGGAACAAGAGTTAGTTAAATAGTTTCTTAGTATTAGAGTAATTACAAATTACAAAAAGCAAATAATTACGCTTGTGCATAATATGTATATTAACAAGATCGCAAGGAAGTTTAAGTTAGAGAATAGCACTTTTTTTAAGACTCTACTGCTATTAGAGAGGCTAATTAAGAACACTAGCAAGGCAACTAAGCAAGAGATGAAGGCTTACTAAGAAAGAGTTAGATTGGTGCTGTACACAGCTATCATGCTGCAACTAAATATTGCTTACTTAACTTTAAAGCTCTTACACTTTCTTACAAACTCCAGAAATTAGCATGTAAAAGCTGTTAAATAAGTAATTATATACCTCTATTAGACAAGATAGGACGCGTTCTAGTACAGAAACTACAATAGCCTAGACTTAACAATTACAGGCGACGCTTCCTTTGCAGATAATTAGGAAACTTGCAAATTATCCTATAGTCATATAACTATTCTATATAGTAGTCTAAAGTTTTAGAAGGCAGCTCGGCAGACTACAGTAACTACATTAATTACTAAGGCTAAGCTGCTTGCTCTTGAGCACACTACCAAGGAGGCTATAGCCCTTAAGCGCTTCTTCCGCGAGCTATCTCTTAATTTAGAAGACGTCTAGACAGTCTAGTGTAATAACTAACAAACTATTAGGCTTGTAGTTAGAAAGAACAAGCAGATTAGCACTTAATTAAGGCATATAGATATACAGAACATGTGGCCGCAGCAAGAATATGCTAAAGAATTATTTTAGGTAAAGTACTAAGAAACAGCAATTATGCTAGCTAATAGACTAACTCAGTTACTTACTTAACAACAGTCCGAGGAGTTTAAGCAGTTGCTTAACTTTTAGCAAGTTAAGCACTTAATTAAAGATAATAACAATTAAAAAGCAAAAGGATTTGTACTAAGTAATAACCTTCATTTACTAGACTAAGTCTCCTTTTAATAGCTTATTTTTACAAGCGGGAGAACGTGAGCTAAACGAGCAGGAAAACCACGGAATAGAAAACTAAGATTACTAGTAAGCATTAAAGTTATAATAATCGCTTAACTCTATTATTAGATCTTGCTTAGCTTTTTTAGCTTCAGCAAGCTCAAGAGCATCTTAAGCTAACTTGGCCTAAGCAGTAAGAGTTTAGAGGTAAGCAGCATAATAGCGCGAATCTAAACTATTACTTCTATAAATAGAATTGTAAGATAATTGCTAGCTTACCCTAGCATAATAATTGCGCCTATATAAATAGGTTGTATAGCAACCAGGACGGCGTTGCATGCAAAACTAATTGTATAGAGCAGAAAAAGGCAGCATTCCTTAAGCATGCTGTTCTTAAATATTTAATTAACGCAGAGGCCGTTATTACTGCTGCCGTTGTTACTGTCGCTGTATCTGTTGTTAATTATATGCCGGCTGTTAAGCTAGCTGCCACATAGTTTAACCTAGGACGTACACAGCATAAAGCTGCGTATTATAAGGCTCTTGTCTATATAAACAACCTTAATTCAAACTTATAGCCTGCTAAGCAGGCTGTGTCCGGCAAAAATAATCCTCAGCATTATACCTTAGATTAAAAACGCTTACAGGAGCAGGAGCAGGCAGCGGGGGTTAAGCGCGACATTTATTAACAGAAGGCTTCTGCGCAGAAGGCTTTCTAATAAACGTAACGCTGCCCTTAATCTCTTTGCGGCAAGCAATAATGTCCTTAAGCAGTTGAGTTTTTAAAGCTTAGTACAGCTTATTATTGTTCTATCCATAAAAACTAGTTAGCAGCTTAAGCAAGAAGCTTAAATAATTAAAAACTTACCTTTTTATCTTTGTACATAGCTATAAATTGATTAGCAAGATGAATATTAACTGTGTAGCAGGTGTACAACAAGCAACTGCTATAGCGTAAGCTACTTTAACTATTAGTCCAAACGCAACTAAAGCAATGTTTAGTATATAGACTATTTAGCAATTCTTTTATACAGCGCTTACAAGGTAAAACATGGAAGTATAACAAATTAGTAGCAATCTTTAAAAAGCTATTAAGCGCCTTTTGCTAAGTAAAGGAGAGCGCGTTGTGCCTAGTAGACGGCTTAATAGAAGTATGTAGGCTATTGCTGTTGCTATGTTGCTAATTAGGCGTTGCTGCTTAAGCAGTAAGCTGCTAACACTTTTGTATTAGCTTTTAAGGACCCTTGCCCTTGCGCTAGCTTAATTGCTTAGTTAAACTTTTATGTAAATTAAAATTTAATTAAGAACTTAACAGCAGACTTAATTTAGCAAGTAAAGTAATGAGCTTTTAAGCAGAGCTACTAGATGTCTTATAGTAAGCGTATAGATTAAACGGCGGCTTCGGCCTTTTAAGACAACCTTTTGATGTGACCACACATATTGTAGACACCTTTTTGGTAAAAAAAAAGATTTATTGCTAACAACAGGTATCCGGGCTCATGTCCCCTTGTTTGGCATTGCCGGCACGCAATTAGTGTGTCGCATGTTTAGACGGAAACAAAGAAAAGCAAGACAAAGACGCGAATCACCTCCTAACTCAACGCGCCTTATCCTGCCTATTCTTGTTGCTTTACTGCTAGGCGCTCCTAAATAAAGTGAAGCAGCAATACTATTATTGCCTTGCTTGCTAACCTATAGACGCGATAATAGAAAGCCTACTTCTTTTTTCCTGCCTTTTTCTTCTTTATTGCTAATTTAACGTCTTGCAATAGCTGTTTAAGCTAGGTTCTAGTATCTGTACTTAGCCCTTACACGACAAACAAGAAAAAGAGGATACTAAAGCAATAAATTTTAAGTACCGTGCTAGTATCAGCGAATACTCTAGAGATTGTATATTTCTTCTACAATTAGCTAAATTAGGGCTTAACAATCTTTTTGTATATAAAGATATTGCAGATAAAGGACTTGTTTAAAATTTTGATAAACTTAGAAGTCTAGCCAGGTAGTTAAGTTTTAAGATACTTAATAAATTCAGGTGTCTGCATAAGCAGTGTAAGTTGGACTAGATTAGGTGCTAGGTAAACAGTAGCAAAGGATGCTTTTTTTAGAAGAGAGCCTAGAATAAAAAGATGCTCGCCGCAGAGGTTGCACGCTATGTTTTAGTGCAGTGTATTATATGCGAATCGTTCGTATGCAGTGCTGTTCAAAAGGTAAAAAGCAGCAGCTTTATAAAGTATTGCAGGCTTCTGCTGCAGTACGTACGTGTCCTTTCCCTCCTTTATTGTATTATGTTGCAATTCTATTGCAATCCTACTGTAGTGCTGTTGTTAGCTATAGGCTAGCAATCGCCGTTGGACACGTTTCAACTGGTGTTGTTTTTTAGTACCTTAGCAAATTTTTTTGACCCTGATTATCGCTTAGTGGTCTAAGCTTTCCTCCTAGAACTCATCCACCCACCGTTCGAATCTCGTTGACTACACACAATCTTTTTTTTTGACTTTTGCGATTAATTAGTAGAAGGTAGCTGCTTTTCACTTTTTTGGAACCCCATTTTGACTACAACAACAATTACCACCTTTGACACCTTAAAAAATAAATAGATTAAAAGGCAGCAGTAACTAACTTTTTTTATTTTAGAAATTAGCTGCTTACTTAATTTTATTGTTAAACAAGCTTTAGCGCGTGTAACACTTATACTTAACACTATTTTTACGTTGCTAACAACTGCTATCTAAGCAATTTTTACGCTTATCACAGCGGCTTGCTAATTAACGCTTACGCTCGTTGTTGCTAGAGGCAGACTACACAGAAAGATTAGCAGCTAATTAGTAAAAACATAGTAAAGCAACACTGCTTACTATGTTAGTAATAGTAGTTAAGACAGTCTAGAAAAGCTTAGTAATTAATATTAGAGTAAGGTTGAGGACAAAAAGTTTTAGAGAAGCAGTAGACGCGATTAATATTGTTGTGGACGCTGCGCACTGACTGGTTACGCGATATTCAGGGTCTATCTAATGTTTGGATATCAGGACTGCTAGATTAAAACATCAACAAGCAGCATTACTACGACAACAGAGGATTTGGCAAAGGAGCTATAATTACGGAGGGACCTCTTGGTCAACGACCTTGATTTAACGATTGCCTGGTTGCTTACAGCTCAGATCAATAGTATCTCACTAACCTAGGGGGTGTGTTGGAGTATTGACGTGCGCAACATGTGGATCACCCTGTTAATTAGGTGATCCTGGTAAGCTGAACACGTGACGATCGCGCTAGCGCCTATATATACAGGCCAGATTGTCTTATTCCTCTTTAGTAGTTATTGGTCACTTTGTTGTGGCACTTAGTTGATCAATACCCTCATTCCACTCCTCCTGATCAAGCAATTGCTCCTTTTTAGCTCCCACATAATAATATAAGGGCCCTAGCTAGTAAGAGGATTTTATGAGGATACTAGGTTAATTACTTACTTAGACTTTACGTAAATCCTACTAACCTATAAAGGCTTGCAACCCAGAACTCTATTCTATATTTAGAAGAGACTAGAAATAGAACTAAATCCTTATATTAGCAACAACAATAACTTTTAGGCTATTATAATATATCTTAACAGAAGAAAGATAAACGTCTATATTATTTATAATAAAAAGAGCCTAAAACAAGAAATAAACAGAACAATAATTTAAAGACGCCTTATAGGGGAGTCTATAGAATCTTATTTCATGATTCTAAGGGATTTGAATTACCTCCACACTAGGTAGAGTCTATGAGAGTGCAAGCTAAACCAGCAAGCAGAGGATCTAGTAGAGTGGCTCAATAACTAAAACCTAACTTTGTTAAATACTATAGGAGTTGGCACCTTCTTTAGAGCCTACATGTAAGAAGAGAGCGTACTCAACCTTATTTTTTTAACAAACAATATAGCTTCTAGTATTCTAGACTAGCAAGCTATCCCTAAAGTTAAATTAGATTACTACGCTATTCTCCTTAGTATTGTTAATTAAGGCCAGCTACCTAGCCAGCTAAAGAAATACAATACTAAAAAATCAAACTAGAATCTTTCTAACAACACCCTACAGGAAGAACCAATTTGATTAAAGCTAGAGAAACAATTACTAGCTCTACCACACGCCTCCAACTACCTTTTAAGGCAACTTTTCCTAGGCCTAAGCAAATCTGTAGAGGAAAACCTAGATAAAATAGCAGAGAACTTTACAACAGCAGTTTGATTAGTACTTAGGACATCTACCGCTCTTGTAGACTAAAAACTAAAACTAAAGCCTTAGTAGACTAGCAATCTAGATCTCCTTAAAGCTAGCCTAAATAGAGCCTTTTAATAATATAAGCGAGTAGTAAGAACAAAAGTCAACACGCTATACTCATAGAAAAGAGACTACTTGCACGCTAAGAACAAATACCTTAGTAGGCTGGTAAATGGGTTGGGGTTGGGTTGTGGTTAGATCAGATCCGCACGGACCAGAACACCTAAATCTCAAACTTTACTTTATAATAACTCGCTTAATACTAAGTATATCATGAATCAATCTTGATAAAAGGTTCATTAGTATCAAAACATATCTATATTAAAATTTCACAAGATTTCACTCACTTTTTGCTTAGTTATATAGTTTTTAAATGTTTTCAGATAGATAGCTAAGGCTATAGTGTATAGAGTTTCTTAAAATTTCAATATAAGTCTTCTTTAATACTAATACACCTTATATTGAGATTGCATCATGATATACCTAGTTTTAAACAAGTTATTATAGAGTCAAGGTTGAAATTCTAGTATTCTGGTCAGTGCGGATCTGACCCAACCACAACACAACCCCAACCCATTTACTAGCCTACACATTAAAGCTATTAAGAAAGCCAAACTTAACTATTAGAAACAGTTTGTTTAAAACAAATCACCTAAAGAGATATTTAAAGCAATAGCCTACATAAAAAATAACCTCTTAACAAGAATCTCTGCTATTAGAGGCAAAGAATTATTTAGAGAGAAGTGCTATACTTTTAGAGAAGAGCTTTTTATACTACCTTCTACTACACCAGCCCCCTCGCTTAACAACTACTAAGAAAACAACAGATAGGAGTTGCTAATCTAAACTACAAAAGAACTTAGCACTGCCTGCTAGAAGATAAAAGCTACCTTACTAGGACTAGATAGTATTAGCTAAGAAGTTATTTCAAAAGCATACCTAGATTAACTTAGTATCTTCTGTAAGGAATACTTAGCGCTGTTTAACCTAGGATACTAACTAAGATGCTAGAGAAAAGCAATAGAAGTTGTTCTAAGAAAGCTAAACAAGCTAGATTACTTAATCTCTAAGGCCTATAGAGTTATCTCTCTTTTATACTGTCTAGGAAAGGCACTCAAGAGGCTCTACTTAAAAAGGTTAAAAATCCTAGCAGAAACAACAGACCTGTTTCACTCTACGCAGATCAAAGGCAGACTAAAGAAATCAGCTATTAACGCTAGACTACTGTTCTACAACAACATCCAACAACAAAGAAAAAAGAATAAAGTTACATTAAAAGCCTTTCTAAATATAAAAGGCGCTTGTAACTACTTATTAATAAACAAGCATCTAGAGAATATAAACAACTAACAACTACTAGTCTGTCTCTTATTATGGACAAACTAATTTCTTTCAGAAAGGCTTTTAGAGCTATCTGTTAATAGGCAAACAGAAGTGTTGTAGATTTAATCTCCAAGCTTATAATCTGTTGGAGATTGAGGAGGTGCGCAGGTTGAACTATAAAGATAAGAGAATAAAATAATAGAGACTAGGAGAAGACAGCGCTGAACTGACTTATATTATGCAGTTACTTATTGCAATTTGTATTGTTCTCTCTTGATTAAACTCTCCTGGCTTCTAACTATCTGCTAAACTACAGTCTATATATACCTGTAACTTGCATTCTAGAAAGATCTGTACTACGCAATAGCTTACGTAGTAAATTGCGTAATCTATAGTAAATTGCGTAATCTGTAGTAAATTGCGTAATCTATAGTGGATTGCGTAATCCTAAACGTCATTGATCACAACAATCAATTGATAACAATAATAAGTTATATTAGTAACGTAATAGCTTCTATTAATCAATTGATCAGAGGTTGATTGTAGATTCCGGGTGTGATTTGAGCACCTGGATTCTGTGGAGAAACAGCTGAGTAGCTTAATCTCCAACAAGAAGAACTATAGAAGGTTAATACTAGTACACCTTAAGAAAGCCTAGCCTCTCTTATTCTATTTCTAATCTACCCGAAACCACCATTTTAATTAATTACAGCAAACAACAATATATACTCCTTATCCTATATAGACGACGTTTAGATCTCTATATCAACATTATTTATTAGGAAAAACATCAAACTACTTGAAAAAGAGCTATTTAAGCTTTTTAGCTAAGCAAAAGAGTTAGCTATTTAGTAGGTTAGCTTAAAAACAGAATTAACAAATAAAACAAGATCTAGAAAGGATACAAACAGAGTCCTTACGCTACCTACCTAGGAGACTTTCTAGCCAAAAAGACTAGTTAGATACCTAGGCATCTTCTTTAATAATACTCTAAAATTTAGAGACTACTGCTACATAAAGAAACAACAAGCAAACTAAGCCTTTTCCCGCCTAAGCAGGCTAGCTAATATTAATAAAAGCCTCTCACTAAAAGCTAAAAGCAATTATACTTAGCATGCATTACTAGCGTAAGCTAATTACAGATGTCAGCTATTTTAGAAAGGCCGACAACACGTCCTTAAAAGTATGCAAAAAATACAAAACCAGGCCTATAGAAAGATCTTAGGAACTTTTAGATCTTCCTCTGCAATGCTTAGCAAGGCAGAAGCCGCTCTATACCCACCTAGAGTTAGGCTAGACAACGCAATAAGAAGATACGCCTTTAAATCTACTTTACTAGATCTAAATCACCCTCTAAAAGCTGCTGTTAGCAATAACAAAGAGGAGCAACTTAATTAAACTATAGAGTCTATTACCTTGGCTTTCTTAAATAGTATATAGAAATTATAACACTACGTCGTTATGCTATAGAACGCTAGAACTTCTTACAGAGCCTATATATCAAACAAGCTAAAAGACATTAAAGCTAAAAGCTATAAGAAACTATTATTAGATAATAGCTCTCTATTAATATACTTAGACGCTTTATTAGCTAAAAGAGACATCAAAGAAATTAGCTTAAGCGTTGCTTTCTACAAAGGATCTACTATTACAGAAGAACTTTGAGCTTGGATCAAAAAACAACTAGCTAGTTTATAATAACAAACTAGAAGGCATTACTATAGAGCTAGAGAGATAAAGTAACTTATGAAACAACTGATATAACGTTAGGGTCTACGCAGACAATTAGGCGGCTTTATTTAAATCAAAAAACACCTTGAACTACCCTGGCTAAGAGTACCATATTAGGCGTATTAAGGCAGAAACCTAACTAGAAGAAAAAGGCATTACTCCTATGCTATAATAGGTCCTAGGACACTAGGATATACTAAGAAACAAACAAGCAGACTCTCTAGCAAAAGAGGCTCCAAAGATAAACCTTTCAATAAATAAAATAAGCTTTCTACTTGTTAGTTCTTAAATGAAACAACTTGCAGATGTTAACTAATTAAGCTTTCTAGATAAATACAGGAAAAAAGCTACTATCCAGAACCTAAGCACCTATTTAGCAGACTATAAGTAAAAAATAAGAAACTAGATACTTATTCCTCTTGCTAACAGAGATATATCTAGCTCATTCTTTTGAACAAAACTACAGAGGGGTGACATCGAAAAGAGACTTTTTAAAAGTTATCTTTTTTAAAGCTCTATACATAATTAACTAGAGATGCTAGGGCTATAACCTTCAGATTTTTGAAAAGCCAAGAACTTCATTCTTTAGTTAGGCTCTTCGTAAGCGTGCTTAGTAAGCATAATAGAGAAGATAAGAAGCAGTAAAAACAGGTAAAAAAAATGGCTAGATAAATCTAGCTTCAACTTTTTAATGAGCGTATTAAAATCGCGAAAATTAAGATATGTTATACTAGATTATATAATCATTACGTAAGCAAAGTCTTGGCATATGTTTAGAATATAATAAGTTGAGAAATAAAGAAAAAAAAGAATACGCCGAAAACGTACCCCAAAATTACGTAAGCTTCTTTTCGCGTCAGTCTATAAGATAATCTTTTTCTAACCTGAGATTTTCTCTTCTTTATTATCTCTCTATGTCGGTCAAACTTTCTAAGCCTGGAAAACAAGTTTCTACATTATTTTTACAACAAAATTCTATTAGTGCTATTAGTACTATCCTTGAGAAGCCTTCTGAATCTATTTATAATACTTAACAACATATTAAAAAGGAAAATAACATTTTTTTACCTCTTTTTCAGCCTAAACTAGGCCGCCCTACTAAGGTCTCTAAAAAAGCTATTCAAGTAGTCAATAGAGACCTAGAAAGAAGCTCTAAGAAGACAAATAAGCTTATTCTAGAAGAAAATAGTTTATCTTTTCTTACTAGAAGCTCACAACGCCTATTAAAAGCATAGAAGTACTCTTTTTCTACTGCTATAAAAAAACAGCTTTCAAACGAGAAAAGAGCTTCAAATCGCAAGAATTACGCTAAGAAGACCATTTTAATGTTAAAAGCTATTAACTTTAAAAGATTTATATTTTCTGATAAGTCTTCAATTCAGCGTGGACACGGCGCTAGGCAAGAATACGTCCGAAAAAGAAGAAATAAGCGACTTGGCAAGGAACAGGTTTCTACTACAAATACAAGTGAGTTTAAAAGTATTTTAATTAACCTAGAAATTTCTCTATAAAGTCTAGTATTTTATTAAAATCTTAAATTATTAATAGCTAGCTTGCTGACTAAGATATAGCTCGCAATATCTCTATCTCTGTTGGGGGAGCTATTTGGCTAGGTGGTAGATCTAAGTTACACATGACTAGATCATCAAAAGATACTAGAACCTTTTCAAATACTCGATATTTGAAAGAAGTTTTAAACCCTATTGTTAAACCTCTTTTTAGAAGTGGTAAGTAAAACCTCGGTTTTTTTACTTTAAAAGCCTATAACATTGTTATTTCGTTTTATCTTTCAAATATTATTATATATTCAAAAATCTGATATATAATTCAATTCAGGCTGGAAATTTTAGCAAGATAACGCCCAGATCCATCAAACGCCACAATTTATTGCCTGCTTTTCTAGAAATAGGATTCCTCTTTTCGAGTATCCTGCTTATAGCCAGGATTTAAATCCTGTAAAAAAACGTTTGGAGTCTACTTAAAAGCGCGCTAGGAAAAAGGCCTATTGCCTCATTCGGCATCGGTAAAGTGTTAAAGCAGTAAAATTGTTTGAAACGGCAATTTTAGAAGAGTTGGACCTTATACCACAACAGGCGATTGATAATTGTATTAATTCTTTACCTAGGCGTTATTTAGCTATTAAACCTGCTGAAGGTTAGTATACCAAGTACTAGTCACTAGCTTTAGCTACTTTAATATAGTAAATCCTTAAAAAACAACTTTCTCGTCTAACTTTTTAAGTCATAATAAGCAAAATTTCTAATAAGAATACATTATAGTTCTTATACTATTATATAACAATGGTTACCTTTAGCTAAAAAGATACTGTAAATTCAAAGTTGTAGCTAGATTTATCAAGCCCTTTTTTATTAGTTGTTTTCACTGATTTTTATCTCCTCTATCATGCTTACTAGGCAGGCTTACTAATAGTCTAATCTGAAAGCAAGTTCTTGCTTTTCACAACTCCAGAAAGTATAGTCCTAGCACCTCTAGTGAATTATTTATTGAGCTTCAAAAAGTAAAACTTTTCTAAAGTCTTTTCTTCGATGTCACTGTACTGTAGGTTATAGCTACTTAAAGAGCTATTTATCTAAAAGATAAAAAGCAGAATTTAAAACTTGCCTATACAATTTTAGAGCTACGCTGGACACAGCGCACATAATCCTTAGGTGCCAACTATACAAGGACAATAAAGCTATACCTTAGAACTTCTGTTTAGAGCTAATCTCTCTACATTATCTTTTTTAAACAGAAGCAGGCATTAAGGCTACTATAGCTTTTATTAAGAAACTAAGGTTGGTACACAGGCCTAGTACAAAGGAGACTCTAACAACTAGATGCAAACGCCTTTTTAGGCGATCAAACACTATTCACCCCTCTCCTCCTCCTCCTCCTTCCTCCTCTATTTTCACACAATAGGCTAAGAGCCTCACCTTCAATTAGATAAATCACTGCATGTAGATAACTTAGAATATAAAACTACATAGATACCTGCAGGCCTCGGCCTGCACGTCTTACACAGCCCTTTAGGCTGAGAAAGGACATTAAACTACAATAAAAAAAAGTATCTGTACCAAGAGAGCTTAATTGCTTATCGCGCTATCTATCTTTTCTTCTCATACTACGCGATGATAATGTCGCTAACGTAAAAGAATAGAACAATTCTTTTTTTAATTATGTAGCAAGGTTGGTAAAAGACTGTCTTAAATCTAAGTTCCTTAAGAGTTAACGTAAACTCTTTCTGCTATAGTAGTAGTAATATTTAGAGTCTATACATCGCTTTTTTTAAGCTAAAGTATAGTGCCTAGCTTCTTATAGCCTAGCAGTATTCTTATATAACTATCTCTCTTCATTATTGTATAGAAGAATGCGTTTGTAACGTTGAATTATTTAAGCTCTAAATCCTGCTAGGCTGCAATTGCTATAAGTATATAGAAAAAGCAGCTTATATGTATAGCTGTGTAAGTGATCTACAAGGTAATTTTCCTTTGTCAATTACTATAAATAAATAATCGCGCCTTGCGCTTTAGTAAGCAATAATATGTTTCTAGTTCGTAAGTATAGACCTACATGCATTTTAGAATCTGTTGTTCTGTTAGTTTAATCTTCTAAGTTAGGACTTTAACCTATAGTTTTATATTGTAATATAAGCCTTATTCGATATATCTTCTTTATATACCTTAACGTTACATGCTTGGGTACCCGCTATGAAGGCTGCTGTTTATAGTACAGTAATTTGTGTAAGTGCGCTTATTTTGTTACGTGTTATATAATTCTAGTGTTTCGCGCTACTATTCTATTAGCCAGTTACTGATATTGCGCTGCTATTTAATTAGCTGGTTGCCAAGGGCGTTAGCGTTGTTTTTATAGAATTCAGGTCTAATTTTAAGCACTTAGATTCTTTACTACCTCTTAACTAGCTAGCTATCAACCGCGCTAATAATGCAACAGTTAGTAGTGTTGTCAAAAGTGTTAAGTAGTTATCTCTAACTTTTCTTTTTTAGTAGTAGCCTAGTTAGTCTGCTTTGCTAAGGTCTAATCATTCTTTAGTAATACTGTTGTCGTCTTTATGGAACAAGTTAGTGTCTTAAAAGTAAGTAGGGTTTAGTAGCTTTATAGTTCTTATATTTATCGTAATCTCTTTTAATGTATTGTGCATAAGGTTTGCTATAAGATCCTCTATCACTTTATTATACATGGAATATCTGTTAAAGATAACGTTGCCAGTACTAATTACTTTAGCAATTCCTAGTATTCAGACTTGGTAGATATTTAAGAATTAGTAACCTACTGGGTATCTAATTTATGCTTTTAGGTTTACGCGTTGTAGTCGTAATTTTCTTCACTATATTCTATTCGTTATTGCAAAAGCTTTATATTCATATGCCTTGAAAAATATAAGAGTAGGCTTTTATTATTATGTTACAATACTGCTGTTGAGGGCAGTTCTTGTAAAGAATACTTTGTATAGTGTTTTTTAATTCTTATTATAGTGTAGTATTTAGTTGTATAAGTATAGGGCGGCTTGTGTGGTTTCTAGCTATAATTCTATAAGAGGTTAGCGTCTAATTACATTATGCGCGCTTTTTCTTTATTTAAACTCTTTAAGCGTTCAGTTTCCTTATTTTGCGCTTTGGTGTCTAGGGTAGAAGACTTTATAATAATGCCTAAAGTAGCTAACTATCTTTCTCCTCTTAGTATAACTAAAGTGACTTTGTTGTTTGCTTAATAGTTTTAACAGTAGTCTTGTAGTAGTTCTTTAGAAAAGTAAAGAAGATCAAAAACTTGTTAAGAATTAATTGATCTGGTTACTTATTAATATAGTAAAGATCGTATTATACACTAAACTATCTGTTAGTAATAAGTATTTAGCTTTTCTTTTTATCAAATTCATGTGTTTTGAGAAGTAGAAGTTGATTGCAAGTCTCTCTCCTAGTCTATAATTATTAATTCTTAGTATTTAGCTAATCTGTTTTTATATCTTTGCTGTACTACAGGATTTGCAATTAACTATAGTAATTTCTTTAATGCGCACCCCCTTAGCTTGCTAGACTAGATGCTAAACAGCTGCTAGACTTAAGCAACTTAATTATTTGTACTAAGTTATAGCTAAAGCCCTTGTTAGTGCTTTTTATAATCTCTAATACGTATAATAAGACACATATACATAGAGTTAGTATTTAATTACTTATTAACTATATATTTCTTTTAGGGTACTAATAGGTTTATTATCGAGTCTTATAAGCATAATTAAATCGCGTCGTGCATCTTACTAGATTCTCTGTCGTCTTAACTATATATATGCGCTAATTATGTAATAGATCAGTAAGCTTATCGTATATTAAGTCTATTTACTTATTACAATTTACTTTTCTTATAAAATCTTCTTTATAGCTTGAAACTTATCTTAATTCAGATAGTAAGTTTAGACTTTATATATATTTCATAAGCTTATTACCTTACAAAATAATATACTAGAAAATCTTTCTAAGAATATTGATAAATGCTTTAAGTTACATTACATAAAAAATTGGATTTTTTACTTACTTTTTGTTATAGATTTGATCTCCGGGTGTATAGTCTGTTGGAGATTGAGGAGGTGCGCAGGTGAACGATATGGATAAGAGAATAAATTAATAGAGACTAGGGAATGAGAGTGATTTGAGTCTTATTATTGTATTGTACAACTGCTCAATTGAATGTTGTAATTTTCTTAATCAAACTCTCTTAGTTTACAACTAGAAGCCAAACCACAATCTATATATACTGCTAAATAACATTCTGGAAAAATCTATACTTACGCAATAGCTTGCGTAGTAGATTGCGTAATCTATAGTAGATTGCGTAATCCTGAACGTCATTAATCACAAAAATCAATTGATAACAATGATAAGGAGTACTAGTAGCGTAATAGCTTCTAGTAATTAATTGATCGTAGCCTGATTGTAGATTACGGGTATGATTTGAGCACCTGGATTCTGTGGAGAAACAGCTTAGTAGCTTAATCTCCAACACTTGTACGCTTAAACTAGGCTGTTATACTAAAATTTCTAACAAGGTTCAAAAATTACGTCGTAAAGGCCTTACTCAAGTATTTAGAAAATCGAATTAAAAGCTAAAAGAATAGAATACTTATTATGTTTTTATTCAAAGCTTATAAAACTTACTAAATTTTTTTTTATAGAGATTTTAAAGAAAAAGTTACCTTTGTAGTTATAGAATAACTTGTTATTATTATATTTATACCAAGCAAAATCATGTTAAGGCTTCACTTCCAGGTACTCTCGGACGAATTGAAGAAGCAGCACCATCATCGCCTTGCTTTCTAACCCATACATGCGACGATAGAACGCCTACTTCTCCTTTCTTGCCTCTTTCTTTTCTATCGCTATTTCGACGTTATGCAACAGCTAGCCTAACTAGTTAATAGTCTCTTTACTCAGCCCATGCACGATTAACAAGAAGAAAGGAATGCTAAAGCTAAGCATTTCAAGTACTTTGCTAGTATTGGCGAACACTCTGTACATCTTGTATTCCTTCTACAACTAGCTAAGTTAAGGCTTAACATTCGTTTTGTATATAAAGATATTGCGGATTCTAGAGTTGTATATAAGAGATATAATTGTAAAGTCCTAAAGAGGCTAAGTTTGTAGATGCTTAATAAACTCAAGTGTCTGTATAATTAGCTTAAGCTAGACTAGTTTAGAGGCTAGGTGTACAACAGGAAAGCTTCCTGTTTTTAAATAAGAGTTAAGGCTAAGAAGATACTTATTACAGAGGTTACATGCTATTGCAGTGTATTATATGCATATTGTTTGTATGCAGTGCTGTTTAAAAGGTAAAAAGAAGTAAGTAAAAAGCAGCAGCTTTAGCTTTATAAAGTATTGCAGGCTCCCGCTGCAGTACGTACGTGTCCTTTCCCTCCTTTATTGTATTATGTTGCAATTCTATTGCAATCCTACTGTAGTGCTGTTGTTAGCTATAGGCTGGCAATTGCTGTTAGACACGTTTTAACTAGTGTTGTTTTTTAGTACCTTAGCAAATTTTTTAACCCTAAGTATTGCTTAGTAGTCTGAGCTTTCCTTATCTACTCACTGTTTGAATCTCGTTAACTACACACAATCTTTTTCTGACTTTTGCGACTTATTAGTACAGGGTAGCTGCTTTTCACTTTTTTAGAAGCCCATTTTGACTACAACAACAACAACCACCACCTTTAACACCTTAAAAATAAATACTAAGCAAAAGCTTTCAGAACTTTAACATATATACTTAAATCAAGTTTAAGATTAATATAAGCTTACTATAAAGTATAGTTAGAGTACTAAAATGATAGGCTAATTAGCATAACAAGATAATAATGTTATAAGAGAGTTAGTTTTTACTAAAAGTATTTGATAGTTATACTTTATAAAAGCTATAGTGTTACTTTGCCACTAGGGAAGCTATAGGCTAGTTTACTAAATATTAGTAAGCTATTTTATTTAATTATTCAAATAAGACTTAAAATTAAGCCATTTATTATCACTACATAATTTATGATACTACTAGTTTTAAACTCTCACACAAAGAAGATTCAATACTCTAATTTCATAATCTATAATTCTTAGCGATTTTTCCCCCCTGCAATGAAAAGATAACCTCAAATGCATTTTTACTTTTTTTTGACCTCATTTTAAGCAAGTTTGCAGGCGCAACCGTGCTGACTAAGCAGCTTACTAGGCAGCCTATCTTAAAGAGGACGTTCTTTGCTTTTCAAATCACTAATTCATTTTGGTATAGCCCTCATTGTTATAGAAATATCTAGCTTGAAACATATAACTCTTTTGATTTCTTTTTCTTTTTGTCACCCCTCTGTAATAAGCTTATTTTATGTCTTACTTAGTTTCTACTACCTGGGTGCAGGCTAGGGATTGATATAAAAGTATTCTTCAATCTTATAGCGTTAATTATAAGCAAGGCATTTTCTCTTACTTCATTTAGCTATAATTGATTTGAAGGTTAGACTTGCTACACGTTTATTAACAGTAATAAAGTCTTTTTTAGTTTCTAATTGTTGTTGGCGGGGTCTGCTCTAAGTGGCGGATACCGTAATTTTAGCAAGAGAGGCGTCTCTGTTAATACTCTAGGTAGATTTACTACATACAGCAAGATACATATAAAATGAACTATTAGCTAGAAATGTAGCCTTGTTCTTTCCTAATCTAAGGGGATAGTTTGTTATTAAATACTTATAGTTACTGTTATTTCAATTAGTAAGTTGATTTATTTTATTATAAAATAAGACTTTTTCCTATTTTGATAATATGCCAGAAATGTGTTCAAAATTATAACTAATACTATTTATAAAATTAGATTAAAAAAAATCTAAGGGAATAGTTATTAATCATATACTTTTGAGATTATTTTTTTTAGCTCTTTCTAGCTTATACTAGTTTCTTTTTTCCGATTTGTTTCAAAATTAATAGTTTATATTAGTGCAACTTTATTTACAGACGCTAAATAGTGTTTAGTAACTATATTTATTTGCGTAATTTCTGCAAATTTATAAGTTGCTGCTTTAGTAGCTACTTAGTTATATTAAGCTAGCTATATATCTTAGTCAGACGTACTCTTTATATATTTAATAGATGCAAACTAAATTTTTAAGCTTATTTTGCGTATTTTGTTTATTAATTTTTACTGTTTGTTTAAAGATAGCAATCTACTATTATGATATATCACTTAGTGGGCAGCACGTGCGTAAGAAGTATAGTAGCACTATTTACTATATGTATATAAAAATTCCTTGTAAGCTAGTTTAATATATCTTGTAATTACAGAGGGGTGACAAAAAAAAGATGTTGGAAAGTTGTTATTTTTGAGGCTTTATATTTGTACGACCAGAAAAGCTATACCTAAAAGAATTAGTGGTTTGGAGAGCCAAGAACTTCTTTTTTAAGATAGGCAGCTTATGAAGCTGCTTAGTCAGCACGATTGCGCCTGCAATCTCGCCCAAAATATGAGGGAAAAAAAGTAAAAATAGAGTCTAGTATAACTTTTTTTTGAACGTGTAAAAATTGCTATAAATTATAGATATTGAATAAAACTAGTTCTTCTCTCTAGTGTCTAGGTTCTATGGTGATTGCAAAATAAACTTTTTGATAATTTCAAAAATTTCGTTTTTACGTTTCTTTAAGTAATTAATCAAAATAGCTTACTAATACTTAGTGACCTTGTTCTTAGGTTCTCTAGTAGCTAAACAATAATTTAGTTATAATGAACTATAATGATTGAATACTTATAATAAAAACTAACTTACTTATACTATTAGCCTCTGTAAAGGGCTGAAGCCTTAATGTTCCCTAGTACACGGCCTGTAACCTTCGTTCGCCTTTCTTACCTCAGCACTAGCAGCTGACTAGTTACGCTGACCCGGCAAACCTCCGATAACCTCGGTTAGTCCTAACCATCCGGGTTGGATATAAAAACTTTACGTAGTCTCTCTATAGTTCTTTATCTAATTTATTCACCGTTTACCTTGCATCTTTGGTTAACCCAACGCACCCTTACAGCCTCTTATTACGTTAAAAAACCGTATTATTTTATCACTATAACAATACTTAAGATCAAACTTATATTAACATTAAACTTTAATTCAGTCTATATTTTCTAGTTTTATAAGTTTATACTCAGTATTTATTTTTAAGGTGTCAAAAGTGGTGGTTGTTGTTGTAGATAAAATGGGGTTTCCAAAAAAGTGAAAAGCAGCTACCCTCAACTAATAAGTCGCAAAAGTCAAAAAAAGATAGTGTGTAGTCAACGAGATTCGAACGGTGAGTGGATGAGGTCCACGCGCTAAGCGCTCGGAGCAGAAACGCTCAGACCACCGAGTGAAAATCAGGGTCGAAAAAATTTACTGAAGGTACCAAAAAACGACACCAATTGAAACGTGTTCAACGGCGATTGCCAGCCATAGGCTGGCAACAAGATTGCGATGGAGATGGAGGAGGACGGTAAGGACACATACTTATACTTAGTATATACATAATAACTATACACTTCTTTTAGAGTTTATGGTCAACTTTTACTTGAAAATATCAAAAATCAGTAGTCTTTTCTAAGCAGTATAGGAAAGAAAGAAAACTGTATTTTAAATTATTTAATTTAATAAGTGATTAATAAAATTCTGCAGACATTTAGAAACAGATTTTATTAAGTACCAACTTAACTCTTTTGAAGATCTTAGTAAGATAGCTTATTTAGGCTTTGAAGTAAATAAAAAGCCTTTTTTTAATCCAATACTATAAATAGTATTAGTTATAATTTTGAACACATTTCTGGCATATTACCAAAATAGGAAAAAGGCTTATTTTAAGAATAAAGTAAATTAACTTACTTATTAAAATAACAATAACTATAAGCTACAAAATAGCTTCGGCCATCTAATATAACTATTTAATGTAACTATACATTTTGTAGACACCTTTTAGTAAAAAAAGATTTATTGCTAACAACAGGTATCTAGGCTCACGCCCCCTTACTTAGCATTGCTAGCACGCAATTATTGTGTCGCATGTTTAGACAAAAACAAAGAAAAGCAAGATAAAGACGCAAATTGCCTCTTAAATTAACGCGCTTTATTTTTGTGGGAGCTGAAAAGAAGCAATTGCTTGTTCAGGAGGAGTGAAATGAGTGTATTGATCAACTAAGTGCCACAACAAAGTGACCAATAACTACTAAAGAGGAACAAGACGATCTGGCCCGTATATATAGGCGCTAGCGCGATCTTCACGTGTTCAGCTTACTAGGATTACCTAACCAATAAGGTAATCCACATGTTGCGCACGTTAATACTCTAACACACCCCCTAGGTTAGTAAGATACTATTAATCTAAGCTATAAGCAACTAGGCAATTGTTAAATTAAGGTTATTAACTAAGAGATCTCTCTGTAATTATAGCTTCTCTGCCTAATTCTCTGTTGTTGTAATGATGCTGCTTGTTAACGTTTTAATTAATCTAGCAGTCCTAATATTTAAACATTAGATAAATCCTAAATATTGCGTAATTAGTTAGTGCGCAGCGTCTACAACAATATTAATTGTGTCTACTGCCTTTCTAAAACTTTTTGTCCTTAACTTTACTCTAATATTAATTACTAAGCTTTTCTAAACTGTCTTAACTACTATTACTAACATAGTAAGCAGTGTTGCTTTATTGTTTTTTTACTAATTAGCTGCTAATCTTTCTGTGTAGTCTGCCTCTAGCAACAACAAGTGCGAGCGTTAATTAGCAAGCTGCTGTTATAAGCGTAAAAATTGCTTAGATATCAGTTATTAGCAACGTAAAAATAGTACTAAGTATAGGTATTACATGCGCTAAAGCTTGTTTAACAATAAAATATAGTAAGCAGTTAATTTTTCAAAATAAAAAAAGTTAGTTGCTGCTGCCTTCTAATCTTTACGCTTACTATAAGACATCTAGTAGCTCTGCTTGAAAGCTGGTTTCTTTACTTGCTAAATTAAGTCTGCTGTTAAGTTCTCGATTAAATTTCCACCTATATAAAAGTCTAACTATGTAATTAAGCTAGCGCCAAAGTAAGGCTCCTTAAAAGCTAATATAAAAGTTTTAGTAGCTTACTACTTAAGCAGCAACACGCGATTAGCAATATAGCAACAGCAATTGCTTACATAATCTTATTAAGCTATTTACTAGGCGCAACGCGCCCGCTTTTACTTAGAAAAAGGCACTTAATAGCTTTTTAAAAATTACTGCTAATTTATTGCGACTTTGCGTTCTGCCTTGTAAGCGCTGTATAAAAAAAATGCTAGATAATTTATATGCTAAATATTGCTTTAATTGCGTTTAGACTAGCAGTTAGAGCAGCTTATAGTGTAGCAGTTACTAATTGCACACCTGCTATATAGTTAATTTTAATCTTGCTAATTAATTTATAGCTATATACAATGATAAAGAGGTAAGTTTTTAATTTTTAAAGCTCCATGCTTAAGCTGCCAACTAGTTTTTAGGAATAAAACAATAATAAGCTGTACTAAGCTTTAAAAGCTTAACTGCTTAAAGATATTATTGCTCACTGCAAAAAGATTAATAGCGGCGTTATCTTTACTAAAAAGCTTTCTGCGCAGAAGCCTCTTATTAATAATTACTGCGCTTAGGATATGCTGTCTTGTAGTTTTACTGCTTAGTCTTTGCTGCTTATTCCTGCTCTTGCTTTTGTAAGCGTTTTTAATTTGAAGTATAATGCTAAGGTTTATTTGCATTAAAAACAGCCTACTTAGCAGGCTATAAGTCCAAAGTAAGGTTGTTTATATAGTCAAGAGCCTTGTAATACGTAGCTTTATGCTGCGTACGTTCTAGATTAATCTGCATAGCAGCCAGCTTAACAGCCGGCATATAATTATCAACAGCAGCAACAGCTTTAGCTTTAATAATAGCTTTTTTAGCAATTTTCTTTCTAAGAACAGCATGCCTCAGATATACTGCTTCTACTTATTCTATATAATTGCTCTTTAGTTTGCTGTCCTAATTGCTATACAACTTATATATATAGACGCAATTATTATGCTAAAGTAAGACAGCAACTATCTTATAATTCTATATATAAAAGTAATAGATAGATTTGCGTTGCTATGCTGCTTATCTCTAGACTTTTGCTGCTTAAGCTAGGCTAGCTTAAGATGCTCTTAAGCTTGCTAAAACTAAAAAAGCTAAGCATAATTTAATAATAAAGTTAAGCAGTTCTAAGGACTTCAATGCTTATTAGTAAGCTTGTTTTTAGTTTTAGTTTTCTGCTTGTCTAACTTACATTCTCTTGCTTATTCTAAGCAATTAAGAGAAGACTTAGCTTAGTATATAAATGTTGCTGCTTAATACAAATTCTTTTGCTTGTTAATTGTTATTATCTTGAATTAAGTACTTAACTTGCTAAAAGTTAAGCATCTGCTTAAACTTCTTAAACTCTTGTTAGGTAAGCAACTTAGTAAATTTATTAGCCAGCATAATTGCTGTTTCTAAGTACTTAACTTAGAATATTTTTTTAGTATATTCCTGCTGTAGCTACATGTTTTGTATATCTATATGCATTAATGAAGTGCTAATCTGCTTGTTCTTTCTAATTATAAGCCTAATTGTTTATTAGTTATTACACTAGACTGTTTAGACGTCTCTTAGATCAAGAGACAGATTGCAGAAGAAGCGCTTAAGGGCTATAGCCTCTTTAGTAGTGTGCTTAAGGGCGAGCAGCTTAGCTTTAGTAGTTAATGTAGTTACTGTAGTCTGCCGAGCTGCCTTCTAAAATATTAGACTACGATATAGGATAGCTATATAACTATAAGATAATTAATTCGCGGACGAGGGACTCGTTTAAAATTTTCATGAACTCAGAAGTCCAGCCAGGTGGTTGAGTTTTGAGATACTCGATGAATTCAGGTGTCCGCATGAGCAGTTCGAGTTGGACTGGATCGGGTGCTGGGTAGACGGTAGCAAAGGATGCTTTTTTTTAGAAGAGAGCCTAGAATGAGGAGATGCTCGCCGCGGAGGTTGCACGCCATTGCAGTGTATCGTATGTGAATCGTTCGTATGCGGTGCTGTTTAAAAGGTGAGAAGCAGCAGCTTTATGAAGTATTGTAGGCTTCCGCTGCGGTACGTACGTGTCCTTTCCCTCCTCTATCGCATTATATTGCAATTCTATTGCAACCCTACTGTAATCCTGTTGTTAGCTATAGGCTGGCAATCGCCGTTGGACACGTTTCAATTGGTGTTGTTTTTTGGTACTTTAGCAAATTTTTTTAACCCTAATTATCGCTTAGTGGTCTGAGCTTTCCTCCTAGAACTTATCCACCTACTGTTCGAATCTCGTTAACTACACACAGTCTTTTTTTTTGACATTTGCGATTGATTAGTAGAGGGTAGCTGCTTTTCAATTTTTGAAACCCCATTTTGACTACAACACCAACCACCATCTTTGACACCTTAAAAAATAAATAAGATAATTAATAAGTTTTTAAATCATATGCAAATGAAGCGTTGCCTCCTTTTATTAGGTTTAGGCTATTGTAGTTTCTGTACTAGATCGCGTTCTATCTTGTTTAATAAAAGTACATAATTACATGTTTAATAACTTTTACATGCTAATTTCTGGAGTTTGTAAGAAAGTGTAAGAGCTTTAAAGTTAAGTAAGCAATATTTAGTTGCAGCATGATAGCTGTGTACAGCACCAATCTAACTCTTTTTTAGTAGGCTTTAATCTCTTGCTTAGTTGCCTTGCTAGTGTTCTTAATTAGCTTCTGTGACAGCAGTAAAGTTTTAGAAAAAGTGCTATTCTTTAGTTTAAACTTCTTTGCCATTTTGTTAATGTATATATTATACACAAGCGTAATTGTTTGCTTTTTATAATTTCTTATCACTTAACTACTAAAGAACTACTTAACTAATCCTTGTTCCAGTATTTTTTACTTGTTTAAAATCTTGAACTATAAATTTATTGCTTTCTGCTTATTATATTTTGTGAAGAGCAGTAGGGTATTATTTATATACAACAAAACTAGAATCCTTCTATCTTAATTAAAGAATAGGCAAGGCACCTCTAGTAAGGCAATTAGTCTAATCTCTCTTAGTAATCCTAAGAACTCTTAATACTACAACAGTAGCGAGTCTTGTAGCTTATAAAGTACGCAGTTAAGCTGTCTGCAATTTCTAGGCTTCTTAAAGCTATCTAGTATTTTATAGATTCCTAGTTTATCTGCTGTAATTAACGCATAAAGAAATGCTCTTACAACATTATATTACTTAATCTCTAATTTATTTTTAGCGGCGATAGCCATTGCTGCTTAGAAGGACTTAGCCGCTAATGTAGCAGCGTATGTTAAGTTAATTAAGTCTTTCTTTCAAAGATTACTTTTTACAACAATCTGCGCCTTGCATTGAAAATAAAAGCTGTTCTAATTAAACTTATAAGTCTAAACCTACTTTATACATATTATTTAATTATTTGTTTCTTTTTTTTATCTTAGTTTAAGTCTTATTCTTACTTAGCTAATTAATTTCTTTTCTGCAGATATCCTTAAACAAGACTCTTATAAGATGCTAAAGCAATTCCTTTTATAATTTTAGTAGTTTAAGTAGATTATTGCGATGCTGTTAAGTATTTTCTACACTTAGCTTATGCTTAGTAAGCAAAGCTGCTATAACTACATAATTAAGAGTTTTGTAGCTTGCTTAGTTTTCTTAAGTTGCTTGCAAACCTAGAAAGTAAGTATTATAAAAGTTACTTCATAATAAATCCTTATGATTTGCAATTAATGCATTAATACTACTTATGCTTCAACTTTTTAGTTAATTTTTAAGATTTTTGGTTATGTTTTTACGCTTACGCCCGCCACCTTACGGGCGCAGTAAAAGATAAGAATTTGTAAGCTAATTTAGACTTTTGCCTCTAATTTGTGTACTACGTCTTGAAATTAGAAGTTTAGCTTGTAATTGCCTACTTTGTCTACTGTTTAAGGCCTAAGATCTTAAATCTTAAGATAATTTACGCCCCGCTATCCTGCTTACCTAAGCAGGTGTTCTATTACAACGAGCTAGCGCGTTAGAGTCTTTAGGCACAGACTGTTAGACTAGTAATAAGTTGTTAAGCTTATTGAAATAAAGCTCCCTACCTTTGAGTATTAATAGATTAGCTTCTTTTAGTAAGCGCACTGCTGTTTAACTGTTGAGAACTTTGCAATCAATTGCGTCGTCGCTTTTTAAAGTCTTCGATATAGAAGTTAGTTTTAAATCAGCAAGACTAGCATATTGCTGCTAATCTAAGCAAGTTTTTAATTGTGCACTAGCCTTGTGCTCTATTTGCTTAGCGTCTTTTAATCTACTCTTGTCTTTAGTAGGCAGGCCTTCCTTACTACGTAAGATGATAAATAAATCACTTTTAAGGTTTTTAGTAATTAGCTACGTATTCTAATCTGCCCTTCCTTACATAGGCAAGAGGTCTAAGTCCTCTCTTAAATTAACTAGCTTGCTATTATAAAGGATATCTATAATCTTAGTTACTTCATTTTTTAGCACCTTTTCTTTGCAATTTCTTTTGTAGAATTTATGATTATTCAAAGTTATATTACAGGTAGTAATTACTTAATTAAGTGTTAGTACTTATACATAGTGTATGTTAGAGGCTTAATAACTAACTAAATAACTAATATAGCCGCGAGGATTAACTTTAAATTTTCAATAATTATGCCTAGCTGCCTTCTCACTGTTTAAAGGATTTGCTCGGCAGCTATGAGTAAAAATTCTACTTTATTCTAGGCGTAGGTTAGCAGTTTAGTGTCTAATCTTAGGTATTGAATAGTATTAGAAATATTTTTCAAACGATTCTTTAAGCACCTAGTTAGGGGATTCATAGCTATAGATCTTAGTAGGGCTTATTTTATGTAGGTAAGCCGCCGCATTTATAATTACTAGATTAAGCTTAGCTAGTAGATTAGCACTTGTGCGTATCGTAATAGCTTTTATTATTAGCTCTAGTCTAGCTTTCTCTGCTAAGCTATTGGGCTTATAAGTATATAGCAGTAGCGTTTTAATTACAATCGCTTTCTCTATTGCCTACTCCTTATATCTTAAATGCCCTCTCTAAGGCAGTGTAGCAGTATTGTTATTTTAATAAATCTTTAAAACTTTTTACTAATATTTCCTCTTCATTCTTGCGGCAAAGCTTTTAATTACAGGCATAATATTGCTTGGTGTCTTTAACTAGATATTGTAATTGTACAGCTTGCCTAAGATATACTTCTTAATAATTAACGCCTATTTTTTAAGCAGCTAACTAGTTAGGAAAGTAAATAAATTCTCCAAGATCTTATAAAAAAGTAATAGTAATTTTTCTTCTAGTTGCTGTAAAACTACTTACAAGGCATAAGCTGTTAAGTAGTAATTGTATTTAAATAGCCTTTTGCTAGTAATCTTAACATTCTGTGCTAAGCAGACTAGGGCTTTAGTAGCTTGTTGTCCTAGGTGTTCTAATTGCTAATGCTATAAGTCCATATTACTAGTACGCAGCTAAGGTTTCTTTAATTGCGCTACAGCGTTTACAAGCAGTAGTTAAGCTAAATAATAAAAAAGATGCTTGTATTTAACAAACATAAAATTAAAGTAAGGCCTAAAGTAAATTAGAACAACTTTTCTCTTAATTATTTTAAATTTTAAAGTATAATTATATTTTAAATACTAAATGCCTGCCTGCTTAAGCTGTGCTTCCGATACAATATTAACATAGAAACCTAGTACAACCTTAACGTTAGTGAGCAGAAGAATAGCTGTTCTAGGGCTAGCATTGCTATGCAGGACGTTCTTGAGCAGCCTGTTTCCTATACTAGCAACTAGCATAATTTAAGTGCCTGCCTTAATAGTTTTGTCTTTAGCGTATATGCTAAAGGTGCCTAGCACTATGTAATTTATAGTATTAACTAGGTAGACTGCTAGTTTACTATCTATAATTGTGCAGAGAGACAAGGCATCAGGGGTAAAAGCTGCGCTAAATACAATTAGCCTAATTTCCTTAATTAAGTCTCTTAGGTCAATTAATGCTAAAACTAATAAGCTAAGGTAGAATCTACTTGACTTATTAGTAGCTAATCTGCTAGTGCTAGTCTTCTAGCCTTCTTTCTTAATCTAAGTGCGTAAGGTTGCCTATATATTGTTATTCAATTAATTAAAAATCTTCTTCTTGTTATTGTCTAACAGCTTAATTAGTATACTGCTAGGAAGGCTTAATCTAGTAATACAGTTTAAAGTTAATAGCGATTGAGCAGTATCCAAAAGTGCTTACTTACAGGCTCTCTACTAGCTTTACAGGAGCAAAAGTGCAATTGCCTACTACTTTTATTTAACTTATTAGCGCTTGAAGATTGTTAAGCTGCTTTTAATCTAAATCTAGCTTAAAATCTTATGTGTCCTCTTCTTTTTAAGGAAGTAATTAACTCATCTTGCAATAAAATACTAAAGAAACTTCTTATATTATTAAGAGTTAAATAAGCTCTAATAAGCGCTATTACTTTTACTAACTTATTGCGCTTCTTATGCAACTATTCTAGTGCAATTTTAGTGCCTAAGGCGTCTAAAAAATTAGTAACCGCTAATAGCTTAACAACTTTAAGAAGCAGGTACATTATTGTTTATTAATACCTTACTTGCTATTTAGTAAACTACTGCTTAGGGCTTATTTATCCCTAGCAAACCTTGTTAAGGTGTGATCTGTACTTCGCCTTAATTAAATACTAAGTATTCTAATCTGTAGGTGCAAGATCCTACTTTAAGGTCTTTACTAAAGCTTAAAGGCTAGTAAGGTTTTGAGTAATTATGCTTATTAAAGCGTTTAAAAGCAGGTCTAAATAAACAGTCTTGCTAATCTAGTCCTTAACATTAGTAATCTTAGTAACTTTCTTTATGTACTAAGCAGTTTCTACCTTGTACTTATTAACTAACTTATTATAATTATCCTTCTTATACTTTGTATTTAGTAATTAAGCCCTATATTTGCATTAAGCAATCTTATAGTCTTTTTGTCTTTAAGCGCTGGCGCTAGATATTAAAGCAACTGGTTGCTTGATCTTTTTAGGCAGTTCTAGATACTGTGGCTCCTAGTGATCTATTAAGGGTACGTCTAGGAGATTAGGATCAACCTAATCCTAAATGCCTTTCTCTAAGCTGTGTAGCCTTAATAAAGCAAACTAGGTTAGCTAGTTTAATTAAGACTTAAGGATCACCCCTAAGGCGACAAGCAGTGTATTAGTAAGGTCTATCTTAAGATAAGATGCTTTATATAGAATCACGACGTAGGTTATTGTTAAAGTAACAACAAATTGATTAGTTACTTAGTAGGTAGCTAGGTAGCTTGTAGTAGAAAGAGGTTGATTGTATAATCAATAAGAGAGGTACAGTAGCAGCAGCGATCTGCTGGCTGTGCTGTAGGAGAATAGAGTAGTCTAAAGTAATTAATAATTCAATCGTTAACCTTTCAGCTTGCTGATTGCGCAGTGGGAATTAAAACTAAAATTAAGCAGCCGGGCTCATAACTGTAGAAGCTGAAAAGGAGCAATCGCTTGATTAGGAGGTGTGGAATAAGTGTATTAATTAACTAAGTGCCACAACAAAGTGACCAATTACCACTAAAGAGGAATAAGACGATCTGGCCCGTATATATAGGCGCTAGCGCGATCTTCACGTGTTCAGCTTACCAAGATCACCTGATCAACAGGGTGATCCGCATGTCAACACTCCAACACACCCCCTAGGTCAGTGAGATATCATTAATCTAAGCTTTGATCAACTAGACAATCATAACAAGTGAAGGTCGTTAATCAAGAGGGCTCTCCGTATTCATAGCTTCTCTTCTTAATCCTCTGTTGTTGTATTGCCTTGTTGTTTTAATTAAGCAAGCAGCTCAGTCCCATCGTGATATTAAAACATTAGATAGACCCTAAAAATCGTGTAACCAGTCTGTGCGCAAGTACAACAACATTAATTGCATCTGCTGCCCCTCCAAAACCTGTGTCCTTAGCCTCACTTAATATCAATTACTGAGCCTTCTTAATCTCTAGCGCACCACCACCGCCACTAACATAGTAAGCAGTGTTGCCTTATTATTCACTTACTAATTAGCTGCTAATCTTTCTAGTGTAGCCCGCCTCTAACAGCAACAAGCATAAGCGTTGCTTAGAGAGCTGTTGTCAAGAGCGTAATCGTCGCTTAAAAAGCCTACGCTAGCAACGTAAGAATAGTGTTAAGCATAAGCATTACGCGCGCTAAAGCCTTTTCAATAATAAGATTCAGCAAGCAGCTAATTTCTAAAATAATAAGAGTTAGTTGCCTCTGCCTGTTAATCTGTATGCTTATCGCAAGACTTCTAGTAGCTCTAAACAGAGACTAATTAACTTGCCTATTAAATTAAGCCTGCTGTTAAGCCCTTATTTAAATTTCAATCTAAATAAGAGTCTAACTAAGCAATTAACCTAGCGTAAAGGTAAGGCTCCTTAAGAGCTAAAGCAAAAGTTATAGCAGCTTACTACTTAAGTAGCAACGCGTAAATAGCAATATAGTAACAGCAATAAGCTATATACGCCTATTAAGCCGTCTACTAAGCGCATCGCGCCTCTATCTACTTAGAAATAGGAGCCTAACAGCTCTTTAAGAATTGCCACTGATTTATTACGTTCTTGTGTTTTGCCTTGTAACCGCCGTATAGAAAATTTACTAGATAGTTGAGTATTAGTAGCAACAGCAGCGTCCTCCGCGTTAATTAACTGTTTAAGAGCAGTACACTGAGAAAATACTACCCCCTTCTTGTTTATATAATTGCCCTTGTATATACCGTCCCAATCGCTATACAAATTATCAGGCATATAGTGGCAAGATATCTACTATTGTAAGCAGGTGATTGTCTTATAACTCTATATATAGAAGCAATAGATTAGATTCGCGTCTTTATAGTGCTCACCTCCAGATCCTTGCTATTAAAGCTAGAATAGCTAATAATGCGCTTAAGCTTGCTAAAGCTTAGAAAGCTAAGCAAGATCTGCTAATAAAGTCTAGCAAGTATTATAAGTCTAATACCTATTAGTAAGCTTATTTCTAGTTCTAGTTTTTCTGCTTGTCTAGCTTTTAATCTCCTGCTTAGTCTAAGTAATCAAGAGAAGACTTAGCCTAGTATATAAATAATGCTGCTTAATATTTAATTTTTTACTTGTTAATTCTTGTTGCCTTTAATCAAGTGCTTAACTTGCTAAAAGTTAAGTAGCTGCTTAAACTTCTTAAAGTGTTCTTAGGTAAGCAACTAAGTTAATTTATTAGCTAGCATAATTGCTGTTTTTAGGTTCTGAACCTAAACTAATCTTTTAGTATATTCCTGCTGCAGCTACATGTTCTGTATATTTACATATCTTAATTAAGTGCTAATCTGCTTATTCTTCCTGACTACAAGCTTAATTATTTGTTAGTTGTTGCACTAGACTGTCTAGACGTCTTCTAACTTAAGAGACAGCTTACAAAAGAAGCGCTTAAGGGCTATAGTCTCCTTAGTAGTGTACTTAAGGGCGAGCAGCTTAGCTTTAGTAGTTAACGTAGTTACTGTAGTCTGCTAAGCTGCCTTCTAAGATATCAAACTACTATATAGGATAGCAATATTACTATAGGACAATCAACAAGTTTCTTAATCATTTGTAAAGAAAGCGTCGACTGCGATTATTAGGCCTAGACTATCATAGTTCCTGAAATGGATAGCATCTTATTTTGTTTAATAGAGATATATAATTATCTGAATAACAGCTTTTATATACCAATTACTAGTATTTTTAAGGAAGTGTAAGAGCTTTAAGATTAAGTAGGCAACGTCTAGTTGTAGTATAATAGCTGTGTATAGCACTGATTCAACCCTTTCCTAGTAGACTTAATCTCTTGCTTAGTTACTTTGCTAGTGTACTTAATTAGCTCCTCTAATAGTAGTAAAGTCTTAAGCAAGCCGCTATCTTCTAGCTTACTCTTTTTTGCAATCTTCTTCATATACGTATTATGTACGAGCATAATTAATTCTTTCTTGTAATCTCTAATTACTTAAATACTAAGGAATTATTTAACTAACCTTTGTTTTTGTATCTTGTACTTGTCCATAATCTTTAAGTTAAGGTCTATTGCATTTTGCTTATAACCTTTTACGAAGAGCGGTAAGATATTATCTACATAAAATAGAACGATGATCCTCCTATCTTAATTAAAGAATAGCTAGGGTTTCTCTAGTAAGGCGATTAGTCTAATCTCTCTTAGCAATCCTAAGAACTCCTTATACTACAACAGTGGCGAGTCTTGCAATCTATATAGTGCGCAGTTAAGCTGTACATACTTACTAGGCTTTTTAAAGCTATTTAGTAACTTGTTAATTACTAGGTTGTCTACTATAATTCATATAATAAGGAATACTCCTACAATATTATATTGTTTAATCTCTAAATTATTCTTAGCGCCGATTGCTATTACTGCTCAGAAGAACTTAGCTGTTAATATAGCAGCATATGATAAATTAATCAAGTCCTTTTACAAAGATCACTTCTTACAACAATCTGCGCCTTGCATCTGAAAAAGAAACTGTCCCAGTTAAACTTGTAGGTTTAGAACTACTTATAAGTATTAGACAGTTCTTTGCTTCTTCTCTTAATATCTTAGTCTAAGTCTTATTCTTACTTAACTAATTAATCTCTTTCCTACAGGCAATAAAAAATAAGGCCCTTATAAAATGCTAGAGCAACTACTTTTATAATACTAGCAGTTTAGATAGACTTTTGCAATACAGTTAAGCATTTCCTATATTGAGTTTATGCTTAGTAAGCAAAGCTGCTATAACTATGTAATTAAGAGTCTTATAGCTTTCTTAGTCTTCCTAAGTTACTTGCAAGCCTAGCAGGTAGGTATTATAAAAGTTGCTTTATAATAGATCTTTATAATCTGCAATTAATGTGTTAACACTACCTGTGCTTCTACTTCTTAGTTAATTGTCAAGATCTTAGGTTGCGTCTTTATGTTTACGCCTGCTACCTAGCTTACGCAGTAGAAGATAACAATTTATAAGCTAATTTAGCCTTTTGCTATTAATCTAAGCACTACGTCTTATAAGTAAAAGTTCAACTTATAATTGCTCCCTATATTTACTGTTTAAAGCCTAAGATCTACACATACAAGACAATTTATACTCTACAACTTGCTTACTAAAAACAAAGGTCCTATCTTAATTAGCTAGCGCGTTAGGGTCTCTAGGCACAAACTTTGAGAATAGTTATAAGTTGTTAAGCTTATTTAAAAGAGGCTCTTTACCTCTAAGTCTTAATAGATTAGCTCTTTTTAGCAAGCGCACTGCCGTTTAACTGTTAATAACCTTGCAATTAATTAAATTGTTGCTCTCTAAAGTCTCTAGTTTAAGGGTTAGTTTTAGGGTAGCAAGACTAGTATTTTGCTGCTAATTTAAGTAAGTTTTTAATAGTGCACTAGCCTTGTGCTCTATTCGCTTAGCGTCTTCTAATCTACTCTTACTTTTTGTAGGCAGGCCTTCCTTACTGTTTAAGATAGTAAATAAATTACTTTTAAGGCTTTTGGTGGTTAGCTGCGTATCCTAATTCGCCCTTCTTTTAACAGGCTAGAGAATTTCTAAGTTATTTCTAGGATTAACTAGCTCACCTTTATAAGATATCTCTACAATCGTAATTGCTTAATCCCTTAGTAGCTCTTCCTTGTAATATCCTTTGTCGAACTGTTGTTTATTAAAAGTCACATTACAGGTGATAATTACCTAATTAAGAGTGAGTACTTTTATGTAGTATATATTAGAGGCTTAATAACAACTAAGTAACTAATATACCCGCAAGGATTAACTTTAAATCCTTAATAATTGCGCCTAGCGGCCTGCTCCTTGTTTAAAGGGTAGGCTCGGCAGCCGTAGGCATAGATTCCACTCTAGTCTAGGCGTAGATTAGCAGTCTAGCGTCTAATATTAGGTAGTTAATATTATTGAAAATACTTCCTAAACCATTCTTCGGGCACCTAGTTTGGGGATTAGTAGCTATAGACCTTAGTTAAGCTTATTCTATATAGGTAAGCTACTGTATCTATAATTACTAGCTAAAGTTTAGCTAGTAAATTAGCGCTTATACGCATCTTAACAGCCTTTGTAATTAGCTCTTAGCTAGCTCTCTCCGCTAAGTTATTAGGTTTATAAGTATATAGCAGTAGCGCTTTAATTATAATCCTTTTCTCTATTGCCTATTCCTTATATCTTGATTGCCCTCTCAAAGGCAGTATAGCAGTGTTGTTATTCTAATAGATTTCTGTAATTCTTTACTAATATTTTCTCTTAATCCTTGTGGCGAAGCCTGTAATTACTAGCATAAGATTGTTTAGTGTCTTTAACTAGATATTATAATTATACAGCTTGCCTAAGTAGTTTTTCTTAATAATTAGTGCCCATTTCTTAACCAGCTAACGGGTTAGAAAATTCAATAAATTCTATAAGATCTTATTTATTTTTAATGTATCAAAGGTGGTGGTAGTTGTTGTAGTCAAAATGGGGTTTCCAAAAAAGTAAAAAGCAGCTACCCTCTACTAATTAGTCGCAAAAGTCCAAAAAAGATAGTGCGTAGTTATGTAATAAGATTTAAACGGTAAGTAGAAAAAGTCTACGCGCTAAGCGCTCGGATCAGAAAAGCTCAGACCACTAAGTAAAAATCAGGGTTAAAAAAATTTGCTAAAGGTACTAAAACACAACACCAATAAAAACGTGTTTAACAGCAATTGCTAGCCTATAGCTAGCAACAAGATTGCGATAGAGATAGAGGAAGAAAGTAAGGACACATACGTTACAGTAGCAGGAGCCTGCAATACTTCTTTATAAAAGCTTTTCACCTGCTGCTTCTTACTTTTAAGATTTCCTACAGTATATAATAGTACTGCATATAAATAATTTGCATATAAACAACTTGTATGCAAGCAATATAGTACTTAAACTATTTTTCTCTTTCCTCAACATAAAGACTAATAGCTTAAATTAAGTAAAGTTAGACCTTACTAAGTCACTATGCTAGAAGCTATGATAGTAGATTATAAAGCTGGCGTTTACTGTGGTTAAGCGGCTACCTCCATTATTGAAGAAGAAGCTAGTAGTAATAGTCTTTGTAGTAGTAAAGTTAGTGTAGAGGTTAGACGGTAGGATGACATGGGAAAAGAGACTTTTGAAAAGTTATACTTTTTGAAGCTTTATATATAATTAACTAAAGGTGCTAGGACTGTAATCCTAGAAGTTTTGAAAAGCCAAGAACTTCCTTTTTAAGTTGAGCTATTAGTGAGCCTGCTTAGTAAGCTCAATAGAGGAGATAAAAAGCATTGAAAACAACTAATAAAATAGGGCTTGATCAATCTAGCTACAGCTTTTAATATACAGTATACTTGTAGCTAAAGGTAACCAGTGTTATATAATGGTATCAGAACTATAATGTATACTTATTAGTAATTATGCTAATTATTACTAAAAGATTTAGCTGAGAAAGTGTTTTTTTAAGGTTTTTATATATTAAAGTAGCTAAAGCTAGTAACTAGTACTTAGTATACCGACCTTTAGCAGCTTTAACAGCTAAATAACGCCTAGGTAAAGAATGAATCTAATTATCAATCGCCTGTTGGGGTATAAGGTCCCACTCTTCCAAAATTGCCTTTTCAAACAAATTTACTGCTTTAACGCTTTTACCTATGTCTAAAGAGGCAATAGGCCTTTTTTCTAGCGCGTTTTTAAGTAGACTCCAAACGTTTTCTATAGGATTTAAATCCGGGCTATAGGCAGGATGCTCGAAAAGGGGAATCCTATTTCTAGAAGACCAGGCGATAACTTGTGGCGTTTTATGGATCTTGGCGTTATTCTGCTGAAACCTCCAGTCGAGATAGAATCAGCTTTGAGCTTTTTAAATTCCAATAAATACCTAGAAAATATAAAGTAAAAACAAAGTTATAGCCTTTTAAAGTAAAGATAAGAGAGGTTTTCCTTACCTCTTTTAAAAAGAGGTTTAACAATAGGATTCAAAACCTCTTTCAAATATCGTGGATTTGAAAAGAATCTTGTATCTTTTGGTGGTCTAGTCATGTGTAATTTAGATCTACCATCTAGCCAAATGGCTCCCCAAACAGAAATAGAAATATCGCGAGCTATATCTTAGTCAGCAGGCTAGCTAAAAAGAATACAAAATACTTGAAAAATACTAAACCTTCTAGAGAAATCTCTAGGTTAATTAGAATATTTTTAAACTTACTTGTATTTGTAGTAGATACCTGTTCCTTGCCAAGTCGCTTTTTTCTCTTTTTTCGGACGTATTCTTGCCTAGCGCCGTGTCCTCGCTGAGTAGGAGACTCGTCAGAACATATAACTTTTCTAAAGTTAATGTCTTTTAATATTTAAATAGTCTTCTTAGCGTATTTCTTGCGATTCAAAGCTCTTTTCTCGTTTAAAAGCTGCTTTTTTTGGCAGTAGAAATACAGTGTTTCTCCGCTTTTAATAAGCGTTGTAAGCTTCTAGTAGAAAAAGATAAATTTTTTTCTCCTAAAATACGCCTCTTTGTTTTTTTAGAACTTCTTTCTAGGTCTCTATTAACTACTCGCGTAGCTCTTTTAGAGACCTTTGTAGGCAGGCGCTGTTTCTGCGTAGAAAGTAGTGAAAAACCTTTTTTTTAATACGTTGTAAAGTATTATAAATAGATTTGTAAGATTCTCTAGTATAGTACTAATAGTACTAGTAGATTTGTGCTGTAAAGATAAAGTATTTACTTGGTTTTCGAACTTAGAAAGTCTGAACGACATAGACAGATAATAGAAAAGAGAAAATCTCAGGTTAGAGCTTAGCAAGAAGTAAAAGCGTGTTAAGACAGCCATTAAGCAGCTAGGACAAACTAATAAGCAAGAGGATTTTATAACTCGCCTCCAAAGATACGAGAGCTGTGCATAAATAGTAATGCTGTTGTTATTTATTTACATCTAAAAATAGGCACCAAACGCCGCAACTGCAACACCGCTAGGATAGCGACAGAACAACAGAAGTTGAAGTCAGCAGTAAATAGTCATTAGTAAAGATAGTTAGTTAGAGGGATATTGCACATCTTTGTTTCCGTCTAAGCATGCGACACACTAATTGCGTGCTGGCCAAACAAGGGGGCGTAAGCCTAGATACCTGTTGTTAGCAATAAATCTTGTTTAACTAAAAAGCTGTCTACAAAATGTGTGATCACATTAAAAGGTTGTCTTAAAAGGCTGAAGCTAAGCTATAGCTTATATACTAATATTAAGTTTATGTAGTTTTGTAAACAGCACAAGATTTTAATACTTTACCTGCTAGCATACTTATCTTATATACTCTTGCCTCTAGATTTAGCTCCTTTCTTTGTAATTAAATCTTAATGTTACTATTTGATCTAAGCTCTATTAGCTCTTAATAACGCAGTTCTGATTAGGAAAAAAAGGTTTATTAGCTTGTGTAGTAAGGGTAGGAACAAGGGCCTTACTAGTTAAGTAATTTAAGCTAGTTGGCGAGTCTTAGGGCTCTCGCTATATAATTCTAATCTAGTACTGTCTTTACCTTTGAAATTAGAGCGACATATCACCATACTACTAGCTAGCCAGCTTTTATATCTATTAGATCATGTTCTCTGTACACCTCAGAACTCTTAGGATCTATATCAAGTCTAACAGCTTATTTAATCATTAGAACCTCTATCTAAATCTACTAGGCTAGTGCTTAGCAAGGCATGCAAGGCTATCGCGAGAGCTAATTTACAAGCAGCTTAACTTGAATCAGCTAAATAACGCCTCTAATATTAACTATATCGTATTTAGAATAAGCGATTGATAAGCGAGTTTAAATTAGTCTAAATAAGCGTTTTGCAAACGTCGAGGCTATCAAGGCTGCAATACATTAGGCGGCTGTGATAGAGAATCAAAACTCCATTCGAGATTATAAATAGGGTGCTAGGGCAGCCGCAGCTGCTGCGGCTGCCCTTACTCTATCATATATGTGTACTCAGTGGCAAAAATAATATATTTTGGTGGTTGGATATAGCCTCAACAACAGGTGGCCGATTTTGGTGGGGTGGCCGATATCCATGCCTAGCCGACTTCCATATGCCCGAGCTTATTAAAGCTCAATTATGTTGGAGATTAAGCTACTTAGCTGTTTCTCCACAGAATCTAGGTGCTCATATCACACATGGAATCTACAATTAACCTACAATCAATTGAATACTAGATGCTATTACGCTACTAGTATTACTTATCATTGTTATCAATTGATTGTGGTAATCAATGACGTTCAGGATTACGCAATCTACCATAGATTACGCAATCTACTACGCAAGCTATTGCGTAATACAGATCTTTCTAGAATGTAAGTTACAGGTATATATAGACTGTAGTTTAGCAGATAGTTATGAATCAAGACAGTAAGACAACAGAACAAGCCTACAATTGCTATCTTCTATGATACTGTCTTCCCCTAGTCTCTATTCTCTTATCCCCATCCTTCACCCTGCGCACCTCCTCAATCTCCAAAAGGTTATAAGCCTGGATTAGGCTACCTCTGAGTCTACTACGAACAAATAGAAGGCAGAGACCTCTATTTCTGAGTTGATAGTAGAACAAGCAGCGACTATATATCCGCAACAGGTTATACACTTGGAGATTGAACCTACAACAAATTACACCAAGAAATCACAACTTTAGAAAGTCATAAAAAACAAATCGCTTTCAGAGACCTAGGGGGATTAAATAAAGGACAAATAGAGATGGACGGAGATGATATAACAGGAGAAAAGAGCCAAGCCACCACAGCTCGCCTAGAAAGGCAAACCCTGGAGGAACCACAAAGGCCTACCCACAATCGTACTAGGGGCAGCTTTTCTCCATATATTAGTCCTATGTCTTAATATCTAATTAGGAATAAAACACCAATAGCTACTTTAGTTAAAGAAGCACTTAAAATTGCTAGAAATCTAGTAGTTCAAGCAGCTAATTTAGCTGAAAACAACCTAACTTAGCAGACTAGTCTGCTAGACCCAGAAGAAGTCTTTAGAGACTAAACAGAAAACGGCATAGTTAGTAAAAAGAATACTGCTATCTTAGGACACTAGATCTTCTTATTCTTAATCGTCATAAGACAACTAAGAGAGAAGGTTAAACGTCTAGAAAAGCCTACAAACTAACTAACTACAAACTAGCCTACAAACTAACTAAATAACTAGAGTAACTAGAACTATAATTTTTAGTGTTCTAAAAAGCGCAAACCTTTTGCGTTAAGTAAGACTATTTATAAGCTTAATTAGTAAACATGTAGAAGGTGCTAAGTAGCAGTAAAAAGAGGTAGGTAAAAAGTCTGGTTAAATCTAGTTACAACTTTTTAGAAAACGCGTCAAAATGTCTAAAAAGAAAGTTTATGGAATCCTAGCTAATGAATTTGTTAAGGTATCAAAGGTGGTGGTTGTTGTTGTAGTCAAAAGAGGATTCCAAAAAAGTGAAAAGCAGCTACCCTCTACTAATCAATCGCACAAGTCAAAAAAAAGATTATGTGCAGTTAACAAGATTCGAACGGTGGGTAGATAAGGAACGCTCAGACTACCAAGCAATAATCAGGGTCAAAAAATTTGCTAAGGTATTATAAAACAACACTAGTTAAAACGTGTCCAAATGCGATTGCCAGCCTATGGCTGACAACAGAATTACAGTAGGATTGCAATAGGATTGCAATAGGATTGCAACATAATGCAATAGAGTAGGGAAAGAACACGTACGTACTACAGTAGGAGCCTGCAATACTTTATAAAGCTGCTGCTTCTCACCTACTGCTTCTTAACTTTTAAACAGCACCGCATACAAACAATTCGTATACAATACACTGCACTACAACATGGTATACAACCTCCGCAACAAGCATCTCTTTAACCTTAACTCTCATTCAAAGAAAAGAAGCTTTTCTCTTGTACACCAAGCTTATAAACTAGTTTAGCTTAAGCTAATTATGCAGACACCTAAGTTTACTAAGCATCTACAAACTTAGCCTTTCTAGAACCTTACAATTATATTTCTTATAAACAACCCTAGAATCTACAATAGTTCTAAATACAAAAAGAATGTTAAGCCTTAACTTAGCTAGTTGTAGAAGGAATACAAGATTTATAAAGTGCTTGCTAATACTAGCAAAGTACTTAAAACGCTCTGCTTTAGTATCTCTCTCTTCTGATTAATTGTGCATAAGCGAAGTAAAGAAACTATTAACTAGTTAAGCTAGCTGTTGCATAACGTTAAAACAGCGATAGAGAAGCCAAAGGCTGAAAAAAAGAAGTAGGTGTTCTATTGTTGCATGTATAAGTTAGAAAGCAAGGCAATAATAGTACTGCTTCTTTAATTTATCCGAGAGTACTTAGAAGTAAAGCCATAATATAAGTAGGCAGCATTGGCAGAATAAGAGCAAAATAGAGCATGTTAAGTTAGGAGGCAATTTGCGTTTTTGTCTTACTTTGCTTTGTTTCTGTCTAAACATGCGACACACTAATTGCGTGCTAGCAATGCCAAATAAGGGGGCGTAAGCTCGGATACCTGTTGTTAGCAATAAATCTCTTTTTACTAAAAAGGTATCTGCAAATTGTGTGGTCACATCAAAAAGTTCTCTTAAAAGGCCGAACCAAGGCTTAGAGTTATAAGAAAAATGACTCTAGAGCAACAATGCGAAAGGTGCTAAGGCTTTAGCTATAAGAAGACTAAGTGCCTAAAAATAGCCCACTAGCTCTGTAGTGAGCCCTACTACACAAGCTAACATAAGTGTAAGATTTACTCTACTAAAGGGATGTCTTGTATTTACACTATATACAAGTGTATAAACTATAACTAACCTTACGCAGCAAACAACCCTAATTGCGAGTTTATCTTATCAAGAGCTAGGCCTTAGTTTCTGTACTAGGTGTCCTTTCCTTTCTCTTTCCTATCGTCTCCGCAAGCTCTCCTACTACCTATCCACTAGGCCACGAGCCTTACCTTAATTTAGAGGAACTCCCTCTTGTAAATAATATATATATTAACGTAAACCATCACTCAGTGGGACAACCTACAAAGTGGGACAGTTTTGCTTAGCACGACCAACTCACTCCGCGCTATCTTCATCATTACCACTACAACTATCTTTACTCCTATTATGTGCACTGCTATCTAATTTAGAAATCTTTACTACATCTTTCTAGCAGGTTCGCGTGTTATGCCTAGTCTCTCTTCATGTGCTACAGCGTCGTTAAGTTAAAAGTGCACTTTTAGTAGCACTACTACTCTAAGTTCTCTTTAGAGAATTTACCCCTATAAATGCACTTTTAGCTACTCAATCTACTACTATTTTATACTTAAAAGTACTGCCTATTCAAATCTACTTTCTTTTACGCGTTTTGTATTTAGTTTTAACTACTAATTGCTCTTTAAGCTTGTAGTTATGTGTAGCTAAAAGCGCGTTTTAGTGCAGTATTGATTCAGCGCCTTTTATAAGCTCAGAAAAGATTATCCTTGCAATTGTTACTTTTATTTTTTAAGGTGTCAAAGGTGGTGGTTGTTGTTGTAGTCAAAATAGGGTTCCAAAAAAGTAAAAAGCAGCTACCCTCTACTAATCAATCGCAAAAGTCAAAAAAAAGATTGTGTGTAGTTAACGAGATTCGAACAGTGGGTGGATAAGTTCTAGGAGGAAAGCTTAGACTACCGAGCGATAATTAGGGTCAAAAAAATTTGCTAAGGTACCAAAAAACAACACCAGTTAAAACGTGTCTAACGGCGATTGCCAGCCTATAGCTAACAACAGAATTACAGTAGAATTGCAATAAGATTGTAACATAATGCAATAGAGGAGGGAAAGGACACGTATGTACTGCAGCAGAAGCCTGCAATACTTCATAAAGCTAAAGCTGCTGCTTCTTACCTTTTAAACAGCACCGCATACAAACAATTTGCAAACAATACACTACACTAAAACATAGCGTACAACCTCTGCGGCAAGCATTTCCTTATTCTAGGCTCTCTTCTAAAAAAAGCATCCTTTGCTACTGTCTACCTAGCACTTAATCTAGTTTAACTTGAACTGCTTATCCAGACACCTAAGTTTATTAAGTATCTTAAAACTTAACTACCTAGCTGGACTTTCAAGTTTATAAATTTTTTAAATAAGTCCCTTATCTATAATATCCTTATACAGAAAAAGATTATTAAGCCCTAATTTAGCTAGTTGTAGAAGAAATACACAATCTCTAAGGTATTTGCTAATACGAGCGCAGTACTTAAAATCTATTGCTTTAGCATCTCCCTCTTCCTGTTCGTCGTGCAAGGGCTAAGTACAGAGACTAAAACTTAGCTTAAACAGCTATTGCAAGACGTCAAATTAGCAATAGAGAAGAAAAAGGCAAGAAAAGAGAAGTAGGCTTTCTATTGTCGCGTTTATAAGTTAGCAAGCAAGGCAATAATAGTGTTGCTGCTTTACTTTATTTAGGAGCGCCTAGCAGTAAAGCAACAAGAATAGGCAGGATAGAGCGCGTTAAGTTAAGAGGTAATTTGCATTTTTGTCTTGCTTTTCTTTGTTTCTGTCTAAACATGCGACACACTAATTGCGTGCCGGCAATACTAAATAAGGGGACATAAGCCCGGATACTTGTTGTTAGCAATAAATCTTTTTTTTTTACTAAAAAGGTGTCTACAATATGTGTGGTCACATCAAAAGGTTGTCTCAAAAGGCCGAAGCCATTGCAATTGTTACATAGTAACTAAGAACAAGAGTCATTTATTAGTGTGATGGGCTAGGCCCAGGGTGGATCCTCGGTTGTACCTCAGTTGTACACCTCACATTACAGGTCGCGGCGGCGGCCTATAAGTATCAACTACGCAAGACAATCAGACGCTCTATTGTCTTGTGCCAGCCTTTTGGCTAAGTGGTCGGCGTGTGTAGTTGCATGCAAGGCCTGGTAGGCCCGCCTCTTACAATTAGCTTTAATCAAGATCTTACCTTAAGCATAATACTTAGTATTATTAACTACTATAGCGTTTCTAGTGCAAGAGGTTGTAGTAAGGTACGTAGGCAGACTTTAAGACAATCTAACACTACCTGCACATTAATAAAGATAACTTTCAATACTTTAAAGGCCTTTGTAAAACTCTCCATTAAGAATACTAGGAAATAAGCGAGTTGAAAAGTAGAAAGGAAGCCTTCATTGTTAGTCTAGACTACATGCTAGCGCGCTAAGTTTCAGACGTGTTAAGAGTACTTTAGCTTTAATAGCAAGAAACATACTATTTTAAGTAGCTAGACGATGTGCAATAAATTGGTAAGTATATAAAGAGTTAAACTCTTGTGTTTTAAGTAGTAGCCCTTGAAATTCTAGCTCTTATAGCTCTTATAGCTGTTTAGAATAAGTAGCTTATACTTTTTTACTTAACGCGCCTTTATATACGCATTAAAGTACTTGAACTATGCTAAACTAAGTGCGTTATCTATCTAACTGTTCTTAGAGACTTAGAGCTTCTAATTGCGTAATATATCTACTTTTTTATACTGTGCTTAGATATAGACTAATTCTATTTGAATAATAAAGGGCAGGATTATATGCCCTGTAGTGCAAATACTCTAGATAACAATTACTTACTTGCGGTTGCCTAGCTAAATAAAAGTAAATTAAATACATTTCTATAAACTTATAACAACCTTTATAGACTTCTTAACACTTATCTAGTAGCATATCTTTTTAAAGTCGTAGATATCCTTATTAAAAACACTAGACTTAGCTATCGTCTTTACAACAAGCTTAAACTACGCGTTCATTACTTCTAGATCTTTCTGTAGTACTCTCTGCCTATCTTTTACTTAATTAAACGCTATCTTTAGGCTATCCAAACGCGCTATAAGTGTTTAAGCCTACTATCTGCTAACTAGCTTACTACCTTATGCGCTTGGTACTTTGTTAGCTATATCTGCTACGTTGCAAAGCCAGGGCGCGAATCTTTATAAATTAAAGTTGAATATATATTATATAATTGTTTGCTCTTTAGTTGTAGTAAGCTTATGCTAGGCAAAGCAAGTTTCTTAACAATTCACAGTTCTATTGCATTGTTAGGCTAATATCAAGAGAGGTATGTTAGACGCTTTAGCAGCGCGTTAGAGGCTTTAAAATTAACGTAGAGTATAGGCAGAAAGGGCAAGCTAAATTCTACTTTCTTTAACGTACTCCATAGGCGAGTGGCTCACACAGGCGAGTGGCTTACTCTGCCAAGTCTCCATCAAAAATCGCAACTACCTTTATCTATCATAAAATGCCGCAACGTAACAACGTAACAAAGCCCTTAAACAAATGTTAAATATAGCTTGCTCTCTAGGCTTTAAAACAAGACGTGAATCTCATTTAGCAACGCGCTGCAGCTACCTTGAATGTTCCTTAAAGAACACTTAGCTATTACAGAGGAGTGACAAAAAAAAAGATGTTAAAAAAGATGTTAAAAAAGATGTTATTTCTAAGGCTTTATATTGCCATGACTAGAAGGGCTATACCAAAAGGGGTTCGTGATTTGAAAAGCCAAGAACTTCCTCTTTGAGATAGGTTGCTTAGTAAGCAGCTCAGTCAGCATGATTGCGCCTGTAATCTCGCTTGAAATAAGAGAAAAAAAATAAACAACTTGATTCTAGTATTACTTTTTTTAAACGTGCAAAAATCGATAATTAAATCTTAGATTAGGTAGCTTACGTAAGCATATCATGAGAAAAATTCAGAGGCCTATATCTTAGTTACTTAGAGTTTAATTGCAGGGTGAAAAAAATAGAGTTTACCTACGTAATAATTGATTACGTCATAGCTTGGTAATCTTATAGTATATTGATTTATTTTATTTTTTTGACACTTACTTTTTTTGATAGTATTATCATTTTTGCTTGAACTTTCTGTTTTTCTAAATACTAAATTCTTTCTATCTCATTATAAAATAAGCCTTTTTCCTTATGTGGTAATATACTCAAAAAGTTTCCTAAAAGTACTACCAATACTCTTTATTGAGTAAAATGCAAAAAACAGCGTTTTTAACTGCTTTTAGGCCTTAACTAGGCCGTCTTACTAAGATCTTTTTAAAAGTTTCAAAATACTTCATAAAAACCTCACTAGAAGAACTTAAAAAACATTCTAACTTATAAGATAAAATAGTTATTTCTTCTCTATTGAAAGCTTAGAAAACTTCCTACAAAAAGACATCTATTTTATTTAAATTTTCAAGAAAATGTTGCGTTAAAACTCAAGAAAAAGCTTATTATTATTATGATTATATGAAGCAAAAACGTGTGAAACTTTATAATTAGAACTTAATTTAAGTTATAAAGTGAAATAAGTTTTCTATAAAGTAGTGTTATAGTATAAAAATAATACACTGTTTAACATAATGAAATAATAGTATTACAAACAGGTTAATTTGTACAAAAAGCAGTTAACAGTAGTACTTTCTTGTAGTCAAAGTGCTATTTAGCTAATAAATAAGCTACGGGCTAGTCCACTAAGTATTAGTAAGCTATTTTCAATAAATATTTCAGAAAAACTCAAATAAAAAAAGCTTATTACTATTTACTAATGATTTCTAATGCAATTAATTTGAAACTTTCACACATCATAGTGTTGATAGTGTTTTTTTAATATCAATAATGTTTAGCAATTCTTACAAGTTTAAAAGAAAGTCATTTCATAATAAATCTTTCCATTTTTTTTGTCTTAATTTAAGCAAGATTGCAGGCGCGATCGTGCTGACTAAGAAGCTTACTAAGCAACTCATCTTATAGAGGAAATTCTTGGCTCTTCAAATCACTACCTCTTTTTGGTATAACTTTTCTAGTCATTGGAATATAAAGCTTTCAAAATAATAAATTTTTTGACATCTTTTTATTTTTGTCACCCCTCTGTAACTTGCTAGAAAGCGACCCCAAAGCAACTATATAGCTAGCTTAACAAAGCTTATTCTTATAGAAGAGGAGACAATTGTCTAGCATATTCTTAACCTTAATGCGTAAGGATTTCTGCCTCAACTTGTTACTATAGAAGAAATAGCTAATTATCTACTTACTGCGCAGCACTGCAATTTAGTTAGCTAGAATTAGGCTACAACTTTTGCTAAGCGTTGTCTAGAGCTTAAAGTTAAGTTTAATTAAAAGTATAACTACAAGCAAGTACTCTGCAAAGATTTTAAGGTTGTTAGAGATTAGTTCTAGCTAGTACATAATATGAAAGCAAAGTACAGCATTTGAAACAAGAACACGTACAACTTTAATGAAACTAGCTTCAAAATAGGCATAATATTAGCTAGAGCGGTAGTTACAGGATTAGACTGTTAAGAACAGCTAGAGACTGTTTAGCTGGGCAGCTAAGAGTAGGTAACAGTTATCTAAGGCATTAACGCAATAGATTAGGCGATTCTACCTTTTGTTATCATCGCTAGCAAGCACTTCCTCTCTAGCTAGTACAAGAAGGAGGATCTGCCTTATAATAAAGTTATTAGGGTCTCTAAGAACAGTTAGACAACAAATAAGCTTAGTCTTCAGTAGCTAGAGCACTTTAACAAGTATACAAAAAAAAAGTTATTAGTAGTCACTACTTACTAGTTATTAACAGTCACAAAAGCTATAACTTATTTAAGTTTAAACAATACTGCGTTTAAATAAAGTTAATTACTCTCTATATGCCTTTGCATTTATTATATCCACTGCAGCTGCTTAATATTGCGTGTTTTAGGCTGTCAAAGAAAGCGTTTAAGTGCTAGGCTAAGAAGCTGATACGCAACAAGATTACTTACATTACTAAAACAAAGTACTTGCCGTGCTTCTTTGCTGCTCAAAACATCTTAATTATAAAGAGCGATATCTTAAGAGGCTTCTAAGGCGCTAGCTTAGTCTATTTAATCTTGAGGCTATAGTATTAACGCTTAATGTCTACCTACATACTCTACTATCACATACTATTAAAAAGAGTCACTAGCAGTTGTAGACTCTAAGCAATACCCTTAAATTAGGGTCGCATTAACACTAGTAAAGCAGAAGATCTAGAAGCATGTAAATAGCTTGCTAACATTAATAGTTAAGGCTAGTTAAAAGCTTACAAAGAGGGTCAAAATAATAGCAGACTTTTTAGTGTTAATAACTAAGCGTAACACTAAACTTAAAGCAGTAAATAAAGCAGCTATAACGTGTTTCACAAGCGAGCGAGCCACCTAAGCAAGCGAGCCACTTTCCTTATGCGCCCTACCAGCGCGTTAACTGCGCGTAATGCCTTAACAACGCAATCAAGAAACCGCCTGTACTAAAGCTAATATACTACTTGCTATCTCTAATATTAGTTCCTAACGCGTAAAAAGCATACAACGCGCTGCAACAATCTATAACGCTCCTTAAATAACAAAACAGCACTAACGCGCTAGATAACATATATAAGGCAATTGCGAGCCAAATTTAAAAAAGATAAACAAACTAGAAAAGAAAGCAATAGTTTGGAATATAATTAATAAGTCTAAGCGTGGATTTGCGCTAACAAAGAGTAGCGTATATAATATAGCTAATAGACTGCTGCGCAAACGCGGCAGCAAGCCTGTTAACAAAAACTAGGTTAACAACTTTGTTAAGCAGACTTCTAAACTTAAGAAGGCCTAGAGCTGTATATACAACTATAAGCAAGCTAGGTGCAAGAATATAGCAATTTAGTGCTAGTTTAACTTAGTAAAGAATACATAACAGAAGTATGGTATTCTTAATAACTATATATATAACTGTAACAAGACTAGCTTTATAATAAACAAAATATCATTATAGATAGTTATTATAAGCTAGGACTAGTTAAGCAAAAAGAAGAGAGTCTAGCTAGGAAACTGTAAGTAGGTTACTGTAATCTAAACCGTTAGTGCTGCAAGGCAGGTGCTATATCTCTTTGTAGTACTTACAGGCAAGGTGCTTATTAATACTTAGTTAAAAGATTTACTTAGTAATTAGATTCTTAAAGTAAGTTTTAATAGTTAGACAAATAATTGGCTTGCTCTTATATAGCTAGAGCACTTGAACAAGTATATAAAGCAGTAGACTGTTAGAGGTATAAACTGCTAATAACAAACAGCTATAAGAGCTACAGCTTAGCTAAATTCTAGAAGCACTATGAAAAAAAAAGAACATTATTTACTTTTATATGCCTTTTTATTTGTTCTACCTGCTACAACCTTTAGATGTTGCATGTTTCTTGCCGTTAAAGCGCAGGTATAGTAACATAATTTTAAGCGGAGCACGCAACTATACTAACTACATTAGTTAAAAGACCTTTCTACCTGCGTTTAAAAAAGTATTTAAGCAGGCATTTACTTAAGAAACTATCTAAGCAGGCTTCAAAAGTGCTTAACTAGTTTTATTTAATCTTGAAGCTGTGATATAAAAGCTTAATATATAGTTATAGACGCTAACGCCACTACTGCGCATGTGTATTGTATAGGAGGCAAAGACACCTAGTAAGGCCTATAAATTTAAGTCGCAGAGTACGTTTATTTAATAAAAAATAAGAAACTGCCCTAAGTCTTCCACAAGCTTATTAGATAAGCAGGTTTAAAGCTTAGTAAAGAAGTGCAGCAGATAGTACATTCTATAGCGTTGTTACAGAAAGAACAGGCGCGTATGTAAAGCGCAATTAAGCAGCTTATAAAGCATAAAGTCTAGAAACAACAATATATATAGACAGAAAAGTTCCTAACAGTTAATAAGTTAAGGGATATAATTGCTAAGCTAGCGCGTAGCGAGCCTAAGAGTAGTAAAATACCTGCAGAGAGGGTGCGCAGTGCAAGGCGCTGCGGGCGTTGTAAGAGAACTAGGCACAACACGCGTACTTGTATAGTTAAAATTAAGTTAGACAGTAATAGTAAGGCTTTTATAAAGTAAATTAGCTTATTACAAGTTTAATTTTATTGTGTTTGTAGCTTGCAATAAGGTTGCGTTAGTAGGGCGCATAAGGAAAGTGGCTCACTCGCTTAGGTAGCTCGCTCGCTTGTGAAACACGTTATAACATAGATTATACAAAAGAAAGTAAACACAGTAGGAAAAAACTTCTATAGTTAATAATAATTAGCAGCGATTAAATCTAAAGGAGTTTAGGGCGCGCAGTAATAGGAATAAGGCAAAAAAGAATGTGTGTGTTAAGGTAGGCGAACTATTGTAAAGACACTGTAAACGCTGCAGCAAGGCAGGACATACAGAGAAACCACAAAGTCTTACACACGTTCGAACTAGGAGCGATTTTCCTCCTTTTTTTTGACTTATTCCTTGATTCCCTATTGGAAATAAAACACCAAAAGCCACCTCAGTGGAAGAAGCACTTGAGATAGCTAGGAACCTAGTAATCCAAGCAGCTAATTAAGCTGAAGACAACCCTACCCAGCATACAAGTCTTTAAGACCTAGTAGAAGTCTTTAGAGACTATACAGAAAATGGGAGAGTAAATAAGAAGAATACAGCTATTTTAGCTAATCAGATATTAAGCCTCCTAAACGTCTTGAGGGAGTTAAGGGTGAGAATTAGACGTATTAAGAAACCTACAAACACGCTTATCCAGGATACACCTATCTAGAACACGCCTATCCAAAACACGACCTATACTACTGCAGCTACTTTTGCTACTATAGCAGGCAACAACAAAGATCAACTATAGACGAATAGCCAAAATACACAAAAACCAAAGGCTACTAGCCTAAAAGACCGCCAGCTAGTGCTAGTTAGCAAGACCCCAGCTGCATTTAATGCCTTTAAACTTAGAAATGCCTTTAACAACGCCTTTGCAACAAAAGGAGGTATACAATCACCTGTAGTTGCCTTAATTACAATATTCTCTAAAAGAAACAGAATAGTCACAACTATACTAGCTTTTAAAGCAAAATATCTCTTAGAGAACTAGGCTATATAGCAAGATGTTACAACTTTGAAGGCTGCCTAACTTATCACGCCTTAGTTTAATGTTGTTATCCACAAGTTTCCCACAAACCACAGCCTAGAGGTAATAAAAAAAGAACTTAAAACCTTTAATAAAGGCTTAAAAGTTATTAGCATTCCCTTTTGGCTAACGCCTAAGGATGAAAAAGAAAACTAAAGCTTTAGTTCAGCATGCGTGGCCTGTGCAACAGAGAAAGAAGCCCAAAAGGCTATTAGAGGGAAGCTCTATATCCTAGGGCAAAGCCTGAGAGCAGAGAAACTACGAGTTATTAATATTTTAAAACAATGCACTAAATGCCAAGGATTTAGCTACCTAGAAGTTAAGTGCTTAAAAGTAGCCTGCCAAATTTGCAGCGAAACACACTATACTAGCTAACACAAGTGCAACTCTTGTGCTAGTAAAAAGAAAACCTGTATTCACACTATATTTAAGTGCATTAACTGCAATAAACCTTATGCAGCAAACAGCCAAGAATGCAAAATCCTACAAGCTAAGACAGCTTGGACTAATCAAACTAATCAGTATAATTAAAGTCCTACAAATAAATTTAAGTAGGAGTAGCCCTGCTACAGAAAGCGCGATCAACCTAAAGGATACTAGGTCAATCGCCCATCTAGACTTTACGCAAATACTACCAACCTATTAAGGCCTACAACCTAGAACCCTATTTTATATTTAAAAGAATTTAGAAGTAGAAGTTAATCCTCACATTAGCAACAACAACAACTTTCTAGCTATTTTAATACAACTTAACACAAGAAAGATCTACGTCTATAACATTTACAACAAAAAAGGACTAAAACAATAGCTAAATACAACAGCAATCTAATGACATCTCTTAAGAGAGTTTATAAAATTAGTTTTAATTATCCTAGGGGATTTCAATTGCCACCACCTTAAATAGAGCCCACAGGAGTGCGACCTAAACTTACAAGCAGAGGATTTAGTAAAGTAGGTTAATAACCAAAACCTATCTCTATTCAATACTATTAAAGTTGACACCTTCTTTAGAGCCCACATGCAAAAAGAGAGCTTACTCAACTTTACTTTTTTAACAAACAATATAGCTTCTAGTATTCTAAACTAGCAAGCTATCCCTAAAGCCAGATAAGACCACTACGCTATTTTGTTTAGTATTGTTAACTAATGGCAGCTACCTAGCCAGCCAAAAAAATACAACACAAAAAAAGCAAATTAATACCTTTTTAACACTACCTTACAGGAGGAGATATCTTGAGTAAAACTAGAGGACTAATTACTAGCTCTATCACACGCCTTAAACTACCGCTTAAGACAACTTCTTTTAGGCCTTAAACCCTTAAAAAAGAAACTAAATAAAATAGCAAAGGACTTTACAACATCAATTTAACAAGCTCTTAAGAAATTTACCTCTCTTGTAAACTAGAAACCAAAACTAAAGCCTTAGTAAAATAGCGATTTGAATCTTCTTGAAGCTATCCTAAACAGGACCTTTTAAGATTACAAGCAAGTAGCAAGAAGAGGAGACAAAACGCTATACCTATAGAAAAAGGATTACCTGCTGGTTACAAACAAGTACCTTAGAGCTATCAAGAAAGCTAAACTCAACTATTAAGAACAGTTCCTCTAAAACAAATCGCCTAAAGAGATATTTAAAGCAATAGCCTATACAAAAAATAACCTCCTAACAAGAACCTTTACTATTAAAGGTAAAGAATCCTTTAATGAGAAGTGCTAAACCTTTAAAAAAAAGCGATTTCAACTACCTCCTTCTACACCAGCCCCATTACTTAATAACTACTAAGAAAACTACAAATAGGAGTAGCTAAATCTATCTAAAAAAGGGCTTTACACTGCCTGTTAGAAAATAAAAGCTACCTTACTAGGCCTAGATAGAATTAGCCAAAAATTTATCTTAAAGGCATACAAATACTAACTAGACATCATCTTCAAAGTTTACTTAGTCTTGTTTGATCTAGGATACTAACTAAAGTGCTAGCAAAAAGCAAAAGGGGTTATCTTTATAAAACCAAACAAACTAGACTACTTAATTCCAAAAGCATACAGAGTTATCTCCCTCTTATACTGCCTAAAAAAGGCACTAGAAAGGCTCTACTTAAAAAGATTAAGTATTCTATCAGAAAGAACTAGCCTGCTACACCCTACACAAATAAAAGGCAGGCTTAAGAAATTAGCTATTAATGCTGCACTCCTCTTCTATAACAATATTCAACAACAGAGAAAAAGGAATAGAGTTACCTTAACAGCCTTTTTAGACATTAGAGGCGCGTTTAACTATGTATCTAAGAGCAAGCTTTTAAAAAATAGAAGAAACCCACAGCTACCTACTAGCATCTTATTATAGACAAACTCCTTCCTTATAGAGAGGCTCTAAGAGCTATCTTTTATTAGGCAAACAGAAGAACTACAGAAGGTTAATACTAGTACACCTTAAGGAAGCCTAGCCTCGCCTATCCTATTTCTAATTTACAAAAAACCGCTATTCTAGTTAATTACATCAAACAGCAAAATATACTCCTTATCCTACATAGACAACCTTTAGATCTTAATATTAACAACGTCTATTAGAAAAGACATTAACTACTCAAAAAGAGTTAGCAAACCTCTTTATATAAGCAAGAGAGTTAGCTATTAAGTTTAATAGCTTAAAAACAGAATAAGCAAATTGGACAAGATCTAAGAAAGATATAAATAGATTTCTTACGCTACCTACCTAAGAGACCTTCTAGCTAAAGGGACTAGTTAGATGGCTAGGCATCTTCTTTGACAACACTCTTAATTTTAGAGAACACTGCCACATAAGGATACAACAAGCAAACCAAGCCTTGTTCTGCCTATGTAGGCTAGCTAATATTAATAAAGGGCAATAAGGCAATTATACTTAGCGTGCATTACTAGTGTTGCTAATTACAGATGTTAGCGATTTTAAAAAAGCTAATAACACGTTCTTAATAGCAGCCAAAAACTACAAAACTAGGCCTGTAAAAATATCTTAGAAACTTTTAGATCTTCTCCTGCAATGCCTAGTAAGTAGAAGCCGCTCTATTTCTACCTAAAGTTAGGCTAGATAATACTATAAGACAATACGCCTTTGAATCTACTTTACTAGATCTAAATCACTCTCTTAAAGCTGCTATTAACAACAACAGAGGAGAACAACTTGATTAAATTTAAAAATCTATTACTTTAGCCCTCTTAGACAATATAGAGGGAATACAACACTACGCCTTTATACTATAGAATACTAAGACTTATTATAAGGTCTATATTGAAAATATGCCAAAAAATATTAAAGCTAAAAGCCATAAAAAACTACTAGCAGACAACAACCTCCTATTAATATACTTAGATGCTTTAGCTATAAAGGACAGCAAAAAAACCGGCGAAAGTGTTGCCTTCTACAAAGGAGCTACCCTTATTGAAGAACTACAATCAAATATAAAAAATAACTAGCTAGTTTATGATAGTAAACTAGACAGTATTACCTTAAGTCTAGAGAAAGCAGCCAGCCTATTAAACAACTGCTAAAACGTCAATATTGATACAGATAATTAAGCTTCTCTATTTTAATTAAAAAACACATCAAACAACCCTGGCTAAGAGTAGCAAATTAAGTGTATTAAGGCAGCAACTCAACTAGAAAGAAAAGTCATAACCTCTACATTACATTAGGTTTTAGGACACTAAGATATACTAAGAAACGATTAAGTAGACTCCCTAGCAAAAGAGGCTACAAAAATAAACCCCTTGACAAACAAGATAGGCCTAGTAGTTGTTAGTTCTTAAATTAGACAACAGGCAAATGTTAAGTGGCTAAGCCATTCTAGAAAAGTACAGAAAAAAAGCTACTACTTAGAACCTAAGCACCTACTTAGCAACCTTTCAATAGAAAATAAGGAAACAGATACTTATCCCCTCTACTAGAAGAGATGTATCTAGCTCTTTCTTTTAATTAAAACTAGGGCATAGCTACCTAAGGAGCTACCTATTTAAGAAAGGAAAAGTAGAATCTAAAACTTGTCAATGCAATTTTAAAGCTACATAAGACATAGCATATATAATCCTTAGATACTAATAATACAAGAATAGTAAAACTATACTTTAGAACTTATGTACAGAGCTAATATCTCTACAATATCTCTTTTAAACAGAGGCAGGCATTAAGGCTACTTTAGCCTTTATTCAAGAAACTAGAGTTGGTACACAGGCCTGGTACAAAGGAAACTCCGTTAACTAAATGCAATCGCCTGGCTAGGCGACCAGGACATAACTTGCGCACGTGCAAGTAAGATGTAGTAGTAGATTCTAAGTAGAATAGTCTATTACAATTTCTAATTATAGTTTTGTGCGGTGCTCCACTGTCGTGTACGGTCACAATTTTTAATGGGGTCTTAGCAGAGTGAGCCACTCGCCCGTGTGAGCCACTCGCCTATAGAGTACGTTGTTAGAAATATGCGCGTTTTGTTGTAGACACATATCGTGTTATTAAGGGGGTTGGTCGTGCTAAGGCTTTTTGAACCACTTAGTGGGTTATCCCACTTAGTGGTGGTTTACGTTAGATAAAATTACGTAGCTACCTGTAGGTCCTAAATCTACACGTCTTATATAGCATTTAAAGGCTGAGAAAGGACGTTGAACTACAATAAAAAAGATAAAAAAAGTTGCGTCTAGTACGCGAAAAAAAATTCTATTATTAACTTCTTAGGTTATAGTTATATTAGTCGATTTATTACGTGTTCGAAGTTAGTTTTGTTTTGGTGGGGGTGCGCGTAGCGCCGACATGCGCGTTACGCCGTTCACCTCGGTACAGAATTATTATAGTATTGCTAAATGTCGCTGCGATGGCGTTTTAGTGTGATTTGCTAGCTAGCTTACTTAGGCAGTTTACTTGTTTATAAAATACGTCTTCCGTTTTAAAAAAACAACTATGTATAATTGTGCTTCGTTTCGATGTTTTCTAGTATTACTAGTTGTTAGGAGTTGCTTTATACCTTTAGTTTTCAAAAATCTTCGTGTAAAGGTAGGTATTAAGCAATCACGAGCTTTGCGCGCACAGGCACAGTGGTTTATAAGTCTCAATTATGTAAAAAAAAAATTCCATCTTAGACTCTTACTAGCACTATATCTAAGTTAGTATAGAGATAAGAAGATGTACAAGCAATTTACGCATTGAACAATCTAATTTCATATTAGCCTCTTTTCTTTTTATACAATTAAAGATGAAACTTACACCTTGTTCACCTAACCAATTACATTTAGGCGGAGGATCAGAGTAAAATACACCATTTACAACTGGATTTGCACAATCCCTTTTTACTGGGAATGCACTAGTCTTGGCTCCGTTCTTTGAACACTAGATAGATGTTATAATTTAAAACCTTCTTTGTTTCCTACCCTAATAGCTTACGCAGTAGGAGTGTGGCTGCAAACAGTTAAAATTTATTTGCTTCTAAGTTATAGTACTGTACTTACAGCACTATCGGGACATTGTATGTCTTTTTCTAGACCCCATCCGTAATTACAACGTTGATTTACAGATTCAACTGCTATAGGTAGAAGTATAAAAATTAAGAGTATCATAGTAGCTGTCAACAAAGACGAGTTATGTTATCTAAAGATTTTAACTAACTAGCGTTAAGGTAATATGCTTAAGAAGACAGCATAGGAAGAAATAGAAGTTAATTGTGTTAAGAGTGCTGCTATACAAATACACTGCTAGCGAGTAGTGTTTATTATCTTAGGTCAGCTTAGCTCATCTAAGTTATATGCTAGCGTCAGCGCTATTGAAGTTGGCCGCGCTAAGGAAAAATAACCCACGCGCTGACGTGACCCACGCGCTAATAGAACACGTTACTTATAGCTAAGCTAATACTGTGCTAGTAGCAAGATACTAAACTATTACGTAGGCTGCTAGTGACGGGAGTTGGAATTTAACTAAGTTAGTAAAAATTAGTAAAAAATATTAAGGAAATAAGCTGCAAACTCTCTGCGTAGTACCGAGGTGGAAGGGCCAACGCGCAAGACGGGCCAACGCGCAGTTTTTGCTATAGTAATCTAAGCAAATCTTTAATATCAAAATTGCTATAACTTCTTGAAATAAAAACCTTTTTTTAAGATTTTTGAAGTTTCAAAGCCTAGAAGCCTAGATCCATGAGTCTAGAATTTCACTTTAGCTTAGTAAGCTTTAGTTATAGAGATAACCACTCTCTATACAAATATAAACTTTTTATTTATAAAGATTCTAATAATTCTAAATAGGCTAAAAGTTTCTATCTCTTACATGTAATCTAAAACATAAGTAATAATACCTAAAAGTATTAACGTGTTTCACCAGTAAGCGGGCCACCCCAGTAAGCGGGCCACTTCCCCGCACCATTCTACCTTTATAACAAAAACACGCAACACCACCATAATTTTTCTAATTAAGTAGAAGAAGATATTATTCTTTAGACGCGTCGCTATTCTTTATATTCTCTAATTCTACTTAGCGCGTGCAAGAGTTGTGTCTAATTTGGCTGCAACGTCTGCAGTGCTGTTTACTGCGCACTCTCTTTGCAGGCGTTGAACTATTATTACAGCGACTAGTTTCTACTTTAGCAATTTAATTAGCTATTTAGTTAACTATCTATAACTTTTCTGCTTGTACGTAGCGCTGCTTGCGAGTTTTTTGCTTTGTTAACACTTTAACAGCGTGTTGTAGGCAACTTATTTCTTCTTACATTAATACTATATTATAAGCACTTTGCTAGGCTTTCTTACTTAAGTGCTGCATCTGCTTCTTAAAAAAAGTTATAAAATACTCTTGCTAGATTTGTATGCAGTTTTGAATAAGCGTAGCCTATGCCTTTATTTTGCGCGTGTTGTGCGGCGTTTTTGGCTCTAAGTGCTGCTGTTTGCGCTAGTAGAGTTAGCGTACGCAGTACAATATTAAGCTGTAATAAAACAACATAATAACTGTGTAGCATAAGCCTAGCACCTTAAAAACTTTTGCAAATATTTTCCAGTATAATAGCTTTGTAATAAGCCTTTTTAAATACTAGTCAAAAGGTTTCTTTGCTAATATAGTAAATGCAATTGCGTGCTAAGACTAGAATAGCATTACTATACGCGCGCTTTAACAGCAAGAAGCAGCCTATATTAAGAGGCTGTGAAAGTTGCAAGGAGAGTAAAAGTATATCAAAAACAATTATCTTTTTCTCTTTGCAAAGATCTTAGAAATCAACTAAGCAGTAGCTCTTATAGCTATTAGTAATAAACAACTCATATGTCCCTACAGGTCGCGTATAGAAATTAAAGTAATAAAGCTAGTTAAGCACTAGATTGTTGTTTGTCTAGCTAGTAGAACTAACTTAGATTACTTAGTTGCGTAGCAGATCTTCTGTAAACTAAGTAAAGATTAGAACCTTGCTTACAAAGATAAGAAATGCTAAAATATGCTTTTCTATTGCGCTAACGCCCTAGATTAGCATAACTTACTTACAATTGCCTAGCTAGATCTTTTTTACTCTTCCTAGTTTGTCTGTGCCTGTAATAACAAACTGTAATAAAATCTTGCCTATAATAAAGCTAGTTTTATTAAAGCTACAAATATCTTTGTTTATAATACTAAACTTTGCTTTTATATTATAAACTAGCTTAAACTAGCCCTTAATAAGCGCTAAGTCTTTGCAGAGAGCTTGCTAGTTATTAAATAAACAGCTTTAGCGCGTACGTAGCTTAAAATTGCCCTAAATAAACTTATAAACTTAGTTCATGCCAACCTTCTCCCCACTACGCCCTTAAAGTAGTCTATTAGCTATATCTTGTACGTCGTCTCTCCTACAGGGTAGTCCTTGCTCAGCCTCAACCATTACACGTTAAGTAATAGCCTCTTTTTCTAGTTTTGTTAGGCGCTTTACTAGTAGCTTCTCATGACTCTAAGGGCGTTGTTTAGCGCGTTGTTGCTAGATTGTTTTTTTGTAGGACGCTATAGGCTACAGCAGCGCGTCGTTCACTCTAGATTTTCTTAGAATTAATATTAGAGATAGCAATAAACATATCTGCTTTAGTATAGGCTTTTAACGCATTGCGTAATTAAGACATTACGCGTTATTGTTGCGAAGGTAGGATGGCGCAGGGAATTGCCCCGCTTACTAGGGTAGCCCGCTTACTGGTGAAACACGTTATACTCAAGAAGATATTATTGAAATTTTGAAATTTTACTTTTATAAAAATTAATTTCTTATATAACTTTCTTATATTTTAACTTTTTAGAAGAGTTCTTTAAGCTTTGGGGTCTAAAAGTCTAGGTTTATAAATCTAGAATTTAACTTTAGTTTAGTATAGCTTAGTTAAAAAGTTTATATTTGTATAGAGAGTGGTTATCTCTATAACTAAAGCTTACTAAGCTAAATTAAAATTCTAGACTTATAGATCTAGGCTTCTAGGCTCTAAAACTTTGGAAATTATAAAAAAAGGTTTTAGTCTCAAGAAGTAATAGCAATCTTAATATTAGAGATTTGTTTAGATTACTATGGCAAAAACCGCGCGTTGGCCGTCCACCTCGGTACCGAGGTAGACGGGCCAACGAGCCAGCACCACCCAACGAGGCACCTACCAAAACAACACCACCACTTCAACACGCGATAACTCCACTAATATGACCTTAATCGAGGCTGCGCTTGTAGCAATAGAGTCGCTACAACTAGGAGAACAATATAGGTACAGAATTTTTTTAGAAATATATAGCTGTAATTGCACAACGCTTTCGCGAAGGCACTAACACTCATCTACTCCGCGCAGCCTTGAGGTTCAGAATTAACAAGCTCTCTACTTATAATAGGAGCTAGAGCTCCTAAAGTACAGTAAACAGCTTACTAGGCGAGGCTTTCTACCTACACAAGCTATAATACGAAATTTTGCCTCACAGATCGCAAGGAGGGAGGTTAGAGTACACTAGGTTGATCGCCTTGTCTACAGGTACCCTGATGAGCTTTTTTTCAAGATAGACAACAGGCATAGATAACAATTGCCACAAAGCTAATTCTAAAAAGAAGTATAGCCTATACTTTAATCTCCTACACAGGAAAATCAAGTAGTACTAGATTGAGGCACGTTACATATACAATATAAATAAAACGGGCTTCCTCTTTAGTATCCTAGAACAATTAAAGAAGATCTTTAGTAAGCTTATATATAAAGAAGGAAAAAGAAAGAGTACTATTTAGAATAGCTTTTAAAAGTAGATAACACTACTAGCCTACATCTGCGCTAATAGATCTTTCCTGGCGCCTACCCTTACATATTAATTAACCTTAGGATTAATATAGGCTACCTAGTTACAAGCTCTTAATTCTAAGACTTATTAAGTTTACATTACCTTATCGCCCTCTAGCTGGACAAACAACAATATTAGTCTCACGTGGCTTAAACAAGTATCTAATTATAACACTAAGGCAAAGGCTTGATCATCCTATTGATTACTTATTCTAGACAGCTATTAAGCTTACTTGACTATAGATTTTATTAAGTACTGTGATGAGAACAAGATTCTCTCTATAGTTTATCCTCCATATTTAACCTACACGCTGTTATATCCTAATATTGCCTTGTTTAAGCCTCTTTGATTAGCTTACTAGGCTAAGATAATAGGATTTATGGAGAGGAGCTAGGGCCTCACCTTAATAAGCAAGAGGAATTTCTTTCCCCTCTTCCACCTAGCCTAGCAAACCTTCTTTAAGCAAATAACAATTTTAAAGGCCTTAAAAGCTACAAGCCTCTTACCCTTTAATCCTAGGGTTATATTAAAAAGATTTAGTATTAGGAGCCTTTTAAGTAATAGTAAGTCCTTAGGCTTAAGTGCCTTAAACTAGAAGAAATTCAAACGCCTACTACGCAAGATAGTAAAGGATTAAAGTAATAAATAAGCTTAAAGGCTAAGCTAGGTTGATTACTAAATCTTAACTTAAAAAACCTTCCTTAAGTATAAAGTTAAGAGCCTACGCAAGGCTCTTATTAATAAAAAGACGCGTAGGAAACAAGACAAGCCTCTCTTACTTTAAGAGCCTAAGGAGTACTAAGGTAGAGCTATAGTCTAGTCTCTAAGGAAGGATAAGGAGGCATGTAATTACTACTAACTCTAAGAGCGCGAGGAAAAGCAGATACAACACTAAAAAGCTAAAATAAACAGGCATTGTAAGGAGACAAGGCGAGCAAAGGCAAGAAGGAAGGAAATAAGGCAACAGACAAGGGCTGCAGCTTAATTATTAAGGGAGAAAGAGAAGGCTAAGAGGGCTACTAAATAGACTTTTAGAACAGCTGCTCGCAGAACTGCAAGATAACTCTAACAATCTATAAAAACTTCTTAAAAAGAAAAAAGAAGCAGCGTTAAGGCTATTAAAAAGGCTACTTAATAAAAAAGGCCTATTGCAAGCCCTACAAGTAGTAGAGAGCCTCAAGGTAGTGTTATAGCTCAACTAGCGTCTACCTTGCGCACAGGGCGCGCGATTAAAACTCTAACTTGATTTTTATAGCAATATATTTCAGTTAAGCCATGTTGATCGCACTACTAAAAAATCTTGCGATAGCAGCTGTTGTGTGAGGCTCTACAGCCTCAAGTTGTAGGGCTGTTTTGGTGTTCAGGTGGCTCGTTGGGTGGTGCTGGCTCGTTGGCTCGTCCACCTCAGTAAGGCGGCTACGTACAGTGCCCGTGCGCCATGTGAGCCAGGTCGGCATGTGAGCCACCTAAACATCACAACATTAAAATCATCCCAACATCAACGCGTTATAACTCTATCACTATAAACCTAATTTAGTAAGTAATTAAAGATATAAAACTGCGTAAAGACAGCGTATCTTTTTGATACTACAAAGTTGCGAAAAGATTTAAAGTTAATAAAACAATGTTGTCGCGCCGCCACTAAGGTGCAACATGCTCAAATGCAGCCTAGAGACAAGCGCAGCAGCTAATTAGCCTACAACAAGAAATAGAACTAGTAGATTATATTAAAAAAAATGCACAAAGCAAGGCTTACTACCTACACAAAGAATAGTATTAAATTTTAGCAGCGTAGTTATAAAATTGAAGACGACTTAAAGCTAGGTGACTTAGTTTCTGCATTACCATTCTAATAAACTTACTACTAAATAGAGCGTGAATATTAATTGCAACTAGCATAAAGGTAATAACAGCATTAAATATAAGCTCTACTTTAACCTCCTTCACGCGAAGATGCAAGAGTACAGCATAAACAAGCAGAATACGTACAATATAAATAAAAAAGACTTCTTTGTTAGCTGCATAACTTGCTTAAAAAAGAGTCTTTAGTAAAACTTTTTAAGAGAAAAAAAGCGCACTGCAGCAGTACAAGATAGTAATAAAAAATGAATGTGGGAGTATGGACGTGCGCAACATGTGGATCACCCTGTTGATCAGGTGATCCTGGTAAACTGAACACGTGACGATCGCGCTAGCGCCTATATATACGGGCCAGATCGTCTTATTCCTCTTTAGTGGTTATTGGTCACTTTGTTGTGGCGCTTAGTAGATCAATACACTCATTCCACTCCTCTTGATCAAGCAATTGCTTCTTTTCAGCTCCCACAATAAATAATACTACTAGCCTGCAAATATGCTTCAAGCAAGGCATTACTGCCTGCTTTTATTTACTAGAGCACTGCTATAATTCAATTAAGCTAGGTTAACAATGTTATAGGTAAGCAATACTAGGTTTTCGTCTCCTACTTACTCTTGAAATGGATAATTAATAATCTTAGTCTTGCCTAGCTTAAACAGGTATTAAATTGCTATACAAAGGCAAAAGCGCGACGTAAATAGCAACCTCTAAACTTTAATAGCTTTACGAGCTCCTCTACTTGTAATTTTTTTATGCGACGCTAATTAAATCTTATCAGTCTTTTTCTAACCTCACTTAACTTACAGTCTTTAATTACTTAATATAGTGTTGTTTTTACTACTTTTACAAAACTATGAAACATAGCTTAACTACTATTTACAGCGACTATAGGGGATTATAAGAGTTATAAAACGTTACTTCTATATAAACTTCTAGGCAGCCTAGAGCTCTACAATAAAACAGAATACTATTTTAAAAAGCTTTTAAGCTATAGACGTGTAGCTAATATATACAAAAGTTGTTCTAAAACGCCTTAACACTACCACTTTAGAGCAAAATAAAGCTTTAAGACTTAAGTAGTATAGTAATAGTAGTAGCTAGATTTAGCTGCGAATTTTTTTTAACGCTGCAGTTGCTGACAAGGCAGAAGTTAAAGCTAAATAGCTATTACAGAGTATACACTTGTTATAAGTAAATAATAAGCTACTTTACAACTAGAATAAAGGCCTCTAGCACAAGCTAAACGCTAAAAAGAAGCGCTAGATATTGCGTATAACACTAGCTACAAAAGATATCAATAAGTACTATGGCGGCGCAGTTTTTTAAAGTTCTAGGAAGCTCCACGCTGTCTACGCGCTCAAGGCGATAAAATAAGACAAAGCTAAGCAGCTACAACTTTAAAAAAACTCGCAATAGAAACCTAAAAGCAGCCACAACCTTATACAAAAAGCAACAGGCAAAGAAGGCTATAGTAGCTTAACAATATGCTAAAATGAAGCGTAATCGCGAGTAAAAAGCAAGGGCTAAGAAACTAGCTGCGCGCCGGGCGCTAAAAAAGCAGAAACGCGACGCTACAACCTTACAAAAATCTTATAATACAAGCAAAAAGGCTGAATAAAAAGCTTAACACAAAGTTAGTTAAAATTTAATAAAGCGTTGTCGTGTTGTAGTTGCAGCAAGTCGTGCTAACGCTAGTCTTTTAGCTGCGTCTCCCCAACCTAAAACTAGCGTGCGCGGACGCTAAATCAAGACACTAGTAAAATTCAAACAGCATAAAAGACGCGCAAGCCTTAATATAGTAATACACTAAGAAATCTTGTGAAAATAGCTTTTGTAAGGGGCTCTACAGCCTCATCTTCTCGATCGCGACTTTTTGTTGGGGTGGCTCACATGCTGACCTAGCTCACATGGCGCACGGGCACTGTATAGGCTATAAATAAGTTAAGGGTACCCACGCTTAGGTATAGGTTAGGCTAGGGTCGCATAGACTAGTATTTGTAGTTAGGTTAACGTCGCACGGACGTGTAGTTGTAGTTAAGTTGTAGTCAGGTGTAGGTTAGGTTATTAGTACAACTATAATAATTAGCTGTAATAAGATTACCTTAGCTAAGCTAGCACTAATTTAGCCTCTTTATAACTACGTGGGTAACCTAACAAGCACCTTCTACAGACACCTGCACTCGAGATACGTCATAAAATAGACCCTGCCGGTGGCTTTATAAAAGGTAGCCACGACAGCAGATAAAACAACAAATTAGCTTAGGCAATAGCAACTTTCTCTTACTGCTTACACCATAACAGAAAATGCCTAGAGCAACACGTTAATAGCTAGATGTTATGCGTGCGCGTTTGCGATGCGTAAAGCACAGTGCACTTAATATTAATAAAGCTAAGCTTAGATGTTTTTAGTAAGTACGTGCACAAGCGCTACACCATAAACTAAAAAGTAATAGCAAGGCTAAGTTATTAAATAATTTTTAGGCGTAACTTATACTCATTAACGCAACGTAAAAGCAAGAAAGGGTCTATCGTTATACAAGGAGATAATTAATATCACAAGGCCCGTGACCCGTATAAAAAATAAAATAGTAGAGATACTCGCCCTTCCTATTCCTAGGTTTAACATCTTCTTTTTTAGTTTTTAATAGAGTTATGAATTTATTCAACTTCTTTTGATTTACTAGCTTTACTTCTTTGTCTAGTCTATCATTAACTATAGTAATTTTAATATCTACTTTTATAGTGTCTGCGGAGCTACTGTTTGTAGCTACTATTGTAGAGTTCCTGATAACGTAACTGACTACAGTACATTACTATTATTCTTGTTTTCAAACATATTACTATAATTATTGCTTTTATATTTATTGCTGTTGCTGTTGACTAGTAATATAGGGCTTCAATAGTTATAGACGCTCTTAAGTACTAATTAATGCTCAAATTTAAGGTATCAAAGGTGGTAATTGTTGTTGTAGTCAAGATAGGTTTTCTAAAAATGTAAACAGCAGCCCCCCCCACTACATAGTCGCAAAAGTAAAAGAAAAAATTATGTAAAATTAACAAAATTCAATGTTGGAGTATTGACATGCGGATTACCCTAGTGATTAGGTGAACCTGGTAAGCTGAACACGTGACGACCACGCTAGCGCCTATATATACAGGTCAGATCGTCTTAAGTCTCTTTAGTAGTTATTAGACACTTAGTTGTAGCACTTAGTTGCTTAATACACTCAATTTCCACTCAATTAATCAAGCAATTGTTCTTTCTTAGCTCCCACAGTTACAAGCCCAGCCGCATAATTGTAGTCTTCATTACTACTACACAATCAGCAAGCGGGAAGGTTGGCAGTTTAATTATTACTTTGATCTTCTCTACTCACTCACAGCACAGCTAGCAGATTGCGGCGGCTACTATACCTCTCTCTGACTTAATTATACGATCAACCTTCTACTAATCTATTATCCTACAACCTAAAGGCTACTGTTAATGTTAATATAGCTACTAACTAAACAATTAATCTGTTATTACCTTAAGAATAACCTACGTTATAATCCTACAAAGCATCTCACTAAGATAGACTTTACTAATACACTATTCATTGCCTTAGAGGTAATCTTTAAGGTTTAATTAGACTAGCTAACCTAGTTTGCTCTATTAAGGCTGCACTGCTCAGAAAAAGGCATCTAGGATTAAGTGAATCTTAATCTTCCGGACGTGCCCTCGATAGATCACCAAGAGCCACAGTATCTAGAACTGCCTAAGAATATTAAGCAGCTAGTTGCTTTATTACCCAGCGCCAGCGCACAAGTATAAAAAGACTACAAGATTGCCTAATGCAATTACAAGGCGTAAACAATTAACGCTGAGTATAAAAACAATAATTAAAATAAGCCAGTTAATAGATACAAAGTATAGACCACTTAATAGACAAGGAAGGTAGCAGAAATGACTAATATTAAAGACTAAATTAGCAAAACTGTTCATTTAGACCTGCTGTTTAACGCCTTAATAAGCATAATTACTTAGAACCTTTCCAGCCTTTAAGCCTTAATAAAGATCTTAAAATAGATCTTGCACCTACAGATTAGAATAGTTAAGATTTAATCAGAGCGCAGTACAGATCCTATTTAGATAAGGCTTACTGGGAGTAAATAAGCCCTAAGCGATATTTACTAAGTAGCAGCTTCTATATTAACAAGCAATACTCTACTTGCTGCTTAAAGTTGTTAGGCTATTAGCAGTTAACAATTTCTTAAATGCCTTAAGCACTAAGCTCGCACTAGACTCGTCGCGGGAGAATCGCAATAAGCTAGCATAAGTAATAGCGCTTAGTAGAGCTTAATCAACACTTAATAATCTAAGAAAGATTTCTAGTGTCTTATTGCAGAATTAGTGAATTACTTCCTTAAAAAGTAAAAGACACGCAGTGTTCTAAACTAGTTCTAAACTAAAAATAACTCAACAATTGTTGAAAAACTTAAAGTTAAATAAAAGCAGTAGGCAATTACACCTTTGCCCCTGCAAGCCTATTAAAGGGCCTATAAGTAAGCACTTCTAGATACTGCGTAACTACTACTAAATTTGAACTACAGTTACTAGACCAAGTCCGCCCAGTTAAATAGTAATTAAGCTAACAGACAACAAAAAGAAGAAAATTATTACTTTATAAAACAGCAACAGATAGGCAAACCTGCGCATCTAGATTAAGAGAAAGACGGCTGGAAGGCTAGCACTAGCAGATCAGCCGCTAATAAGTCTAGTAGATTATACTCTAGCTTATTAATTTTAGCACTAATTAACTTAAAAGTCTTTATTGATAAATTAGGCAAAAAGTATTAAGCGCAGCCTTTATCTTTTATACTTTGTCACTTTGTAAGAATATAGATAGTAGAGCGGCCGACCACTTAGCTAATACTATAGATTACCTAGTACTAGGCACCTTTAGTAAATGTATCAAGGACAAGACCGTTAAGGCAAGCACTTCATCTATTTTAGTTACTAGAACAGGAAATAGGCTGCTTAAAAACGTCCGGCATAGTAAAACTAGCTCTAAGACAGCTAATCTTCTGCTTACTAATGTTAAGTTTATACTAGGTTTCTACGTTAATATTGTCTTAGAAGCACGGCTTAAGCGAGTAGACATTTAGTATTCAGGATATAATTATACCTTAAAATTTAGAACAATTAAGAAGAACGTTGTCTTAATTAACTTAAAGCTTTATTTTATTTTCTTATGTGTTAAATACAAGCAACTTCCTTGTTATACTGCTTAACTACTGCTCGTAAACGCCGTAGCTCGATTAAGGAAACCTCAGGTACGCACTAGTGATAAGGACCTATAGCATTAATAATTAGGCTATCTAGGACAACAAGCTATTAAAGCTCTAGTCTACTTGGCTTAGAACGTTAAGATCACTAGCAAGAAGCTTTTAGAATGCAATTCCTATATCACAGCTTATATCTTTTAAGTAATTTTGGAACAACTAAACTAGAAATCACTACAACCTTTTTATGAGATCTTAAAAGATCTATTTAATTTTACTAACTAATTAGCTGCCTAACGAATAGGCACTAATTATCAAGGAAAACTACTTAGGCAAGCTGTACAATCACAATATCTATTTTAAGATCTTGAACGATATAATGCTAGTAATTATAGGCTTCGCCACAAGGATCAAAAGGAAATATTAGCAAAAGATTGTAGAGATCTATTAAGATAACAGCACTGCTACACTGCCTTAGAAAGGGCAGTAAAGAGATAAGAATTAAGTAATAAAAAAAGATTGTGATTAAAGCGACACTACTATATACTTGTAGGCCTAGTAGCTTAGCAAAGAGAGCGAGCTATGAGCTAATTATAAAGACTATCAAGATGCGCATAAGCGCTTATCTACTAGCTAAGCTTCAGCTAGTATTTATAGATGCAGCCGCTTACCTACATAGAATAAGCACTACTAAGATCTATAGCTACTAATCCCCTAACTTGGTGCTCAAAGGATAGTTTAAGAAATATTTCTAATACTATTAACTACTTAAGATTAGACACTAGTCTGCTGATTTACGCCTAGACTAGAGTGGAATTTATGCCTATAGCTGCCGAGCTTATCCTTTAAACAAAGAGAAAGTAGCTAGGCGTAATTGTGAAGGATTTAAAGTTAGTTCTTAAGGCTATACTAGTTATTTAGTTAGTAATTAAGCCTCCAACATATACTACATATAAGTACTAACCTTTAATTGGGTAATTACTACCTATAATATAACCTTTAACAAACAACAGTTTTGCAAAAGATATTATAAGAAAAAGCTACTAAAGTATCGAGTAATATATATTATAGAAATTATGTATAAAAGTAAGCTGGTTGAATCTAGAAATGGCTTAAAAGTCCTTTCGCCTGTTAAAGGAAGAGCAGATTAGGATACGCAGCTAACCACTAAAAGCCTTAGAAGTAATTTATCTACTATTTTAAGTAGAAAAAAAGGCCTATCTACTAAAGATCAGGGTGAATTAGAAGACGCTAGGTAAATAGAACACAGGGCTAGTTCACTATTAGATATTTGCTTAAACTAGCAGCAAAATACTAGTCTTGCTACCTTAGAACTAACTCTAAAACTAGAGACTTTAGGGAGCGACAACTTTATTGATTGTAGAGCTATTAATAGTTCAATCAAAGAGCGCTTACAGAAAGAAGCTAACTTACTAATACTTAAAGATAAAGAGCCTCTATTAAATAAGCCTAATAACATATAACTTGTCTAACCGTCTGTGCCTTAAGACTCTAACGCGCTAGCTAATTAAGATAGGACTTTTACTTTTAGTAAGCAAGTTTCAGAGCGTAAATTATCTTGCAAGTCAAGATCTTAGGCTTTAAGCAGTAGACAGAGTAGGCAATTATAAGCTAAACTTCTACTTACTAGACGTAGTGCTTAAATGACTAATAAAAAGCTCAATAAGCTTATAAATCATTATCTTCTACTATATAAGCTAGGTAGTGGGCGTAAGCATAATGACGTAACCTCAAATCCTAACGATTAACTATGAGTAGAAGCATAGGTAGTATTAACGCATGAATTGCAGATTATAAAAATCTATGTTAGAGCAACTTTCAAAATACCTACCTGCTGGGTATGCAAGTAACCTAGGAAGATAAAGCAAGATACAAGACTTTTAATTACGTAGTTATAGCAGCTTTGCTTACTAAGCATAAACTCAATGTAGGAAATGCTTGACTGCATTGCGATAATCTACCTAAACGGCTAGGATTATAGAAGCAATTGCTTTAGCATCTTATAAGAGCCTTGTTTAAGAATGCCTGCAGGAAAAAGAGTAATTAGTATATAAGAATAAGACTTCAATAGAAATATTGATAAAATAAATAAATAATTGCCTAATACTTATGAGGAAAGTTCAGACCTATATATTTAATCAAGACGGCTTCTTTTCTAATTATAACGCGCAGATTATTGTAGAAAGTAATCCTTAAAAGAAGGAATTAATTAACTTCATATATGCTGCTACATTAGTAGCTAAGTTCTTTTAAGCAGTAATAGAAGTTGCTGCTATGAATAATTTAAATTAAGCAATATAATATTGTAGGAGCATTTCTTTATGTATTAATAACTTCAGATAATTCAGTAATCTATAAAATGCTAGATAGCATTAAGAAGCCTAGAAAGTGTGTACAGCTGAACTGCGCGCTATATAAATTACAAGACTAGCTACTATTATAGTATAAGGAGTTCTTGGATTACTAAGAGAGATTAGACTAATTGCCTTACTGGAGGAGCCTTGCCTATTCTTTAATCAAGAAAAGAGGATCATAGTTTTATTTTATCTAAATAATATCCTATTACTCTTCGCGAAAGACCTAAAGTAGAGGGCGATAAATCTTTAGTTGAAGATTATAAATAAGTACAAGATATAGGAAAAAGAAATTAGTTGAATAATACTTTAGTATTTAAGTAATTAGAGATTACAAGAAGTAAGCAATTACGCTTATTTATAGTACTATATTAACAAAATTAAAAAGAAGTTTAAGCTACAGAGTATTAGCTTTCTTAAAACTCTACTGCTGTTTATGAAGTTAATTAAGCATACTAGCAAAGTAAATAAGCAAGAGATTAAGTCCAGCTAAAAAAGAGTTAAATTAATACTAAACACAGCAGTGGGAGCTGAAAAGGAGCAATTGCTTGATCAGGAAAAGTGGAATGAGTGTATTGATTAACTAAGTGCCACAACAAAGTGACCAGTAACTACTAAAGAGGAATAAGACGATCTGACCCGTAAATATAGGCGCTAGCGCGATGGTCACGTGTTCAACTTACCAGGATCACCTAATTAACAGGGTAATCCACATTTTGCGCACGTCAATACTGTAACACACCTCCTAAGTTAGTAAGATACTATCAATCTAAGCTGTAAGCAACTAGGCAATTGTTAAATTAAGGTTGTTAACTAAGAGGTCCCTCTGTAATTATAGCTCCTCTACCTAATCCTCTGTTGCCGTAGTAATGCTGCTTGTTGATGTTTTAATTAAACTAGCAGTCCTAATATTGAAACATTAGATAAACCCAAATATTGCGTAATTAGTTAGTACGCAGCGTCTACAACAATATTAATTATATTTACTACTTCTCTAAGACCTTTTGTTCTTAACCTTACTCTAATATTAATTACTAAGCTTTTCTAGACTGTCTTAACTATTATTACTAACATAGTAAGCAGCGTTGCTTTATTATTCTTTTACTAATCAGCTGCTCATCTTTCTGTGTAGTCTACCTCCAGCAATAACAAGCGCTGTATAGAAAAGATGCTAAACAGTTTGTATGCTAAACATTGCTTTGATTGCGTTTAGACTAGCAGTTAAAGTGGCTTACGCTATAGCAGTTGCTTATCTTATACCTACTATACAGTTAATATTAATTATGCTGATTAATTTAAAGCTATATACAAAGATAAAGAGGTAAGTCTTTACTCCTTTAAGCTTCTTACTTAGGCTGCTAACTAGTTTTTAAGAATAAAACAATAATAAGCTATACTAAGCTTCAAAAGCTTAACTGCTTAGAGACATTATTACTTACTGTTAAGAAATTAATAGCAGCATTACGTTTTTTAGCAAATCTTTTGTGCAGAAGCCTCTTGTTAATAATTATTGTACTTAACTCTTGCTGCCCGCTCCTGCTCCTGCTTCTATGAGCGTTTTTAATCTATAGTATAATGCTAATAATTATTTTTGCTAGACACAGCCTACTTAGCAGGCTATAAGTTTAAATTAATGTTGTTTATATAAACAAGAGCCTTATAATACGTAGCCTTATGCTATATACGTTCTAAGTTAACCTGCGTAGCAGCTAGCTTAATAGCCGGCATATAATTAATAACAGCAGCAACAGCAGCAGCTTTAATAACAGCTTTTTTAGCAATTATCTCTTTAAGAACAGCATGCTTAAGAAATACTACTTTTACCTGTTCTGCACAATTGCCCTCAAGTTCGCTGTCCTAATTACTAGACAACTTATATATATAGGCGCGATTATTATACTAAAGTAAAAAGGCAATTACCTTATAACTCTATATATAGAAGTAATAGATTAGATTTACATTACTATGCTGCTTACCTCTAGACTCTTGCTGCTTAAGCTAGGCTAGCTTAAAATGCTCTTAAGCTCGCTAAAGCTAAAAAAAAGCTAAGCATAATCTAATAATAGAATTAAGCAATTATAAAGACTCTAATGCTTATTAATAAGCTTGTTCTTAGCTTTAGTTTTCTGCTTATCTAGCTTACGTTCTCCCGCTTATTCTCAGCAATTAAGAGGAGACTTAGCCTGGTATATAGATGTTGCTGCTTAATACAAATCCTTTTGCTTGTTAATTGTTATTAGTTTTAATTAAGTGCTTAACTTGCTAAAGGTTAAGCAACTGCTTTAACTTCTTAAACTGTTGTTAAGTAAGCAACTTAGTGAATCTATTAGGTAGCATAATTGCTGTTTCTAGGTACTTAACCCAAAATAGTTATTTAGCGTATTCTTGCTGTAGCTACATGTTTTGTATATCTATATGCCCTAATTAAGTGCTAATTTACTTGTTTTTCCTAACTACAAGACTAATTGTTTGTTAATTATTACACTAGACTGTTTAGACGTCTCTTGGATTAAGAGACAGCTTGCAGAAAAAGCGCTCAAGAGCTATAGCCTCCTTAGTAGTGTGCTTAAAGGCGAGCAGCTTAGCTTTAGTAGTTAACGTAGTTACTGTAGCCTGCTGAGCTGCTTCCCAAAATATTAGACTACTATATAAGATAGCTATATAACTATAAGACAATCAACAAGTTTTCTTATTATCTGCAAAGGAATTGTTGCCTGCAATTATTAAGTCTAGGCTATTGTAGTTTTTATACTTAATCACGTTCTATCTTGTTTAATAGAGGTACATAATTACCTGTTTAAAAGCTTTTATATGCTAAGTACTAGAGTTTATAAGAAAGTGTAAGAGCTTTAAGATTAAGTAAGCAACATTTAGTTGCAGCATAATAGCTGTATATAGCACTAATTTAACCTTTTCTTAGTTGGCCTTAATCTCTTGCTTAGTTGCTTTGCTAGTGTTCTTAATTAGCTCTTCTGACAGCAGTAAAGTCTTAAGAAAGCTGCTATTCTTTAGCTTAAACTTCTTTGCAATTTTATTAATATATGTATTGTACATAAGCGTAATTGTTTGCTTTTAGCAACCTGTAATTACTTAAATACTAAGAAACCACTTAACTAATCCTTGTTCCTGTATTCTATACTTGTTTATAATCTTTTACTAAAGATTGATCGCTTTCTGCTTATAATGTTTCGCGAAGAGCAGTAGGATTTTGACTAGATAAAACAAAACTAGGATTCTCCTATCTTAATTAAAGAATAGGCAGGGCTCCTCTAGTAAGGTAATTAGTCTAATCTCTTTTAGTAATCCTAAGAACCCTTTATACTACAACAGTAGCGAGTCTTGCAATTTATAAAGTACGCAGTTAAGCTGAACGCACTTTCTAGGCTTCTTAAAGCTATCTAGCATTTTACAAATTACTAAGTTATCTGCTGTAATTAATGTATTAAGGAATGCTTCTACAATATGATATTGCTTAATTTTTAAATTATTCTTAGCAGCAATAGCTATAGCTGCTTAAAAAGACTTAGCTGCTAATGTAGCAGTGTATGTTAAGTAAATGAGGTTTTTCTTTCAAAAATTACTTTTTACAACAATCTGCGCCTTGCATTTAAAAAAAAGCTGTTTTAATTAAACTTATAAATTGAAACTTACTTTATAAGTATTAATTAATCCTTTAATTCTTTTCTTAATATTTTAGTCTAAGTTTAATTTTTACATAACTAATTAATCTTTTCCCTGCAGGTATTCTTAAATAAGGCCTTTATAAGATGCTAAAGCAACTACTTTTCTAATTTTAGCAGTTTAGGTAGATTGTTGTAATACTGTTAAGCATTTCCTATACTTAGATTATGCTTGGTGAGCAAAGCTGCTATAACTATATAATTAAAAGTCTTGTAGCTTGCTTAGTTTGTTTAGGTTACTTGCAAACTTAGATGATAGGTATTATAAAAGTTGCTCTATAATAGATTCTTATAATCTATAATTAATATATTAATACTACTTATGCTTCTACTTCTTAGTTAATTGTTAAGATCTTAGGTTAGGTTTTTATGCTTACGCCTGCTACCTAGCTTATATAGTAGAAAATAAAAATTTGTAAGCTATTTTAGACTTTTGCTTACGATCTGTGCACTACGTCTTGTAAGCAGAGGTTTAGCTTGTTATTACCTACTCTGTCTGCTGTTTAAGGCCTAAGATCTTGAATTTTAAGATAATCTACGCCCTGCTATCCTGCTTACTTAAGCAGGTGTTCTATTACAACAAGCTAGCGCGTTAGAGTCTTTAGGCATAGACTGTTAGACTAGTGATAAGTTGTTAAGCTTATAAAAAAGAAGCTCCCTACCTTTAGGTATTAACAGATTAGCCCCTTTTAGTAAGTGCACTACTGTTTAACTATCAATAACCTTGCAATTAATTGCGTCGTCGCTCCCTAGGGTCTCTAGTTTAAGAGTTGGTTCTAGGGTAGCAAGACTAGCATATTGCTACTAGTTTAAGTAAGTTCTTAATAGTGCACTAACCTTGTGCTCTATTTGCTTAGCGTCTTCTAATCTACTCTTGTCTTTAGTAGACAGGCTTTCCTTACTGCTTAAGATAATAAATAAATTACTTTTAAGGTTCTTAGTAGTTAGCTGCGTATCCAAATCTGCTCTTCTTTGAACAAGCAAGAGGTCTAAGTCTTCTCTTATATTAAATAGCTTGCTATTATAAAAGATCTTTACAATCTTAATTGCTTAATTTTTTAGCAGCTCTTTCTTGTAATCTCCTTTGTAAAATTAATGTTTATTATAAGTTATTTTCCAAGTAGTGATTATCTAATTAAGTGTTAGTACCTATATATAGTATATGTTAGACGCTTAATAACTAACTAAATAACTAATATAGCTGTAAGAATTAACTTTAAATTCTTAACAATTACGCCTAGCTACTTTTTCTTTGTTTAAAGAATAAGCTCGGCAGCTATAGGCATAAATTCCACTCTAGTCTAGGCGTAAATCAGCAGTCTAGTGTCTAATCTTAAGTAATTAATAGTATTAGAAATATTTCTTAAACTATTCTTTAAGCACCTAGTTAGGGGATTAGTAGCTATAAATCTTAGTAAGGCTTATTCTATTTATTTATTTTTTAAGGTGTCAAAGGTGGTGGTTGTTGTTGTAGTCAAAATGGGGTTCCAAAAAAGTGAAAAGCAGCTACCCTCTACTAATCAATCGCAAAAGTCAAAAAATAGATTGTGTGTAGTTAACAAGATTCGAACAGTAGGTGGATAAGTTCTAGGAGGAAAGCTTAGACCACCGAGCGATAATTAGGGTCAAAAAAATTTGCTAAGGTACCAAAAAACAACACTAGTTGAAACGTGTCCAACGGCGATTGCCAGCCTATGGCTAACAATAGGATTACAGTAGGATTGTAATAGAATTGCAATATAATGCGATAGAGGAGGGAAAGGACATGTACGTACCGCAGCAGAAGCCTGCAATACTTTATAAAGCTGAAGCTGCTGCTTCTTACTTTTTAAACAGCACTGCATATAAACAATTTGCATACAATACACTGCAATAGCGTGCAACCTTTGCGGCAAGCATCTCCTTATTCTAGGCTCTCTTTTAAAAAAAGTATTTTTGCTACTGTCTACCTAGCATCTAATTTAGTCTAACTTAAACTGCTTATGCAGACACCTGAATTTATTAAGTATTTTAAAACTTTACTACCTAGCTAGACTTCTAATTTTATAAAAATCTTAAATAAGTTCTTTATCTGCAATATCCTTATGTACAAAAAAATTATTAAGCCCTGATTTAGCTAGTTGTAGAAGGAATACACGATCTCTAGGGTATTTGCTAATACTAGTGCAGTACTTAAGATTTATTGCTTTAGCATCCCCTTCTTCCTGTTTGTTGTGCAACAGCTAAGTATAGAGACTAAAACTTAGCTTAAACAGCTATTACAAGACGTTGAATTAGCGATAAAGAAAAAAGAGGCAGGAAAGGAGGAGTAGGCTTTTTATTGTCGCGTTTATAGGTTAGCAAGTAAGGCAATAATAGAGTTGCTGCTTTACTTTATTCAAGAGCGCCTAGCAGTAAAGCAACAAAAATAGGCGGGATAAAGCACGTTAAGTTAGGAGGTGATTTGCGTCTTTGTCTTGCTTTTCTTTGTTTCTGTCTAAACATGCGACACACTAATTGCGTGCCGGCAATGCTGAACAAAGGGACATAAGCCCGGATACCTGTTGTTAGCAATAAATCTTTTTTTTTACTAAAAAGGTGTCTACAATATGTGTGGTCACATCAAAAGGTTGTCTCAAAAGGCCGAAGCCAAGGCTTATTCTATGTAGGTAAGCGGCTGTATCTATAATTACTAGCTAAAGCTTAGCTAGTAGATTAGCGCTTGCTGCGCATCTTAATAGCCTTTGTAATCAGCTCTTGTCTAGCTCTCTCTGCTAAGCTATTAGGCTTATAAGTATATAGCAGTGGCGTTTTGAATTATAATTTTTTTCTTTATTGCCTATTCCTTATATCTTAATTGCCTTTTCTAAGGCAGTGTAGCAGTATTGTTATTCTAATAAATTTCTACAATTTTCTGCTAATATTTCCTCTTAGTCCTTGCGGCAAAGCTTTTAATTACAGGCATCATATTGCTTAGTGTCTTTAACTAGATATTGTAATTATACAGCTTGCTTAAGTAATTCGCTTTGATAATTAACGCCTATTTCTTAAGCAGCCAACTAGTTAGGAAATTAAATAGATCTTATAAGATTCTATAAAAGGGTTGTAGTAATTTTTCTTTTAGTTACTGCGAGACTACTTGCAAGGTATAAGCTGTTGCGCAGTAATTGCATTCTAATAGCTTTTTGCTAGTAATTTTAACAATCTGCGCTAAGCAGACTAAGGCTTTAATAACTTGTTGTCCTAGGTGTCCTAAATTGTTAATACTATAGGTCCTTATCACTAGTGCGTATCTGAGGTTTCCTTACTCGCGCTACGGCGTTTACGAGCAGTAGTTAAGCAGTATAACAAGGAAGTTGCTTGTATTTAACAAATAAGAAAATAAAGTAAAGCTTAAAGTTAATTCAGACAACGTTCTTCTTAATTGTTCTAAATTTTAAGGTACAATTATATCCTAAATACTAATTGCCCGCCTGCTTAAGCTGTGCTTCTAATAAAATTTTAACATAGTAACAAGGTACAACCTTGACGTTAGTAAACAGAAGATTAGCTGTCCTAGGGCTAGCATCGCTATGCAGGACGTTCTTAAGCAGCCTGCTTTCTATACTAGCGACTAGTATAATTTAAGTGCCTACTTTAACAGTCTTGTCCTTAGCGCACTTGCTAAAGGTGCCTGGCACTATGTGATTTATAGTATTAACTAAGTGGACTGCTAATCTACTGTCTATAATCGTGCAGAGGGACAAGGCATAAAGGGTAAAGGCGGCACTAAACACTTTTAGCTTAATTTCCCTAATTAAGTCTCTTAGGTTAATTAATGCTAAAACTAGTAAGCTAAAGTAGAATCTACTTGACTTATTAGTAGCTAATTTGCTAGTGCTAGTCTTTTAGCCTTTCTTCTTAATTCACGTGCGTAAGGTTGCCTAATTGTTGCTCTTTTATTGCTTTAGAATCTTCTTTTTATCTTTGTCCAATAGCTTAATTAGTATACTGCTAGGAGGGCTTAATTTAGTAACTGCAGTTTAATGTTAATAGTAGTTGCGCGGTGTCTAAAAGTACTTACTTATAGGCTTTTTACTAGCCTTGCATAGGCAAGAGTGCAATTGCCTACTCCTTTTATTTAACTTGTTAGCGCTTGTAGATTGTTAAGCTGCTCTTAATCTAAATCTAGCTTAGAATACTACGTGTCCTCTTCCTTTTATAGAAGTAATTGACTAATTCTGCAATAAAACACTAAAGATCTTTCTTAGATTATCAAAGGTAAAATAAGCTTTATTAAATGCTATTGCTTGTGCTAACTTATTGCGCTTCTTGCGCGACTAGTCTAGTGCAATCTTAGTGCTTAAGGCGTCTAACAAATTAGTAACTGCTAACAGCCTAACAACCTTATAAAGCGAGTAGATTATTGCTTGTTAATACAGTAGCTGCTATTTAGTAAACCACTGCTTAAGGCTTATTTGTCTCTAGTAAGCCTGATTAAGGTGTAATCTGTACTGCGCTCTAGTTAAATACTAAGTATTCTAATCTATAGGTGCAAGATCCTCCTTTAGGATCTTTACTAAGGCTTATAGGCTAGTAAGGTTCTAAGTAATTATGCTTATTAGAGCGTTTAAAAGCTGGTCTAGATAGACAGTCTTGCTAATCTAGTCCTTAACATTAGTAATTTTAGCGACTTTTTTTGTCTACTAAGCAGTTTGTACTTAGTACCTGTTAACTAACTTGTTGTAATTATCTTTCTTATACTTAGTATGAAGCAATTAAGCTTTATATTTGTGTTAAGTAATTTTATAGTTCTTTTGTATTTGTGCGCTGGCGCTAGGTAATAGAGCAACTGGCTGCTTAATATCCTTAGGCAGTTCTAGATACTGTGGCCTATGGTAGTCTATTAAGGGTACGTCTAGGAGATCAGGATTAACCTAATCCTAGATGCCTTTCTCTAAGCAGTGTAGCCTTAATAAAGCAAACTAGGTTAGCTAGTCTAATTAAGTCTTTAAGATTACCCCTAAGGCAATAAGCAGTGTATTAGTAAGGTTCATTTTAGTAAGATGCTATATAGGATCACGACGTGGTTTATTGTCAAAGTAACAACAGATTAATTAGTTAGTTAGTAAGTAGCTAAGTAGCTTAGATTAAAAGGAGGTTAATCGTGTTAACAATAAGTAAGAGAGAAATAGCAGTAGCAGCAATCTGCTAGCTATGCTGTAAGAGAGTAGAGAGTAAAATGCTAATTAAATAGTTAACATTTCAGCTTGCTAATTGCGCAGTAGGAATTAAAACTATAATTAAGCGGCCGGGCTTATAACTGTAGGAGCTGAAAAGGAGCAATTGCTTAATCAGGAGGAGTAGAATGAGTATATTGATTAACCAAGTGCCACAACAAAGTGACCAATAACTACTAAAGAGGAATAAGACGATCTAGCCCGTATATATAGGCGCTAGCGCGATCGTCACGTGTTCAGCTTACTAGGATCACCTGATCAACAGGTTGATCCACATGTTGCGCACGTCAATACTCTAACATGAGTTGATATAATAATTTCTTTTTAACTTAACATTATCTCTTCTTTATGAATTTCTCAAGTTTATCAGACTTTGAAAGTTTAAAAAAGAAATTTACTCTCTATTTTTATAATAAAAGTCTATTAGCGCTATTAGTACTATACTATAAAAGCCTTTTCAATCTATCTAACTACTATACAACATATTAAAAAGAATGAAATTTATGTTTTACCTCTTTCTTAGCTTAAACTAGGCCGCCCTGCTAAAGCCTCTTAAAAAGCTATTTAAGTAGTTAATAGATACCTAAAAAGAAGCCTTAAGAAAACAAATAAGCATATTCTAAAGAAGAAAATAGTTGATTTTTCTCTACAAGAAGCTTAAAATGCTTATCAAAAGCAGAGAAACACTTTGGTTTTACTGCAAAGGAAAAATAGCTTTTAAACAAGAAAAAAGCTTTGAATTGCAAGAAACATACTAAGAAAACTAGTACAGTATTAAAAGATATTAAGTTTAGAAAAGTTATATTCTCTAACAAGTCTTCTATTTAGGGTAGACACAGCGCTGGGCAAGAATACGTCAAGAAAAAAAATAAGTAACATAGCAAGAAACAAGTGTCTACTGCAAATATAAGTAAGTTTGAAAATATTTTATATATCTTCAAAATTTCTTTAGAAAATCTAGTATTTTTCTAGTATTTTTAACTATTTAAAGCTAGCCTGCTAACTAAAATATAGTTTGTGATATCTCTATCTCTGTTTAGTGGGCTATTTTGCTTAGTAGTGGATCTAAGTTATATATAACTAATTTCCTAAAAGATACTAGAACTTTCTTAAGTACTTAATATTCAAGAAAAGTTTTCAATTTAATTGTTAAACATTTTTTTTTAAAGAAGTAAGTAAAACCTCTTTTATTTTCTACTTTTAATTGCTATAACTTTGTTATGACTTTATATTTTTACAAACTTTTTATATTTGATATCCTAATAGCTAATTTTATCTAGGCTAGACATTTTAGTAGGATAACCCTAAGATTTATATAACGCTACAGGTTATTGTCTAGTTTTCTCGAAGTAGACTTCTCTTTTTTAACTATCTTGCCTATAGCCTAGATCTAAATCCTATTAAAAACCTTTAAAGCCTACTTAAAAACGCACTCAGAAAAAGGCCTATTGTCTTTTTAAGCATAGATAAAAGCGTTAAAGTTGTGAAATTGTTTAAGAAGACAATTTTAAAAGAGTAGGTCTTTAAACTACAGCAAGCAAATAATTATTGTATTAAGTTTTTACTTAAGCTTTATAAAGTTGTTTAAGCAGCTAAAGGTTGGTATACTAAGTACTAGTAACTAGCTTTAGCTACTTTATTATTAAAATACTTTTAAAAAACACTCTTTAATTTAACTTTTGTGATAATAATTGTAGAGAACAAGGAGCTAGTAACAGTAGTTTAGGAGAACTAGATAGTTAATTTTGTCTCTCTACCTGCGTCTAAAACGCTCTATAAATACAAAGAGAAATACTGTACTTTGTGAAGATATTTGTAGAGCTTAGAGGAATACCTGTAAGCATAGCAAGTATTCTACAAAGCTTAGATGCAAGTATTCAAGCTTAGCGTGAAGTTTCTAAGCTTTCATATAAAAGCTTTAAGCTTTAGTACTTAGTGCTGTACGCGCTGCGCAGGCTTTGATGCTTAAGATCAAAACTTCATAGCTAAAGCCTTGTAGCTAAAGCGCGTAGCTAATATATATAATTCACTTTTTAAGTAACTAAAACTTTGGTTAGCTATATAAAGCTTTATATAGTTATAGCATGTTTTCTAATGCCCTATGTATGCGCAGCTTAGCGTAAAGCACTAAAGTAATAATAAATTTTTAAGCCTTTTAGGCTTAGTATCTAGCACTTTTATAGCTACTATAAGTATTACTTAGTAACTTGCTTAAATTTTTTTAAGTCAATACTAATTGTATTACGACCGAAGGCCTAGAGTGGGGCACCACCACCTCAAGTACCGACAACCAATAGCACGGACCTAGGGATCAGGTAATAAGAATATCACGTAGCCAGTCCTAAAGTCCTAGAATCCTAGAAGGTCCTAACTAGACTTTAAGATCCTCAGGACTGTGGACATCCTAGAATCTTAAGAAGTCCTAGGCAGGCTTTAGGATTATTAGGACTATAGTACACTGTAGGATCTCTAGAACTACTTATGTATATAGTAATAGGCTATGTGCCCTTACGGCTCATTGTGTTCAACTTAGAGTTTTACTTAGTAATCAATCTAAAGAATAAGACTTAATTCTTAACCCCGTACTATTATATTAATTTTCTCATTGTGCTAGTACACCCTATGTCCTTAGTACTCGTTTATTCTCCTAAGAACTAACCTAGATTATCTTTAGACAATCTTTATACTTTAAACACTTTTAAAAATAAGCAATACTGCTATAGGAATACCTGCTAATTCCTACACCAGAGGAACTACAAGTCGCGCTAACAAGCCTAAGACTTATCATAGCAATTATAGCAAGCTCGAAGCTTGGCTCCTCTAAGTGAACAGATACTTCTATATTAAAGGAGACAGGATTAAGAACAACAACAAGACTGTCCTAGCCATTACGTATTTCTAAGGAAATGCAGAAAAGTAAGCTAACTTAATTCTTAAACATTATATAGATAATTCTATTATAAACGCTAACAACACTACTATCGTTAAAGACTAGGACGCCTTTAAAATAAAGATGCAAGAAATCTTCTTACCTTTAAAAAATCTGTAGTTGTAGAGCAAAAGACTTAGAGACCATAACAAACTAAGTCTGCTGCTAACTACACGACTAAATTCTAACATTATAAAACAGTTGTTAAATAGGACAACAACGCGTTAGTATAAATGTACTAACAAGGTCTTAAACTAGCTGTACAACAGGAACTTATAAGAAGCAGATTAAGCCTTAACACGCTTAACAAACTTATAGCTAAAGCTATTTAAGTAGACAAGAAACTCTATAAGCTTATATTAATGAAATAATTATTTATGCAGGGGAATCGCGCACATAAGAACATAAACGCTTAACTACGTTAAACATTTTCACGCCCGTACTCTAACTAAGGACGTCAACAGAACTATGTACTTAGGATCTTAAGGCATTACGCTACTCATAGCTACAAGCTAATGCACCTTAACAATGTTAAAAAAGAACTAAGCAAGAAAAAGTTTATGCATAATAAAAGTAACAAGAAGGTTACTTGTTACAGATATAGCAAAGAAAGTTACATAAAACAGGACTGCTAAAGCTAAGGCAAAGTAACTTAATAACTAAATGTTACTTACTATGCAGAACCTAATAACAATTTAGACAATAAATAGAATATTATTACACAACCTACTATTACAGTTTAAGGACAGGACTAGGTAAGTAATAATAGTCTAGATAATATAGTTATAATTACGCTAGAAGAAACTTTAAACAACAATATTTCTAAAATAGTGCTAGACAAAGATATAGAAGCAACCCTAGTAGAGTAAACTAAGCACAACAAGATAGCTAAGTTTTGAGAAAAGTATTAGCCGGCTACGCTAATTACATAGGAAGAGCGAGTAGCGTACAACAAGAAGACAGTTCCCTTAGTAATATAGAAACTCCTTACCTACACTACAGATAATAGACACGATGTTCGCATATAGGTACTACTACCTACAGAAACTAGATGCTTTATAAATCTAGCAGAGAAGACTAACGCCCTACTAAAGCAGCTTAAATAACTTAAGGAGATCTTTATAGAACCCTGCAGAAGAACATTTTTAAATTATAGCTAGTATACTAATTTACTAGAAGAACTGCAGAAGAAAGGGGTCACTCTAGTAGCAACTATTAATAAGGCTATACATAACAATCTTGTATAGAAATAGACTAAAGAAGCTAAAGCTTTTTAGAATAAACTAGCACATTAACTCTTATACAAAGAGAAGCAGAAGATTTACAGCAAACTTTAGGCAACACGCTAGCAGCGTAAGGCTTAAGATAACAGCCGCGCTAAAGATTTATACTATTAAACAGACCTGCGCAACTTAGAACATGCAAAGTATTTATAAACTGTATGTATACACAATAGCTATACAATCTACTATTATAATAAGTGTAAATTGAAATAGTTTCCTAAGAAGTTTAAGGGAATGCCTAGATGCAAATACTAGTAGTATAGCTGTCTAAACAACAAATGCGCAGTACATATATAAAATAAGAGATATAGCCTATACTTTTACAGACATAATAATTTAGAAAAGAACCTACAAATACACATAACACAGCAGAAAAATTATAAGAACAGAACTAGTGCATAAAAGTGCAATTAACTCTTATAGCACGCGTGCCTTAATATTAAATGCAACTAATATATTGTTGCAAAGAAGTTCTACAGATTTAGTATACAATATTTTTTAGACAAACACCTTAAACACTTAGAACTGCTAGAAAAATAAATATAATAAGTTCTCTAGACTTCCTTAAGCTTGCAGTAAAGCTTAACAGACATTAAATACAGGCACTAGTAGATTTTAGCGCACAAGCTAACTTAGTTTCTGCTTAAGCAATGTTAGTAGCAGGCTTACAAACATTAGAGAAACAAGAACTCTACCTACTACACGTAGCTAACAGTTAGCCTATGCTAGGCAAGACAACAATTACTTACAAGGTTACTAGAGTAACACTCCGCATCTAAGAACACTAAGAAGAGATAAACCTAGATGTTTTTAGACTAGCTACCCACAACATGATATTAGGACTTCTATAGTCATAAAAACACCATCCACGAACTAACTAGAAGTTAAAAAAGTTTACACTTAAGTGCTGTAGATTAAACACAACTACAAGCTAGCCTATACATTTAACAACTAAAATAGTAAATAAAAAGAAAATTAACAATATTGCTAAGAGACAGCAAACCTCAACTAAGAACAATCTTAAGGCAAGAAGGTTCAACTTAATAGATACTAGAAAGGCTCCTCTAAATTACAAAGTTAGAGCTTTAAAAACATTCATAACTTTAAATATCTTAAAAAAGTATAAAGAATTGTAGCACCTCTTTGCAAAAGTAGTAAATAGCAAAGTCTTACTAAAACACTAATCCTAGAATTGTAAGATTGTCTTAGAAGAAGGGAGAAATCTACTTTTTAGACTAATTTATTCACTGTTAAAGATAGAACTTAAAATACTAAGAGAAAAACTAGACAAGGATTTAGGAAAAGGCTATACAAAACTTTTAATATTACTAGCAGGATTCCTAATACTCTTTATACTAAAGAAGAACAGGCTACTAAAGATGTGCGTTGACTATTAGAAGCTAAACAACATTATAGTAAAGAATTAATATCTATTACCTAACATTACAAAACTGAGGGATTAATTATCTTACGCTAAAGTCTTTACGGCACTAGACCTCTAAGATAGATACTACCTTATTAAAGTTAAAAAAGGTAAAGAATAAAAGACAGTGTTCTAAACAAGATATAAATACTACAAATACACTATTATACTGTTTAAGTTAACAAACGCCCCGACAACATTTTAAAAACTTATTAACAATATGTTAAGAGCACACCTGGACAGTTTTATTATTGCATACTTAAATAACATCCTTATCTACTTTATGAACTTATAGGATTATGTTAAACATGTCTGCAAGGTACTAAGGTGCCTAAACTAGTTTAACCTATAACTAAAACTTAAGAATTGCAAGTTTTACAACAACAAAGTCGTTTTTCTAAGATACATTATAGGGGCACAAAGAGTACAGATAAGCGAAAAAAAATACAGGTAATTAAAGAATAGCTACAACTAGCAATAGTTGAAAATATACAATTTTTTTTAGAATTTTTAAACTTTAACTAACAGTTTATTAAGAATTACTCTAAGATTGCTATTCTATTAACAAGACTTACAAGGAAGGAAGTACCCTTTCAGTAAAGTAAAGAAGCAGAGAACACCTTCTAAACACTTAAAAATGTAAGTATAAAACTACTATGCTTTTGCATATTCTAAGCAGGACAGCTACTACAATTTAAGACAGACGCATTAGACCTCGCACTTAGAAGATGCGCTAGCTAACTACACAAAGGCAAATAGCATCTAATTACCTACTATTCTTACAGGTTTTTAGGACTAGAAAAATAATATAATGTTTACAACAAGAAGCTGTTAGCTATTATTAACTACCTAAGACATTAGAGAGTATACGCTAAAAGCTGCTTAGAACTTACAATATTCACGAATTACAAGAACCTAGTTAATTTAACGACTACTAAGAGACTTAATTAACGCTAAATTTAATAGTTAAAGGAACTTAGACAGCACAAGTTCAAGATTGTGTATACACTAGAAAAAAACAACAGAAAAGCAGACGCTTTTAGCTAAAAATACAATATTGCAGGAACTAAAGAGATAACTAACTCCGCAATACTACAGGTTAATAACGACGGATTATTAGGACTAACACAAACGCTTAATATACTTATGCACATTACGAATAACGTACTAAAGGAATTGCAAGAAGCAATTATTGGGCAATACTACAATAACTTAGTATATAGTTACCTAGGTATTATAAGAACTATAGAACTTATTAAGAGAAATTATAAGTTTCTAGAAATAAAAGACAAAGTTACTACCTTTATTACTAATTGTGCAGACTGTTAAAAGAACAAGCATAGCATACATGCACTTTACCGAGAAATGCAAGCAATAGAACTACCTAACGCACTGTAGTTAGATATCTCTATAGATTTTGTTACAGGTTGACTAGTCTTAAAAGACTGTGTTACTAAAGTATCTTACAACGCAATTCTTGTAGTAGTGATTTAATTTACAAAACAAGCCAAGTACATAGCTTTTAAGAAAGATTTTACGGCAGTACAGCTTGCACACATTTTTAACAATTAAGTTATTAAATATTACAGCAAACTAAAGTTAATTATTAGTAACAGAGACAAGCTCTTTACTTTGAATTTTAAGACAAGACTACTCGCTGCAATTAGAACTGAGAGAATGCTATTAACAGCATATTATCCGCAGACGGACAGACAGACAGAACAAATTAATTGCATAATAAAAGCGTACCTTAGAATATATGTTAACCAACAATAGAACAATTAGGTATTGTTACTACTTATAGCACAAATGGCATACAACAACAAGCTTTTAAAGTTTATAAGACAGACTCTATTCTACGCAAATTACAGGAGACACCTAAATCTCTTTATATATACACTTCTAAGTCTAAAAACGAAAGCAGCTATTGCAACAGCTAATAAGCTGGAATTAGTATACAAGTTACTTAAGAAGACACTTAAAAAGGCCTAACGCTAAAGCCTTTTATATGTCAACTGAAAACAAAAAACAGCACCTTAGCTAAAGAAAGGAGATAAAGTCTACCTGCTTACAAAGAATCTCTGCACTAAACAACTTAACAGAGGGCTTAACAACGTTAAAGTTGGACTGTTTTTAACTCTAGACAAGAAGGGACTAGTTATATACACACTTAACCTCCTAGCAGACGCAAAGATCTACTTAAGATTCTATATTAACATGTTGGAACTAGCAGACCTAGAAACGCTACTCTAGAAAACCTTCTATCACAAAACAGAAGAAGAAAACAAATTTAAAGTTAAGAGAATTCTTGCACACTAAGACAAAGACAACAGCAAGGATTATCTAGTTAAATAGTTAGGCTATCTAGACAGCGACAATACATAGGAACCTAACATGAACCTAACTAACTGCTAACAAATATTACAAAACAAACAACGTACTTTATAAACTGCTGTTAGCTTTAGGCACAGTGTTATCAACACCCTAGAACAGAGACTAATTCACGACAGCAGCACTTACTACAGCCTTAAAATTTACTAAAAGAACTACAGGATTTGGTTCTTTACGCGCCTTAAGAGCTTCTAACTCCTTAACAAAACTTATTTCTTTATTAAATAACTCCTGCTCCTTCTAACGCAGAAGTTTCTTTTGATTTAAAGCCTTGCTAGCTTCTCACGCGCTAGACGCGCACGCAATAAAGCCGCCTTAGCAACATCTTCTTTTACATCCAGACGCGATTCTTTTTTATTTTCTATTTTGTTAAAATAATTATCTTCCTGTTAATACAGGAATAGTTAGGCAACAGAACTGCTTTGAGCTTACAAAACTAAACACTGAAATAAATACAATTTCTACACTTCTTGTGTAGAAAGGATAGCTTGCAGGGGAACTGTTGCTTCGCGCAGTAGGCACAAGCAACTATTATAAAAACACCTACAATTTTTATGCAATTAGCTTAACAGTAACAGAACTTAGCAGAACAAGACAATAGTAAATAGCTTATAAAGATATTAAGCTTAGAGAGAGAAGATAGTGTTACAACCTAAGGCCTAGAGTAGAGCGCTACTACCTTAAGTACTAACAACTGATAGCACAGACCTAGGGATTAGGTAATAAGAAGATCACGTGGCTAGTGCTAAAGTCTTAGAATCCTAGAAGGTCCTAACAAGACTTTAAGATCCTCGGGACTGTAGACATCCTAGAATCTTAAGAAGTCCTAGGCAGGCTTTAGGATTATTAGGACTATAGTACAATGTAGGATCTCTAGAACTTCTTATGTATATAGTAATAGGCAATGTGCCTTTACAGATTATTGTGTTCAAATTAGAGTTTTACTTAGTAATTAATCTAAGAATTACGACTTAATTCTCAACCCTGTACTATTACATCAATCTTCCAATCGTGCTAGTACACCCCGTGTCCTTAGTACTCGTTCATTCTCCCAAGAACTAACCTAGATTATCTTCGGACAATCTTCACAAATTGCTTTTATAAGTACTACTATATCTTCATATAGCTTCTTAGGCTATTACATACTACTTCATACTTCTATATAGCTTTTAGCTCTGTTTTAGCACTTTTTTTTATTTAGTTACTAACTTTATATCAAAGTTAAAACTTTAAAAAGCTACAACTGCCTATACTGCTGCTTACGCCTTTACGCGCGCTGCTGCTGCTGCTTTACTACTTTTGCCCTTGCCTGTACTCTTGCTTTTACTGCTACTGCTATTGCTGCCTTTGCTAGTAGCGTAGCTACTTCTAGAACATGCTTTTTATGTCAAGTTAACTAGTACTGCTTTAAGTATAGCACTACCCTGCATATCTAAAATGTATATAAGCAAGGTTAAATCCTTAGTTAAAACTACTTACAGGCGTAAGACTTGAGTAGCAACTTTTAGTTATTAAAGCGTACTTAGTGTGTATTATAGCATGCTTCATTTCAATTACGTTAAAAGTACTTTATTTAGTAGCTTTAATAAAGCGTGTTAGGATAAGGCCTTTAGCTTTAAAACGCACTACTAGTAGTACTTAAATGGAAAGAACTTACAAGGCTTTATATATAATTTCTTTTTAAATTTTGAGCTTTTACTCATAATTAAAGCTTTTAAATTGCTATCTTTTTAGCTAAAAAGCTTTTTGCTAAGCTTTAGAAAAATGTGCTGTTATAAGCTCTTCTTTTATTTTTTCTTAAGTTCTTTATACTAATAAATTGTAATGTAAGTAGGCTAAAGAGCTTGCAAGCTACTATTTGCATCTTTTTGAAAAAAGCATTCAAGAAGAAAAAGTTTTAAGAGAGCTTTAAAGGTAAAAAAGTAGAAGAGAAAAGTTAAAATAACTAAAATAAGCTTACTAGCTCTTTTAACAGTCTTCTTGCGCGCCGTCTACGCGCTAAGAAGCTATTAAATAAGCTAGGAGATCTCTAAGTTACCTAAAAATCTATTAAGAGGAGGTTATTCTCCTGGGATTCTATAAGTTCCCTAGGGGTAAGGAGCTAATTTACCTTAACAATCAAACATTTATCTTTTTCTTATACTATTTCTTTTTTATGATCCTTTGCAAAACACGCGTTTTAAATTGATAAGTTATTAAAAGTACTTAAGTTCTTCTTTTAACAAGTACTCAGTAAGTATGTTAGTTAGCATCTTAGCAATTTGTAAATACCTAATTTAAAACAAGCCTTTAGCGTATTCCTAGCAAAGCTATATATTCTATTTATCAATATAATAGAGCTTAGTAGTATTCTTTTTTTCTTTTTGATAGCTAGGCATATAGTTTGCTGGTTGTTGCAGAAGATCCTCTAAGCTCCTAAAACTATAAGCTTAAGCTTTTTAAATAGCTTTTTAAGCGCTATAAATTCTTTTACTATCTACTTTAATGCGAGGAGCTTAGCTTTTATAGTTAAAGTTATTACTATAGCTTAATAAGCTTCTTTCTGAACAATTAAACCTTCGAAAAGCATAATAATATAGTTTAAGAAAATTAATAAACATTTAAATTATCTGCAAAAAACGCGTTTTTATATATAGTAAGCTTACTATAATTATTACTGTATATGATCTTCTTATGCCTTGTATAGTAGAGGTATTATATAAAATAATCTATAGCCTTTATGTAAAGTTTGAAAAAGTTAGTAAGAAAGTAAGACAGCTTGGAAACTGCGTAGGCAGTGTTAAAACGCAGTATAATAGCTGTGTAAAGCGCGCTACGAACGCGCTCTGAGTAGGCCTTAATTTAAAGCTCTAAGGATTTTTTTAAAATTTTCCACTTGCTTTTCCAAGAGTAAAAAAGTTTAAAGGAACTTACTAAGAGCGTTTAATCTAAACTTTTAGCGACTTTCTTAATATACGTATTTTATAGTAGCAATAATATACGCTTTTTATGATCTTTCATAATCTTTATTTTTAGAACCTAGTTTACTTATTTTTTATTTTAAAGTTTGTAAGTGTCTTTAATAGATTTTAGAAGCATATAAGCTTTAGTTCAGTAAGTTCAATAATATATAAGAAGTATATTTTTTATATAAAAGATGAGAAGAATAGCGCAGTTTTTCGTAATAAAAAAACATAGCTCTTTAGGTAAAGCTTGTAGGCTAAGTTTTTCATTTTGCTTAAAGACTTATTATTTATTTATTTTTTAAGGTGTCAAGGGTGGTGGTTGTTGTTGTTGCAGTCAAAATGGGGTTCCAAAAAAGTGAAAAGCAGCTACCCTCTATTAATCAATCGCAAAAGTCAAAAAAAAAGATTGTGTGTAGTCAACGAGATTCGAACGGTGGGTGGATAAGTTCTGGGAGGAAAGCTCAGACCACCGAGCGATAATCAGGGTCAAAAAATTTGCTAAGGTACCAAAAAACAACACCAGTTGAAACGTGTCCAACGGCGATTGCCAGCCTATGGCTGACAACAGGATTACAGTAGGATTGCGATAGGATTGCAACATGATGCGATGGAGGAGGGAAAGGACACTTACGTACCGCAGCGGGAGCCTGCAATACTTCATAAAGCTGAAGCTGCTGCTTCTCACCTACTGCTTCTCACCTTTCGAAGTTGGGAGGCGATTCGCGTCTTTGTCTTGCTTTTCTTCGTTTCCGTCCGAACATGCGACACACCAATTGCGTGCCGGCAATGCCGAACAAGGGGGCATGAGCCCCGATACCTGTTGTTAGCAATAAATCTTTTTTTTTACCAAAAAGGTGTCTACAAAATGTGTGGTCACATCAAAAGGTTGTCTCAAAAGGCCGAAGCCAAAAGGCTTATTATACTATAATTATAATAAGTTCTATAAGCTGTACAAGTCTTTTTTTAGCTTAATGTACTTACTTAAGTATTAATAACTATTTAGTAGGTTATATAGAACTATTATTTTATTACTAATATGAATATCAAAGAACGCGCTTGCTATATTAAGCTGCTATACTTTTATATTAAACTTAGCTGCAATTGTAATTATAAGCCTAGAAGATTATGCAGCTAGTGATATTGCGTATATTAAGTATAGTAAGTTATTTACTTAAAAGTTTCTTTATACTATAAGAAATGCTTTCCAACTAAAAAAGTAGCTATTTTTATTAAGCTTATAAGTAAATACCCACTTAAGAAAGAAAAGCTTCTAGTTTTACAAAATATTATTCTTTATCTAAGTGCCTTTTAAAAGTGGAGTATTAATTTCATTCTTAGCTTGCTTGTTCAAATAAAGTTTTATATTAGTACTTATAAAAGTCTTTCCATTTATCAAGAAGCTTTAAAAAGTTGTTAAAGTATATTTAAAATTAAATTACTTTTTGAAGAGCTGCTGCTATCATAGCGTAAACTATGATTAGCTCTTTATCATAGTTTTAAAATTAGCAAAGTAGTGCTTTAAGCTTAAAAACTTTAAAAAGTTATATAACAAGCAATATACGCCTATACCCTCTATGTTAGAACTACGTTAGTTTTTCTAATTTTAGCTTTAAGAAGCTTTTTGTAAAAAGTCTTTATATTTTTTTTATATGGATTTTTTACTCAAGAATTTAAAGAGGCTTTAGTTAGTGCTATAATACTCTTGGTACTATGCTAGGCGCTCTTCAAAGTAATCTCTACTTTCTTTTCAAACTGTAAATGTTTTAGTATATTTATTAAGCTTGATTTACTAGTTGTTTATAATTTTCAAAAGATAAGCAGCTTATTACTATTACTCGTAGCTTTTTAAGCTAAAGGGCCTTGCTTTAGTATTTGTACTTCCAGTAAGAAAGTCGCTAGTATTACTTAAAGCGTTAGTAGCTATTTGAAAAGACTTTTCTACTTTACATAAATTCTTTAAGAGGCGTTAACTTAATGCTTTTTACGTGCTATTAGCATACTACTTATTAGAAATTATAATAGGCCTTTTACAGTCTTTGTTACTAGCTAATTACTTATTAGCTGTAAGGCCTCCTGTGTTGTTACTTATACTTAACTAATATTAGTAAGCTGCTTAAGTACTTTTCTAGCCTTACTAACTTTGTTTTTATTCAGAGTGTTTATTATAAAACCCGCATTCTGTTTAAGTAGCTTATAAGCTAGTCTTTAGTAATACAGCGTCTTGTAACATATAACATTATATAATATAATAACCTAGTTAAGCGCTCAAACTGATATATAGTATATGTTAAAAGCTTTATAGCTTACTAAGTAACTGATATAGCCTTTAAGAAAAGTCTTGAAGCTCTTTTTATATTACTTAGCTACTTTATTTCTATTTAAAAGATAAGCGTAGTGGCTGTAGGCGTATATACAACTTTAATTTAGTTTTATATCAGCTGTAAGTCTCTTAAGAAGCTTAAGCTTATAGTACTTAAAGTATTTTCTACTTTTTTACTTAAGAATCTTATATAGTAAGCGTAAGCTGTGCTTTTAGTAGAAACTTATGTTATAAAGCTAAGCTATAGCTTTTGTATTTTTTAGCTAAAGATTTTGAAGTAGGTTTGCGCTTACTTTTATTTTTATCAACTTAGTTATTAGCTCTTGTCTTGTTTATTTAGCAGCTTTATTTAGTTTATGTATATTTAGTAGAAAAAGCTTAATATTGATACAACGTTTTTATACTATATTTAGTACTGCAACATTATTTCCTTTGAAGGTATTAAAAACTTGTTATCTTATATAACTTTGACTATTTAAAGCTTATAACAAGTTATAAGTAGTGCCTAAAAATAGTAATAGGCTTTTATAATTTTTAAAATAAATTTTACTTATAAAAATTTATATAAAGCTTGCTACTAAAGACATTTTGAATTACTTATGTTTATTGCTTTTCTAAATAGTCTTAAGGCATGTTAATTAAGTTTTACAAGATCGTCTAATATAGTTAAAGTAATAATATTTATAGTCTTTATAATTTAATTTTTTAGGGTATCAAAGGTGGTGGTTGTTGTTGTAGTCAAAATGGGTGTTCCAAAAAAGTGAAAAGCAGCTGCCCTCTACTAATCAGTCGCAAAAGTCAAAAAAAGATTGTGTGTAGTCGACGAAATTCGAACGGTGAGTGGATGAGGTCCACGCGCTAAGCGCTCGGAGCAGAAAAGCTCAGACCACCGAGCGAAATCAAGGTCAAAAAATTTGCTGAAGGTACCAAAAAACGACACCAATTGAAACGTGTTCAACGGCGATTGCCAGCCTATGGCTGGCAACAAGATTGCGATGGAGGTGGAGGAGGTGGAGGTGGAGGAGGGTAAGGACACGTACGTTACCGCAGCGGGAGCCTGCAATACTTCATAAAAGCTCCCTGCCTGCTGCTTCTCACCTTCAGGATTTCCCACACCACACGGTACCGCATACGAACGATACAATGCTCGGACTGTTCTTCTCCCCGTTCGACACGAAGACCGATGGCTCAGTCTTTATAATATAACTTATGTTATATAAGTTAAAGTACAGTGCTTATACTTAATATATACTAATTTTTCGATTTTTACGCCTAAAGCTGCGTAAACAAATGCTTTAAGTACTTTAGGGCCTAAGTGCCTTACGTAAGTATACTAAAAGTCTTTCAAGATACTTTTGAAATATGCTATTTCTAAGCTTCTAACTAAAAGTATTAGGTTATAATAAGCTTAAAACAAAAAGATAAAGCCTTATACTTAGGAAACTAAAGGTTAAAACAGCGTTTTAGCCTTGCTAGTACATTATTTCTGCTTAATATACCTTAGTAGAAAGTATTGTTTAGGCCTAAATATCAGACTTTTTTTTATATAGGCAAGCTTTTAAGATAATATTAAAAAGAAAACTTCTAATAACTACTATATTTATAAGCATAAAGTTTCATTTTTCTTGCTATATATTCTATTAAAAACTTATTATAAATTTCTTAGCTACTAATGAAAAAAGCCTAAGTGCCTACTTTTACTATTTTTACTTTTCTAGCAGATACAAAGGAGCTTAGTACAAGTAGTTCTCTACTATCTACTAAGTGCAGCACGACCTTACTGTCTAGTACAGTACTCTCCAATAGTATATAAGCGTTAAAATTGCTATTATAGTATATACTTAGGCTGTTGTTTTCTTTAAAAACTAAAAAATATAACTATACTACTTCAAAAAGCTTTTAAATTTTTATTTTTTTAAGAAAAGCTTATGTTTTACTTTTCTAAGCTTGATACAAAGTTCTCTGTACTATTTATTATATAAGTGTATTTTAATCTTTTTAAGCTTTTTCTTTACCAATATTATAGAGTTTTTTTTGCCAGCTTTGATTGCTGCTAGGAATGCGTAACACTCTACTAGTTTTTAGTAATATATCTTTATAATGTTGTTTCTGTAAAGGCACTTGTAGCTGCATTTTTAGCCTACGTCTTTAGTACTTTATTTTAGTAGTTAAAGTTTTAAGCTTTTTAATATAGCGTAGGACTTTAATAATATAGCTAAGCTAAGTAAGCTAATGAAGTGCTAGTAGAGCATCTTTAAAAATACTTAACTAATTTAGTCCAAATTAAGATAATCAATGTTAAGCGTCTACTACAACTAGTAAATCATTTTTATAGTGCTAGCTTAGTTAAAAGCGTATTTAGCTCCTACAGCATTTACAAAGTTAGATATAGTAAGTGCGCTATTTACCTTAAAGATTTTTAGCTTTTTAGCTTTTAGTTAGCTTATTAACTACTTAATAGACTATGCTTATAGTTTTATAGTACTAAGCTTATAGTTTTATAGTACTAAGCTTTGCCTTTTTAAGGCTTGCTCAGTATTTTTAGTATATTACTATCTAGTTAATAGCATGTGTTAGCGCTAGTTTAAGCTATAACAGCTTAATAAGCTTATTAAAAGTCTCGCTTAGTCTATTTATAAGTCTTATTATAATCAAAGCTAGCAATTGCTTATTAATAGTGCGTAAACTTAAATTTGAATATACTGTAAGGCGCGTGTGTTTATAGCCTAGTCTACGTACCTTACGCAATATTTATCAAGCTTTTTTTTAGAAAAGTTTTCTGTAGGCCTGAAAGCCTTAAAAGTAGCTTTATTAATATATTCATAGTTACAATAGCCTTGAAATTGATATATTTTTAAACTTTTTTCGATTTAGTATTAAACTTTAGCTGAATATGTTAGTAAGTTGAGCTTGCATAGCTTAAAACGCGTGCAGAGTTGGTAACTTGTAAGAAGTTACTTATTATTATTATACGTGTAATCAGTTAGTAGGTTAAAAAGTATACCTAAACAAATTAGAAGGTTTAAACTACTACTAGCGTACTTTAAGTTATACAAAGAGAATTTCAATCATAATTTCAAGTGCTAGGCTTATAACTTTAAAAGATTAAAAGCTAGTAAGAATAGATTAAGAAAACTAGATACTTAATTCTGTCTTTTAATCTGCGTTTTAACATTTGAAAAATATAAAAGAAAATACTATAGTTTAAGAAAACAGTTATAAAGCTTAAAGAGATGCCTTTAAGCATAGCAAGTGTTTTGTAAAGCTTATATACATGTATTTAGGCTTAGCGTAAAGTCTTTAAGCTTTAGCATAAAGGCTTTAAGCCTTAGTGCTTAGCGCTACGTGCGCCGCGCAGGCCTTGACGCTTGAGCCTAGAGCCTCGTGGCTAGAGCCTCGTGGCTATGGCTCGTGGCTGATATATGCGACAATGATTAAACTAAGTTATTACTTAAATATATTCTAGATAGTAGGTTAATAAATAATACTTATCACTTTTAGCGAAAAAGATACTTAGGTTTAACCGGGCTTCTCTTAACCTGTTTTTACTGCCTTTTTGCTTCTTTTCTATGCTAACTAAGCTAGTGCACTAGTAGCCTTACTTAAAGAGAAAGTTATGCGCTTTTCAAAACTCTAAAAACCATAGTTCTAGCTAATTAAAGTTAATATATAGTAACTACCTTCTATTAGAATTTTTAATGAATAAAATAAGTAATGCTATTAAGCTTAATTTTAGTTAAGTATATCTTTTGTTTAAATCTTTTTAAATAAAGTCTTGTAGCTTAGCATTATGCTTCTCCAATTTTAGGTGTATTAGTCTTCGGCTTAGCTTAGTTTTATTATTCAAACTAATGTTTAAATTCTAACTTTTATAGTTTAAGTAATTTATAGCCTTATTCTTTGTTTGCAAAGTTTCTTGAACTTACTAGTCTAATACTTTTTTATTACTCTTAGTAGTAAAAGTCTTTCCTTTATAGATATAACTCATCTTCTTTAAATAACTTTATCTTTTCAAAGTTTTTTATATAAATTCTTTGAATTTTATGTAATAAAATTTTACTAGAAATATTATTTTCAAGTAAGCTTTCATTTATTAGGCGTATTTTCTTATGTACTCTAGTAACATTATATAAATAATTTTTTTAAGTGTTACCTTTATTTACCAATTAAAAGCAAGGTTATAGGCATCTAGCTTAGGCTAGTATATAGGTATAGGTTAGGTTGTGGTTAGGGTCTAACGTAAGTTGACCTAACTCTAACCCAACTAGAATCTAACTTTTTCATGCTAAAATTAGGTATAAGTTAAGTTAGAGTTACACAGACTAGTAGTTGTAGTTATAGTTAAGTTGCACAGATTAGTAGTTGTAGTTAAGTTTTGTGTACGCACTGTAAGTATAAGTTAAGTTGTAGTTGTTAATACAGTTAGTTATTTCAGTATAGAAATAAATAAAAAAAGCCTATTTATATTATTATATATACGACAAACCCTAACTACTATATAATCTTTTTGCAGAAAGCTAGTAGAACGTAAAGTTAGTACTTGATTTCCTGTGGTATTTAATAGTTATTTTTCAACTTTTAGCTTAAATACTAAACTTTCTTTGTATTAATAGCATTAAGTTTACAGTTCATACTCTGTATTAGTATATAGTTGAAAGATAACAAAGGTAGTTAAAATAATTTTAAAGTAGCTAACTAGAATTTTTTTAGCTAACTCTTAAATAGCATAAATTGCTTCTAACTAAAAGTGTAAATTAAAATAATAAGTATATATGATTTTGTAAACAAGACAGCTAAACAAAAGCTTATATATTAATATTTTAGTTAACTTTTGCTACTTTTTGATTTTTGTAGCGTAGTAGCTATACGCTATTAGTGTTTAACTATAAAAAAACCTGTAATAATTACTACTTAGCTTAAATTAATATTTTTTCCTCATAGCTATAGCCTTTATAAATAATGTAAGTAGATTTCAACTAGCTTTTGATTATAAATTCTTCATAAGCGCCTTGCTACTAGTTAAAGCTTACGCAGTTTGCTTGGTGTGTAGTATTATAGTAGATGTAAAGTTGTCAAAATTTATAGTAAGTATATAAAACTATTATTAATTATTTTTGCAATAGTAAAGAGCGCAAGTAAATATAATAAAGAGCTTTTATAATACAACGTGCTAGGGTGTATTATCAGTAAGTAGTAATTAGTGGTATCAATATTTAATAAAAATTAATTTTCAGTTAGCTTTAGTAAGGGTCGTACAGGCTACACTAGCTATAATATAGTAATAGTTCTAAATCTTTACTTACTATTAAACTACCACAACTAAAACTAACTAATTACAGTTGATTATTATATTTATTGTGATAACAATAAGAAAAGAAGAGCTAAGTAACAGTTTTAAAGGCCTAGTTCTGCGTATTTTAATTTTATTGCTACCAAGTTTTCAATGCAATAAGTAGGAGAAGCTTAAAAAAGTCCTTAATATAGCTACTAATTACAGTATATACTATTTTATAAGAAGTTACATATATAAAGAATATAATACTAATCAAAAAGAATAGAAGGTAAAGAACAATACAAGAATGCCAGTATAAATAAGTAAAAAAATAAAAATATGCGCATAAGAAGTGCTTAACTCAAAGTAATACAACGCCTAGAAGAGTAGTAAGTTAACATAATTCTTTATTATAACGTTATACTTATATCTAAATAAGTAAATAGCTACAAACAACTCTTAAGTAAATTTATAAAAAAGAAAAAGATGTATACTACAAAGTTGTTGGAGTATTGACGTGCGCAACATATAGATCACCCTGTTGATCAGGTGATCCTGGTAAGCTGAACACGTGACCATCGCGCTAGCGCCTATATATACGGGCCAGATCGTCTTATTCCTTTTTAGTAGTTATTGTTTACTTTGTTGTGGCACTTAGTTGATTAATACACTTATTCCACTCCTCCTAATCAAGCAATTGCTCCTTTTTAGCTCCCACAGTTATAAGCCCGGCCGCTTAATTATAGTTCCAATTCCCACTGCGCAATTAGCAAGCTAAAAAGTTAACTGTTTAATTAGCATTTTACTCTCTACTCTTTTACAGCACAGCTAGCAGATTGCTGCTGCTGCTGTACCTCTCTTACCTATTGTTCACACGATTTACCTCCTTTTGATCTAAGCTACTTAGCTACTTACTAACTGACCGATTAATCCGTTGTTACCTTAATGACAACCCACACCGTAATCCTACATAGCATCTTACTAAGATAGACCTTACTAATACACCGCTTGTCGCCTTAGGAGTAATCCTTAAGGCTTAATTAGACTAGCTAACCTAGTTTGCTTTATTAAAGCTACACTGCTTAAAGAAAGGCATCTAGGATTAGGTTAATCCTAATCTCCCGGATGTACCCTTAATAGACCACTAGGAGCTACAGTATCTAGAACTGCCTAAGAATACTAATCAGCTAGTTGCTCTATTACCTAGCGCTAGCGCACAAATATAAGAGGACTATAAAATTGCTTAACACAAATATAAGGCTTGATTGCTTATTACTAGGTATAAAAAGAATAATTACAACAAGTTAGGTAACAGGTACAAAGTACAAGCTGCTTAATAAATAAGAAAAGTTGCTAAGATTACTAATGTTCAGGACTAGATTAGCAAGACTGTTTATCAAGACCTGCTTTTAAACACCTTAATAAGTATAATTGCTTAGAACCTTACTAGCCTTTAAGCTTTAGTAAAGATCCTAAAGAAAAATCTTGCACCTACAGATTAGAATACTTAGTATTTAATTAGGGCGCAGTACAGATCACACCTTAATAAGGCTTACTAGAATTAAATAAGCCCTAAGCAGTAGTTTACTTTATAGCAACTACTATATTAACAAGCAATAATTTACTTACTCTCTAAAGTTGTTAGGCTGTTAGCAGTTACTGATTTTTTAGATACTTTAGGCACTAAGATTACACTAGACTAGTCGCGCAAGAAGCGCAATAAGTTTATATAAGCAATAGCGCTTAGTAGAGCTTATTTAACTTTTAATAATTTAGAAAAGATCTTTAGTATTTTGTTGTAAAATTAGTTAATTACTTCTTTAAAGAGAAGAGAACACGCAGTGTCATAAGCTAGATTTAGATTAGAAGCAGCTTAACAATCCACAAGCGCTAACAAGTTAAATAAAAGTAGTAGGCAATTGCACCCTCGCCTATGCAAGGCTAGTAAAAGGCCTATAAGCAAGCACTTTTAGACACTGCGCAACTGCTATCAACTCTAAACTGCAGTTACTAGATTAAGCCTTCCTAGCAGTATACTAATTAAGCTGTTAGACAAAAACAAGAAAAAGATTCTTAAGTAATAGAACAGCAACAAATAGGCAACCTTACGCACCTATGTAAAGGGCTGAAGCCTTGATGTTCCCTAGTACTCGGCCTGTGGCCTTCGTTGGCGTTTCTTACCTCAGCACTAGTAGCTGACTATCAGCCGCACTATTTGCGCTAGCTGTTAGCTGATCCGGCAACCTCCAATAACCTCGGTTAGTCCTAACTATCCGGGTTGGATATAAAAACCTTTACGTAGTCTCTATAGTTCTTTATCTAATTCATTCACCGTTTACCTTGCATCTTTGGTCAACCCAACGCACCCTTACAACCTTGATTAAGAAAAAAGGCTAGAAGACTAGCACTAGCAGATTAGCTACTAATAAGTTAAGTAGATCTTACTCTAGCTTACTGGTTTTAGCATTAATTATCCTAAGGGACTTAATTAGGGAAATTAGGCTAAAAGTGTTTAGTGTAGCCTTTACTTCTTATGCCTTGTCCCTCTGCACGATTATAGATAGTGGATTAGCAGTCTACTTAGTTCTTACTATAGATTACATAGTGCTAGGCACCTTTAGCAAATGCGCTAAGGACGAGACTGTTAAGGCAGGCACTTAAATTATAATAGTTACTAATATAAGAAACAGGCTGCTTAAGAACGTCCTACATAGCGATGCTAGCCTTAGGACAGCCAGTTTTCTGCTTACTAACGTTAAGGTTGTACTAGGTTTCTATGCCAATATTGTATCATAAGCACAGCTTAAGCAGGCAGGCATTTAGTATCCAGGATATAATTATACTTTAAGATTTAGAACAATTAAGAAGAATGTTATCTTACTTAACCTTAAGCTTTACTTTAATCTCTTGTTTGTTAAATACAAGCAATTTTCTTGTGACTTAGCTTAACTACTGCTTGTAAAAGCTGTAGCACGATTAAGGAAACCTTAGCTGCGTACTAGTAATATGGACCTATAGCATTAACAATTAAAACACCTAGGACAACAAGCTATTAAAGCCTTAGTCTGCTTAGCGCAGAACGTTAAAATTACTAGCAAGAAGCTATTAGAATCTAATTACTACGCAACAGCTTATGCCTCGCAAGTAATCTTACAGCAACTAAAAAAAAGATTACTAGAACCTTTTTATAAGATCTTATAAAATCTGTTTAATTTCCTAACTAGTTAGCTACTTCAGAAATAGGCGTTGATTATTAAGGAGAATTACTTAAGCAAGCTGTACAATTACAATATCTAGTTAAAGACACTAAGCAATATTATGCCTGTAATTAAAAGCTTTGCCGCAAGGATTAAGAGGAAATATTAGCAGAAAATTGTAAACATTCATTTGAATAACAATACTGCTACACTGCGTTAGAGAAGGCAATTAAGATATAAGGAATAGGCAATAGAGAAAAGAATTATAATTAAAACGCTACTGCTATATACTTATGAGCCTAATGGCTCGGCGGAGACAGCTAGACAAGAGCTAATTACAAAGGCTATTAAGATGTGCATAAGCGCTAATCTACTAGCTAAGCTTTTGCTAGTAATTATTAATGCGGCGGCATACCTACATAGAAGAAGCCTTACTAAGATCTATAGCTACTAATCCCCTAACTAGGTGCTTGAAGAATAGTTTAAGAAATATTTCTAATACTATTAACTACCTAAGATTAGACACTAGACTGCTGATCTACGCCTAGACTAGAGTAGAGTTTATGCTTATAGCTGCCGAGCTTATCTTTTAAACAAAAAGAAGGCAGCTAGGTATAATTATTAAAGATTTAAAGTTAATCCTTAAAGCTATATTAGTAATTTAGTAAGTTATTAAGCCTCTAACATATACTATATATAGGTACTAACACTTAATTAGGTAATTACTACTTATAATGTAACATTTAATAACATTTATTCTACAAAGGAAATTGTAAGGAAGAGCTACTAAAAAAATTAAGCAATTAAAATTATAGTGATCCTTTATAATAGCAAGCAAGTTAATTTAGTAAAGAACTTAGACCCCTTGCCTGTTAAAAAAAGGGCAGATTAAGATATGCAGCTAACTACTAAAAACTTTAAAAGTAATTTATTTATTATATTAAGCAGTAAAGAAGGCCTGCCTACTAAAGACAAGAGTAGATTAGAAGATGCTAAGCAAATAGAGCACAAGGCTAGTGCACTATATAGAACTTGCTTAAATTAGCAGCAATATGCTAGTCTTGCTACTCTAGAACAAACTCCAAACTAGAGAACTTAGGGAGCAACAACGCGATTAATTGCAGGGTTATTAATAGTTAAACAGCAGTGCGTTTGCTAAAAAGAGCTAATCTGTTAATACTTAAAGGTAGGGAGCCTCTTTTTTATAAGCTTAACAACTTATTACTAGTCTAACAGTCTGTGCCTAAAGACTCTAACGCGCCAGCTTGTTGTAATAGAACACCTGCTTAGGTGAGTAGGATAGCGGGGCGTAAATTATCTTAAGATTTGAGATCTTAGGCCTTAAACATTAGACAGGGTGGGCAATTACAAGCTAAATCTCTGCTTACAAGACGTAGTGCACAGATTATAAACAAAAGTTTAAATTAGCTTACAAATCTTTATCTTTTACTGCACAAGCTAGGTAGTGGGCGTAAGCGTAAGAACGTAACCTAAGATTCTAACAATTAACTAAAGAGTAGAAGTACAAGTAGTGTTAATGCATTAATTGCAGATTATAAGATCCTAATATAGAGCAACCTTTATAATACCTACTTTCTAGGTTTGCAAGCAACTTAGGAAAACTAAGCAAGCTATAAGACGTTAAATTATATAGTTATAGTAGCTTTGCTTACTAAGCATAAGCTAAGTGTAAAAAATACTTAACAGCATTGCGAAAATTTAGCTAAACTGCTAAGATTATAGAAGTAGTTGCTTGAGCATCCTATAAGGGCCTTGTTTAAGAATGCCTGCAGGAAGGAGATTAACCAGTTAAGTAAAAATAAGACTTAGACTAAGATATTAAAAGAAGAAACAAATAATTAACTTATTCTTATAAAGTAGGTTTAGATCTACAAGTTTTATTAAGACAGCTTCTTTCTTAAATGCAAGGCGCAAATTGTTGTAAAAGATAATTTTTAGGAAAAGAACTTAATTAACTTAACATACGCTGCTACATAAGCAGCTAAGTTTTAATAAGCAGCTATAGCTATTGCTGCTAAGAATAATCTAGAGATGAAGCAATATAATGTTGTAGAAGCATTCCTGAATGCTTTAATTAAAGTAGATAACTTAGTAATTTGTAAGATGCTAGATAGCTTCAAGAAGCTTAGAAAGTTAGTACAACTTAACTGCGCACTTTATAAATCACAAGACTCGCTACTGTTGTGGTATAAGGAGGTCTTAGGATTACTAAGAGAGATTAAACTAATTGCCTTACTAGAGAAGCCCTGCCTATTCTTTAATTAAGATAAGAGGATTCTAGTTTTGTTTTATGTAAATAATATCCTACTGCTCTTCGCAGAAAATTATAAGTAGAAGGCAAAAGATCTTTAGTTAAAGATTATAAACAAGTATAAGATACAAGAACTAGAATCAGTTAAGTAGTTCCTTAGTATCTAGGTAATTAGAGATTGCAAAAAGCAAACGATCAAGCTTATATATAATATGTACATTAACAAGATCGCGAAGAAGTTTAAGCTAGAGGATAGCAGCTTTTTAAAGACTCTACTGCTGTTAGAGGAGCTAATTAAGAACACTAGCGAAGCAACTAAGTAAGAGATTAAGGCTTACTAAGAAAGAGTTAAATTAGTGCTGTACACAGCTATTATGCTGTAAAAAAATAATGCTTACTTAATCTTAAAGCTCTTACACTTTTTACAAGCTTTAGTAATTAGTATAGAAAAGCTGTTAAATAGGTAATTATGTACTTTGATTAAATAAAATAGGACGCGATTTAGTATAGGAACTACAATAGCCTAAACTTAAAAATTACAGATAACGCTTTCTTTGCGCTTAATTAGGAAACTTATTAATTGTCTTATAGTTATATAGCTATTTTATATAGTGGTCTAATATTTTGGAAGGCAGCTCGGCCGACTACAGTAACTACATTAACTACTAAGACTGAGCTGCTTGCCCTTAAGCACACTACTAAAGAAGCTATAGCCCTAAAGTGCTTCTTCTGTAAGCTGTCTCTTGATCTAGGAGACGTCTAGACAGTCTAGTGTAATAACTAACAAACAATTAGGCTTGTAGTTAGAAAAAATAAGCAGATCAGCACTTAATTAAGGCATGTAAATATACAAAACATATAGCTGCAGCAGGAATATGCTAAAAGACTATTTTTAGTTAAGGTATTATAAGGCTCTTATTTATATAGACAACTTTAATTTAAACTTATAGCCTGCTAAGCAGGCTGTGTTTAGTAAAAATAATTCTTAGCATTATACTTTAAATCAAAGACGCTTGGAGGAGCAGGAGCAGGAGCGGGCAGTAGAGGTTAAGCGTAATAGTTATTAACAGGAGGCTTCTGCGCAGAAAGCTTTCTAATAAATGTAACGCTGCTATTAATTACTTTGCAGCAAGCAATAATGTTTTTAAGCAGTTAAGCTTTTAAAGGTTAGTACAGCTTATTGTTGTTCTATCCCTAAAAACTAGTTAGCAGCCTAAGCAAGGAGCTTAAAGGGTTAGAAACTTACCTATTTATCTTTGTACATAGCGATAAATTAATTAGCAAGATTAATATTAACTGTATAGCACGTGTGTAACAAGCAACTACTACAACATAAGCTACTCTAACTGCTAGTCTAAACGCAATTAAAGCAATGTTTAGTATACAAACTATTTTGTATTTTTTTTATGCAGCGCTTACAAGGCAAAACGCAAGGGCGTAACAGATTAGCAGCAATCTTTAAAGAGCTATTAGGCGCTTTTCTCTAAGTAGAAGGGGGCGCGTTGCGCCTAGTAGACAGCTTAATAAAAGTATGTAAGCTATTGCTATTGCTATACTACTAATCGCGCGTTGCTACTTAAGCAGTATGCTGCTAAGAATTCTACATTAGCTTTTAAGAAGCCTTGCTCCTGCGCCGGCTTAATTGCTTAGTTAGACTTTTATGTAGATTAAAATTTAATTAAGGACGTAACAGCAGACTTAATTTAGTAGGTAAAGCAATTAGCTTTTAAGCAGAGCTACTAGATGTCTTGCAGTAAGCGTATAGATTAGGAGGCAGCAGCCACTAACTTTTATTATTTTTAAAATTAGCTGCTTACTAAATTTTATTGTTAAAAAAGCTTTAGCGCGCGCAATGCTTATGCTAAGCACTGTTTTCACGTTGCTAACAACCCAAAGCAATTTCTACGCTTATAACAGCAGCTTGCTAATCAACGCTTGCGCTTGTTGTTGCTAGAGGCAGACTACACAGAAAAATTAGCAGCTAATCAGTAAGAGAATAATAAAGCAACGCTGTTTACTATATTAGTAATAGTAGTTAAGACAGTCTAGAAAAGCTTAGTAATTAATATTAGAGTTAGGGTAAGGACAAAGAGTTTTAGAGAGGTAGTAGACGCAATCAATATTGTTGTAGACGCTGCGCACTAACTAATTACGCGATATTTAGGGTCTATCTAATGTTTAGATATCAGGACTGCTAGATCAATTAAAACATGAACAAGCAGCATTACTACAACAACAGAAGATTTAGCAGAAGAGCTATAATTACAGAGGGACTTCTTAGTTAACAACCTTAATTTAACGATTGCCTGTTGCTTACAGCTCAGATCAATAGTATCTCACTAACCTGGGGGGTGTGTTGGAGTATTGACGTGCGCAACATGTGGATCACCCTGTTGATCAGGTGATCCTGGTAAGCTGAACACGTGACCATCGCGCTAGCGCCTATATATACTGGCCAGATCGTCTTATTCCTCTTTAGTAGTTATTGGTCACTTTGTTGTGGCACTTAGTTGATTAATACACTCGTTCCACTCCTCCTGATCAAGCAATTGCTCCTTTTCAGCTCCCACAAAAGTTAATATTAAAAAGCATATAAGTAATAAAAGGCTGAACGAACAACAGTTAAAGTGGTATATATACTTATATTTATAGCTTACGTAATGTATTCAAAAAATTTATGCATTACACTTATAATGAAAAATTAGCAAAGCTTTGCACTTTTACTTCTAAAAGTAAATAAGCTAAAAAGAAATAGTAAAACTTTATTGAAGATATAAATTTAAATAAAAATTAGAAGTAAGTTTTAACACAACTTTTTATTACATATACTTACTAACTAGTGTAGATTATTTAAGCCTCTGCTAGTGTACAAATTCTTAGGACTTAACAGCAATACCATTCTACGCAGCAACAAGCTATATATCAAAAAACACAATAGTAATTAATGTGGAAAAAAGTTAATAATAATTCTAGTATTAATATATACTATGATTAATATAAAGATGAATATAAAACTAAAAAGTAGTAGCAAGAACTACAGGCTAAAGTTCAATATAAGAATAAAAAAGTGAATATATATTTTAGCAATTATATAAACTTTAAAAGCTTTTTAAGTGAATTTTGGTAGTCCTTTTGCGCTAAGTATGTAGCATTAGCTAGTGCTTATTATAGCCAATTAACACAATTTGTATGATATAAAAGTTATCAAATAACCAAAGAACTATATTGCTTTAATACTAAAGTACTTTGAATTAATAAAGTCTGATTAAAAAGCACTTAATATAGTACGTAAGTCAAAGAACAAGTTAATTTTGATTTAGCTATATATGCGTTTACTAAAGGCTTATAGCTTATATAATGTTAAAATTGTAAGGTAGATATTTGTGCGCTGTACATTAGCAATTGTAACAATTTTTTATAGCTTTTTATCACATTTTAAACTTAATGCTGTTTATATATACATTACTATAGCTAAACATGTTTACAAACTTTTATAAAACTTTGACTATTTTAAAATAAGCAGACCCCAGGTTATTTTAAAAAAAAGGGAAAAAAAATTCAATTTATCAATATACTTACTTTAAGACTCTATATAAGAGAAAGAGAAAAATAAAAATCTAACTAATGAAAATAAGTAGTAAAATACAACTAGCTAGGCTTCAATTTTAAATAGTAAATCTCCTTGCTAGAGCTGTACTACCTGTACTAGTAGCATTTAGCCAAAGTTTCAAGAAGCTACTTATATTATAACTAGCTGTCTTTATATATTCGGTTTTGAATATAGCATAATCCCGCAACACTTAAAGCTAACTAAAATAAAATTTAAACACCATATATTCTATATCAATACAGCTAATTATAAGAGTACTTTAACTATTATCTATGGTAGTTTACGCATGCTTAACTTTATATATATTGAACTTTACAAAAGTAGTACACCTGCTTTAATACTTAAATATAGTTGAAATGCCTTTAAAAAAAAGCTTGTATAAGTAGCTATTAACAGCAATGATATATTTTGAACTATTGAACGGCTATTATTTATGCATCTTTCTGAATATCTAGGGCCTTAAACTATAATGATCACTTATTATAAACTTGAGTTAATGTTTTAGAACTATTTTCATAAAAAAAAACTAATTCTCTTAATAACTTAGGCGCTATAATTAAAGTTCTAATGATACTTAATATATAGTTCACAATTAATTATCTTAGCGTTCTTACAGTTAAAAAGTACTATACTATATAAAATAAGCAACTGTAAAAAAACTACTTAATCTTATACTAATACGCGAATAATATACTAGAGTTTTAATAGCTATATTAGTACTATATGTACTTATAGATACTAATATTGAATCCTGCATTTTAGCTATTACTTCTAATAAAACTAGTAACAATACAGTACCCAGTTATATTGTTTAATTGATACTAGCAGATAAAGATATTAGCTAAAGCTCTTTAGAAAACTTTATTTTATGCCTAGATTATATTATTAACTCAGTAGTTTAAGACATAATTTAACATTTTTAGCTAAATGCTTCTATAGGAATTAAACTTGAAAAGGTCTTATAAAGGCAACATGTTAAAAATGTTAAATAAAAAATATTCTTTTTAAATATACTTTGTAAAGCATTCGTACTTTTATTATATTTAACTGTCGTATTTGAACTACTTTTTTGGGTATAAGCTATTTATATTGCTATTAACATGTTACTACAGTAGTATAAGTAATCTCTTGCTACTTAAAAATATTTGTTACTATGAGAACAAATTTTCGTTACTTGCAATATAAAAACTTAATAGAATTCATTATATAATATCTATAGGCGCGTGCTTAAGCTTTTCAAGTATATTAATAAGAAGCTAATACAGGGAATAATAATAATAAAAGTACTTATATTGTTCTTGCCTTTAATAGCAACATAAAAGAATTTAACTTTTATAGTTTTAAGTATTTTTTTAATTTTTGTCATAAGTAGCACTGTATTAAAGTGATGATAGAAATGCTTAAGTATTTTAAAAATGCTTCAGGCTTATTAAGTAAAATCTATAAGCTATAAGTTTGATATATTTAGCTTCTATATAACTGTTTTTTTAATTCTAGAAACATAATGTGTGATAATATCAATGAAGATGTAAAAAGTTGCACTATAAAGTACCCTGCAATAGTATAAGCTATTATAAACAAAAGCAAAACAAAACTAAGCCAGTATTACACAAAAATATTTGCTAAGCAGAAGTTTTTATTTAACTACGCAGCTATTTTAAATTTCACTTTAAAGCTTACTGTATATAAAGTATAGTTATTATAGTTATTCATTATAGAAAAGTGCTAATTAGCTAACTAAAATACTTTTTAAAAACTTTAAGACAAGCACTTATATCGCAAATAGTTTTTTAAATACCTTAATTAAAATAATAATGCTAGAAAAGCAAATGATATACTCGTTTTCACTTTTTTTCCAAAAAAAAGAACACTTAGCTGTAAATAGTTTTAAAGGCCTGTTTCTTAATCGCCTTTAAATAGCATTTTCACTCCAGGTTAAACTTTCTTTTCACATAGAAAAAAATCAAAAAGCTTTGCTTATTAAAAAGAATTTTTTTACCTTAGCACTCCTTGTATTAAACTAAAGACATTCTTTAATATTCTAAAGTAGTAGTGCTAAAATAAAAATACTTATTTTTAATTATCTTAAGTTGCAAAAAATATAATAGCAATTTTAATTACTAGTATTAGTGTTAAGCACTTTTTTAATACAGCAAAAGATGTTATTAGCAAATAAAAGTATTATTTCTTAGCTTTAACTATACGGCATATTATAGTTTTGAAAAATACTATACTTTTAAATTTGGATGCATAACTTTTTTTTATGTAAAATAAAAATATTAGCTTTAAAGCACTATGTAACAAAATTAATAATATATTTAAGCTTCTAGCGCCTAAAGACAGTAAATGTAGTCTAGAAAAAGAAATAATAGAAGATAAGCTTACAAAAGAGAATTCTATACTTTTAGCATAAAAGTAGTAGCGCCTTAAGCATTACTATAATAGTAAGCTGTAATAATTAACTATAGTAATAAAGTATTATTTTTTTAGCATTCTTATTGTTTTTAAAAGACTTTTTCAAACTTATTAACTAGTAATAAAGTTTTAACCTAACCTTAACTTAACTCTAACATAACTTATAATTTAACCTACCTTAAGCTTTAAATACTACAACCTAACTACAACTACTAGTCTGTGCAACTTAACTACAACTACAACTACTAGTTTATAGAACTTAACTGCAACTACAACTACTAATTTGTGTAACTTAACTACAACTCTAACTACTAGTCTAAATAACTTTAACCTAACTACAACTACTAGTCTATGCGACCTTAACCTAACTTACACCTAAGGATAGGTACGCCAACCTATTTACTAGCCTAATCTAGCTCGTTATAACTAATTAACATATATAGTCTTTTTAGGTTTCTAATGTTAATATTCATTTAGCACCTTATGCCTGCTATCTATAGCTTAGGACATTTAGTTACTAACTTTATTATACTGCCTTTATATTTCATAAGTTTCTTGTTAGCTAACACTACTAGTACTAAGTTTTTCTTTACTTTATATGATAATTAGTATTTTTTAATCACTTTGATTAAAACTATTTTGTGTTTAGTTTTACTATTCATACGTACTTATATAATTTAACTTTAAATAATACTATTTTTTAAGGAACTATTCTCCTCAAATATTCGTATTTTAAAAAATCTTAAATGTTATTTCAAGTATGCCTCTGCTAGTATAGCTTTATTTTTAGCAGTATTTTAGTTTTTTACCTAATTACGTTTTCTTTTATTAAAGTAGCCTGCACTATACTTAGTACCTTAGTATAATAAGTAGCTAATATTATAACAAAAGCTTTAGAAAAAGTTATAGAAAAGTATTTCTTACATTAAAGCTTATTATTTTGTTCTAGCTTTTTTTACTTTATCAATTAAGTAGTCTGCTGCCATATAAACCTTCAATAGTAAAGCAATATACTAGTAGTTATTTACTTATTATGCCTTTTCAAATCGTTTTTAATAGACGTTATATATATCCTTACATTACGTTAATAAAAGTTAGTAGTAGATTCTTACTTTTTTAAGCTTATAAAAGTGATACTTGTTTACTAAGCACTTGTCTACTTACAAGCTTACGTAATAGCACTAGCCTCAGTCTGCTTTATATCTCTTTTTATTCTCTTTATAAAACTTATAATTCAGCTTACAATTATATTTGTACAACTTTTTATACTTATTAATACTTTTTATTTCTTTAGCTTTTAAGTTTTTAACTTTAGCTACTAAATTGTCAAAGTAAGGTTATTAGTGTATTGCCTAATGTTTAACTTTCTTTGTATATTTACTTATAATTATAATTCTTGCTCAAGTTTTGTATTTATTAGCGTCGTGCGTTGTTATTCTATATACTACACACTAGTTATTAGCAAATCATTTTAGAACAACTTTGTTTTTAACTTCTTAATTTCTTTACTTAAGTTAACTTAAGGTAAGAACTTTGTTTTTTGGTATAAGTTGTAGTACAATCTTATAGCTGTTTATTAAGTATACCTTTTTATAAAAGTCTTAGTCATATAAGTTGTTATTTAGTTCTGTTTAAGCTAAGTATAGCATTTCTTGTTTAATTATCTTAATTTTAACAGCTGCCTATTGAATTTTTTTTTTTTAGTTTTTAGCAAATGATTTAACTTTGCTATGTTAAAACTATACTTTGTTATTATAACGCCTTTAGCATTCTTTTTGAAAAAGTTTATTATATTTTTTCAAAAGTTTTTTGGTTTTTAGCCTTGTCTTGTACTCTACTAGTTATAATAGTATTGCTATTTTTATTATATCTGCCGCGCTGTTATTCTTTGTTAGCTAAGTTATGTTAAAAAAAATGTTATTTATTTTGTTTTTAAAGTCTGCTATTAATGCGTTTAGATAGCTTAATTAGAGTGTACAGTATATTAAGCTTATTATAGTATATAAAGCTGTTTTAATCATTTTCTTGAAAGCCTGCTTCAGATACTGTATAAAGTGCTGCATTGTTGTAATTAATTTATATTTATTATTACTCAAATTCTACAATGTATACTACTACTATTATAGTTTGCTTGAAGCAAGTAAATTCTTTTCAGTCCTATTTTTAGCATTAACTTTTCGAATAATATGTTTTATTGCTTATTTCAATTTTGTCTAGCTTGCGAATAGGGCCTAAGTTTTAGCTTTTATTCTTTTTTATCTTTTATTAAATGAGTAGTTATTTTTTTCAAGTTGTATTTGGTTAAAGGCTTTATTCTTCATATATATACCTATTATAAGATTTTTTTTAGTTAGTAAGGACTTTATTATATTTACAGTAGAAGTTTAATCATATTAAAACTACGTAGTTATTTTTAAAATCATCAAAACTACTACAAAATATCATTATAGTAAGTTTAGTTTATTGAGTTAGCTGCTATATTTGGAGAACTAGAGGCTTTCTTTTTAAACCTATATTTTAGTTGCAAGTTTTTCTTCAGTTAACTTTTTAAGTAATACACTTAACGCTAATTAGTTAGATAAATTATTAGTAATTTTATAAAACTTTAAATCTTTGCCTTTAACTATAGCAAGATATTATTTAATTATAGCTATTTTAAAAGAAAATCAGACGCTTATATAATAGCTCAAAGTAGTAAGTTCTTAATTCTTAGCTATAATATCATAGTCAAAACTGACTTATTCTGTTTGCTGTAAAGTGTAATATAGCTTATAATCTTTTAGTATATATCCTGTAACATTATATATAGAATAAAGTATATTTGTCTTTCTGTTTTTGAAGTATACTATACTTATCTGATTAACTAGTATCTGTAGTGTATTCCTGATAAGAACCTATCTTTTTTTTACTAAAAAGTTTATCGTTAGTAACTTATGTAATGAAGTACGCATAGTTGGAAGGTTTTCTGAACCCTTTTTATCATAGTACAATAAGTTATAAGCAATTACTAGTTAATAAACTAAGCTTTAGGTTGCTTAAAAACCAAATAAAGTCTTTTACTTTCAAGTGAATATTTACTAGTATACTTATTTTTTTAATGTAGTTTCTTTATTCTAACTAGTAGTTTTTTTAATTTTTGATTTTTGATTTGTTAGAAGTAAAGATTATGCTAGTTATATAGCATAATTCAGCGCATCGTAGTATTAGCGCTTTTTCCCTTTAGTTAATAAACTTGATTATAGATAGCTATTCTTTTATAGTAAAACCTATAGAGAAGAAAAGCTAATGTAGTTTATATATAGCCTAGATACTACTGTTTAAAATAGTAAGTACTTAGTATATAACTACTTCTTTAGCTGTTTAAAGTAAACTTTTAATAAAACTTTTCTCTTTTTAAGAGATTTGCTTATTATTGATATATATTAGCAATAATAGTAAAATGTCTATAGTATTTTACTAGCCTAAGCAAGTTTTCTGTATATTCTCAAATATAAGATTTAAAATCATAGGAAATATTATATTCATCTTTAAGTCTTGAAAATATTTATTTATTTAGGTATAAGTATCTGAATTCATGCACTTTTAATACTTTTTCTTCTGCTAAGTAGACTTAAATCGATACATATTACTGGTGCTTATCTAGTATTATAGATTTAGTTGCAAGCTTTTAGTGCTATTTTAATTTTACTCAACAAAGCTTTAGCTTAGCATTCCTTTTGTATATATATTACTATTTTCATTTTGCTAGATAAGTTGATACCGTTCTTTTACGAATGAACTTGAATTAAGCATTTGAAGTATATTTATAACTACCTTTATTATCCTAGACAACATACTACTTTTATTTTACAGAACAAAATTTCACTTAGTATTTAATCACGCATTTTATTATGATATAAGTAGAGTTTACTTTTATTTTCTATTATTAGTACTAACATGGGTAACAAAGTCCTTAACATAGTTTATAGTAAAAGATAGTACTAACTCTTCAAACGTATATTTAGTAGTAATTCTAAGAAAATTAGCTTATTCATTATTCTTCAAGAATTTTTATTATAAGATTATTATGTTATTTCTGTAAAAATAGTGCACTAGTTCTTTTATACATTTAATAGTAAAGTATACTTTTATAGGCCTTACTATTTATATGAATGTTAAAGTGTATGAAGACATACTACTATAAAAGTAGAAGATTACTAGTATTTAGATAATACAAGAATAAGGTTAGTAAGATAGTAATTCTATTTTAGGTTAAGTATGGAAACTATTAGTAGAAAAAGACGCCTATTGAATAATACAGTACAAAAGGTAAAGAAAAGTTAATATGTAGTAAAATACTAAACTAGTGTGCAGTAGGGTATTACCCTATGCACTAGCACAATTGTAGTAAGTACCTTAAATGCTAGAAATATAACGTGCTTTTAGTAAGCTAATAGCTAAAAACTTTAGTAAGAGATATATTATTAGAAATTATACTAGTAGTGTAACTTAATAGTAAGATAGAGTGCTGCAGCTTGTAGTTCTTAGTAAGAATATTATATTCATTAATGTTTAAATGCTAGTCGATAAGATCTTTTTAAGTACTTTTAAATAACAATATTTTATCATAAACTATCAGTTTAACAGTGTATTTTACTAATTTGATTTTACCTTTAAAGTTATTTTCAAGATAAGTAACCTATATACTTAACTCTTCAAACTTATACATAAGAATAGTGGTGTTAAGAGTTTCTAAAAACAGTATTTGATTATTAGAAAAGCATCCTTGCTAAGAAACAAAAGAGCTAGTAAGCTAGCTAACGCTATTATAGTAGTTAATAAGCTAGTAACTAAAATTATCAAAAATATTACATTATTTACATGCCCTGCACACTACTTAACTAATAGAAAGTTATTAAAATAGCCTTTATTTTATAATATATTAATTTTAAAAATGCTGTTAACTCTATTAATCCAGCAGCATTGCACTGTTTTATATTAAAAAACTAAAGTAAAGAACCCTATAGATTCCTAGTAGACTAAGTGAATATAAAGCTGCTATAAGAAAATATTTATGTGCTTACTATATATAACAGTCTCTATAATAAAGGACTATACCTGAATATTAACAATTAGTAAGTTAAAAAACAACTTAAAATTACTACTAACATGTTTCATAAGCGAGCGCCCACCCTAAGCGAGCGCCCAGCGCCAAACCTGCGCACCACCTGCGCAGAACAACCACGTAACGCGCAACGCACTTATTAAAAATTGTAGGAAGCTAATCTATTCTATAGACTTGTTGCTATCCTTAGTATCCTTAATTTCTACCTTACAAGTGCGAGAGTTATGTCCTTGTCTACTACAACGTCCGCAGTGCTTTGCGCCGCGCACCTTACGCGCAGGCCCTTTACCCGCATTACGCTCTCTACCCTCCCTCTTGACGATTAGATCTTGTACTTCCCCTACTGTTAGGGTCTCTTCTGTCTAATTATACTTTTGTTTTTTTAACTAATGCTTTGTAAGCTTATTAATTGCGCTTTGCATACGCGCCTGTTCTTCCTGCAACAACACTATATTATATACAATCTGCTGCGTGCCTTTACTTAGCTAATTAATCTTTTTGTCTAATAAGCTTGCAGAGGACTTATAACAGTTTTAGATCTTTTGTTAAATAAGCGTAGACTGCGCCTTAATCTCGCGCGCATTGCGCAGTGTCTGCGCCTCCTATGCGCCTTGTCTTATAGTAATAGTTCTGGAGTCTGCAACCTCACGTCTAGCTTTAATAAAACAGCATTTAGGTTATGTAGAACTAGCCTAGCACCTCTAAAGCCTGCCTTAATATTCTCTGCTGTTAAAGACTGTTTAAAAGCTAGCTTAAATGCTTAGAGGAAGGTTTTCTTGCTAACAAAATGTATGCGGTTGTGTGCTAAGGCCAAGATCTAGTTACTGTACCTACGCTTTAACAGCGCGAAGTAACTAATATTAAGAGGCTGCAGCAGGTGCAATAAATGCAAACGCATATAGCAAAAGATAATTTTCTTCTCCTTGCAAAGATCTTAGAATTCTAGCAAGCTATAGCTCTTATAGCTATTAAGTATAAGCAGCTAGTACGCACCTACAACGCTTAACTTTGTATACTTATTAAAGTGCTCTAACTAAGTAAGAGCAAGCTAATTGTTTGTCTAGCTATTAGGGCTTACTTTAAAGATCTAATCGCGTGGTAAATTCTTAAACTAAACATTAATAAGCACGCTGCCTGCAAAGATAACAAAGGGTAGGAGCAGGTAGCCCGCAGCTCCTACGCCTTAGATAATAGTAACTCACTTACAGTTACCTAGCTAAATAACCTTCTTTTCTCTAGCTGCTTCTAAACTAGTAATAACTATCTGCACTAAAGTCTTGCTTATAGTAAAGCTAGTCTTATTAAAATTGTAGACGTTGTTGTCTACAATTCTATACTTCTGCTTTGTCTCTTGTATTAAGTCGAGCTAGCGCAGGACAGCCGCAGGATCCTTGCAGGCAGCTTGCTGATAGTTATATAGACAGCTCTAGCGCTTCTAGAGCTTAGGAGTCTGCTTAACAAAGTTGTCAACCTATTTTTACTAACAAGGTTACTTTGCCGCGCTTTAAAGAGTTTATTAGCTATTTCTTGTAAGTAAGACCTTGTAGGCGCAAAACCTTGTTTAGACAGCTTAAGAACCCTTTAGACTATAGCCTCCTCTTCTAGTTTTGTTAGGCGCTTTGAGTTCGCTTCACAGTCGCGTCGCACGCGCTTTCTAGCGCGTTGCCTAGTAATAGTCCTTTAAGGTACGTTATATATATCTGCAGCTTGTTTAACGCTATAAACACGTTGCGCTTTAATATTAGAGATAGCAAGCTGTACGTCGGCTTCAGTATAAGTCTTTTGGCTTCGTTGTGGTTAAGACATTACGCGATAGTTCTGCGCAGGTGGTGCGCAGGTTTGGCGCTGGGCGCTCGCTTGGGGTGGGCGCTCGCTTATGAAACACATTATAGAAAACGTTAAGAAGAATAATATAATCTTGAACTTATAGAAGTTACGCCTAAATACTAAAGCTAAGAATAATGAAATAAACAATCACTTTTTATATACATTCTAGCCAAAATTCTTCAAGTATATAGCTAAAGCTAAATTTCAAAATAAGGCTAATTTACTCTACATATTATTTTAAGAACAAAGACTACTATAAAGTAAAAAAAGTATAAGAGTATTGAGTATATAAAGTACTTCTTTTAATTACTCCATAGCTAAGAGAAACTTTACTTAAAGCTTAACTTATTAATTACTATTGTAACTTTATTTTTTTTAAGGTGCTAAAGGTGGTAGTTGTTGTTGTAGTAGTTAAAATAGGGTTCTGAAAAAGTAAAAAGCAGCTACGCTCTACTAATTAATTACAAAAGTCTAAGAAAAATCGTGTGCAGTTAACAAGATTTAAACAGTAAGTATGTAAGTTCTAAAAAGAAAGCTTAGATTATTAAGCGATAATCAAAGTTAAAGAAATTTGCTAAGGTAATAAAAAACAACACCAGTTATAACATATCTAACAGCAATTGCTAGCCTATAGCTAATAATAAGATTATAATAGAATTGCAAAAAAAAATTCGCAATAAAATATAATAGAAGAGGGAAAGAATACATGTATATTGTATTAAGAGCTTGTAAAAGGTTATCAAGCTAAAGCCGCTGCTTTATACTTACTGCTTTTTACTTTTCGAACATCACTTTATACAAACAATTTATATATAATACATTACACTATGATATAGCGTACAGCCTCTGTAATAAGTGTTTTCTTAACCTTATTTCTTATTTAAAGACATAATGCTTTTCTATTGTACACCTAGTCTTTAAATTAGTTTAGCTTAAGCTAATTATACAAATACTTGAGTTTATCAAGTATTTATAAATTTAGGCTTTTCAAGACTTTATAATGATATTTTTTATTAATTACTCGAAAATAGGTAATATTTTTATATACAAAAAAATATTAAGCCTTAACTTAGCTAGTCATAAAAGGAATACAAGATTTTAAAAGTTTTTACTGATACTTGCAAAGTACTTAAATACTTTACTTTAGTATTTTATATTTGTTAATTATGTATAAGCTAAGTAAAGAAACTATTAACTAGTTAAGCTAGCTGTTGCAAAACATGAAAATAGCAATAAATTAGAAAGTAAACAAAAAGAAGTAGGCGTTCTATTGTTGCATGTATAAGTTAAAAAGCAAAGCAATAATAATGCTGCTTCTTTAATTTATCTTAAATTACCTAGAAGTAAAGCCTTAACATAAGTAGACAGCATAAGCAGTATGAGGAGTATAAGAGCAGGACATAGCGCGTTAAGTTAAAAGGTAATTTGCGTCTTTGTTTTGCTTTTTTAATATCCGTTTAAACATGCGACATACTGATTGCGTGCTAGCAATGCTAAATTAAAGGGCATAAGCTTTAATACTTGTTGTTAGTAATAGATCTTTCTTTACTCAAAAGGTGTCTACAGAATATATAGTTACGTTAAAAGGTTGTCTTAAAAGGCCGAACCCAGTAGTAACCTTTTAGCATCTAAGACTTATATTCTAAGAAGTTGCAGTATATTAGTTATAACTAAGTAAATAATTGATCTTTATAAAGGTTGGTAAATAGTAAAATAAATAATTATGTAAAAGTTAAAGCGTTTAAAATTATATAAAAAGACTATTAGATAATATAAGCGTTATACTACTAATATATAGGCAAAATAAGTAAGGACTAGAACTAGTAACTAACTAGTTTTCAACTATTATTTCTACGAAGGTCTTGTGTTCTAAAAGCATTATTAATAAACTAATAAGTAGCTATATAACTAGATACTAAGCCTAATAATGCTTTTTATATAGATAAGAAGCCTAATACTAAAAACTAAAAGCCTAAGATTCTTAGGCTAGAATGTTTTTACCGGAATTTTACTTTAGTGTTCTTTAAGCTACTTAAGCCTGCTTATAAAATTAAAAGCTAGTTACTAGTTTTAATTATATTAAAGTTACATAAAATTAGTATTATAAGGTTGATATTAAACAACTACTTATCTTTAAGAATTTCCTATATAATGAAGTATACTTTAGTTATAATCTACTGCTGTAAGTATTATAAGTTTGTTCAAAAAAGGTATATTATTCAATATACTTAATAAGTACTTACTTTTACTATATAAGCAATAAAGCTGTTAAGAAATATTTAATTAGACTCAATTATTTTTAATCTTTTTACAAGCAAATATTATTTAACTAAGTTGAATAAAGACTCGTTAAGCTAATAATAATATTTATCCTAACTTAATTGTTACTTGTTCTCTAGTCAAGATAAAGTTATTAATACTATAAGGTTGTAACTGTAGGAGCTAAAAAGGAGCAATTGGTTAATCTGGTGGGGTGAGATAAGTATATTAATCAACTAAGTGCCACAACTAAGTATCCAATAACTACTAAAAAGACTTTAGACAATCTAGCTCGTTTATATGCGCGCTACTAGGGCCATCACGTGGTATCATACCAGAATCACCTAATCACCAGGGTAATCTGTATGACAATACTAACACACCCCCTAGGTTAGTAAGATATTAATAATCTAAGCTGTAAGAAACTAAGCAATTGTAAAGAATTAAACTTGTTAATCTAAAAGCCTCTTTGTAATTATAGCCCATCTGCCTGGTTCTTTATAGTCGTAGTATTTTTAATTGTTGGTATTTTAAATAAGCTAGCAGCCCTTAGTAATATTAAAACATTGTATAAACTTCAAATATCGCGTGATTAGTTGGTGCGCAATTGCCATAGTAATATTAATTCCATCTGCTGCTTTTCTAAAACCTTTGTTCTTAGTTTTACATTAATATTAAATACTAAGCCTTTCTAATCCTTACTGCACTACTACTATTATTATTATTATAGTAAGGAGTGATATTCTTTTGTTTATTTACCAATTAACTGCTAATCTTTCTAGTGTGGTCTAATCTAAACAGCAACAAGCATAAGTGTTGCTTGAAGAGCTATTATTAAAAGCGTAATTGTTACTTGAAAAGCCTACACCAGCAACATAAGAATAGTACTAACATAAGTAATGCACGCGTTAAAGCCTGTTTAATAATAAAATTTAGCAAGCAGCTAGTTTCTAAAGAAATAAAAACTAGTTACTGTTACTATTTAATTTATATTCATATTTTAAGACAGCTAGTAGCTCTGCTTATAAAATAATAAACTTGCTTATCAAATTAAGTCTACTGTAAAGATAATATTGGAATTTTTATCTAACTAAAAGTTTGATTAAGTAATTAGCTTAGCGCAAGAGCAAGGGCTTTTTAAAAGCTAAAGAAAATGTTATAGTAGCCAACTGCTTAAGCAGCAACGCGTAAATAGTAATATAATAATAATAATAAGCTATATGGGCTTTTTAAACTGTTTACTAAGTACAACACACTTTTATTTACTTAAGAAGAAGTATTTAATAGCTATTTAAAAATTGCTGCTAATCAGTTGCTTTTAATATTCAGCTTAATAAGCGCTGTGGAAAAAAAATTACTAAATAGTTTAGTTACTAAACACTGCTTTGATTATATTTAGTTTAGTAGTTAAAGTAGCTTATACTGTAGCAGCTACTTGTTTCTACCTACTATTTAGTTAATACTAATCTTACAAATTATTTTATAGCTATGTACAAAAATAAAAAAGTAAGTTTCTAATTCTTTAAGATTTTTGCTTAGCTTACTAACTATTATTAAAGATAGAATAACAATAAGTTATACTAAGCTTTAAAACTTTAACTACTTGAAAACATTATTTCTTGCTGCAAAAAGATTGATAGCAGTATTATATCTACCAAAAAGCTTTTTGTGCAAAAGCCTTTTGTTAATAATTACTATACTTAAGAATTATTATTAAGCTACTATAATTCAAGATAACTTATTAAGCATGCTTTTTGCTTATTACTTTGCAGTTTTACTGCTTAGCTTCTGCTACCTACTTCTGCTCTAGTAAGCATCTGTAATTTAGAATATGATACTTAGAAATTATTAACGCTAAATATAGCCTGCTTAGTAAGCTAAAAGTTTCGATTAAAGTTATTTTTTTAAACAAAAGCCTTACTATTTATAGCTTCTTACTACTTATACTTCTAGTCAACCTGCGTAGCAGCTTGCTTAATAGCTAGCTTATAATTAACAACAGCTGCAGCAACAGCAGCTTCTGTAATAATAGCAGCAGCAGTGTTAGTAGTAATAAAAGCAGTAGTATGAGCTTTTACTATAATTAGCTAAACAGTAAACTTAAATACTACTTTTTTTTAGTTTATAATATTACTCTTGCGTTTACTGTCTTAATTGCTATACAAATTGCTTATATAGTCTTAAGGTATTTACTAAAGTAAGTAAGTAATTTTTTTTTAAGGTGTTAAAGGTGGTAGTTGTTGTTGTAGTTATAATAGAGCTCTAAAAAAGTGAAAAGCAACTACCCTCTACTAATTAATTGCAAAAGTCAAAAAAAAATTGTGTGTAGTTAACAAGATTCAAATAGTAGGTAGATGAGTTCTAGGAGGAAAGCTTAGACTACTAAGCAATAATTAGGGTTAAAAAAAATTGCTAAAGTACTAAAAAACAAGACTAGTTAAAACGTGTCCAACGGCGATTGCTAGCCCATAGCTAATAACAGGATTACAGTAGGATTGCAATAGGATTACAATATAATGTATTAGAGGAGGAAAAGGACATGTACGTACCGCAGCGGGAGCCTGTAATACTTTATAAAGCTGCTGCTGCTTACCTACTGCTTCTAACTTTTTGAACAGCACTGCATACAAACGACTTGCATACAATACATAACACTGCAACATAGCGTGCAACCTCTACGGCAAGCATCTTCTTATTCTAGGCTCTCTTCTAAAAAAAGCATCCTTTGCTACTGTCTACCTAGCAACTAATTTAGTGTAACTTAAACTGCTTATGCAGACACCTAAATTCATTAAGTATCTTAAAACTTAACTACTTAGCTAGACTTTTAAGTTTATAAAAATCTTAAACAAGTCTCTTATCTGCAATATCTTTATAAAAAAAAGATTGTTAAGCCCTAATTTAGCTAGTTGTGCAAGGAATACACAATTTCTAAAGTATTTGCTAATACTAGCGCAGTACTTAAAATCTATTGCTTTAGCATCTCCTTCTTCTTGTATGTCGTGCAAGGGCTAAGTACAGAGACTAGAGCTTAGCTTAAATAGCTATTGCAAGACGTTAAATTGGCAATAGAGAAAAAAGAGGCACGAAAAGAGGAGTAGGCTTTCTATTGTCGCGTCTATAGATTAGCAAGCAAGGCAATAATAGTGTTACTGCTTTACTTTATCTAGGAGCGCCTAGCAGTAAAGCAACAAAAATAGGCAAAATAAGGCGCGTTAAGTTAGGAGGCAATTTGCGTCTTTGTCTTGCTTTTCTTTGTTTTTGTCTAAACATGCTAGAGCGACACACCAATTGCGTGCCGACAATGCCGAACAAGGGGGCGTGAGCCTAGATACCTATTGTTAGCAATAAATCTTTTTTTTTACTAAAAAGGTGTCTACAAAATGTATAGTTACATTAAAAGGTTATCTTAAAAGGCTAAAGCCAACAACTTAATATTTAAAAGTGATTAATACAACTTACGCTTTTATGCTGCTTGCCTTCAGACTTTTGCTATTGAAACTAAAATAGCTAATATTACACTTAAGCTTACTAAAGCTTAAAAAGCTAAGCAAGACTTGCTAATAAAGTCTAGTAAGTATAATAATCTTAATACCTACTAGTAAGCTTATTTTGAGTTTTAGTTTGTCTCCTTATTTAGCTGTTAATCTTCTGCTTATTCCAAGCAATTGAAAGAAAACTTAGCTTAATATATAAACATTGCTGCTTAATACGAATTTTTTGTTTATTAATTTCAATTTTCTTAATTAAGTACTTAACTTTCTAACAGTTAAGTAAATACTTAAACTTTTTAAACTGCTGTTAAGTAGACAACTTAGTTAGTATATTAGCTAGCATAATCGCTATATTTAAGTGCTAAACTTAAAATAAATTTTAGTATATTCCTGCTGCAGCTATATATTTTATAAATTTATTTATCTTAATCAATTACTGATTTACTTATTTTTTTTACTATAAGCCTACTTATTTGTAAATTGTTATACTAAACTATAAAAACATTTTCTCATTTCAAAAATAGCTTATAAAAAAAGCACTTGAGAGCAATAGCCTTCTTAGTAGTATACTTAAAAGCAGGTAGCTTAGCTTTGATAGTTAATATAGTTACTTTAGTTTATTTAGCTGCGTTTCAAAATATTAAACTACTATATATTTATAAAAAAATTGATAAGTTTCCTGAATATTGACAAAAGAAGCGTTGCCTATAATAATTAAGTTTAAGCTATTATAGTTCTTATATTCATTTGCATTTTATCTTGTTTGATACAAGCATATAATTACTCCTTTAATAGCTTTTGGATTCTAATTACTAACGTTTATATAAAAGTATCAAAGCTTTAAAATTAAGTAAGCAATATTTAGTTGCACCATAATAACAGTGTATAGCACTTATTCAACTTTCTTTTAGTAAGCTTTAATATCTCACTTCGTTGCTTTACTAGTATACTTAATTGGCTTTTTTAACAGCAGTAAAGTTTTAAAAACCCTATTATTCTTTAGCTTAAATTCTTTTGCAATTCTATCAATATATATATTATATATAGGTATTATTGTTTACTATTTGTAATTTTTAATCACGTAAATACAATAAAACTATCTAACTAATTCTTATTCTTATATCTCATACTTGTTTATAATCTTTAACTGAAGATTTACTACTTTCTGCTTATCATATTTTGTAAAAAGCAGTAGAATATTATTGATATAAAATGAAACTAAATTCTTCTTTTCTTAATTGAAAAACAGGCAGGGCTCTTCTAGTCAAGAAAGTGGTTTGATTTTTTATAGTAATTTTAAACACTTTTTACACCATAATAGTAGCCAGTCTTATGATTTATATAATACGCTATTAAGCTGTACGCACTTTGCAAGTTTTTTAAAGTTCTTTAGCATTATATAAATATGACTGAGTTATCTGCTATAATTAATGTATCTAAAAATGCTCTTACAATATTATATTGCTTAATTTCTGAATTATTCTTAGTAGCAATAGCTATTGCTGTTTAGAGAGACTCCGCTACTAAAAAAACAGCATATATTAAATTAATTAAGTTGTTTTCTCTTGGAATTGCTTTATACAATAATCTGTAACTTGCATTTAGAAAAAAAGCTGTTTCAATCAAACTTTGAGGTTGATATTTATTTCATAAGTATTAGTTAATCATTTGCTTTTTTTTTCATATTTTAGTTTAAGTTTTATTTTTACCCAACGAATTAATTTTTCTCCTGCAGGTATTATTAAACAAAGCTTATATAAGATACTAAAGTAATTGCTTTTATCATCTTAGCAGTTTAAGTAGATTCTTGTAATATAGTTAAGTATAATTTAAACTTATCTTAGGCTTAGTAAGTAAAGCTACGATAACTACATAATCAAGAGTTTTATAGCTTGCTTGGTCTTCTTAAGTTACTTAAACACTAAGTAAGTAAGTTTTATAAAAGTTACTTTATACTAAATTTTTATAATGTATATTTAATGCGTGAATACTAGTTATACTTTTACTTTATAGTTAATTGTTAAAGTTCTACGTTGCGTTTTTATGCTTACACTTACTACTTAGCTTGTGCAGTAGAAAATTTAATTTATAAACTAATTTATTTTTAGTTTTTTACCAGTAATTTGAGGACTAGATTTTGTTAGTAAAAGTTTAGCTTATAATTGTTTACATTATTTACTACTTAAAGCTTGAAATCTTGTTTTAAAATAATTTACGCCTGGTAATTTGCTTAATTTAAGTAAAAGTCTTATTATTATTAGCTAGCATGTTAAAGTTTTCAAGCTAAGACTGTTAGACTAGTAATAAGTTATTAAGCTTATTTACAAAAAGCTTTTTACTTTTCAGTATCAATAACTTAGCTTTTTTTAGCAAATATACTGCTATTAAACTATTAAATACTTTATCATTAAGTTTATTATTGCTTTTTAAAGTTTCTATCTGAAAAGCTGGTTTTAAAGTAGCAAGACTAGTAGTTTACTATTAATTTGAATATATTTTCTATAGTGCACTAGCTTTATACTTTATTTACTTAGTATTTCTTACTTTTCTCTTATTTTTAGTAAGCAGGCCTCTCTTATTACTCCAAATTGTAAATAAGTTACTTTTAAAGTTTTTAGTAGTTAGCTGCATATTTCACTCTACGTTTTGTTATAATAAGTAAGAAAACATTTTAGTAATTTTTAAAATTAAGTAGTTTACTTCTATAGAAAAAAATGTAAATTTTAATTACTTAATTTCTTAGTAGCTTTTCCTTATAAGATTTTTTATAAGATAATTGTTTATTAAAAGTTATGTTACAAGTAGTAATTGCCTTATCAAAAGTAAACTCTAATATATAGTATATATTAAAAGCTTAGTAACTAACTAAATAACGATTATAGCTGCAAGGATTAAATTTAAATCTTTGACAATTATGCTTAGCTGATTTCTTCTTGTTTAATTAGTAGGCTTAGCGACTGTAAGCATATACTCTACTTTAGTTTAAGTGTAAATTCGCAGTCTAGTGTTTAATCATAAGTAGGTAATAGTATTAAAAATAACTCTTAAATTATACTTTAACCACTTAATTAGGGAATTAGTAACTATTAATTTTGGTAGAGCTTTTTTCTTATAAGTAAGCTACTATATTTAAAATAATTAGCAAAGGTTTAGCTAGTAATTAGCTTTTATGCGTATTTTAACAGCCTTTGCAATTAGCTTTTAGCTAGCTCTTTTTGCTAAGCTTTTAGGCTTATAAGTATATAGCAGTAGTGCTTTAATTACAATTCTTTTCTTTATCACTTATTCTCTATATTTTCATTGCTTTTTCCAAAGCAGCGTAGCAGTATTATTATTTTAAAATCTTTTAATACTCTTTAGCTGATATTTCTTCTTAATTCTTGTAGCAAAGCCTTCAATTAATAGTATAATATTATCAAGTGTTTTTAACTAGATATTTAAATTGTATAGCTTGCTTAAGTAATTCTTTCTAATGATTAGTGCCTATTCCCTAAGCGGTTAACTAGTTAAGAAATATTATAGATGTTATAAAATCTTTTAAAAAAGTAAAAAAAAATAAAATTTATTATTATCTAATTACTTGCAAAGTATAAGCTGTTATACAATAACTATATTTTATAAGCTTTTTACTAGTATTTTAATATTCTGCTCAAGTAAACTAAGGCTTTAATAGCTTGTTATTTTAAGTTTTTCAATTATTATTATTATAGGTTCTTGTTACTAATGTTCAACTCTAGTTTCCTTAGTTATGCTATAGTATTTATAAGTAATAGTTAAGCAGAATGATAAAGACTAAGTCATGATTAAAAAATTAAAAATTAATGTAATACTTAAAGTTACTGAGGACAACATTCTCCTTAATTGTTTTGAACTATATAGTATAATTATATTTTAAAGACTAAATGCTTGCCTGCTTAAGCTGTGCTATTGAGACAATATTTACGTAAAAGCCTAGTATACACGTAATATTAGTAAGTAAAAGATGAGCTATTTTAAGGCTTGCTTTACTTCATAAGATATTTTTAAGCAGCCTGTTTATTGTTCTAGCAACTAAAATAAGCCAAGTGCCTACTTTAGCTATCTTATCTTTAATACATTTGCAAAAAGTGCCTAGTACTAAATAATTTATAGTGTTAACTAAGTAAACCACTGCTCTACTATCTATAATCTTATGAAGATTCAAGCCGTATAAAGTAAAAGTTACAATAAGCATATTTAGCTTAATTATTTGAATAAAATATCTTAGATTAATCGATACTAAAACTAATAACCTAAAGTAAGATTTATTTAGCCTATTAGTAGCTAGTTTGCTAATATTAGTTTTCTAGCTTTCTTTTAATTTAGGTATATAGTATGAATGACGCATTACTATTTTATTAATCGAGAATTCTCTTTTAATTGTTTTTTGTTAGTTGAATCAGTATATTGCTAAAAAAGCATAATCTAAGAACTATAGTTCAAAGTTAGAAGTAGTTATATGGTACTGAAAAGTACTTACTTATAGATCTTTTACTTAGCTTACATGAGTAAAAGTGTAATTTCTTACTACTTTTATTTAATTTTAAGTTATTAGTGCTTATAAATTATCAAACTATTATTGATTTCATTTTTATTTTAGATACTACGGGTTCTTTCTTTTAGGTAAAAATAATTAACTTATTTTTTAACAAAACACTAAAAAGAATTTTTAAATTATTAAAAGTTAATTAAGCTTTACTAAGTGCTATCATTCAAACTAGCTTATTGCGCTTTTCATACAACTAGTTTAGTGCAATTTTAGTACTTAAAGCATCTAAAATATTAGTAACTACTAATAGCTTCATAACTTTACAAAGCACGTAAACTGTTACTAACTTATAGAAAAGCTACTACTTGGTAAACTAGTACTTAAAGCTTTTTCTTTTATAGTAAGCTTTATTTAAGTAGAATTTATCTTGCGCTTTAATTAAATACTAAGTATTCTAATTTCTAAGTACAAGATCTTTTTTTAACATTTTCACTAAAGCTTAAAAGCTAATAAAGTTTTAAGTGATTATGCTTATTAAAGCGTTTAACAGCAGGTCTAGAAAGACAGTCTTGCTAATTTGGTTTTTAACATCAGTAATTTTAGCAACTTTCTTTATTTACCAAGCAGTTTGTACTTCATATTTATTAACAAGCTTATTTTAATTTTTTTATACTTAGTATTCAAAACCTAAGTTTGGTATTTGTATTAAGTAATTTTATAATTCTCTTATTCTTAAGTGCTTGCGCCGGGTAGTAGAGCAATAGGCTTCTTAATATATTTAAGCAGTTTCAAAAACTAAAGCTTTTAGTAGTTTATTAAGCGCACGTCTAAGAAATCAAGGTTAACTTAATTCTAAATGCCTTTTCTTAAGCAGTCCAGTTTTAATAAAGTGAACTTAGTTAGCTAGTCTAATTAAGCCTTCAGAATTACTTTTAAGGCAATAAGCAGTATGTTTGTAAAGTTTATTTTAATGAAATGATTTGTGTAAATTCCAACGTAAGTTATTATTAAAGTAATAATGGATGAATTAGTCAGTTAGAAAGTAGCTGTATTAACAATAATAGTAGATTGTAAGTTATAGAATAAGTTAGTAGAAAGTTAATTATATTATAAAGGGGGTAAGTATAGCAGCTCCAGCAATCTACTAGCTGTGCTATAAACAAAAATAAAAAAGAGTAAGTTCTTAATTAAACAGTTAACTTTCTAGCTTGCTGATCACGCAGTAAAAACTAAAACTGTAATTAAGCAGCTAGGCTTATAACTATAAGAGCTAAAAAAAAGCAATTGCTTGATTAGGTAGAGTGAAATAAGTATATTAATCAACTAAGTGCTACAACTAAGTGTCTAATAACTACTGAAGAGACTTTAGACGGTCTATCTCGTTTATATTGTGCCGGTGCACAGGGTAATGCCCTGCTGCTTACTAGGTCTGTGCTCAACCACCTGATCTGAAGGTATATAGCTCGTTTCAGGGATCAAAACGAGCGGGATTTATTATCCATCCATATCCTCCACTCGACATCTCAACTCTTGTACTTCTTTTCTATAGACAACCTCTAATAAGATTGTTATCTTACTACCCTTGTTCTCGCATAGTCTAACCACTAGTGATCTCTTGCCCTTGTAGCAGTATGTCTTTATACACTCCAACACCCGTACAAATAGCGAAGCCTATAGAGACATACTCTACTACTTAGTGCATAAAAGAACTAGTGCACCATTATTACAAGAACAATATAGTAATTTTACGCTAACACAGAATCCTTAGGATTACTACTAGATATACTTTTAGGATTATTACTAGACATGCTTTTAGGGGGTTAGTACTATCCCCTATTATAGACTACATTAAGGACGATGTTACCTAAGTTAGCACTAACAACAACAATAAGGAAAAACAACAAAATGCGTTAATAAATGCTAATTTAAAGCTTGTCTAGTAAAATAGAGGCAGCAAACTGTCTAGCAAAATAGAGATAGTCTTACATATGTTTTAAACGCTAATTCAAAGTCTACCAAGCAAAATAGAGATAACAACCTATCTAGTAAAATAGAGACAGTAATACATGCGTAAAGAAATGCCAAGCAAAAGTGCTGTCTAGCGAGATAGAGATAGCACTAAAAGCTTACACATAAGTACTAGCTTTAAGTATAAATCTAAGCCTACCTAGTGAAATAAGGGGTACTAAAGAAGCGAGGATTAATATACCTACACTTAAGCAAACATACACTACAAAGACTTAAAAAGAGATATTATTTCTCCTAGAGACTATACCTTGTTTATTACTTTACTAACACTTGTTAACCATTTATACAAAGAACTTATATAAGTCCTACTATACTCTAGATGTTAAAAAGGGATTAGAAGACAGTTTAAGGGCAGGAAGGCTTGACGCTTCCTTCCGTTAGACCTACTACTGCTAGCCCTTATCTACTATTAACCCTATTAAGCTTAGTTATCGACACCATAGCTATACCTACGCACAACTTAGTGTAACCTAGTATCTTCTTTAAGGTCTATTCAGCGCTGTTTAATCTAGGATACTAACCATAGTGCTGGGGAAAAGCAAAAGAAGTTATTCTATGAAAGCCAAACAAGCCAGATTACTTTGTCTCTAAAGCCTATAGAGTTATCTCTCTTTTATGCTGCCTAGGAAAGGCACTAGAGAGGCTCTACTCAAAAAGGTTAAGAGTTCTAGCAGAAACAACAAACCTGCTACACTCTACGCAAATAGGAGGCAGATTCAAGAAATCAGCTATAAACGCTGGACTACTGTTCTACAACAACATCCAACAACAAAAGAAAAAGAATTAAGTTACTTCAACAGCCTTCTTAGATATTAAAGGCGCTTTTAACTACTTATCTAAGAACAAGCTTCTAGAAAACACAAGCAACTAACAACTACTAGTCTGTCTCCTATTGTAGACAAACTTATTTCTTACAGAAAGGCTCTTAGAGCTATCCTTTCATAGCCAAACAGAAGAACTACAGAAGGTTAATACTAGTATACCTTATGGAAGCCCAGCCTCTCCTATCTTATTTCTAATCTACACAAAACCGATATTCTAATTAATTACAGTATATAACGATATATACTCCTTATTATATCTAGACAATGTTCAGATCTTAATGTCAACAACATTTATTAAGAAAAATATCAAACTGCTAAAAATAGAGCTAGTAAAGCTTTTTAGCTAAGCAAAGGAGCTAGCTCTTAAGTTTAATAGCTCTAAAATAGAATTAGCGAATTAGACAAGATTAGGAAAGGATACTGATAAATTTCTTACGCTACCTACCTAGGAGACCTTCTAGCTAAAAGGACTAGTTAGATAGCTAGGCATCTTCTTTAAAAATACTTTAAAGTTCAGGGACCAATGCCACATAAAGAAATAATAAGCAAACTAAGCCTTTTCTCACCTAAGCAGGCTAGCTAATATTATTAAAGGCCTCTCACTAAGATCAATAAGGCAATTATACCTAGCATGCATTACTAGCGTAGCTAATTACAGATATCAGCTATTCTAGAAATGCTAACAACACGTTCTTAACAGTAGACAAAAAATACAAAACTAGGCCTAAAAAAAGATCTTAAGAAGTTTTAGATCTTCCCCTGCAATGCCTAGCAAGGCAGAAGCCGCTCTATACCTTCCTAGAGTTAGGCTAGACAACGCAATAAGAAGATACGCCTTTAAATCTACTTTATTAGATCTAAATCACACTCTAAAAGCCGCTATTAACAGCAACAACAAAGGAGATTAACTTAGTTAAATTACACAATCTAGTTCCTCAGCCCTCTAAGACAATATAGAGAAAATACCACACTACGCCTTCACACCATAGAACGCTAGAACGCCTTACAAAGTCTACATCTCAAACAAGCCAAAGGACGCTGAAGCTAAAAACCACAAGAAACTATTAGTAGATAACAGCCTTTTATTAATATACTCAGATTCCTCAGCTATTAGAGACGGCAAAGGAATTAGCGTAAGCGTTGCTTTCTACAAGGGAGCCACCCTTACAGAAGAAATACAAGCTAGTATAGGAAGAAACTAGCAAGTTTACAACAGTGAATTAGAAGGCATTACCCTAGGGCTATAGAAAGCAGTTAGCCTATCAAATAACTGCTTAAACCTCAAGATCTACGCAGACAACCACGTTGCTCTTTTTTAATTAAAGAATACCTCAAACAACCTTAGCCAAGAGTAGCAAATCAGATGTATTAAGGCAGCAACCTAACTAGAAGAAAAATGCATTACTCCTACGCTACAATAGGTCCCAGGACACTAGGATATACTAGGAAATAAACAAGCAGACTATCTAGCAAAAGAGGCTACAAAGATTAACCCTCTGACAAACAAGACAAGCCTAGCAGTTGTTAGTTCTTAAATAAAACAACTAGCAGATATTAACTAGTTAAGCCTTCTTAAAAAATATAGGAAGAAAGCTACTAGCAACAACCCTAGCACTTACTCAGCATCCTTCAAATAGAAAATAAGAAAACAGATACCTATCCCTCCTACTAAGAGAGAGATATCTAGCTCTTTCTTTTAATCAAAACTAGGGCATAGCTACCTAAAGAGCTACTTATTTAAGAGAGAAAAGGTAGAATCTAAGACTTGCCTATGCAATTTTAGAGCTACACAAGACACAGCCCATATAATCCTTAGATGCCAACTATACAAGGATTGTAGAGCTATACTTCAAAACTCCTGTACAGAGCCAATCTCTCTACAGTATCTTTTCCAAACAGAAGCAGGCATTAAGGCTACTATAGCCTTTATTTAAAAAACTAGGATTAGTACACAGGCCTAGTACAAAGGAAACTCTAAAAACTAGACGCAAACGCCTTTCTAGGCGACCAAGCTCTATTCACCCCTCCCCCCTTCTCCTCCCCCTCCTCCTCTTCCTCCCCCTTCTCGACCTTACAAAATAGGCTAAGAGTCTCACCTTTATTCAGATAAACCCCTCCTTGAAAATAAACATATACTAGAAAACACTATATAGATACCTGTAGGTCCTAAACCTACACGTCTTATATAACCTTTCAGGCTGAGAAAGGACGTTAAACTACAAAAAAAAAGAGGCCTTCTAGATCTAGAACTTATACCCAATATGAACATTAGTAAGGATTAGCTAGTTAATTCCTCTAAACTTGTTAAGATAGCTAGAGGGAGTGCAAGAAGTAGTAGTAAGGTTATAGTAAGCCTTGCAAATCTTCTGATAAGTTCTTATAGCAGGCACCTTTATTACGCTATCTCGCACTATAACAAACTAAGAGAGAACAGTACAATAATTACAAGTAGTTACCCTAGTAGATCTATAAAGTAGAAGAGGCAACAAAACTTAGACTTGTTCTTCCTTACAAATTTGTATAGTATATTAGAACTTAAGGACCGCTTTTTATACATTATCTGTCTAGTTAGTTTTATCCTCTTATCCTTTAATAAGACTATTTAACAATTTAATGCCTACGTCTTTGCGCTAGCGCAGGTACTCCGGCATATGCTTATAAAATCCTAGTAGCATCTCTGTGTAGTTGTTCTTATTCTAATTATTAAACAAAACACTACTTTCAATTATTACAGCACTAAGGCCTTCTTTTATTACACACTTAAGGTTAAGATTAATATGCTTAAAGTAAGTTTAATCGCCCTTCTTAGCGTACTTAGCGTAGAAAGGGTAAGAGATTAGAGTATGCTCCTTGTGGAGCATCGCGTATGATAACTAGTATCCTAGGTTAGTTCGCACAGCTTATTAAATAAGCGAGTAGTACATATTGCGTAACTATTTAAAGCTTAGCTTTCTGTCTATGCGTTGCAAATAGAAGCGATACATCTTAAAGGTGTCTATAATAATATCTTCTATCTAGCTGTTTTAAACAGCTATGTGCAGGCGTTAGTAATAATACTTCCTATGCGTTAGAATTCTTCTGCCTGTATTTGAAACTCTATAGTGTTAAAAATCTTATCCTAAGCGGAAATAAAGTAGAGATTAAGTTTAGAAGATTAATATTAGTAGCTTAGCAAATCTTTATCCTGCTTTATTAAGCGATACTTGCTAGTAAAGAGCTTAGAAATAACTAGGTCTAATTGGAGTTTGTGCCAACAGCTCTATTTTATATATAGTTAGAGCAGACACTTGTTAAGCATATTAGACAGCATAGCCCTCTAGAATAAACTTATAACGCTTGCAGCAGTGCGCTTATAAATAAGGCATACTTACTTATACAATAAGTTGTTAGAGCTAGGTAGTTGTCTAATATTAACTTTCCAGTACTATATCTTAATAACCTTAACGCAATTAAAATTAGTAACTAGCTTCTTTGCGTAGGCTTGCTTGGGTAGCTTAAAAGATGCAAAAGTAGAATTTATGCAATATCACCCTGTCTACAGAATCTCCTATTCCTAATTGTGGGTATTTAGTGTGCCGGTGCACAGGGTGATACCCTGCTGCTTACTAGGTCAGTGCTCAACCACCTGATCTGAAGGTATATAGCTCGTTTCGGGGATTGAAACGAGCGAGCAACAGGATCCTCTACTTTACATCTCAACTTCTGTACTTCTTTTCGATATATAACCTATAACAAGATTATTATCTTACTACCCTTGTTCTTGCATAGCCTAAGTACTAGTGCCCTCTTGCCCTCGTAGTAGTATATCTTTATACACGCCAATACCTGTACAAATAGCAAAGCTTATAATAACATACTCTACTACTTAGTGCACAAAAGAACTAGTGCACAACTATTGCAAGAATAATACAACAATCTTTTAACAGTATAAAATTTTAAGGACTCTAAAGAAACTATAATTTTTAGAATTATTACTAAATATACTTTGAGGAGGTTAGCACTATCCTTTACTATAAACTATGTTAAAGACTACGTTATCTAAGTAAGCACCAACAACAACTACGGAAAATAAAAACTACTAATAAAACAACAAAATGCATTATTAAATGCTGACTTAAAGTCTACCTAGCAAAATTAAGGGTAGCAAGCTGTCTAGCAAAAATAAGGGTAGCAAGCTGTCTAGCAAAAATAAGAACAGTCTTACATGTGTTTAAACGCTGACTTGAAGTCTACTTAGCGAAATTTAGGGTAGCAACCTGTCTAGCGAAATAGAGACAGTAATACATGTGTAAAGAAATGCCAAGCTGAGGTGCTGTCTAGCAAAATAGAGATAGCACCAAAAGCTTATACATAAGTACTAGTTTCAAGTATAAATCTAAGCCTACCTAGTAAAATAAGGGGTACGAAGAGAGAGAACTTATACACCTACACCTAAACAAGCATACACTACAAAGACTTAACAGGAGATGTATTATTTTTACTAAAGACTATACCTTGTTTATTAATTTACTAACTATTGTTAACTATCTGTATAGGGAACTCCTAAAAGAATAACTGTACTACAGATGTTAAAGAAGGATTAGAAGACAGGTCAAGAACAGGAGAGCGCAACGCTTCCTTCCTTTAGCCCTACTACTACTAATCCTAAGTTACTATTAACACTATCAAGTTTAGTTATTAAAATTATAACTACACCTACGCACAATTTAGTGTTAGCTATAGTTTAACTAAACCATAATACATTAGTCTTTACTAAAAAAAATCTTACTAAATCCCTAGAAGACTCTAATAACAAGCTAATAATAAAGGCATCTATAATACTATAAGAGTCTCTATTTTACTAAACAACTTCTCTAACAAGGATTGATTACTCTCTTGTATTCTAAAACACTTACTTAGATATTTAGAAAAGGATCAGTCTAAGTTACAGGCGCATATGAAAAAACAGTGGAAAGATAAAACTACTGCTATTAAGATAAGCAAACGCTTCTACTTTTAAGCTTACATCTATAAATGCGTACAAAACTAGCCTAGGCTAGTAGAGTACTACACACACTTTACTTCTGTTACTAATACATACATTAAGAACAGGCAAAACCCTTAAAAAGAGGAAGGCATTCTCTTTTTCTAAGGTCTACTACGAACAGACAAAGAGGCAGTTATGTACCATATGCCTTCTGCTCTAAAAAGAGATAGTTAGGTTACATACAAGTTACAGGAGGTTTACGCTTTTCTTAAATCTTACCACAAGAAGATAACTAGCCTAGATAAGATTTTTTAGCTAGAACAAGGAGGTACTAATGCTAAAATGCGCTAGATTATGCTGTCTAACTAATGCGCAACCTTCACTTTAAGAAAGTAAAAAAAGCAGCAGTCAAGATCAGTAAAGCACAGGAAAAGACAAACACGCTAGCAGATGTTAACCTAGAAGTAAAGAACCTTATTAAGTCTCTAGACGACTTAAAGCTTAGACTATTAACTATTAATATGCTTATAGCTTATCCTATTACTAAAAGGCTCTTAGAAAAGCCTACTAACTACGCGTACTTTATTGCACGTGCAACTAATACTAAGTTTTCTAAAAAAAGAAATAATAATTCCGTTATTACCTACTCTTAGAAAGGATTATCTTTGAAAATAAGCATAGCGCACTTAAACAACGCAGAAATAAACACCCTCTGTTGTATCTGTTGCACTGTAGAGCACATGCTTAAGGATTGTAAGTTATATTACATTCTAAAGCGGATAAAATAGGTTAGTTTTAACTAGGATATTGCGGCTAAGAAAGAGACTTACTATTTCGGGCTACTACATGAACGTTTAGGAGAGATCTTAAGACAACTACTGATAAACTAAGTTTTGTTATAGTTCAAAGCAAAGATTAGAGAGTTCTATAACATTACTAAGAATGTACTTGATTAACTAGCCTCTAGCGTTGTACTTGAGAGGTTTACTAAAGAAGACTCTTAACTAAGCTTAAAGTTTAAAAAGAAAGCCTCTAGTTCTGCAAACGTGGCAACTAGTTTAACAAGCTAAATTACTACAATTATATTCTTTAGCAGTTCTAACAGTTCTAAAAACAATTATATAACTCTGCTGAGGACAAATACGTTAATAAGCTTAATAATATTAATACCGCTAACATTATACTAAGAGGCGGAGAAAACGCTTTGCACAGCGTCTTTAAGTTAAATACTGCTACGCGCTTAAAGGGCAAAAGCCCTGCCTTCTATTAGGATATTGACTGTGTCTAAGATAGAAAGATGAATAAAAAAAGAAGGCTAAGCAAGGATACAAGTACCTGAAGAAGGGATAAAATAATATAAAGTAACGCTTCTATCCCTAACTCTTAGCCTATAGATATACAGTATCTGCAGAAAGAAACATAGAGCAATATAACTTTTGCAAGTTAGCTTTATAATTCACGATTTTTGATTATTAGACTACTACAATTAGCTCAGCAAGACAATAACATGTTAGCAGATCTAAAGCACTTATAGCAAGGGAGGAAGAAAAAAGCTGTCAAGTTTATTAACGCTCTTCTTAATCTAGAACTTAAAGAGATAGTGCAAAGATAACTAAACTATATTGCAACTGCCTTACTTAGACCGAAAGTATAAGGAGTTACAGTTCTAGATCTTATAAAGTAAGCTAGTATTTTAAAACAGCTGCGCAATCTTCTTCATAACCGTGTTAATATTGTAAATAGTTTACGTGCACTTAATGCTATAACGTATAAGAATAACGCTAAGCCTATAAATTCTAGGTGCGCTAAATTACACTGAAAATCTGTTTTAGCTGCTAATTAGCTGAACTGGCGCACTAGCTCCACCTATGGAACTTTACTAAATACGCTACCTACTAAGAGCACGCATTGCAATGCGCTAAATTTGTATTAATTAAATACGCAAACTCATTACAAGGTGCATAAGAAAAAAAAAATTCTAGATAGATAAATTAGACAATATACTTACTAAAGATGTTTAAGAGGTGTAGCAAGGAAGTAGGCAAGTCTTTGCTTAAAAAAATCTTCTAGAATGCTAAGTTATTGTAAATAGCAGCTCCTTAAAGTGCTTAATTAACACTAGAGCATAAATAAATATTCTAAGACTTAGTGCTGCACAAGCATTAAAAATACTATATAAAATAATAGAACATAGACTAGAACAGCCATCTCCTAGCATTATTTTAGCTAATAGCATACATAATCTATTTGTTAGAACCGTGTTTAATATACTACTACAGATAGGGACAGTTACTATTAAAACTACGTTGAGGATTATTGCTAACGTTACTAAATTTATAATTTTAGGAGGACCTTAGTGTGCAGGCGCGAGGATGGCAATACAGTATAATGCGTTTAAACAAATTACGTGCTAAGTTCTTTCTTAAAATAGTACTAGGAACGCAGTCTTTGTTGTGTTTAATTTATCTCTAAGCTACCCTGCGCAGACGATTAGGAATAAAGCCTCTAACAACAATTTAGACAAAGATGTAAGAGGCGGGCCTACTAGGCCTTGCATGCAACTACACACGCCGACCACTTAGCCAAAAGGCTGGCACAAGACAATAGAGCATCTGATTGTCTTACGTAGTTGATACTTATAGTCTGCCGCCACGCGGCCCGCGGCTCGTAAAGTGAGGTGTACAACCGAGGTACAACCGAGGATCCACTCTGGGCTTTAGCCCATCACAAAAGAGACAGCAGGTAATAAACAAGTACATGTAATTACTAACAGAGTAGACAACAAATTGCGTACAGCTGTAGTATAATATATACAGAAAGCTGCATAGTTAAATCTAACAGCTGGATTTAGCAATTTTAACATGTTGTAGACAGACGACAATAAAGGCGACTAGATAGTTTGGATAAACTAAGTAATTGCTTACACAGATAGATAGTCTAAGAACGTTACAAAAACTATAGACTTAGTAAATTTCTAATTATATATAAGCTTAATTGTTAACTGTTGCAAGAAAGACTGCTTGAATCTACCTGAAAACGCTATAATCTCTACACTATGTACAAGACAGTAGACAAGAAAGTTCAATCTGTTAATATCTCTAAGTAGGAGATACTTATAGAATTTAGACAAGAGGACTAGAAAAAAAGGGCAAAGGAACAACAACTTCTTTAAAGAAGCATTTGTAACCTTAATACAGGACTATGCAATTATCTGTTTAAACTAAGGTATACTGCTTTCTTTTAAGGGACAAGGCTTACTAAAAAACAAATTAACAAGCTACATATTGAAGATTACTTCTAGCTATTAGAGAAGAAGATAATTATACATATGCTTCTTAACAGAGAAGGGGCGCTTTTATAGCAATTTCAGAAGTTAGAAAGAATTTATCCTAATATATGCCTACTATACAAGATACAAACAATACTATATAAAGCTTAGCAAGTGCAAGGTTTTGCTGTCCTAAAAGCCTTGGAATCATAAGTAGTAGATATAGTTAATGTCTGCCTGAATTAAGGAACATAGGAAAGGTGTAATAGTTAATAATGCAATCTATAGCGCCTAGTACTAAAGAAGAACAAAGGCATTTAATAGATTAGCAATGCGTAAAAGATAAATGCAGTTACTATGCAAGATGGAAACCTACTACTAACAGCTAATAAGTTTTAAAAAAGGTTTGCAGGATACAAGATTATCTTACTTATAGACCTATTCTTAAGATATAAATAAATTATACTACATCTAGAAAGCAGAGACATGACAGCGTTCTAAACACTAGTAGGACTTATACAATTATGCACAATAGTAATAGGTGCTACTAACTTCTTAGTAGCATTCTAAGAAGTAACAATAAAGATTCTAAGAGACTACTAGCCTAAAACTATGCCCTTTATTAACGACATCACATGTGGAGGACCTAAGACTAACTATAAAGGAGAAGAATTAATGCTAGAGGTTTATCGCTATGTTCTTCAACATATTATGCAATTAGATAAATTTCTAGCTAATATTCAAAGAGCTAAAGGCCCTGTGTTAGGAAAGAAGAGTTATTTTCTTATAGAAAGACTTAAGGTCGTAGGCTATAAAGTTAGCTCTTAAGGCTGTTATCCTAACTAAAAGAAAGTTCAGAAGGTTATAAACTAGCCACCATGCAAGAATAAGAGAGAAGTACAATTATTTATAGGCATATGCGTCTACTACTGTATATAAGTAAAGAACATTACTAAGATTGCCAAACCTCTGTTTACACTCCTACAAGATAATACTTCTTTTAAGTAAGGAGATGCACAAGACACAGCAATATATACGCTAAAATAGGCTATATATAATGCGCCTGCACTTTCTAACCTAGACTACACTAACAATAAGGATTACAAGATATTCCTAATAACAGATGGAAGCTAAAATAGTGCAGGAGCATGTATTAAATAGCTTAAGAATAACAACAAATAATACTTAGTACAGTTTAAAAGCACGCCATAGTTAGCACTGGAAAGGCAATAGCACTTTACTAAGTTAGAAAGCAAGGCTGTGCTATAAGCTCTCGAGAAGTTTTGCAACTACCTTTATAGTATTTACTTTATTGTAAAACTAACGCTGCAACCCTTATTGCTTAGCTAAATTGTTTATTTACTAGTAATTTAGGATCTGTTATAAATAGATAGATATTAACAGTCTTTCTATAGGACTTGAACATTAAGTATATACTGTGAAAGAAGAATCTAGTCGCGGATGCACTTTTGAGGTATCTAAAAGCTAACAACTAGAAGCTACCTCTTAAACTTAAGGAAGACTTAGAGGTGTTTATTAATTATATAATTAGAAATGTAAATGCACCTGTATTTGCAGGACAAGCAAGGATACTCTGTCTAGAGTTCTTAAAGGAGTTAGAACAATATGCTTAATTTTTAGTTAATCTTAGGACTCCTAAGAATATAGAACTACGAGAACTACAAGCATAGAAAAAACAAGCACTAAACTTCTTTATACAAGACAGAATACTCTTTAGAAAGACATTTAGAAACATTGCAATCTAATAAGTCAGAGATAATACTAACCTAAGAACAGCTGCAGTATAAAACGTACACACCTAGCTTCAACACAGAGAAGTTAACGCGGTGTACTTTATACTCGCGCAGCGATACTAGTAGATAAGGATGTATAAGCACGTGCAGAAAAGACTAGCAACCTGTCTAGACTGTCAACTGCAATCCTTTAAGAGGAAAGTTAATATGCTTACTAACACCTATAGTTTTGCTATTTAGGAGACTGTTACAATTAATGTAGTATACATACCTTAGTGTTTTAGAAGGACGTTTTTAGTAATTGCAAGAGACTACCTTAGTAGCTAGCTTAAAGCAAAGGCTCTGTTAAACAACTAGTCTAAAACAATTGTAGAGTATATATACAAGGACATTATATGTTAATTAAGCACAGCACGCAAACTTATAGTTAATAAAGGACCTAATCTTGCCAAGGTAGTCTCACATTTATTAAAGATATACAGGATTAATAAGTCTAGTCGTTAGAACACCACCCTTAAGCTGTATGAAAAATTAAAAAAGAGCACAAACCTATTATAAACGCCCTTACAAAGCTGCTAAAACTTTAAGTTAAAAACGTGCTAACAGTTCTCCTTGCAGTCAAGATCCCTATACAAGAACAGACAGGTTACTTGCTGTACTAGCTAGTTATAAGACAGAATCTAGTGCTTCCTATTAAACTTGTGCTACCTATATAGCAAACGCTTCTAATTAGGGAAGTTAATAACTGTACACAACTACTTGCGATTCAAGCAATGCAGCTAGATCTCGGAGATTAGTTTATAAAATATGCTGTTGCTTATACTAACTAGATAAGAGCTTCTAAAAAGAAATACTAAGATAATACTAAAACAATACAACATAAGGATATAAAACCAGGAGACCTAGTGCTTCTCTAGAACTCCGTTTAGGAAATTGATATATCGCAAAATTACATAACTAGATACAAGATAGTTAGGTCTATACTGTATGTAAGAAGCTAGACCTAATAGAGGAACTTATTGTCTTGAGGATCTTAATAGTACACTCTTTCCCCACACAACACCTAGATAGCAATTAAAGCTGTTTAGACAGTGACTTATTCAGGATATAATTGAGAAGATTAAAGAAACATAAAGTTATGAGATTCTAATTATTAAAGACGAACCAGCCCTATAGTAGATATTCCTATCTCGCCGGACTTACCTAAGCCACATACAGAACCACAACTACTTTTACCTCCTATAATAAGTAATAATCTTTGTTCTTAAGTTATTATTACTAAATGCTTTACAGAAGAAGAGTAATATATATACAGATAAGACTTTAAAAGCTTAGACTCTAACTTAGATGCTACTACACTAGACAACTAATAGGCCATAAAACGGCCTATATTTTTTAGGAAGGGGAGAAGATACTATACTAATAGTACCTACTTTTACCTTTAGCTGCTTATTGACTAATTTCCTATATAAAATCTAAGTACAAGCCGCCTATCCCACAAATTCTAGGTGTGCGGTAAGCACCTGGAATCTGTAAACCTGTTAAACCTTACTACTACACTAATACTATACTTAATCTCTTGCATCTTTAAGGCAATAGCCAATTACAATAACTATTTCTATTATAAAACCTGCTTATTTTAGCGCGTTTTAGACCATGTTTACCATCACCTTTACCTGCTAGCTGGCAGGATACTGCTACTACGCATAAACTAGAACTACAACCTTGCCAACTATCTTACTCCCCTTCTACACAAACTATACTATCTTTTATTAAAGTAGTTACTTTCTTAGACAACAATTACAATAATATATTTTCCCCTCTTAACCTAGCAGCATCTACAGATAACATTTAACTTATATTAGCTATTAAAAAAGTACTATAGATACAGCTAACCTGTTTAAGCAATACTTCTAGCATTATTAGACAAAGCTAAGGGCAAGCAGGTGCAGCAGCAACTGCCTTAAATACTAAAATTATTAAAAGTTTTTAGCAACTTTAGGGTTAGCCCTAAGAAAAAAGACTACGTTGTAGACTAAACCTCTAAAGTTATGCAGCAACAAGACAAGATACTAAAGCTTGCAAAGCTAAGCAACAATATTAAAGTTATTAATTTCTAGACCTTTGTAGATAAGATCTATTTAAACACTCTAAGACAGCAATATATTATTATAAATTGTTAGTTTAACAGGGCTTTCTACTAATTCCACCTAATGCTTAAAGTCGTCTTAGGAGTAGGTAACCTTTGTGCTTAGCTCCTAGAACTTATAAACAAATATAGTGGTGTCAAAAGTTTCTAAAAACACTATCTTATTATTAGTGCAGCATCCTTAACGCGGGACAGGAGGGCTAAAGAATTAAACAGAGCTATTGCAACAGTAAAGAAGCTAGCTCTAGAATTTATTTAAAAATGCGTTAGCATCTACATGCCTTGTACGCTACTTAGTTACTAAAGAGCAACTAACATAGCCTTTATGTTAAGGCGTATAGATCTTAAGGATGCCGCTTATTTTTTTAACGCTGTAGTAGTGCACCGCATTAACTCTAAAAACTAAAGTAAGAAACAATATGTGTTACTAGCTAACTAGGCAACAGTAAAACTGCTATACAATGATATTTGCGACTTGATTAATTAAAACAACCCTTACAACTAAGCACTCTACCTAGACATTAATAAGTAAATGGCAAAAGAGCTTTATAATATCTGCGCTAAGATAGAAGTTTAAAAAGAAGATATTATATTTAACCTACAGAAGCTACGTCCTAATGCTAAGGCTAAAAATAAGCAAGATAAGCTTAGTCCTCTTTATATGTTCTAGCAAAAAGTCTTTTAACTTATAGCTAGATTTAAAAACTTTAAAACTAGCCTGCACTACTCCGCACAAAACATTTTAAGCAATAAGTACAGGCTGCTTAGTATAAAGATGCATCTAATATATAGTGTACTTATCCTTATAACTGCAAAGCTAGAAAGGACCCTAAATAAGGCTTAAGCTATTAATTGCTATAGTAATTTTATAACATCTTAGACTTGCACTTTCAGGAGTTGCAGTCTTTTAGTTATAACTAAAAACTTAAAGTAATTTACAGAAATGTTAGCTAGTTAAAGACTAAAATAATACTTAGCAATTAAGTTGCATAAGTTCTAGAACAGAATAACTATTATATAACAAAGGTGTAATGCTGCTAACATCTAGGTAGGTTAAGTTAGGACTAAGGCTAGTAACTAACAAGTCTCTGCACTACTGCCTCTACTAAGCTCTCGTGCTCTAAAAGCAACACTAGCCTACTAACAGGCAGCTACTTAGTTAAATACTAAGCTTAACAATGCTTCCTATATAAACAAGGAGCTAAATACCCTTAATTAGGAACAGAAGATTTTCTAGGCAGAGTATTATTGTATGAATTCTATCTTAGCTTTCTTTAAGCTACTTAAGCAAGCCCACGCAAAGAAACTAATTACTAATTCTAACTGCATTAAAGTTATTAAGAAATAGTACTATAAGGTTAATTTTAGACAACAGCCTAGCTTTAATAACTTATTGTACAAGCAAGTATGCTTTATTTAAAAGTACACTGCCGCGAGTGTTATAGGTTTATTAAAAAGGGCTATGCTGTCTTATATACTTAACAAGTGTCTACTCTTACTATATATAAGATTGAGCTGCTAGCAAGAATTCTAATTAAATCTAGTCATTTTAAAGCTTTTTACTAGCAAGTATTGCCTAGCAAAGCAAGATAAAGACCTGCTAAGCTACTAATATTAACCTTCTAAACTCAATCTCTACCTACTCTCTACTTAGGACAAGGTTATTAATATTATAAAGTTTTAATTACAAGCAAAGAAGTCCCAACACACTAGAAGCATTGTTACTATTGCCTACACCTAGCTGTTAAGAACAGCTAGGTTAAGAACATTATTATTAAAACTTTCACAATGTATTGCTTTTATTTTCAACAAATAGACAGGAAGCTAAACTTTTAATAGCTGCGCAACATGTACTATTTACTTATTCAACAGGCTGCACGCACTAACTTAAAATACTAGTTAAGATACGCTATGCTCTGTAAAGAGCACACTCTAATTTCTTACTCCTATTACACTAAGTACGCTAAGGAAGGTAATTAAACTTACTTTAAGTACATTAATCTCCATCTTAAGCAAGCAATACTGAAGGCCTTAGTGCTATTATAATTTAAAGCAGCATGTTGTTTAATAATAAAAATGAAAACAACTGCACAAAGATACTACTAGGATTTTATAACTTTGTGCTAGAATACTTAAGGTAGTGCAAAGACGCAAGCGTTAATTTATTAAATAGTCTTATTAAAAGATAGGAAGACAAGACTAACTAGCTGAAAAATACACAGAAACTAGCTCTTAACACTTGCTAAGCAAAGCAAATCTGTAAAAAAAAGACAAGTTCAAATATTTTGCCTTTACTACTTTATAAATCTACTAGGCTAACTACTTGCAATCGCTGCACTATTCTTCTTTAGTTAATTATAGTCTATAATAGTGTAATAGAGGTGTCTGCTATAGGAACCTATGAGGAGATCTGCAAGGCTTATCGCAACCTTACTGCTACTCCCTATACTCTTTCTAGTTATCTTAACAAGTTTAGAGAAATTAGTTAGCTATTTCTAGCAGATTTTTATTTTAAATATAGGTTTTAGATCTAGAAGGACCTTGTTAGACAGGCTAAGTAAGACAATTCTCTTGTTTGTAAGGAGCTAAACGATATGCTATAGAGTGCTAACAAGAAGTAGATTAACAACTATATTAAAAAGCACTACAACTATAGTTTGCAACAAACTATTAACTTTTAGCCTATAGTACAAAAGTTAGAGAAAAACGCTTTTTGCGCTAATTTAGTTCAAGGATTTCTAGACTGTTTATACTTTACTAACTATAAACAGAACTCTCTTTATACAACAAAAGACTAGAATAAGTAGAATACTAACTTCTTTTAAGCTAATTCTCTACAACGTTAATGGAAGGAACTTAGCCTAAAAGATAATAAGCGCTAAGTTTTTTAAAAAAGCAAAGATCCTACTATGCTTTTTTTTACGCAACGTCTTCTTAGCGTTTGTTTACAATTAAGTACAGTTATCTTAGATAACGTCTTAGTACTTATAACTCTGACTAAGCAGCCTTGTTATAGTCGCCTTTAATTAATAGTAGAATTTTAAGCGCCTGCTACTCCTGTCCCTGCTTCTACCACTGCACCTGCGCCTAGACCACGTGCTTTGACTACTACTTAAGAACCTCGCTAAAGTAAAAGTTTGAAAAAGAAAAAGAAGGTGTCTAAAATAAATATTGAGTAATTAAGTTATATTTTCTTTGTTTTATTTCTTTTATTTTGCTGTTTTTCCTTCTGCTAAGTAGGTCGCTTAATAGGGCCAAGCTCGCAGGAAGGGGAGGTATGTGCTAGTGCACAGGGTGATACCCTGCTGCTTACTAGGTTAGTGCTTAACCACCTAATCTGAAGGTATATAGCTCAATTTAGGAGTTAAAACGAGCAAGGAACAAGATCCTCTACTTTTTATCTTAACTCTTGTACTTCTCTTTAATATACAACCAATAACAAGATCGTTATCTTACTACTCTTGTTCTCGCATAACCTAACTACTAGTGCCCTCTTGCCCTTGTAGTAGTATGTCTTTATACACTCTAACACCTGTACATTAGCTCTTTATCTACGTAAAAAGTATTATTAAGCTTAGTATCTAGTTGCGTAGCTGCCTATTAGTAGGCTAGTGTTGCCTTAAGAGCACAAGAGCTTAGTAAAGGCTGTAGTACAAGAACTTGCTAGCTACTAGCCTTAGCCCTAACTTGCTCTACCTAGACGTTAGCAGCATCGCGCCTCTATTGTACAAGAGTTATTTTATTTATAAACTTATGCTCCCTATCTATTGCGTATTTATCGAGTTTTTAACTAGTAGAAATTCTTGTAGATTGCCTTAAATTCTTAGTTATAACTAACAGACTACGACTTCCTTAAGTGCGAGTCTTAGATGCCATAAAATTACTATAACCATTAATAGATTGAGCTTTATGTAAAGTCCTTCTTAGTTTAGTAGTGATTAGAATAAGTATACTATATATTTAATGCGTTTTTACGCTGAGCTGCCTATACTCCTTACTTCAAATGTTTTGTGCAGAGTAGTGTTAACTAGTTTTAGATTCCTTAGATTTAGCTATAAGTTTAAAAACTTTTTGCTAGAATGCATAAAGATAGTTAGGCTTGTCTTAGTTATCCTTAGCTCTAGCATTAGGACGTAGCTTCTGTAGGTTAAAGACAATGTAATCTTTCTAAACTAAGGGGTTAGCATAAATAACACAAAGTTCTGTTGCTTCTTAGTTATTAATGTCTAGGTAAGGTCCTTTGTTGTAAAAGAAGGTTAAATTAATAAAGGCGCAAATATCCTTGCATAACAGCTTTACTATTGCTTAATTTACTAGAAATATATATTGTTCTCTACTTTAGTTCTTAGAGTTAATTTAATGTACTGCTGCAGCGTTCAAGATATAAGTAGTATTTTTACAATTTATACGCCTTAGCACAAAGGCTATATTTGTTAATCCTTAGTAGTTACGTAGCGTAGAAGGCATGTAGATACTAACATATTCTTAAACATATTATAGAGCTAGCTTCTTTACTACTAAGATAGCATTGCTTAGTTCTTTAGCCCTCCTGTCCCGCGACAAGGATGCTGTACTAATTATAGAATAGTGTTTTCAGAAACTTTTAATACTATTGTATTTGTTTATAAGTCCTAGGAGCTAAGCACAAAGGTTACTTACTCTTAGGACAACTTTAATAATTAAGTTAAATTAGTAGAAGGCGTTGTAAAACCAACATTTTACAATAATGCGCTGATGCCTTAGAGCGTTTAAAAGAATCTCGTCTACTAGGGTTTAGATGCTAGTAACTCTAATACTGTTACTAAGTTTTCTAAGCTCTAGTACCTTATCTTAATACTAGACGACTTTAAAGGTGTAGTTTGTAATATAGTCTTCCTTTCTAGTGCTAACCTCTAGGTCCCTAAATACTTTTAATAGTTCTAGTGTCTAAGGTAGTTACTACTGTAGCTTCTCGCCTTAAGCCTTGTCTAACAGAGGCTAAGACATTATTTCAATAAGTTAGTTAGTAGTGTATATAGTGCCGCGGCAGCTAATATAAGTTGTGTATTGTCCTTAGCCTTTGTTAAATTAGAAGAAAGAAGATAATACCTTAACTGTTGTTTTTGCAGGTAAATACCATAATAAAAGGTAGTAGGATTAGTATAAAAAAAGAGTTAAATAGTTAGCAGAGTTAGAGCTCTTCTTTATGCGTGGTAGTAGTATCCTGCCAGCTAGCAGGTAAAATTAAAAGTAAACAGAGTCTTTATCTCGCTAAAATAAGTAAGTTTTGCAATAAAAATAGTTATTGTAATTAGCTATTATATTAAAGATTCGAGAAAATAGGTAAAGTATTAGTTTAGTAGTAAGGTATTATAGGTCTACAGAATCTAGGTGCTTACTACATACTTAGAATCTGTAAGATAGGCGGCTTGTATCTAAATTTCTACATAGGAAATTAGTAAATAAGCAGCTAAAAGTTAAGGTAGGTACTAATAGCATAGCATTTTCCCTTCTTCCTCAAAATATAGGCTATCCTATAGCTTATTAGTTGTCTAGTGTAGTAGTATCTAAGTTTTTACTTAAGCTTTCAAAGTCTTGTCTGTATACACGACGCATCTTTTTTATAAAACGTTTAGTAATAATAACTTAAGGACAAAGCTTATTACTTGTTATAGGGGGTAAACGTATTTGCAGTTCTGTAGGTAGCATAGGTAAGTCTAGCGAGACAGGAATATAGACCGTAGAGATAGTTTGTTCTTAATAATTAGTATCTTATAACTTTATGTTTCTTTAACCTTCTTTAATAATATCCTGTATTAGTCTTTGCTAAAACGGCTTTAAGCGCTATCTATGTGTCGTGTGCGGGAAGCGTGTACTATCAAGGTCCTTAAGACAGTAAGCTCCTCTGTTAGGCTTAGCGTTATAAATATAGTATAGACCTAACTACCTTGTATCTAGTTTACAATCTCGCGACAGATTAATATCTTAAACGGAGTTTTAGAGAAGAACTAGGTCTCCTAGCTTTACGTCCTTATGTTGTCTCTTCTAAGTGTCGTCCTAGTATTTCTTTTTAGCAGCTTTTATATAATTAGTGCAAGCAACAGCATTCTTTGTAAACTGATTTCTAAAATTTAGCTATATTGCTTAAATAGCAAGTAGTTGTGCCTAGTCCTTTACTTCCCTAAATAGAAGCGTTTGCTATATAGGTAGTGTAAGCTTAATAGGAAGAACTAGGTTTGGCTTTGTAACTAGCTAGTATAGTGAGTAGCCTGTTTGCTTCTATATAGAGATCCAGTCTGCAAGAAGGTCAATAGGCAAGTTTCTAACCTAAGGCCCTAGTAGCTTTGTGATGGCGTTTACAATTAGTTTGTTCCCTCTTTTAATATTTTTTATAGCTTACAATGGCTTCGGCCTTTTGAGACAACTTTTTAATGTGACCACACATTTTGTAGACACCATTTTGGTAAAAAAGATTTATTGCTAACAACAGGTATCCGGGCTCATGCCCCCTTGTTCGGCATTACCGGCACGCAATTGGTGTGTCGCTCCAGCATGTTCGGACGGAAACGAAGATGCGCGATATCCCTCCAACTAACCCTCTTGACCGATGACCATTTACTGATGACCATTTACCGCTGACCGCAACTTGCGCCTATACTCGGATGTGAACATACGACAACAGCGTTACCATCCAAGCACGGCTCTCCCATCTCCAGAGGCGACTCACAAAATCCTCCTGCTCGTTGGTTTGTCCTAGCTGCTCAATAGCTGTTTTAACACGCTCTTGCTCCTCGTAGAGCCACTGCAAGGTCTCTCTACTAAGGTTGCATTCGCGCAGGAGGAGATTTGTAAGATAACACACTGTTACCGCACCTAGACTATTAACATGCGCAACGTATTTAATAGACTCGCCGCTAAATAAGCTTTTCACAACCTCTATTGTGACCTTGACATCTATAATACTAGACGCATTAATGAGGTGTTAATAAATGACAGAATTTGACCTCTGCGTCCACCTAATTACTATAGGAGCTACCGCCGACAGCTCCTCTTTAACTAACTAGGGAGGCCGCTTAACAAAGGTGAACGCGGGCTTTGTGATCTACTACTATAGCTTCTTGTATAGTGACCTAGTAAGGTCTAACTTCACTTAATGTGAGCCATCGGTCTTCGTGTTAAACGGGGAGAAGAATAGTCTAAGCATTGTATCGTTCGTATGCGGTACCGTGTGGTGTGGGAAATCCTAAAGGTGAGAAGCCGCAGGCAGGGAGTATTGCAGGCTCCCGCTGCGGTAACGTACGTGTCCTTACCCTCCTCTACCTCCACCTCCTCCACCTCCATCGCAATCTTGTTGCCAGCTATAGGCTGGCAATCGCCGTTGAACACGTTTTAATTGGTGTCGTTTTTTGGTACCTTCAGCAAATTTTTTGACCCTAATTTCGCTCGGTGGTCTAAGCTTTTCTGCTCCAAGCGCTTAGCGCGTGGACCTCATCCACTCACCGTTCAAATTTCGTCAACTACACATAATCTTTTTTTGGCTTTTGCGACTGATTAGTAGAGGGCAGCTGCTTTTCACTTTTTTAGAAAACCCATTTTGACTACAACAACAACCACCACCTTCGATACCCTAAAAATAAATAGCTTACAAATTGTGTTTTAATAATTAGACTTAGTTAAACTTGTACGTTTCTAATAAATGTAAGACTACTTTAGAAAAATTAGTTCTTTAATTAACTATAAGTTTGCGTGTTGTGCTCTATTAACATACAATGTCATTATCTATAAACTTAGCAATTGTCTTAGACTAGTTGTTTAAGAGTGCTTTAGCTTCTAGCTAACTGCTAAGGTAGTCCCTTGTAATTACTAAAAACTTCTTCCTAAAATAATAAGGCATATATACTACATTAATTGCAACAGTCGCCTAAATAGCAGAACTGTAGGTGTTAGTAAGCATGCTAACCTTCCTCTTAGAAGATTGTAGTTAACAGTTTTAGGCAGGTTGCTAGTCTTCTCTGTACATGCTTATAAATTCCTTTCCACTAGTATCACTGCCCAAGTATAAAGTACACCACGTTAACTCCTCTATATTTAATCTAGGTGTGAACATTCCATACTGCAGCTGTTCTTACGTTAGTATTATCTAGAACTCGTTAGATTACAATACTTTTAAATATCTTTCTAAAGAGTATTCTGTCTTGCACAAAGTAGTGGAGTGCTTGTTTTTTTATACTTGTAGTTTTTGTAGTTCTAACTTTTTAAGAATTTTAAAGTTAACTAGAAGCTAACTATATTACGCTAATTCCTTGCAGAACTCTTAACAGAGTTTCCTCGCTTGTCTTGCTAATACAGGTGCATTTAAATTTCTAATTATATAATTAATAAACACCTCTAAGTCTTCCTTAAGTTTAAGAGGTAGCTTCTAGTTGTTAGCTTTTAGATACCTCAAAAGTGCATCCGCGACTAGATTCTTCTTTCACAGTATATACTTAATGTTCAAGTCCTATAGAAAGACTGTTAATATCTATCTATTTATAACAGATCCTAAATTACTAGTAAATAAACAATTTAGCTAAGCAATAAGGGTTGCAGCGTTAGTTTTACAATAAAGTAAATACTATAAAGGTAGTTGCAAAACTTCTCGAGAGCTTATAGCACAGCCTTGCTTTCTAACTTAGTAAAGTGCTATTGCCTTTCCAGTGCTAACTATGGCGTGCTTTTAAACTGTACTAAGTATTATTTGTTGTTATTCTTAAGCTATTTAATACATGCTCCTGCACTATTTTAGCTTCCATCTGTTATTAGGAATATCTTGTAATCCTTATTGTTAGTGTAGTCTAGGTTAGAAAGTGCAGGCGCATTATATATAGCCTATTTTAGCGTATATATTGCTGTGTCTTGTGCATCTCCTTACTTAAAAGAAGTATTATCTTGTAGGAGTGTAAACAGAGGTTTGGCAATCTTAGTAATGTTCTTTACTTATATACAGTAGTAGACGCATATGCCTATAAATAATTGTACTTCTCTCTTATTCTTGCATGGTGGCTAGTTTATAACCTTCTGAACTTTCTTTTAGTTAGGATAACAGCCTTAAGAGCTAACTTTATAGCCTACGACCTTAAGTCTTTCTATAAGAAAATAACTCTTCTTTCCTAACACAGGGCCTTTAGCTCTTTGAATATTAGCTAGAAATTTATCTAATTGCATAATATGTTGAAGAACATAGCGATAAACCTCTAGCATTAATTCTTCTCCTTTATAGTTAGTCTTAGGTCCTCCACATGTGATGTCGTTAATAAAGGGCATAGTTTTAGGCTAGTAGTCTCTTAGAATCTTTATTGTTACTTCTTAGAATGCTACTAAGAAGTTAGTAGCACCTATTACTATTGTGCATAATTGTATAAGTCCTACTAGTGTTTAGAACGCTGTCATGTCTCTGCTTTCTAGATGTAGTATAATTTATTTATATCTTAAGAATAGGTCTATAAGTAAGATAATCTTGTATCCTGCAAACCTTTTTTAAAACTTATTAGCTGTTAGTAGTAGGTTTCCATCTTGCATAGTAACTGCATTTATCTTTTACGCATTGCTAATCTATTAAATGCCTTTGTTCTTCTTTAGTACTAGGCGCTATAGATTGCATTATTAACTATTACACCTTTCCTATGTTCCTTAATTCAGGCAGACATTAACTATATCTACTACTTATGATTCCAAGGCTTTTAGGACAGTAAAACCTTACGCTTGCTCAACTTTGTGTAGTATTGATTATATACTGTATAGTAGGCATATATTAGAATAAATCCTCCCTAATTCTTAAAATTGCTATAAGAGCGCTCTATCTCTGTTAATTAGCATATGTATAAATATCTCCTTTTCTAATAGCTAGAAGTAGTCTCTAACATATAGCTTGTTAATTTCTTCTTTAGTAAGCCTTGTCCCTTAAGAGATAGCAGTATATCTAAGTTCAAACAAATCGTTATAAAGTCCTGTATTAGCATTACAAATGCTTCGTTAGAGGAGCTGTCGTTCTTTTGCCTTTTCTTTCTTGTCTTCTTGTCTAAACTCTATCAATATCTCCTGCTAAGGAATATTAACAAGTTAAACTTTCTTGTCTACTATCTTGTACATAGTGTAGAGATTATAGTGTTGTTAGGTAAATTCAAGCAGTCTCTCTTGCAACAGTTGACAATTAAGCTTATATATAATTAGAAGTTCACAAAGTTTATAGTTTCTTGTAAAGTTCCTAGACTATCTATGTATGTAAGCAAATACTTAGTTTATTTAAATTATCTAGTCGCCCCTATTGTCGTCTGTATATAGCATGTTAAAGTTGCCAAATCTAGCTGTTAGATCTAACTATCCTGCTTTCTGTATATATTTTACTGCAGCTGTATATAATTTGTTATCTGTTGTATTAGTAATCGCGTGTACTTATACATTACCTGCTGTTTTTCTGTTAGAATTAATGTTAGAGGTTTTATTCCTAATTGTCTGCGCAGGGTAACTTAGAGATAGATTAGATGCAACAAATACTGCGTCCCTAGTGCTGTCCTTAAAGAGGACTTAGTATGTTAAACGCGGTCCTAACAAACAGATTATATATGCTATTAGCTAAAGTAACACTAGGAGATAGCTGTCCTAGTCTGTGTTCTATTATTCTATACGGTATCTTTAATGCTTATACAACACTAAGTCTTAAAATATTTATTTATACTCTAGTATTAATTAGGCACTTTAAGGAGCTGCCGTTTACAATAACTTAGCATTCTAGCAGGTCTGTTTAAGCAAAGACTTGCCTATTCCTTCGCTAGACCTCTTAGACCTCCTGTAAGGGTGCGTTGGGTTGACCAAAGATGCAAGGTAAACAGTGAAATGAATTAGATGAAGAACTATAGAGAGGCTACGTAAAAGGTTTTTATATCCAACCCGGATAGTTAGGACTAACCAAAGTTAGGACAAACTAAGGTGATCGGAGGTTTGCCGGGTCGGCGTAACTAGTGCGGCCAATAGTCAGCTGCTAGTGCTGAGGTAAGAAAAGCCAACGAAGGCCACAGACCGAGTACTAGGGAACATCAAGGCTTCAGCCCTTTACATCCATTAATAAAACTCTACTAATTATACTGCTTATTAACAGCGTATATCGCAATGCGATAAAGTTGTATTAATTAACTACGTAAATTTGTTACGAGTTGTATAGAAAGGGGGACTTCTAGATAGAAGAGTTAGACAATATACCTGCTAAGGGGGTCTAAGGAGTCTAGCAAAGGAATAGGCAAGTCTTTGCTTAAATAGACCTACTAGAATGCTAAGTTATCATAAATAGGAACTTCTTGGAGTGCTTAATCAACACTAGAGCATAAATGAATATCTTAAGACTTTGTGCTATATAAGCATAAAGATACTGTATAAAATAATAAAACATAGACTAAGATAGCTATCTCCTAGTGTTACTTTAGCTAAAAGTACACATAATCCTTTTGTTATAACTGCGTTTAATATACAGAGGGGTGACATCGAAAAAGAGATTTTTGAAAAGTGATCTTTTTCAAAGCTCTATATATAATTTACTAGAGGAGCTAAGACTATACCATTTAGCGTTTTGGAAAGTCAAGAACTTCCTTTTTAAGTTAGGCTATTAGTGAGCCTGCTTACAAAGCATAATAGAGGAGATAAAGAGCAGTAAAAACTGGTGAAACATAATGTTTAGATAAATCCAGCTACAACTTTTTGATGAGCGTGTCAAAATCGCTAAAATCGAGATATGTAATACTAGATTATATAAGCAGTACGTAAGCAAAGTCTTGGCCTAAGCTTATAGTATAATAAGTTTAGAAATGAAGATATAAAAGAAGGTACGCTAAAAAAGTACGCTAATACTACGCCAGCTTTTTTTAGCATTAGTCTATATAATAATCTTTTTCAAACCTGATATTTTCTCTTTTTTATTCTCTCTTTATGTCGGTCGAACTTTCTAGATTCTAAAACCAAGTCTATACTTTATCTTTACAACAAAATCGACTAGTACTATTAGTACTATACTAGAAATATCCTACAAACCTATTTATAATACTTTACAACGTATTAAAAAGAAAAAAAAATAGTTTTTCACTACTTTCTACGCCTAAACAGCGCCTGTCTACAGAAGTCTCTAAAAGAGCTACGCGAGTAGTTATGAACTTTGAAGAAGTTATCTTTTCTAACAAGTCTTCTATTCAGCGTCGACACAGCGATAGGCAAGAATACGTCCGAAAAAGGAAAAATAAACGAGTTGGCAAGGAACAGGTGTCTACTACAGATACAAGTAAATTCAAAAATATCCTAATTAACCTGGAAATTTCTCAAGAAAATTTAATATTTTTCGAGTATTTTAAACTCTTTTTAGCTAGGCTGCTGACTAAGATATAGCTCGCGATATTTCTATCTCTGTTTGGGGAGCCATTTGGCTAGGTGGTAGATCTAAGTTACACATGACTAGAAAACCAAAAGATACTGGGACCTTTTCAAATACACGATATTTGAAAGAGGTTTTAGATCCTATTGTTAAACCTCTTTTGAAAAGAGGTAGGTAAAACATCTTTTATTTTTTACTTTAAAAGGCTATAGCTTTGTTATTACTCCATTTTTTCAATATCCTTTTATAATTGAAAAGTAAATAGCTAACTCTGTCTAGGCTGAAAATTTCAGCTGGATGACGCCAAGATCTATAAAACGCCACAATTTATCGCCTGGTTTTCTAGAAATGGGACTCCCCTTTCTCGAGCATCCTGCCTATAGCTCGATTCAAATCCTATAGAAAACGTTTGGAGTTTATTTAAAAACGCGCTAGGAAAAAGGCCTCTTGCCTCTTTAGGCAAAGGTGAAAGCGTTAAAGCAGTAGAACTGTTTGAAAAGGCAGTTTTGGAAGAGTTGGACCTTATACCACAACAGGCGATTGATAATTGTATTCATTCTTTACCTAGGCGTTATTTAGCTGTTAAAGCTGCTGAAGGTTAGTATACTAAGTACTAGTTACTAGCTTTAGCTACTTTATGTAAAGAACTGAAGCCTTGATGTTCCCTAGTACTCGGCATGTGGCCTTCGTTGGCTTTTCTTACCTCAGCACTAGCAGCTGACCCGGCAAACCTCCGATAACCTCGGTTAGTCCTAACCATCCGGGTTGGATATAAAAACTTTTACGTAGTCCCTCTATAGTTCTTTATCTAATTCATTCACTGTTTACCTTGCATCTTTGGTCAACCCAACGCACCCTTACACTTTATTATAAAAAGATCTTGAAAAACAACTTTCTCATCTAACTTTTCTAGTAATGATTAGAATAATACTTAATAAGGATACATTATACTTCTTATACTACTATATAACACGCACTACCTTTAGCTAAAAAAGTACTGTAAATAAAAAGTTGTAGCTAGATTTATCAAGCCTTTTTTTAATAGTTGTTTTCACTGCTTTTTATTCCCTCTATTATGCTTTCTATGCAGGCTCACTAATAGCATAACTTAAAAAGGAAGTTTTTGGCTTTGAAAACCTTCAAGAACTATAGTCATAGCATCTTTAGTCAATTATACATAGAGCTTTCAAAAGTATAACTTTTCAAAAGTCTCTTTTTCGAAGTCACCCTACTGTACTTATACACATAGAGACGGTTACTATTAGAATCACATTTAGGATTATTGCTAACGTTACTAGATCTATAACTCTAGAGGGACCTTAGTGTGTATACGCAAGGATAGCGATATAGTACAATGCTTTTAGATAAATTACATGCTAGGTTATTTCTAGGGATAGCACTAAAAGCGCAGTCTTTGTTGTATCTAATTTATCTCTTAATTACTCTACGCAGACGATTACGAATAAAGCCTCTAACAAAGATTTAATTAGAGAAACAGCAGGTAATGTATAGGTATATGTAATTACAAACGAAATAAATAATAGATTTTAAGCAGCTGTAATAATATCCATATTGGAAGCTGCATTGTTAGATATAATAGTTAAATTTGGCAATTTTAACATGCTGTATACGAACAGCAATAAGGGGAACTAAATAGCCTAGATAAACTAAGTGTTTACTTACGCAGTTAGATAGTCTAAAGACCCTACGAGAAACTATGAACTTAGTATATGTTTAATTATGTGTAATCTTAATTATTTAATGTTGCAAGAGAGACTGTTTGACTCTACCTCACAACGTAATTATTTCTATAAAATGTATAAGAGATTAGACAAGAAATTCTAACTTCTTAATATCCCTTAACAGGTGATACTAATAGAATTTGGACGAGATGACTAGAGAAAAAAAAGGCGAAGGAACGACAACTTCTCTATTAAAGCATTTGTAATTTTAATACAAGACTGTACAACTACACATTTAAACTAAATAATGCTGCTTTCTCTTAAGAAACAAGGCTTACTAGGGAACAAATCAACAAGCTACATTTAGGAGACTACCTTTAGCCATTAAAAAAGGGGATATATATATTTATGCTCCTTAGAAGAGAGGGAGCGCTCTAAAAGCAATTTAAGAAATGAGGAAAGATTTATCCTAAATTATGCCTACTATACAAGATACAAATAATACTACACAAAGCTTAGTAAGTGCGAGGTTTTGCTGTCCTAAAAGCTTTAGAATTGTAAGTAGTAAGTATGGTTAATATCTGCCTAAATTAAGGAACATAAGAAATGTGTCATATTCAATATTGCAATCTATAGCACCTAGTACTAAAGAAAGACAAACGTGTTCGATAGATAAGCAATGCGTAAAGAATTGCAGTTACTATAAAAGATTCAAACCTACTGCTAACAGCTAATAAGTTTTTATCAAGGTTTTCAGGATGCAAGATTATCTTACTTATAGACTTGTTCTTAGGATATAACTAAATTACGCTACATCTAGAAAGCAGAGACATAACAGCTTTCTAGACGCTTGTAAGACTTATATAGTTATGCACAATAGTTATAAGTGCTACTAACTCTATAGCAGTATCTTGATGAGTAATAATAAGGATTCTAAGAGACTACTAGCCTAATACTATGCCCTTAATTGACGACATCACATATAGAGGATCCTCGACTAACTATAGTAGAGAAAAATTAATGCTAAGGGTTCAAAGCTATATTCTCGAACATATTATGTAATTAGATAAAGTGCTAGTAGATGTTAAACAAGCTAGCAGCACTATATTAGGAAAGAAGTGTTCTTTTTTTATAGAAAGACTCAAGGTTGTAGGCTATAAAGTTAGCCCTTAAGGTTTTTATTCTAACTAGAAGAAAGTTAAGAAGATTATAAACTAGCTACTATGCAAGAACAAGAGAGAAGTGTAATCATTTGTAGGTATATGCGTTTACTACTATATATAAGTAAAGGACTTTACTAAAATTGCTAAGCCGCTATTTACACTCCTACAAGACGATACCTCTTTTAAGTAGAGAGATATATAGGACATAGCAATGTCCACACTAAAACAGGTTATATATAATGCACCTGCACTTGCAAACCTAGACTACACTAACACTAGGGATTGTAAGATATTCCTAATAACTAATATAAGCTAAAATAAATGTTGCAGTGCAGTGTATCGTATGCGAATCGTTCGTATGCGGTGCTGTTCGAAAGGTGAGAAGCAGTAGGTGAGAAGCAGCGGTGTCCTTTCCCTCCTCCATCGCATCATGTTGCAATCCTATTGCAATCCTACTGTAATCCTATTGCCAGCCATAGGCTGGCAATCGCCGTTGGACACTTTTCAACTAGTGTCGTTTTTTGGTACCTTGGCAAATTTTTTTGACCCTGATTATCGCTCGGTGCTCTAAGCTTTCCTCCCAGAACTTATCCACCCACCGTGCGAATCTCGTTAACTACACATAATCTTTTCTTTGACTCCTGCGACTAATTGTTAGAGGGTAGCCGCTTTTCAATTTTTCAGAAAACCTATTTTGACTACAACGACAACCATCACCTTTGAAATCTTAAAGATATATAAGCTAAAATAGTGCAGAAGCATATATAAAACAACTTAAGAAATATAATAAGCAACATCTAGTATAGCTCAAAAGCCCACTATAGTTAGCACAAGAAAGACAATAGCACTTTACTAATTAAGAATATAAGGCTGTGCTATAAGCTCTATAAGAGTTTTGTACTTATCTCTATAGTGTTTACTTTACTATTAAAACTAAAGCTGCAACTCTTATTGCTTGACTAAATTATTTATCTACTAAAAATCTAGGATCCGTAATAAATAGGTAAATATAAATAATCCTTTTATAAGACTTTAAAATTAAGCATATACTAGAGAAGAAGAATGCAGTCGTGGATGCACTTTTAAAGTATCTAAAAGCTAACAACTAGGAGCTACCTCTAAAACCTAAGAAAGACTTAGAAGAGTTTATTAATTATCTAATTACAAATGTAAATGCACCTGTATTGGTAGAACAAGTAAGGATACTCTATTAAGAGTTCTTAAAGTAATTAGAATAATATGCTTAATCTTTAGTTAACCTTAGGACTCCTAAGGGTATAGAACTACAAGAGCTTTAAATATAGAAAAAATAAGCACTTAACTTCTTTGTGTAAGATAGAATACTTTTTAAAAAAGACATCTAAGATATTGCAATCTAACAAGTTGTAAATAATACTAACTTAAGAACAGCTGTAGTATAGAATGTACACACCTAGATTAGTATAAAGGAGTTAACGCAGTGTACCCTATACTTATGCAGTAATACTAGTAGAGAGGAATGTATAAGTGCGTGCGGAAAAGACTAGTAATCTATTTAGACTGTTAACTGCGATCCTCTAAGAAGAAGGTTAATATACTTACTAACACTTACAGTTTTGCTATTTAAGAGACTGTTGCTTTTAATGTAGTATACGGAACTTTGTGTTTTCAGAAGAAGTTCTTAGTAATCACAAGAGACTACCTTAGTAGTTAGCTAGAAGCTAAAGCACTCTTCAACAACTGGTCTAAGACAATTGCTAAGTTTATATATAAGGACATTATATGTTAATAGAGCACAGCACGCAAACTTATAGTTAATAGAAGACTTAATTTTGCTAAGGTAGTCTTACATCTTTCAAAGACGTATAAAATCAATTAAGTCTAGTTGTTAAAACACAACTCTTAAGCTATAAGTAGAGTTAAAGAAGAGTATAAACTAATTGTAACGCTCTTACAAAGCTACTAGGACTTCAAGTTAAAAGCTTACCTATAGTTCTTTTTATAGACAAGATTTCTATAAAGGAACAAATAGGCTACTTGCTATACTAGCTAGTTATAGGGCAAGACCTAGTACTTCTTATTAAGCTCGCACTACCTACATAGCAAACGCTTCTGTTTGAAAAAGTAAAGGACTGTGCGCAATTACTTGCTATTAAGCAATGTAATTAAATATTAGAAATTAGTTTATAAAAGATGTAGTTGCTCGCACTAATTATATTAGAGTTGCTAGAAAGGAATACTAGAACAACACTGAGAAGATACAACATAAGACTATAAAGCTAGAAGACCTAGTTCTTCTCTAGAACTTTGTTGATGAAATTAATATGTCGCGAGATTATGAACTAGATAAAAGGTAGTTAGATCTATACTTTATCTATAACGCTAAGCCTAATAGAGGGACCTACTGTCTTAAAGATCTTAATAGTACACGCTTTCTACACACAACACCTAGATAGCAATTAAAGCTATTTTGTTAAGAACTTGCACAGCATATTATTAAGGAAGATTAAGAAAATATAAAGTAATAAGATTATAATTATTAGATACAAATTAGCCCTACAGTCTATATCCCTATCTTGCTAGACTACCCTAAGTGTAAGAGGCGGGCCTACCAGGCCTTGCATGCAACTACACACGCCGACCACTTAGCCAAAAGGCTGGCACAAGACAATAGAGCGTCTGATTGTCTTGCGTAGTTGATACTTATAGTCTGCCGCCACGCGGCCCGCGGCTCGTAAAGTGAGGTATACAACCGAGGTACAACCGAGGATCCACTCTGGGCTTCAGCCCATCACAGTAGATAAGGAAAGCTTAGACTACTAAGCAATAATTAGGGTAAAAAAATTTGCTAAAGTACTAGAAAACGACACCAGTTAAAACGTGTCTAACAGCAATTGCCAGCCTATAGCTAACAACAGGATTACAGTAGGATTGCAATAAGATTGCAACATAATGCAATAGAGGAGGGAAAGAACATATACGTACTGCAGCAGGAGCCTGCAATACTTTATAAAGCTAAAGCTGCTACTTCTTACTTACTACTTCTTACTTTTTAAACAGCACTGCATACAAACAACTTGCATACAATACACTACACTGCAATATAGCATGCAACTTCTGCAACAAGTATTTTATTAACCTTAACTTTTATTTAAAGACAGGAAGCTTTCTTATTGTACACCTAGCCTCTAAACTAGTCTAGCTTAAGCTAATTATGCAGATACCTAAGTTTGTTAAGCATTCATAAGCTTAGCCTCTTTAAGACTTTACAATTATATCCTTTATAAATAACGTTAAAATCCTCAATATCTTTATATACAAAAAGAATGTTAAGCTTTAACTTAGCTAGTTGTAGAAGGAATACATAATTTACAAGGTGTTTGCTAATACTAGCAAAGTACTTAAAATGCTTTGCTTTAGTATCTTTCTCTTCTTGTTAATCGTGCATAGGCTAAGTAAAGAAATTATTAACTAGTTAGGCTAGCTGTTGCATAACGTTGAAATAGCAATAAAAAAGAAAAAAGCAGGAAAGAAAGAGTAAGCGTTCTATTGTTGTATGTATAAGTTAGAAAGCAAGGCAATAATAGTGCTGCTTCTTTAATTCGTCTAAGAGTATCTAGAAGTAAAGCCTTAATATAAGTAGGCAGCATAGGCAGAATAAAAGCAGAATAGGGCGTGTTAAGTTAAGAGGCGATTTGCGTCTTTGTCTTGCTTTTCTTTGTTTCTGTCCGAACATGCTGGAGCGACACACTAATTGCGTGCTAGTAATGCTTAATAAGGGGGCATAAGCCCGGATACCTGTTGTTAGCAATAAAAAAAAATTTATACTAAAAAGATGTCTACAAAATGTGTAGTCACATCAAAAGGTTGTCTCAAAAGGCCGAAGCCATTAGATACTACTACACCTAATACTTGATAGGTTTTAAGACGGCCTATATTCTTATAAAGGGAGGGGATACTACGCTATTGGTACCTACTACTACCCTTAGCTGCTTATTTACTAACTTCCTATATATAACTTAGGTATAAACTACCTATTCTACAGATTCTAGGTGTGCAGTAAGTACTTAGATTCTGTAGACCTATAATATCCTACAACTATACTAATACTATACCTGATTTCGCGCATCCTTAATATAATAGCTAATTACAACAACTATTTCTGTTGCAAAACCAGCTTGTTTTGGCGTGATGTAGACTCTGTTTACTTTTACTTTTACCTGCCCGCTGGTAGGATACTGCTACTACGCATAAAGTAGAACTATAACTCTGCTAACTATTTAAATCTTCTTCTACTTTAATCTTACTACCTTTTATTAGGGTAATTACCTTTAGAGACAACTATTAAGGCAATATCTTTTCTATCCTAATCTAATAGAGGCTAAGGACAATACGCAATTTATATTAGCCGCCGCAGCACTATATATACTACTAACTAACCTGTTTAAGCAATGTCTTAGCCTCTATTAGATAAGGCTTAAGGCAAGCAGCTATAGTAGCAACTACTTTAGATGCTAGGACTATTGCGTGTTATTAGTGAGCTAACAGTTAAGAATTTAAAAAAGAAAGACTACGTCATAGACTATACTAGCCGCATTATCTAATAGTAAGATTGAGTGTTGCAGCTTGCTGTCCTTAGCAAAAACATTAGACTTATTAATATCTAGACGTTAGTAGATAAGATCCTTTGAAGCGCTCTTGGCAGCAATATGTTATCATAAACTATTAGTTTAATAATGCTTCCTACTAATTTAATATAATCCTTAAGGTTGCCCAAGAATAGGCCACCTTTATGCTTGATTTCTAAGACTTATAGATAAGTATAGTAGTATTAAAGGTTTCTAAGAACACTATTTTATCATTGCAGCAGTATCCTTGTCAAGGGACAAAAGAGCTAGTAAGCTAGCTAACACTATTAAAGTTGTAAATGGTCTAGCAACTAGATTTGTTAAAAAATATGTTAGTATCTTTATGCCTCGCACACTACTTAAATACTGTACAGGTGTTAGAGTGTATAAAGACATACTGCTACGAGGACAGGAGATCACCAGTGGTTAGATCATGCGAGAACAAGGTTGGTAAGACAGTAATCTTATTGTAGGTTGAGTATAAAGACTATAAATAGAAGAAGGCGCCTATTTAATAGTACAGTACTAGTGTCAAATTTAGGAGTAGAGTAGATCCCCCCTTAAATAGTTGCAATCCATAGGGCAGGTTATATACTTTAAGATTAAGTGGTTGCGCACTGACCTTGCAGGCAGTAGGGTATTACCCTGTGCACCAGCATAAACCTCTTCCTTCAAGCTTAGCTCTATCAAGCGACTATCTTGCAACAAGAAGGGAAACAGAAGCAGCAAAAACAAAAGATATAAAACAAAAGAATTATAGTTTAAGCACTACAGTGTACTCTTCCTTTACATCTTTAAGCGCTCACTTTGATAAAGTTCTTAAGTAGTAGTAGCTAACTTACTCAGTCTTAACACAGGTGCAGTAGGAGGGGTAAGAACAAAAGCTTAAGTTTTAAATATCAACTAAAAACGACTATAAAAAGGCTGCCTAGTAGGAGTTGCTAGCACTAAAACGTTATTTAGGATGACTGTGCCTAACCGAGAACAAACACAAGAAAGGCGTTTTGTAGAGAAGAGCATAGTAAGTTCTTCGCTCTTCTAGAAAATTTAGCGCTTATTAGCCTTTAGGCTAAGCTCCTCTTAAAGGCGCTAGAGAGAATTAGCTTAAAAGAAATTAGTATCTTACTTATCCTAGTTCTTTGTTATATAAAGAAGTTTCTGCCTGCAGTTAAAGAAGTTTAATTAATTAAGAAAACCTTATACTAAATCAGCACAAAAAGCGTCCTTCTCTAGCTTCTGCACTATAGGCTATTGCTTAATTGTTTATTGTAGAACATAGTTGCAGTGTTCCTTAATGTAGCTGTTAATCTACTTCTTGTTAGCATTATATCGCATGTTGTTCAACTTCTTGTAAACAAGAGAGTTGTTCTATTTAGCTTGTCTGATAAGGGCCCTCTAGATCTAGGACTTGTATTTAATGTAAACATTAGCAGAAAATAGCTATTAAATTTTTCTAAATTTGTTAGAGTAATTAGAAGAAGTATAAGGAGCAGTAGTAAAGTTATAATAGACCTTGCAAATCTCCTTGTACATTCCTATAGCAGGCACCTCTATTACTTTATTACAGACTATAACAAACTAAGAGAGTATAATGCAGCAATTGCCTGTAGTTAGCTTAGTAAATCTATAAGGCAGAAGAGGCAACAAGACTTGAACTTTTTTTTTTTACAGATTTGTTTTGTCTAGTAAGCGTTAAGAGCTAGTTTCTGCGTATCTTTTAGCTAGTTAGTCTTGTCCTCTTATCTTTTAATAAGATTATTTGACGAATTAATGCCTGCGTCCTTGCGCTAAGTTAAGTATTCTAGTATATAGTTATAGAAGCCTAGTAGTATCTCTATGCAGTTGTTTTAATTTTTATTGTTAAAAAAGATTCTGCCTTAAATTATCTCCGCATTAAGGCCTTCAACTATCACGCGCTTAAGGTTAAGGTTAATGTGCTTAAAGTAAGTTTAATCGCCTTTCTTAGCGTACTTAGTCTAGTAAGAAAAAGAAATTAAAGTGTACTCCTGGCGGAGCATTGCGTAATGCAACTAGTATTCTAGGTTAGTACGTACAGCCTGTTAAATAAGCGAGTGGTACATGTTGCGCAACCATTTAAGGTTCAGTTTCTTGTCTATGCATTGCAGATAAAAGCAATATATTTTAAAAGTTTTAATAATAAATTTTTTAGTCTGGCTGTTCTTAAACAACTACGTGCAGGTATTAGTAATAATGCTTCTCGTACGTTGGAATTCTTCCGCCTGCGGTTAAAATTCTATAATATTGATAATCTTGTCCTAAGTAGGGATTAAGTAGAGGTTGATATTAGTAGCTTAGTAGGTCCTTATCCTGCTTTAATAGGCGATATTTGCTAGTAAAGAGCTTAGAAATAACTAAATCTAATTAAAATTCTTGCTAACGGAACTGTCTTACGTATAGTGAGAGCAGACGCTTGTTAAGTATATTAGAAGGCATAGCTCTTTTTAACAAACTTATAACGCTTGCAGCTGTGCGCTAATAGATAAAGCATACGTGTTTGTACAATAGGTTATTAAAATTAGGTAGTTGTTTAATGTTAACTTCGCGGTACTATTCCTTAATAGCTTTAATGCAGTTAGGATTAGTAATGAGCTTCTTTGTGTAGGCTTGCTTAAGCAGCTTAAGGAATACTAAAGTAGAATTAACGCAACAACATCCTGCCTAGAGGATCTCCTGTTCTTAGTTAAGGGTATCTAGCTTCTTATCTACGTGAGAGGCATTGTTAAGCTTAGTATCTAGTTGCGTAGCTGCTTGTTAGTATGCTAGTGTTGCCTTTAGGGCACGTGAGCTTAGTAGTAACAGTAGAGCAGGAACTTGCTAGTTACAGTAGGGTGACATCGAAAAAGAGACTTTTGAAAAGTTATACTTTTTAAAGCTCTATATATAATCAACTAGAGGTGCTAGGACTATAATTTTAAGTGTTTTGAAAAGCCGAGAACTTCCCTTTTAAGTTAGGCTATTAGTAAGCCTGCTCAGTAAGCTTAAGGGGAAAGTTAAAAAGCAGTAAAAACAGCTTATAAAAAAAGCCTTAATAAATGTAGCTACAACTTTTTATTCACAGTATCTTTTTAGCTAAAAGTTAAAAGTGTTATATAATAGTGTAAGATCTATAATGAATCCGTTTCAAAAATGTTTCTAATTATTACTAGAAAAGTTAGATAAGAGAGTTATTTTTAAGGTTTTTTTATATTGAAGTAGCTAAAGCTAGTAAATAGTACTTAGTATACTAACCTTTCGCAGCTTTAACAGCTAAATAACGCCTAGGTAAAAAATCAATACATTTATCAATCGTTTGTTGTGGTATTAGGTGCCACTCTTCTAAAATCGCCTTTTCAAACAATTCTACTGTTTTAACGCTTTTATCTGTGCCTAAAGAGGCAATAGGCCTTTTTTCTAGCGCGTTCTCAAGTAGACTCTAAACGTTTTCTATAGGATTTAAATACGGGCTATAGGCAGGATGCTCGAAAAGAGGAATCCTATTTCTAGAAAACCAGGCGATAACTTGTGGCGTTTTATGGTTCTTGGCGTTATCCTGCTGAAATTTCTAGCCTGAATAGAATTAGCTACGAGCTTTTAAAATATAAAATAATATTGGAAAAATATGAAAGAATAACAAAGTTATAGCCTTTTAAAGTAAAAAATAAAAGAGTTTGTACTTACCTCTTTTAAAAAGAGGTTTAACAATAAGATTTGAAACTTCTTTTAAATATTAAGTATTTAAAAAGGTTTTAGTATCTTTGAGTGATCTAATTATGTGTAACTTAGATCTACCACCTGGCCAAATAGCTCCTCAAACAGAGATGAAAATATCGCGAGCTATATCTTAGTCAGCAGGCTAGCTATAAATAACTCAAAATACTAGAAGAATACTAGATTTTCTAGTGAAATTCTAAGGTTAATTAAAATATTTTGAAACTCACTTGTATTTGTAGTAAACACCTGTTCCTTGCCAAGTCGCTTATTTCTCCTCTTACGGACGTATTCTTGCCTAGCGCCGTGTCCACGCTGAATAGAAGACTCGTCAGAAAATATAACTTTTTAAAGTTAATATCTTTTCATATATTTACAGTCTTCTTGGCGTATTTCTTGCAATTTAAAGCTCTTTTCTTATTAAAAAGCTGTTTTTTCTTAGCAGTAGAAATAGAGTATTTCTCTGCTTTTGATAAGCATTGTAAGCTTCTAGTAGAAAACGATAAACTATTCTCTTCTAGAATACGCTTATTTTTTTTCTTAGAACTTCTTTCTAGGTCTCTATTAACTATTCGCGTAGCTCTTTTAGAGACCATTGTAGGCAGGCGCTGTTTAGGCGTAGAGAGTGGTAAAAAAAAAATCTTTTAATACGTTGTGAAGTATTATAAATAGATTTGTAAAAAATTTCTAGTATAGTACTAATAGTACTAGTAGATTTTTGTTGTAAAGATAAAGTATAGACTTGTTTTGCAAACTTAGAAAGTTTGACCGACATAGAGAGATAATAAAGAAGAGAAAATGTCAGGTTAAAAAGAGATTATTATATAGACTAACACTAAAAAAAGCTTGCGTAATATTAGCGTACTTTTTTAGCGTACTTATTTTATACTTTTCATTCTAAACTTATAATATTATCAACTTGTGCTAAAACTTTGCTTACGTAATGCTTATATAATCTTGTATTACACGTCTTAATTTTAGCGATTTTGATACGCTCATTAAAAATTTGTCGCTAGATTTATCTAGCCATTTTTTGTCACCTGTTTTTACTGCTTTTTATCTCCACTATTATGCTTACTAAGCAGGCGTACTGATAGCCTAACTTGAAATAGAAGTTCTTGGCTTTTCAAATGTTTAACAATCATAGTCCTAGCACCTCTACTTAAATATATAAAAAGCTTTAAAAGTATAACTTTTTAAAAGTCTCTTTTTCGATGTCACCCCTCTGTACTAGCTTTAGTCTTAACTAGTTCTGCCTAGATGTTAGCAACATTACGGCTTTGTTGTACTACAGTTATTTTATTTTTTAACTTACGTAACTTAATTGCTAAGCATCAGTTAGGTCCTTAGCTAGCTAACATTCCTATAGATTGCCTTAGGTTCTTAGTTATAACTAATAGACTACAACTCCTTAGAGTGCGAGTCTTAGAAGGTATAAGGTTACTATAGCGGTTAATAGCTTAGGCTTTCTTTAAGGTCTTTTTTAGCTTAGCAGTAATTAGAATAAGTATTTTATACATTAAGTAGGTCTTTACACTAAGTAACTTGTATATATTGCCTAAGACATTTGTGTTAAGTAGTGCAGGCCAGTTTTAGGATTTTAAATTTAGCTATAAGCTTAAAAACCTCTTGCTAAAATGTATAGAGAGGATTAGGCCTGTCGTGCTTGTCCTTAGCTTTAGCATTAGGACCTAGCTTTTTCAGGCTAAGCGCAATATTATCTCTCTTAACTAGAGGTTTAGCATAAATAGTACAAAGTTCTTTTACTCTTTATTTATTAATATTAAGATAAGGTTCTTAATTGTAAGAATGGTTTTATTGATACAAGTGTAAATGTCCTTGCATAGCAGTTTTACTATTGCCTAGTAAGCTATCAACATATATTGTTCCTTGCTTTAGTGCTTAGAGTTAATGCAGTGTACTACTGCAGCGTCAAGAAAGTAAGCAGCATCTTTAAAATTTATATGCTTTAGCACAAAAGCTATATTTATTAATTCTTAGTAACTAAGCAGCATACAAGGCATATAGATACTAATACATTTTTAGACAAACTTTAAAGCTGACTTATTTATAGTTAAAATAGCACTGCTTAGTTCTTTAGCCCGCCTGTCTGTCGTTAAATATGCCCCACTAATAATAAGATAGTGTTTTTAAAAAACTTTAACACTACTATATTTGTCTATAAGTCTTAGAAGCTAAGCACAAAGATTGCCTACTCTTAGAACAACCTTAAACATCAAGTTAAATTAATTAAAGGCGTTGTTAAACTAGTAGTTTACAATAATGTGTTATTATTTTAGAGCAATTAAAAAGATATTATTTACTAAAGTCTAAATATTAATAACTTTAATGCTATTACTAAGCTTTGTAAGCTCTAGTACCTTATTTTGCTACTGTACAACCTTAAGAGTGTAGTCTGCACAGTAGTGCTCTCTTTTAGCATTAACTTCAAAGTTGTTAAAGACTCTTAATAGCTTTAGTGTTTAAGGCAGTTATTGTTGTAGTTGTTTACTTTAGGCTTTATCTAACTGCGTTAGTAGCATTGTTTAAATAAATTAGTTAGTTAGTAGTAATGTAGCAGCTAATGTATGTCGCGTATTGTTTCTTGCTGTTGCTAAGTTAAGAGAAATAAGAAATAGTCTTATTTGTTTTCTTAAAAAGTAATTATTCAAATAAAAAGAAGTAGAGTTGGTATAAAAGAAGAGCTAGATAGTTAATAAAGTTGTAGTTCTACTTTATGTGTAGTAGCAGTATCCTACTAGCTGGTAAGTAAGGGTAAAGGTAAACAGGGTCTAGAACGCGCTAAAATAAGTAGGTTTTACAATAGAAATAGTTATTACAATTAGCTGTTGCCTTCATGATGCAAGAGATTAAGTATAGTATTAGTGCAGTAGTAAAGTTTAATAGGTTTAGAGATTCTAGGTGCTTACTGCATACCTAGAATCTGTGGGATAGGCGGCTTCTAACTAAATTTTACATAGGAAATTAGTATATAAGCAGCTAAAGGTAAAGACAGGTACTACTAGCATAGTTTCCCTTCCTTTTCCTAAGAAATTAGGCTATCCTATAGCCTATTAGTTGTTAAGTATAGTAGTATCTAAGTTAAAGTCTAAGCTTCTAAAGTCTTGTCTATATACACAACACTCTTCTTTTGTAAAACGTCTAGTAATAATAACTTAAAGGCTAAAATTATCCTTTATTATAGAGAGTAAATGTTATTGTAGTTCTGTAGATAGCTTAAGTAAGTCTAGCGATATTAGAATATAGACTGTAGGGCTAGTTTGTCCTTAATTATCAAGATCCTATAACTTTATATTTCTTTAATTTTTTTTATAATATCTTGCACAAGTCTTTGCCTAAACAGCTTTAATCAATATCTAGGTGTCGTGTGTAGAGAGCTTGTACTATTAAGGTTCTTAAGTAAGTAGGTTTCTCTGTTAAGTTTAGCTTTATAAATATAGTATAGACCCAACTACTTTGTATCTAGTTTGTAATCATGCAACATATTAATTTTCTAAACAAAGTTTTAGAGAAGAACTAAGTCTTCTAGTTTTATGTCTTTATGTTGTATTTCTTGATTATTTTCTTAGTATTCTTTCTTCGCAGCTCTTATTTAATTAGTACAAGCAACAGTATTCTTTGTAAACAAATTTCTAAAATTTAGCTGCATTACGAAAATAGTAAGTAGTTACACACAGTTTTTTACTTCTTTAAATAAAAGCGTTTGCTATATAAGTAGTGTGAGCTTGATAGAAAGTACTAGGTTCTGCCCTGTAACTAGCTAGTATAGTAAGTAGCCTATCTGAACCTGTATAAAGATTCTGTCTAGAAGTAGAACTGTAAGCAAGTTCTTAAATTAAAGTCTTAGTAGCTTTATTAGAGCGTTTACAATTAGTTTGTGCCTTTTTTTAATTTTTTTTATAGCTTAAGAGTTGTGTTTTAACAACTAGACTTAGTTAATTCAGTATATCTTTAACAGATATAAGACTACTTTAGTAAGATTAAGCTCTCTATTAACTATAAGCTTTCGTGCTGTGCTCTACTAACATATAATGTTCTTATATATAAACTCTACAATTGTTTTAAACAAGTTGTTTAACAGCGCTTTTGCTTTAAGTTAGATCCTAAAGTAGTCTCTTGCAATTACTAAAAACTTCTTCTTAAAATAATAAGGCATGTATACTATATTAATAGCAACAGTCTCCTAAAGATCAAAACTATAGGTGTTAATAAGCATGTTAACCTTGCTCTTAGAAGATTGTAGTTAGCAGTTTAGGCAGGTTGCTAGTCTTTTCTATACATGCTTATACAATCTTTTCTACTTATATTGTTACGCAAGTACAGAGTACACCGCGTTAACTCCTCTGTGTTTAATCTAGGTGTATACATTCTATACTGCAGCTATTTTTAAGTTAGTATTATTTACAACTTGTTAGATCGCAATATGTCTAAATGTCTTTTTAAAGAGTATTCTGTCTTGTACAAAGAGGTTTAGTGCTTGTTTCTTCTATGCTTGTAATTCTTGTGGTTTTATACCCTTAGAAGTCTTAAGATTAACTAACAATTAAGTATATTGTTCTAACTCCTTTAAGAACTCCTAACAGAGTATTTCTGTTTGCCCTGCTAGTACAGGCGCATTTACATTTCTAATTATATAATTAATAAATTTTTCTAAGTCCCTTTTAGGTTCTAAAGGTAGTTTTGAATTGTTAGCTTTTAGATACCTTAACAGTACATCTACAACTATATTCTTCTTTCTTAGTATATGCTTAATGTTAAAGTTCTATAAAAGGCTTTTTGATATTTACCTGTTCATAACAGATCTAGGATTGTTAGTAGATAAATAATTTAGCTAGGCGATAAGGGTTGCAGCGTTAGTTTCTAAAGTAAAGTAAACACTATAAAGGTAGGTACAAAACTTCTTAAGAGCCTATAGCACAGCCTTGCATTTTAACTTAGTAGAGTGCTATTGCCTTATTTGTGCTAACTATAGTGTGCTTTTAAACTGTATAGGGTGTTGTTTGTTGTCTTTCTTAAGTTGTTTAATACATGCTCTTGCGCTATTTTAGCTTAAATGAGTTACCAGAAATATCTTGTAACTATTAGTGCTGGTGTAGTCTAGGTTTACAAGTGCAGGTGTATTACATATAACCTATTTTAGCGTGTACATTGCTGTGTCTTGCGCATTTCCTTTTTTAAAAGGAACATGGTCTTGTAGAAGTGTAAACAGAGGTTTAGCGATTTTAGTAAAGTCCTTTACCTATATATAGTATAATACGCATATGCCTACAAAGAATCAAACTTCTCTCTTATTCTTGCATAGTAGCTAGTTTATAATCTTCTTAACTTTTTTCTCGTTAAGATAACAGCCTTGAGGGTTGACCTTATATCCTACAACTTTAAGTCTTTTTATAAGAAAATAACACTTCTTTCTAGACACAGGGCCCTTAGCTCTTTTAATATTAGCTAGTACTTAGTTTAATTGCATAATATGCTTAAGAACATAGCATTGAACTCTTAGCATGAACTCTTTTCTGCTAGATCCGGTTTCTAGTCCTTTACATGTAATGTTTTAATAAAAGGCATAGTATTAGGCTAATAGTCCTTTAGAATATTTATTTTTACTTATTAGAATGCTGCCACAGAGTTAGTAGCACCTATAGCACTTATACATAATTATATAAGTCCTACTAGTGTTTAAAACGCTGTTATGGCTCTTCTTTCTTGATGTAATGTAATTTGGTTATATCTTAAGAACAAGTCTATAAGTAAGATAACTTTGTATTTTATAAACCTCTTAGAAAACTTATCTGCTGTTAGAGGTGAGTTTGCATTTTGTATAGTAACTGCATTTATCTTTTGTGCATTGCTAATCTATTAAACGCCTTTGTTTTTCTTTAGTACTTGATGCTATAGATTGCAATATTGACTATTACACCTTTCTTATGTTCCTTAATTTAGGCGGACTTTAACTATATCTATTACCTGTAACTTTAAAGCTTTTAGGACAGCAAAACCTTGCACTTGCTAAGCTTTATATAGTATTGTTTTTATCTTGTATAGTAGGCATATATTAAGATAGATCCTTCCTAACCTCTCAAATTGCTATTAAAGTGCCCCTTCTTTGTTAAGAAGCATATGTTTAAATATCTCCTTTTCTAATAGCTAGAGGTAGTCTTTAACATATAGCTTGTTTATTTGTTCTTTAGTAAGCCTTGTCTATTGAAAGAAAGCAGCATACCTTAGTTTAAATAAATAATTGCATAGTCTTGTATTAGAGTTAGATATACTTCTTTAAAGAAGTTATTGTTTCTTTGCTCTTCGCTTCTAGTTCTCATGTCTAAATTTTATAGGTATCTTCTACTAAGAGATATTGACAGGTCGAACTTTCTTATCCACTGTCTTATACATAGCGTAGAGATTATAGCGTTGTTAGGTAGGTTTAAGCATTCTTTCTTGCAACAGTTAACAATTAAGCTTGCATATAATTAAAAATTTCCCAAGTCTATAGTTTCTTATAAGGTCCTTAGAATGTCAATCTGCGTAAGCAAGTACTTAGTTCATTAAACTATCTAGTTGCTCTTATTTTTATCTATATATAATATGTTAAAATTGCTAAATCTAGCTGTTAGATCTAACTATGCAGCTTTTTGTATATATTTTACTGCAGCTGTACATAAATTGTTGTCTACTGTATTAGTAATTATATGTACTTGTACATTACCTACTATACCTCTATTTAAATTATTATTAAAGGCTTTATTCTTGATTGTCTGCGCAGGGTGGCTTAGGCATAGATTAGGCGCAATAAAGACTGCATTTCTAGTACTATATTTGAAAAGGACTTAGCACGTAATTTGTTCAAACGCATTGTACTATATTGCTATCCTTGCACATGCTGTTGGAGTATTGACGTGCGCAACATGTGGATCACCCTGATGATCAGGTGATCCTGGTAAGCTAAACACGTGACGATCGCGCTAGCGCCTATATATACAGGCTAGATTGTCTTATTCCTCTTGAGTAGTTATTGGTCACTTTGTTGTGGCACTTAGTTAATTGATACACTTATTCTACTCCTCCTAATTAAGCAATTGCTCCTTTTCAGCTCTTACAGTCATAAGCCTAGCTGCTTAATTGTAGTTTCAATTCCTACTGCGCAATTAGCAAGCTGACAGGTTGACTGTTTAATTAGCATTTTACTCTTTACTTTTCTACAGCACAGCCAGCAAACTGCTGCTGCTGCTGTACCTCTCTTACTTATTGTTCACACGATTAACCCCCTTCTAATCTAAGCTACCTAGCTACCTACTAACTAACTAATTAATCCGTTGTCACCTTAACAACAACCCACGTCGTGATCCAACATAGCATCTTATTAAAATAGACCTTACTAATACACTGCTTATTGCCTTAGGAGTAATTCTCAAGGCTTAATCAGACTAGCCAACTTAGTTTGCTCTATTAAGGCTTCACTGCTTAGAGAAAGGCATCTATAATTAGATTAATCCTAATCTCCTAGACGTACCCTTAATAGAGTACAACCTTACTAGCTTTTAAGCTTTAGTAAAAACTTAAAGGAGGATCATGTACCTACAAATTAGAATACTTAGTATTTAATTAGGGCGCAGTATAAATTACACCTTAATAAAGCTTGATAGGGACAAATAAGCGTTAAGCAGTAGTTTGCTAAATAGCAGCTACTGTATTAACAAGCAATAATCTACACGCTTTTTAAAGTTGTTAGGCTGTTAGTAGTTACTAATTTTATAAACGCCTTAGGCACTAAGATTGCACTAGACTAGTCGTGCAAGAAGCGCAATAAGTTAGCATAAGCAATAGCACTTAGTAGAGCTTATTGAACTTTTAATAATTTAAAAAAGATCTTTAGTGTTTTGTTGCAAAATTAGTTAATTACATCCTTAAAGAAAAGAGAACACGCCGTATTTTAAGCTAGATCTAAATTGAAGGTAGATTAACAATTTACAAGCCCTAACAAGTTAAATAAAAGTAGTAACTAATTGCACCCTTGCCCTTGTAAGGCTAGTAAAGGGCCTATAAGCAAGCACTTTTAGACACTTCGCAACTGCTATTAACTTTAAACTACAGTCACTACATTAAGCCCTCCTAGCAGTGTACTATTTAAGCTGTAAGACAATAACAAGAAAAGAATTCTTAATTAATAAAATAATAATAAATAGGCAACCTTACGTATCCAAGCTAAAAAAGACGGCTAAAGAACTAGCACTAGCAGATTAGCTACTAATGAGTTAAGTAAATCCTACCCTAGCTTACTAGTTATAGCACTAATTATTCTAAAAGACTTAATTAAGAAAATTAGGCTAGATGTGTTTAATACAGCTTTTACTCTTTATGCCCTGTTCCTCTATTCAATTATAGATAGTGGATTAGCAGTCTACCTAGTTAATACTATAGATTACATAGTACTAGGCACCTTTAGCAAATGCGCTAAGGACAAGACTGTTAAAGCAGGCACTTAAATCATACTAGTTGCTAGTATAAAAAACAGGCTGCTTAAAAACGTCTAGCATAGCAATGCTAGCCCTAGGACAGCTAATCATCTACTTACCAAAGTTAAGGTTGTACTAAGTTTCTATGTTAATAATATATTAGAAGCACGGCTTAAGCAGGCAGGCATTTAGTATTTAAAATATAATTATAACTTAAAATTGAAAACAATTAAGAATAATGTTGTTCTGATTAACTTTAAAGCTGACTTTAATTTCTTGTTTATTAAAATTAAGCAACTTTCTTATTACTTAGCTTAACCACTGCTTGTAAACGCTGTAGCGCGATTAAGGAAACCTCAGCTGCATACTAGTAATAAGAACTTATAGCATTAACAATTAGAACACTTAAAACAACAAGCTATTAAAGCCTTACTCCGCTCAGCGCAGTACGTTAAGATTACTAGCAAGAAGCTATTAGAATGCAATAACTGCGCAACAGCTTATGCCTTGCAAGTAGTCTTGCAGCAACTAAAGAAAAAATTACTGCAACCTTTATATAGAATGTTAGAAAATTTGTTTAATTTCTTAGCTAGTTAGCTGCTTAAGAAAAAGGCGTTAATTATTAAAGAGAACTACTTAGGTAAGCTGTACAATTACAATATCTAGTTAAAAACACTAAGCAATCTTATGCTTATAATTAAAGGCTTCGCTGTAAAAATTAAGAGGAAATATTAGCAGAAGATTGTGAAGACCTATTAAGATAACAATACTGCTAAACTGCCTTAAAGAGGGCAATAAAGATATAAAGAAAAGGCAATAAAGAAAGAAATTGTAATTAAAACGCTAGTGCTATATACTTATAAGCCTCATGGCTCGGCAGAGAGAGCTAGACAAGAGCTAATTACAAAGGCTATTAAAATGCGCACAAGCGCTAATTTACTGGCTAAGCTTTAGCTAGTAATTATAAATGCAGCGGCTTACTAACATAGAATAGGCCCTACTAAGATCTATAGCTACTAGTTCCCTAACTAGGTACCCAAAGAATAGTTTAGTAATATTTCTAATACTATTAACTACTTAAGATTAGACACTAGACTGCTAATCTACGCCTAGACTAAAGCAGAATTTATGCTTATAGCTGTTAAGCTTATCCTTTAAACAAGAAGAAGGCAGCTAAACGCAATAGTTAAAGATTTAAAGTTCATCCCTGCAGCTATATTAGTTATTTAGTTAGTTATTAAGCCTCTAACATATACTATATATAAGTACTAACACTTAATTAGGTTATTACCACCTGTAATGTAACCTTTAATAAATATCAATTTTACAAAGGAGATTGCGAGGAAAAGGTACTATGAAATTTAGCAATTAAGATTGTAGAGAGCTTTTATAATACCAAGCTAGTTAATCTAGAAGAAGACTTGGATCTCTTGCCTGTTTAAAGAAGAGCAGATTAGGATACGCAGCTAACTACTCAAAACCTTAAAAGTAATCTATGTATTATTTTAAGCAATAAAGAAGGCCTGCCTACTAAAGACAAGAGTAGATTAGAAGACGCTAAGCAAATAGAGCACAAAGCTAGTGCACTATTAGAAACTTGCTTATATTAGCAGCAATATGCGAGTCTTGCTACTTTAGAACTAACTACTAAACTAAAGACTTTAGGGAGCGACAACGCGATTAATCGCAGGGTTATTTATAGTTAAACAGCAGTGCGCTTGCTAAAAAAAGCTAACCTGTTAATACTTAAAGGTAGGAAGCCTCTTTTTTCTAAGCTTAACAACTTATTACTAGTTCAGCAGTCTGTGCCTAAAGACTTTAACGCGCTAGCTCGTTGTAATAGAATACCTGCTTAAGTGAGCAGGATAGCAGGTCGTGAATCATCTTAAAACTCAAGATCTGAGGCCTTGAACAGTAGACAGAGTAAGTAATTACAAGCTAAACCTTTACTTACAAAACCTAGTGCTTAGATTGCAAGCAAAAGTTTAAATTAGCTTACAAATTTTTATTTTCTACTGCACAAGCTAGGTAGCAGGCGTAAGCGTAAGGACGCATCTTAAGATTCTAACAATTAATTGAAAAGTAGAAGCACAGGTAGTGATAATGTATTAATTACAGATTATAAGATTCTATTATAAAGCAACTTTTAAAATACCTACCTTCTAGGTTGTAAGCAACCTAAGAAAACTAAGCAAGCTACAAAACTCTCAATTATATAGTTATAGCAGCTTTGCTAACTAAGCATAAGCTAAGTATAAAAAATACTTAACAGTATTGCAACCATCTACCTAAACTGCTAGAATTATAGAAGCAATTGCTTTAGCATCTTATAAGGGCCTTATTAAAAATACCTACAGAAAAGAGATTAATCAGCTAAGTAAGAATATAACTTAAACTAAGATATCAAGAGAAAAAGCAAATGATTAACCAATTTTTATAAAGTAAGGTGAAACCTACAAGTTTAATTAACACTGCTTCTTTTTTAAATCAAGGCGCAGATTGTTGTAAGAAGTAATTTTTAAAAAACAAACTTAATTAACTTGACATACGCTGCTATACTAGCAGCTAAGTTCTTCTAAGCAGCAATAGCTATTGCTGCTAAAAATAATCTAGAGATTAAGCAATATAATGCTGTAAGGGCATTTTTGATATATCAATTACAGCAGATAACTTAGTAATTTGTAAGATGCTTGTCGCAACGTGCATTTGTATCCTCTAGCCGGAGCGCGATCTATCGATCGGTCGGTATTTTGCCTCCGACAGTTATGAGCCCGGTGACGGTTAAACTGCATAAGCAATTTTGATGTGGTTGCTTACCTAGGTGGGTGACCACAAGCGAGAAATAGCAGCAAAAAGATAAGCCTAGAGGATACAACACACACAGACAGCCCGCAGTACAAGGTAGCATCGCTAGCCTTATAGGGTCGGTGCGCCTTTAGAGCGCCAGCGCCAGCGAGCCAGTATCCTAGCCTCCTGCTCAAGAGAGCGCCAAGAGAAGGGCCATGTGCTTGAAGGGCCATGAGCTCTTAGGTAGATTGACTATGCTGCTAGTCAATCTAGGGGGTGTGTCGCAACGTGTATATGTATCCTCTAGCCGGAGCGCGATCTATCGATCGGTCGGTATTTTGTTTCCGACAATGCTAAATAGCTCTAAAAAGCCTGTACACAGCTTAACTACGCACTTTTAAAATTATAAGACTTGCTACAGTTGTAGTATAAAGAGTTCTTAAGATTATTAAAAGAAATTAAACTTATTGCCTTACTAGGGGATCCCTGCCTATTCTTTGATAGAGATAGGAGAATCCTAGTTTTGTTTTATGTAGATAATATCCTACTGCTCTTCACAAAAGATTATAAGCAGAAGGTAATAAATCTTTAGTTAAAGATTATAAATAAGTATAAGATACAGGAACAGGAATTAGTTAAGTAGTTCCTTAGTATCTAAGTAATGAGAGATTGCAAGAAGCAAACAATCACGCTTGTGCATAATATATATATTAACAACATTACAAATAAGTTTAAGCTAAAAAATAGTACCTTTCTTAAAACTCTACTGCTGTTAGAGGAGCTAATCAAGAACACTAGCAAGGCAACTAAGCAAGAGATTAAAGCTTAATAAAAAAAAGTTAAATTAGCGCTATACACAGCTATTATGCTGCAACTAATTATTGCTTACTTAATTTTAAAGCTCTTACACTTCTTTATAAACTCTAGTAATTAGCATATAATTGCTGTTAAACAGGTGATTATATACCTTTATTAGACAAGATAGGACGCGATCTAGTACAAGAACTACAATAGCCTAGACTCAATAATCGCAGGCAACGCTTCCTTTGCAGATATTTAGAAAACTTGTTAGTTATCCTATAAATACATAGCTATTCTATCCAGTGGTCTAATATTCTAGAAGGCAGCTCGGCAGCCTATATTTACTACATTAACTACTAAAGCTAAGCTGCTCGCCCTTAAGCACACTACAAAGGAGGCTATAGCCCTTAAGCGCTTTTTCTACAAGCTGTCTCTTAATCTATGAAACGTCTAGACAGTTTAGTGTAATGACTAACAAACCATTAGGCTTGTAGTTAGGAAGAACAAGCAGATTAGCACTTAATTAAGGCATATAAATATACAGAACATATAGCTGCAGCAAGAATATAGTAAAAGATTATTTTAAGTTAAGTACTTAGAAACAACAATTATGCCGGCTAATAAACTAACTAAGTTGCTTACTTAACAATAGTTTAAGAATTCTAAGCAGTTGCTTAACTTTTAACAAGTTAAGCACTTGATTAAGGACAACAATAATTAACAACTAAAAGAATTTGTATTAAGCAGCAACATCTATATACTAGGCTAAGTCTCTGCTTGGTAGCTCATAAAAATGAGCAGGAGTACGTAAGCTAAATAAGTAGAAAAACTACAGAACAGAAAACTAAGATTACTAGTAAGCATTAGAATCCTTATACTCGCTAGACTCTATTATTAAATTATACTTAGCTTTCTTAGCTTTAGCAAGCTTAAGAGCATCTTAAGCTAACTTAGCCTAAGCAGTAGAAGTCTAAAGGTAAGTAGCATAGCAACGCAAGTCTGACCTATAACTTCTATACATAAAATTGTTAGATAATCGCCTGCGCACCCTAGCATAATAATCGCGCCCATATAAATAGTTATATAGCGATTAGAACAATGTTGCATGCAAGAATAATTGTATAAAGTAAAAGAAGACAGTATTTCTTAAGCATGCTGTTCTTAAACATTTAATTAACGTAGAGGCTGTTATTGTTAAAGCTGCTGTTGCTATTACTTCTGTTGCTGTATCTGTTGTTAATTATATACCGGCTGTTAAGCTAGCTGCCACGCAGGTTAACCTAAAATGTATACAGCATAAGGCTGCGTATTATAAGGCTCTTGTCTATATAAACAACTTTCATTTAAACTTATAGCCTGCTAAGCAAGCCATGTTTAGCGTAAATAATTCTTAGCATTATACCTTAGATTAAAAATGCTTACAGGAGCAGAAGCAGAAACAAGCAGCAAGGACTAAGCAGCAAAACTATAAGACAGCATCTTTTAAGCGCAGCAATTATGAACAGGAGGCTTCTGCGCAGAAAGCTATTTAGTAGACATAATGCTGCTATTAATCTCTTTGCAGCAAGCAATAATATTTTTAAGCAGTTAAGCTTTCAAAGCTTGGTACAGCTTATTGTTATTTTATTCTTAAAAATTAGTTAGCAGCCTAAGCAAGGAGCTTAAAAAACTGAGTACTTACCTCTTTATTTAGATACAAAGCTTTAAATTAATTAGCAAGGTTAATATTGACTGTATAGTAAGTGTGCAATAAGCAACTGCTACAGTGTAAGCTACTCTAACAGCTAGTCTAAACGCAATTAAAGCAACATTTAGTATATAAACTATTTAGCATTTTTTCTATGCAGCACTTCCAAGGCAGAATGCAAAAGTATAACAAGTTAGCAGTAATTTTTTGAAAGCTATTAAGTGCCTTTTTTTAGGTAGAGAGGGGCGTGTTGCGCCTAGTAGACAGCTTAATAAGAGTATGTAGGCTATTGCTGTCGCTATATTGCTAATCTCGCATTGCTGCTTAAGTAGTAAGCTACTAAGACTTTTATATTAGCTGTCACGGTAACTACCGTGGTTCCCTTGACACCGAACGCGCTACAGAATCCGGGTGCTCCGCCAAGCACCCGAATTCTGCTAACCTGCCGACTAGGCTGTGCGCTATGCGCACGGCCTTTACACACAACTTTTTACTGATGCTTTTGCAATTCTGTTTTTTTACGCAATGTCTTGTATCACACTAAATAACGTATGTAGCTACAATTAGCGATTCTTCTAAGGCACTGAACTACTTGCTTGTAGCATGTCGTGATATTACGTTGCGTTATGCACTATGACTACTCTTAAGCAGCTAAACACGTTGCAACTAATTCTAAATTAGCTAAACGCAATTTAGGTAGACTTAGCTGCGTTAAAAGCTAGCAATAAAGCATTACTTGCTAACTTAGCAGAGCAAGAAAATTAACACGCTTAGCAGATCTTAGAGCTCTGCTAAGAGCTAGAGACTATTAAGAATAGGTCTGCTACTGCTACTACCCTGGCTATTACCTGTATCAACACTAAAGGTAACTAAGTTCTCTTAGAAGAGCTTTTTAGGAATAGCTTAAAGCCTGTAATGTTGCCTGCAACAACACTTAAGAGCTTTTTCTAAACTAACTGTCTACTTAATCTACCTTTGTTTAACAGCTAACAAAAGAATCTTTCTGCCTTTATCTGTAAGCTAAAGTACAAGCTAGAAGGCAACGCTGACTAGTACCTAAATAAAGATCCCGCCTGTTATACGCTCACTCTTGACTAGAGAAGGATGCGGTAGCTCTAATCAACCTGCTTATAGATAAGAATATTTATAACGTAGATTAGTTTGTTGCCTTTCTTAAAGCTACCTACGGAGACCCGAACAAAGAGTTAACTGCTCTTAGCTAACTAAGTAGACTACGTTAAGAGAAGCGCAGCTTCACGTCTTACTTTGCTGAGTTCTAACAACTAGCTGCTAATACTAGGATAAATAAAATTGGTCTTATTACTTCCCTCTAAAACTCCCTGTCTTATAAATTGTAGCATGTAATAGTTAGAGAAGCCCTGCTTAACAACTTAAATAACTACGCTAATCTTATAGCTACTTACAATAATAACCTCTGCTTTTTACTAAATTGCCTACGCTGTCTCCCTGTAGCACACCTTGACGCAATAGATATAGATGTGCTAAACTATACTTTTGTTAGTTCTGCTAAACGTTAGAAGAGTGTTAAGAAAGACTGCTGCTTTAATTGTAACTAGAAAGGCTATATATTTAGCAACTGTAGTGTTTCTTTACCTTCCTAGCATATCTGTTTGCACAGCATAAATAACTAGACACGTACCTGCTCTGTAGGATTAGATACCTTAAGATCCTTCTAGTCCTCTAGGTCGCGAGGACGACGCTCTTGCAACTATTCCTAAAAGGGGAAAGCCTTGTCCTAAGAATAAGTTGCTCTTTAGGACTACGCATACACTAAATTTCTGCTGAACTCTAGTCTAAGTTACTAACTAACTTTTAGAAATGCTGTATTCTAATACCTTGTATAGTTGAGCAAGGCAATACTAGGAGTAATTTTAAGGCTTTAGTTAACACCAAAGCTACAAGTATTAAACATATTTATAGGGACCTTGCGCGTAAACTGAATTTTTGTTAAAACCTGCTGCTTTACATTATTTACTCTACTAGATCTACTAGAACTGTACTTAATAGTAGAGAAGTGTCTTACACTGTTACTTTAGAACTGCAACACAACAACTACGTAAAGTATATACGCCTTTACGTAACAAACACTAGTAGCTTTAAGATAATACTTAGCTAACTATAGATAAACAAGTATTAAGTAAACTTAGATTACGCTAATAAGAAGCTGCTGTTTACTGCTTGACAATGCATTAAACAATGTCTTAGAGTTAACTGTGCCTCCTCTCCCGCTCCCTAAGAGTAGTAGGGCAACAACGGCTTTAAGAATACTTACACCTAAACTCTAAAACTTAAACACGTACTACGACAACAACATAATTATTAGCTACTTAAGATAAAGCACTAACTACACAAACTTATACCTAATATCTTCTTCAACTCTAATTCTAACTGTATTCTGTTAACTAATAACTAGGACAAGTTGTTAAAGTTGCTTCCGAAACTTAATATCTACTGCATAGGCGCGGCCCCTTTTATAAGCTTAGCACGCAGAAAAGGCTACAAAATCTGTGCTGTTAGCATTGCTAACAATAACAAGGCACTAGCTGTAAAAAAGCATACTAATTTACTTACAAAAGTTCCTCCTGAGTATTACAACCTAATACATGTTTTCTTATAAAAGGATTCTAACAAGTTGCCTGTACAACAATTATACAACTATAAGATTAAACTAATAAAAGACAAATAGCACAGGTTTAGCTTATTGTACAGTATGTTCTAAGACGAACTAAAGGTACTGCGTAAGTACCTTAAAGAGAACCTGTTAAAGAGGTTTATTTAAGCAAGCTTCTTTTTAGCTGCCTCTCCTGTTATCTTTGTTAAGAAACCTAGAGGCGGGCTTTGCTTCTGCGTTAACTACTGCACTCTAAACGCAGTTACTGTTAAGAACTGTTACTTAATTCTGTTAATCTAAGAAATCTCAAGTTAACTAAGCCAAGCAAAGTACTACTCAAAGCTTAACATTATTACTGCCTTTAATTAGCTCTGCATTGCTAAAGGAGATAAATAGCTAACAGCCTTCTGTACTTAATACAGATTAGTTAAATATCTTGAAATACACTTTAAATTAGCCAACGCGCTTAGTACGCTCTAACACTTTATAAACAACGTGCTACGCCTGTTTTTAGACATATTCTGCACTGCTTACTTTAAAAATATCCTAATTTACAGTGGGATACTTTGTAAATACAAGAAACACATTAAGTCTGTCTTAAACGCTCTTAAAGAAGCCAGGCTCTAGCTAGACGTAGATAAGTGCAAGTTTTACTAAACTAAAGTTTTTTACCTTAGCTATATAGTTAGAATAAACGGAATACAAATAGACTTAAAGAAGGTCTAAGCTATTGTAGATTAGGAATACCTAAGCAATTTTAAGGACGTTAGAGCCTTTCTAGGATTTGCAAACTTCTATCAACAGTTTATAAATAGCTTTTTCTATCTAGCCGCCCTGCTTATAGCACTAACTAAACAGGACACTAAGTTCTTCTTTAATAATAACTGCTAGAAAGCCTTTAACGCTTTAAAACGCGCCTTTACTACTGCACTAATATTACAATACTTTGATCCTGACCTCCTAATTATTGTAGAAGCAGACGCTTCTAACTACGTTACGCCAGACGTACTCTTTTAACTAGAACTTAACAGTGCTTTTTGCCTAGTAGCCTACTACTTTAAGAGGATAAACCCTGCGGAAAATAACTACAAAATCTATAATAAGGAATAACTTGCTATTGTCTGTTGCTTTAAACAGTAGAGACCTAAACTAAAGAGCGCTTTCTTTTTAATTGCTGTACTTAGCGACTACAAGAACTTGCAGTACTTTACTACTATTAAGCAACTAAGCTACTGTTAGGCTTGTTAGTCTAAATACCTCTTTGAATTCTAGTTTACGATTACGTACTGCCTAGGCAAGCACGGCGAGAAGCCTAACGCCTTAACTTAACATTTTTAAGATTAGCTTGTACAAGAAGAAGCCTAAAAAGCTTAGAAGCAAACGCTGTTACGCTTAAAGCTCTTTTAGAATCTTTATACAATTAGGATAGTAGAGACTAATAGATCTATTTAATAGATTATCAAAGAAGGATACTAGCTAGCACTTTACAGTTATTCTAAGGATCTTTTTATACAAGAAACTCTACAACTGCTATATAATAGTAGACAACAATTAAAGACTGTTACTTTAAGCAACTGCAAAAACTGTAATAGCTGACTATACTACTAGAACAAGCTTATTATCTCTAATAACAATAAACTAAAGGTTAAGATCCTCTGTGCGGCCTATAATTCCCTCTTAAGTAGCTACCTAGGCCGGGGTAAGACACTTAAACTTATTTAATAAAAGTACTACTAGCCTAAACTATTTAAGACTGTTTAATAATATGTATTTTGTTGCTACACTTGCCGCCGCTCTAAGGTGTTGCAGAAGAAGTACTACAGACTACTAAAGGCACTGCCTGACTCTAAACAACGTTAAGCAGATATTTTTGTTAACTTTGTAGTTAACTTACTAAAATTAGAAGGATATAAGAATGTAATAGTAGTAGTAGACTATTTGTTTAAAAACTGTTATCTAATACTATGTAGCTAGATAGGGGCACCTAATCTGGCGCGTATGTTCCTCTGCTATGTATAGTGCAATTACAGCCTTCCTAACACTATTGTCTTTAATAGAGGTGGACAGTTTGTCTCTGCCTTCTACAATAAGCTATGCAGCTAGTTACAGATTAACCTGCACTTCTTAACTAGCTACTTTCCTAGAACTAATAAGTAAACTAAGAATGCTAATGCTGCAATAGAACAAGTCCTACGCGCGTACACAAACTACTAGCAAGACAAGTAGGTTTAGTAGCTTTTTATTACTTAATTGAAAGCTAACAACACTATTTTAGAATTTACAAAAGTATCTTTAATAATAGCCTGCTACAGTTAAAACCTTTAAATGGGCTTTAAACTGCCTAAAAACAAAACACGTCATGCCTACTAGGCCTTACAAGCCTAGGAGGTAAATGTAATAATTAATAAGATGCGTAATATTACTAAGTTTACCTGCAAAGAAATAACATAGGCACAGGCCCTGCAGCAAGAATACGTAAACTGTAAACGCCTACCTACACTAGCTTAAAAAGTTAGTATTAAAGTATAGCTAGATGTATGCAACATCTGAACACAACAACTATTAAAGAAGCTTAATTAGAAGACCTTAGGACTTTATTAGATAGCAAAGAAGGTCTTCTTCTATGCGTACTACTTTAACTTGCCTAACTTTATAAAAATACACCCTGTATTTTATGTGTCTCTCCTCCGCCCTGCAGCTAAGGAGGACGAGCATATACCTAGCTAGAACGTACTACTGCCCGAACCTGTTGTTGTTGATAACAAAGAGGAATACTTGGTTAATAGTATTAAAGGCCTCCGCTTTAAATAAGCGTACAAAAAAACACGAGTACTATGTAAAATAGATAGGTTATAATAAGCTAACTTAGGAACCTGCCTTAAGCCTAAAAGATAACGCAGCTGTGGCTGCATTTTACAAGCAATTTCCTAATATTCCTAAACTCTTTTATTACGATTAACGCTTGCAGGAGCTTAAGAGTAAAGGGGGGGTACTGTTACAGTAACTACCGTGGTTCCCTTGACACCGAACGCGCTACAGAATCCGGGTGCTCTGCCAAGCACCCGAATTCTGCTAACCCGCCGACCAGGCCGTGCGCTATGCGCACAGCTCTTATACATAACTTCTTACTGCCGCTTTTGCAATTTTTTTTTTACGCAACGTCTTGTATTACACCAGATAACGTACGTAGCTACAATCAGCGCTTCTCTAAGGCACTTAATCACTCGTTTGTAGCATCTCGTGACATTAGCTCTTAAAGAGCCTTGCCCTTAAAGAGCCTTGCCCTTACGCTAGCTTAATTACTTAGTTAAACTCTGATTTAAATTAAAATTCTATTAAAAACTTTACAGTCGACCTAATTTAGCAGATAAAGCAATTAGCCTTTAAGCAGAGCTACTAGATATTATACAGTAAGTACATGGATTAGGAGGTAGCAGCAACTTACTTTTTTTTTTTAAAAATTAGCTAGTTACTAAATTTTATCATTAAATAAGCGTTAGCGTGCGCAATGCTTATGCTAAGCACTATTCTTACGTTACTAACAACTGCTATTTAAGCAATTTTTACGCTTATAACAGTAGCTTGCTAACTAACGCTCGCGCTTGTTGTTGCTAGAGGCAGACTACACAAAAAGATTAGCATCTAATTAGTAAAAGAACAATAAGGCAACTCTGCTTAATCTGTTAGTAATAGTAGTTAAGACAGTCTAGAAAAGCTTAGTGATTAATATTAGAGTAAGATTAAGGACAAAAAGTTTTAAAATAGAAGTAGACGCAATTAATATTGTTTTAGACGCTGCGCACTAACTAACTACGCAATATTTAGGGTCCATTTGATGTTTGGATATTAGGACTACTAGATTAATTAAAACATCAACAAGCAGCATTACTACAATAACATAAGTTTAGGCAGAGAAGCTATAATTACAGAGGGACCTCTTAATTAACAACCTTAATTTAACAATTGACTGGTTGCTTATAGCTTAGATTAATAGTATCTCACTAACCTAGGGGGTGTGTTAGAGTATCAACGTGCGCAACATGTGGATTACCTTGTTGATTAGGTAATCCTAGTAAGCTGAACACGTGACGATCGCGCTAGCGCCTATATATACGGGCTAGATCGTCTTACTCCTCTTTAGTAGTTATTGGTCACTTTATTGTGGCACTTAGTTAATTAATACACTTATTCCACTCCTCCTGAACAATCAATTGAACCTTCTCAGCTCCCACAGCTGCGCAGCCTTAAAGGTTGTAATATCTTGCTATATAGCCTAATTCTTAAGGAGGTACTTTACCTTAAAGGCTAGTGTAGTTGTAACTATTTTGTTTCCTTTAGAGGATGTTATAATCAAGGCAACTGCAGGAGATTAGACGCCTTCTTTTATTATAGAAGTATTGTTAAAAGCGTATCTAAGTTTAAAGGCGTTAAAAGCTGCTAGGGTCTTAAAAACTAGGACTATCTGGCGATCTTTTAAGCTAGTAGGCCTTAGCTTTTATGTTTTTTAGATATTTGTCTATAGTTAATCTTTGTTGTTGCCTGCTATAGTAGCAAGAGTAGCCGTAGTAGCTTACGGCGTGTTTTAGATAGGCGTGTTCTGGATAGGCGTGTCCGTTGTTGGTTTCTCAGCACCAACGCGTCTAATTTTCTCTCTTAGCTCTCTTAAGGCGTTAGAGAGGCTTAATATTTAGTCTGCTAAGATAGTAGTATTCTTCATGTTTACTTTGCCATTTTCTGTATAGTCTCTAAAGACTTCTACTAAGTTTAGAAGGCTTGTTTGCTAGTTAGGATTGTTTTCAGCTAAATTAGCTGCTTAAACGACTAGATTTCTAGCTATTTCAACTGCTTCTTCAACTGAGGTGGCTTTTAGGGTTTTATTCCTAATTGGGTATCGAGGTATTGGTCTAATAAAAGGGGGAAAATTGCTCCTAGAGTAATTGTACATAGGTCTTTATGGTTCCTCTGGGGTTCGCCTTTCTAGACGAGGTGTGGTAGCTTAGCCGTTTTCTACCATTACTGAGGATTACGGTGGTACGATCAGGATGGTGGTACGATCGCTTTTGAACTCCAAAACTACTCCAAAACTTAAATATATCGAGGCTATTAACATCTTAACCACTAAATATGTTTAAAACTATGTAATACTACATTTGCTTGGAATTCTAAGCTCTATAAGTCTAGAATTTTAGTTTCTTATATTTTATTGATATAATTTAATTATTTTCAAAAGTTTAAAAAGAGATACTTATTTGTTTCTATTTATGTTATACAATAAACTTTTTGTTTCTCTTCAAATTTAGTATCAGAGTTTCTCTTATATATTAACTGAAGAAAAGGTTTTATAAAGAGGAACCCTTTTAATGTTTTAAAATAAGTAAAACTCTCAATAACTTTTTGTTTGGTTAATATATGAAGTGAACTCAAATACTAAAGTAAAAGAGAAACAAAATTTATATTGTATAACATAAAAAGGAACATAAAAGTAAGTATCTTTCTTTAAAGTTTGGTAAAAAATTAAATTTTATCGATAAAATATAAGAGACTAGAATTCTAGACTAATCGAGCTTTGAGTTCCCAGGAACTTTAGTATTACATATATTTAAATATATCTGGTAGATAAAAAGTTAATAGCCTTGATATGCTTAAGTTTGGAGTAGTTTTGGTGTTCAAAAGCGATCGTACTACCGTCCTAATCGTACCACCGTCATCCTCAGTATATTATCGTCCTCTATCTCTATTTGTTTTTTGTTTAATCACTCTAGCTCCTTTGAGGCGATTCGTTTTTTGTTGTTTTTTGTTAATGTTGTTCTTTCTTAGTGGAGTTGAGCTTTAATAAGCTCCTTAATATCTATTGACTCTAAATGCCGTGACATGTGGTCTGTGCTTTTTAAGAAGATTTTTTCTCATTGTAGGAGGGGTAAGGCGACTCTTTCACTCTCTCTAGCTCGCTAGCGCTTTCGCTGCAGGCTTTAAAAGTTATTGCAATCGATTTCTTGTAGTCGTTTCCCTTATATCTGGTTGTTTCTAAGCAGTTTCTAGAAAAGTCGACGTAGGTGTGTGTATCCACATGTCTTATTTAGTGCTAATCCGCTCGTTCTTTCTAATTATAAGCCTGATTGTTTGTTAGTTTTTACACTAAACTGTCTAGACGTCTCCTAGATTAAGAGACAGCTTAAAAAAAAGCGCTTCAGAGCTATAGCCTCTTTAGTAGTGTACTTAAGGGCGAGTAGCTTAGCTTTAGTAGTTCACGTGGTTACTATAGTTTGTCAAGCTCCCTTGTAAAATATTAGACTACTGTATAGGATTGCTATATATCTGTAGGATCAATAGCGAGTTTCTTAATTATCTGTAAAAGAAGCGTCGCCTATAATTGTTAGGTCTAGGCTATTATAGTACCTATATTAGATCGCATCATATCTTGTCTAATAGAGGTATATAATCACCTGTTTAATAGCTCTTAGATGCTAATTACTAAGGTTTGTAAGAAAGTGTAAGAGCTTTAAGATTAAGTAGGCAACATTTAGTTATAGCATAATTGCTGTGTATAGCACTAATTTAACTCTTTCTCAGTAGGCCTTAATTTCTTACTTAGTTGCTTTGCTAGTTTACTTAATTAGCTTCTCTAACAGTAATACAGTTTTAGAAAAGCTGCTATTCTTTAGCATAAACTTCTTGGCGATCTTGTTAATATACATATTATACACAAGCTTAATTGCTTACTTTTTTCAATTTCTAATCACTTAGATACTAAAGAACTATTTAACTAATTCTTGTTTTTATATCTTATATTTGTCTATAATTTTTAACCAAAGATTTATTGCTTTCTGTTTATAATCTTTTGCGAAGAGCAGTAGGATATTATCTACATAAAACAAACTAGGATTCTTCTATCTTAATTAAAGGACAAGCAGGGCTCCTCTAGTAAGGCAATTAATGTAATCTCTCTTAGTAATTCTAAGAAATCCTCATACTACAATAGTGGCAAGTTTGTAATTTATATAGTGCGCAGTTAAGCTGTAGGCACTGCCTAGGCTTCTTAAAGCTATTTAGCATCTTACAGATTACTAGATTGTCTGCTGTAATTAATATATTAAGAAATGCTTCTTAAATATTATATTATTTAATCTCTAGATGATTTTTAGCAGCAATTGCTATTGCTGCTTGAAAGGACTTAGCTACTAATATAGCAGCATATATTAAATTAACTAAGTTCTTCTTTTAGAAATCACGTTTTGTGATGGGCTGAAGCCCAGAGTGGATCCTCGGTTGTACCTCGGACGTACACCTTACTTTACGAGCCGCGGGCCGCGTGGCGGCAGACTATAAGTATTAACTACGCAAGACAATCAGACGCTCTATTGTCTTGTGCTAGCCTTTTGGCTAAGTGGTCGGCGTGTGTAGTTGCATGCAAGGCCTGGTAGGCCCGCCTCTTACACGTTTTACAACAATCTGCGCCTTGCATTTAAGAAAGAAGCCGTTTCAATTAAATTCATAAGTCTAGACCTACTTGATAGATATTAGGCGATTATTTGCTTTTTTTAATTACTTAGTATAAGTCTTATTCTTACTTAACTAATTAATCTTTTTCCTGCAGGCATTCTTAAACAAGACCCTTATAGGATGCTTAAGTAATTGCTTTTATAATTCTAGCAGTTTAAGTAGATTACCGCAATGTATTTAGGTATTTCATACATTTAGTTTATGCTTAGTAAGCAAAGCTGCTATAACTACGTAATTAAAAGTCTTATAGCTTGCTTAGTCTTCCTAAGTTTCTTGCAAGCCTAGTAGGTAGGTATTATAGAAGTTGCTTTCTAATAGATGTTTTTAATTTACAATTCATGCGTTTATACTACTTGTGCTTTCACTCTTTAGTTAATTGTTAAGATCTTCAGTTGCGTTTTTATGCTTACGCCCACTACCTAGCTTGCGTAGTAAAAGATAACAATTTATAGGCTAGTCTAGCTTTTTACTAGCAATCTAAGCACTACGTTCTGTAAGTAGAGGTTTAGCTTATTTATTTTTTAAAATGTCAAAGGTGGTGGTTGTTGTTGTAGTCAAAATAGGGTTCTAAAAAAATGAAAAGCAGCTACCCTCTACTAATCAATCGCAAAAGTAAAAAAAAAAATCGTGTGTAGTTAACGACTTTTGACTAGTGGGTGGATGAGTTCTAGGAGAAAAGCTTAGACTACCGAGCGATAATTAGGGTCCAAAAAATTTGCTAAGGTACTAAAAAACAACACTAGTTAAAACGTGTCCAATAGCGATTGCCAGCCTATAGCTAATAATAGGATTACAGTAGGATTGCAATAAGATTGCAACATAATGCGGTAGAGGAGGGAAAGGACACGTACGTACTGCAGCAGGAGCCTGCAATACTTTATAAAGCTGCTGCTTCTTACCTTCTACTTCTTCCCTTTTTTTTATTTTTGTTATTGTAGTTTAACGTCCTTTCTCAGCTTGAAAGGCTAAATAAAACGTGTAGGTTTAGGACATACAGGTATTTACGTAGTGTTTTTTAATACATGATTTGATTACAAAGAGAGGTTCGTCTAAATAATGGTGAGGCTCGTAGCCTAGGGTAGTTTTAACTAGTAGCTCTCTCAGTTTGTTCACCTTTTATAAGTCTTCCTCTCAAGTTTTAACGAGTAACTCTCTCAGCCAATGTAGGCGGTCAAATGTGGGTAAACCATAAAATATGGCGGTGAGGGGAGAAGGATTCGAACCTTCGACCTCTGCTGACGTCAGCTGACAGCAGAGATTTTCCAGACGCTTTACCACTGCGCCATCCCCCCGCTATAGATCTTTATTACTAGTGCGCAACTAAGGTTTCCTTAATTGTACTACAACGTTTATAAGTAGTAGTTAAGCAGTGTAACAAGTAAGTTGCTTGTATTTAATAAATAAGAGACTTTAGTAACACTTTAAGTTAATTAAGACAACATTCTTCTTAATTGTTCTGAAATGCATTAGGTAATCATGTCTTAGATACTAAATTCCTTCCTGCTTAAGCCGTACTTTTAAGACGATGTTTACGTAGAAACCTAGTACAAACTTAACGTTGGTGAGCAAGAAATTAGCTATATTAGGGCTAGCCTTACTATGCAGGACGTTTTTAAGCAGCCTGCTTCTTGTTCTAGCTACTAGAATAGATTAAGTGCCTGCCTTAACAGTCTTGTCCTTAATACATTCGCTAAAGGTGCCTAGTACTAAGTAATCTATAGAATTAACTAATTAGACTGCTGCTCTACTATCTATAATTATGCAAAGGGACATAGTATAAGGAGTAAAAGCTACGCTAAACACGTTTAGCCTAATTTCCTTTTTAAAGTCTCTTGATTAATTAGTGCTAAAACTAATAAGCTGGGGTAAGATCTACTAGACCTATTAGCTGCTAATTTGCTAGTGCTAGTCTTCTAGCTGTTTTTCTTAATCTAGGTGCGCAGGGCTACCTATTTGTTGCTATTCTATTAATTAATAATTCTCCTTTTCTCGTCGTCTGTTGGTTCGATTAGTATATTACTAGGAGAGCATAATTTAGTAACTGTAGTTTAAAGTTAGTAGTAGTTGCGCAGTAGTTCAAAGTGCTTATTTATAGGCCCTTTAGTAGGCTTGTAGAGGCAAGGGTGTAATTGTCTACTAGTCTCTGTTTAATTTTAAGTTATTTAATCATTGTTAAGCTGTTTCTGATCTAGATCTAGTTTAGAACACTAGGTGTCCTTTTTCTTTTAAAGAAATGATTGACTAATTCTGTAATAAGACGCTGTAAGGGTGCATTGGGTTAACCAAAGATGCAAGGTAAACGGTGAATGAATTAGATAAAGAAAAAAACTATAGAGAGACTATGTGAAGGTTTTTATATCCAACCCGGATAGTTAGAACTAAACAAGGTTAGGTCTTAACTGAGGTTATCAGAGGTTTGCAAGGTTAGCTGACAGTTAGCACAAATAGTGCAGCTGATAGTTAGCTACTAGTGCTAAGGTAAGAAAAGCTAACAAAGGCTACAGGCTAAGTACTAAAGAACATTAAGGCTTTAGCCCTTTACAATACCCCCCTTCTAAAAAAAATAGTAGAGGTAGTAATCTTGTTACCTAGAGTTCTACTCTTCTAGGGCTTCCGTATCCTCTGGATTAATAGCTAGTTCCTAGGTTGGATCTAGATATCTTAACTATTTAACCAAGTACTGCTTTTTTCTTCCTTTTCCTTTTTCTTCTAATAGGGTCTCTACTAGGTATTCTTCTCCATCCTCTGTCTCAATTGGTAGGGGTTCATTGTCGTCTATTGGCTGGCTTGGTAGAGGGTCTGAGGACGCTAGTCTAAGGTTATTAACATTAAATACTGGGTGAATCCGGCCAGGAGTATTTAATTTAACTGCGTTTGGTCCAATAACCTCAAGTACCGTGTATTTAAGGTTTTTCCAGTCAAGTTTTCTGCTAGGCCTTTTTGTTTTGTAGTAGTCGCCTAGTTTTAACTATACCCTATCGCTTATTTTAAGCTAAGGTGATTAGTTCCTTTTCTTATTTGCCTGCTTTTCTTGTTCTTGTTAATTTTCTCCTATCGTAGCTTATGCGAGCTTAATACTTTGCCTTAGTTTATTAACAATATTTTCTGCCTTTTAATAGTCCTCTTGTATTCTCCTTAGAAGTTGTTGTTAAGGGCTATGCTTAGTTGCAATTTGTAGAAAATCTACCTCATAGCCGTGTTGTAGGAAAAAAGGAGACATTTTAGTAGACTAAGCTTGCCTTGCTATAACTGCAATCTTAGCCATCCCTAGGTTGCTTTTCCAATTTGTTTAATCCTAATTGCAGAAGGCTCGTAAATAAGCCTGTACTGTAGAGTTTATTCTTTCTGTAGACCCGTCGGTTTTAGGATAGTATCTAGAAGATAAGCGTCGCTTAATTTCTAATAACTCGCAAAGCTTAATCTAAAAATAGTTAACAAACTGTATACCTCTATTTAAAGTAATATAGTTTAGTAACCAATAGTAAGCTACTACAGAGTTAATAAAAGCTTTAGCAACACTCCCTGTAGTAATGTCTTTAAGGCTTATTAGGACAATGTTCTTGCTAAGCCTATCTGTAACTACTATAAGATTTGTACAGCCTTTGCTTTCTAGTAACCCTGTAATAAAATCTATAAAAAAAAATTCTTTTTATATTTGCTTAGGTATAGGCAAGGGTTTTAGTAAGCCTTGTAGGCTGTCTTTCTAGGGTTTTGTTCTTCTATACACTAAGCAGTTCCTTATGTATCTTCTAATACTTTTGCTAATAGAGGGCTAAAAGTATTCTCTTGCAATAGCTTAGTAGGTAATATTCCTTCCTAGATGGCCTAAAGCTCTAGAACTGTGGATTTCGTGGATAATTCTAGTTCTTAGAGGTTTATTATTTGGTACCTATTTTCGATCTCGGTATAGGAGGTTTCTAGAATCATCTAGTCGGCATTTAGGAATAGAAAGTTTAAGATCTAAAGCTGTAGAAATTGTCGTTTACTATCTCTTACAGCTTTCTAGGCTATTTGGTAGTTTTGTCTTTTTTTTTAGCTTTATCTTATAGATCCTCTAGATCTAACTGCTCTTGTACAGCTGCTGGATAGCTGTTGCAGTTAAAGGTTCTAAGCACTTCTGTTGTAGATTTAATCTCTAGGTGTATAACCTGTTGCGGATATAATTGCTGCTTGTTCTACTATTAACTCAGAGGTAGAGGTCTCTGCCTTCTACTTGTTTGTAGTAGACTTAGAGGCAGCCTAATCCAGGCTTATAACCTTTTAGAGATTAAGGAGGTGCGCAGGGTAAAGGATAAGGATAAGAGAATAGAGACTAGGAGAAGACAGTATTGTAGAGGATAGCAATTAAATTGTCTTTCTGTTTTGCTGTCTTGTTTTGTCTTAACTATCTGCTAAACTATAGTCTATATATACCTGTAACTTACATTCTAGAAAGATCTGTATTACGTAATAGCTTGCGTAGTAGATTGCGTACTCTATAGTAGACTACGTAATCCTAAACGTCATTAATGATAACAATCAATTGATAACAATGATAAGAAATACTAGTAGCGAAATAGCTTCTAGTAATCAATTAATTGTAGGTTGATTGTGAATTCTAGGTGTGATTTTGAGAACCTGGATTCTGTGGAGAAACAGCTAAGTAGCTTAATCTCTAACAACTTCTTCTTTTTCTAGTTTTTTGTTAGTAGCTGCAGTTGTAGGTTTAAATACTTGTAGAAATCTCCTAGAAATCCTAGTATCCTAGTTGTTTACTGGCATATCTTGTTGTCTCCCAGATAAGGCATTAGCTCTAGAGTTATTAACTCTAGGCCTGTAGGAAATTTCTATGTTAGGAGAATTTTCTAGAAATTAAGCCTATCTTATTTATCTCTTGCTAAGCTGTCTAGGCTTGCTAAAATATTTAAGGTTTTAATAGTCTGTAATAACTATAAATTTCTTTAAAAATTGTAGCATAGCATCCTGCTTAGGCAAGCAAGAAATAACTGCTAGTAATTCTCTGTTATGTGTCTTGTAACTGCTTTGCGTGCTAGTTATCTTTTTTAATTAATAAGCTACTGGGCGTAAGCTTCTTTTATTGTTGTATTGTAAGAGGACTCCTGCTATTACATATCTAGAAGAGTCTGTTTCTAGGATTGTTTCTCTGTCAGGATCCCATTGAGCTAGTACTAGTTTAGTAATAAATAACTCTTTTAGCTTATTAAAAGCATTTTGCTATGTTTTTCCTTATAGGAAGGAGGCGTTTCTAGTAAGCCTTAGAAGAGGAGCTACTATTTCTAAGTAGTTTTTAATAAATTATTGATAGAATCTTGCAAAACTAAGAAAACTGCGTACTCCTTTAATATTTATAAGTGCCTGCTAATCTCGAATTATTTTTACATTGTTAGGATCTGTTGAAAGTCCTTTTCCTGCTTTAATAATAAAACTTAGGTATTTTGTACTATGTACGTTGAATTTGCATTTCTATATATTTAAAGGTAATCTAGCCTTGCCTATAGCTTCTAGGACTTTATTTATATTGCGTTCGTGTTCTTTAAGTGTACTATTTGTGTAAATTAATACGTTGTCTAGGTAGGTTAAGTAAAAATTGTTGGTGTACTTGCAGAGAGTCTAATTAATATAGCGTTTAAAGGTACTAAGAGCGTTTGCTATACTGAATAGAGTTACTAGCTATTTATATAACCTAAATCTAGTGCGAAAAGCTGTTTTCTACTTATCTTCTGCATCTATTCTAATCTTATAGAAAGCTGCAGAAACGTTAATCTTTGTAAACTATTTAGCTTTTGCAATATTGTTAAGAGTTTCCTAAATTAAAAGTAAAGGATAACAATCTTTCTTTATAATAGCGTTTAGGGCTCAGTAATTAACGCAGAAACGTAATCTTCCTCTAGGTTTTTTAGCAAAAAGAACAGGGGAGGAGGCAGGAGAGCTACTAGCTCTAATCTCTTCTTTGTTAAGTAGAGAAATAAGCTTCTTTTGTAATACTAGAAGTTCTAGGCGGCTTATACTGTATAGAGGTCCCTAGAGAGCCTCTTTTTCTTTGTCTTTATTGTCTTTTTCTAGTTTAATTTAGTGATTTACTTTAGGTCCGCGTAAAAGAGGTAGTACAGAGGCAGTTTTTAGATCAAAAATCCAAGCTAGGTGTTAATAAGCTTCAGGGAGTAAAGGTAGGATCTCTACTTTCTTCTTAGGGGCTAGGGCTTTTTTAATATCTTTAAGAGAAGCAGCAAAAGTTTAAATAGACTTATCTTTTTTTGCCTGCCTAATATAGGAGTAATAAGCTGCTGCGCTTATTTGTTTTAATCTCTAGTCTCCTTTAATAGGGCAATTCTTAGTGCTAAGTGACTTAATCTTTTAGCTAGAGGAATAGATCAAAATTGTTTTTCTAGAAGGAGCAACAGTAACTTCTCTTCTATTTATCTAGGGCCGTCTAAGTATCAAATTGTAACTAGGGTAAGTAGGGCTATATAACCCTAAATAGTGTCCTTATAACTTATAATATTAATCTCTAACTTAGCAACTTTGTTAATAGTTTTAAGTTTATCTGTAACTCCTTTTAATCTCCTAGTAGAAATAGATATGCACTGTAAGTTGGCATTTTTAACAAGTTAAGGGGTAATAAGTAAGTATACAAGGTTTCTTGTATTAATTAAAGTAGAGACGAAAGTGTAACAATGAACTAGCGCCTTTAAAGTAATTTTATTGCTGCTTATATTTTTTTTGGAATTTTGCCTATTCCTTAACTAAATTATCTTAACTTATTAGAGGCTCCTGCTAGTGAATTTGAACAGGAGCTACTTTTTTTTTAAATCTAAGTCCTTATTTAAGCTTCCCTTGCTAAGCTTTTTATTTTCCTTTTTCTTAGAGTTAGAGGACTTAACTAAAGTCTTTTTTTCCTTTTTAGAGTATCTCTTATTCTCTGTATAATATGTAGACAGATGGCCCTTCTGTTTACAGTTAAAACAGCGTCTTTCCTTATACAACTGTTCTAACTTCTAGTTACTAAACTGTTAAGGTTTAGCAGTTCTTCTTGTGTATTCTATCCCTTCTATCTAGTCTCCTTTTGAAGGAGAAGGAGGAGGAGAAGTTCTCCTAAATTTATACTCTTTAGGTTTGTCTCTACCTTTAAAGTACTCCTCTATTCTGTAGAGGTAATTAGCAATCTCTTTTGCTTTGTTTTTTAGGCTATCTAAATTCTTATAAGTAATACCTACAAGTTTGTCTTAAAGCTTCTAAATAAGACTTTTTTAGAAAAGCATTATCCTTGTATTCTTTTCTAAGCTACTATTAGATAATAGCAGTTGCTCCTGGAATTCTATAATGTATTTGCGGATGCTTTTCTTGCCTTAGCTTATAGACTAGAGCTTGTTCTTAGCTCTCTCTGCGCTATGGGGATCGCTAAACTTCTGGTTAAAGAAGTTTAATAACCTATTAAAGTTCTATAAATTAGAAATCCCTATTTAGTTAAGGAAAGGCAGGGTAAGAGTTGCTGCTAAGACTTTTAGTCGGCTAAAGGCGTAATCGCAAGTCGTTTTATCTGTATTAAAATCTTCTTTGTTGTTTTCTACCTTAGCAGTAAGTTGTTGTTGAAAGACTTGGTACATCTTTTTATTTCTGTTAAAGGTATTAGGATCTAGTTGTTTAAAACGCTTAGGCGTTTGAGCTTGTTGATTACCTAGGGCAGCTAATAGGGTAGGTAACTAAGGTGGTGGTTGAGGTTGTTGTTTTACCTTAGGCTCCTTTTCTTGTTGCAATGTGCTTATAGCCTCCTAAGCTTAAAAGGCTTCCTGTATCCTTGTAGAAGTAGCTATCTCGTCTAGGCTACCTGCTCTACAAAGACCTTCTAAAGTAGTCTCTACTTTAGGTCTACTAACACCATCTCGGTGTAGTTCTGCTATTCTTACAGCTTAAAAAGCTGCTGAGGGTTCTGCTATTGTATCGATAGGTACTTGCTAGTACTTTATTATTGTCGGCAGGGATTGTTGTAGGTGCTACTACGCTTAGTAGGATTATCCTTCGTGCAGGAGCTACTACGCTTAGTAGGCTTATTCTTTGTCTGTTTTCTGGGGCTACTACGCTTAGTAGGCTTTTCCAACGAATTTGAATGTCTTAGGGACTTATACAACTAAGTATCCCTTAGCACTTTCTAGTGCTTCTTTTACTCTCAATCCTTCAGTGGATTTAAACAGTTAACTAACTAACTAGCAGTCTGATTAATTAGAATCTCGGGCGTAGATATAGCTCTAGCAGGCTTCTAAGTACGACGTAGCTACGCAAGTAGCTAAAGAAGGATCTAATTCAATTGTAAGGGTGCGTTGGGTTAACTAAAGATGCAAGGTAAACGGTGAATAAATTAGATAAAGAAAAGAACTATAGAGAGACTACGTAAAGGTTTTTATATCTAACCCGGATAGTTAGAACTAAACGAGGTTAGGTCTTAACTAAGGTTATCGGAGGTTTGCCGGGTCAGCTAACAGTCAGCATAAATAGTGCAGCTGTTAGTCAGCTACTAGTGCTGAGGTAAGAAAAGCCAACGAAGGCCACAGGCCGAGTACTAGGGAACATCAAGGCTTCAGCCCTTTACAGACGCTAAAAATCTTTCCTAGATTATTAAAAGTTGATCAAGCTTTTCTACGCTCTATTGCTTATGCTAGCTTATTGCGCTTCTCGCGCGACTAGTTTAGTGTAATTTTAGTGCCTAAGGTGTCTAAGAAATTAGTGACCGCTAATAGCCTAACAACTTTAAGAAGCAAGTAGATCGTTGCTCGTTAATACAGGAGCTGCTACTTAGTAAACTATTACTTAGGGCTTATTTGTCTCTAGTAAGCCTTATCTAGGTGTAATTTGTACTGCGCCCTAATTAAATACTAAGTATTCTAATCTGTAGGTGCGAGATCCTCCTTTAAGATCTTTACTAAGGCTTAAAGGCTAGTAAAGTTCCAAGTAATTATGCTTATCAAAGCGTTTAACAGCAGGTCTAGATGTACAGTCTTACTAATTTAGTTCTGAATATTAGTAAACTTAGCGACCTTCCTTGTCTACTAAGCAGTCTATACTCTATACTAAATAACTGCCTTATTATTATTATCTTTTTATACTGAGCATTAAGTATTAAAGCCTTGTAATTGCGTTAAGCAATCTTATAGTGCTCTTATATTTAAGCGCTAGCGCTAGGTAATAGAGCAATTAGCTGCTTAATATCCTTAGGCAGTTCTAGATACTGTGGCTCCTAGTGATCTATTAAGGGCACGTCCGGGAGATTATGATTAACTTAATCCTAGATGCTTTTCTCTAAGCAGTGCAGTATTAATAAAGCAAACTAGGTTAGGTAGTCTAATTAAGCCTTAAGAATCACCCTTAAGGCGACAAGCAGTGTATTAGTGAGATCTATCTTAGTAAGATGCTTCGTAGGATCATGACGTAGGTTATTATTAAGGTGACGACGGATTAATCGGTAGGTCAGTAGCTATGTTAACGATAACAGTAGCCTGTAGATTGTAGGATAGATTTGTAAGAGGTTAATTATACAATTAAGTGAGAGAGGTACAGCAGCCGCAGCAATCTACTAGCTGTGCTGTAGGTAAGTAGAGGAGAGTAAAGTAATAATTAAACAGTTAACCTTCTAGCTTGCTAATTGCGTAGTAGGAATCAAAACTATAATTAAGCGGCCGGGCTTATAACTATAGGAGCTAAGAAGGAGCAATTGCTTGATTAATTAAGTAGACAATGAGTGTATTAATCAACTAAGTGCCACAACTAAGTGTCTAATAACTACTAAAGAGACTTGAGGCGATCTGGCCTGTATATATAGGCGCTAGCGTGATTGTCACGTGTTTAGCTTACAAGGATCACCTGATCACCAGGGTGATCCGCATGTCAATACTCCCACAAGACTTTTATTACAGTTAATAAACTATTATGATAAACCCAAGTAATTATTAGAATTGCTACTATTACTTATACTATCTATCTTAACTGCGAAGGTATAAGCGTTGTGTTTCGTCTGCTTGCAACGCCTATTCTGCCTCACTCCTTCCACCCTCTTTAACACACTTTTACTATTACTATAACTACTTTTTGCCTATTTAGCTAATTTTCTTTTACTTTACTTTTAATAAAAGTCTTTTCTATTTATATATATTACTACTTGCACATCTTACCCTTATTTAACTTATTAAGAGCTACTTAAAAAGTAGTAATTTTCTTTATCAAAAATACTATTTTATATGCTTTTTACTAAGCCTCTTTACTTAACTACGTAATCTACTTAGTAAGTAAATAAGTAACAAACCTATAGTGTTTTTTTATACTCTTTTGTATAAAACAAAAACAAGCTTTAACTTTACTTACGTAGCGTAGTATCTATACCTGCTTGATTGTCTTCGGCCTTTTGAGACAACCTTTTAATGTGACTACACATTTTGTAAACACCTTTTTGGGATAAAAAAAGATTTATTGCTAACAACAGGTATCCGGGCTTATGCCCTCTTGTTTAGTATTGCCGGCACGTAATTAGTGTGTCGCTCTAGCATGTTTAGACAGAAACAAAGAAAAGCAGGACAAAAACGCAAATTGCCTCTTAACTTAACGCGCTTTATCTTGCTTTTATTCTGCCTATATCGCCTACTTATGTTAAAGCTTTACTTCTAAGTACTCTTAGACAAATTAAAGAAGCAGCACTATTATTGCTTTGCTTTCTAACGTATACATGCGAAAATAGAACGCTTACTTTTTCTTTTCTGCTTTTTTCTTTTCTACTGCTATTTTAATGTTATGCAACAGCTAGCCTAACTAGTTAATAATTGCTTTACTTAGCTTATGCACAGTTAACAAGAAAAAAGAAATACTAAAGTAGAGCATTCTAAGTACTTTGCTAGTATTAGTAAACACTCTGTGAATCTTATATTCTTTCTACAACTAGCTAAGTTATGGCTTAATATTTCTTTTGTATATAAAAGTATTGCAAATTCTAAAGTTGTTTATAAAGAATATAGTTATAAAGTTTTAAAAAAGCTAAGTTTGTAAATGCTTAATAAACTTAAGTGTCTGCATAATTAGCTTAAGCTAGACTAGTTTAGAGGCTAGGTGTACCATAAGAAAGCTTCTTATCTTTAGATAAAAGTTAAAGTTAAGGAAATACTTTTCGCAGAAGTTGTATACTATGCTGTAGTATAGTATATTATATGTAAATCATTTGTATACAGTGCTGTTTAAAAGGTAAAAAGCAGTAAGTAAAAAGCAGCAGCTTTAGCTTTATAAAGTATTGCAGGCTCCTGCTGTAGTACATACGTGTCCTTTTCCTTCTCTATTACATTATGTTGCAATTTTATTGCAATCTTACTATAATCCTGTTGTTAGCTATAAGCTAGCAATCGCTGTTAAACACGTTTCAGCTAGTGTCGTTTCTTAGTACCTTAGCAAATTTTTTAACCCTAATTATTGCTTGGTAGTTTAAGCTTTCTTTATCTACCTACTGTTTAAATCTCGTTAACTAAATGTAATTTTTTTTTGACTTTTGCGATTGATTAGTAGAGGGTAGCTGCTTTTCACTTTTTTAGAACTCTATTTTAACTACAACAACAACCACCACCTTTGACACCTTAAAAAATAAATACCTACTCGATAGCTACTAATTATAGTAATTGATATAGCGTCTGCACTACTATGTCAAGCTTAAATTGTATAGCCTATAAGTTATATTTTTTATTTAAGGTGTCAAAGGTGGTGGTTGTTGTTGTAGTCAAATGGGATTCCAAAAAAGTGAAAAGCAGCTACCCTATACTAATCAATCGCAAAAGTTAAAGAAAAAAGATTGTGTGTAGTCAACGAGATTTGAACAGTAGGTAGACGAGTTCTAGGAGGAAAGCTCAGACCACCGAGCGATAATTAGGGTCAAAAAAATTTGCTAAGGTACCAAAAAACAACACTAGTTAAAACGTGTCTTACAGCGATTGCTAGCCTATAGCTAACAACAGGATTACAGTAGAATTGCAATAGAGGAGGGAAAGAACATGTACATAATGCAGCAGGAGCCTGCAATACTTTATAAGGCTGTTACTTCTTACTTTTTAAACAGCACTGCATACAAACAATTTATATACAATATACTGCAATAGCGTGCAACCTCCGCAGCAAGTATCTTCTTATTCTAGGCTCTTTTCTAAAAAAGCATCCTTTGCTACTGTCTACCTAGCACCTAATCTAGTCTAACTTTAACTGCTTATGCGGACACCTAAATTTAGTAAGTATTTTAAAACTTAACTACCTAGCTAAACTTTTACGTTTATAAAAATATTAAACAAGTTCCTTATCTGCGATATCTTTATATACAAAAAGATTATTAAGCCCTAAATTAGTTAGTTGTGGAAGGCATACACAATTTCTAGATTATTTGCTGATACTAGCGCAGTACTTAAGATTTATTGCTTTAGCATTTTTTTCTTCTTGTTTGTTGTGCAAGGGCTAAGTACAGAGACTAGGACTTGGCTTAAATAGCTATTACAAAACGTTAAATTAGCAATAAAAAAGAAAAAAGTAAAAAAAAAAAAGTAGGCTTTCTATTGTCGCGTCTATAACTAAGCAAGCAAGGTGATATTAGTGTTGCTACTTTACTTTATTTAGGAGCGCTTAGAAGTAAAGTAATAAGAATAGGCGGGATAAGGCGCGTTAAGTTAAAAGGCGATTTACATTTTTGTCTTACTTTTGTTTGTTTCTGTCTAAACATGTAACATACTAATTGCGTGCTAGCAATGCTAAACAAGGGGGCATAAGCCCGGATACCTGTTGTTAGCAATAAATTTTTATTTTTACTAAAAAGGTGTTTACAAAATGTGTGGTCACATTAAAAGGTTGTCTTAAAAGGCCAAAGCCAATAAGTTATATAACACTCGACTAGCGCTTTTAAAGCTAGCTTAAATATTCTTTTTTCAAATAGACTGCTTAAAAGTAGCTTTAAAAGCTAGTAGAAAGGTTTTCTTACTAATATAGTAAGTATAGTTACATGCTAAGCCTGAATTAGCGTTGTCATACCCATGCTTTAATAGTAAGAAGCAGGCCATAATAAAAAGCTTTTATAAGTAAAATAAATATTCAAGTTACGTGTTTCACTAGTAAGCAGGCTACCCTAGTAAGCGGGCCACTTCCCCGCACTATCCTACCTTTATAACAATATTACGCAACACCACCATAATTTTTCTGATCAAGTAGAATAAGATATTATTCTTTAGACGCGTCGCTATCCTCTATATCCTCTAATTCTACGTAGCACGTGCGGGAGTTGTGTCTGATTTAGCTGCAACGCCTGCAGCGCTGTTTACTGTACACTCTCTTTGCAGGCGTTGCACTATTATTACAGCTACTACTTTCTGCCTTAGTAATTCTATTAGCTATCTAGCTAACTGTCTATAACTTCTCTGCTTGTTTATAGCGCTGCTTGTAAGTTTTTTGCTTTGTTAACGCTTTAACAGTATTCTGTAAGCAACTTATTTCTTTCTGCATTGACACTATATAATAAGCAATCTGCTAGGCTTCTTTACCAAACTGCTGTATTTACTCTTTAAAAGAAGTTGTAAAAGACTCTTACTAAATTTATATACAGTTTTAAATAAGTATAGCCTGCGCTTTTATCTTGCGCGTGCTGCGCGGCGTTTTTAGCTCTTAAGTGCTGCTATCTTGCGCTAGTAGAGTTAGCGTACGCAGTATAACGTTAAGCTGTAATAAAACAACGTAATAATTATATAGCGTAAGCCTAGCACCTTGAATTATTTTATAAATATTCTTTAGTATAATAGCCTTATAATAAGCCTTTTTCAATGCTAGTAGAAAGGTTTCTTTGCTAATATAGTCAATGCAATTGCCTGCTAAGACTAAAATAGCATTACTATACGCGCGCTTTAACAGCAAGAAGCAGCTTACATTAAGAGGCTGTAAGAAGTGCAAGAAGTGTAAAAGCATATTAAAAAGAATTATCTTCTTCTTTTTGCTGAGATTCTAGAAATTTACTAAGTAGTAGCTTTTATAGCTGTTAATAATAAGCATCCTATACGTCTTTACAGGTCGCGTATACAAATTAAAGTAATAAAGCTAGTTAAGCGCTAGATTGTTGTTTGTCTAGCTAGTAAAACTAACTTAAATTACCTAGTTGCATAGCAGATCCTTTGTAAACTAAGTAAAGATTAGAACCTTGCTAACAAAGATAAGAAATGCTAAAATATGCTTTGTTATTTTGCTAACGCCCTAGATTAGCATAACTTACTTACAATTGCCTAGCTAAATCTTTATCATTCTTTCCTGTTTGTCTGTGCCTGTAATAACTAACTGTAATAAAGTCTTGCTTATAATAAAGCTAGTTTTATCAAAGTTATAAATATCTTTGTTTATAATACTAAACTTTGCTTTTATATTCTAAACTAGCTAAAACAAGCCCTTAATAAGCGCTAAGTTTTTGCAGAGAGCTTGCTAGTTATTATATAAACAGCTTTAGCGCGTACGTAGCTTAGGATTGCACTAGGTAAACCTATTAACCTAGTTCTTGCTAACCTCCTCCCTACCACGCTCTTAGAGTAGTCTATTATCTATATCTTGTACGTTGTCTCTCCTACAGGGTAGTTCCTGCTTAGCCTTAACTATTATACGTAAAGTAATAGCTTTCTCTTTTAGTTTTGTTAAGCGCTTTACTAGTAGCTTCTAATTGCTTTAAGGGCGTTGTCTAGCGCGTCGTCGCTAGATTGTTGTTCGTAGGACGCTATAGGCTACAGCAGCGCGTCGTTCACTCTAAATTCTCTTAGAATTAATATTAGAGATAGCAATAAACATATCTACTTTAGTATAGGCTTTTAACGCGTTGCGTAGTTAAGACATTACGCGTTATTATTGCAAAGGTAGGATAGCGCGGGGAAGTGACCCGCTTACTAGTGAAACACGTTATATAAAGAAGAAGAATTTTTTGTTCTGTTAAGATTTTTTAAACTTATTAAAGTAGTTGCTTTTACAGCTGTTAATAATAAGCAGTAAAAACTTACATATAGTATAGCTTTTTGTATAGGTATTAAAGTGCTTTAAAAAAGTAAAAGTAAGTTCATTATTCGTTTAGCTATTAAGTCTAACTATAAAAACTTAGTCAGTAGGCAATTTTTTGAACTAGACGTTAATAAGCACTTAACTTATAAAAAGAATAAAAAGTAGTATTTAGTAACCTAACGCGCCTATGCCTCAGATTATAGTAACCTACCTATAGTTACCTAGCAATATCTGCTTTTTTCTACTATATTTCTCTAAGCTAGTAATACCTAACTATAATAAAATCTTGCTTATTACAAAGCTAGTTTTATTAAAGTTGTAGATATTATTTGTTTATAATGCTCTACTTCTACTTTATCTTCTAAACGACGTTAAACTAGCGCTAGATAGTGTAATAGGCTAGTGCCCTTTGCCCCTTATCCTCAACGATATCTCGGTCCTTCGGCCGATTGCTGCTCAGGCGACCAGCAAGCTTGCCTCACTGCTCCTTTCTTACCCCACTCTCTCCTGCCCCACGACTCTTTCCCTAGGTATATATAGATAGCCACGTAGCCTAGAGTTTAGCTCTCTATTAAATACAACTCTAGTATACCTGTGTGATAGTTCCTTAAGCGTAGCCCCTTACATTTTGTATTTAATTGCCAGCCTGCCTAAAAGAAGATTAGATAAGCGTCTAGCTCTTACTAGAACTATGTCTAGCTCCACCTAGAACATAAGCACTTTAATGTTGCTTATATAACAGCTCTAGTAGGAGCTTTAGAACAAACAATTTAAGATCATGTCTCTACGCAAAAACGTAGCCTAGCTACAGAACTAGATCTACTAGTCTCTAAACGCTATTTAGACGTAAGCCTAAGTACGCTTACTAGACCTACTAAAGTTTAATAGTAAGCCGTACACGCTGCGCACTTATTTACTATCTATTAGAGCTAAGCCCTAATTAGACCTACTTAATAAAGCAGACGCTTTTAATTATGCTTAAAACTTCTTTAAACAGCCTTAACAGGCTTCTATCCTGTACCTTCACGAACAATTTAAAGTGAATTTAGAATAAGATTTTAAAAAAAATTCCTAGCGCCTTTCTTGCAACCTACGTTAACAACAAGAGGCGATTTAGCGCTTTTTATAAATCTAGCAAAGAAATAGTAAGTCTATAATCACCTACTTTACGCAATTTGAAAGACCATTGTTTAAAGCAAAAGCTTTTTCTTAGCTAGAGATTTCCTGCGTTACAGCGCTTTACTGCGGCTTCTAATAGTTACTTATGCAGAAGCTTAAGAAGTCTGACAACTTACTCTTTAGCTTATTATACAACTAGTACGTTAAAGCTATTTAGAGTGTTAATAGGCGGTTGAAGCATGTTCAGCCTAGCTAAAAACGCTTTAGCTAGCAAATTTATCTTAATCTATTAGGTATCTACGTTGCTAAACCTGCCCATATATTAAGATATAAATCGAGATTCTCTTTAACCTCTTTAACTTCTTCTATAGCCTTAGCTAAACGCTGTTTATACTATATAAAGAACAATCTCTGCCTCTACTGCGGTTCTAACAACTATTAAATCAAAAAGTGCCTGGAATCTTACTTAAAAGCACCCTGTACTAAAGCTACAGCACGTAGCGCTACGATAAGAGCCCTGTTTAGTTCTAGGAAAGAGGGGTATGTAATAGGCTAGTGCCCTTTGCCCCTTATTTTTAACAATATTTTAGTCCTTTGGCTGATTGCTGCTTAGGCAACTAACAAGCTTGCCTCACCGCTTCTTTCCTGCCCCACTCTCTCTTGCCCCACCACTCTTCCACTAGGTATATAGAGATAGCCACGTAGCCTAGAGCTTAGCTCTCTATTAAATACAACTCTAGTATACCTATGCGATAGCTCCTTGAGCGTAGCCTCTTACAGATAGCTACTAGGTCCTAGCAGGCGGCTTGCTAGTAATTATAAAGATAACTTTAGCGCGTATAAAACTTAAGATCTTACTTAACAAAGTTATTAACTTAGTTCTTACTAATAAGGTTGCTAGCGCGCTTATTTAATAGTTTATTAGCTATGACTTAAAAATCAGGCTTTATAGGCGCAAATCCTTACGCATACTTTTTAAAGCATATACTTAACTATAGCTTCTTTTTTTAGCTTATTTAGGTGCTTTAAATTTAGTTTGCAATTGCGTTAAGAGCGCTTTCTAGCGCGTTAGTAAGACAAAGTTCTTTAAGGCACGTTATAAATAGAAGTAGCACGTCTTTAGCCTTAAACACGTTGTAATTTGATACCAAAAAGAGTAAGCTAAAGATCTGCTTTAGAATAAGTTAATGGATAATTGCGTTGTTAAGACATGACGCGTTATAGTATCGACGTTGACGCGCTGGTGGGGTGTGGGCCATTCGCTTATGAACCACGTTAATTTAAAAATAGATCTTAAGAGAAGGAGGATAGTGTTACAGCTTAATTATAAACCTAAGTCTTATAGAGAACTACTACACCTAATAAACCAAGATATAGACAGCTAGCCTGTAAAGCTACTACCGCTAGCAGTTACGTAACTAATTACTACGCTAAGGACTATTAATAAGAGGTCACGCGCACTATTGCTGGGAGCGATTACAACTATTACAACTATCGCTAGAAGCAATTATGACTATTAAGGCTATTGCCTAGTATATAGTGTTAGGCACTTTGCCCTTATGGCTTAGTGTGTTCAACTGAAGTTTTAATTTAAGGATTACTTAATTCTTAACCTTTTTATATTATTTACATTGTTCTACTAAACGTGCTAACATAACTCGGTACTATTATGTCGATCTACTAATCCTGCTAGTACACTAACCGTCTATCGCACTCACTCATTCCCGAGAACCAATCCTAGATTATCTTCGGACGATCTTCATAGCTTAAAGCTTAGTAGCTTAAGCGTTTTTAGTAATAATAGCCTGTGCCTGCTATTGTTAAATCTGGCTAACAATATATACTATCCTATACTATAATTAGTAATCTACTAATTATACGTACCTTTTTAGTTGCATAGTGTAGTAGTGTAGAGCTGCTTTCTAACATCTATATAGTATCATCTATCTATAGAAACGTACTATAGTACCTATTTAGAAGCTCAATTAATAAAAATAGCTGCATTTATAGAACTAGCTTTTGCAGTTAACATTATAGTACACCTACTACGCTGTATACTTAAGAAAGGCCTTGAAGTTAATAAAGTTCTCTATTTACGCTAGATTATTTTTTTCTACTTTTTAAGCTGCCTAAAGGTTTTCTTAATAAGGTTAAAACTTAGTAAGTATAGCAGCGGATACTTAAGAAGTACTTTAGCACTTTAGCAAATCTCTTTTACACGCTTTAATTAATAAATAAAGGCGTTATTAGGTATAATTACTAGGGCTAGCCCTGGGTAAGAATTATAGAACATCAGCACTTAAAACTCGAAAAAGTTTTCTAAAATCTTAGCTATAATTGCACCTTAAAAGATCTTATAGCTAGCAGCAGTAACTACCGTTCTAATCGCCTAAAGCTGTATAATAGCTCGACTAGCTCCTTAATTAGAGACTAGCTATACTTGCAGTCGCCTACACGCTTATTACAGGTGCTCTTATATAATGTAAAAATCAACTTTACCTTATAATGTTGCGCTATCTTAGTAAGATAAAGGTAGTCAAGTAGCTTACTGTGCTTTTTTGCCTACTGTGTTGTAAGCTTGCAAGACTATCTTATCTTCTTGAGCTCTTAGTAAATGCTTATAAGGCTTATCCTAACGTTATAATTATTATATAAGAAGTCCCTTATTTTACTTATATATGCGCCTAGAAAGCTATTAAAGTATGCCTAAAGGCTTTCGCGCTGAGCTTGCTAGAGTATAGATAGCCGCCTAAGTTAAACGCAGTAAGGTAAATAAGGCACACTCTAAAACTCTAAGCTTAACTTTAGCTTTGCTACTATGTTACAGCTTGCACTAGTAGCTCTAGAGATAGCTTAATCACTTTTGTAGGCAGCAATTCGGTTGAGGATAGCCTGTAGAACAGCGGGCTGCAAGCGGTGGCTAGTGCCTGGCATTGCGATAAGATGGGCTTAAGAAAACTGCAACACTAAAAACGCAAGTTAGCAGAGGCAATCGCAGTAAATAATAAACTTTAAATACGTTATGGGTGTTAGAAAGCGTCGCTGCATTGATTTACTAACAAATCACTATAGGAGTTGATGTTCTTGGCCACCAAGCTAACCAGATCCAGATGGCTCAAGGTATTTCGAGAAACACCCATAACTATTCCAACGGCCCAAATGTCTACACCACAGCCACAGCGCGAGCCTGTCTTCTCAGTCTCGAGGGCGTGATTCCCTATAGTGCCATTGAAGCCGGGAGTGGCGACGATAGACATGGAAGGAGGTTCTAAACGTTTGACACAGCCCAAATCGAGCAGAACTGCGCGACCCTGGTAGATTCCCAAGTTGGGTTCTCTGACGTCGTGATGCACCCAATCTCTGACATGCAAGAACTGAAGTCCAAGAAGCATCACCAACGAATGTTCATGACTAAGCATTGTCTTGGTCCCCGTCCCTCTGGGGCATCTACTGGAGCACCAACATCAGCATCCATCAATAATACGCCCGCGCGCGCTCTTGTTGCCAGTCTAAAAATGACCATTGGACAGATCCTCCCTGCGCCCGAAACGCCTGTTGGTTCGGCTGATGTTGACCCCGACTTCGCTCGTCAGCTCGAATACCGCCTTCAGAAACTGTACGAACAGACTCTCGCATTCTGCAAACTTGCCGACACGAAATCGCTTGAGTATCGCATCGGACATACGCCGCCGCACATACGAGAACATCTCCAGAGACGCCAGGCTGAATGGGAATACGTAAAGCTTGTAGAGCCTGCAACGCCCTCAACTCCTTCAACGCCTGTAACCCTCACCTACGGCACAGCATGCAACTCCCCAGCTTCGGCATGCAACTCTCAATCTCCGTGCCACAGCGCGCGAACGACTGTCACTCCGTCTTCCGCGCCGGAACTTTCACCAGTACTTTCTGGCTGGTACAAGACTGCGGAGGCGCCGAGCGAGGATAAGGGAAAGCGCAAGCGCGACATTGAAGAGAATGACGGGCTACACTTCAAAGCCAAGAGACAGTGCGCGTCGGATAATGCAATTGTGTTTCCTCGTCGCCAGTTGCACAACTGTACACGAATGAAAACGGGTTGACTTCTGTTCCACGAACCCACGTCGCTCGCACCCAAACGACGCAAATATCATCGCCCACCTAGGTCCCACATGAAGCGCTTGCCAAAACATTGCCTTCTAGAAAGTTTTTCAGCAACCCCGGAATTCGGTTAGCATGCGCTTCGCCACCACGTCTCATACCATGATATTCATGTGTTCAAGGAACATAATTCATGGGTCGCTAAGGTCTGCAATCTGGACGGAAATCCTGCGATCAGCGTGGATTTTTCAGTGTCGTCAAGCGCGACTTTTTTTTACAATCATTACCAGACACTGACTAGCGTAGACGAGACTGTCAATCTGTCGCACATTTGTTACGATAGTTAAAAATGCTTGGTCTCTAGCATTCTTAACAACTTAACTTGGCAAGATTTTAGACCGTAAAAATTATCACCTCTGCTGCCTAAGGCGCCTTAGAGGCTCTACTTATTCCGAATTTATCACCCTTGCGGCTCTATATCTCTACCGCCTGTACTCTTGTCAAATCACAATGAGCTCGAACCAGTTAAATAGCACAACAAGCGGCTGCGGCGAGTAGAGGTTACAGACAGGTGAAGTAGGCGAACAAGGGCTTGTTGCACTCCCATGCACTATGCATCCCTAACGTGCAGAGAATGTTATGTCTAATTAGGTTAAATGCTAACGATCGCTTTGTTAGTCGCGAGACTAATATGCCATGGTAAGCAGAGAAGAATGCGCCTTGGGCAGGAAGAATTAAGGCGGTAAACGGCAACTATGCCGCGCTTTCACAGGCGTGATAGCGGAGATATCATTAATCACAGTTAGGTAGGATGGAAACAATGTTGGCAAACAGCACTGAGCCTAGGGTAGACCTGAAAAGCAAACATTTTGCAAATTCCCGCCTTTGCGTTCCCCGCTCATTGAGGTAAGGGTCGTCAAATAGCATGTCACTTACGCGAACCTTTATAAATGTCTACTTTTTTTGTCCTTGTTGGGTTGCAGGTGCGGTTGGGCAGAGATAGAAATTGTGAATGAGAGATATAGATTGCGAAGGCAGGAGAAGGAGGCCAATTAAGTTGCCAAGCAAAATTGCCGCAAAGACGAGTTGAGAGGTGTGCGCTGATACAAGGGGAAGAGTAAAAGAGCGCATCCTCAGGTAAGCAGTGGTGGTGAGATGCACCTTCGAGGGAGACATGGGTTGGCGTCGCGTACCAGTAGAGCAGAAGTGGGGGCGGGGCAGCACTGGCAGGGTCCATGACGGAGCTTCGCGTTGTTGGGAATATCTGACACTTTAGGCACCACACTCGTACAACTAAACGCCTTCTTACCACAAACGTTCGCTTCACACATTGGATCAAACTATTTTAGGGCTTTCCTTCTTCCCACCACAATCATGCAGATGCCAGATATGCCCGTCAATGTCCCGATCGACGACCCCAACGCCGACACAGAATGGTGCGCGAGTCTACGAGCAAGCGTTACTAAATGTTGACAATACTAACACAAATACGATAGGAACGACATCCTCCGCAAACATGGCGTTATTCCCGAAAAGCCTCCATCGCCAACCCCCATGATTGAAGGAGCGCTCGAGCAAGCGCGCGAACTCGCCCACGAGAACCGACTCGAAGGCAAAGACTTGGACGACTTGGCCGAACTAGAAGATGAAGAAGACGACGACTTCCTCGATTCCTACCGCCAAAAGCGCATGGCTGAACTGTCCTCCATAACCAGTGCCTCGGTCTACAACCAAGTCTACCATATCCAGAAACCCGACTACTCATCGGATGTGACCGAGGAGAGCAAGAAGGCACACGTGCTTGTCTTGCTAACAAGCTCTACGGGTACAAACACCGAGTCTAGAATCATGATTGAGCATTGGAGGGAGCTAGCAAAAAGATTTGGAGACGTCAAGTTTTGCCAAATGAGGGCAGATCTTTGCATCGAGGGGTATCCGGATAAGAACACGCCGACGGTTTTGATCTACAGAGATGGCGATATCAAGAGGCAGATTGTTACGCTGATGCAGTTGAACGGGCCGAGGACAAGTGTACAAGGTGAGTCAGGTCCTTGGGTTCCAAGTGGTAGTTTTGCATTGCGATATGCTAACTCGCTGCGATAGATGTTGAAAGACTTCTCGTAGACGTTGGCGCCGTCAAACTAGGAGACTCGCGGCTACAAAAGAAGAAAGACGATGAAGACTCCAACAAGAGCAAGATAAGGCAAGGAACCACTGTGGGCGATGACGACGATAGCGATTGGGATTGAAGAAGTCGCCATTGGCCGTCATCCCTCGGCTGTTACCTATCCAAGCCTCATCCAACGCGTCGTGTCACGACAGGCTAACCTCCGACTCTCACGTAGAAACATGTTGAGAGGTATGCATCGCGGATAAGGCAGGGACAAATGTCGACCCAACGGTGGATATGCTTCTGCACAGATCATCGTCATAGCGACGCATTGAAAACCCAACCAATGACACCGCGGACAAAGCGATAAATAGGGGACTTAGCGCTCGCTTCATAGCCTACATCTTGTTCTGGAGTGCACTGAGTATGCGCCCTCGGTATAGAAGGTAGATCTAGCTGGAAGTCATGGTGCTATGAGATGGAATTTCCAATAGATCCCTATCTACTGATTCAGCCATACCTATCATCTATACTAATCTTTGCCTAGAGAATTTGAGCATTGCATTACCCACCACCCAAAATGTCTGCATGCTATGGACGGCGGCGACGACCGCTAGCTCGTCTCCTGGAAGAGTTGTTGGAATGCTCCACGTCCACGACCTTTGAGCTGCACCACAAAGAATTTTGACATCTTGAATTCGACTTGCCATGTCAAGAGGCATTGGATAAATACAAAGACACAAAGGTACAAAGTCCGACAATCTCTTTCCCAAGTACAGATATCTTGCCTTAGATCAACAACTCCCCGCAATCCAAGCGCCCATTTCAAGGGACAGCTCATCTGGCTACAGCAAGCCGAACGCCGGACGCCCAAAACCGCAAAGCAAGCCTGCCAACCCATAAGATAGAGAGAACACAAAGGGGTATTGATGAGAAAATAATGTTCCAGCACGACCGCCGGGAATCAGATGAGTTCATCACCGCCGCAACGACGCGACTCCTCGACTGCTTGCCAAATCGTGCTCTCCTCAAACACGGGTCCGTGACCATCGCACTTGGCCGACCCTTTCAGTCGCTCACACACATCAGCCACATCTACAAGCCCCTGCTTGACAAGCGGATGTGTTTGAATAAGGTCCCAAGCCTGCGCAGCGGGGACCTCTCTTCCCTCGGCCTTCCTCCGTGAATGTTCCCTACCAGCCGCATTCACAACAGCGCCGTTCGTAAGCGGTTCAACCTTGTAGTCCACATCTTTTTCGTCGTCGTCGTCGTCGTCCTCCTCCAACGGGAGATGCGCGCCTGGCGAGGGGTAGCTGACAGATACGGGGCGCGAGTGTGTTGCGGGGGAATGGCCACTGGTGGCGCGTAGGATCTCGTTTTCCGTGCGGGCGCGGTGCAGAGCGGCTTGCAAGCGCTCGTTGTCTGATTGGAGCGAGTGCGTGCTGGATTCGAGGGTCGACAGCTTCGTCTCGAGCTCCTTGACGTGTCGCTCCTTGCGCTCGCGGAATGCGCGCTGACTGGGGGGATGGGACGTTAGCACTTTTTTGCTCTGGGGGGTTTAGCATGGACACGGGAAAGGAAAAAAAACCCCCACGCTGCCCTATTCTGTGCCTTGCGCCTGCTCTGGGCAGGCGTTGCGTTGTCCTTCTCCTCACTGCTACTCCGTGTTTGGTTTGCCTGGCCATCGTCGAGTTCGGCGCCCAGTCCCGAGTCTACGCTGCCGACCGGCATGGGCGTGTGTGTTGCTACGTTGTCCGGTGAGCCCTGCTGCGGGGTCGGCAGGCCGTTGTGAAGGCCAAAGGCATGGTAGGATGGAGGGTATGGAATGGGGTCGAGAGGTTCCTGTCGCATGGCACATTAGTAAGGTGGTTTTGCGGGGTCTTCCGGGATGCCCGCGCTGTACTCACGATGCTTTGCGTCGTGTCTACATCCAGTCCAGTCTGTGTGGAAGGGTGTTGCGTGCTCATCAAGTTGTTGTACGGCTGCTGGGGCCCTCCAAAGTAAGAGTAGTCCATGGCTTGTTCGACGTTGCTGGCTAACACGGCGGTAGCGCGACGGAAGTACTCTGACTGAGCCTTGGGGAAAAGCACCGAATAGCCCCCGTAGTAGACGTATAACGGGGCCGACAAGACTCAAGTATCTCTACAAAATAGACAGCTAAACTATCTAGACCTTGTACTGCAGCAAAAACAGTAAGGTAAAAGCTTAAACATGCTTACTTCTGCTTGCTATAAAGCTTTAACTAAATTAGACTAACTACACAGCCTATGCAGATAGTGGCGCAAAGTCTTTCTAGATAACTTTAGTGAACTGTTTAAGAGTGTTTAAACTGCTTAGTTAGCATCTCTTTAACTACTCTGCATAGCTATAACTAAGAGCATACATGCTTTGTAATGTATCTCTCTGCATTATACCTGCTACAGTACAACAAGATTCTGCTTTTAGCGTTATTTAAAGCTGCAAACAACTATCTCTAGCTGCAATTGTAGTAGAGAATAGTAGTGTTGTTTGCTGATAGCAGCCCTTCTAAAACTTAACCGCACGAATTTCGCACACTAGCCCAAACGATTACGCTCTAGCGGAAGCGGTGCTGCTGACTGCAGCTTTCACAAACATGGCAATGCACACTGGGCCCCAGAGAGAGAAGGGTATCGTCAATGTATGGGGTGTTTGCCAATTCAATACACGTCAGGCCACCTATGATTTCACCAGTAGACAAGTCGCCCAGTGTGGGTACAAAGAACAGACCTTCCTATGCACTATAGGAATATAATACTTTTATACAACCATAATTTTCATCCCATCGATCGCTATGACCCTTACTATCGACTTGGAAGCTTACAAGAATGCACACTTTAACACCACTGTGACGGGCGGTGCCTCACTTGCAAAGGAAGCAAGCGTCGCCAACGCCAACCATGCTTCTCATTCTCCAGCAGCACTGTCAGGTGCAAAGTCCCCCGGCGTCGTACGCATCGAAGCTCTCAATGCTCATACATCCTTCATCAACCGCTGCTGCATCTTCTTCGGTATCTTCCTTGTCGCGTATGCGTATGGTTTGGATGGAACGCTACGATACACTTATCAACCATATGTCGAAGCAGGATTCCAAGAGCAATCGACCTTGGCCACGATTAGTAGGTGATTCACAAGCCAGTGCTCGTGCAAGGTGTTTAGGCTAACATGCACTCCGGATATGCTAAGAAGCGTTATTGCCGCCGCCGCCGCCGCGCAGGTAAGCTATCGAGTCAACTATTGCATGTGAACCCATACTGACTGTATAACTAAAAGCCCACAGCCGCCAAGATTGGTGAGTCCAGAGTCTAAATTGAAGTAAGTCTGGAAAACTAACATGACGGTAACAGCCGATGTCTTTGGCCGTATAGAAGTCGTCATCCTCTCCGTTCTCTTCTACATCCTTGGTACGTCTACATCAAACCTAGAGGTCGGTGCCGTATTTTGGCTTACCTTCTTACACGGTAGATCCTTTAACCATTTACTATTTTATTTATTATAAGCATTGTTTTATATAATGTTTACTAAGCTCTTTTACTTAACTGCGTAACTTACGTATTAAGTAAATTTATACAAAACTGTGAAGATCGTCCGAAGATGATCTAGGATTAGTTCTCGGGAATGAGTGAGTGTAATATAAGTAGCAATAGAATTACTTTAAAGGCGCTAGTTAATTGTTACACTTTTGCCTCTACTTTAATTAATACAGAAAACTTTGCATACTCGCTTATTAGTCCTTGTCTTGTTAAGAACGCTAACTTATAGTGCATTTCTATTTCTCCTAGGAGATTAGAAGGAGTTATAGATAAACCTAGAACTATTAACAAAGTTGCTAGGTTAGACATTAATATTATAGGTTATAAGGATACTATTTAGGGTTATGTGGCCTCTACACACCCTAGTTATGATTTGAAACTTAGACGGCCCTAAATAAATAGAAGAGAGGTTACTATTGCTCCTTCTAAAGAAACAATTTACATCTATTCTTCTAGCTAAAGGATTAAGTTACTTAGCACTAAGGATCGCCCTATTAAAGAAGACCAGAAATTAAAACAAATAAGCGCAACAGCTTATTACTTCTACATTAGGCAGGCGAAAAAGGATAAGTCTATTTAGACTTTTGCTGCTTTTCTTAAGGATATTAAAAAAGCCCTAGCTCCTAAGAAGAAAGTAGAGGTCCTCCCTTTACTCCCTAAGGCTTATTAACACCTAGCTTAGATTTTTAATCTAAAAACTGCCTCTGTACTACCTCCTTTACGCGGATCTAAAGTAGATTACCGAATTGAACTAGAGAAAGACAATAAAGGCAAAGAAAAGGAGGCTCCCTAGGGACCTCTATACAGTATGAGCCGCCTAGAACTTCTAGTATTACAAAAGGAGCATATTTCTCTACTTAACAAAGAATAGATTAGAGCTAGTAGCTCTCCTGCCTCCTCTCCTGTTCTTTTGCTAAGAAACTTAGAGAAGAATTACGTTTCTGCGTTAATTACTGAGCCTTAAACGCTATTACAAAGAAAGATTGTTATCCTTTACCTTTAATTTAGAAAACCCTTAACAACATTGCAAAAGCTAAATAGTTTACAAAAATTAACATTTCTGCAGCTTTCTACAAGATTAGAATTAATGCAGGAGATAAGTAGAAAACTGCTTTTCCCACTAGAGTTAGGTTATATAAATAGCTAGTTACTCTATTTAGTATGGCAAACGCTCCTAGTACCTTTTAACGCTATATTAATTGGACCCTCCGCAAGTATATCGACGATTTTTGCTCAGCCTACCTAGACGACGTAATAATTTACACAAATAGCACGCTTAAAGAACACCAACGCAATACAAATAAGGTCTTAGAAGCTATAGGCAAGGCTAGATTACCTTTAGATATCTAGAAATGCGAATTCGACGTACAGAGTACAAAATACCTAGGTTTATTATTAAGGCAAAAAAAGGACTCTAAATAGATCCTAATAAAGTAAAAGCAATTAAAGATTAGCAGGCACCTACAAAGGTTAAAGGAGTACGCAGCTTTCTTAGTTTTACAAACTTTTATTAAGAATTTATTAAGAATTACTTAGAAATAGTAGCTCCTCTTTTAAGGCTTACTAGTAACAACTCCTTTTAATAAGGAAAAACTAAGCAAAAGGCTTTTAATAAGCTAAAAGAGTTATTAATTACTAAACTAGTACTAGCTTAATTGGATCCTAACAGAGAAACAATCCTAGAAACAGACTCTTCTGGATATGTAGTAGCAGGAGTCCTCTTACAATACAACAATAAAGGAAGCTTACGCCCTGTAGCTTATTATTTAAAAAAGATGACTAGCGCGCAAAGCAATTACGAGATACACGACATAGAATTACTAGCAGTTATCTCCTACTTATTTAAGTAGGATGCTATGCTACAGTCTTTAAACAAGTTTATAGTTATTACAGACTATAAAAACCTTGAATATTTTAGCAAGCCTAGACAGCTTAGTGAGAGACAAATAAGATAGGCTTAATTTTTAGAAAAGTTCCCTAACATAGAAATTTCCTACAGGCCTAGGGTTAATAATCTAGAGCTAATGCCTTATCTAGGAGACAACAAGATATGCCAGCAAACGACCAGGATACTAGGATTTCTAGGAGGTTTCTACAAGTATTTAAACCTATAACTACAGCTACTAACAGAGAACTAGAGGAAGAAGAAGTGCTTAAAACTTTTAGCTACAACAGCTATCTAGCAGCTGTACTAGAATTACCTCAAGAGCAGTTAGATCTAGAGAATCTATAGGATAAAGCTAAAAAAAAAGGATAAAACCTACTAAATAGCTTAAAAAACTGTAAAGGATAGTAAACGACAATTTCTTACAGCTTTAGACCTTAAACTTTCTATTTTAGAATGCTGACTAGACGATTCTGGAAACCTCCTATACTAAGATCGAAAATAGGTACCAAATAATAAACTTCTAAGAACTAGAATTACTTACGAAATCCACAGTTCTAGAGCTTTAGGCCATCAAGAAAGGCATGTTATCTACTAAGCTATTGCAAGAGAATACTTTCAGCCCTTTATTAGCAAAAGTATTAGAAGATATATAAGAGACTGTTTAGTGTGTAGAAGAACAAAACCCTAAAAAGACGGCCTACAAGGCTTACTAAAACTCTTGCCTATACTTAAGAAAATATAAAAAGAAATTTCTATAAGTTTTATTACAGAGTTACTAGAAAGCGAAGGCTGTACAAACTTTATAGTAGTTATAGATAGGCTTAGCAAGGACGTTGTCTTAATAGGCCTTAAGAACATTACTATAGAAAGTATTGCTAAAGCTTTTATTAACTCTGTAGTAGCTTACTATTAGTTACTAAACTATATTACTTTAGACAGAAGTATACAGTTTGTTAACTATTTTTAGATTAAGCTTTGCAAGTTATTAGAAATTAAGCGACGCTTATCTTCTAGATACTATCCTAAAACTAACAGGTTAACAGAAAGAATAAACTCTACAGTATAGGCTTATTTACAAGCCTTCTGCAATTAGGATTAAACAAATTAAAAAAGAAACCTAAAGATGGCTAAGATTGCAGTTATAGCAAGGCAAGCTTAGTCTACTAAAATGTCTCCTTTCTTCCTACAACACGGCTATAAGGTAGATCCTCTACAAATTGCAACTAAGCACGGCCCTTAACAAAAACTTCTAAGCAAAATACAAGAAGACTATTAAAAGGCAGAAAATATTATTAATAAACTACAGCAAAGTATTAAGCTTGCACAAGCTACAATAGGAGAAAGTTAACAAGAGCAAGAAAAGCAAGCAAATAAGAAAAGACACTAATTACCTTAGCTTAAAGTAGGCAATAGAGTATAGTTAAAACTAGGCGACTACTACAAAACAAAAAGGCCTAGCAGAAAACTTAACTAGAAAAACTTTAAGTACACAGTACTTAAGGTTATTAGACCAAAGGCAGTTAAATTAAATACTCCTAGCTAGATTCACCTAGTATCAAATGTCAATAACTTTAGACTAGCGTCCTCAGACCCTCTACTAAGCCAGCCAATAGACAACAATAAACCTCTACCAATTGAGACAAAGAATAGAGAAGAATACCTAGTAGAGACACTATTAGAAGAAAAAGGAAAAAGAAGAAAAAAGCAGTACTTAGTTAAATGGTTAAGATATCCAGATCTAACCTAGGAACCAGCTATTAATTTAGAAGATACAGAGGCCCTAGAAGAGTAGAACTCTAGGTAACAAGATTATTACTCCTACTATATTTAGGAGGGAGGTATTGTAAAGGGCTAAAGCCTTGATATTCCCTAGTACTTGGCCTGTGGCCTTCGTTGGCTTTTCTTACCTTAGCACTAGCAGCTAACTATTAGCCGTAGTATACTATCAGCCGCACTATTTGCGCTAGCTTCTAGCTAATCTAGTAGCTTCTGCTGGTAACTACACTACTAGCTGCACTAGTTACGCTAACTGTTAGCTGACCCGGCAACCTCCAATAACCTCGGTTAGTCCTAACTATCCGGGTTGGATATAAAAACCTTTACGTAGTCTCTATAGTTATTTATTTAATTCATCAACTGTTTACCTTGCATCTTTGGTCAACCCAACGCACCCTTACACCTCCTTAGGGTTCTCTATACATTATAAGCAGACTAGAGCTTTTAGTTCTACGCAAGGCGCTTATATTTCTATTAAATAAATGATTGATTAGAGCTAGCAGCTCTGCAGCTTCTTCCTTAGTTCTATTTGCTAAGAAACCTAGAAGAGGATTAGGGTTTTGCGTTAATTACCGAGCTCTTAACGCTATTACAAAAAAGGATTGTTATTCTTTTCTATTAATTTAGGAGACGCTTAACAATATTACTAAGGCAAAATAGCTTACTAACATTAACGTCTCCGCAGCCTTTTACAAAATTAGAATTAACGTAGGAGATGAATAGAAGACTGCTTTTAGAACAAGATTTAGATTATACAAATAGCTAATTACTTTTTTTCGCATAGCAAACGCTCTTAGCACCTTTTAACAATATATTAACTAGACACTCTGCAAATACATTAATAATTTCTGCTTAGCCTACTTAGACAATGTAATGATTTACACAAATAGCACGCTCAAAGAACACTAACGCAATACGAACAAGGTTCTAGAAGCTATAGGCAAGGCTAGATTACTTCTTAATATTAAGAAATGCGAGTTTGATGTGCAAAGCACTAAATACCTAAAATTTATTATTAAAGCTAGAAAAGGACTTTAGATAGACTCTAAGAAAGTAAAAGCTATTTAAGAATAGGAAGCGCCTACAAACTTTAAAGGGGTACACAGTTTTCTTAGGTTCGCAAACTTTTACTACCGCTTTATTAAGAACTACTTTAGTATAGTTGCCCCGCTCTTAAAGCTTACTAGAAATGTCTCCTTTTAATAGGGAAAGACTAAGCAAGAAGCTTTTAACAAGCTAAAGAAACTATTTATTTCTAAACTAATAGAAGCTTAATAAGATCCTAACAATGAAACAATTTTAGAGACTAATTCTTCTAGCTACGTTGTAGCAGGAGTTCTTTCGCAATACAACAACTAAGGAAGATTACAACTAGTAACGTACTACTCTAAGAAGATAACTAGCGCTTAAAGCAACTATAAGATACATAACAAGGAATTACTAATAGTTATTTACTGCTTATTTAAATAGAATGCTATGATACGTTCTTTAAGAAAGTTCCTATGTATAACAGGCTACAAGAACTTAGAGTATTTTAGAAAGCCTAGACAGCTTAGAAAGAGACAGATAAGATAAGCCCAATTCCTTAGGAAGTTTCTTAACATAAAGATCGCCTATAAACCTAGAGATAATAACATTAGGGCTAACGCCTTATTACAAAGACAACAAGACACACCTGCTAATATTTTAAATACCTAAATTTCTAGAAAGTTTTTATAAGTCTTTAAACTATCTACTGCAACAACTCTAAAGAAACAGAAAGAAAAGGAGACTCTTAGAACCTTTAGCTGTATTAGCTATCCTGCGGCAGTACTGCAGGAACAGATGGATCTAGAGGAGCTTTAGAACAAAGCTAAAGAAGAGGATAACACGTACTAGCTAGCCTAGAAAGCAGTTAACAAGGAAGAACGCTAATTTCTAACAAGGCTAGACCTTAAGCTTTCTATTTCTAAATGCTAATTAGACAATTTTAGAAACCTGCTATACTGTAGTTAAAAAAATAGGTTTTAAACAACAAACCTTTACGCACTAGAATTATCTATAAGATCCGCTATTCTAGGGCTCTAAGGCATCTAGAAAGGAACCTCACCTACTAAGCAGTTGCAAGAGAATACTTTTAGCCCTCTATTAGCTAAACAGTAAGGCAATATATTAGAAACTGCTTAGTTTGTAAGAAAATAAAACTATAAAGAGTTAGCTTACAAGGCTTATTAAAGCCTTTGCTAATTCCTAAGCATATTTAGAAGGAAATATTAATTAACTTTTTTACAAGATTACTAGAAAGCAAAAGTTGCACAAAGCTAATAGTAGTTACTAACAAGCTAAGCAAAGATGTAGTCCTAATAGACCTTAAAAACACAACTACTAAAAGCGTTGCTAAAGCGTTTATTAACTCTATAGTAGCTTACTACTAGTTACTAGACTATATTATTTTAGATCAAGGAGTACAGTTTGTAAGCCACTTTTAGACTTAACTTCGTAAACTACTAGAGATTTAATAACGCTTATCTTCTAGATACTACCCTAAAACTAATAGCTCTACAGAATAAATAAACTTTATAGTACAGGCATACTTACAAGCCTTCTGCAATTAGGATTAAACAAACTAGAAAAGCAACCTAGAGATAGCTAAGATTGCTATTATAGCAAGGCAAGCACAATCTACTAGAATGTCGCCTTTCTTTCTGCAACATGGATATAAGGTAAATCCTCTTCAAATAGCAGTAAAACATAGACCTTAGAAATAACCTTAAGAAAGAAGAATACAGAAAGACTATAGGAAAGCAGAAAATATAGCTAGCAAACTCTAGCAAAGTATTAAGTTAGCTTAAGCTACAATAGCAGAATCTCAACAAGAACAAGAAAAATAAGCAAATAAGAGAAAAAGACAATTACCTTAGCTTTAAAAAGATAAAAAGGTTTAGTTAAAGCTAAAAGACTACTATAAAACAAAAAGACCTAGCCGGAATCTTCATTAGAAGAATTTAAAGTACATAGTACTTGAAACTGTTAGACTAAACACTGTAAAACAAGATACCCCTAGAGGGATACATCTAGTATTTAATATCAACAACCTTTAACTAGCTTCCTTAGATCCTTTACTAAGCTGACCACAAGACGACAGCGAACCTTTACTAATTAAAGTAGACAGCGAAGATAAGTACCTAGTAGAGCGCCTATTAGAAGAAAGAAGTACAGGAAGAAGAAAAGAATACTTAGTTAAATAAGTAGAATACCTAAAACTAACTTAAGAACTAGCTTTAAACTTAAAGAATATAGAGGCACTACAAGACTAGAAAGACTTAAGGACCTCTATTAAGAAAGAGGGTACTGTAAAGGGCTGAAGCCTTAATGTTTTTAGTACTTAGCAAAATGCCTTATTTCGCAATTTTATAGATCCTAGGTGCGCACCTAGAATCTGTAGGCTTAGAGCGCTTAGGCCTTCTACACCGCTCAACCCTTCTACCCTGCCTAGCCTTTCTATCCTGCTTGCCCTACCTAGCCTGCTTAGCTTTTCTTTTATACTTTGCGCAATTTTCTCTTGCTACGTTAGCAGTTACTGCGCAGTTACTTGTACGTACTAACTAGCGCCAAGCTTAGGCCTCACAAGGAGGTAGATAAACTCGCTGCGCAACCTTTATAGTTCTTTAATTAATTCATCACTGTTTTCTTTTACACCTTTAGTTAACCCAACGCACACTTACACATAGCAGAACGCAAGAATGCAATAAATTAGTAGTAAACTTTAAAAAGCTGTTAGGCGCCTTCTTCTAAGTTAAGAGAGGCGCGTTACGCCTATTGAACAGCTTAATAAGTGTTTGTAGGCTATTGCTGTTATCTTGTTGCTATTTGCATAATGCTGCTTAAGCAGTAAGCTACTAAAATTTTTACATCAGCTTTTAAGGAGCTTTACTTTTGCGCTAGCTTAATTGCTTAGCTAAACTTTTATATAGATTAAACTCTGATTAAAAACTTAACAGCAGACTTCATTTAGCAGGTGGAGCAATTAGCATCTAAGCAGAGCTACTGGATGTCCTGCAATAAGCATACAGATTAATAGGCAACAGTAACTATTTCTTATTATTGCGGAGATTAGCTGCTTGTTAAATCTTATTATCAAACAGGCTTTAACGCGCGTAACGCTTATACTTAGCGCCGTTCTTACATTGCTAGCCGCTGCTATCTAAGCAATTCTTACGCTTATAATAGCAGCTTGCAAATTAACGCTCGCGCTTGTTGCTGCTAGGGGCGGACTTCACTAAATTAGCAGCTAATTAGTAAGAAAATAATAAGGGAACGCTGCTTACTATAATAGTACTCGAGACAGTCCAGGAAGCTCAATAATTTGTATTAAAGTAAGGTTAAGGATAAAAAGTTTTAGAAGAGTAGTAGACGTGATTAATATTGTTATAGAGCTGCGCACTAACTAATCACACAATATTCAGAGTTTATTTAATGTTTCAATATTAGTAAGGGCTGCTAGATTAATCAGAACGTTAATAAGCATTACTACAATAACTAAGGATTAGGCAGAGGAGCTATAATTACGGAGGAATCTCTTGATTAGCGACCTTGATTTATGTTTGCCTAGTTGCTTACAGCTCAGATTAATAGTATCTTACTAACCTAGGGGGCGTGTTGGAGTATTAACATGCTGCAGAACATGCGGATCACCTTGTTGATTAGGTGATCCTGGTAAGCTGATGACATGACAATTGCGCTAGCGCCTCTATATACGGGCCAGATTGTCTTATTCTTCTTTAGTAGTTATTGAACTCTTTATTGTGACACTTAGTTAATTAATACACTTATTCTACTCCTCCTGATCAAGCAATTGCTCCTTCTCAGCTCCCACAATAGTATACTTAAAGACAAGCAGCCTAGCTTTAGTAGTTAATATAGTGACTGTAGTCTGCTGAGCTGCTTTCTAAAATATGAGACTACTATATAAAATAGCTATATGATTATAAGATAATCAACAAGTTTCCTAATTATCTGCAAAAAAACCGTTGCCTACAATTTTTAAGTTTAGGCTATTATAGTTCTTATACTAGATCGCGTCCTATCTTGTTTAATAGAGGTTTATAACTAACTGTTTGATAGCTTTTATATGCTTATTACTAAAGTTTGTAAGAAAGTATAAGAGCTTTAAAATTAAGTAAGCAACATCTAGACGCAGCATAATAGCTGTGTACAGCACTAATTTAACTTTTCTTTAGTAGGCCTTGAACTTTTGCTTAGTTGCTTTGCTAGTGTTCTTAATTAGCTCCTTTAACATTGATAGTGTCTCTAAAAAGCTACTATTCTCTAGCTTAAACTTTTTTGTAATTTTATTAATGTATATATTGTGTACAAGCGTGATTGTTCGCTTCTTGTAATCTCTAATTACTTGAAATCTCAAAAACTACTTAACTAATTAATGTTTCTGTATTTTGTACTTGTCTATCATCTTTAACTAAATATTTATTACCTTCTGCTTATAATCTTTTACGAAGAGCAGTAGGATCTTATCTACATAAAATAAAACTAAGATCTTCTTATCCTAATGAAAGAATAGGCAGGGCTCTTCTAGACTTGCAATTAGTTTGATCTGTTTTAGTAATTTTAAGAACTTCTTATACTACAACAGTAGTAAGTCTTGCAATTTATAAAGTGCACAGTTAAGCTGTACACACTTTCTAAGCTTCTTAAAACTATCTAGCATTTTACAGATTACTAAGTTGTCTACTGTAATTAATGCATCAAGAAATGCTCTTACAACATTATGATGCTTAATCTCAAAATTATTCTTAGCGGCAATAGCTATCGCTGCTTAGAAAGACTTGGCTGCTAATGTAGCAGTGTATGTTAAGTTGATTAAGTCCTTTTTCTAAAAAATACTTTTTTCAACAATCCGCGCCTTGCATTTAAAAAAAAGCTGTCTTGATTAAACTTGTAAGTTTTAACCTACTTAATTAGTAATAGGTGCTTCGGCCTTTTGAGACAACCTTTTGATGTGACTACACATTTTGTAGACACCTTTTTAGCAAAAAAAAAGATTCATTGCTAACAACAAGTATCCGGGCTCACGCCCATTTATTTAGCATTGCTGGCACGCAATTAGTGTGTCGCATGTTTAGACAGAAACAAAGAAAAGCAAGATAAAGACATAATTACCTCCTAACTTAACGCGCCTTATTTTGCCTATGCTGCCTACTTATGTTAAGGCTTTACTTCTAAGTACTCTTAGACAAATTCAAGAAGCAGCACTATTATTACCTTGCTTTCTAACCTATACATGCAATGATAGAACGCCTACTTCTTTTTTCCTGCCTTGTTCTTCTTTATTGCTATTTTAACGTTATGCAACAGCTAGCCGAACTAGTTAATAGTTTCTTTACTTAGCCTATGCACAATTAATAAAAAAAAGGGATACTAAAGCAGAATATGTTAAGTACTTTGCTAGTATTAGTAAACATCTTGTAAATCTTGTATTTCTTCTACAATTAGCTAAGTTAAGGCTTAACATATTGTTTTGTATATAGAGATATTGCGGATTCTAGAGTTGTTTATAAAGGATATAATTGTAAAGTCCTAAAGAAGCTAAGTTTGTAAATGCTTAATAAACTTAGGTGTCCGCATAATTAGCTTACGCTAGACTAGTTTAGGGGCTAGGTGTACGACAGGAAAGCTTCCTGTCTTTAGATAAGAGTTAAGGTTGAGGAGATGCTTGTTGCAGAGGTTGCACGCTATTGCAGTATATTGTATGCGAATTGTTTGTATACAGTGCTGTTTGAAAGGTTAGAAGCAGTAGGTAAGAAGTAGCAGCTTTATAAAGTATTGCAGGCTCCTGCTGCGTGTCCTTTCCCTCCTTTATTGCATTGTGTTGCAATCCTATTGCAATCCTACTGTAATCTTGTTGTCAGCCATAGGCTAGCAATCGCCGTTGGACACGTTTCAACTGGTGTTGTTTTTTGGTACCTTAGCAAATTTTTTGACGCTAATTATTGCTTAGTTGTCTGAGCTTTCCTCCTAGAACTTATCTACCTACCGTTCAAATCTCGTTGACTATACAAAATCTTTTTTTTTGACTTTTGCGATTGATTAGTAGAGGGTAGCTGCTTTTCATTTTTTTGGAACCCTATTTTGACTACAACAACAACCACCACCTTTGACACCTTAAAAAAAATAAAGTATTAGGTAATTATCTGCTTTTTCTTTTAATATCTGAGTCTAAGTCTTCTATTTACTTAACTAATTAATCTATTTCCTGTAGGTATTTTTCATTAAGCCCTTTATAAGATGCTAAAGCAATTGCTTTTATAATCCTAGCAGTTTAGGTAGATTGTCACGATGCTGTTAAGCATTTAGCTTAGACTTAGTAAGCAAAGCTACTATAACTACGTAATTAGAAGTCTTATAACTCTGTAAGGGTGCGTTGGATTAACCAAAGATGCAGGGAAAACAGTAATAAATTAAATAAAGAACTACAAAGGCTATCTAGCAAGCTTATCTACTCCTCTGTAAGGTCTGTGCTTAATACTAAAAAAGAGGCAAAAGTAGCTACGTAGCAGCTGCTAACATGGCTCAGGAAAATAACGTAGAGCTAAAAGAAAAGTTTAGTAAGCTAGAAAAGCAGAAAGGCCGATACACTAAGCTTACAGATGCCGGGTGCGCACAGGCACCTAGAATCTGTAGGAAAGCAAAACAAGGCTTTTTGTTAAGTACTAAAAAGGTTAGAGCTTTAGCCCTTTACAGTACCCTCCTCTTTAATAAAGGTCCTAGAGTTCTTCTAGTCCTGTAGTGCTTCTATATCTTCTAGGTTCAAAAATAGTTCATAAGTCAGTTCTAGGTATCCTACTTATTTAACTAGGTATTCTTTTCTTCTTTCTGTGCTTCTTTCCTGTAATAGTCGCTCTACTAGGTACTCCTCTTCGCCGTCTACTTTAATTAATAAGGGTTTGCTATCGTCTTGTAGTTAGCTTAGTAAAGAATTCAAACCAGCTAGCTAAAAGTTGTTAATATAAAATACTAGATGTATCTTTCTAGGAGTATTTAGCATTTTAGCATCTAGTCTAACAGTCTTAAGTACTATGTACTTTAAATTCTTCTAATTAAGTTTTCGGTTTAGTCTCTTTGTCTTATAGTAGTCTTCTGGCTTTAGCTAAACCTTATTATCTATTTAAAGCTAACGTAATTGTTTTCTTTTCTTGTTCGCTTAACGTTCTTGTTCTTATTAAGATTCTGCTATTGTACCTTAAGCTAACTTAATGCTTTGCCGGAGTTTGTTAGCTATATTTTCTACTTTCTAATAGTCTTCTTGTATTCTCTTTTTTCTTAAGGTCAATTCTAAGGTCTATGCTTTACAGCTATTTAAAGAGGATCTACCTTGTATCTATGTTGCAGAAAGAAGCGCGACATTCTAGTAAATTGTGCTTGCCTTGCTATAATCGCGATTTTTTCTATTTCTAGGTTGCTTTTCTAGTTTTTTTAATTCTAATTACAGAAAGCTTTTAAGTAGGCTTGTACTATAGAGTTTATTTGTTCTGTAGAGCTGTTAGTTTTAGGGTAATATCTAGAAGATAAATGTCGTTTAATCTCTAGTAGCTTGTAAAGCCTAGTCTAAAAGTGGCTTACAAACTGTACACCTCAATTAGACATAATATAGTCTAGTAACTAGTAGTGAGCTACTACAGAGTTAATAAACGCTTTAGCAACGCTTTCTATAGTAATGTCCTTACAACTTATTAAAACCACATCTTTGCTTAGCCTATTAGTAACTACTATTAGGTTTGTGCGACCTTTGCTTTCCGGTAACCCTGTTAAAAAGTTAACTAATATTTTCTTCTAAATACGCTTAGGAATTAGCAAGAGTTTTAACAATCTTTATAGGCCATCGCTCTATAGTTTTGTTCTTCTACACACTAAGCAGTTTCTAATATATTGCCTTACAGTTTAGCTAATAGAGGGCTAAAAGTATTCTCTTGCAACTGCTTAGTAAGTGAGGTTCCTTCTTAGGTGCCTTAGGGCCTTAGAGCAGTAGATCTTATAAATAATTCTAGTGCGCAAAGGCTCGTTGTTTCGTACCTATTTTTAACTTTAGTATAGCAGGTTCCTAAAATCATCTAATTTGCATTGAGAAATAGAAAGCTTAAGGTCTAGCTTTGCTGAAAATCAGCGTTCTCCCTCACTTACTACTTTCTAGGCTAGCTAGTAGGTTTTATTCTCTTCTTTAGCGCTGTTCTAAAGTTCCTCTAGGTCTAATTATTCTTAAAGTACTGTTGCTAGATAACTATTGCAGCAAAAGGTCCTAAGAGTCTCCTCTTCTTCTTGTTCTTCTGTTTCTAGAGTAGTTGCAGTAGATAGTTTAAAGACTTATAGAAACCTTTTAGAAATTCGAGCATCTAAACTGTTTGCAGGAATATCTTGTTGTCTCTAAGATAAGGCATTAGCTCTAGAGTTATTTGTTGAAATTAAGGTGGGAAGTAAGAGTGAAAAAAGGGAGAAGGTTATAAGAGACTAGGGACGACAGTGCTGTAGAGAATAGCAATTGTATTGTTGTCCTTTTTGTCTTACTGTCTTAACTCTCTGCTGAACTACAGTCTATATATACTTGTAACTTGCATTCTAGAAAGATCTGTATTACGCAATAGCTTGCGTAGTAGATTACGTAATCTATAGTAGATTGCGGAATCTTAAACGTCATTGATCATAACGATCAATTGATAACAATGATAAGTAAAACTAGTAGCGTAATAGCTTCTAGTAATCAATTGATTGTAGATTCCAGGTGTGATTTGAGCACCTGGATTCTGTGGTGAAACAGCTAAGTAGCTTAATCTCCAACATTATTAACTCTAGGTCTATAGGCAATTTCTATGTTAGGAAATTTACTAAGAAATTGGGCCTTTCTTATCTGTCTTTTACTAAACTGCCTAAGCTTTTTAAAATACTCTAGGTTTTTATAGTCTATTATAACTAGGAACTTCCTCAAAAAACGTAGTATAGTATCTTACTTAGAAAAGCAGCAAATAACTACAAGTAATTCCTTGTTGTGTATCTTGTAGCTGCTTTAAGCGCTAGTTATCTTTTTTAAGTAGTACGCTACTAGTTGTAATTTTCCTTAATTGTTATATTGCGAAAGGACTCCTGCTACAACGTAGCTAGAAGAATTAGTCTCTAAGATTGTTTCCTTGTCAGGATCCTATTAAGCTAGTATTAGTTTAGAAATAAATAGCTCTTTTAGCTTGTTAAAAGCTTCTTGCTCTGCTTTTTCCTATTGAAAGGAGACGTTCCTAGTAAGTCTTAAGAGCAAGGCAACTATATTAGAGTAGTTCTTAATAAAGCGTTAATAAAAATTCGCAAATGTAAGAAAACTGTGTACTCCTTTAATGTTTGTAGTCGCTTTCTATTCTTAAATAGCTTTTACTTTCTTAGAGTCTATCCGAAGTCCTTTTCTAGCCATAAGAATAAATCCTAGGTACCTAGTACTCTGCACGTTAAATTCGCATTCGAGTTGAGGGGGGGATTCTGGGTAGTAGATAGCTAGAAAGATAGATTTATTAGTTTACTACGCCAGTAAATCTATCTACCTAAGTAGGGAGCCGTTGCTTTGTTGAGTAGAAGTCGAATTGCCTTCGATCGAACTCCAAAATCAGCTTACGCACAGACCACTTGCAGAGTTTTTAACAGATCACTACTCTGTTTTCTCTACAACGATTAGCGCGCACGCTACAACACCTGCACTAGGATAACAAGTATCGGAAACCAATTTTAGGAAGGCGTTTAAGATAGTTGAGGCGAGGAAAAGGCAAAGCCAGACCTTTTTCTCGCCTCGAAAATCCGGTGTTCGATGGCAAGTAAAACTTTATTTGCTGATAGTACACTTAATTGCAAGAGCTCTTAAGAATACATAATTTAATTGTTTAGCAGACTAATAGCTTAAAGAGCAAATAAACAAGATACAGTTTCAACTTTAACAACTAAAGCTAAACTGCTTTGTACTCTTACTTTATTTTTGGGGTGTCAAAGGTGGTGGTTGTTGTTGTAGTCAAAATGGGGTTCCAAAAAAGTGAAAAGCAGCTACTCTCTACTAATCAATCGCAAAAGTTAAAAAAGAAAGATTGTGTGTAGTCGACGAGATCCGAACGGTGGGTAGATAAAATCTAGGAGGAAAGCTCAGACCACTGAGCGATAATTAAGGTTGAATAAATTTACTAAGGTACTAAAAAACGACACCAGGTCAAACGTGCCCAACGGCAATTGCCAGCCTATAGCTGGCAATAAGATTGAAGTAGGATTGCAATAGGATTGCAACATAATGTGATAGAGGAGGGAAAGAACACGTACGTCCTGCAGCGGGAGCCTACAATACTTTATAAAGCTAAAGCTGCTGCTTCTTACCTACTGCTTTTTACTTTTTAAACAGCACTGCATATAAACAATTTGTATACAATACAATGCACTGCAATATAGCGTGCAACCTCTGCAGCAAGCATCTTTTTATATTAAGCTCTCTTCTAAAAAAAAGCATTTTTTGCTACAATTTACTTAGTACTTAATCTAGTCTAACTTAAACTGCTTATGCGGACACATAAATATATTAAGTATTTTAAAACTTAACTCATGAGCAAGACTTCTAAGTTTAAATTTTTTTGAACAAGTCTCTTATCTGCAATATTCTTATATATAAGAAAATTATTAAGCCCTAATTTAGCTAGTTGTAGACAAAATACACAATCTTTAGAGTATTTGCTAATACTAGCGCAGTACTTAAGATTTATTGCTTTAGCATCTCTTTCTTCCTATTTGTCGTACAAGGGCTAAGTATAGAGACTAGGACTTAGCTTAAACAGCTATTTCAAGACGTTAAATTAGCAATTAAAAAAAGGCAGGAAAGGAGAAGTAGGCTTTCTATTGTCGCGTTTATAGGTTAGCAAGCAAGGCAATAATAGTGTTGCTACTTTACTTTATCTAAAAGCGCCTGGCAGTATAGCAACAAGAAGAAGTAGAATAAGGCGCGTTAACTTAAAAGGCAATTTGCGTCTTTATTTTGTTTTTCTATGTTTTTGTCTAAACATGCGACACACTAATTGCGTGCTAGCAATGCTAAATAAGGTGGCGTGAGCCTGGATACTTGTTGTTAGCAATAAATCTTCTTTTTACTAAAAACGTGTCTACAAAATGTGTAGTTACATTAAAAAGTTGTCTTGAAAGGCTAAAGCTGGCTTTGTACTCTTACAAGTTGCAAAAGAAGCTCATTTATTTAATTGCTGCTTACTAAGCTACAAGTTTAGATAGGTAATATAACAATTACTATACAGTGGAATAATTACTAGCTTAGGCAAGAAGTTTAGAACAAGATAATTAAAGTAATCTACGTCGAGTTAAGCAAGATGCTTGCCAATAAACTTACTAAATTATTACTAGCTAATAAATAGCTATGATTCTTACAACAGATGGGACTGATCAACTTAGACAAACAATCAAGGCTAAAGGCTAATCTAGTATTAATAACTAATTAGCTAGACGCCTTAGACATTTACTTAGATAGCGCGCACAGGATACAAGTTATAAATATTGTTGTTAGAAGTAATCGCTGGTCAAGTCTGGTAGAATAATGATTATATAATTGATGATGAGTTGATTGTGTGTTCTTGTGTTGATCCATTGTGCGGATTTCGGGTGTCCGTTTTATCCGTGGGACGCTTGGCGGCGCTAGCGCGTTAGCGTCCTAGTGCCACCCTCTAATTATCCTTCCAGGATCCTTTGTTTAGTCTCGCTAATCTTCTAATCACCTTACGCAAATTGTTACGACCCGGACTCAGGGACGATTAGGATGATCCATTAGGGACCATGCAACACGGGCAGATAATTACAGCTAGGCAACCGCGCTGCTGTTACGTGACTGCTTACTGACAAGCACGTTCGTACACGAGCGCGACTACGTGACTGCTTACTAACAAGCACGCTTGTTTATAAGCGCACGCTTGTACACAAGCACTACGTTTATTAGTATATAGTAGTAGGCACTAAACCTTTATAGCTTAGTGTGTTTAACTTAGAGTTTTACTTAGTAATTAATCTAAGGATTAAGACTTAATTCTTAACCCTTGTGTTATAACATTAATCTTCTAATCGTGCTAACACACTCTTGTACTATTACATTAATCTTTTAATTGTGCTAGTATACCCTGTGTCCTTAGTACTTGTTTATTCTCTTAAGAACTAACTTAGATTATCTTTAGACAATCTTTACACTTTAAACACTCTTAAAGATAAGCAATACTGCTATAGACACACCTGCTAATTCTCTTACCGGGAGAACTACAAGCTGCGCCAACAAGTCCAAGACTTATTATAGCGATTATAGCAAGCTAGATGCTTAGCTCCTCTAGGTTAACAGATACTTCTACATTAAAGGAGACAAGATTAACAACGACGACAAGGTAGTCTTAACCTCTACGTATTTTTAAGGAGATGCGGAGAAATAGGCTAACTTAATCTTTTAACGCTATATAGACGGTGCTATTATAGACACTAACAACATAGCCTTAGTTAAAGACTAAAATGCCCTTAAAGCTAAGATAAAAGAAGCTTTCTCACCTTTTAAGGAGTCTGTAGTTGCAGAGCAGAAAATTTAGAGACTACAACAAACTAAGTTTGCTGCCGACTACACAACTAAATTCTAATAGTACAAAACAGTTATTAAATAGAACAACAACGCTTTAATGCGGATGTACTAACAAGGTCTTAAACCTACTGTATAATAGGAACTTATGCAAAGCAGATCTACCTTTAACAAACTTAACAAACTTATAGCTAAATCTATTTAAGTAGATAACAAACTTTATAAGCTTATGTTAAAAAAACAATTATTTGCGTAAGAGAATCGCGCACCTAAGAACACGGACGCTTAACTATGTTAAACAGTTTGACGCCTGTACCCTAATTAAGAACGTCAGCGAAACTATATACCTAAGATTCTAGGGCATTACGCTATTAATAGCTACAAGCTAATGCACCTTAACAATATTAATAAGGGACTAGGAAGAAAGAAGTTTGCGTATAACAAGGGTAATAAGAAAGTTACTTGTTACAGCTATAGCAAAGAAGGTCACATAAAACAGGACTGTAAAGCTAAGGCAAAGTAACTTAACAGCTAAATGTTATTTACTATGCAGGACCTAATCACGACCTAGACAAAGAATAGAACGTTATTACACAACCTACTATTACAGATTAAGGACAGGACTAAGTAAGTATTAATAGTCTAAATAACCTAATTATAATTACGCCAGAGTAAACTTTAGATAACAACATTTCTAAGATAGTGCTAGACAAAGATATAGAAGCAACCCTAGTAAACTAAACTAAGTACGGCAAGATAGCTAGGTTCTAGGAAAACCATCGACCGGCCACGCTAATTACATAGGAAGAGCTAGTAGCGTACAACAAGGAGACAGTTCTAGCAGCTAAATAGAAACTGTAAAGGGCTGAAGCCCTGACGTCTTTAGTACTCGACAAAAAGCCTCGTTTTGCTATCCTACAGATCCCGGGTGTCCGTGCGCACCCAGTATCTGTAAGCCGGGCGTATCAGCCCTTTTACTTTTCTAGTCTACTAAACTTTTTTCTTAGCTTTGCGCTATTTTCTTAAGCCACGTCAGCAGCTGCTACGTAGCTACCCTTGCCTCTTCCTTAGTACTAAGCACAGACCTCATAGAGAAGTAAATAAGCTTGGTAAATAGCCTTTGTAGTTCTTTATTTAATTTATCTACTGTTTTCCCTGCATCTTTAGTTAATCTAACGCACCCTTACATTTAAATTAAATCCTTCTATAGCGCTAACGCTGCTACGTCGAATCAGAAGCCTCCTAGAGCTATATCTAGACAAGAAGCCAGCTAGAGCTATATCTCCGCACAGAAGCCCCCTAGAGCTACATCTAAATAAGACTCTAATTGATTAGATTGCTAATCTTAGTTAAAGCTGTTTTGAATCCACCAAGGATTAGCAGTAGAAGAAGCACAAGGAGTGCTAAGAGATACCCGGCTATACAAGACTCTACCTAGAACGTTTTGCGATACAAACTGTTAGATAAGCCTACTATATTGCTAGTAGCCCTAGAAACTAATCCCCGCTATTACACAATACAGGCGCTATTTATTTAGTACTTTTGCACAATAATAGCAAGGGCAGAGATTACATCTAGAAGCTTTGCTATCCGGATAGCAAGACTACACTAAGATAGTGTTAGCAGGGCCGAAATAGAGAACACTTTAGAAGGCCTCTGCAGAGCAAACAAACTAGATAAAATAGCAACTTTAATAATAATATATGAAGCCTTTCTTATTCAGGAGGCTATTAATTCAGCCTTTAAGAAAGAACTAGAACAAGAACAGCCACCTGCTTAGCTACCAACCTTACTTGCAGCATTGAAACTAGTCTAGCAGCCAGCACAACCTAAGCGTTTTAAGCAACCTAATCTAGACGCTTTTAACAAAACAAGAAAGATGTACTAAATCTTTAGAAAGCAGCTTACTGCTAAGGTAGAAAACAACTAAAAAGACTTCAACACAGAAAAAAAGACGTGCAATTACGCCTTTAGCAGGCTTAAAGGCTTGGCAGCAACCTTAACGCTGCCTTACCTTAACTAGATAGAACTATCAGACGCCTAGAACTTTAAACACTTATTAAACTTCTTTAATTAGATGTTTAGAGATCTATATAGTTCTAAGAGAGCTAGGAACAAACTCTAGTTAATGTCTTAAGGCAAAAAGAGTATCTGTAATTATATTATAGAATTTTAGGAGCAGTTGCTACTGTTAAACAGCAACTTAGATAAGGACACAAAGATAATGCTCTTTTAAAAAAGCTTTACTTATAAGCTTTAGAATAAGCTTGTAGGCATTACTTTTTTAGACTTAGACAACTTGCAAAATAAGTTTATTAAAATTACAGACTACCTATACAGGATAAAGCAATACTCTAAAGGCTAGGACAAGCCTAAGGAACAATACTCTAAGAACAGAGACCAGGAAAGGCCTAAGGAATACAGGCGAAGACGCGCTTCTTATCCTCCTTCTCCTCCTACAGGAGACTAGATGGAAGGGATAGAGTTTACTAGAAGATCAGCTAAGCCACGCAAGTTTAGCAATCTAGAACTAAATAGGCTAATAAAGGAAGGACGTTGTTTTACCTGCAAGCAAAAAGAACACTTAGCTACAAATTATACAGAAGAAAAGACGCTAAGAAAGAAAGAGAAGAAAAAGAAGACTAATGCATTAAAGTCCTTAAAGGCAAAAACAAGAAAGCCTAGCAAGAAAAGCTTAAATAGCAAAGATACCGTAGAAAAATAGAATTCTAATTTAGAAAAAGAATAGCTCTTGCTTAAAGTCACTAGCAAGAGCTACACGTAAGCTAAGAAAACTTAATAAAAAAATAAGCTAGTTTTAAAAAGAATATAAGCAGCAATTGAATTACTGTTAAAACGTTAGTAAATTATTACATATTTGATTTAACTCTTATTAATACAAGAAACTTTACATACTCTCTTATTAGCTCTTAACTTGTTAAGAACACTAGTTTGTAGTGCATCTCTATTTCTCTGCGC